>CP126894.1:148787500-150127500 GCA_030440675.1 Furcifer pardalis | reverse complement strand
ATAAATTCTAAATGATTATTACTGATGTTCTAAATCAGGACTTCTCAATCTTTTAAAGCTGGGGGCCGGGTCACGTTCCCTCATACAGCTTCAGGGGCTGGACAGCCATTTTGCCCTTCCTCCACCACATGGCACTTCCTGGTATGGTGGAGGTAGTGGTGGGCCACATGAAATGGTACTGTGAGCTGCATCCAGCCCACAGGCCGCAGGTTGAGGATCCCTGTTCTAAATGAACTGCTGAATCTCTTTTTAAAAGTAACTTCCTTCCCATAGCATGGACTGACTATTATTTTATATACAGGAAAGGGCTTAATGTGGCTGATGACGAGAACCCCAAAGGGGATATTGAGGTTTTATGTGCATCAATAATGCACAGACAAGAAAAGAGTATATGTTAGAATGCAAGGATTCAATGGGATCCTGTGTAAATAATAAACAGTAGTAAGCAGAGGCTCTTCTGTGTATATCATATAGACAGATTGTCCCCTTATGTATTCTCCTGAATGGATTCGTTCTATGAAGCACCCAATTGATCTTTTAATTTGAAATGTAGAAAAATTGTGAACAAAGAGTGCAAAAGTGAACATTTTCCTGCTCTTTTTGCATCAGAGCATTGCAAACATTTGCAAAGAGCAAGCCCTGCACAAAACAGCTTGGCTCCCTGCAAATTTGCCACCAGTTTCAACAGGAGCAGTTCTATGGGAGTGAAGGGGGAAATATAAGAACAGCTACAGGACCTTTCCCTTGAGTGATCAGAGAAGCTCACTTCAGACGTGAAACCCACATTTCAACATCATGACTCTTGAAGCTCTCCCATTGATTTCCGTGACCGTGGCAATACACATCTTATAGCTGTCATAGTTCATAATAGCATGAAGGTTTTACAGCAGGGAGGGCAGACAGGCCAGGCCATTTTGTTTATTAAAAGGGAAAGCATTTATTGGCTCTGTAATCATTTTTCAAGAAACAAAGCTTTCCTGACCATGGTTCCAGCAATACAGCAACTGCTTTACAGACCTGCCCCCCTCATACCGCATCCTTGGCAGCAGAAAAAGAAATGGGAAAATTACTTTGAAGAGGAATACGTATGATGATATGCCTAAAGCAACCATAACTGAGCAAGGCAGGATAATGCTCTGGAACTCAAAGCATTCTCCTACCACAGCAGATTTGTAGACACCGTCAGCTTGCCTTCACGTTCCTTCTTAAACATAGTTCTCCAAGCTCTGCCACTACCACTTCACTTTTTATAATCTCCTGCCCCCATAGCTGCTGCTCTGATGAAAGCGACAGTTAATTTCTCAAAATGCAGTGGAATGATACTACGTAAGGATTGTTATGGGGGAATTACAATGGCAATTTGTTCAGAATATGGAATCTTCTGCAGTTGGTTGACTCTGCCATTGCAAAGACCTACATTACACTGGATTATGAGGAGATCCACGGGAGGGTCTTTTGCTAAGCACTACCTGAAATGTGTAGCTATTCTTCCCGTAAGGATAGTAGAATGCCTTGTTTCGAGTATGTCACACAATCTGCTCTTTAAAATGTGGTTTCTTTCTTTTTCCTCTTTTTTCAGCATTGTTTATTTATTTATGGTGCGTATGGCACTTGTAGTGATGGGATGACAAAATTTTTACTACCACACCATGATGTCACGGATGTCATAGGTGTGGCCAATGTCATGACGTCATGAAATCATGGGAGGAGCCAATGTCATGATGTCGTGGGCGGGGCCTTAAAATATATATTTTTAAAAAATTATAATTAAGAAATGAAATAAAATTAAAATAAATACACACACACACACCCCTCAACCCACCCACCCAACCAAACAACCACAACACAAACCCAAAAATAAATTAAAGAAATATAATAAATAAAGAAATAAAATAAAAAATTAAATAAAAATACACCCACCCACTCAAACACCCACCTACCCACCCCAAACACAAACCCTGAGTCACTTACCCTTGTCAGGGAGCAGAAGATGCGGTGGAGCAGCAGCGCAGCCAGCGCAGAGGCAAACTGGTGCAGTGGCCTGGCTCCGTACCAAGGAAAGGCTGCCGCCGCCACTTAATTTTTTCCCCCCAGGCAGCCAAGATGGCTGCCTGTAACGGAGCACCGGCACACTGGCACACTGGCCTGATGGTGCGCTGTGCCAAGGAAAGGCCACCACCGCCTTAAAAAAAATTTTCCGGGCAGCCAAAACGGCTGCCCATTACTATGCATGTATCAAACCTCTATTTGACGCATGCACAGTTCTATTTCTTACTGTGCATGCATCAAATAGAGGTTTGATGCATGCACAGTAACAGGCAGCCATCATGGCTGCCTGGGAAAAAAATTCCAAACCGGGTTGCCCGGCATTCTAAGATGGGAGCTGCTGGGTTGGCGGACCCAGGCCAATCTGGTAACATCCCATCACTGCACTTGGCACTTGTATTAATTGAGCCAACATATAACAAGAAATTATATATAAAAACTATATAAAACTAAGCATTAATTTATAAACAAACTTATAAACAATTTATATATTTGATTGCACCAGGAGTCGCCCTTAAGAAATCTTCTTTATTGACCACATATGCTCTAAGGCTACACTGTTGTATAATATGTTGCACAGTCTGTCACGGTACCCTGCACTCACATGCTGGTGATGGCAGTTTCCCCCATTTATGCAAAAAATCCACACATCTCCAGTGACCTGTACATATTCTGTTAAGGCTAGTCCATATCTTGTGAGGTTGATCAGAACCAGGTAGTGTTTCAGTTACACATTGAAAATTCTGGTACTGGTATGGCGGTTTTCCCAACCATTCTCTTCTCCATGCGTCCTGCAGGTTGAACTTTTCATTGCCTCCAATAGTGGCGCTGGATAAAGGTGAATGTCTTGAGCAGAGTCTGTTAATATTCAGGTCTAATATGTCAGAATTTACTAGTGGTTCTGGATTTTGAATTATTCTGCGGTACTCTCTTAAAAGAGCATTTTTCCTGCAAAGTTCTGGTGGAGGAATATTATTTAAGTCCGGAAGTAAGTGTGTACCTAATTGTTCCAGATATAATACACATGGTGTTATTTAGCTGCACATCAACCTCACTTACATGGGTGCTCTTTAACCAAATAGAGGCACAGTATTCTGCTGCGGAGTAAACTAGACTTAATGCAGATGTTCGTAAAGTAGTGGCTGAGGATCTCCAGGTTGTGCTGCATAATTTCTGTATGATATTGTTCCTCTTCCTTATTTTTGTGCCAGATTTTAGGAGCACCAGAAACCCAAGTCAGCACACCTGCTGATCAGGGCTTCTGGGAACTGAAGTCCAAGAACATCTGGAGAACCACGTTTTCATATTCCTCCTGTGTTTTTTGGAGTAAGGCCAAATGGATTTCTATACAGTACTTGGAAAGAAGTTAAGGGGTAATTTAGCCTAGTCTCCTCCTCTGAGAAGGAAGGAGTAGAGATGAGAGACATTTGCTCATATTGCATTTGGTGCTTCACTACATGGATGTTCCATTAGGTTAGGAATGTTTATTGCAAAAATTGTACACACCAAGCAAAATTACTTAAAATGCAGATGTTACATGAAATGCACATAAAAACATGTACAGATTTTCATGTGAATTTAGAGAAAACAAATTTCAATGTTTCAGAGGAACTGAATGAAAGACTTGAAAGATCAGAAACTGAGAAAAATTGACATTGACAGATTTTTTTCTCCCTCAAATCTGGTCAGAACTATTTAGTTATAAGATGTTATCAGCAGTTAATTAGTTTTTGCTAGTGATTAATGTAATGAAAAGTCACAAAATAACACTAAAATAATGAAATATTATAAAAGTAATGTTTTCTACTTTCAAAACTGATTTTTAAAGAGCATTTTAAGATATTTTTAGACGTTATACCATTTCATTAACAGTTCTAAATAGCAAGGTAAATATTCTCTGCAAACACCACCCCCACTTTCTTTTCTTTCTTTCTTTTTTTTGGGTAAATATTCACAAGGCACAATATCAAAACCGGCAACCATGGAAAAAGAGGTTTTCCTTCTATTTTTCTAGCCTGCTCCTAAGAATAAGGGGAGTTGTTGCCAACATACAGTGCAATAAATAAATAAGATACTTTGGCTGCTTCATGTAATAAATAACTCAGCAAGTTCGTTTTGAAAATAATGTTCCAGGCTCTGAAGATGACATTGTAATGCCCAAAATGTAAAAAGAGAAGAGTACCATTTCACAACTTTCTTAGCAACTAATTCTGTACTCATCAGCTATTTGAAATGTTGTGCAGAAACTCATGCTTGTATCTTCTCCACTGAAATGGAGACTCAAAAGTGATTGAGTTTGGATCCTATGTATATATTAAAAAGTCTATATAAGCGGCTCAAATTCTATCTCCTCCTTCTGTTTTTCCATTCTCCTACTTTTAAATTTTGGAAACGATCAATGCTGCTCAATCCCTCTTTGCAGGCTCAAATACACACAGTTGCACATTAAAACAAAACTACTGTGCATTTACATTTTTCTTCAGAGCTCTGCTGGCAGAGCTAATGGTGCAATTCACTACAGTAAGCAGAGAAAGAGAGAAAATGAACAGCTTCAATTGTTCGGTGCCCTAAGAGCTAGTTGTATTCACTGGCTGGCTTCTGGCATTCTTGTTGCATGCATGATGGAGGGGGGTAAAACTGCATGTCCACTTCACCTGGCTACCTTTAAGTTATCCAAGCAGATGTCCAGATACGTTGAAATAGTTTTGCGCTGGCGGGAATTACACCAAAAGCCATATTCTGACTGTAAAATGCTTTATAACAAAAGCTTTAAGTTTCACACTCATACATTTGGTTTATAGAGCTAATACAGTTGTACCTCACTTAAAGAGCATAATGCGTTCCACAGGATTGCTCTTTAAGCGAGTTTGCTCTTTAAGCCAAACACCATTGTAAATGACCAATTTGTGGGGGAGGGGATTGCGAACCCCGATTTATTTGTTAAGTGAGTTTTTGGTTTGTTTTATTTGTTAAGCAAAGCAAACATTCAGAGAAAATTCTGCTCTTTAAGCGAGTTACTCTTTATGCGAGGCGCTCTTTATGCAAGGTTTGACTGTATAATCATAAGAACATTTAGTCTAGAATGCTGATCATCAGTTTTCTATCTGCACTGAGAAAAAACAGGGCTACCCAATTTGGCTCAGAGGATACACTTCATTGATTTTTCTCTTTGGTCATAACCAGGTACTATACGTATTGCACATTCAAGCTTAAACCCCCCTTCCTTTGGGCTAGGAAATAACTAAATAAGTTTTTGTTGTTCAGTCACACAGTAGATTCCGACCCTTTGTGGCCCCATGGACCATTGCCTGCCAGGCACTTCTGTCTTCCAGTATCCTCCTCAGCCCGCCCAGTTCTGTGCCCAATGTGTCTACAATACCATTTACTACATAAGAAAAAGTAAGGATTTACTTCCAATTAATTCCTTTTTGCATAAAATAAGACATACTGAAGATAGCTGAAATGTAACAAAAGATCATTTAATACAGAGCCTTCTTGATGGTGACACCAATGCTTTGGAACACACTACCAGGGAAGCTGTAGCAGGCCCTATCCTTGGATATCTTTTTTTAAACTACTAAAAACGTTCCTATTCTAGGAAGCCTTTAAGTATATTATATCACATTATACTTAACAATAAACTAGCTAATCAGTTGACCCTCTGTGCCCACAGATGCCAGATATTTTATTTAATGATGTACTTATTTGTTTGTTTTATTTTGTTGATTGTTTCATTATGTTATTTTGTTATTTGTACATGCACAGCCCAGAGTAGGAAATATCTCAAATGGGTAGTACAAATATATATATATATGCAATAAATAAATAAATAAATTCACTCAATTTCACTCAATTTCCAAGAGCCAATATTTTTTTTCTACCATGCACAAAATGATATTGTATTTCAGAGAAGACCATCCCTTATGGGACATTCATCTTCATCTCTTTGACAACAGATGGTTGTTCATAAAACATTGTAGGTAAAATAAGGTGTGTGTGCATTCTTTCATATTGGTTACAAAAATAAATATGAATTGACTTTGATCATCTGGGCATTGTCATAAATTAGTGGTAATAAGGTACAGTGTGTGGGAAAGCATCTCATCAAGACCTGACATTTCAATTAACTTCTGATCCATTTTTTAAGCAACACAAAATGTTAGAGTTAGGCTTGGTTTGTAGCAGGTTTTGTTAACAGATGCAGTTTGGTATTTCAGGCCTATCATTTCCCCTCCTTTAGGCATTGGATCGCTTCACAAATATTTTAGTACACTTAAGGCACATCTAAAGCCAAAATGAATTGTTACAGCAGATGTTGATGTTTGTTCCTTTCAAGGATATGTAAGAAAAATAAAAAAGAAGAAAACAGGAACATTTGACAGAAAAAATATATACAGTGCAATCTCTCCTGGGGCAAAATGTACACAAACCATTTATGATTCAGTTGTGCTGACTTTTTTTGAGGGGGAGGGTTAAAGTCAATATGTTACTTTAGCCTCACCTCCTCTGACACAGGTCCTTTCACGTAGAGCAGTGTTTCCCAACCTTTGGTTTTTGGACTTCAATTCCCAGAAGCTTAAGTCAATTCCCCAAAGAACTGATCAGCCAATGGACTGACTTAGGCTTCTGGGAAATGAAGTCCCCCTGTGGTGTGTGTGCCCCACAATGGGAAACACTGACGTAGAGAGTGACAGCTTGAAGTCGAGAACCTTTGTTCCACATGGAGGCTCTGTAGGTGATCAGAAGCCTGGGAAAAATCAGGGTTCCCGATTACATCAATAGAATTGGCACATGAAGGATCCTCTCTACAGGAAATAAAGGTGGGGTGAACCACATCCCATCCTTCCCATGTTGTTTTTAACACTTTGTATAGGTCGTGCTTAAATGTGCCTGCAACAAGACTGAGGCAGGGTTCATAGGACAATGGCTAAGGAGACCATAACCCACTGACACCTAAATCTGTGATGGATGCCTCTGGAGATTGTTCTGTCACATTTAGGTCCATTGCTGGCGAGTCCAGTGGTGGACATAGCCTGGGATGCTTGACACATAATTATCTGCGCTCAGTGTAAGCATACTGGTCTGGAAGTTAAGACTGTAATCCTAAAACTCACTTATTTTGGAATAAGTCCCATTACTCCTAATTGTGTTTACTTCAGGGCAGGCATCCAGAGTTGTATAAGGGGTTAGAAACTTGTGCTGGAGTTATTATTTGTTCTTTACTTGAAGTGGATGGAAGACATTGCCTGCTTTCCCCCATAAAGTAGACCAGCACTTAATAAAGCTGTAGAAAGGATGTAGAATCCTGAACTAGAATTTCAGTTCTGGTTCTATGAATAGAAAGGAAGTAAATAGTCGATCAACCCTGACTGCTCCTTAGAAGGTCAGATAATAAAGATGAAACTAAAATACTTTGGACATCAAATGAGAAGAGAAGATTCACTTGAGAAGGCCTTGATGCTTGGAAAGGTCGAGGGCAAAAGAAGAAGGGGGCGGCCAAAAATAAGATGGCTAGATGGTATTGTAGACACAATGGGCACAGAGTTGAGCGAGTTGAGGAGGATGGTGGAGGACAGAAGTGCCTGGCGGACAGTGGTCCATGGGGTAGCAAAGGGTCGGAATCAACTGTGAGACTGAACAGCAAAACCTCTCTACTGTTAAAGTGGATAGAAGACAGTCCTTCTGGAACTAAAGCCTGGTGAAGCTTGAACTCTGCAAATGTTTACATGAATCAATGGTTCAGGGAGAAGTATCAGGATGCATTCTTAGCATTCAGCTCTGATCTCTAACATTGAGGCATCAGCCATGCCCAGGCACACTTTTGCACAGGATCTAATGCAATCACATATGTTCCTACAATCTGTCTGGAGAGACATGTCTCAGTTACTTCTTCGGGCCATTGTAACATGCTCTACATGGGGCTGCCTTGAAAGAGCATTCAGAACTTGAAGCTGGTTTAGAATTCTTTCAGCAGCCAGTCTGTTAAGTGAGTCTAGTTACAGGAAACCTACGAACCACATGTTATACCACAGCTGCACTAACTACTACTAAGATCCTTGGGAAAATTCAAAGTGCTGGTCACATCTACAATGTAAATGCAGTATCTGGGACGAGATGGTTATATGGAGACTTGCACACTCCTACAAGCTTGCCCACATTCTAAGAAACTTTTGGAATAGGCATTCCTGTCTGCCCTGTACCATTGGAAGCACCTTCAGTGGGAAGTTGGCATAAGATCTTTGCAGTGGCTGGTTCTAGGTTGTGGAACACATTGCTAAAAAAAAAAGAAGAGCGAAAGAGAATCAGCCTTGTATCTTGTGATTTTATTTTGCAAGCAGCAAAAGATATTGGTCTATTTCCAAAGATATCTTTATATGTGTACAAAATGGCCTATGCCAGCAGCTACACATTTTCAGGGCTGAGAGGTGGGATGCAAGACTGGTTGCACAAACAGTTTATGTGAGGAATAATTGAACTGATTGTGCCATTCTTTGCACAACTGCTTGCACAATAGTATCACTCAGTGTACTCAGTATCACTGGTGAGGATTTTAACTGTGCCTTTCTTGTGTTGAATTTAGGTGATTTTACTTAGACTGTATGCAAATCTGATCCCTATGCAGACTTGTAGATGTGTTGCACCTGGTTTCACCTAATTATTTTTATTGATGTTATTAATATGTTACCTGCCTTGTTTTTTCTAATTACTTTACCAGTTTCAGTTTTGATGAGCAGCAAGGCCCATAGTGGGTTCTGAGGAAGGGGTATTGGCGGAGGAACGTGCCCATCTCATGTTTATGCAAACAAGTGATTTTTCTATTGTGGATATACTTAATAGTCCCCGAGCAGTTCTCCAGTTAGTACTTCACTGGGTTTCACATCTCCGTTTATTTTGGAGAGCCCACAATAACAGATGCCATGTTTCCTCTGCCAAAGTGTGGATATGGGTTGAACGCAGTGGCAAGGAAACCTGTTTATTTGATTTGTTCCATAGAAAGCAATAGTAAAACAACTAAAATTTCAACTCTGAGTTGCATCATTAATTTTCTCTTTTGATCAAATATGGTGCCAACTGCTTAATCCTGATGTTCAGAGTTTTCCTTAATCTCCCAAGTCTCATTTGGTATCATCAATGACAGCTTAACGAAAAAACAAGTACTGCTGACTGATAGGTTTCTGATATGGTCCTGTGTCTTTCTCACTAATTATGCCCAGACTGCTCATCATTCTAGATACTGTTTGTGCTAGGAATTTTCTACTGCACATCTTGGGGGCAATTTGCTTGTAGTGGCGAGTTGGGAATTCTGCACAACCTACTTTCTTTTCTTTTTTTATACAAAACAAACCAGCCTTCATTATCTCTTCACATTGCGCCCAAAACAAAGAAAACGTGTGTTGTTTCTGGTCAACATATTCTGTCTGTTCTGCCCATATTATCTACTGTAGGGATAGAAGAATCTCTCAATTCTGTTTTCTTGCATATTCATTTTTCCAAATCCTCAAATGTGTTCTTTCTCAAATATGAAGATATTTGCAAATTTCTGTAAATTGTTACGGAACAAAACTAAAAGCTTAGCAGAAGTAAAAGCAGGAGAGAAAAAAAGAAAAGAAAAAGGCAAAATATTGTATCACTTTCAAAAATAACATATTTTTAAAAATCATGCCTATTGAACTCTGATCTAAAACTAATTAAAGCAAAATTATTACCAAATCTAGCATTAGTCTATCTTGACTGTCTTTGTCTTTCCAGGGTCTGAAGTAGAGGCCATTCTCGCTATCTGACATGTTAATCCTTTTTAACCAGGATGAAGATAGTATCAGCGATTGCCCACGTGCAAAAAAGCCTCCCTGACTAGAAAGCCATGGTTGATGGGTTAATAGCTTATAATCATAATAATTTCATGTCAGAAATTGATTTTTGCTGGAGAAACTCTGCTTAGGGGACACCCGAAAGAGGCTCCGTTCATGTCCCCAAGATCATTTCCCATTGAAGTGGTCCCTATTTATCTCCTCCGAGTCCTTGCCACTGGCCGGATTTGGAAGGCTTTAAGAGCCGCCAGCTGGAGCACTGGGACGCCGACACTCTCCTCCGAGCCTTTGCCACCAGCCGGAGTTGGAAGGCTTTAAGAGCCACCGAATGGAGCACCAGGACGCCGACGCCCTCCTCCGAGCCCTCGCCACCGGCCGGAGTTGGAGGGCTTTAAGAGCCGCCGACTGGAGCACTGGGACGCCGACCCCCTCCTCCGAGCCCTCGCCACCGGCCGGAGTTGAAGGGCTTTAAGAGCCACCGGCTGGAGCACCGGGACGCCGATGCCCTCCTCCGAGCACTCGCCACCGGCTGGAGTTGGAGGGCTTTAAGAGCCGCCGGCTGGAGCACCGGGATGCCGATGCCCTCCTCCGAGCCCTCGCCACCAGCCGGAGTTGGAGGAGACGGCACTACGGGGTGTAAGAGGATGCTTCCGCCCTCCCTCCAGACCTCGTCACCTCGGTCGGAGGAAAAGACTGCTGGCACCTGTGGGCGGCAAGAGAACGCTCTCGCCCTCACCCCTGGACTTCGTCACCTTGGCCCGGAGACCTCGCCACCACCGCCGCTTCGCTGGACTCTCCCTCAGCCAACTGGCCTCGAAGGGAGCAACAGCTGGGTGTCCCGGGGGTGATGAAAAACCTCACCGCCGCCGCTTTGCTGGACTCTCCCTCGGCCAGCCGGCCTCGAAGGGAGCAACAGCTACGGGTCCCGGGTGGCGATAAAAAGACCTCGTTTTGTAGGATTTTGCTTATAATCATTGCAGGATTCAGTAAATGTGGTTTTGTTTTTGCTGTTTTTTTCTTTGTAATTTTTTGTAACATTTTATGGTGATATTAATATTTTCTGATTGTTACTGTGTTATTGATATGTATATATTTATTTTTCTGATACTGTGATGATTGTGATTATGATAATGTGAAATTTGTGACTGTTATGTTATTTTTTATACTTTGTAAGCCGCCTAGAGTCAGGTTCGCCTGAGCAAGGCGGGGTATAAATCTGAAATGAAATAAATGAAATACTTGCAATTTCTTGGTTTCAAACTGCTAGGTTGGCAGGAGCTGGGACAGAGACAGGCACTCAAACCATCATGCAGTACCTGAGTCTCAAACTGTGGACTTGCTGGCCTTCCAGCTAACAAGATGAGCTTCTTAACCATTGAGCCATCGCAACCATGAGGGCTGGGGAAAAGGGTGTCTAAGAACAGCCGTCATAGTGTCACAATGATAACAAACACCCTGTTGCACTTTAAATCATTTTAAAACAAGGTTCTATTTTCTCTTTCATTAGGATTGTATTCCTTTATTTACAAAATGTCTAACTCAACCCTCAAGTTGTTGTAGTGAAGCCAGTAGTTGGGTGGGCAACCTCCAGAGGTATAGGAGCTGCATATGCTTGTCTCTGAACAGACAAACTGAGCCCCACTTCTGCTCCATTTTACCCACAAAAATGGTGTTTTCCCCCCTAAACAAAAATTTCTTCTGTAATTCACCAAAGCATGGCATAATTGTCCCAGTGTAGTTCATGCCTCATCCATATATGCTATTACTACTGGAGACTTGAATTGATCCCTTCCAAAATCCTTCTACTTCAGGATCCCTATTTTTGGAGCTTGTTTATTCCAGATGTATCAGCCCATTCTATAATTTAAACATAGTTACATTGCTTCTTTGCCAGTGAGAATAGCTGTGACCAGAGAATCCACATGCAGCTGACAGTAGATGGCCAAACTGAGGGTTCCCAATGTTCCTTCTGGTGGTTCTTTACCTTTAATAAACTTTGACTCCACAACTGTGCAAATAGAGCACATCTTCATAAAGAGGACCATCTCTTGACAAGCCATCGAAGAGAGAGGTATTCCCTGTAAAAGAAGGTACATGATCACTCTGTTTAAATCTTAAAACTGATAATGCCTTGAATTTTCTATATTTATGCAAATTTCAAGAAATACATTCCCTAAATTTGTGCAAAAAAATACTATTTCTGATTTCACTAAAAGGACAGTGTATAGACTTAAATAAATTGCATCAATTTACATCTAAAAGTTATGCTATTTTCAGGATTTCAGTTATTATCAATCAAACGACATTGCATGCCTAGGCTACACTTTATGTTTAGGATACGTGACAATAGCAACAACACACACAAATACACACCACAGCAAGCAATGTTCTACAGCAGGGGCCCTTCAAAGGTTGGTGTGTCCTTCTCCCCCTGCATGGTCCATAAGCTCCCCTTTGCCTTCAAATACATCCTGGATGAGACAGAACTTGTCAAATAGGATGCTGTGAACCTCTAGAACATTGGTTCTCAGTGTGGGGCCCAGGCCCCACAGGATGATTTCAATTCCCAGAAGCCTAAGTCAGTACATTGGCTGATCAGTGTTTTAGGGAATTGACTTAGGATTCTGGGAACTGAAGTCCAAAAACCAAAGGTTGGGAAACACTGCTCTTGAAGAAAGAAGCAAACATGTCTTGTGTACCAAATGAAAGAGCACCTCCTTTCAAATTATGTAAGGCTGCCCACCAATTCCAGTCAGTCTTCCTACAGAGAAAGTTCCATAAATGTAGAGCACCTACAGAAAATGTCTCTGCTTGCCATTTGCTTCTTTCATTAATTCAGCTTGTTAACAAATTCCATTTAACACCCTTTAAGACTGAAATGCAAGTACTTTACTTTAGCTGAGGGTTGGATATAGCTCCCATCCCATAGGAGTAAATGGCTTGAACAGCTTGTGGATTGCTGGCCTAATTTTCAGTGGGATAGATCCATATCAACACAAGCTGAGAGCAGACTGACTGAAATCGATGGGACTCACGTTAGCCAGCAGTAATGAAAGTCCTACTAATTCAATGGGTTCCCCATGATGGACTCATTTTTACTGTAATTGCAGACACTGTTGATTTACGGTAGTTATATGATTTATTCAATCATATCAGAGAGTAAATAAAACAAAAAATAGACAAAAATGTCTTTTTGTTTTGTTGTATTTACTCTCTGATATGCTTGAAACACGGACTAACACAGCTACCATGTCAAAGATTTATTCACTGTTTCTAATATTTGAGTATTTTAATTTTGTGTTTGATTTTAAATTGTTTTACACACACACACACAGTATTTTAATATTGTTTTATACAGATTTGTAAGACCTTTATGTTCTAGGTGGGCTATAAATGTTTAAATAAATAGATATAAAATAAAACATATACCCCAGCCTTCCTTGTCATCTAAAGGTAACAATTTTCATGTATCTTTTTCTGTGTCAGTTCCATTTTTAATTTATTTTTGTGACTTCTAGTTAGAACTGACTTATAGTAACCCTAATAGGGTTTTCAGTGTGAGATATGTAAGGAGTGGTTTTACCAGTTCTACTTCCCCAGTGAGCTTCCAGTGAGCTGAGTGAGGATTCGAACCAGGACTCCTGAGTCTGAGTCCATCACTCTATCCACTACACCACATTGAGTATCCTTTTATTTATATAAAACATTAATAGTAATTATGTGCTTTCAAATACTTTTTGACTTATTGCGACCCTTTCCAGCATTTCCTAGGTAGACAGTAGTCAGAAATGGTTTCACATTCCCTTCTTCTAGGACAGGGATGCCCAAACTTTTTGGGCCATGGGCCGGTCACATGGTTCAGGGAGCTGGTCACTATGGCCCAGGGGCTGGACGTGGCCCCAACACCAATTCATCTGGCCCACAAAGCCCTCGTCACTCCTGGTAGCGGAAGTAAAACACACACGTAAGGGCGCATTTTACTTCCACTCCCGGGAGTGACGAGGGCTTCGTGGGCCGGATGAATTGGCGTCAGGGGCTGCATCCAGCCCCCGGTGCATAGCTTGGGCACGCCTGTTCTAGGGACTATGCTGTTCAGCTTGCACAAGGCTACACACCCAGGATGTTTTCCTAAGAGCTACAGCAATACTATCTTTTAGATCCCAGATCCCTTAATTTTGGAGCCAATATTCTGACTGGCATATTCTGGAAGTTGTAACCCAAAAGAGTAACTTTTTCATGCTCTTGTCACAGTGGCCATCACTCTCACATGCAAGAGTTAACAAAATCTGGAAAAACACAATCTGTCAGCTCTACTGCAAACAAACAAACAAACAATTATGGGAAAATACTCTGTGACGAAAAAAACCCCACAAGACCCCAATGAGGCCTGAACTTTCTCACTGAATCATAAAATGTTGCTAGAGAAATAAAAGAAAACCAAAGGCAATGAGCGGGGAATGGAATAGAGAGACTGGCTGAAAGCATAAGCAAGAACGACTCTGCCCTTTTTGTTGAAGTGCCTTTCACTTGTTGAGAGGCAGGCAGGCATTTCTCTTTTCTGGAAAGGACAGGACAAAAAAGGAGAAATAACAAAGAGAAGAAAGACCCTTCCAAATAGTGACCTGCACCCACCAAAGCACATGCTTATGCTGAAAGCCCAGCTAGAAAGGAACAACTTCCCGTTATGACCCATCTTGCTCAACTCTCCTTCCCTGGTGTCTTCTGCTACTGCTCCAGTACAAAGGCATATTTTCCTCATTGCTCCATAATCGATTAGCCATACTTTCATAATAAGCTACTGTATTTCCTATTACAGTACTTAATTATCAAAAATTAATATCTCATTTGTCTTAATTGACATTAGGACAGCATCGTCTGTAGATTTATGTGACTTGGTTTAAAAATCTGAATTTGCAGCATGGAGCCTTACATTCAAATGTGAACACACAGACATTGAAACCACCAATGCTGTTTCCACAGTTGGAAAATGAGAGGAGGGAACCTTTTGTGTGGGTCTCTCACTCTCTCTTTCATGCTTTGCTGCTGGCCAGTTACTTGCTCTCTTAAGCACAGCCTGGGCCTGCCTGATACTGAATGAGACTATTAGTCCATTGCTACAGTCTGCACTGATTGCAGTGGTTTAGTGGTTAAGACACTGAACTTGAAGAATAGAAGGTCAGCAAGTCAGTAGTTTGAGACTTGAGTGCTGCATGACGGAGTGAGCTCCATCCTAGCATTTCAAAAGCAAGTTAATAAATAGGTACTGCTTTGGTGGGAAAGGTAACAGTATTCTGTGCACTCTGGCGTCTAGTCATGTCTACCACGTGATCACAGAAAGGTCTGCAGACGCAGACAGTGCTGGCTCTTTGGCTGCAAATGGAGATGAATGCTGACTCCTAGAGTGAGACACAGTTGGCTTTTGAGCAAGGAAGACCTTGACAGTCTGCATTGACAGGCAGCAGTTCATTGGGGTTTGGAAAAGAGACTTTCTCTGTCCATGTGCTGTGTTTAAAGAAGCTGCTATGTCATTATAGCCTTTTCCCTGCACCCAGTCACTTGGCTTACATAGCCAGTTATGGAGAAGATGAATCATGTGGAAGATGCTCTTTGTTCTTCTTCCTGCTTCTATTACTCTCATTCATTCATAGAGAGCAGGTAATTGCAGGTTGCAAAGAGGATGATGATGATGAAGGGGAGAGAAAGCTCTGGGGGGCTTTTCAACCTAACCTCCTTGATCTCAACAGGTCCCCAAAGATGATATTGTCACTACATCTACCTCACATATATTAGGACCTGTTACACAATCAGTTCTCCTGGGATCACAACACTGACTTAAGAGTTCAACTATAGACTATAGACAGAAATAAATTGAGGAAAATAAAAAGTACAGCTAGGAACAGAGGGCTCTTGATTCATTTCATTCTGCATATAACAAGTTTGTTATTTCTGGTGGGCAGAGTTTGCAGTTGTTGTTATGGGCCATCAAGTTGTCTCCGTGACCCTATGGATGAGAGATCCCTGAAATGGCCTTTCCTCAAAAGCTGTGTCTAACCTCATAGAATCAATCCACCTTGTGTTTGGTCTTCCTCTTTTCTTGCTGCCTTTTACCTTTCCCAGCATTGTCGTCTTTTCCAGAGAATCCTACCTCCTCATGAAGTGCCCAAAGTAGGACAGCCCCAGCTTGATTGTCTCCAAAGACAGTTCAAACTTGACCTATAGAAAAATGCAGGAAATGCAAAGCTAGGGCATTGAGTTAGGTTGTATACCAGGGGTTCTCAAACTATAGCCCACAGTGCCAAACAATCCACCCCACAATCTCGTTCCAGCTGCCCCAGCTGCTGCCATTGTTTACGACAGCTGTAAATGAGTCTGTGGCCATCGTAAATGTGTTTATTACAGCCATGGATGTGTTTTACGGCAGCATTTACAGCAGGGAGAACCATCAGTCCAGCTTGCTCAGCTGTCTGAAGGGGTGTGGTCTGGTCCACGGCTGAATAAGGTTGAGAACCCCTGGCGTATACCTACAAGATCTTAGGAACATTGACCCAGGAACTTGTTACTTGTAAAAGTAAGAAGCATGGATGGTTCTTAAATGTGTGGCACTCTTCAATTCCCATTTTAAATGGTTAATGTGAACTCAAACCTCTAAATGTTCTTCCATGTCAAACTGAGGTCAATTAAATACTTGCTTGTTTTATTTATTTATTTACTATGTAGCTGTATTTCTGTACTGCTTCTCATTTGAACAAATGGCAATACAAATTACAGCAACACCCAAAAGTTTAATGAAAAATCCGAAATAAGAACAGAATTGTGTGAGAAACATCCAAATGCTCATAAACTGGAGAATATCAAACAAAAAAGGTACAATTTCCCTAAATGTCTGAAATGCATGAACACTGAAGTCCAAAATGTGCAGTATGCCCAAGGCTACACAAGCTGGCTCTTTTCCTAGAAGATACAGTGGGGAATTGAACTCCCAATCTTTGGCTATGCAGTCAAGATATTTTAGGAAGAGATTTTCCCTAAGATAACCAAAACCTGAGTTGCAAAGAGTGTGGGATTATGTATTAAGGAAGGTGAAATGAGAGGTTGTTCTCTGCAGATACCAGCTTCATGGCACTAATCTCGGAACCTTGATTGTAGCTCCATTATTCAGCAGGGATGAGAAACTCCATTAGTGAGGGAAACCTGCACATTTATTTGAGTTTTCCTCACATTACTTATATATGGCCTGGTTGTAGGATAAATAATGCCCTTAAATGCCCTTTGCTCCCTTCCATGGTCAGCTCAGGTTAGTGCTCTCCCTCTAAGGCCAGGTTGGGCTCAGATGTAGCCTTGGCATCCCCCCCACACACACACACACACATACCTCCTTCATGGATGTTGCCCAATGCTGTTCCTGTTTCTACAGGCAGGACTGCAGAATGGGTGGGCAGTGGGGAGAAAACCAAGGAACTAGACAGCATCAGGAGAAATTAGAATACCTGAGCAAGAGATTAGAGAGGAGTCACTATTTGTCTGGACTGCTAGGCCTTTGCTGTCCTTTGATTTGAGCACATGCCTCCCACAGCAAAGATGAGATGAGATCATTCGACAGCCACAAATCCACAGACGTTAAGTATCCACTGAGCAATCCAACCGAGCCATTTTCATATTGCTTTCTGCTATGGCAACGGCCAGTTTCAGAATTTCCAAACCCTTTGGCTTCAGTGGCATAGAGCAGGAGGAGCATCCACAGAAATGGCAGGAGGGAAATTTCCTCAAGTGTGCCATATGTCATGTTTTGACATTTTCCCATTTGGGAAGTCTGCAATGGGTGCTTGAGCTTAGCACATCTGAGGTGGCCATGGTCAAGTCTGGCAGGGTTTAGAGCAAGGGGGCGCAAACTACGGCCTGGATCTGACTGCCGATGCCAATTCATCCGGCCTGCGAAGCCCTTGTCGCTCCTGGAAGCGGAAGTAAAATGCACCCATATGGATGTTAATGCCATCCATATGGGCACGTTTTATCTCCACTTCCAGGAGCAACGAGGGCTTTGTGGGCAGGATGAATTGGCATTGGAGGCTGCATCCGGCCCCCGTGCCATAGTGACTAGCTCCGTGAACCACGTGACCGGCCCGGGGCCTGAAAAGTTTGGACACCCCTGGTTTAGAGGCTGTCTGGGCTGCTGCAGGGACTGGACAGTTTGCTCTGATGAAACGTTGACCAGGGATCTTGTTTAGAGTGTATGGCCTCACCTCCTGCCATACACAGAGCATTCCTACCTGTTCTAGTCTGGTCCCTTGCTTAGTATGATACTGCCTAGAGAGTCAATCCTGTGTGAATGGTCAGGCTTCCTTAGATTGTTCTAAACAAGCCCAACAGTTCCGAAGCGGCCTATGCTAGCTTGCTCACTGCTGTTAGTGTAGCTACACCCTTAGATGCCCCTGAAGGGCCACCATGGTTACATTATCCTCAAGTGAGCTCCTTTTCCTCATTCTGGCCTCACAAACACCTTTTGAGGTAAGTCAGGCAGAGAGATATGGAGCGAGCGGGCAAGAGAGAGCAACGCCCGCCTGAGGTCATTGAGTGAGTTTCAGGACCAAAGGGAATTGAACCCTCAACTGCTGCAACAAGTCCCATCTCCTTAGTAATCTCACGATTTACGTGGCCCTGCTGATGCTGTCCTTCAAGATCCCTGGAAGGGTCTGGCCACCTCAACAGGGACTCAGGCTGTATAAGACAGAGCCAATTCCACCCAAGTTTGTTTCCTCCTCCCGACCTCACGATAGCTGTCACCATGCAGCAGCAGCCGGTTCACGATTGCACTGCTCACCCACGCCATCAATCTCCCAGTTGCCCTCCCCACCCCCCAGTAGATGCCGCCGCGGGCTGCCCGGGGCGCTAAGAAAAGTGCTTGCGAGGGGCTAATGAGAGGGGAGGGGCAGGACCCGTGGCTGGGAGTGCCAACTTAGGATCCCTCCCCAGCCCCCCCCCCCCGGCCAACTCTTTGTCCTTGGCCAGCACCGAGGAAAGCACGCACCCTGCTAAGGTAAAGAGAGCGCGTGCGCGTGCACCAGCCCACAGGGGGGCGCGCTCCGGCAGGAGAGGAAAGGGAACGAGCGTCGTGTGTCTCCCCCCCCCTCCCCCTCCGTTTGGAACTTTGCTGACTGCAACGTTCCGAAGCCGAACGCCGCGACACAAGGGGGGCGGGGGCGAGACACAGAACGTTCGATTTCCCCCCTCGTTCCATCCGGCGGCGGCGGCGATCTCCGATCTCCTCTTGCCCCACCACGGGAGGGAAAGGGGTGGGGGGTGGGGTGGGAGGAAGGCGAAGCGGTCACTGCAGCGCCACCCTCCGGCGATCGAGCCGTACTGCACCTCCCCCTTTTTTTCTCCCTCTGCTCTCCCCCCACCCCACCCCACCCCCCCTCTCCGACTCTCAATGTTCCACACTGCCCGGCCACAGAGCCGCCTCTGCTGCTTTATTTCCCCCCCGGCTGCTTCCATCCCCTCCAAGGACATTTTCTCCCCTTCCCTTCCTCCCCGCCCCCCCCGTCCATCCCTCCCCTCGGAGCGAACGTCGGGACAGGACGCCGGCGAAGGTAAAGGAGAAACGGGTTCGTGTGGCTGCAGCAAGGAGCCTGGGCGAGCATGGTGGGGGGGGGGAGAGGAGGGGAGGAGGGAAGAGGAAGGAAGGGGGGAAAGAAGAAGAAGAAGAAGAAGAAGGGGGTGGTGGGGGTGGAGGAAAAGAGGGATCGGGAGAAAGAGCTTTGTTCTTGTTTTCAGCGTTGGCTGCCTGGCCGTGGCCAGGAAAAGCCCGAGACTGAGTTCACGCCTCACTTGGTGCACACACGCGCGCGCGCACACACACAGACACACAACCCCACACTGATCGTGGCGGAGACCTTCCTGCCATAGCTGCCCCCCCCCCCCGCGCCTTTCCTGGCTGGGATCTTGGTTCTCCCTACAAAGCCAAGCGGGGGAGGCGGGGGGGGGCGACAACAGTGAAGACGACTGGGGGGGGGGAACGGCGATTCCTACCCCGGCTGCGATTTCTTCCCAAGCTTATCATCCGTTCCCTCTCGCTCCTCTTTAATAATTATATAATACAAATATTTAAACGCCTCCCCCCCAAGTGAACCTCCCCGGATGAATTTTAAAAAAAGAAAAATGTCGCTCTTGTGGAAACTGATCCAGACTCGGTGGCCTTGAAAGCTTTCCAGAAGGTGCAGTTTGAATTATGCTGCTTCCCCCCCCCCATTCCAAATTCCACTCCCCCGCCACCTCCCTCCAACCCAGCCTCCTCGGAGGTGACCAAATACAATCCTTGCTTTGCTGACCGTGGCCCTCGAACTCGCCGATTTCCTGGATTGAGAAAGAGAGATTAAAGCCTCCGAAAGCCAAGCGCTCCTCAGCTCTTTAAATACAAGGAGGGGGGGAGGGGGGTCAGGCTCCTATTTTTGTTTATTCTTGTTTGGGTCCCCCAAATAGTGTACAGCACTTTTAAGTATTGCTATTGGCCGATTATTGTCTGGGAAAAGAGGGAGAGCAAAACGAGGATGGGGGATGTGACTGCTTTGACCCCCTTCTGCTCTAGGGTAAATATTTACAGGGTGTCAGTGACATAAAAAAATATCCCTATATTTTTGTTTGGCAGGCTATGCTATTTACAACGTGTCATAAGTTATTCATGCTCATTGCTTGAATACTCTGCTAAATCTGCCTCAAATAAAGTAAAGGATTGACATACTGTCTGTAGAATAGTGGAGTACCTGTATATATGTGTGTAAACATGAATAATATGGGGGTGGGGGATGCACAATTTTTAAAATAAGGAGATTGTTTTCTAGATCCTAAATCGGGCATGGCTGTTTTAGCCCTAATAATAATAATAATAATAATAATAATAATAATAATAATAATAATAATAATAATAATAATAATAATAATAATAATAATAATAATAATAATACATTCTAGAACTCACCATGGATCATTTAAAGAGTGCTGAGTACTTTTGTTTAAGGTATGGAATGACAAGCGCCTTTGCTGCGGGAATTGATGTTCTTAGTCCCACCTAATTTTCTTTCTGCATCTTCTTCTCCCAAAAGTTTCCCAAAATGTCCAGTGACAGACAAAGGTCAGATGATGAAAGTCCAAGTACCAGCAGTGGAAGTTCAGATGCAGATCAGAGAGACCCACCAGCACCTGAGCCTGAGGAACAAGAAGAAAGAAAACCTTCTGCGACCCAGCAGAAGAAAAATACTAAGCTCTCCAGCAAGACTACTGCTAAACTCTCCACTAGTGCAAAAAGGTAATAGCTTGTGGTTGTGGGACATTTTTTTTGGGGGGAGGGGGTTAATTGTGTTCTTCTTCTGTGTCTATTCTAGACATGAAACTCCCAAAATGGAGGTACCTTTTGGTGAGTTAATTCCTCAGTTCCTTTTGCCTGATCTAGTGTGAGAAAGGTTAGCTGGCAACACAATCTTCGAGGAGGATCTTTCTGTGTACCCTGTTAATTGTGTTGAGGATGCCTGTTAATACAAAAAACAGTTCTTAGAAATAGTGAACCTAACTACATGTATCTTATTTAATGTTGAATGATGGTGACATCAGATGGCCTTTATAGCAGGGTGTTTGCTGTTAATAACTCTGAACAGAATTGCATTAGGATCCAATTGTGGTCACCACCACATACATTAAGGAGGTGTGGACTAAACAAGAATCCAGATGATTCTGATTCACCTCAATAGTTAATGTGTGTCAAGAGGTAAGCAAGAAAGCCAGTCACATGAGAGACCTGCCATGCGGTACACTTTGCTTTGATTTCTTGGCCTATCTAAGAAGTAGCTCCTCTTTCACAAGTGATTCATTTGCATTCGCACCTGGATTTAAATCTTTTCATTCTTGGGGAGAGGTGCAGAGATGTTTGTGTGTGGAAGAAATGGGAGGATCCAACAGGCTAATGACTACTTTTGCCTTCCATCTGTCAAAAACTTGAGAAACATGTCACAGGTTACTTCTGTGTGATCCATTTTTGTATTTCTGTCCAGAAAGGTTTTCTGGAGTGGCTTTCAAGTTGCTCAAAGGCTGTTAAATTTTCTTTAACAGCCATCTGAATTGTCTTAAGTTTTATATGCCGCAAACTGTACCTTTTTGGAGATAAATGGGCAGTCCTTTCCTTGAAGTTCAGTTTTTGCTAAGAATCTACATTCTTAGCCATCCAGGAGTGCATTTGACATACAGCACCAAAGTTGTTTAAAAGTGTGGTCTGTTTTTGTTAGAACCTGTGGAAAGTTTAAAGTGACTCTTAAGGACTGTGTGCATATTTTTTTTTCTTGGAGGAAAGGAAGTGGTGGTACTAAAATCCACTCTCTCATTAGCAATACTGAGATAATGCATAGCAGGTTAAGTCATTCAAAAAGTCCTTGAGTTGTATGGTACCTTTTAGATCTGGTGCTTTTGAGCTGAGCAAAGGCTGGAAATAAAAAAGTTGTGTCTTTTTTAAAAATAGGGAAAATGAAAAGAGTAGATCTTGTGTGTAAGTGTAACTTTGGTTACACAATACTTGTACGGGATGTTTGTTGCCGATATATAGATTCATTTAGGGCCCCATTCCTCCTTAGTATGATCTTGTAGTCTTTCCTGTATCTATTCCTGGCTCGATTTCTTGTGCAAATTCTTGCAGGGTACACATCTAGAGTATGTAAACCTGTGGTTCCCAACGTGGGGCACCTGCCCCACAGGGGGAACATTTGATTTCTAAAGGAGGGCAATTCTAGAATGAGTTATTAACAGTGAATGGCCTCTTAGGCTTCCTCCACATGAATAGGAGTTCACTTTTTGAATATTAAGAATTATATGTCACTGGGGGGGGGGGGGTCAGACTTTTAGAGATGCTTAAGTGGGGCATGGCCAAAAAAAGGTTGGGAACCTCTGATCTAAACCATTTGTCACTGTCAGGATTGTCTGTTGGCAATACTGTATATAAATTACCTGGAGTTTGTGAAGTGATCAGTGAAAACCCCCTGAAGTGATATTTTGTTCTTGAAGCAAAATTACAAAAACGTAATTCTTTCCCTATCTTAATTCTTTCCCTATCTTCCATCAAACCTTTCTCCAACTGATTAAACATTTCTCTTTGGAAATGTCTAAAAGATGCCATCTGGGCAGAAACTATTGTTGATCCATCAGTGTTTCATTTATACTGCGAAAATATAATAATTCATGGGTTTTGTAGGTGAAGAAAGAATAGAATGAAAATAAATAGGTCTAATGCTATAGCTAAATTGAGCACCAGTGACCTGCCTGTGCGTTTGCCAAGTGAGTTGAAATGTTGAAAATTCACTATCAGTAGCAGGTAAATGTTTGCCAAAAACATGTCATTATTTACTTTATAGATGCCTTGGCCGCAACTCCAGTAATGTTGGTGGAAAGTCATTCTCAAATATTCTTGCATTTCCTCTTTGTTCCCTTTTCCCCTTCCTGGACTCATTTGCATATAAGATTAAAAAGAAAAAAATCTCTCAGAAGAAGTGGCTGAAAATTTCTCAGTCTTGCTTTCCTAAGGACTTGCTGAGGACTCCAGTCTGAGGTGTAAATGCTCTGCCTGTGTACCTTAAAGCAGGGTTGCCCAAAATTTTTGGGCCATGGGCTGATCACGTGGTTCAGCGGGCCAGTCACATGGTTCAGCGGACGGTTCACGTGGTTCCTCCCACTGGAAGCAGAAGTAAAACACCCCCTTACAATCTGTTTTGCCATAGGATGAGATAGATTATAAGCTGCCATTTTCTCTGCTTAAACCAAGGGTGCCCAAACTATGTCCCATGGGCCAGATCTGGCCCCAATGCCAGTTCATCTGACCCATGCCACCCTTGTCACTCCTGGAAACGGAAGTAAAATTCACCCATCCAGGCACATTATACTTCTGTTTCCAGGAGTGACGAGGATGGTGTGGGCCAGATGAATTGGTGCTGGGGGCCAGATCTGGCCTACAGGCTGTAGTTTGGGCACCCTTGCCTTAAAGGCTCAGAAGAAAAAAGCTGGAAACTTTCTCTGTTCTGGGATTTGGTTTATGCCTCTGAGAACAAAGAGGAAGCAGCCATGTTAGCATTACTGAAGGCAAAACCAATCTTGCATTTAACTGCGTGGTGGTAGAGGGCAGTGTAATTCCCTGATTTATTCCACGGACTATCTCAAATGCATTGTGTCTGTTCTCATTTTGCCCGCAGAATTCAGAAGGAGCTAGCTGAAATAACTCTGGATCCACCTCCCAACTGCAGGTACGGGGGAATGAAACGAACTAACCTTGTGAAATTAAGGGGATGGTGAGGGGTGGGGTGGGTGGGAGAGAAGAATTAAATGGAATGAAGGATTGCTGAGCAGAGCAGATGTGTGGCTCTGTAGTGCTTGTAAGTGGATTTATAATAAACCGGGAATGGTGCGAGGCAAAGGGAACAAGTGTTACGGAGATGCTGGACAGAAATGTAGCAGGAGGCTTTGATTGTCAGCTACGCGGGGAAGGTGTCACATTTGCTGGAAATAGCAGCTCTGGTTGACAAGTGTTCCCCTGTGTTATGTTTGTGTAAGCTAAATAGTTATTATGGATGTGACTTATTAACTCAGGACGGCTGAAGCTTAAAGGCTGAGAGCGTTAACTGAGTTGGAAAGAAAAGCATGCTTCTTCCTACTTTTTATTCTTACAGTGTTGTTTACTATATTCACTGTTTGTCTTCTGGGTAGTTGGTGACTTCTGTAAGATATTGCAAAAGCAATATCAATATTTTTGTTTGCTTGCATGTCTTTAGCGCTGGAGAATTATCATGTATCAAAAATGAACAGGTTTTTTTTAAACCTCCCATTTGTTGCAAATTTATCAGTTGTGCTGCATCTGTGGATGGAAGCAAACTTTGTGGTGAATATAGTGCTTCAATGGAGAAATGAAGTTATTCTCAGCTGGTGTTGCTCTTAGCTCTTGCTCTTTATTGATTTGTTAAGTGGCTGTTGTGTGTGTGTTTTCTGTTTGTGAGTGACTGTGACATTGGTATCATTGCTCATGGGTGGGAGAATTGTATTGTTTTTAAAGAAGCTTGCTGTATATTTGGCGTGTGGGGAAAGAGAAGCCGTTCTCTACCAAGTGTGCTTGTTACTGCTTTTTGCACCTGGTCTGAAAAACAGTTTTGAAGGTTGAGAACCAAAGATGACCCAAGAATTAATTTCTGGGCTACAGGTTCAATGCCAGTGTGAGGTTTGTGCAGTGGCTCTCTGGCAAAAGGTTCACTTCATTTTCTGCTTGGACATTTGGGTTCTTCTAGTTCTGCCTTCTACTTGCCCCAGATTCATCATCTGGTATCTTTAAAAGTCGGGATGGGGAATGTGAAGCCTTCTGAAAGTTCTTGGGTTGCATATCTCGTTGGCTCTAGCCAACATCTCTAATGGTGAAGATTGCTGAGAATGGTAGCACCATGATAGTGGTGATGGGGTTTGTGTTGTACTTTGTGATTCTTGCTAAAAGAGAAACACCCCAGCATAATAACATTTTCAATGGGGAACAGAGCCAGATGTCTTTGGTAAGGATAATAAGATCTCAGCTTGGACATCCTTCATTTTCCTTTGAAGCAGCTTCTTCTCCCACTGAGAGGACTAAGGCAAACCTCACCTACGCAACCTCTCTCCTTCCTCTTGCTTCTGGAAAATGGGAATATCATACTGATGTTTTTACCACCTGTTTTCTCCCCTCTCCAGTTTATCCACACCCCCCCTAAATCTTTTAATTTCTGCTGTGAACCATACCTGCTTGGTGTAGCAGTGATGGTATGTATATGGGTAGCATGACGCAATAGGAGAAGCTATTAGTTCATTGAATTATTTGACTTCAAATGCCGAGCCACTTATAAATGAACCAAATAAATAAACAAAATAAAAGTCTGTGAACATAGTAGCATTGTCTTAATTGAGGCACAGAAACAGCCTCCTAGAAGATTGTGGTATTTTGAACCACAATTGGATGTACTTTGGTAATGGTAACCTTGTGTTACAGGCTAATCTTTCTCACACTAGGTCAGGTGAAAGGAACTGCAAAATGAACTCACCAAAAGGTGCCTTCATTTTGGCAGTTTCACGTCTGGCCTAGACATGGAAGAAGAAGTACCTTTCTCATGTTTATTCATTTTGGAAGGTAGGGCTGCTTATCTATCTTTCTGACCTGGAGAATGATGTGATGCAATGAAATATCCCAAAGAAAGAGCAAGAATTGCTTTTTAAAAGGAGAGTGAGGGTAAAGGAAGACAGAGTTAATGTTAAATGACTCAGTAGTAAACCTTGCTTTTAAAAAAATTACATGCCAATTTCAGCCCTAGAAACCGAGACATCAGGGGTATATGTTGTTTGGCTGACCTTGTTTCTCTGGCATGGGCCAAGGAGGGGCTCTTCTGTTCCTTTGTGTTGGTATTTGCAGCCTGCTGGGAAGCAGGGAGAGCAGAATTTGGAGATGTTACTCTTTAGGACTATAACTTCTCAAATCCCTCAGCATGGCAGATGATTCCCCTGTGTGAGTGAGAGGTCCAGAATGACAGGTTGACACACTTCCGTGCCCACACACCCACACCCATCCTCTGTATCTTTACATCAGAGGATTTTGCAGGAGAGGCAGTGTATGTTTTTTGTAACAAGCCCTAAGCAGGAGACTTGGTGCCAGAGGTACTTTAAACCTGGGCATTTGTAAAGGCCTCCAGAATGACAAATGCCCTCTGGATCCCTGAACCGTTTCTAGTCTCGTCAAAGGTGGAGAGCTTTGCGTATACCCTGGACTGCCATTAAGACAAACAAGTGGGTCCTAGAACAAATCAAGCTTAATCTGTCTCTGAAGCTGGGGTTGTATTTTGAGCAGATCACAAGTAGGCAAGATTATCTGGGGGAAAAGACGACAACACTGGGAAGGGTTGAAAGAAGCAGGAGAAGAAGACCAAATATGAGATGGGTTACCTCCCTAAAGGAAGCCATAGCTTTTTGTTTACAGGAGCTGAGGAGGTGTATTGACATTTTGGCAGGACATTTTGAAGATCTCTCATTCATAGGGTTGCCATCAGTTGGGGGTGACTTGGCACCACATAACAGTTTTGATTCTCACTAAAGGAGGTGGTGCTGTAGGGAAGCTTTGCAGATACTCTGAGACTGTCCTACTTTGGGCACAATATGAGAAAGTAAGACAATTATGCTGGGAGGGGTGGAGGACAGCAGGAAATGAGGAAGGCCAAATCTGAAATGGATTGATTCCCTAAGGAAAGCCACTGGCTGTAACTTGCAGGAATTGAGTAGGACTGTTGAGAACAAGGCATTTTGGAGATCTTGCATTCATAGGATGGCCATAGGGCAGAAAAGATTTGGCAGCACGCAACAACAACAAAGTGGTGTGAAATGACTTAGTTTGTGTGACCTACTCATCTGAGGTTGAGTGGATTAGTTTAGGGCAGTGATGGCGAACCTATGGCATGCGTGCCAGAGGTGGCACCCGGAGCCCTCTCTGTGGGCACCCGTGCAGTCAACCCAGCACAAAGTTTTCCCTACCTCTCTGCCCAGCAGCCCATGGTAGTGCTTATTCACTTCCCCAGCGCAGAACTCATCCCACCCCTATGCCCAGCAGCCCAATAGGAGTGTTTCCTTCCTTCCCTATTGCTGTGTTTGCACTTTGGGGTTGCAGTTTGGGCACTTGGTCTCTAAAATGTTCACCATCACTGGTTTAGGGTGTCTAATTCCTCAAGTGCCCCACATATGTGCCCTGAGTTGCCTCGGCGAGTGGGCGGCAATATAAATCTGAATAAATAAATAATAAAATAAATAAAAATATCCTGACTATCCTGGAGCTGGTAGTGGTATAGCAAGAAGACTGTCTATGTCAGGGGTTCTCAACCTTTTCTAGCTGTGGGCCAGACCACACTCCCTCAGACAACTGAGCAGGCTGGACACATGGCACCCCCACCATAAATGCTGCTGCAAAACGCATGCATTTATGGCATGTTTTTAGCTGTTTTTACCGTTTCTGGTAGTGGTGGGAGCGAGGGCGATGGGCTATATGAAATGGCTGGCTGGTGGGCCGTTGGTTGAGAACCTCTGGTCTACGTGGTTCCCAACTTGGGGCACATGCCCCACAGGGGAGCAATTTGACTTTTAAGGGGGCAATTTGAGAATGAGTTTAGACCAGTGTTTCCCAGTCTTTGTTTTTTGGACTTCAATGACCTTTTAGCCTTCGTCCAGTGAATAGTAGTTCGCCTTTTGAATAATAAGAATTATATGTTGTGGGGGTGGGATCAGGATTTTAGAGATGCTTAGGTGGAGCATGGCCAAAGAAAGGTTGGGAACTACTTATCTGTGCTCTGAAGACTTGAAAAGCATGTATAGAATTCAGGAATGAGAGTCTCAGATAAATCTGTGGATGTAAAAAAAACCTTTTTTCTGGAACTCTGCAAATTTGATACCTGTGGTAGAGAAATCTAGGGAGATGAGAAAGCTCCCGCTTAAAATGAGATGTGCTCAACTTTGTATCCCTTGTAAAGTTTTGACAAGCAGTGAACAGAAATAGTTCTTCAGGTGCCGTATCCCTTCCGGATATTGGCTATCCTCATGGCAATAGTCTTCCTTTTCTTAACTCCTCAGAATCTTTTGAGGACATGCCACACCAGTCTCTCAGGTTCTTTAGCCAGGAAGTCTGTCTACGTCCAGGGCCTCTCTTCCTAGGAATCTTTCCTTGCAGAACCAGTTGGAGTACTCTAGACTTTATGTTGTTCCTTATGATGTGGCCAAGGTATTGGAACTTTCTTTGCTTAATGATCATAAACAGTTCTTATTCTTTATCTATCCAGTGAAACACTTCTACATTAGTCACATGGTCAACCCATGATATCCTTAGTAGCTGTCTGTAGATCTACATTTCAAAAGCTTCCATTCATCTTTCAGATGCTTTAGTCAATGTCAGATGCTTTAGTCAAGCTTCAGCTCCATACAGCAACACTGGGAATATGTAATACAGTGGTGCCCAAACTAAGGCCCAGGTGCGTTTTACTTCTGCTTCCAGGAGCAACGAGGGCTTTGCGGGCCGGATGAATTGGCATCCGGGGCCACACCCGGCCCCGGGGCTTAGTGACTGGCTCCCTGAACCACATGATCGGCCCACGGCCCAAAAAGTTTGGGCACCCCTGATGTAACATCTCATTATTTGGATCTTTGTAGCGAGAGTTAGATCTCTACTGCATAACAAATGTCACATTTTTATGGAGGTAGATCTTGCTTTTTCTATTCGTATTTTAATCTCTACTTCGGGATATAGTTCAGTGTTTGAATTTTCCTCTAGTCCAGCGTGGGAGAAAAAATGTTTCCTACTCTCTCTCTCACACCCCCCCATTACTTTGTGTGCATGCAGTCCATTTTAAGAGGCTATTGAGAATCTTCAGTTACAGCCATGGCCTGGCAAAATGTGTCTCACTATCTATGTAAGATGAGAGAGAAGTGAAACAGGCTCCTGTCTCCAATAAAAAGATCATATTTGTTTGTGAGAGTCTTTTTTGTCAGAGAATTACGTTGTCTCTAATACCTCACAGCCCAGCATGGCTTGCAGTAATTCTCCAAGATGCTTTGCAGGCCCACTCTGTAAACTGCATTTTGTCTTCAGAAGCTGTTTTCCTGGCACTACAAATATGTATGTGTTTTATCAAGGGCATTTGTGTGTGTAGATAAATAGTAGTTCTTTATTTGCAAAACTCACAGTTGGAAACCCCTTTCTGACATGTATTTGGTCAAAAGCCACATTCTAGCCAAACAGACCGCTTTTAGAAATGGTGTTCTACTTTATGCTTTGGAACTGTTTCCCAAGAGGTAACATATGAAGCAAATAAGAATAGCAGTAATAGTTTCAACAGCAATTTTAATAATATGTTTAATGATAAACAAAGGGATTTTTTAAGAAGAAATAAAGTGATACAACAGGAAAGGAAAGGAAAAATGATTATAGCAGGAGATTGGAATCATATTAGAAATTAATAAAGATAGGTCAAATCATTCAAATAATAAAGGAGAACACAAAGTGAAGATACTAAAAAAAAGGGTTGATCAACTAGGTCTAAAGGATGTATGAAGAGAATTAAAAGAGATTGAAAAGTTTTGTGGATTGGCTAAAATATCGGCATGAGTTCGTGTCTGAGGTGCTATTTGCACCTGACATTCTCTGGGTTATCATTCATGCTCTGTGGCTTTATGTGGTATTGTGTAATATTTGAGAATAAACAAAACAGCAAAAAAAAGTTGTAGACCTTAAAGTCTAGCTTCTGTATTTAAATGACCCTTCATGAACCAAGTCCACTTTATCATACTTAAGAGTGAGGCCTCATGGCATTAATTTATACACACACATATACACAGGCAAACAATTGGCCAGCCTAACAGAATAGTAACATTATAGCTTTTTACAAATAACAAAATCCCCTGTAATTATAAACCTGCTGCAAAGCCTGGCCCTATTGCAAATGTGTAATACTGTACAGTACTTATGTTCATTTAAAAAAAACATATTACTTCTGTAAATTGGGCGGAAAGCTACATTTGACTACTGTTTGCATTTGATTTTAAAACAACTCACTTATTTTTGTCTTGCATGGATAAAGCTGAATTCAGAGCAGCAAAATGACACTGTTGTAGATGTAGAGGTTTGTTGTTGTTGGTTGTTGTTGTTCTTGCAGGGGGAAGGTTTATTGCAGTGCCATAGTTATCCACCAAGTAGGTTCAGTATTTAAGGTGTGACAGCTACCCAATGTGTGTCAAACATTTTTTTCCGTATCTCTGTTTAACAGTGAGAGGGAAAGACAGTTACAGTAATAACTCGGATAACGTTTACCTCGGATAAAGCTAAAATCACATAACGTTAAGTAATCTGGGGAGGAGAATTGGATCGAATAACGTTAAGGTCCTATGGGATGGATCAGATAACAACCGCTAAAGCCTGTGCGGTTACAATGTATCTCTGTGGTAATAGAGTAGACCATATTGCCAGCAACTCAACACCGATTGCCAGGCAGCGGTTAACTAAGCTGACAACCCTGAGGACTAATGGCCTTAGGTGATGAAGTCCACAGGGAAGGGTTATGGTGGCTAAATGGATTAAAACCCCACTTGAATCCATCTGGATGGAGGGCAGCAGCTTCATCCGTACTGGCCTGGGGGTGAGGAGGACTTTGTTTGCCAAAAGGGCTCAGGACCAGAAAGTGACTAATGGATCAGTGGTATGGGTGTCATGCTGCAATGCAGAAGGCAGATGAAAGGCTTCTGCATTGTATTCTCAGGACAGTCTTCTTGGCTGATTGCCATGAGGATTTCTAATATTCAGATACGGATATGGCAGAAGAAGGAGAGATTGCTGGAAAACACGATTACAAGCTGCAAAGTGTGGTTGTTCATTGTCTGAGAGGAAAGTTGGGACACATGGTTGAAATAATCTTTTGCTTTTTCCACATGCTGGAGTGATACTAATATGCAAAGGAAATGATTGAATTACTCTAGGGTTGCTGTGCATTATTTTGTTTATATGTATAATTAGAGAGCCACTCTAGTAACTGTAATTGAGGATAATTTACCATGCAAGAAACGTTAGTTTTCTCATTGACTGTGATCAGTGCAAACATCGCTGCTTGCTCCTTAATACAATTACATTTTAACACCCTTTATCTGACAAAAGTGAATATTCAGTGGTTTGCTGACAATTTGGCTTGCATTTATTTATTTGATTGTTTGTTTTGTTGGAGCTAATGGTGTAGTGACAGATACAGTAATACCTCGGATAACGCTAAGACTTGGTTCCACAAGTCTTGGTGTTATCCGATTTTTAGTGTTATCCGATGCATGTTAAAATCCTATGGGATGGATCGGATAACGTTAAAGCTCCATAGAGATACATTGTAATCGCACAGGCTTTAGCGGTTGTTATCCAATCCATCCCATAGGACCTTAACGTTATTCGATCCAATTCTCCTCCCCAGATTACTTAACGTTATGCGATTTTAGCGTTATCCGAGGTATTACTGTACTGTATAACCAAGCTCACTAGGCAACAGTTCTGCTTGCTTTCAATTTCTGTGTTATTATAAAAGCATTTTCCTCACACATTCACTTAACTGGGACAGATGGTGGGAGCTCAGTCTGTCACAACCCAAGTGCAGTGTGACAGACTGAGTTCTCATCATCTGTCCCAGCTCCTGCCAACGTAGCAGTTTGAAATGAAGAAATTGCAAGTAGATAAATAGGTACCACTTTGGTGGGAAAGGTAGCAGTATTTCTTGAGCTCTGATTTCTAGTCATACCTGCCGCATGACCACGGAAACGTCTGCAGATGCAGACAGCGCTGGCTCTTTGGCTGTCAACGGAGATGAGCACCGTACCCTAGGGTTGGACACGACTGGGTTAAATTTCAAACCAAACAAACATACTGTAGAAGCAAATACAGAAGTGTATGAACCTGCAATAGCCTGCATCTCTTTGTTAAATGTACACTTGGCAAACATAGGAAACGGGTGAAATGGCCCGGATGCCACTGGAGGAGTATCTCTAGGGCCGATTGCTTGAAGGAGAGCAAACCAAATAGAATTAATTTTGTTCTTTATTTATTATGGGGATTTATATCCCTACTGTTCAAAGAGTTCCCAAGTGGCTTGCAAAGACTGAGGATTACAACAAAAGTAATTAAAAACGTTTGGAGCAGCACAGCTCTAAAGAGTGGTGTAAAAACAATCAGCTGAGATAAGAGAAATAACAATTCAGTAGAAAAGCAATCAGCAGAGATAAAAATAAGTTGGGTTTTAAAAAAAAGACCAACAGAGATGTAAATCAGAGTAGTTGCTAGACAGCAGCTATCTGTGATCCCACCCCCTTTTGACAAAAATATGGTGCAGCCAGAGTGCAGTGGACCCTTTTTGCTATCCCTGCCCAAGGTACCAAGGAGATGGAGGCACCTGATGAAACCCCCCTGTAGAAACAGGAGCAACAGCAATTAGATGTATACGTACTTTTTTTTCTGATAAAAGACCATTAAGCAAAGAAAGCTCTAATAGCTTGGCCATACAGTCATACCTCATATAACAAATTTAATGCGTTCTGCAAGGCTGCTTGCTATGCGAAAAATTCGCTATGCGAGTCAGACTCGCATAACGAATTTGCTGCTATGTGAGTCGGACTTTTCCCTATGGAAAAACTCGCATAACGAGCATTTCTATGGGGAAACTCGCATAGCAAAACAAATTCGCTATGCCAGATTTCCCCATAGAAATGCTCGTTAAGTGAGTTTTTCCATAGGGAAAAGTCTGACTTGCTTAGCGAAAAACTTGCTCGTTATGTGAGTTTTTTGCTAAGCGAAATGCTCGTTATGCAAGGTTTGACTGTATCTTGAGGAACAACACAAAGTATAGACTCTTCCAACTCACTCTACTAGGAAAAATCCCTGGGAAGTGAGGCCCTGGTCGTATACAGACTTCTTGGCTGAAGAACCTAAGAGACTGGTGTGGCATGTCCTCGGAAGAACTGTTCCGAGGAGTTAAGAACAGGAAGACTATCACCATGGTAATAACCAATATCCGAAACGGATACAGCATCTGAAGTAGTGGAAGAAAAGAAGGGGAAAACGCCACCCTTATTCTTTTTTCTGTGTCTTGGTCCTGTTTGTAGATTGTTTAGTTAATATCTCCACCATATTAGCTCCCCCTCCGCAACAGCTGCCCTTCTTCCCAAAAACCTTTGAAACCAAGTTAGCCTTGGAGCCATGTGAAGGTTGCAACGATGTGGGCGCTTGAAGCCCCAGCAAAGTGCAAGAAACATCTTGGAGGGAGAAAAGACATTGGTAACATTGCAGTCATTGCATGGTATCATGGTTATAAGCCCAGCCCTGAAGATGCTGTTGGAAAATGTCTCCTCCTGGAGAAAATGGGTGAAAGGGCCTTTTGTCCTCCATCTCCACCTTACCCGTTTCTGTGCCAGTAAATGGGTTGGAAGCTGTTAGTAGTTCTAGATGACACAGCTTCACTAGTAGATTATTTTTAAAACAATTGCCTCATTGACCCCATTCATATATGATTAATGAAGATGGTAACAAAAAAATGGGGGGGTTTGCTACTTTTTGTAGTCCATGCACACAAGAATTTGGAAGTATAGTTCTGCAGATACTAAAGTAAAATGACCTTTAGATACTGTGAAATGTGATGAAAAAAATGTTATCATTTTTAATGGATTGCATTTTTTCAAAAATGTACATGCTTAAATGGTTATGGAGTTTTATTCCGTTCTTAGTGCTGTCTTGTTTTAACTTTTTGGAATAGTAGTAGTGTTAGTCTGTGGTTCAGGCATATCAGAAAATAAAATAAAAATAAAATAAAAAACACTGTAGCACTTTAAAGACTAACTGCTAACTGTTTTAACTTGGATCGGTTACTGCACAACAATAAGTTAAGTATAGATTGTGATGGCTTCTCCCAGTTTACTCTTTTCTTTGTATGGATTTTTTTTTCACCACCATCACTCTTTCTGTCTCTCTGTGTTGCCCTATTGCTTCATATCCGAGGTTTACACATAATATCCCTGCACATCTTTCCCTAGCTTTCAGTTGAGGTATTCTTAGCCTATGAAGCTGGAGGCTGGCTGGAAATATTTGTCTTTTGTTGTTGTTGTCCACAAATGCTGCCTGAGTGGGAAAGTAACCTTCCTTCTTATAAATGGAAGGGTCAAGAGTTTTCTCATAAAGAAGCTCTCCTTGGGCTTGGTTTAAATGCAGCTTCTTCTGTAGCATTACTCAGTGGAACCTGGAGACCCCTCTCTAGCCCTTTTTAGTAAATGATTGTGGAAGATGTATTATTTTTAAACAATGACAACATGTTATGTACACCTCTCAACCATTTTCTGAAAGCACTTAAGTAAAAAAGATCCAGCAAAGTGACAGCCATAGATAGGATATTGTTTGCTGTTCTGCTTAGTTACTGCTTCGTTATAATCACTATTCAGGCTACTGAAGTGAATTTGTTTCTGTATCCACCATTAGGTCAGATATTTTTACAGCTCCATTATCTGCAAGGTAGGAGCTCCGCACCTTAGGTGCAGATTACACAAGCCCCTTTTGTTCTTTCTTTCTAACGTTCATTCATGTGGTAGCACTGCGGTGGGTTAATGGTTAAGATGCTGAGCTTGGAGACTGGAAGGTTGGGTTTCGATACCCTAGTGCTGCATGATGGATCTTGGGGATGTGAAAGGACTGTCCACTGAACGGAGTTTCTCCAGCAAAAATCCTTTCAACCCAGAGTAATTTATGACATATTTTTTTTAAAACCCAGTGGCATAAAAGCAATGCCCTTGTGCTTCACTTTTCATGGATAGCTTTTTCTTAGGTAGAAGAAACCTGGAGCACAGCAGGATTGGCTTTTAATTTGAAGGGAGCTTTTTTGGGGCCCTGTCCTAGGGAAAATTCACACTTGGCTAGAAATACAGGCAGATGCCTTGATTCTTCCAATTTGGCAGTGTGGACTTTTCCTTTTGAAAAGGGTCTTCACAACCCACCCACCTTGCATTTTTGTTCACTGTTGGGGAGAAGCTGTTCACAATAATGGTGCACTTTGAACAATGTGGATGTATTTAAAAGTGACATTTGAGCCATGCTCTTGTCTTTTCTCTTGTTGTTATAAACTTCAGCTCTGTCTCTAAAATCTCTGGCACACGTTTAGTTTTGAAGTTTTCTGTCTCGTGGAGGTAACTTTGGTAATAGCTGGGGCATTCAGAAAGATTGTGAGAGGAGTTAACAGTGTGAGTGGTTAGCCTCCAGGATAGCACAGCTGTCCCAAAAGGTGGTGGATAGGATCTGAATGGCTATTCTATGCAGCACTAAAAAAAATCAGGTTCAGCAGTAATTGTCTGTTGAAGTTTGCAGTGTAATCTGTATCAAAGAATGTTGAGTCTTCAGACTTGTGGAACATTTGTCTGTTTTGCTTAGTTGCAGAATTCTGCTTCAGCTTCCCAAAGGGGTGAAGTTACAGAGCATGTTAAAATAGCATCACAAGGTGTCATCGTTGGCCACAACTAGTATTTGAGAATGCATTTTTTTTCTGAAGCAGGAAAAATGCCATTGGTGTGAATTTGTTTAAGGTGGATCCCAGCTTGCCATGAAGTGACCCACACACTATAATCACGGAGACATCTCCTGCAACACATATGAAATGAGACATGCAGGATTTAACACCGTGACTGCAATGGACTGCAGCAGCCTAGAGGATATGGACAAGCTGTGGCTTCATAGCCAGTCCATCTGGCATCGCCTCTTCCACTTCCATGACCGTTGGGAATCAGAGTTCCTCCACTCATTTTGCTGTTGGGCCCAATATGATGGTTTCCAGTGTCATTTCCTCCACTGAGGGGGCCATCACCCCACCTAAAGGGGCTCATCCACCTGTTACCATTGGCCCCTTTAGGGAGTCAGGTTATTTACTACCACCTAACACTTGGCATTGAGTCACTGGCTGTACGGTCTACTGCTACTCCATTACCGTAGCAGGATGTCCAGCCAGACAAAATCACAAGGTGTGCTTTGGACAGAAAGCAAGGCTTTCTACATGCAAAGATCACCTTGGTTCTGAGTTCATAGCCTGGAGAGGGAAAATGTGGGCAGAAAAATGAGTACTTTCCAGTCCCATCACTTCCCAGTTGCATAGGTAAGTATGTGCTTAGAGTTCTCTCCTTGAACTCACAGTGCTCAAAAAAGCGTAATTTGGGCTGAATCACACTTTTTAAAAAAAAGGAATATAAGATGCTGATATTTTAAACAGATGATCAGTTCTGTCAGTAGATTATCGGACTGGAAGCTGCAAGCAAAGAACTTTGTAACTGATTTGATTTTTTGGCCATCCTCTCCAACTCTCCAGATCATTAAAAATCTCCAAGAATTAAAGAAATCCATTAGTCCATAAAATTTTTTTAAGGTGGAACAGTCTGGAGTGTACCTGGGCTTTGCAAGATTGCCTTTTACTGATTTAATGCTGACCATGTAGGTGTCTGGAATAATATATGTATCAATTTGTTGTTCAGTCGCATAATCGAGTCCAACCCTTTGCAACCCATAGGACCATCACATGCCAGGCACCTCTGTCCTCCACCATCCCTTTCAACCCACCCAGCTCTGTGCCCATTGTGTCAACAATACCATCTAGCCATCTCATTCTTTGCCATCCTCTTCTTCTTTTGCCCTCGACATTTCCCAGCATCAAGGCCTTCTCAAGTGAGTCCTCTCTTCTCATTTGATGTCTAGAGTACTTTATCTTCATCTTCAATATTTGGCCTTCCAAGGAGCAGTCAGGATTGATTTCTTTTAAGACTGACCTATTTGTTCTCCATGCTGTCCAGAGTACTCTTAAAATTCCCCTTCAATACCACATTTCAAAGGTGTCTGTTCTTCTGTGCTCAGCTTTCCTTATGGTCCAGCTCTCACAACCATACATTACTACCAGGAATACTATTGATTTGACTTTGCAGACTTTTGTTTGTAAGGTGATGTCTCTACTTTAAACTATGTTCCCCAGGTTTCTCATAGCTTGTCTCCCAAGAATCAGTCACCTTTTTATTTCATGGCTGCAGTCACCATCTGCAGTGAGCTTGGATCCTAAGACTGTAAAGTTTGTCACTGCTTCTACTTCATCCTCAACTATTTTTCAGGGAGTGATAAAGCCTGTTGTCATTACGCTGGTACCTTGGAAAACGTTAAGACTTGGTTCCACAAGTCTTAACGTTACCGGTTTTTAACGTTGTGCTTTGCATTGATTGTGCAACATTAAAAAAACAAGCCCTGTTCCCTTTCAGAAGAGGATAGGGAACAGGGGGTCAATCCGGTTTGCTTGGGGAGAGAAAGCGCCCTCCCTCCCCAAGCAAACCGGCAGTCCCAGCATGGGACTGCTGCTTTGCTTGGGTAGGAAAAGCATGTTCTCCTCCCGTTCAAACTGGTGATGCAAAGCGTGCAGCGGTGGCATGTTTGGGAAGGAGGATGGGGACTACCTGTCTTCTTTCCCAAATGCACTGCCAGTGCGCATGTGTGTTTGGGAAGGCGGATGGGGGGCTGCCTGTCCTCCTTCCCAAATGCACCGCCGGTGCACACATGTGTTTGGGAAGAAGGACAGGGGGCTGCCTGTTTTCTTCCCCAAACGCACATAGCACTCAACAGCTGAGGATGGGGGCTGCCCAAGTGCGCCACCAGTGCATGTGCGTGTTTGGGAAGAGGGACGGGAGGCTACCTGTCCTCCTTCCCAAACGTACGCTGCGCTTGCCAGCTGGGTTTGGGAAAGAACGGGGCATGCCCCTGGTTCATTCCCAAAACCAGATGGCAATCGAATGCTACAGCGGCGTGGCTGGGAAGCCGAACGGGCAACCCCCAGTCAGCTTCCCAGCCACGCTGCTGCTACAAAGGTCTGAGCCTCGGTAGATCTCTGCCCCAAAGCCCGCAGGGCTGGTCTACAATGATACAGGTACCACTGGATCTTGGTTTTCTTGATGTTGAATCTCAGGCCACCTTTTGCACTCTCTTTCAACATAACCAGGGGCTTCTTTAGGTCTTCTTCACTTTTTGCCATTAGGGTAGTATCATCTGCATATCTCAAATTGTTGATATTTCTCCCAGCAATTTTAATTCCAACTTGTGATTCATCCAGGCTTGAATTCCGCATTATGTGCTCTGTATATAAGTTAAATAAGCAGGGTGACAAAATTCAGCCTTGTCTTACTCCGTTTCCTATTCCAAACCATTCTGTAATTCCATACCCTGTCCTAACTGTTGCTTCTTGACTCATGTACAGATTTCTCATGAGACATATAAGGTGTTCTGGTATTTCCATCTCTTTAATTACTTGCCACATTTTATTGTGGTCCACACAGTCAAAAGTCTTGGTGTAGTCAATGAAACAGAAGTAGACTTGTTTCTGGTATTCCTTTGTTTTCTCCATGATCCAATGTATGTTGGCAATGTGGTCTCTAGTTCCCAATACCACAATTTAAAGATTTTGTTGGGCAAGGCTGTTAGCTGCCATAGCAGGATTGTTGCTGTTGCTGTTGTTGTTGTTGTTTTGGCTCATTGTTGCTTATTGCATAGACGTTGTCTCTAGAAAGTGTAGTTTTTCAGTGTAGTCCCTGTAGACACTCCATGGCTCATTGTTAAGCTGCAGCGCTTTAGTCAGAACTCTGCTCATGATCTGAAATGATCAGAACAGGCTCAAGAGAAAGATGTAACATTGAAGATTTGACTCAGCCTCCCATCCTTCTGAGGGTCAGTAAAATGAGTACCCAGCGTGTTGGGGGAAAACCAAAGCTTTCATAATTACATTGTGAATTGTCTGGAGGGTGCTTAGCACAGTGGGGTGCTTGATAAGTGAACGCAGCAACAATAACGACAATAATAATAATATTCATGAGCAAGCTGCACAGTAGTAAACCACTTCTGAGTACTCTCTACCTAGAAAACCCTGGAAAGGGTCACCATAAATCAGAATTGACTTGACAGCACACTATTATTATAAACTATTAAAGGGCTTCTTATCCATCCATTATTGTCTCTTGTGAAAGTGATGTTTAATTTGTTTTGTTGCTTTTCCCTTTGTTGGTGGCAGAAGTAGAGTGGGAGGAAGGGTGTGTAGACACAGGTCCCCGAGAAAGGGTGAGGTGGTCAGGCGGCATGGAAATGGGTGTGGGTGCATTTGTCAGAATGAGAAAATGTGCCGCTTCACTTTCCGGCTTAGCGAACAGCTCAGCCTACGGAAGAGAGCATCTGAAAGCCTTGGTGAAATGCTTCTGGAGAAGTGGTGGCAGGCAGAAGAAAGGAAGGACTTGTAGATGGTTGGCTTTCTTGAGGATTAATGGGCATTGTATTGGAGCAACTGGCTGCTGTGCAATCTCCTGGAACAAAACTTGACGGTTGTTGCAACAAGGGTTTGATTAAACTTGTCTTCAGCTGATATGTGTGGCTGGGCTGTCTGTTTCGGCTATGACTTTCTTCATCGTTAATCTTTTAGGAAGGTAAATCAATGAGTTATGGCCATTTGAAGATATGTTTAACTAACAATAACCTTTAATTACCATAGCTTTTATTAGCCAGTGATTTATTTACACATTGTACAGGGACCTGGTGATTTAATTTTGGAGCAATATCTTAAAAAAAAAAAAGGGTGGGGAGGAGATTTAGGTGATACTGTTTCCTATAGCAGCAGTTCAGAGCCATCTATTATTTGTCTTTAGTGAGTCATTGCATTTTACTTTTTGTTGCTTTTTATCCTTCTGGGTAACGAGCAATTAATGCAAACAGCTCCAGTGTAAAATACTAAACGCAGTAGAATTTTGAGACCATTTGATGCCTAATAAAACCCTGAAAGTATTATTAATTTAGCGGACTTGACAAGGCTTGGAGACTAGGAGGTTGTTTCTCATTTGCTATGCTTAAGAGCGACTGGAACATGTTTTTCTCCAAGAAAACTCAATGTTTGAAAAATAAAATACCTTATTGGATTTTGTTTTGTAAAAGTCTTTCAACCTAGAGCTCCGGTCATACAAAATTGATCTAGCAGCGGTTTTCATGAAGCTCAATGTGTGTTTGAGTTCTGTATCCTTTATTTTTGTATATTTTGGCACAAAAGGTGAGTTTTTGGGTGTCAGAGGAGAATGTGTATGCAAGGTCTTCCTGGGGCATTTTTTCTCCTTCACCAAAGGAGGAGAATGAATTAAATGGGTATTTTTAGGGCTACAAAGAAGGACATCCATAGTTGAAGCTTTCAAGATAGTATCCATGTTAGTCTGTGCAGACAAGAAACAAAGCAAAAGAAAAGAAACCACCACAACAAAAGAAGACCAACACAGTCAAACCTTGCATAAAGAGCAGAAGCGTAGCATGCCCCGTATAAAAATTTGTTTGGGGGTCTTTAGGAAAGGTAAAGATTTCTCACAAAAGGAAAAAAAATTGCATAAAATTAAAAGAAATATTTATTCATCATAATTATCTATCTGTAAATGACTTAAACCGATGTAGTGTGTTGCCAACTTTTGAACGCACGCTTTACGCGGGAAAAAAAGAAATTGCTTTTTTTGACTTTTGTCATTTGTGAAATAAAAAAAAAATTGGGAAGTTTTTATTAATTTTTGCTTATGCACGTTGGGCCCCCCCGGGGCCCCCGTATAATTGATATGGCAGATACGGCGGTAGCTACGCCCCTGATAAAGAGCGCCTCGCTTAGAGAATAACTCGCTAAAAGAGCAGAATTTTCTCTGAATGGTCACCTTGCTTAACAAATAAAACCAACCAAAAACTCGCTTAACAACTAAATCGGGGTTCACAATTCTTCCCACCAGAAGTCACAATTGGTGTTTCGCTTAACGAACAATCCTGTGGAACGCATTATGCTCTTTAAGTGAGGTACCACTGTATTTTAATGTGAGATTTTGTGGATCAAGCCCACTTCCAAGACATAAAAGGAAGAGAGAGTGTTGATGCTTAGTTTTCTTGAGGATTCGTGGGCTGGGCATCTTAAGGGAGCAACTGGCTGCCAAGTGGCCTTACCGATGTGCACCCAGAACAGAATTGGACTGTCATTGCAACAGGACGAGCTGTTGCACTCAGATGGGGAGGTGGGCTTGATCCACAAAAGCTCACATTAAAATGCAGCAGCAGCAGCAACAACCACCACCACCACAAGAACAGCAACAACTGCATGCAATCAAATTAATTCCAACTTAATGGCAACTCATTCCAGGATTTTCTAGGCAGAGAATGTACGGAAGTGGTTGACCATTCCGTTCTTCTTGAGGTGCCTTGGGACTGTCCAGTTTTGACTACACTGGCTGACTCTTCTTCCAGGAGACACAGTAGAAAATCAAACTCCCAGCCTCTAGCTCTGCTGCTAGATATCTAAACCACTGAGTTAGTAGTTGTGTTGTTGCTGTTGCAGTTGTTACTTTTATTTTGTTTTGTTTCTTGTCTGATAAGGAAAGACATTTGGCATATGGTCCTACAACAGGCAGGAATAGTTGTAACGGATCCAGGGAGACAGCCAAAGACCTGTGGGCACTAGCCCACAACATTTAGCACCCAAGTTGGTGTCTCATTCTGTCTTATTCTAGAACAGGCCTGCAGTAAGACTGGGCTAACTCTATGAGTTGAGGGATCGGTAATTTCCAGAGAAGATAATGAATCAAAACAGAAGTACTGTATATAAATATTTATGTTTTCGTGGCTGTAGGTTGCTACCAGGGGCTTGAGTTGTTTGACTCTCCCCAGTTTCAGTAGCAGTTTTAACACATAGCTACAGAGTATGGAGGTGTTTGCCCACTTGTAGGCAAATTTATTGTCTAGGAATTTGTTTTTGGGTCTAGCTCAAGTTGTTGGTTGAGTGGACAGAAGTAAATAAACCAGATAATGTATCTCTTCTTCTGTGTGTCGACAACTTTGTGGGTCATATCAAGGAAGCTGTGTTTTGTAAATTGTGACCTCTATAGGGAACTCTATAGGGACTGCAGTGGCTCAAGTCACTAAGACCCCTCCTGGGAGGCGGAAGGTAAGCAGTTCGATTCCCGAGTACTGCAGGACGGAATGAGCTCCCGTCTCTGTCCCAGCTCCTGCCAACCTAGCAGTTCGAAAGCAAGAAATTGCAAGTAGATAAATAGGGACCACTTCATTGGGAAGGTAACAGCGTTCTGTGCGCTCCGGTGTCTAGTCATGCCTGCCACATGACGACGGAAACGTCTGCAGAAGCAGACAATGCTGGCTCTCCGGCTTAGAAACAGAGATGAGCACGACTGGCTTTCGAGCAAGGGAAACCTTTACCTTCTATAGGAAAAAGTTACCCTTTTAATTACAGAAAAGACTCCAGGATTTTAACATCGCTGTGATTAGGCACTGCTGTGTCCTCCTGGAAACAGAAAGTAGCGGCGAGACAGGAATTAAGGGTCTTTCTAACACAATTCTTATTTTGTATGTAAAATCCCAAGGAGATTTTAGATGTTTAAAAAAGCAGTATTGTCAGTGAAACTCTGAAAGCAAATGCAGTTCTTATGTCTATATTGTTGCATGCATGCACGCACACAAGAAACCCCCTCCCCCATTTATGCCATTTTCGGTGGTTGTTTGATTACATGGGACATTAAATATCTGCCTGGTTTTGAAAGCTGTTCTACCCTCAAGTCTCATAGTTGGATTCCAGGCTGATGAAACAAGAATAAGAATGAAATATCTGCTGCTAGGAGGGGTAATAGGTTAAGGCAGGGATTCTCAACCTGCGGCCCACCGGTCGAATGTAGCACACGGCACCATTTTGTGTGCCCCCTGCCTCCACCACACCAGGAAGTGCCATGTGGTAGAGGAAGGGCAAAATGGGTGTCTGGCCCCCGAAGCTGTCTGAGGGAGCCAGCCTGACCTGGACCCCAGCTTAAAAAGGTTCAGAACTCCTGGGTTAACAATTGGCACAAACCCTTTCCCTCTCAGTTATGTAATCTTTGATTTTATTATGTTGTTAGAAGCTTTTAATAAGAGCCCTGGTGGTGCAGTGGTTAAACTGTTGTACTGTAGCCAGAACATTGTGAGTTTGATCCCAATTAGGGTTCAAGGTTGACTTAGCCTTCCATCTTTATGATGTCGGTAAAATGAGTACCCAGCATGTTGAGGACAAAATGATAATTACCTTGTGAACTGCCCAGAGAGTGCACTAAGTACTATGGGGTGGTATAGAAGTACACTGTATAACTGCTATTGCTGTTAATTGTGTTCCTCATTTGAAAACTTAACATTACATAAATTATTATCTGGAAGCATTTATTTATTTATTTATTTGCTCGTATTTGCTATCCCGCCCCAATCGAGTAAACCCGACTCTGGGCGGCTTACAAATTAAAATCATAGGTTAAGCCTATGATAATCCTAATTCATCTTTAAAGCTGAATACTTAAAACTTTAAAAATCATCAGAGAGTTAAGAACAATACAGCATTGACAAAATGAATGGCTTACAACAGGGTTCCAGTGTTTGTTGCACGCAGTGGTTGGGGCTGTCTGTGGCTGAGGTTGGTTTATAAGCAGTACAACTCAGAAGGCTGATGTCCCTCTGTTGTAGATTGGGGTAGAATCGAGAGAGTAATATTACCCCCCCCCTTTCTCTCTGCAACATAGCACATTTCTAATACTGTATAGGCCACCTTTTTTTGCAGGGTGTAAATACACTGTCATCCAGCCATAGTAGCAGTATTAACTTGGGTTTCTCCATGGATCTCTGAGGGCGGCTAGGCTGTTCCACTGTAAACCTACAGACTGTGTGCCTTCCACTTTTACCCTGGGCTAAGAGTGAGTGCAAGTGTGAGAGGGGAGGAGGGAATAAGGAAGTATGGTTTTGTAGCTTGGCTTGTCGAAACACGAAACTCTTTATATTTATTATTCCCCCCCCTCCCCCCGTCCTTATCAGTAGTTAACAAACATATAAGTTCTAGGAGAAGGAAAGCAAAAAAGGCCTCTGCACCTACCAAACTGTTAAATTAATTAGTAATAAAAGCTTTGGCCCTGGATAGGCTACTTCCTTATGTCAAGAACTCTAGGTGGCCTGGACATACACCCTTTTGTGTGTGTATGCAGCTGTACATATATAGGGCCCTTTCATGAATATCAGGCGGATAGCTGCCAAATAGCTTGTCATGGCTACAATGGATGAAGGATGAATGTGGCCCTATTCCCCCTGGACAGTTCACGCTCAGCATTTCTCCCATGCACGAAAGTGGAGTGGCGTAGTCTGTATTAGTTTAGATTTTCATGCCAAGAATTGTTAGCTATGCTGCTGGGTCCTTGGGCCAAGAGGACAAATATGTTTAAATAAACAAAGCCCCCATGATATTGCAAGACTCACAGTTTGCCAGAGCCTGTTCTTTTGTAGAGGCTAAATGTCTGTTTTGGTAGAGCTCAGATTTTGGCTAGGAAAGTGGATTCCCCCCCCCCCCCCAATCCTGATGAAGTGGACTTGGTCCATAAAAGCTCACAGTTAAATACAGGAGTTAGTCTTTAAGGTGGCTCAGCATTTTTTCTCTCTCTCTTTTCTTTTTTTGCTGTTCTGATTTATTTACTCTCAGATATGCTTGCACAGATTAACACAGCTACCACCTCAAAACATTTTGCCTAGGAAAAGTGACTCGTATAAAATGCTTGGGTGGTTGCGTGTTATGATAAAGTTAGTAATTATTTCTCTGAGATGATACTGACAAGACTTTAAGATGGGGCAAATGAGATAGGTCTCATTTTTGACTTAAGTGCCCTTCAAATAATGTGTGGATATATGTCTGCACATCGTATCACTTAATCATTTGGCCTGAAAATTATCGATGTAATTAAAATGGCATTTTAAAGTGTTCTCTTAGGCCGCAGTTCTGCACACCCTCACCTGGGAATAAGTCCCATGAAACTCCCTGGGGATTACTTCTGGGTGGGCATGCATAATTAATAATTATGTGCTGTCAGAATGATTCTGATTTATGGCAACCCTTTCCATGAGGGTTTCATTATTTATTTCCATTGTAAGCACAGTTTCTTGGTGAAACTCATTGCACATACTGGGGTTACTCGTGAGTAAGTGTTATCCGATGCATGTTAAAATCCTATGGGATCCATAGAGATACATTGTAACCACACAGGCTTTAGCGGTTGTTATCTGATGCATCCCATAGGATCTTAATGTTATCTGATGCAATTCTTCCCCCCAGATTGCTTAATGTTATGCAATTTTAGTGTTATTCGATACTAATGTTATCTGAGGTATTACTGTATTTCAAGCAGTTGCCTGCTATGCAATTCTTTTGCAAAGCATTTTGGAAAAGACACTTCGGGGGAATTTTCTAAGCTTTGTATATTTAAAGGGACAGTATTATTTGAAGAGGCCTAAAGGCAAAATATAGAAGAAAGGGGTTTGTAGTGTATACAGAAGCTGCTGTTGTGGAAAAGCAGAGCGCCTCCCTTGGTATCTTAATCTGTGCTTGGCAAGAATACATGCTGGCCCTATTTGACCATTCGGGACCTTTTTACAATAAGCAAGTGAAAGAGTTTCTTTCTGTGAAAGAAAGAGGCCGGTGTGGATCCAATCCATGGGTTTAAGCATGTGTCAAGGACATTACCACTGGATGCAGATATTAAAGCAAAGCAATCACACTTATATGCCGTCCACATTCTGGGTGGTTCACAAGTTAAGTAGCATTTGGACCCCAACATGCTGGGTACTCATTTTACCAGCCTCAGAAGGATGGAAGGCATAGTCAACTGTGATCCCGGTCAGGATCGAACTCACAATCTTTTGGTTATAGGACAGCAGTTTAACTACTGCACCTTATGTGCCTCCATGTTTTATGTGTTCTAAGCAGAGATAAGGGACTGCGTTGGCTCAAGTAGTTAAGGTGCTGAACTCAATGACTGGAAGGTTGGAGTTCGATTCCCGAGTACTGCATGACAGAGTGAGCTCCCATCTCTGTCCCAGCTCCTGCCAACCTAGCAGTTTGAAAGCAAGAAATTGCAAGTAGATAAATACGGACCACTTCCGTGGGAAGGTAAACAGTGTTCTATATCGAGACATGCCTGCCATGTGTCTATGGAAATGTCTGGAAATGCACAGAGCGCTGGCTCTTTGGCTATAAACAGAGATGAGCACTGAACCCTAGATTCGGATACAACTGGCTTTCGAGCAGGGGTGACCTTTAAGCAGAGATACATGTGGGGACTTCTGTGTTTTGCTTAATATACTGAATTAAAGTGACATGCAGGTTTCTTTAGCAATCTAAAATTTATATGTGACGATGCAGGGTGCTTTCTAGTAACCCCAGAAGATTATCCTGAATTTGAGGAATATATGCAAGAAGCATAAAGGAAATAGATGACAGGGAGGTCAATAGAGAAAAAGTAGACAGCAATTTTGGCAGCTCAGTGAAAGTATTGAGCAATTGTAGTTCAACACTACCATGTTCCAAGTCTCTTAATATAAAGTGTATCCTAATCTAGCATAATTAGTCAGAATTAGGCTGGTTTAAATCCAAAGATCATAATTGAGACAGAAAGAAGCATTACTAACATTTTCTGGGGAATCTTTTGGCTCTAAAGAACATTTCTTGATTCTTATCCTCAAGCAGATTCATTTGCAAGCCAAGTCTTCATCACTGTCTGCAACTTGATCTAAGTACAGTTGTACCTATATTAAAGAGCATAATGCAGTCCACAGGATTGCTCTTTAAGTGAGTTTGCTCTTTAAGCGAAACACCATTGTAAGTAACCAATTGTGATTTCAGGGGGGGGGGGAATTACGAACCCCGATTTAGTTGTTAAGTGAGTTTTTGGTTGGTTTTAGTTGTTTAGCGAGGCGACCATTCAGAGAAAATTCTGTTCTTTAAGCGAGTTAGTCTCTAAGCGAGGCGCTCTTTATGCGAGGTTTTACTGTACAGTATATGCTTTTTTCCTACCCCAGTGCAGCTGTCTTGGAGGCTAGCTGTGTCCGGGCCACCTTCACTCTCCAAGGCAATCAGGAAAAATGCTATTACCGTAGTGTGAATTTGTTTAAGGTGGCTCGCAGCTTGCCAAAAAGTGACCCACACACTATGATCTTGGAGCCGTCTCCTGCAACACATATGAAATGAGACATGCAGGAATTAACACCAGAACGGCAAATGGACTGCTGTAGCCTTGATGACATGGACAAGGTGTGCCTTCACAGCCAGTCCATGGACAAGGTGTGTCTTCACAGCCAGTCATGGAGGCCTCTGCCTCCATGACCTTTGGGAATCAGAGTTCCCCCTTCACTCATTTTGCCATTGGGCCCAGTATGATGGTTTCCAGTGGCATTTCTTCCACTGAGATGGTAATCACCCTGCCTAAAGGGGCTCAGCCACCCATAGCTGTTGGTCCCTTTAGGGAGTCAGGTTATTTTCTGTCGCCCAACACTTGGCGTTGAGTCCAGTGGTGGGCAGCAAAAGCTTTCGCTACCACACCATGGTTGGAGCCTACATCATGGGCAATCTAGTCATGCCTGTCATATGGCCATGCATACATCTGCAAACACAGGCAGCACTGGCTCTTTGGCTGTAAATGGAGATGAGCACTGCACCCTAGAGTCAGATATGACTGGCTTTTGAGCAAGGGAGACCTTGATCCACTTGCAGGGATAAAACCTGATGTCAAATTTGAATACCAATCAGGGATCTTCTGTTATTAGGTAAAGGTTGCCCTTGCTCAAAAGCCAGTCGTTACCAATTCTAGGTGCAGTGCTCATCTCTGTTTATAGCCAAAGAGCCAGTGGACTTGATCCACAAAAGCTCACATTAAAATACAGCAGTTAGTCTTTAAGGTGCCACAACGTTTTTGTCTAATTGTTTTGTTTACTCTCTGATATGCCTGCACAGAATAAAACTTTTTAAAATTTTAGCTGTGTTAGTCTGCGCAGGGCAGGGAGGTGAGTGTGTCCACCCAATTTCGCTTCCCCCTGCCTGAAGGCCACCCAATTTTGCTATCCCCGCCCCTGCCGGTGTGAGTGTGTGTGTGAGAACCTGTTGCTGCCCACCACTGGTTGAGTCACTGCCTGTATGGTCTGCTCCATTACTGTAGTGGGATGTCCTGCCAGACAAGTACAAGAAGCGACTCACACAAATCTCTTCAGTTCAAAATAAACCTCAAGCCAAGTAGCTGCCCTGATAAAATAATTCTTCTATGCATTTGCAATAGGCTCCCCCACCTTCCCCACTGTGTCTCCCCCCATTACTTACACTGATCTTTTTCTTCTTCTCCCTTTAACCCACAAGATGTGATAGAAGAGGAGATTTATCTTTTTGTGTTTGCTGAATTTGGGTTTAAAATTTGCTGGCAAAAAGGGGATGATTGGAAGCATGAATCCCGATAAGACGGAGCATGAAATTCTGATGTTGGTTTTTGCTGGGAAGCAGGAGTGCCTTCTGGAGGTTTTGATTAAGTGAGTGATGCTCAGTCGGGCTCTCTCCCCCCCCTCCATCTCGTCAGACATTCATAAAGACCGAGGCCTGCAGTGGGAGACTAGGCTATGTACACTGAAGGGGCAATCTCAAGAGCACACAAAACCCTCTTTGATTTATTAGGTTGGGGAACCACCACCCCCTTCCTCGCCTGCCGAGGCTTTGCTCGACTGGTTTCCAGCTTTATTTCTCTCCAAAGGAAGAATAAAGATGATGAGCTCTTTGCTGCTGAAATCAAATCTGAAGGCATAGTGTGGGTATTGTTGGGGTGTGTGTGTGTGACTCTTGCCCCCCCTCCCGCTAGTGCTGAATTGATGAGATGGGGAAATGGTGGTGTGTGTACCAAGCTTTTAGCTTGGCCAGTGTCATCCTTCTGGGAGGTGATATTGTCACTCACATGAATTGTATGTAATATCTGCTATTGGAGATTGAATAGCAAAGAGGGGGAGGCTATTTTGCTTGGGCTGTGTGGCTTACCTTGCAATGTTAGAAGGTCTTAGCAGGAAGAGATCAGGAGGTGAGAAAAGAGGAAGCTGCCTTTGTACTGTGTCAGGCCATGGTTTTGTTGACACTAAGATTGTCTCTTCTTACAAGTATTGGTGCCTCTTCATGGGTTAAGATTTCCACAACACCCAGGTGAAATCTCATGTGTTTAGCTTGTTTAAATTGAGGCTTTTTTAAGGAGGGTAAATCTTATTTTACCTCATTCTCATGTGCAAAATGTTTGTTCTCATGTGCATATTTTCCTTCTCTCACTGGTAAATGGTTTTCTGTTGGTCTCACCCAGAGCTTTCACATGTAAGAGAGTAATATTTGCGCAAGTGATTGAAAGCATGTGAACCTACTATAGTTCCTGCTGTGGATTTTAAGAATTATAAATCTGGATAGATTACTTTTAAAAAGTCAATCTCGAAAACATTGTGGACGCTTAAAGGCGAACTGTTGTACAGTCAAACCTCACATAAAGAGCACCTTGCTTAAAGAGTAACTCGCTTAAAGAGCAGAATTTTCTCTGAATGTTTGCTTCGCTTAACAAATAAAACCAACCAAAAACTCGCTTAACAAATAAATCAGGGTTCACAATCCCCCCCCCCCCATTGGTCATTTACAATGGTGTTTCGCTTAAAGAGCAAACTCGTTTAATGAGCAATCCTGTGGAACGCATTATGTTCTTTAAGTGAGGTACAACTATTTTAATACAGTAATACTTCGGATAACGTTTACCTCGGATAACGCTAAAATCGCATAACATTAAGTAATCTGGGGAGGAGAATTGGATCGAATAACGTTAAGGTCCTATGGGATGTATCGGATAACAACCGCTAAAGCCTGTGCGGTTACAATGTATCTCTATGGAGCTTTAACGTTATCCGATCCATCCCATAGGATTTTAACATGCATCGGATAACACTAAAAATCGGGTAACACCAAGACTTGTGGAACCAAGTCTTAGCATTATCCGAGGTATTACTGTATAAGCTTTCTTGGATAAAGCCCACTTCCTCAGATATAAGATTGAATCTTCCTTCCTTCCTTTTCTATACTGCTCATCTGGAATAGTTTATACTGTACATGGCCCCATGACCCGGTAGGGAATACATTACAATGGCTAGTTAGTATAATAGATACAAATAGTAATTCGTGTCAGTATGGCACTTCACAGTTCATAATGACTAAAGACCTCTGATTGATGTTCAGCCCTGCGAATCTTTGTTCTGCCTTCTTCCGTGCCTAGGCCAGAAGTGAAACTGCCAAAATTAAGGCAAAAGTAGCAAATGGTTAGAGCATCATGTGGAGACAGTCTAACTTGACAGAAATGAGCAATTTTGCAAGTATTCTTTAACTCAGTATTTCTCAACCTTTTAAAGCCGGGAGCCAGGTTGTGCTCCCTCAGACAGCTTCAGGTGCTGGATGACGGTTTTGCCTTTCCTCCACCACATGGCACTTCCTGGTGTGGTGGAGGTGGTGGGAAGCCACATGAAATGGTTGCAGATTGAGAATCCCTGCTTTAACTCTTTGAAGAGAGATCTGCAGAAAACATTTCCTTTGTATGAAAATGCCTCCCCTCTCTGTTTATAGAGGTTCATGAAAGGTGTTTGCCACCACTTTTAAAAAAACTACTCCCTATTCTATCACTGAGAACACAAAGGCAGAGGAGGTATTAATATTGGCCTGGCCCCTTGCTCTATTTTGGTACATTTCTGTTAAAGAAAAGGCTATCCTCTTCACTCTTGGCTTCTGGATAAAGTAATCAAATCAAAAAGACTTAGGGCTTGGGTCTGCTGAGTAAGCAGTCTCAGAGTAATGCATTCATGTGGATCTTAATCGATGAGAATTTGGCAGGAGTTACATAAGATGTTTCACCAGCCAAGATGCTTGGGAGGGTTGAAAATGGAGCCTTTTTGAAACACTGTAGGTTGTTATTTGGAGAGGATCAGCTTACATTTCAGGGGAATTGAAGTTCTGTGGAAAGGAATGAGGAACCAATTTTCTCTAGCATGGAGTGAGGTGTCTCATGGACATCATTGATCCCATCTGATTGGGTTCTGCTTGAACTGCCAACCTTTCCCCAGCCTGGTGCTTTCTCATCAGCCAGACTGGCCAGGAGTCAGTTTATGGGAGATACCGCTATCCCCAAACATCTGGGATGGTCCAGGGAGAGGCAGGGTCTATTTGGGACCCCAGAAAAAGAGAAAGTTTTCTCAGCCCTTTCTTGCGATGCCAGGCTTTGCACTTGGGAGGTGCTGTGCTGCTGAACTACAAAGCAACTTGCCCACTGCCATTTATCCTTCACAAGGACTCTCAAAACACAGCTGGGAAACCATTAGGCAGTTGTTACCATTTACTAGATTCTAGACAGTGTATTTCCTCTAGATATAGACTGCAGGTTGACTAGAAGAGTCAATGATTCCCACAGTGTTGTAAGACTAATGGAGAAATTCTGAACAAAGAGGACTAGCGTCATTGTGTAGTTTTTGGGCCTTACGTCAGGTGAAAACAGTGGTCTCTCAGGGATCAGATGAACAAACAGCATGAGTTAATGTTTCCTGCTAGGTATTGTTGTTGTTCAGTCACATAGTCTATTCTGACCCTTTGCCTGCCAGGCACCTCTGTCCTCTACCATCTTCCTCAGCCCGCCAAGCTTTGTGCCCATTGCATCTACAATACCATCCAGCCATCTCATTTTTGGCCACCCCCTTTTTCTTTTCCCTTCCACCTTTCCCAGCATCAAGGCTTTCTCAAATGAATCCTCTCTTCTCATTTGGTGTCAAAGTACTTTAGTTACATCTTTACTATTTGACCTTCTAAAGAGCAGTTAGGGTTGATTTCTTTTAGGATTGATTTATTTGTTCTCCTCGCTGTCCAGAGGACTCTCAAAACTCTCCTCCAACACCACATTTCAAAGGCATGTATTCTTCTGTGCTCAGCTTTCCTAATGGTCCAGCTCTCACAACCATACATTGCCACCCTGAATACCATTTCTTTGGCTATGCAAATTTTTGTTTGCAAGGTGATGTCTCTACTTTTCACTATGATCCCCAGGTTTCTCATGGCTTGTCTCGCAAGCATCAGTCACTTTTTTATTTCATAGCTGCAATCACCATCTGCAGTGATCTTTGATCCTAAGAAAGTAAAATCTGTCACTGTTTCTACTTCTTCCCCATTTATTCTCCAGGGACTGATAGGGCCTGTTGCCATTATCTTGGTTTTCTTGATATTGAGTCTCAAGCCAGCTTTTGTATTCTCTTCTTTCAACCCAAGCAGCAGCTTCTTTAGGTCTTCCTCACTTTCTGCCATTAGGGTGGTATCATCTGCGTATCTCAAGTTGTTGATGTTTCTCCCAGCAATTTTGATCCCAACTTGTGATTTGTCCAACCCTGTGGTATAGCATTTTATTTATTCAGTTTGTAAAGCAATTTATCAGCTGCCTTTATGCCCCTTATGGTGGCATATGTACAGTGCCAAATAAACAAAAACTGGTTGAGTTTTGTGTCATAAACAGGTAAAGATATATAGGGAGGGAGACAGATTGTGCCCTTAAAGTGTTTACATTTCATCCTGTTTCTGTCAGCAGAAGGTTAAAAAATGTTTGATATTAAAGCACTAAAGGACTGCATTTTTATTTATATCACCTTCGGGCAGAATCACAATGCCGAATTAGGCTGACATGCTTCCTTGTTTCTTTAGTTGCTATGTTAGATTTAATTCAAAATATATGTTTAATTTGAAGTAATAGCTTTAGCCACATAATCATTTTGTACAGTAGTGGCAAATGCATTTTCAGACAAGCTGAATGAATATTAGACAAAGGGAAACCACGAATACGGTAATCTGTTACATCGTGACAGCGTTTTAACACTCAGAAACTTTGTGTACATTATCTATGTAATCTATACAGCAGCCCTGCAAGGCAGACCAGTATCAGAAAGGGGTCTGAAACGACGAGCTATAATACTAAGATTGACAATGCAAACAACAGAAGATAGGTGAGCGGGTGGGGGCAGTGGCGTAGAGTGGGTTTGAGCCGCCCGGGGCGCAGGCCAAACTTCCCACCCCCCACCTAGGATTCCCCCCTACCTAAGCACTCAAAATGAGACAAACATTCTACCTCGGTGGGGACCAGGGGGCGCTTTTTCCTCCACCGTCTTTGTCATCCTCTTCCTCTGGCATCCTCTTCCTCATGGCCAGCTCGTGCTGCCAGGTGGTGCTGCGCAGGGCCTGGGGCTGCCCTTGGTGCCAGGTCGAGACCCAGAGGCTGAGGCGGTGTGGCACAAGCCCAGCAAAGAGCCCACCGTTGGCATCCCAGGTGCCAGCTGCCCGATCTCTGAGCCTGGCAGTGGCAGCCCCATCTTCAGCGGCAACGGTGCCCAGGAAAGGAAGCAAGGCCGGTGGTCGTTGTGGCCCAGCACCTGCAGCCAGAGCAGTGCTGGCTAGGGCTTGCGGGGTGGTTGTCCTCGGCCTGGCCAGCGCTGCTCTGGCTGCGGGTGCTGGGCCCCAATGACCACCAGCCTTGCTTCCCGCCCTCCCGGGTGCCGTTGCTGCTGAAGGTGGAGCTGCTGCTGCAGGGCTTAGAGGTGGAGCAGCTGTGTGCCTGGGACGGTGACGGTGGGCTCTTTGCTGGGCTTGCGCTGTGCCATCTCAGCCTCTGGGTCTTGACTCGGGAGCAAGCAAGGCCCCGGGCTCTGTACAGCACCACTCGGTGCTATGAGCTGGCCGTAAGGAAGAGGAAGCCCGAAGAAGAGGAGGATGAAGGCGGTGGCAAAGGAAAAAGTGCTCCCTGGTCCCCACTGCGCCGTCTGGCCCATGCCCTCCTGGCACCCTATAGCCTGGGGCAAGGCCCAGGGTTCCATTAGTGGCGGAGGGTCCCGGCGCCTGTCCCCGTGGCAGACTCCCTGCCCCGGCTGCCAGGAAGTCCAGGGTGGCACACCCTGCAAAGTACCGCCTGGGGCGGGCCGCCCCCTCGCCCCCCCATGCTACGCCATTGGGTGAGGGACTTAACAGAGATAGATCTTCTGGAACAGGAGTTTGCAACCTTTTAAAGCTAGGAGCTGGGTCACACTCCCTCAGACAGCTTCAGGGGCTGGACAGCTGTTTTGCCCTTTCTCCACCACATGGCACTTCCTGGTGTGGTGGAGGCGGTGGGGGGCACAGGAAATGGTGCTGTGGGCCACATCTGGCCCATAGGCCACAGGTTGAAAATCCCTGTTCTAGAATGATCAGTTGCGTATTGCACAAATTGGAGATTTCATCAATCAGGAAGAGGATACAAATTTGCGAAACAAAACAATTCCAGTTTCTGATAATTTCAGTTTATAGATGCAAATGTTGAAATAATTACAGTTTAGAATAATTGGTGGATGGTAATTTACAGGCTCCCTTTTCATATTTTTTTAAAAATCTCTAAACATGACAGTCCTTCAAATAGAGGGTGCTTTAAAAAAAGAAAGTTTATCACTTAAAACAGAGCTGGTGGCCATCCTGCCTCAGAGAGGAAAGTCAGTAGGCAAATGAACAGTGAATGTATGAATTTGTGAATTGTGACCTTTTACTTTATGTTTGTGAGCTGGAATTCATACTTAGAGTTATTTGACACTGGATTCACAAGTTAGCCATAATCATCTTAAATTCATCATAAGCCATTTTTTTTACAATGCCTTCTAATTTTTCTATTTTTCTATATACAGTAAAACAACGGATAATGATTGGATCGGATAACGTTAAAATCGCATAATGTTGGGGAATTTGAGGCAAACATTTGGATCAGATAACATGTTAACCATTATGTTAACGTTATCTGATCCATCAAATAACCTTTGCCTCAAATTCCCTGAGGTGTGGCTGTTGGGAGTTTCTCTTGGGAGAGAGGGAGGGGCTGCCTGCTCTCAAGCTTGCCACATTTGAATAACAAAGGCTTGCAAAAACCAGTCTGACTAGTTTAGCAAAGCAAAGGCCTAGGACCCTTTCCCCAGTGTAACCCAGAACACTTTGCAGAAAAATAATTGCAAAGAGACAATTTGATCCAATTACCTTTATGAAGTTTTCCCTTTAAATTCTAAACAGCCTGAACTCAAGATTGTAGCTCCGCAAGCCTCATGCATTGTCAGTGGAAAACAAGCAGACTGAAACCTTTCACCTACGAAGCAATTAAGCTTTTCACACCCTGCAAAACCCTGAGGGAACTTCCCTTATTACAGCAATTCTAAACATTCTAAACTTATTGAAGTATGATATTTCATTGTGTTGTGACATTGTATTGTTCTATTGAATTGTTGCATTGTGTTTGATTGTGTGTTGTGAGCCGCCCTGAGTCGGTTTTCGCTGAGTAGGGCGGCATATAATAATAATAATAATAATAATAATAATAATAATAATAATAATAATAATAATAATAATAATAATAATAATAATAATAATAATAATAATAATAATAAACAGCCTGAACCCAAGATTGTAGCCTCATGCATTGTCAATGGAAAACAAGCAGACTGAAACCTTTCACCTACAAAGCAATTAAGCTTTTTACACCCTGCAAAGCCCTGAGGGAACTTCCTTTATTACAGCAATGGTAGGTGGGCTGATTCTAAACGAAAACATTTTCCTAGCTTCTGTTCAGATCTTTTAAAAAAGCATTTTATAAAATTTTCAAAAAATTAAAAATGCTGTATGGCTTTGTTCCCCTAAAGTCAGGGTGGTCTGGCATGTTTTTGTAATGTATTTACCCTGTAGACAATTATTTCTTAAAGTTCTTTAAGTTTCCAGCATGTTTCCTTGACTTTCCCCTGAAGCCTCTGTTGCTTATCTCTATGGAGTTAACGTTATCTGATCCACCTGAATAGGATTTTAACGTTATCTGGTGCATGCATCGGATAAGGTTAAAAATCAGATAATGTTAAGACTTGTGGAACCAAGTCTTAACGTTATCCGTGGTATTACTGTACTGTATAATTGATATTATTTAAATATTAAAAATATTTTTTTCAATATAGTACATGTATGGAACACACAATGAACTCGGTGCTGCCCCTATTCCTACTTAGAACCAACTTGGCAAAACTACTGTTCTAAAGGACAAACAAAGTTGTCCCTATTTTTAGGAAAAATGAGGTGTTGATTTAAGTGCTTTTGCTGATCTGAATGCCACAGACACTGTCCCTGGTTTTTTCTCTCTGTTGGTGGGCAAAGCTACCTTTTCCTAACAACCTCTCTTACCTTAAACTAATCTGCTGCCATCGGTTGAGGTTGGGGATGTTATAGTAAAGATAAAGGTCTCCCTTGCTCAAAAGCCAGTACACTTGTACCTTGGATAATGATGAGACTTGGTTCCATAAGTCTCGTCATTATCCGGTTTTTAACATTGTGCGATGCATTGATCGCACAACGATAAAAAAACCCTGTTCCCTTTCTGAAGAGCCCGAAATGGGTAAAAAAAAATGACGTCCCCCCCCCAATTTCCAAAGAGGAAAGGGAACAGGGTGGCGATCCGCCTGCCTCTTTGGAAAGGTCAGTGGGGATTCCACTCATGGAATCCCCACTGCGCTTTCCAAAGAGGCAGGTGGATCGCAGCATAGGATCGGCTGCTTGGGTTGGGGGTTGAACTGAGTGCTCGCCCGGTCAACCCCCCAACCCAAGTGCTGATCCCACGCTGCAATCGCAGTGTCTGGGGAGGTGGGGAACAACGGGGATCAAATCCCGGCATTTTGACTCAGTGCACCGACCTGGGAGGTCGGGGAACTTCAGAAACAGTGTGGATCGGGTCTCCCGACCTCCCCAGAGGTGGCAGGGGTGCCGGGGAGCCCGAAATGGGTGAAAAAAATGAAGTTTTTTCCTCACCCATTTTGGGCTCTCTAGCATTTCTGCCGGCTCTGGGGATGTCGGGGGACTCAGTCTGCAGCTGCGGGGTGGCCTGGGAAGCTGATGAGGGACTCGCCCGTTGGCTTCCCCAACCCTCCCTCATCTGCGGAGGAGCCCCCTGTTGGCTTCTCCCCTGCTGTGGGGTGGCTGGGAAGCCGAACGGGGAACCCCTGTTCAGCTTCCCAGCCACCCCGCTGATACGAACGATTGCATCAGATAAGGCTAATAGATCGTTATCTGATGCAGTTTCCCCCCCAAAATTTTGCGACATTATCCAATTCTAGCATTATCCAGTGCAATCTTTATCCAAGGTGTTACTGTATTGTCCAAATCTAGGGTTTAGTGCTCATCTCTGTTTACACCCCAAGAGCCAGTGCTGTCTGCGTCTGCAGATGTTTTCATGGTCACTTGACAGGGATGACAAGACTCTGGAGTGCATAGAACACTGTTACCTTTCCCTCCAAAACAGTACCTATTAATTTACTTTCAGTTTCTTACTTTCGAACTGCTAGGTTGGCAGGAACTGGAACAGATGACAGGAGCTCATTCCTCTGCACAGTACTCAGGTCTTTAACTGCTGATCTTCCGACCTTCAGACTGTCAGCGTTTTAGCTGCTGAGCCACTGAGGATGCTATACCCTCAGAAATATTGTGGTGGATTTGGCAGTCTAAATCAGCTTCTCTAGACAGAAAGGAAGTGCTGCCATTTTGTCTATTGCCTTACAGAGGCAGGATGTCTTTGGTTGGCCTTGCCTTTCGGCTAGTTGTTGGAAAGGGGAAGTAGCCTTTCAGGACTCTGAAGACTCTACTTCAACTGCTGATTAATCTTATCCTGTCCAGTCTGTCTTGGATTCATAAGGCACTGCCATGAATCCTGTCTCTGGAGGTGTAAACATTTTTTAAAAAAAACCCCTATACAATATGAAAGAAGACAGAGATTTGAACTGCACAATGTTCTCCAAGCTGCTTGTCTCAGATGTGACCTCATGACTACTCCTCTGTTACTCATCTATAGCACTGCCTTCATATTTAGCTACTTTTTATTTTTGGATCGCAGTTGGGTGCATCAGCAGAGACTTGATATCAAGTACAGTACTGCATAGTTTGCAAGGACATCCCAAAGCAGTAGGCTTTTTTGCTAATTTAGTTTGTGTTTTGGCTCTGCTGGGCTTTATCTCTGATCTTCTAGATTCTTTATCTTTGGCATCAACCAAATGTGATAATTCTTAACAGTCTAAAACTTGGCAGCTGTAATTCCTGGTTGTTGTTTTTTGGGATGAAGCTGAATTCGAGGCAAAAGAGTGCCTTTAAACTGCAGCTAGGCTTATGCCTTTCCATCTGTCTCAAGAGCTCCCCCGAAGAGTTTGAATACAGTCAAACCTCTACATACGAATTTAATGCATTCCTCGAGTTTGGTTGTACAGTAAAACCCCTACTTATGTAAAAACTCTGTTCCATAGGCTTTTATATAAATCGGTTTTTTACTTAACTCGAAGCAAACCCACAAGAAAAATGAATTTTTACTTAACTCGAAGCAAACCCATAAGAAAAAATGATTTTTTAACTTAACTCGAAGCAAACCCATAGGAAAATGATATTTATGTAAATCGAAGCAACCCCATAGGAAAGATGAATTTTTTTTACTTAACTTGAAGCAAACCCAGAGGAAATTGTATTATGTAAATTGGGACATTTATGTAAACTGGAGCATGATTTTAGTGCAAAAATCATTATGTAAGTCAAATTTTATGTAACTCGAGGCATATGTAAGTCAGGGTTTTGCTGGATCTCGAAAAATTCTTATCTTGAATTTCACATAGGAATGCATTGAATGCAATTTCCCATAGGAATGCATTGAATTTCATATCTCAAAAAAAAAATCCTATTAAAAATTTGTATCTTGACCCTGATTTTTTCTGAGAATTCCGAATGTATCTCAAGTTTTTCTTAAGTCAAACTGTTTGTATCTCGAGGTTTGACTGTACTCTGTAGTGTGATCTCAGGAAGACTGGCAAGTTGGCAGTTTGAGGCCCAGGTACTCCAGGATGGAATGAGCTCCTGTCTTTGTCCCAGCTCCTGCCAACCTAGCAGATCGAAAGCAAGAAATTGCAAGTTGATAAATAGGAACCACTTTGGTGGGGAAAGACCTTGGGGACATGAAAGGAGCCTCTTTCGGGCAACCGCTGAGCGGAGTTTCTCCAGCAAAAATCCTTTCAAACCAGAATAATTTCTGACACGAAATTATTATTATGTTGGGAAATGACACTGAAGCTCTAGGGGTTGAATTTACATGTTAACCATTAGTGAGTGGAGATAAAAATATATAGATGATTATTGCAGTTAAAAATACACTTAAGGACCATTAGTTTTGTGGAAGATTTAGTTTTAAATAAACACTTAGTTGTTCTAAGCTATGTTTGCTGTGCCATGTGGTGGTTATATTGAAGCAGAAACTTGTAGTCACAACAGCATAATGGAAGTCTGGAAAAAACCCTGAGTCACTAAGATGAACACTGGTCATTGTAGGTTGTGGTTCACCAAGGGACTTGACATCTCCTTGTGGGCAGCCACATGTGGATAGTAAACCCTATTACTGTTTATGAACTTGAGGTTCATGGGTTCTGCAGGTGATGAGTAGTTGTACCCCAGATGTTTGTTTTATTTATATTCTGTCTTTTCCTTAAAATTACTTGAGACAGCATTCATGCTCATAATGACTATGAGATGAAGCTTAATGTGAGAGATACCGTAGTTATGGGCCTTAAGTGTAGACACTGTAGCTTCAGGTCTGAGCTGTGGTTTGATCTTCCTAGTCTTAGTCTGACATTGTGACCAGTACACCATACTACCTATGTAATCTGGTGTGTTACCTTTGGATGCAGACTGTAGCACAGGTGTGGGCAAAGTTGGCTTGTAGGCTATGTGTGGGTCCCCAAAGCTTTTAAAAAAATGTTCCTGCCCCCCCCCCCCAATTCATAAGGGGGAAATGGTGTGTATGGGAGAAAGAGTAAGAGTCAGTACTGTCTTCAGGGCATTTTTTCCATGAAGGTGTAAAGATCTCCCAATAATTAAAAAATAATGAGAAGATGTAGACTTCCAAAACTCAAAAATATATTTAAAAATAATTCAGGCCAAATGCAACCTATGGTGAATGTTGGGGTGGAAGATGGGCCCTAAATATCTATTCTATACCTATGTTGATGGAACTACATCCTTGATTTTCTTTTCTTAAAATCTGAATTTTTGCAAGAATGAAGAAGCGGACTTGCTTCTGTACTTGCCTAGATGTCAGCCCTCTGCCAGTCCTAAATCTCGGTCACATTAATTAAATGGACTATTAGTTTGTGGCTGAAATATTTATTAATTTTTCAATTAAATCATATTACAACCCAGGAGTTTGTGAGAAATCCTACTTTTTTTTTTTGTTAATGTTGGGGATTATTTTAGTTAGCACCACATGTGTTTCCAAGAGGGGAGATGTCAGAATACTTCTTGCTCCTCATTTAAATACGGATTAGAAGAATTCCAGCAGAGCACTTTTAGCAAGGGTTGGTAAAAGTAGTCAGTGACATCACCACCGCCTTTTGCAGTTCCCTGTTCACCTTCTACAATCACGTCCCTCTTTGCAGAATGCTTTTGTTTATCATTGTCTGAGAAAATGTCCATTTCCCACTGTCTATCTACTGTTCATTTCCTAACTTATATATTTTCCAAACTACATATTTTTCACAGCAAGATTTCCTCTCTTGAGAGGAATTCCAAATGTCATCCTCTTCGTCAAGTGGAGTCATGAGTTTCTTGGTTTCCATTAAGTCCCTGTTTTCATTTCCACATGCTGTTAACTGCATTTGGCTCTTTCTGCTCACTTTGTCTGCCCTGGCTGTAGTTGTTTTGGATTCAGCATCCAGATTTCCAGATGGATTTTTCCTTTCTCTCCCCCCCCCCCAGCTGCTCCTTAAATTCCAGTAGTCGAGCACTTGGCGTTTCCTGGAGGAGTCATACAATAACACCAATAACATTTAATCGAAACAGTGTTTAGCCTTAGCTGTTTTTATCCCCTGCTGACGGTGGGAAAGGCGTCCTTGTGTGGCAGTGTGTTTCAACAGTTTGTTTGCGGACTTTGGTGCCAAGAAAGTAAACGGCTTTTCCATGGTCTCTATGTGCCTCTTGGCTGGTGCTGTGGGTTGGAAGCCTTTTGAACTCTGTGATTTAAGTGTGACATTAATCCTGGACAGCATCACAAACATCTGTCCCTCTTGGTAGCTGTCCACCATGTCCTCAGAAAGGAGGGGTTTCAGATGTCACTGAAACTTGCCAATGTTTTTCTGTCAACAATGGAAAGAAACAGATTGTAAAAAAGTAAAACAGAGGAGAAACTGAAGTGAAGAGATTTGCCCTTTCATGCCTGTGCCAATGGATGAAAAATTTCACTCTAGTTCTAATTGGAGCAATCTACCAGTATTTTTAAAATGTCTTTTACTGCTTCATGCTCAGGATGGGGGAGGGGGGAAACTCATGTGATTTCCAAAATTCAAATGAGAGAGAAAGTAAAAAAACCTAACATCTTCATTCTGTAGTGAGGATGAGATGCTTTGAGAGTTTTGTGAGTTTGATTTGAGGGATTTTTTTTTTAATTTTTTTTTAATAAAATAGTTTCTTTATCAAATCATTGTACAGTGGTACCCTGCATAACGAACACTTCATATAATGAAAAATTAACACAACGAAGCATTCATTAGGCAATGGCAATACCCTGCATAACATTTTTTTTGTTATATGGGTTTTTTGGTAAGCTGGGTATACCCCGATTAACGGAAACCCCATATACCGGTAACAAACTTTTTCCCCATTATGCAGAATATCACCAATTGGATCTGCATAGCAAAACAAACAAACAAACAAACAAACCCGCATAGTGAAAAGCTCAATGGAACTGAGCTTTTTCGTTATGCAGGGTTCTCCCGTATTTCTCTTTTTGTAAAAACTGCAGGCCTAAACATTTATTTCCTTTCTTTTAAAAAAATATAGCAAAAATTTGTTAGCAATCATGTACAAGCAGGAGGTACCACATGTTATAACTGCTGAATGGAATGGTGAGGAAAGATAAGAATCAGGGACTGCTGACTGAGTTGTTGAACTCCCACAACCTGGGAGTAGCTATAGAGAAGAATAGCACCCCACCTCCCAGCACATACGTAGTCACATGTTGGAAACCGTTGTCATGATCATCGCTGAGAACTGCATCTAATTTAGGACCAGGTCTCTTCCCATGGTAGAGGGGTGGGTATTCATGCTCTCCTCTGTCACATCCATAAAGAGGACTGCATCCTGAAGGGATGTGGCCCTGGCCATTGTTGAATATTGCCTCTTTTTGAGGAAAAATGCCTGTTTGTAGGCATCAACCTGGAACAGTTGGATCCCATATTCAATCCCAAGTGGCTCTTCTCTGTGCCACTAGAATTGTGAGGCAAGAAAGCATTTACCAGTAACCCATATACACTAGTACCCCGAATAACGTTATGACTTGGTTCCACAAGTCCCGTCGTTATCCGGTTTTTAACGTTGTATGATACATTGAACACACAATGTTAAAAAAAGCCCTGTTTCCCTGGAGGCTGCAGGAAGCGAGAACGTCGGGATTTGAATCCTGACATTTTGGCTTGCTGCTGCCTCCAGGGAGGTGGGGGAACTTTGGAAACAGCTTGGAGCGGGTTTCCCCACCTCCCTGGACCCGGCCGGGGGGGGGGGTCAGAAACCCCAAAATTGGTAAAAAAAAACGGACATTTTTTTTACCAATTTTGGGGTCTCTGACCCCCCCGCCGGGTCCAGGGAGGTGTGGGGACCCGATCCAAGGTGTTTCTGGGCTTCCCCGACGTCCTGAGCCAGTGCAGCAAGCCAGAATGTCGGGATTCGAACTCTGACATTCTGGCTTGCTGCACTGGCTCAGGACGTCGGGGAAGCCAAGAAACACCTCCAGAGAGATCAGAGGACCCGATCTACAGCTGCAGGGTGGCTGGGGAAGCTGACGGGGACTCCCTGTCGGCTTCCCTAGCCACCCGCCCATGCCTCCGCAGCTGTGGGGTGGCTGGGTAAGCCGATGGGGGAGCCCCTCATCAGCTTTCCAGCCTCCCCACCCCTGCCTCCATAGCTGCAGGGTGGCTGGGAAGCTGAACGGAGAAACCCGTTCAGCTTTCCACCCACCCTGCTGCTAAGAACGACTGTATCGTATAACGTTAAAAATCACGTTATAACGTTATGCGGTTTTAACGCTATATGATACTCGCGTTATACGGGGTATTACTGTACAGTAAAACCTCATATAACACTAAAACCCGGTTCCACAAGTCTTGGTGTTATAGGATTTTTAGTGTTATCTGATGCATGTTAAAATCCTATGGGATCCATAGAGATACATTGTAACCACACAGGCTTTAGCGGTTGTTATCTGAAGCATCCCATAGGATCTTAATGTTATCTGATGCAATTCTTCCCCCCAGATTCCTTAATGTTATGCGATTTTAGTGTTATTCGATACTAATATTATATGAGGTATTACTGTACTTCAGTGGGTACAGGTTAGCTGAGTGCAGGGAGGATTTTGCCATCTCTAATTTTGAGTTGTTTTGCAGTACTGCATGTGAAGAAAAGAATCCTGTCAGATTAGGTTATACAAGTTTTTTGAGTGGTTCAGCCTTCTTCCCACACACATTTCTTTTTAAATGCTGCTGGGCACATGACAAGAAGACGAAGACTTCACAAGTTGCCTCATAAAGACTTCACAAGCTGCCTCATAAGTGTGTTTTGAATCACTCTATATGCATCTCTCCTCCTCCTCCCCCGTCTCATCGGGTGTTGAGGGAGATGCACGGCTAATGGCCTCCACTGGTGTTATGTAATGCTATTGTAATATGTCTTTGATGTTATCTCTCCACCTTCCTCTGGGTCTGCCTTGTGGTCTTTGTCCTTCTCCTCGTTCCACATATCCCTGTAAGCAGTGGTGGGCTTCAGCAGGTTTGCACCAGTTCTCCAGAACTGGTAGCAAAAATTCTGGCTGGCTGCACCCATCCAAGTTTTGAAATAAAGTAGTCCTAATTCGGGTACAATGCAGGGCTTTCCCCCTGGCCATGCCCACCACTACCAGTGCGGTAGTAATTTTTTTTTTTGAGCCCACCACTGCCTTTAAGGCATGGAATTCCAAGACATCCTCTCTAAATGGGCAAACCACTACTAAATAGGCAAACAAGCAGACAGATTTAGACATCATGCTCTGCTGGTACTATGAAGATTGGTTCATACAGAAACCGAAGATGTTGGAACTTCGTGGGAAGAAGAGCTGTGCTAATGGCAGGATTTGAGGCCAAGCTGTCTGAAACAATACCAAGTTTTGTTAAGCCTTTTGAATGCATGATTAAGAGCACAGGTTGCAGCCCTTGGAAAGATCTTATGAGGGTTCTGTGGGAAATGCTGGACAGTAGTATAATTCCTTTGTGACAGGCTTGTGAATCAAGATGCTCGGAGAGGAGAAAGTGAACTCAGAATTTCAAGGGGTTCCTAACTGTCCCAGTAGCTGGTTGTTACTGGTATAGTAAACTGAGGTTCCATTTCTAAGCTTTAAATGCATATACAGTAATACCTCGAATAACGCTAAGACTTGGTTCCACAAGTCTTGGTGTTACCCGATTTTTAGTGTTATCCGATGCATGTTAAAATCCTATGAGATGGATCGGATAACGTTAAAGCTCCATAGAGATACATTGTAACCGCACAGGGTTTGGTGGTTGTTATCCGATCCATCCCATAGGACCTTAACATTATTTGATCCAATTCTCCTCACCAGATTACTTAACGTTATGCGGTTTTAGCGTTATCCAAGGTAAACGTTATCCAAGGTATTACTGTACGTTGTCACTTTATTCCTGCCACAAGTGGAAGCAGTTAAACAAACCACAGCTTTTCCACCATTGGTTTGTTCATCATGATATTTGATTCAGGAAATCAGGGTTGTTTCTGTTCCTGCACAAGGTGTAATTATGAACTGAGGACAAGCTGTCTACTGATCATCTATAGTGGTATTCCCAGGTACTTTGTATGGCTGTGAAATCTGTGTGGTGAATTAAGACAATGACAGGAAGAAAGAGATGCATTTGAAATGTGGTGTTGGAGAAACTGGAAAGCAAACAAGCAGGTGCTAAGTCAAATCAAGGCTAAACTCTTCCTAGGAGCAAAAGGCTCTAAACCAGTGGCACAGAGTTTGTCCCACCCCTCTGCCCAGCAGCCCAATGGGAGTGCTTCCTCCCTCCCCCAGCACAGAGTTCACCCCACCTCTCTGCCCAGCAGTCCAGTGGAAGCACTTCCTCCCTCTACCCAGCAGCCTGGTGTTTCCTTCCTCCCCTGTTGCTGTGTTGGCACTTTGTGATAAATAGGTGGGTTTTGGGTTGCAGTTTCAGCACTCGGTTTCTTTAAAAATTCACCATCACTGCTCTAAACTGAGGATTTCATATTCCATCACGAGAAGACAAGACTCACTGGAGAAGACAACTGGTCTAGGAAATGTTTGAAGGCAATTGATTAATTGACTCACTAAAGAAAGCCACAAAGTTGAGTTGGCAAGAGCTGAGCAGGGCAGGATTTCCGGAGGTCAGTGAGTTGCCAGAAGTTGGAAGTGACTTAATGATACATAACAACAGTTGCTGGAATAAACCTTGTTTTGTGGCTCTGGTAGAGAGAGAAAAGGAAGGATTCCTGGACCACATGTGATAGTAACCAAATCATGGTTTGTTCAGCTGCTGCCTCTGGCAGGCAAAGGCAAATGGGAATAACCTGGAATGGACAGTAGCATTATTCCTTGTTCAGCTGCACGTAGCCATGGAGAGAGCCCAGCATGCTCTGACCTGTTGAGGATGCTCTCATTGTGTCTTCTGGAAGTTGTTGATCTTTACTTAAGGCTTCTTGCATGTCTGGTCCCACTGGTATGTCATGTTGCATGTTGCAGGAACAGGCTATCTAAGGAAACCCGAGTAACAGTGGATCCCTCCCCCATTAGTCTCAGCTTCAGACTATAGTTTTCCCACCACTGCATGTAACAATTTGAGATTTTCACACTCACTGTGTCTTTTATATAGCAAGCATACAATATTTCCCCCCCATTAAATTGGCTATTGGAATGGGAGCATTGGCCTGCATCATGCTTCTTATTCCGGAAGGAAACTCATATGTCTCAGTGGGCAAACTTAGGTAATCTCAGTAACCGTAAGCCTTTACATAACTATTTGGCATTAACTTTAAACCCTGTATTTATCTAGCGCATTTCTTCATTATTATATCCTTGAATTATAATAAAACCATTCAGGGAGACAGCATACTTTCAGAGGGCATACCAAATTAAAGTTTAGGATTGGTGGGTTATTGTTGTTTTGCTTCCTGTGCAACTATCTTTTCAATGTCAACTAAGATGATAAATTTATAGGGTCACACCGGAAGTGCTTGCTGAAAGTGCCCCACATGCGCCAAAAATGTGCCGGAAGTGCCCGAAAGGCGCAGAAAACTAGTGGAAACCTGCTGAAAATGCACCGAAAAACAGCAAAAATGTGCCACCCTTGCTCCCGCCACCATGGGAAGTGGTGGAAGTGGCAACAACAGGTGGAGACGTGTCATGGATGCAGCTGCCACCACCAGAAGCAGCAGGAGAAGCCACGCCTCCGGCCTGCACATCTGCCTTGAGGGGCCGTGCTCCGGCCCACGGCGTGAAATGGTTGGCCACCCTTGAGTTAGAGGCTTTTTCTACATTTTGTATCAAACTGTGGCTTCTAAAAAACAGAAGTGTGATCAGGGCTAATTCAAGTCATTTTGATTCCTAAAGGAGAGGAGCAGATGCTCTGCCCACAGATCAAAGTAAAGGTAAATGTAGAGTCCTCCCATGCTTGAAAGCCAGTCGTGTCCAACTCCAGGTCATCTCCATTTATAGCCAAAGATCCAGCGTTGTCTGTGTCTGCAGACATTTCCGTGTCATGTGGCAGGCATGCCTAGACATGGAACGTTGTTATCTTTTCTGCTGAAGCAACACCTATTTATATGCTTGCAATCTCTTGCTTTTGGACTGCAAAGAATTGGAAAAATGATGTGTTGTTAAATATACAAGATTGGTATAAGGAAATGTGGGAATTAGCACTCAATGATAAACTTACATGGGAATTAAACATTAGAAGAGGCATAGTTCAAGTAAACAGATTCTGGAAAATCTGGAGACAATTTGTGGAATACGTGATTGTTAAAAAGAAAGGCATTAATCCTGTACCAGACCAAATTAATTTCTGGAAAATATAATCTGTCATAACCTCCCGGACATTGTGTGTGTGTGTGTGTGTGTGTGTGTGTGTGTGTGTGTGTGTGTGTGTGTGTGTGTATGCAGATGAGGTAATAATTGTATTAGAAGTACAATTTGAAAAGCTTTGATATCAAAGACGTATTTTTTATTTTTGTCTTCTTTATATACTGTGAGTGATTCTTTGTGGATTTCTGAATTGTATGGTTTTTTTTCTTTTTGAAAATTTATAAATAAAAGTTTAAAAAATATTTTAAAAACAAAAGCAGGATCCTAGAGGATCCTGGGCAGAAACGGCAGATCACTTCATTGTGCAGCACTCAGGTCTTGAACTGCCAGCCTTCCAGTCGTTATGTTCGATGTGTTAACCACTAAGCCATTACAGTCCTCAGATCAATGTACATAGGGCAGTGATGGCAAACCTTTGGGAGACTGAGTGTCCCAGGATGAGAAACACTGGCTGGCACCGTATGTGCCCACACACCCATGTAACATCGTTGGTGTACCTCTGGTGAGGTCAGTTGGGTGCATGCGCATGGCCCTTGTGGTGCTCAGAACACACACACTGCATGTGCACCCCTACATGTATGCACTGCTGCCACCTGCACCTCCAGAGACTAGAGGGGGTGTGTGTCTGGTCGCCTCAGCTCGTCCCCACCACCATGTCCCTGGTGGGATTTCAGCCTCCCTTCTCACCTCCCCATTGGCAGAGGAAGAAGGGTAGGTGGGGAAACGGTGCTGCCATTGGCGCCGGTGGGGCAGGGCTTGCCCACGACAGCTCACATGGTTGCACAGAGGGCTTTGTGTGCCACCTCTGGCATGCGTGCCATAGGTTCTAAACCACTGACATAGGGCTTAAAGATGGCCAGATTGTTTTGGTGCATGAGACAGATGATCCCACCACAGGCATCTCTTCCCATTTTTGATAGTAAAAGCATAATACAAACATGCAAATGCCTAACAGTTTGTGACTTTCTATTATATGTACCTGTACCAAATAGTAGGACTGGCCCTGCATGGAAGGGCTTTGGAGGTGTTCTGGAGAGGCTGTAGTTTAGTTGTAGAGTACCCAGTTTGTATGCACAAGCATTCAAGTTCATTTCCTGACATTTGTAGGTGGGGCTTGGAAACAATCCTAACAAAAGTCTTGCCAGCTATTGTTGACTGTCCTTAACTTGGTGGGCCAAAGGTCTGACTCAGTATAAGGTCATTCAATATTCTCTTTTGATAAGGAAAGACACTTTCCATGACAATTGTGATGTTTTACTTTATACGTGAATTACTGTATTACCATAACTATAGAAAATTAGTTCACCAGGTACACAAACTTGTGTGTATGTTGGTGCAAACCTAAGCAAGTCTACTCAGAAGTAAGTCCCAATGAATACAGAATAATCTGTATAGAATTGAAGCCATAAGCAATTAAATCAGCATTGGAAGTGAAAGTAGAAAGCTGTTATGATCTGAAGTGCCAGAGTTAGCATGCATAGTTAATTTTTATGTAGTAAATAGAATGTGCATATAATTTGCATTAATAGAGTTAATGCCAAGCCACAGTAGGCAAATATAGTATTAGTCTTAGAAAAACACAAAACCTTCAATCAGCCTGCCCTATATAGATAGTGATTTCAAGGCCCATGTTGTGGGATTTGGAGAAATCAATGGGTTGGATCCAAGCTCAATTACAATCCAGTGAGTTCAGTAAGATATAAGTTAGGCTTAACTTTTCACACATTTTATTAATTTACCAGCATTTGTATACTGTTTAAATTAGACATTTTTATGGCAGTTTACAAGCATGGCTAAATCTTGTTGCTTATAAATAAGTTGCACTAGAGTAGACCCACTGCATCAGTGGGAATTTAGGTTGTCGATTTCTCCTTAAATCCCATTGATTCAAATGATTGGTTGTGATTTACTCCCAGGTTGTTCTGTCACAATTCTCTATTGAGAAAGATAATTTGCCAGGAGAATCAATGCAGCTTCAGTCCCAAATCTAGACCTGAACCCTGATTAAGATGGGTCCAGCCAATTGGTTTTATCCAGAAACACTTGTGTATGCACTGCCACAACTCTTGTTGAGAGTCTTTCCCTGCAAAAGGAGTATTTGCACCTGGTGGTAGCTAGCTAGAACCATGGAGTTTGGGGTGGGGTGGTGGAGTGGAGGAGGATGGTTCTTGAAAAGTGATTGCATCAGAGCAATAGGACCTTTGCTCTGTGTAAAGCAATCTCACTAGTCCTTGAAGCCATTCCAGCAAAATATCCCCCACTTGCGTTACCCACAGAGGGCAAGGATCATGCATACATGTTGCCGGGCACATCGTTGCAGAAACTTTCTCCATGTGCAAAGGCCACATCAACTAAAACTTTTTCACCGAGTGAAAGGAAGCTCAGAAATGAAATAAAACAAAATAAAACCATCCCAAACAATTGAGTGGTGCACAACTCTGGGCACATTACTTGAATCTGCCCTAGCAGCAGATGCTTGGGTGGAATCTCTGGAACTGCCTTAACCTAAATCCAAACAATTGTGTTTGGCTTCAATGCTTGCATTGCTTTGTATCTCTGCCATCCATGGTTGTGGGAGATCATGGCATTTTAAGATGGTAGTACAGTAAAACACCGGATAATGATTGGATCGGATAACGCTAAAATCGCATAACGTTAAGTAATCTGGGGAGGAGAATTGGATTGAATAACGTTAAGGTCCTATGGGCTGCATCGGATAACAACCTCTAAACCCTGTGTGGTTACAATGTATCTCTATGCAGCTTTAATGTTATCCAATCCATCCCATAGGATTTTGACATGGATCGGATAACACTAAAAATCGGATAACACCAAGACTTGTGGAACCAAGTTTTAGCGTTATCCGATGTTTTACTGTATGTATAGTTCTTGATGCTGAACACTGTGTTTTGTGCATGCATGTGTGTGCGCACACATTTGTATATGTGCTCTTGCAGAAATGAAATATTGCTGTAGCTAGCTAAATTGCATTATTATTTCATCATCTTGGTATGGTCTTGTAATGCTTAGGTCAAAAGTGCCATCTTCGTTTCAGAACTCCAGAATGGATTTCCTCAGAAAGTATACGTCATGGCTCAATTATCATATTCAATTTGGGCTGCCAAAATAGCCATATATATATATTTATATATTGTCTAGTGACAGGACAGGCCTTTATCTGTCCCTGGCTGCCTGCCAGCTGCTTAATTGAAGCTCTGTGTTTGCTGTGTGTCAGATCTTACAGTGCTCTATTACACCAGCTAAAACAATATTTTGAAAAGGTTTCCAATGTAAACCATCCCTGCGCCTAAGAATTTATGCTCTCTTTTTGGATAGTCTTGTTGGTTAGGGCAGCTGAAGTGTTTGGACCTTTAGTGTCGATTAAGAGGAAAAAATTAAAATTGCCTGTAGAAATAGACAAGCTTTGGGCCTCTTGCATTCATCTTGGGAAATCAATGCCAGAGATAAACAATGTTGCTCACATTTTCCTGAGCTCCTTCTGAGGCTGAGATGATTAAAGCTGTGCACTCTGCTTGCAATTTCCCATTTCACACGCACAAGCCACACAGTTGAGGTAGTGTTGGGTTTGAGGGATGCAGTAGATGAGTCAAACGGTTCCCTCAGTTATCGCTCACAGATCCGCTTTAGTCCCAAATACAGTAAAACCTCGGATAATGCTAAAACTTGGTTCCACAAGTCTTGGTGTTATCCGATTGTTAGTGTTATCCGATGCATGTTAAAATCCTATGGGATGGATCGGATAACGTTAAAGCTCCACAGAGATACATTGTAACCACACAGGCTACACCAGTTGTTATCCGATGCATCCCATAGGATCTTAATGTTATTCAATGCAATTCCCACCCCCCATTGCTTAACGTTATGCGATTTTAGGGTTATCTAATGGAAACGTTATCCGAGGTATTACTGTATAGGCTTTTATGTAGTTATGCTACATTAATTGAGGTTCTGTTTTACTTAACTTCACAGGCACTTCTCTCAGCTGTTGAATAAACACACTTCACACATTCTGGACCTGTTGAGTCAAAATGGTTGTCCTACGATTTGATGAATTCCACAAGGTGCAAACAAAAATTCGCATAGTCACAGCAATGGTATTCCCTGTGGCAATGTATGGTTGTGAGAGCTGGACCATTAGGAAAGCTGAGCGTAGAAGAATAGACGGCTTTGAGATGTGGTGTTAGAGGAGAGTTTTGAGAGTCCCCTGGACAGTGAGGAGAACAAATAGGTCAATCTTAGAAGAAATCAACCCTGACTGCTCCTTAGAAGGTCAAATAATAAAGATGAAGCTATAGTACTTTGGACATCAAATGAGAAGAGAAGACTCACTTGAGAAAGCCTTGATGCTGAGAAAGGTTGAGGGCAAAAGAAGAAGGGGGCGGCCAAAGTTTAGATGGTATTATAGAGACAATGGGCACAGAGCTGAGCGAGTTGAGGGGGATGGTGGAGGACAGAAGTGCCTGGCAGACAGTGGTCCATGGGGTCGCAGAGGGTCGGAATTGACTGTGCAACTGAACAACAAAAACAAGGCACAGCCATTGTTATGTTGACTGACAGGTTTACCATCTTCTAGGAGTCCCAGTCAAAAAGAAAGGGGGAGAGGGTTCACATTTTTAACCAATTGTAGTGTAGAGGCAGCAGCGGGCCTAACAATTTTGGGTACTGCAGCTCCATTAACTATATTCCGTGGAAGAGTTCTTGGCTAAGACTTCTAGAGGCCACAGTTGCTTACTCTTGTGGTAGGTCATCACTGTGTACCATAATATGTTGGTATGTCGATGAGTAATTAACTTAAAAGTTAAGGTGGCCATGGTCAGTCTCCAGAGCCTTGGGGCCAGCCCTAGACTTTGGAGGGAGATTGCCACCCCCATATTTTCCCTTACAAATTAGGTGGTATTTTTTTAACTGAAGAGACCTTTTCATGTCCCCTAGTGCTTCCCATGAGCGACCATGGTGGCTTAGTGGTTAAGACACTGAACTTGACAACTGGAAGGTCGACATCAGCAGTTTCAGACTCGAGTGCTGCACAATGGAGTGAGCTCCCATCTCAGTCCCAGCTCCTACCAACCTAGCAGTTCAGAAAAAAGTCTCCAGTAAAATATTAGTAATCATGATATATGATATGCAGTGCAGGTAACAGGTGCATATACAGTAAAACCTCGGATAACGCTAAAATTTGGTTCCACAAGTCTTAGTGCTATCCGATTTTTAATGTTATCCGATACATGCATCGGATAACGTTAAAACTCCATAGAGATACATTGTAACCGGCAAAGGCTTTAGCGAACGTTATCCGATGCATGCCATAGGATTTAATGTTACGCGATGCAATCCCCCCCGATTGCTTAATGTTATGTGGTTTTGGAGTTATCGGATGCAAACGTTATCTGAGGTGTTACTGTACATGGTTTTATGTACTCCAGTGTGGTAGCTGTCCTGCTTTGTAATGGGCGTTTTGAAACTGGCGAAGGATTTCATGACATGGGTAAAAGATGGGGATGGTGCAGTGAACTGCATGCTCCCTGGGGGAACTCGCCCTGCTTCTTTATGGGTTAACCAGTAGGAGACAGAATGGCATAGTGGCTTGAGAGCTGAATTAAAGATTTGAATTTTAGTTAGTGCAGGGCCATGAAAGGTCTTGGGCCAGCCTAATTTATCTTACAGCATTTCTGTGAATATTAAGATGAGGAGGTAGATCATTAATTTGCCACACAGAAACTCTGGGAGGCATTTGGAATATGAACAAAGCAAATGAGAAAGCAAAATAAGCACAAGTAGGCTATGATACGAAGCTCTCTCTTTTGGCCAGTTCAGTGTCCTTTTGAAAAATCCCAGACCAATAATGCTTGTGGCAGTGTTTTAATTATAGCTTATGCTGATACAAAACTGGTGGCGGGTGGGGGGGGGGAAGAGTTGAAAGCACATCTAAGTACAGGTAAGTTTAGTAAATCAGAGTTTGTTGCTAACTTTCCTATGGTGCTTTGACCCAAAGCATAGCTGCTAGCATTCATTCCCCCCACCCCACCCCTACTTTGACTTCAGTTTAGAAATTAATCTAAGTTTATGATTCTTGGCCTGTGGGTCATGTGCTTTTGAATTTGCTCTGGCCACTTGGCCATAAGTGGGTATTATCTTCGCTTGTGAAGAGTAGATCGTTTTCAGCAAGACTTCCTTCCAAGCAAATGTGTAGGGTGAGGTTGCCTGCAGCCATAGCTTCCCATTGCCAGAGCTGACTGGCAAAATTATCCCTGCCTGTCTCGTCTTCTGGTGGGAAGTGCGGCTATGTTTGCTTACCTTTGGGAGTTCTTCTGTTCTTTAAAAAGTGAAGAAACCCAAGATTATAAATGAAATATTCTCCTGTGGTATACAGATATCAAGAAAAAATTGAAACCTTTAGGAAAATCAGGAGAAAGGGCATTGATTCACCTTCAAATTCCAATTCTTGGTTTTACTGCATCAACAATAAGGATTTACAAGTGGGGGGGGGATAATTTGGGGTGGGGGGAAATATTGTGTCTAAGAAGGATGATGTGTATTTCTGCCAAACATAGTTGGATCATTGTTTCCAAAGCATTGCAAAGAAATAAGCCAGTGGTACTTTGTTGTGGAAAGAGCTGCATAACTCTCAATTGTAGTGTAGTTTGCAATTTTTTTACTCAGAAAGGGTGACTTTCTCATGCCTGGATTTCCGCTCAACTGCACTCTTTTTTGAGCACGCTCTAAACACTGTGGGAAATTTTAAGTATACTCTCCAAGTTGTCTCATTGCCGCCCCCATCCAAAAAAATCTCCAACATCTGGCCTTTGTGAGATACAGTATTGACATTTCTTAAAAGTGGAAGTAGCTGAAAGCTAGGCTAATAGTTAACAGAATTATTCCCCCACCCCCATCCTATCAGCTTGTTTTGGAGACTTGGAACAGTGGAGCAGGCAAATAGTTGCCCTCCCACCAACTTCCACTGCTTTTTGAAGTGGGGCATGTGATACACTTTGAAGTTAGTGTGACTTTTTTCTGTGTAAGTAGAAGCAAGTGGGAAACTGTAAATTAGCTTCTGCTCTTGGGAGTACCTAACATGCCTGGTTATAGGAACAATAGCAAAAAGGAAAAAAAGTAACTCCTTTGTGTGAAAGATAACGATGCAGACAAAATAATGGGGACAGTTCTTTGCTCTGCCTCCTCTCAAAGGTGATTGTCTGCTAGGAATTTTTTGGAAATACTCTAGTACATCGGATGACGATGAGACTTGGTTCCACAAGTCTTGTCGTTATCCGGTTTTTAATGTTGTGTGATGCATTGATCGCACAAAGTTTAAAAAAGCCCTGTTTTCCTGGAGACTGCAGCAAGCTAGAATGTCGGGATTTGAATCCTGACATTTTGGCTTGCTGCAGCCTCCAGGAGGGTGGGGGGACCTTTGGAAACAGCTTAGATTGGAACTTTCAACCTCCCTGAAGCCAGCAGGGGGGGTCAGAGAGCCCGAAATGGATTAAAAAATGGACTTTTTTTACCCATTTTGGGCTCCCTGACCCCCCCCCGCCAGCTCCAGGGAGGTCGGAAGATCCAATCCAAGCTGTTTCCAAAGTCTCCCCCCCCCTTTCCTGGAGGCTGTAACAAGCCAAAATGTCAGGATTCGAATCCTGACATTTTGGCTTGTTGCAGCCTCCAGGAGGATGGGGGAACTTCAAAATTAGTGCGCATGGGTCTCCCGACCTCCCTAGAGCTGATGTGCGCTATTTTTGAAGTTCCCCCACCCTCCTGGAGGCTGCAACAAGCCGAAACGTCAGGATTCAAATCCTGACATTTTGGCTTGTTATAGCCTCCAGGGAGGTGGGGGAAGCCCAGAAACAGCTTGGATCGGGTCCTCTGATCTTCCCGGAACAGACAGGGGGCTCAGAGAGCCTGACATGGGTAAAAAAACCCTGTTCAGCTTTCCAGCCACCCTGCTGCTACGAAACGACTGCATCAGATAACACTAACAGATCGTTATGAGATGCAAAATTTCTTTGGAAATTTTGCATCGTTATCCGATTTTAGCGTTATCCGATGCAGTCGTTATCCGAGGTATTACTGTAGCGGTAACTGCAACAGACCAAGCGAAGGTTGCTCTGTGTGGGAGTGGAGTTTTATAACATGGAGGTTCAAGAGGACTTCTCGGGGATCAGCACCAGGCTTTGAAAATGAATTGACCAATTCTGGAGCTGTTGAAGGGCAGGTTAAAAATTTGTATTCTGTGTAGAATCTCTAAACGATGAAGTTTCTTCATCCATCCATCTGACTCACAATTACAGTGCCTATGTTGCCTGGCACCTCTCAAGGGCAGGGATAGGCCAGTGGTCATCTTTCAGAGGTTTTGGATTATGTCTCCCCTAAATCTCAGTTAAGAGGACAAGTGGTTGGACTTTGTTGGAACTGTAGTCAAAATTATCTCATGTATGTGTATGTTTGTGCGTTCATGCATGTGCATGCATTAGGACAGGGGTAATGAAATTTTGCCCTCCAAATATTTAGAAGCCCTACTGCCTGAAGCTCCAGTCTGTATGGCCAATGGTAAGACTTCATGGATGGTACTCTAACGCCATCTGGCAAGTTAAAAATTCTCCTCCCATGGCAAATAAGGGGTTGAAGCTAATGTAGGTTAATGAGTATCTATAGCAGGGGTTCTCAACCTATGGCCCATGGACTGGACTCATCCTGAAGCACCTTTTCATGTGGCCCACCGCCACTGAAATCGGATGCGTTTACGACAGCCATAAATGCACCTACGGCTGTGGTAAACATGCCGTAACTGCTCCCGCAGCTGTGGCAAACATGTTTACACAGCCTTGGATGCATTTTATGGCAGCGCTTCAGCAGGGGGAACCACCAGTCCAGCCCGCTCAGCTGTCTGAGGGGGCATGGTTCGTCCCACGGCGTGAAAAGGTTGAGAACCCCTGAACTATAGTAACATCTAGTGACTGTTCTTTTGTCATCCCCATGGAGAAGAAGTGGACACCTTGTTTTCAGTTCATCCTCTGTTACTCAGTTTCCATTTAGAACAGCCTCCCTGCAATATGATGCCTTTCAGGTGTGTTACGCTGTAGTTCCTTTCAGAACCAACCAGTATGGCCACTGAGAGATAACCATATTTAAAGTACATCACATCTTCAGGTTGCCATGTTGTGGAGGAGTGATCGAGGAGCGTACACGGGAAAAACTGGACTGCCTCTTTTGTTCTTGAAAATATGGTATGAAATATGGAGTTAAGGAGAGTATATAGTAGCATGTTCCAGAATTCAAACCAACCGCTGCATGGACAAATAGCATTGTTTTGCTGTTTGTAATGTGGATGTTGGTTTCTTGTATCCTTCAATCCGGAAGAGCACCCCGAACTTCATTTTTTCTAAAGCCGTTCTGATTCAGTTATATTTTTGAGGGCTGTATGTTTGTGTTGGGGTGGGGAGAGAAGATACAAGAATGGTTTCAATTAACAGTTAATTAAATCCAAATTGATTGACTGTATCCACTTCCCCAAGTGGGTCAGCAGTTTAACCTGAAACTTCTTTCTTTTTCCACTCGTCCACATCAGCTGTTCCTATGGTGAAGCCAGTATAAATCTGCAGGAATGCCTGACAGACAGGTGAACTAAGATTGTTCCATGAAGCATGTGGAAATACTTAAACCCTCATTCACCTCTTCGGAAAAATTTGTCTGGGAACTTTATATATATCTTCTCATTCTACTTTGCCTTCCCTCCCTTATGATGAAATGTTTTATATTTTTCTTAGGCTTGTAGATATCTTAGACCAGGGGCCGGCAACCTACTGCCACAGCCCGGATCTATCCCATGATGCCAAATCATTCGGCCTGCCGCCTTCGCTCCTGCCACCACCAAAACAGCCATAAACATGTCTGCTGCTTTTAGCTAACACATTTACGACAGTCGCAGATGTGTTTTACGGTAGCGTTTATAGTGGGGAGACTACCAGTCCGGCCCTTTCAACTGTCTAAGGGAGTTTGACCTGGCCCCTGACTTAAAATGGTTGCCAAACCTGTTTTAGACCATTTGCTGCAGATGATTAAGTGACTTTGGATAAAAAAAATATGAAAAGTCTCTCATTGCCAGTTTTCTTTTAACAGGGACAGGACTAAAGGTCAAATCATCTATGCACACATATTGTATTAGTACACAATCTATGTACACATTCCCTCTGTTGCAGCTGCAGGCTACAAATTTGACTCCCAAATCGAGTAGGATTGTGTGTCCTCCCTGAGTATGCGCAGAAAATTAACTGAGATTTTCTACATCTTTCATCAAAGGCTCATGGGAGCAAAACATCTTCATATAAGCAATTATCTCCTTAACCTCTGCTTCCCATTTAGAGGACCCTGAAGCTTATTACTATGCATAAGCAGCTAAGGCACCATGGCTGGGTGTTGACCAGACCTAATATTTCAGAACAACAGGGTTTATAATAATGCTTTTACATTAAAATTCTATGGTTTATATTATTAAATGTTGTTTGGAAAACCAGACCAGATGTTATTCCGGTATACATACAGAGGAGTCACTATTCTGTTTAGAAGGATGGAGGGGTGCGACTTCAGTGTATTCAAGGACAAGCCAGTCCTTGTTACGGACCGCCAGCCCCTATTGTGCCACCAACTTCTAATGGCAACCAGAAACAAGAAGGATATATATACAGTAAAACACCAGATAATGATTGGATCGGATAACGCTAAAATTGCATAACGTTAAGTAATCTGGGGAGGAGAATTGGATCGAATAACGTTAAGGTCCTATGGGATGGATCGGATAACAACCACTAAAGCCTGTGTGGTTACAATGTATCTCTATGGAGCTTTAACGTTATCCAATCCATCCCATAGGATTTTAACATGCATCGGCTAACACTAAAAATCGGATAAAACCAAGACTTGTGGAACCAAGTTTTAGCGTTATCTGGTGTTTTACTGTATGTAGTTCCTGATTTCCTATCCGATTTAAGCAGCAAGGAAACACCCTTTTCAAGAAAGTGTTCTGTATTTCTTTTAAAGGACTTTGTGGTTTCCTAGTAGAATTGGATGAACAGAAACAGTCATGGGGCCATATGTAGCCTTCAGGTCAGGTGTTCTCAGCCTCCAGTTTTAGAGAGTAATCATATAATGGAAGAATGTTTCACTACTCCTGTGAGCCTGAACTTGTATGTGATGTGCATATGTACGACATTTCTTCAAATGACCATGCAGACTGTTTACTAAAGTGCATTTTTCCACCATAACACAAGTGAATAGTCTAAGTCAGTGTTTCCCAAATGCTGGTGTTTGGACTTCAGTTCCCAGAAGCCTAAGCCAGTACATTGACTGATCAGTGCTTTGGGGAATTGACTTAAGCTTCTGGGAATTGAAGTCCAAACACCAGCATTTGGGAAACACTGGTCTAAGTAATAAGTAGAAATCAGTACCATGGTGGCATTACAGTTGTTTTACTGGCATTTCTAAATATAGAAAACACAGTTTTACCAGAAACAGGTGGTACTTTGTGTGAACACTTGCCAAGCTTTTCTTTCTTCAGGGAGATGTTAATGTTGAAAGTGAGAAAAAACAGTGTGTGTGTGTGAGGTGGTGGAATTGGCCATCCCAGCAGAAAGTAACATGCTGCAGTGCACTGATTTCTGAAGTGCTTGGTTTACCTCTGTACTGTGTCGTTTAGCTGTCTTTGATTGGAGCCGTAATGCTGTGACATCATCCCGTTTACTTTGTGTCATCAGCCAAAACTATTGTTCCCCAAGAAGGCAAAAATGGTTTTGTAAAGTGGAATAGGTGGATTGGGGAATGGTAGCTGCCAATAATTGTGGAGAGGAGGGGCGGGACGTATAAAGAAAAGTGTGTGGCATTTTGTCCCTTGAAAAAGAGCTTGTTTTGCATTAAAAATCAACACAGGTAAATGTTCAGCACAGCCCTCATTAGAATACTGTGTTATGCGCTTTAAAAAATTGCTGTGAGCAAGGTTAATTTCATCACACAGGAAATCTATATTCTGTTGTAAATGGGCCAGCAGACATAAATTGAGTGAATTTGCGTACAGTATATGTCTTTCATGTAATTGTTTGCCCAGCTTAACCACCAGAGAAACTTATTTTTTTAAAGTATAATTAAAGCTCCATTTAAGCACAGAGGCAGACTTTTGGGTGTGGAACAGGTCTCCTCTTCCCTTTCTTTCCCTCAGACCTCCGGAATTTGACCTAAAAGTTTCTTCATTTATTGTCTGTTTTTCCTCCACTAAATTCAAGGAAGTGTCTGTTGTACCTCTCCTTCCCAATGTATCCTCACTACAAGGCAGGTCAAACTGAGAGAGAGTGAGGAGCCTAAAGTTAACCAGTGAAATTTCCTGACTCATTGGGGCCTGAACCTCTCATAGCCAAGTCCTACATTTACTTACTTACTTACTTACTTACTTACTTACTTACTTACTTACTTACTTACTTACTTACTTACTTACTTACTTACGTTGTCATCACTCCATCACACTACCTTTCAGATGTCTCCAACACTCTGAAACAGATTTGGGACCTTGTGGGGGGCTGCAGGACACAGAGGCAGAATCTGATCCTTTTAACACTCCACTGGTGGGTGTCCGCTGCATCAGGAAATGAGTTTACTCGTGAGTAGGTCCACTTGCCCACCAGTAGTTTTTTCCTGCTTCTGAGCTGCCACCGTCCTGGCTAAGCAACCCTGGTAATTAGATTAGTGCAGATAATGTAGTGCTGAACTGAGTAAACACTCCAGACATCTTTCAAGTATTTTAAAAGTACAGTAATACCCCGGATAACGTTATGACTTGGTTCCACAAGTCATGGTGTTATCCAATTTTTAGCGTTGTCCAATGCATGCAACGAACAACGCAAAAAAAAAGAAGCCCTGACTTCAGGGACAAACTGCTTTAAAGGCAGGCAGAGAAAGAAAGAGACCCAATCGGGTCTCTTTTCCTCCCTGCCTTTAAAGCCACTCCCCACCCGCAGCGGTCTCTGCGACTGCGCAGAGACTGCTTGTGTCTCTTTCCCTCCCTGTATTTAAACTACAGGGAGGGGGAAAGAGAGAGACATGATTGGGTCTCTAGAGAACCAATCATGTCTCTTTCTTTCCCCCTCCCTGTAGTTTAAATACAGGGAGGGAAAGAGAAACAAGCAGTCTCTCCCTGTAGTTTAAATACAGGGAGGGAAAGAGAAGCAAGCAGTCTCTCCCTGTAGTTTAAATACAGGGAGGGAAAGAGAAACAAGCAGTTTCTCTCTTTCTGTAGTTTAAATACAGGGAGGAAAAGAGTAAGACGCGATCGTGATTGGTTCTCTGAAGTCGCAGAGACTGCTGCGGGTGGGGGGTGGATTGGGTAGTTCTACCCACCCCACACCCGTAGACCATTGCCTCAGATAACGCTAAGAATCATTATCCAGAATCGTTATCCGATGCAAGCTTTTTCCAAAAAACTTGCATCGTTATCCGATTCTAGTGTTATCTGATGCAATCGTTATCCGGGGTATTACTGTATATTGTAATCAGAGTAAGTTACAGAAGAAAGTTCAACAAAAGTTCAGAAACACATTCACAATAAAGAACACTGCTCAAATGGGAAAGCCCAGAGGACCCCCTTCTGGCTTAAGCACCTACATGATTGCAGTTTACTCTTAGCTCAGAACATCAGGTCAAGAGAGCATCTTGCCTCCCCCTTCTGGGTTATATCTCCTCCCTCAGGGTCCACCTCCTTGCCATTCCCCTAAAGGAATCCAGCCAATGATCATACAGCATAGCATGTCTATCACACATTAGGTTCCATTTCTTCTAACCCCTGTGACCAGCATGTTTACGCATTCCAATCCTTCTGGTATGTTCTAAAGGGTCTCCCACACATTGAAATCTCCATCTTGGATGAGGCTAAAAACAGAGCATAAATCCTCCCCTGACACACTGTAGGATTCCTCCCGTTCTCATGGTTTCTCATTTGCTCATGCAAAATACCCGTATGTTTGATGCTGTGTCTGTGAGTTAACACATTTGCACAGCTGCCATTGCTGGTTGGCTGGAAGGACTCCAAACTGGGATCTAAGTGAAACTGGCCTGTGCCAGTCCTACCTCAGAGCCACAGAATGCTTTGATCTCTTTTACAAACACAAGTTGTATTTGAATGAATAGCTCTGGTTCCAGATGATTTGCAATAGCAGGGGATGAGGAAGTAGATGAAAGATTGTTAGTGAGGAATGATGAACAGAGAAGAAATACTCCAGTGGGTTGTTCTCGTAGTAGCTGTGAAGAAGCAGAGCGTAGATGGGTAACCTCATGGTCATCGATGAAGTGTGACGTCTGGCTGGTATAGTAACAAAGGATCTCCCCTTTGTTGCCCTAATGCAAGTAGAGACCCTCTTTAGGAATACAGGGTACGTACAAGGCTTATGCTTGCACAAGAAAGTCCTGGTCACCTCCTTGTGCAAGTGTCCAAAAAGTTGGACCGTTCATATTGCACTTGTTGTGTTGGTTGTTTGGTGGAAAAAATCTCAAGCAGTGGATTCAGGTTGCTCCAAACCTGCTTAGTTCTGCCTTCTTGATTCCTCACCAACTACTGAGTGCCTTATCCCTGTTTGTTCTTAGCATATTTTGATAATTGTAAGAAATTAAAGTACAGTCTGTTTATTCTACTGACCTAGGAAATAGGTGTGCTGATCCCATTAGTGTGGAACCTAGCCATGCCAAAGCCACACAGAGATCTGAGCAATTGCAGCAAGCAACAGAGTAATGTGCAGTTTAGGCAGAAAGATGTGGCTAAATAATGCTTAAACATCAAGCACATGACAAATCACATTGAAGAGTTGTCAAAAGACAGAGGTTTGCAAACAATTACACTCTTGTCCTTTCTTTTCATGGTTCTATGGCAGTGGTTTAGTGGTTAAGACACTGAACTTGATGACCAGAAGGTCGGCAGGTCAGCAGTTCGAGACCTGAGTGCTGCATGATGGTGTGAGCTCCTGTCTCTGTCCTAGCTCCTGCCAAACTAGCAGTTCAAAATCAAGAAATTGCAAATAGATAAATAGGTACAGCTTTGGTGGAAAAGGTAACAGCATTCCATGCTTGACATATGACCATGGAAACATGTGCAGACGCAGATAGTGCTGGCTCTTTAGCTGTGTAAACAGAGATTAGCACCACCACCACCACCACCCCTAGAGTCAGAAACAACTGGCTTTCAAGCAAGGGCGACATTTACCATTTCCTAGAGAGCTAGATATTTTTTCCTATTTGATAGTGGAGCTCAGTTGCTTTAGAGATCTGAAAATCTATTGCATGCTTTTCAGCTTGCTTCTTTGAAACAGGTATGCACAATCCAAAGATGGCTTGAACACATGGGTTATCCAGTTAACTCCTTGCCCTGTCATTTTGTTCTCATGTAAGGCAGACTTCCCTAGCCCTTTGTTAAGATTTGTTCATTCAGACTTGCACCCAGGTCATTCATACTGTCTTACAGATCAATAAACATAGTATTGTAGCCCACAGCCAGCGACTCAGTGCTGACTGTCATGCGCCGGTTAACTAACCTGACTCCCTAAAGGGGCTAATGGCTATGAGCGGATAAGCCCCTTTAGATGGGGTGATGGTCCCCCTCAGTGAAGGAAATGCCACTGGAAACAATCATATTGGGCCCAATGGCAAAATGAGCAGAGAAGGAACTCTGATTCCCAACAGTCATGGAGATGGAAGAGGCCATGCCAGATGGACTGGCTGTGAAGGCACACCTTGTCCATATCCTCAAGGTTGCAGCAGTCCATTGCAGTCCTGGTGTTGAATCCTGCACGTCTCATTGCGTGTGTGCCACAGGAAATGGCTCCGAGATCATAGTGTGTAGGTCACTTCATCGCAAGCTGGGATCCACATTAAACAAATTCACGCCAGTGATATTTTTCGTGCTTCAGGGAAAAAATCCATTCCCAGGTACCAGTTTCAGTCGACTACAACCTTTTGCTTCATTGCTGCTAACCAAAAGCCTGACTGAAAAGACGGCTTCACGGATGGCTGGAAGTCATCACTGTGCACTTCGTATATTTGCAGGTTTCTGGAGCAATTTATGCAGAGGATTCCTGGAGTCCTGTTTCAGGAAACCAGGCAAATCCGTACTCTGCAACTTAATGCTTTTAGCCTGTCACTGCAAATTACGTTTATTTTTCTCCCAACTGCAAAAATTTGGAAGTGAAGAATGGGTAGCACAACTTGCTTTTCCATCACACGCACACACATCCATTCTGCTTTAAAAAGAGAAAAAAACGCAGACCAGAAGAAGTTGCATTTAGGGGGAAAAGAAGAAAAGAAATTAGAAGCAGAAGTTGCAAGATATTGGGTTGCTTCCAGCTGTGTTCTTTTGTTCATGAAAGGCTCTTTGATCCAGCAGCCACAGCCCCACCATGAATGGACGGTTTCCCTTTTGCTCTATAGCCAACTACCCCTCCTTTGCAAACCAACTCAAGAAGGTTTGGGGCAGAGCATTGAAGAATTGCTTCCCTGAATTTACACCTCTGAGAATTCCCCCTGGAGCCAAAACTCCAGAAGGGAACTTTTCCAAGTTGTAGTTTAGGGACCTTTCAGGGAGGTATGGAAAGTGGTACAAGGGAGAAAGAGGGTCACTGTGAAAACTGTCTCTCTACTCTTCTCTTTCATGGAAACACCTGCTGGATCAAAGAGCCTTCATGTACAGAAGCCTGACCTTTATCTGTTAATTTGTACATTGTCCTGAAGGAACCGTTTAGTGGCTTGCTGTGGAATAAGTTTTTACATATCTTCCGTTCATACAGGGTGAATTTCTACTGCTCTCTTCAGTCTTCCCTCAACTCTGGACCATTTCCCAGGCTGTCCCAGTGGGACCCTTCCCTGTCCTCAGGCATAGCAATTACGCTTAGAGACCACTCCATAATAATTAGTGCACTCTCTGGGCGGTTTACAAAGTAATTATCATTTTCCCCCTCAACATGGTGGATACTCATTTTACTGACCTTGGAAGTAAACCTTGCCTATGTCAGAATCAAACTAACAACATCAACAGTTAAGGATGCAGGTGCTGTAGTTTAACCCAGGGATTCTCAACCTGCGGCCCACAGGCTGGATGTAGCCTGTGGCACCATTTCATGTGGCTCCCCCATCATCTCCACCACACCAGGAAGTGCCATGTGGTGGAGGAAGGGAAAAATGACTGTCCAGCCCCCAAAGTTGTCTGAAGGAGCGTGACCTGACCCTCGGCTTAAAAAGGTTGAGATCTCCTGGTTTAACCGGTGTGCTACCAGGGCTTAGGGATAGGGGAGTCAGGAAAAAGTGACGGGGCTGCTTTCCATGGGTGGATTTCTGTTGTATCAGAAAGCACCTTTGGAAAAATTGATGCTGATTTGAGTGGAGAAGGGACTGAATTGCAATTTTCTCTGTGGGAGCATCACCAAGAGGAATCACTGTTAGATCCTTTTCAAACAGGAATCTTGTTCCTCCTCCCTCCCCTCCAAGTTCTCCATCCATGACATGAAACAACAGTGAGACTTGGGCTTAGACATCTTTTTCCTTGTTTCTTCTCAGTATGTGTAGAATTTAATTCCTGACAAGAAATACCATATGATTAATTAATATAATACTATTAAATATTAAATCACCATGTTAAATGTAATAGTGATTTTATAATACAATAATTTTATATTTAATATAATAATATAATCAATTAATCTGATTTTTTTTTGCTTCTGTTTACGTTTGACCATTTAGTTAATTTGCTCATGGAAATGTTACATGTCTCTTTTTTTTTCTCAGTTTGCCTTCACAGCAGTCCTATGAGGTAGGGTAGGCTGAGAGAGAGTGAGAGAGAGTGCAAGTGGTATGTGGTCATCTGGTAAGCTTCATGGCTATGTGTGGACTAGAACCTGGTTCTGCCAAGTCACAACACCCTGCCTTACCTTAATCTGGCTTTCTGGTTAATGTGATCCAAGTCTTGCTTTCAAGCTGGATCTGTATAGTTGGGTCTGGACGCTTCTGTCTTCAGATAAACATGAGTTCCCTTCTGGTGTTCAGTGAAAAGGATAATTTTAGTTTAGCCTTGCCATTTCTCCATCTTGACTCCAAGAAGTGGACAGTGAAAAAACCAAAATGAAAGGACATCTTCAGCACTGCAGGCTCTCTACATAGTCAACAAAATTGGACCATCAGGATTTCTGGTCATGTAGGCATGGTCCAGTACTTAGTTTGATGTAGCGAATAGGATGACAAATGAAGACTTGGGAAAGCGGGGTTTGAGTCAGTGATGGGATGACCCCGGTTCCATCCGGTTCCCTGGAACCGGTAGGAAAAATTCCGGAGGGGAGTCCATTTTTGAGGCGTCCGGTTCCAGACGCCTCACCGAAAGAATTTTTTTTAAAAAAAATTAGAGCCAAAATGGCTCCAATTTAGTGTGCATGCACAGAAACTCAATCTGATGCATTGCACATGCGTCAGATTGAGTTTCTGCGCATGCGCAGTAAGAGGCAGCAAATGGCTGCCTCTTTTAGCTGGAGCCGCACTGTTTCGGAGCGGCTCTGGCGGCGGCGCGGCAGCACCACCAGCCTCAGCAGGCGGCACCAGGCCTCAGAGGAGGGCACCTCCCCCGGTGCCGCTGAGCCACCACAGGAACATTGACTCCTACCTGGGCCATCTGCCGCCGCCGAGCCCTCCCAGGGCCTTGGGGCCAACCAAGCCCCCATGGCCTGGGGACGCCTGGTGGGGCGCACCGCCACCACCTGCAGCCTCTTCCTCCACCGGGCGCCCACTGAGGATTGCGGCCGCCGAGGCCCGGGGTCACCCGGCCTCCTCCTCAGCTGGTGCCGCCTGGGAGGGCTCAGCGGCGGGGCGGCGGCAGCACCTCCAGCCTCGGCAGGCGGCACCAGCCCTCAGAGGAGGACACCTCCCCCGGTGCTGCCGAGCCACCGCAGGAACATTGACGCCTACCTGGGCCATCCGCCACCGCCGAGCCCTCCCAGGGCCTTGGGGCCGACCAAGCCCCCATGGCCTGGGGACACCCGGCGGGGCGCACTGCCGCCGCCTGCAGCCTCCTCCTCCACCGGGCGTCCACTGAGGATTGCAGCCACCGAGGCCTGGGGTCGCCCGCCTCCTCCTCAGCCGGCGCCGCCTGGGAGGGCACGGCGGCGGCGGACGGCCCAGGCGTGCCTTGACGTGCCCATGGGGGTTTGGCGGCCCTGAGGGAGCTCGGCGGCTCGGTGGCAGGTGGGCCTCGCCACCACTTCCAACGGTAAGTAAGTGAGGGTTTTGTGTTTGGGGTGGATGGGTGGTTTATTTGTGTTTTCAGTGGGTGGGTGTATTTTTATTAAATTTTTATTTTATTTATTTCTTTATTTTATTTCTTTAATTTATTTACGGGTTTGTGTTGTGGGTGGGTGTGTGGGTTGAGGGGTGTGTGGGTGGGTGCGTATTTATTTTAATTTAATTAATTTTTAAAATTATTTTTTATTTTAAGACCCCGCCCACAGCGTCATGATGACATCATGGCGTGGTAGTAGAAATTTTGTAATCCCATCACTGGTTTGAGTCCTTGCTCAGCCATGGAAGTTCACTGGAAATACTAGTGTGCTGGCATGTCAATTCTTATTTACAGCAACCCTTTTCAGAGCTTTCTACATAAAGAGTACCCAGAAGTAGCTTACTATCCTGCTGCTTCTGTGGTCACTTTTGGAACTGTGCAGCTTGATCCTGGCCACACAGGCTGACTCTTCTCCTGGGAGGCAAAATGGGGAACGGAACTCCCAACCTCCAGCTCTGCAGCCAGGGATCTAATTCACTGAGCTGTTCAGCCAGCATGGAATGTTAAATCCACTCTTTAAATATCTCACTTACCTTGAAAGCCCTGCTAGGGTCACTCTAAGTTAGTTCCAGTTTGACAGTACATAACAGAGATAGTCTGTAAAGGATGGAGACTGTTCTCTTCACATGTAATTTTCTCATGCATGAGAGACAGGACAGAGGGGTGGAATGGCTAGGCCTGCTCACACTGCTCATGGATTAAGATTGACCTTTCTGTTGACCATTTGAGGATTTTAAATTGGTTTTATAAATGTTGTGGCAGCCAGTGCAGCTGGCATGTCTAGGTGTCATAGGACCCATCTTTCTGTTTCTCACCAATCCACAGGGGACTTTGTTCTCCATCAGCTGGGGTTCCCAGACTTCACTTTTAAAAAAAGCTTATACTCACCTATTTTTTAAAAATACAGTAATACCCCGTATAAAGTGAGTATCATATAGCGCTAAAACCGTATAACGTGACAAGATTTTCAGAAAAATCTTGTTTCAAATAACGCGATTTTTAACGTTATATGATACAGTCGTTCTTAGCAGCAGGGTGGCTGGGAAGCTGAATGGGGTTCTCCATTCAGCTTCCCAGCCACTCTGCAGCTAAGGAGGCAGGGGTGGGGAGGCTGGAAAGCTGACGGGGGGCTCCCCCATCGGCTTCCCCAGCCACCCCACAGCTGCGGAGGCAAGGGCGGGTGGCTAGGGAAGCCGACAGGGAGTCCCCGTCAACTTCCCCAGCCACCCTGCAGCTGTGGATTGGGTCCTCTGATCTCTCTGGAGCAGGCAGGGGACACGATCCAAGCTGTTTCTGGGCTTCCCTGACGTCCTCAGCCAGTGCAGCAAGCCAGAATGTCAGGGTTCGAATCCCGACATTCTGGCTTGCTGCAGCCTCAAAGAACTTCTGGATTTTCTTCCTTTTAATCCTAGCGTGGGTGTGAGGGGTGGGGGGGGAAATACCCACCCACCCCCACGCTAGTATTAAAAGACTTATCTCCCTGGAGCAGGCAGGGGAGTTAGAGATCCCGAAATGGGTAAAAAAACGGACTTTTTTTTAAACCCATTTCGGGATCTCTGATTCCCCCTGCCTACTCCAGCGAGATCAGAGGAGCTGATCTAAGCTGTTTCCAAAGGTTTCCTGTTTCCACTTCAAAAATAAGCTGTTTCCACTTCAAAAATAGCGCACATCAGCTCTAGGGAGGTCGGGAGACCCGATGCGCGCTATTTTTGAAGTTCCCACACACTGCTGCAAGCTACAATGAGTCAAACGTCAGCTACAATGCAAGCTACAATGAGTCAATGCAAGCTACAATGAGTCAAACATCAGGCTTATCTTATCTGCAGCTTATCTTATCTCCCTAGAGCAGGCAGGGGAGCCCGAAATGAGTAAAAATAAAAAATCCGTTTTTTTTTACCCATTTCGGGATCTCTAACCTCCCAGCCTGCTCCAGGGAGATAAGCTGCAGATAAGATAAGCCACCCTTCTGCTACAAAACCACACCCTGATAGAAACTGTAACAAGCCAAAAAGGAAAGCTCATGTGTTAAGGATTTGAATCCTGACGTTTTGACTCATTGTAGCTTGCAGCAGCGTAGGGGAACTTCAAAAATAGCGCGCATCGGGTCTCCCGACCTCCCTAGAGCTGATGTGCGCTATTTTTGAAGTGGAAAGAGGTTATTTTTGAAGTGGAAACAGGAAACCTTTGGAAACAGCTTAGATCAGCTCCTCTGATCTCGCTGGAGTAGGCAGGGGGAATCAGAAATCCCGAAAGGGGTAAAAAAAAAAGTTCGGTTTTTTACCCATTTCGGGATCTCTAACTCCCCTGCCTGCTCCAGGGAGATAAGTCTTTTAATAGTAGCGTGGGGGTGGGTGGGTATTCCCCCCCCAACCACCCCTCGCCCCCACGCTAGCATTAAAAGGAAGAAAATCCAGAAGTTCTTTGAGGCTGCAGCAAGCCAGAATGTCGGGATTCGAACCCTGACATTCTGGCTTGCTGCACTGGCTGAGGACGTCGGGGAAGCTCAGAAACAGCTTGGAGCGGGTCTCCACACCTCCCTGGACCCGGCGGGGTGTGGGTGTGGGTCAGAGACCCCAAAATTGGTAAAAAAAAACATACCTTTTTAAAAACCAATTTTGGGGTCTCTGACCCCCTGCCGGGTCCAGGGAGTTGGGGAGACCCGATCCAAGCTGTTTCCAAAGTTCCCCCACCTCCCTGGAGGCTTCAAATCCCGACGTTCTGGCTTCCTGCAGCCTCCAGGGAAACAGGGCTTTTTTTTAACATTGTGTGATCAATGTATCGCACAACGTTGAAAACCGGATAACGACGGGACTTGTGGAACCAAGTCATAACGTTATTCGGGGTACTAGTGTACACTAAATGGATTTTGTCCTCTCATGGTTACTTTTGCAAAAAGTTTCAATTACTGTCAGCCAACATCAAATGTTGTAAGCATCTGGTCTCTGGTACAGAAAAATTCTCCTCCTGTTCACCTTGTCTTCACCTGCACACATACCAGAGAATGTGCTCGCATCATTCAAACCTTTAGACGTTCCTCCTCCACATCTGTTTCCTAGAAATAGCATTAAAAGAAATGAAAATTTTCCACTTGAATTTAACAGTCATAAATGCAACTTAAATTGTGCCTTGCTAGAAAAAGAAAAGGATTACAGATAATCAAGAGCTGATTGGTTGGTTGTTGTTGTTTTGGCAGGGAGAGGTTGTAATTAGTTATTTCAAAGCTTTGGCCCATCCATCCCGCTTCTTGATGCAGAAGAGGTCGGGGAACGTTGGGAACAGCACGGATTGGGTCACCTGACCTCCCTGGAGCCTTCAGGGGTTCCGGAGAATCTGAAATGCTGGCTCTGGGGAGGTCGGGAGACCTGATCCACAGCTGCGTGGTGGCTGGTAAAGCCAATGGGGGAGCCCCCGTTCAGCTTCCCAGCCACCCTGCTGCTATGAACGATTGCATCGGATAATGCTAACAGATCGTTATCCAATGCAGATTTTTAAAAAATAATTTGCATCATTATGCGATTTTAGTGTTATCTGATGCAATCATTATCTGAGGTATTACTGTACTGTGAACAGTATGCCTGTTAGGTCCTCTTTATTTAGTGATGGCCTCTTTCATATCAGCAGTTCTCCTTCGTGTTGTTTGGGGATGCACACTGATGGGTTCTGCGCCTGCGCTGAATCCGGAGCGGAGCTGGAAAGCTGATTGGATAAAGAGTTTTGAATGTGGGACCGCCCACCATGCCCAACCCCTTTAGGCGCCATTTCGCGCTCTCCCCTCAGTTTGCTTTTTTCCGCTGCGCAAGCAGGAGCCTGGAAAAAAAGCTGTGAGTACTTTGCTGAGATTGTCTCAGAATCTTCCAATTTTTCCTACCTTACAATTTTTCTCGGACTAGGGGACTTGTTCCCTTGGTCCTCGTGTGGCTGGGGCTCGTCCTCAGCCGCCGTTTAAAAAAAAAAAAAAAAAAAAAGACCATCTCGTGTCGGGGCCTCCCGGCCGGGATAATTTTTTCTCTTCGGCCATCTACTTCGGTGGATGGCCTCAGCGGCAGCGTTCAAGCAGTGTCCGTCCTGCAAGAGAAAGTTCCCTAGCTCGGACGGGCACGTGCGTTGTCTTCGCTGCCTCGGGGAGAGTCACCAGGTCCAGACCTGCGAAGTCTGTCGCGGCTTCTCGAAGGCCGCCATCAAGAACCGCCAGTACCGCCTTCAAGCCTACCTCATGGAGGCCGCACTGGCACCACCGGCTCCCCCAGCTCCAGAGCAGGCCGCTTCCACGTCTGCTCCTTCAACCTCCGCTTCTTCTTCCAGGCCCTCGGCCTCTGAACTGTTCAGGCGGAAGAAGGAGCAGGAGAAGAAGAAAGACAAAAAAGAGAAAAAGAAGCGCCGTAGCTCTTCGTCTTCTCTTCCTCCGACCCCGGCACCGGCTCACCTTTCGCCGCCACGCTCCCTAGCATCCGCCCCGGTCGCAGCTCCACCTACGCCGGGTAGGATGTCGACCGAGGCCCGGGACGCCACGCCGGAGAGGGCCCACAGCCCTCCACCGCCGCCGGAGACTCCTCCACCTGTACCACCGCACAGGTCTTCCTCCCTCCGCAGTCCTTCCGTGGTTCCTGGTCCGGCTACCGAACCGCCGCCCCAGTTGAGCCTCATCGCCCCGTACATCGAGGCGATGGTGCGGAAACTGCACACCGAGCTCTACGGCCCGCAGACGACACCGTGGGAGCGCCCTCTGCCCTCACCACCAGCCACGGAGGCACCACCGCTCCGTGAGGAGGGCCCCGCACCGAAGCGGCAGAGGGTGGAACAGGCGCGGTCGGAGGCCTCTCTCCCTCCGTACCAGCTGCCTTTGCCGGGGAGCGATCCGAGATCCGCCAGGCCGTACTGGTCGGACTCGGACCCCGAGGTCTACCTGCCACCGCCCAGCGTCTCGGAGCGGTCAGGAGACTCCGACTCGTCGGATCAGGAGGAGGAGCAGCATCAGCCACCGCCGGTCACGGTCGACAAGTCCCCGGACGACAACATCGGCGCCGTCCACGGATCCCAGCCGGAGGATTTGAAGACCTACACCGGACTGATCACTCGCCTCGGATCCACCCTTGGGATTCGGGCGGAGGCTCCCCCGGACGACTGTGAGGATGTCGTCTGCGGCTTGGCCGACCGCAAGGAGTTGGTCCCCGTCCGCCTCGGACTGCTCCCTAAGATTGCTAAAGCGGCCAAGGAGGTGTGGAAGAAGCCGGTTTCTTCCCACTCCGTATCCAACAGAGTGGACTCTATGTACAGACTGCTGGACGATTCCAACTTTCTGCACATTCACCCGGCACCGAACTCCCGAGTGGTCAAGGGCTCCCAACACCGGACGCCGATCAGCAGCACTCCCATCCCGTCGACCCAGGAAGGGAAGAAGCTGGACGCACTGGGCAGGAGGTTCTACGCCAATGCCTCCTTGTCCTTCCGTGCGTCCAACTACGCGACGGCCATGGGAGGCTACCAGTGTCGACTCTGGGAGCAAGCGGAGTCGTTCAAGTCCCTGCTGCCACCTGATCGACAAGCGGACTTTGAAAAACTCTGCATGGAGGGCAACCACCTCTCCCTCCAGCAAATCCGCACCGGCCGCCACGTCACCGAGTCGGAGGCAAAAAACTTGGCCTCCGCCATCCAGCTCCGTCGCCACGCCTGGCTCCGTTCGGCTAACCTGCAGGACGATGTCAAGCGGCTCGTGGAGGAGCTTCCCTTCGATGGCGAGGGCCTCTTCGCCAAGGAGACCGACACCTCCTTGGGAGAGCTGAAAGGGGACTACGCCACGATAAAACAGCTCCGCCCTCCACACCGTGGGTCCGGCCGTTACCATCAGGACCAGCCGTCGACGTCTCAAGCGGGCCCATCCTATCAACCTCGCCCGCCACAGAGACAAGGGGACTAATCCCGGTACCAGCCCTACCGGCAGCGCCAACAACCCAACCGTCCACGCTACCAGCAACGGCCTCAGACTGGCAAGCGTACGGAACGGAAGGGCAAACAACGTGTTTGACTCTTCCGTGACCGAGACTCTACCCTACCGCCCCCTTTCCGACTACCTATCGGCGTGGTCTGCCATCACCACAGACCGATGGGTTTTAACCATCTTAGACTCTGGCTACGCGATCGAGTTCGGGAGATGCCCTACTGTCGGACGGATCCGCATCACCGATCCATCCCCACCGCTCCAGGAGGAACTAACAGCTCTCCTAGAGAAGGGCGCCATAGAGCCGGTCGCAGCGTCGGAGTCTCACGAAGGGTTCTTCTCCCGATACTTCCTTGTGGACAAAAAAGACGGGGGGGCACGTCCCATCCTGGACCTCCGTCTTCTCAACAAGCATATCGACGCGAGGAAGTTCCGGATGGTAACCCTTCACTCCATCCTCCCGCTGATCAACCACGGGGACTGGTTCACCGTCATCGACCTGAAGGACGCCTATTTTCACGTGTCCATCAGGAGGGAACATCGTCGTTTCCTCCGATTCCAGGTGGGCGGCAACATCTACCAGTACACATGCCTACCCTTCGGCCTCTCCACCTCTCCGAGGGTATTCACGAAGTGCATGGCACCGGTGGCTGCTCATCTGCGACTGCAAGGCGTCCAAGTGTTCCCGTACATAGACGATTGGTTGATCTGCTCCCCGACCCAACAAAAAGCCAAGGACGACGTTGCACATTGCCTCGCCCTTATGCAGAGCCTCGGTCTGCGGGTCAACTTCAAGAAATCCCAGTTGACCCCCACTCAACGAATAGAATACATCGGAGCCGTTCTAGACTCTCTGGCTCTAAGAGCCTACGCCCCAACCAAACGTCTGCTCGACATCCGCACAGTGGTGGCACGGATCCAGGGCGGACGTCGGGTCCGTGCGAGGGACGCCCTCCGTTTGCTGGGACTCATGGCGTCGACCACGGCGGTGGTCTCGCACGCCAAACTCAAGATGCGCTCCCTCCAGTCGTGGTTCCTCTCCTCCTTCAACGGCACCCACGACAACCTCGGGAAGTGGCTCACACCGACCCCCGAACTCCGAGACCAGTTAAACTGGTGGACAATGGACCAGAATGTGACCGCGGGGAGACTCTTCACCCTTCCCGCACCGTCCATCCAAGTCACCACCGACGCGAGCACCCACGGATGGGGTGCGTGCTGCCGCGGACTACGGATTCACGGCATATGGACGCCCGAGGAAGCCGACCACCATATCAACTTCCTCGAGCTGCTAGCGGTATGGAAGGCGATGAGGTCCTTCAGACCGTCGATCGCGGGCAGTGTGGTGCAGATCGCCTCGGACAACACCACGACACTAGCCTATCTCAACCGGCAAGGAGGGACCAAGTCTCTCTCCCTCCTCTACCTGACCGTCCAGATGTGGGAGTGGTGCCTGAAGGTACATGTGTTCCCCATAGGTGTCCACATCCAGGGCACCCTGAACTCCGATGCAGACTCCCTGAGCCGCAAAGGGACGGCAATGCACGAGTGGGAACTGGACGGATCGGTGTTCGACCGCCTGTGCCGACGGTGGGGCACACCGACCCTAGACGTCTTCGCATCACAGACCAACTCCAAGTGCCGCCGTTACTGCTCCCGAGCAGGGATCGGCCACGGATCGGAGGGCGATGCCTTCATGGTGCCGTGGCACCAGGAACTGCTGTACATGTTTCCACCGATCCCTCTCATCCAACGGGTCCTGATACGGATCCGTGCGGAGAACGCCTGGACGATCCTGGTTGCCCCGTCCTGGCCGCGCCAGCCGTGGTTCCCACTACTCCAAACCCTGGCTTGCGATCGTCTCCGCCTACCCACCGATCCGAATCTCCTCCGCATGGAAGACGGTCGGATCCTTCACTCGGATCTGCCGAGCCTACACCTGACGGCCTGGCTTATCCGCCCAACATAGCACGGATCCTTGATCTGTCAAGGAAACCTTCCACACGGAAGTCCTACGATGCCAAGTACCGTCGCTTCACTGACTTCCTAGCATCCAGCGACCGCACCGTGGACTCCGCATCCCTGCAGGATGTCATGTCCTACCTCCTGCACCTCGCCGAGTTGGGATCCGCACATTCATCATTGAAGGTCCACCTAGCTGCTGTGGTCGCCAAGGCCCCACCTTCTTCAGTATTGTCCTCCGCCTTCAGAGACAAAACTGTTAAAAGGTTCCTTCAAGGGCTACGCAACGCCTATCCTCCAGTGAAGATACCACCCCCTCAGTGGTCCCTCACTACAGTGCTCACCGCACTCACGAAGGCACCCTTTGAACCCATGGCTTCGGTGGACATTAAGTTTGTCTCCTACAAGACTGCTTTCCTTGTAGCTATCACTTCTGCCCGACGGGCAGGGGAGCTGGCAGCCCTTCGGTCTGACCCTCCTTTTCTCAAGTTCTACCCTGACAGGGCAGTGTTGCACCCAGATCTGACATTCCTGCCCAAGGTCCTGACTGAATTTCACCTGGCCCAAGCCATCACGCTTCCAGCATTCTTCCTGAATCCCTCGTCTCCACAAGAGAGAGTGTGGCACTCGTTGGATGTCAGGAGGGCTTTGCTGTTTTACACCCAGAGGACTGCGTCCTTCAGGAGAGCAAAACAACTGTTTGTGGCTTATGGTGGCAAGACTAAGGGACAGCCTCTGTCTGCCCAGAGACTATCTAAATGGATCTCAGGTACCATTTACCTGGCCTATCAGATGTCATCCCTGCCACCTCCGCCTCATGTCCGGGCTCACTCCACCAGGACACTGGCTTCCTCCACTGCATTCCTAGAGGGCATCCCGATGGAGGATATCTGCAAGGCTGCCACTTGGTCCAGGTCCTCCACCTTCATCACCCACTACCGGGTTGATACAAGGTCCGCCCCTGATGTCAGACGGGGCAGGTCCATCCTGACGGCTGGTCTCCGATCCTCTTCGCTGATGACCGCCCATCCATGATGCCATCGCGCTCTCCTACATCTCAGGACGCCGGCTGCCCACCATCCAAGTAAGTGAGCTTGTTAGTCACCCATCAGTGTGCATCCCCAAACAACACGAAGGAGAAGGACAGGTTTCACTTACCAGTAACTGTCGTTCTCCGAGTATGTTGTTTGGGGATTCACACAACCCAACCCTGCCTCCCCTCAGGGCTGCCGGCCTGAGATGGCCTTAGGCTTAGCGGGCAGCTTTAATATCAAACTGAGGGGAGAGCGCGAAATGGCGCCTAAAGGGGTTGGGCATGGTGGGCGGTCCCACATTCAAAACTCTTTATCCAATCAGCTTTCCAGCTCCGCTCCGGATTCAGCGCAGGCGCAGAACCCATCAGTGTGAATCCCCAAACAACATACTCGGAGAACGACAGTTACTGGTAAGTGAAACCTGTCCTTCCAGGCCTTAAGAATTCCTTCTACTTTCCTTCAGCTGCTTTCCCTTCTCCAGCAGAAAGTTCAGTCTTTCATATATGTTTTAACTATGGCTTAATGTTATGTTTGAAGGCTTAGCCGGGGGGGGGGGGATCAAGACAAAAATATCTGGAAGAGGGGGATTGGCTTCTTTCTCCCTCTCTCCCCCCAAGGAACAAACAAAAATTTTAACAGCAAAAAACTGAAGAAATGTTTCCTGGTTTTTGTGTGAATGAGAAACTGTATAAGTTAAGATTTTACTCATTTAAGTGTGTAGTAAGGAAGACCCTTTTTGCCTGTAAAATAGTCTGCAGAATTAAAGCACAGTACGTCTTATTCATCATGGAGTCATGTGGAAAATAACCATATTCAGTAATTGCTTCCTTGTGTAAGAGGGAGGTATGGAGGAGCCTTCATTGATTATTTGTTGGCATTCATAGGGTGCATCAATGTGCAGACAAACCTTGCATAAAGAGCGCCTCGCTTAAAGAGTAACTCGCTTAAAGAGCAGAATTTTCTCTGAATGTTTGCTTCGCTTAACAAATAAAACCAACCAAAAACTCGCTTAACAAATAAATCAGGATTCGCAATCCCCCCCCCCCCCACACACACACAATTGGTCACTTACAATGGTGTTTCGCTTAAAGAGCAAACTCGCTTAAAGAGCAATCTTGTGGAACGCATTATGCTCTTTAAGCAAGGTACCACTGTATAAGTCATGGTTTTCCTTGCATAAAACTAAGACTTTTATCATGCACATTTCATAAACATGCCACATAGTATAATTCTGTATGCTAATTAAGTTATGAGTGCAATTGTTGATTGCCAAAGCAGTAAAATAAAATGAATTTTAATAAGAAAGTAAGTACAGTATTTGATACATTTCAGTTTTCTAAAATGTCATCCCTCCCCCCAAAAAAGAGAACCAAAGATTAAAAGCTCCAGGGTTTGTTTGTTTTTTGTCACAGCTTCATCAAGGTTTCTAATCAAATTTGAAAACTGTAAATTCTGATTTCACCTTCTGGTTAGCATTAGAACTATGCTTAAACCCTGGTAAAAAGTGCCAAGGACTCCAAGGTCTGTGTTGTAAGGTTTTTTTGATGTTAGAGTCAAGGTATTACCTAAGCCTGATTTTACTCATGGATGGCCTATGTGGCTGTGTGTTTCATTTTAAAATATCTGTGCCCAAAGTGTCACCACTACCAGAATAAATCTCTCACAGGCCTCTAGGATTCCCCATCCTCCACAGTTTTTTTTTTTTTTGGGGGGGGGGTGAGCTTAGTCTAGTCCTTCCAGAGAAGTGGGAGCGAACCTATGGCACACATGCCAGACGTGGTACTCCCAACCCTCTCTGTTGGCACGTGCACCGTCACCACTCTGCCCAGCAGCCCAGTGGGAGTGCTTTCTCCACCCTCCCAGCACAGAGTTCACCCTGCCCCTTTGCTCAGCAGCCCAATGGGAGTGCTTCCTCACTCTCCCCAGCACAGAGTTCACCCTGGCCCTTGTTTCAGACGCTTGGTCTCTAAAAGGTTCACCATCACTGTTCTAGAAGAAATAAATCCACAGCAATAAATAAATGCTGAGTTCATCTCCCATGGCATCATTAGCAGCCATACATGAAGGAATGAGTCAGTCCTTTTACTTTCATATTTGACACCGTCTGCTTTATTTGCTTGGCTGCAGTTCTCTTCATGTTTACCTGTTGCAAAGAGTAGGACTTAGCGTCTGAGAATACATGCATAAGACTAAGCTGTGTGTTCCTTTCTGAGCAAATAGTGAGGAGGAGCTGCGTGGGTGCATGCATGTGTGGTCTTTTGCTTCTTTGAGGGAGAAAGGAAAAACTGATTCCCTGAAGCTGATGTGTGCATATAAGATTCTAATTTACAAATGAAAGAAGTTATATTTCTTCCCTCAGTCCATTCTTTTCAAGCATATGGTGGACCTCACTTCCTCATTGTCTCACATGTAGAGCTACTCTAATCATCTCCCTCACTCAAAGCAACAGAAATGAAAGAACACTCATTTTGTACAATAGTTTCATGGCTCAGGGGCTCCCTTCCATAACCACTTAGGTACACTACCATTTTTTCCTGTGAAGTTGGTGAGCCGAAGGGTCAATTGTGGTGATGACTATACATCCCTGCCTGACTCCATCTCCCTTCCAACACCTTCGATCTATGTTTTGTTATTCAGTTTGTTTATTTTAGTTGTTGTTTAATTTCTTATTGTATAGATTTTTTAAATGTGTTGTTGGCTGCCCAGAGTGGAAGAATATCCCAGATGGGCAGAGTATAAATGCAATCAGTCAATCAGTCAGTCAGTCAGTCAGTCAATCAATCAGTAAAATGGTCAGTGCTTCAGGGAGTCTAAAAACAATAATAGGCATTGAGAAACAAGGTACAGTATTTACCTTGCCAGGGTAACACTGCTGCTACATGCACTGAAGATCTAGATTTAAGTGTCACAAACCTCTGAGCCAAAAACCCAGAAAGTTGCTTTAAATTATTTTTGTATTTCATTAAAAGAGGAAATAAAAAGTTGAGAATGCAAAAGACACAGGCACACACAAAAATAACATAACAAAATTATCTAAATTATCTAATACACCTTGGTGGAGAGAGAAGTTAGTTCTGGGACACACACAGAGTATCATTCTTCCTGGCACAGCTTTAAATAATGGCAACGAACAGCAGTTGGGCCATCGTTCCTCTCAAGAGGCCAGCTTGGCTCATGATCAAAGTTCTCCCTCCTGAGTGAAACCAAACTAACTAATTAATTTAGTAGATCAGGCATTCACAACCTGTGGGTTGGCCCCAGATGCCAATTCATCCAGCTCATGCTGCCTGTGCCGCTTCCGGAAATGGAAGTAAAACACACCTGCGCATATGCAAAATGTGACCATAAATGCATTATGTGCATGTGTGGGTGCATTTTATTTATGCTTCCAGGTGGAAGGAACCACAAGACCTGCCTGATCAGCTGTAGGTGGTGTGGTCAGGCCCACGACCTGAAAATGATGAGAACCCCTGCACTAGATCCAGTACAGTAAAACCTCGGATAACTCTAAAACTTGGTTCCACAAGTCTTAATATTATCTGATTTTTAATGTTATCTGATGTATGCCCTAGTCTTAGGGCTGACCAAAAAGAGATTGGGGAACTTGACTGCTAGTAGCTTGAAGATCCTTGATGAGCTTGGTAGGCTATTACCTGTGAGTCATCAATGGTGATCATCAATATCAACTTGTCTTGTGACATTAACTCTTTATTGTCGGCAGCCTATAACAGCCTGTAATGTTGCCATGTAATAGGATGGATAAATTCATTGACAATGCTATAGGCAATGTAAAGTACAGTATAGGCTGAAATAAATTGCACTAGAGTAGGTTCATTGAAATAGACCTTCTTTAGTTGTGACTTTTTACACTAAAGCAAGTTGCAGGATCAAGGTTGTTCAGTGAAACTTACAACGGAGTTGACTCACCAGATCCCAAGTGATACTGAGACCCTACTCTAGCGTGACAGGACTAAGCTGTTGTTTCCGTAGGCAGAAGTATTTACAGTGGTACCTTGCTTAAAGAGCATAATGCATTCCATGGGATTGCTCTTTAAGCAATTTACTCTTTAAGTTAAACACTTGGAAAAAGCCCTGCCGCTGCCATGGTAAGTGACTGATTGTTACTTCTGGCAGGGGGATTGCAAAGTCCAATTTAGTTGCTAAGTGAGTTTTTGGTTGTTCTACGAGGCGACCATTCAGAGAAAATTCTGCTTTTTAAGCGATTCAGTCTCTATGAGGCGTTCTTTATGCAAGGTTTTACTGCACTTACAATTCTGTACTTAATAGCTATACAGTATTTCATACAAAGTATCAATCATATCCCCCCCCCCCCCCGGTACATTCAAGGTGGCATATGTGAGTCTTTTCCTTCCCACTTCTGTCTTCACAACTATGGGGTCGGTAAGGATGACAATATGTTTCATGGCTCAGTGAGGACTTATACCTGCATATTCCACCTCCCAGTCCAAACCTTTTAACTAGCCTACCCCAGTGGCTTAACTAAGAATAAGCTCCGCTGAATCCAAGTGGACTCAGAGAAGAGATGCAGAGGAGTGTGTTGCTAGACACTGGGATACAAGTAGAATTAGAGAAATTTGGAATATTTTACTAAAGGTATACTGCAAAAGAAAGGCATTTGAATAAAATCATTTGAAGAAAGATTTCATGGAGATAGAGTCTTGTTATTTCAGAAGCTGCCTTTGACCTTTAGTCTCTATGTGCAAGAAGACTCTTTTTGAATATTTGTGTGTTGGGTACAGTAATACCTCGGATAACGCTAAGACTTGGTTCCACAAGTCTTGGTATTATCCGATTTTTAGTGTTATCTGATGCATGTTAAAATCCTATGGGATGGATCGGATAACGTTAAAGCTCCATAGAGATACATTGTAACCTCACAGGCTTTAGCGGTTGTTATCCGATCCATCCCATAGGACCTTAACGTTATTCGATCCAATTCTCCTCCCCAGATTACTTAATGTTATGCGATTTTAGCGGTATCCGAGGTAATACTGTATTTTCAAAAGGCTAAAATTCAGCACATTTAGTATGATAAAAACTTTGTATATTCAAGTTTTTAAAAAGCCCCCAGTTCATAAAAGTGGGATATTATGTTTCTGCATCCACAATTTGAAACATCAGGAAATGGGCTGATATTGCAGCAATATACAGTATTGGGTTTGCATTGCCAACAGGAAAAAGGAAGCGAAGCTTTACAAATTAAAGAGCAGTCTGAAGGTTGACAACACTAATGACAGCAGTCTAGCTGGTCTATAGGATACACTCTTGTGCTTGCTACCATTCACAAAGAGATACTAAGCAAGCAGATATCCCAGAAGTTGACTACCTTTCTCATAGGGGGGAAACTTCTCCAAACACAAAGTATTTGGCATGGCTGTTTTTGTGGCAAGTGTGAATTGTAATGAGCACAAGAGGGTATGGTATCCTGTAGACCAGGAGTTCTCAACCTTTTTTAAGCCGGTGGCCAGAACACGCTTCCTCAGACAGCTTCGGGGGCCGGATGGCCATTTTGCCCTTTCTCCACTACATGGCACTTCTTGGTGTGGTGGAAGTGGCGGGGGCCCACATGAAATGATCCCATGGGCCACATCTTGCCCATGGACCCCAGGTTGAGAATCCCTGCTGTAGACCATCTTGACTGCTTTCATGGGTGGCATTACCATTCAGGCTGCTCTTTGCAATATAAATCTTGTAATCCTTTTTTCTGCTGGCAGTGTGGGTGCAGTATTGTGCAGCAATATTTAGTCATTTTCTGACGTTTTGAATCATGGATACAGAAGCACCTCAGGCTACCACAACCAGTGCAATCCTACTTGGCTCCTTACCTAAGAAGGAAGGCCAGGTCAACGCCTGTCTCTTCCTCCTGTTGAATTCTCAGTCTTCTCTCATTCAGTCTGAGTTGATGAGGAAAAGCAAGAAAAAGAATATGGAAGATTGAATGCCCCCACATTGGGGGATGAGTGCCTAAAAGTAGGGGGAAAATATGACTATCGTGGGGACACATATAACTCCCACCCTGACATCCTTCCCAATCCAATGCTAACCAGACCTTCATGCTTTCATTGTGAAGAATTATGAAAAGATACTTGCAAGTACTTTCAAGCAAACATCTTTACAAGAGCCTCTTCAGATCTCTGTACTAAATTTTCATGTGTGTGTCAGAGAAAATGAGAAAGACTCTCTGTATGTGTGCATGAATCCTCCTTTCCTGCTTACCTTTGCCTGCCACTCTTTGCCTGCCACTCTTGCTGTGCTGTCCATGCTCTAGAACAGTGTTCTCCAACCTTTCGTTTTTGGACTTCCAATCCCCAGAAGCCTAAGTCAATTTCCTAAAGCACTGATCAGTGTACAGTACTGACTTAGGCTTCAGGGAATTGAAGTACAAAAACCAAAGGTTGGGAAACACTGCCCTAGAAGCTAAAGAAAACAGCCCTGAGGATTCAAAGTATCACATCCCATACTCTGGATACACTTTGCTCCAAATAATAGCCAGTCACATTGCATGGGCACAGCCAGAACAAGAGTGAAAGTAAACAAAACACCTATTATTACTGCACGAGCAGGTCGTTGCATAATTGTGCGGCAGAGCAAATCAACATTATAGAAGGCAAGTATAAAAATGGGGGTAGCCCAAACAAAGAATTGTAACTTTGAAACCAGCCTTTGGAACAACATCAAATTTGACACAGTAGGAGCATACAGAAGTTTCTCATCGTCAAGTCTGGTGATGTTTGATCAAATAGTCGAGTTATGATTTTAAAAATATAGAGAGCAATGCTAATAGTGATAATTTGTGCCATTAGGTCAATTTTGACCCTTCCATGTGGAGAGGTGATTTATGCCCTTAATGGTTAAGATGCTGAGCTTGGTGACCGAAAGGTCAGCAGTTTAAGACCCGAGTGCTGCACAATGGGAGTGAGCTCCTGTCTCAGTCTCAGCTCATACCAACATAGCAGTTCAAAAGCAAGAAATTGTAAGTAGATAAATAGGTACTGCTTCAGGAGGAAAGGTAACAGCATTCTGTGCACTTCAACGTCTAGTCATGCCTGCAACATGACCACGGAAATGTCTGCAGATGCAGATAGTGCTGGCTATTTCGCTGTCAATGGAGATGAGCACTTTCATCGAGAGTCAGACACACCTGGCTTTCAAGCAAGGGAGACCTTTACCTTATTCTCCAACAGATGAGAAATTAATGAAATAGTCCAAAAACTATCATTTTTAATCTTTAAAAGAATTCAATTACCTTATCCCTTCTTTTTTACTTGCAGCAAATCCACCTAGCATTTATAGAAAAACTATCAAACAGGAAAGAATGAATGTCTGATATTGCTGGAGGGAGGAAGGTGTTTTGGCAAGGCTGAGATGGGAACAGTTTGTTCTGTTGGAATAGTTGGTAGTGCCTTATGGCCCCTTTGCACAAGGGGAACTACCAGGATGAACCGGTTGTTCTGTGTTGTAAACCCTTAGGGGTAAAAATTCCACATAAAGTGCTGAATCATAGTTTAGCATAGCAGTTTAGTAGTTTACCTGTACAAGTAGCAATGGGGTACCCAAAGTTTATGGTTCATCTCTCACTACTCAGGAACTCTATCCAGCCTTAGTGTATTTGAGAATAGAAAATGAGACACTTTAACATTTCTTAGGGCTTCCTGGATGGCTCAGTGGGTTAGGTATCTAGCTTTAGAGTCAGATGTTGGGAGTTTGATTCTCCACTGTGGCTCTTGAGAGAAGAGCCAACCGGCGTAGATTTGCTCAAGCTGCAAAGTCCCAGGATGCCCTCAGAAGAGAAGGGTAAACTGCTCTTGTGCATTCTCCACATGGAAAGGGTCAAAATTGACCTAATGGCACAAATTATCACTATTAGCATTCCTAGAAACTTTGAGAGATGAATCCTACATTTAATTAAACGATTCCTGTGTGAATTATTCGCTGGCTGGATAGATCAATGGTTTAGATATCTAGCTGATTGCACTGCGCTCTCTCTCTCTCTCTCTCTCTCTCTCTCTCTCTACGTATTCCACTACCTGTATTGTACAGCCTGGATGCCAGGAAAATATAGTACTGTAGATGAAAGTGAGAATATGAACGGTTCATGTTTTTTAGTCTCTTGAGTTTTTCTTTCCCCAAGTCAGAGCATTAAGAAATACACAGTGTTCCCAAAAGATGCTTTCTAAGGTATTTCATGTGTTTGGTTATTTTACTTAGCATGCTTCCTTGCTACCTTTTCTCTGTGTGTGCACACATGCATACAAACTCGTGAAAAGAGAGTCAGAATCTGTGAACGATCTCCTGGGAGAAAGGACTAAGAAGAAAGCAGGAAGAGAAATTGTTGGGTGACAGTCTTTAGGAAGAATGGGAAGGCTTGGGATTTATGACATACTAAAGGATTTGACGAGTGATTGCCTAGTACACTTGGAACTGTATTTTAAATGTGACATGCTTGAAATACTTCCAGCTTCACACTGAAAGCCGTCGGACTAATTTAATATAACTGTGAATGTACAGTATAACTAAGCAAAAGCATCTCCTGTGGGTTTGAAAAGGAAAAGGGAATTTTAAGATGCTTGGTGCAAAGGTTAACATGAAAGAGACAATGTCATGCTGAAGCCTATGGTCCTACGCTCGCTTATCAGGAAGCAAGGCCAGATCTACATGTCAGGGGGAAAGGCCACGTCAGAGCCGATTAAGCAGCTTTTAAATTGACAACACACAGCGTTCCCTTTCCTCTGACGCTAACATATAGTAAAAACAAACCCCAACATTGTTGTGTTGAGAAAATACCCTAGGAGCATCCATTTTAATTGAGTGTGTGTGTATGAGAGAGAGGTGATGTCATGGGAAACAACAGAAATGATTGCAGATTGAGGGAGGATTACTGGGTGTGTGTTTGTCTAGATCTCACAAAATTCAGTGGGACTTCTGAATAAACATATGGAAAATTGTGCTGTGAATCAGTTTGTTTCTCTTCCTCCCAGGCAAATAGTGTTTACCAAAGTGTCTCACCTTAATTAGGAAAAAAGAGAGAGAAACAATACCTTCCCTCAGGTTTTTAAAATCCTGGAAAGAGGCAGATAAGTCAAGGAAAGGGGATCTGAGGAAACAGAGGGGAAAGGTGAGTTTGATAGCCCCATTACTGATATCTCTGTTCACATACAGTAATACCTCGCATAACGAATTTAATTTGTTCTGCGAGGCTGCTCGCTATTCAAGTTTTTTGCTATATGAGTCAGACTCGCATAGTGAAAATCCCTTTGGAAAAACTCGCATAACGCGCTTTTTTAGGGGAAAAACTCGCATAGCGAATTGTTTTGTTATGCTAGTTTTTCCCATAGAAATGCTCGCTATGCGAGTTTTCTATGGGAAAAGTCCAACTCACATAGCCAATATTTTCGCTATGCGAGTCGGACTTGGATAGTGAATTTTTTTTTCATTATGCGAGTTTTCCTCTATAGGGGAAGTCTGACTCTCATAGCGAAAATTTTCGTTATGTGAGTCAGCTCGCTTTTTGAAAAACCAGATCGTTAAGTGAGTTTTTCACTAAGCGAGTTGCTTGCCAAGCGAAGTTTGATTGTATATTGGTGGTGGTCTTATTTGTGTGGTTGCTCCAATTTAAGCAGCACCTCTTATTGAAGCTACTAGTGGGGGCTAGACAATATTTCTCTACTATCAAAGCAGAAGCATCAAGTCTGGCCACGTTATCCTACTATGGTAGATGAAAGGCCATGGCACTATATTCGCAGGCACTATGATCGCTAATATTCAGAATCGGATACAGAAGAAGAAGATCAGCTGTGAACTGAGTCTGTGAACTGGTGGAAGACGGCAAGGTCCTTGTAGCTCCTCTTTCTCTGGAGAATCGATGGGACTAGATGCCAATTTTCCAAGGGGGTTATGAGTTAAGTTTCAAATGTTTGTGTGTGTTCCATTCGTGTAACTTTACCACATAAGAAGTCAGTAGTTTTGTTGTTGTTCAGTTGCTCAGTCAAGTCCGACCCTTTACAACCCCATGGACCACCACATGCCACGTAACTCATGTTGTGAGCAGAGTTTTGGCTGCAGCACTTTAACCACTGCTCCACACAGACTGTGTAAAGGTATTTCCAAAGTTATAAATAAAATATGAAAACTTACGTAGTATATATACGGATGCTTAAAGTTAAATAAATGGATGGATCTCTTTCAGGATAATAAAGGAATTTTCCCTACAAATAGTATACTGCTTGGAAGATAAGACTTAAAATTTTATAAAATATATTTATTGAAAGGAAAAGGAGCAGCAGATAGGGTGTAATTGGATAAAGATCCCTATTCTTCCACAGCTGATCAAATGTATATGAATTGTTCCTGTGTTGAACACATGTCAGTCTTTAATGAATGAAAACATTACAGCTATTTTCTTGTATTGTTTCATATAGCTGAGATTGTCAGTAAGTAGTCTAAATGATGTACAGTAATTCCTCGGATAACATTTACCTCGGATAACACTAAAATCAATTAACATTAAGTAATCTGGGGAGGAGAATTGGATCGAATAACGTTAAGGTCCTATGGGATGGATCAGATAACAACCGCTAAAGCCTGTGCGGTTACAATGTATCTCTATGGAGCTTTAACGTTATCCAATCCATCCCATAGGATTTTAACATGGATCGGATAACACTAAAAATTGGATAACGCCAAGACTTGTGCAACCAAGTCTTAGCATTATCCGAGATATTACTGTATCTGTATCTGGAGAACAGGATAGATAAAAATGGATTGAAATAGTTTTAAAAATAAGGTACAGTATATGACTTCAATGGGCAGCTCCTCCAGTGTCTTAGTGGTTAAGACGCTGAGCTGGAGACTGGAAGGTCAGGTTTCAGTAACAAAGAGCTGCACATGGGGACATGAAAGGTGTCCCCTGTGCAGAGTTTTTCCAGCAAAAATCCTTTCAACCCAGAGTAATCTCTGACATAAAATTATTATTATGGGCTTTTTAAAAAAAAATATCCATTATTTCCTCTTTTGCAAATAACCCATTTTAAAGTGCAGTCTGAATGTGATCCAAACAAACATGCAAAAGATTGTGCTTCTGGTCTGTTAAAGTATAATTTGCCTTTGACAGATCAAGAGTATACAGGCATAATTAAAATAAACAACCTCATTAAAAAAACTACAGTATCCAAAGATGGCAGTGAGACAGACATAATCTGCAAGACAATATCCTCAATTCTCAAATAAAGAAACAAAAAATCTGTCTGGCTCAGCCAGTTATAGTAGATGCATTTTGTTTAGGAATTATGTGCATGGCAAAATGTGAAAATGGTGACAGATCAGTATCTTAAATGCATTCTTTTCCAACCCCCTGCTTCCCTTCCCTTGGGGTTTTAAATCACGATTTAAATCATGGATTTAAATCAATCTTCTCAGCTGGAGAACTTATTTAGCTGGTACTGAGAATAGTGTGAGATCATTGCTGACACACCGTGCCAGCTACTGTGTGATATGCGTCAGTAAAAGAACAGTGCAGCTTCTGTGGCTGCAGTTTACGAAAATCTAGAAAACGAAAGAGCAACTTCCCTTCCTCTCCCTCCATACAATTATGAACTGACCTGTTGCTGTTTTTATATATTCTCTGTCTTGGATATTTTAAAATTTCACTTGAGTCTTGAATTACATTGAAACCAAACTTAAAGTGTACAACATTTGTTACCCTGAGGCTGCAATCAGAACTTCTTTACCTAGAAATGAATCTTGATGATTGAAGAGGGACTTTATTTTGGGGTAAAGAAAGCTTTGTGCATGGTTTGTTTGTGCCACAATCCTCCGTGTCTCCAGTGAAGGAGGGGACGGGCTTTTAAGAATGTGAGCCAGAGACTCAGCCTTATCTAATAGAAGGGGAGGGGAGCCCCTGCCATCTTCTAGTGCTAGTAATCATTGGAAGCTAGTCCCCATTGCAGTGTCTGAAAGGGTCAGAAAGTTAGCAAATGTCTCTTAAGTTCCAGTACAATGTAAAGGACTTCCCATGTAATTCTGATGTCAGCCTGGCATCGCAGATTCCCTCTTGCTTTGCGAAGCGAAGGAGTTCTATGCTACGTCTAGAGAAAATATATACAGTGGTACCTCATACAACAATTTTAATCCATTCCACGGGGCTCGTTGTTGTACAAAACAATTGCTATATGATGCATGCATTGTATAGCGATTTTCCCTATGGGATTCATCGTACAGTAATACCTTGGATAACATTTGCATCAGATAACGTTAAAACCGTATAATGTTAAGCAATCCGGGGGGGGGGATTGCATCGCCTAACGTTAAAATCCTATGGGATGCATCAGATAACATTCGCTAAAGCCTGTACTGGTTACAATGTATCTCTGTTGAGTTTTAACGTTATCCAATGCATCCCATAGGATTCTAATGCATCGGATAACATTAAAAATCTGATAACACTAAGACTCGTGGAACCAAGTTTTAGCGTTATCCGTTATCGTGGAACCAAGTTTTAGCGTTGTTAACTGTACAATGGTTTTTGTTGTTGTTTTTTGCTAAGTGGTTTTTCACATAGAAAAATTGTTATACACTTTTTTCCATAGGGAAGATAGTTATGCGGGATGCCATTTTTTTCTTCAAAACCTAATTGTTATGCGATTTTGTTGCTATATGCGGCAATTGTTGTATAATATTCCACTGTACTTTCTTAAGGTGGGCTGTTTATTTATTTATTTATTTATTCTTCAAATTTATACCCCGCCTCGCTCAGGCGAACCTGACTCTAGGCGGCTTCCATACTAAACAAAACAATATCCCACCAAACCCCCCCCCCTATTAAGTCATCTATTGCCGCCCAAGACCCCCAAGTTCTCTCCCTTCGAGGCCGGGTGGCTGAGGGAGAGTCCAACAAAGTCCAACAAAGGGGAGCGGCGGTGGCGTCTTGCGCAGCGGCAGCAGCGGCGGCGTTTCTTCGGGCCTCCCCCGGCCAGGGAGGCTCCTTTTATCTTCCTCCCGGCCGGTGGTCGGAAAGAGGACTTTTGGAGGTACTTCAAAATAGGCATGCATATACAATTGGGTTGTTCATTGCTTTTGACCATGGCAAACCTGAAAGTTACCTGTTTTCAGGCTCAAATTTAAAGAACAGGTGGAAGAAATGGACCAGATCAGGGCAAGTGAGATTTTTTAAAGAGTTGGGAAGAGGCATATTAATCACCTACCATCTGTTAACATGGCTTTGACTGAGTGGTTCTTAAAGGCGGCTACGATTCAATAGAAACCAGGGGGCATCTGTTCCTCTGTTGTGTTGTCAAATTTCCATCCCTCAGTAAAAGGATGTGTGGATGAAGGGACTTGAATTCCCAAGTATCTGGAAGGCACCCTTCGCTGCTCTGGTACAGAGAATGGGGTTTGCCATCTATCTCTCTAGCTCAGGGGTGCCCAAACTATGGCCCAGGGACTAGATCCAGCCCCTGATGCCAATTCCTCCGGCCTGCAAAGCCTTCGTCGCTCCTGGGAGCGGAAGTAGTATGCACCCATGCAGACATGTTTTACTTCTTCTCCCGGGAATGATGAAGGCTTTGTGGGTTGGATGAATTGATGTTGGGGGCTATATCCCCCCCCCGGGCCATAATGACTGGTCCCCTGATCCACATGATCGGCCTGTGGCCCAAAAAGTTTGGGCACCCCTGCTCTAGCCCTCTGTGCTTGCCAGAGGTCTAATTGGAGAGGAAGGTGTTTGTAGAGGGTGCAGGTAGAAGCTGGCAATAAACAAAGATAGCTGTAGCTTCATGGTCACCTCTTTCCATCTGTTATTATTTCCATTTTTTTAAAAAAATGTTTTATAAAGCACTTTTCATAAACTCACTTGTGGTGTAATCAGTGGTGGGATGTCAAAAATTTTACTACCCCACCGTGATTTCATCTCAGTCTGGGCGGAGCTAATGTCATGACATCATGATGTCATGGGCGGAGCCAACGTCATGATGTCATGACATTGCTGGGCCAAAGAAAAAATAATATAAAATAAATAATAAATAATAATAATAATAATAATAATAAAATAAAAATAAGCACACACACACACACCTCAACCCAACCACCCACAACACAAACCCGTAAATTTAAAAAATAAATAAGTAAAATAAAAATACATTAAAATACACCCACCCAGCCACCCCAAACACAAATCAAACAGAGCTTTTAAACCAGAGCTTAAAGCTTATTCTGGCTAATCTTTCTCACACTAGGTCAGATGGAAAGAACTACAGAATAAACTCACAACAAGATGGCTTCATTTTGGCACTTTTCAACAGTTAAAGAAGTTAGGTACTAGTTCTTTGCCTAACCAGTTCTCTAGGATAATATGCCTTAATGTAAATGTAGAACAGCTGTACCTCCTTAAGGGTTCTCCAATTGGAACAGCAATTGGAACACCACAGGTGTAGCTTATTGATGAGGTAACTCCAAGACTATGCTTAAAAAACCCAAGCCAGGCCGCCAGGCCTTTTTAGGAACTGTGGTAGTATGTCAATAGAGGTAAAGGTATTAAATACACATTAAAATACACACAGAAACACCACATCCAAAGGTGAGTCACTTACCCTGGGGAGCAGGCTATAGGGAGCTTCAAGCTAGCAGCTTCTCTTCCTCCTCCCCGCTTGGGAGGACAGCAAGGAGGCCGTGTATACGTGCCAAGCACTGTAGGCTTGCATGCACGCCAAGTGTTTGGCACGCATGCACATGGGGGGAACCAGTGAAAAGGTAAGTCCCGAAGGTGGTTCCCCCCAAAAGCTGCTACCGGTTCTCCAGGACACTGGGAAAAGTTACTACCGGTTGTAGAGAACTGGTGAGAACCTGTTACATCCCATCACTGGGTGTAATGTGCTGGTGATGAGATAATGAAGCATATATCATTCAAAAGGTAGTTTGTGTATTCCCTTGGCATTAAGCCTTTGACTCTTGCAAACATGACTGACAATGCAAAGTTAGTCTGCTGTTCTTTCAGTCATGGTATTGTGCGCATTTCCACTATTTTGTGAACACTTGGCTCATCACAGCGGGTTTTTTTTTTTTAAAAAAAAGTTTGAGTCTGTAGATAAGGACATGTCCTTCAAGCGTTAATGTTGTGCAAAGCCCTTTGAAATCAAGTTTTTCCTCTTAAAATGTTCAGGAAGGATGCATGCTGATACTTCAGTTCAAGTCCTATTTATAAAGCGGGATGCATAATAATTAAACGATTTATTCCCTTTTGTCACGTTTGTGCCCCTGTTCTTTATGACTTGGCTTTAGTAGGGGCAAAAGAGTTCTCCAGGCAGGAGAAAGGGAAGCAAGATTAATCTCATCCCTTCTTTATTGCCTTATAATTTAAAACTCTTGGCACACTTTTCCTCAGTGACAATAAAAGATATATATGGCTCTTCGTATGGTGAGCAAGCTGATCTGCCTTTTAGTTTATTTATTTTTTGGCCTGCTTCTGTTAAACAACAGCATCTCAGACCTCAGTGTGAATTGATCTGTGTAGATTTAAATGATTCTTTATGTATGATAAATATTTCAGCTATCCTTTTGCTGAATGGCACCAAATATGTAAGACTCTAATATCTAAATACCCCTCAATTCCACATCTCCAGAAAGGCTTACCTTTGACACCGTGTTGAGTTCTCTGGCCTTTGCTTTCTGTTGTCAATGGTTTTTACAGTAGCGTAGTGTGGGATTCAGCTGCCTGGGGCATAAGCCAAATTTGCCTCCACCTGGGCAGGGCCTAGGATGCTGGCGCCTGCTCCCACTAGGGCTTCTGGGAATTGTAGTCCAAGAACACCCATACACCCAAAAAGTGCCTCCCCCCCTGGGAGCCCACACTACGCTACTGGGTTTTTATTGAAAGAAAACTCCCACAATGTTTTCTGAGAGTCATAGTTCTTCAGGAGGTGTCCTCTACAGTGTGTAATGGGCAGTAAGACTGCAGCATCCTCTGAACTCCTTAGGGCCTTGATTCCTGATGATCAGTCATATGATCATTGGGATGGTTGACACCCTGGAGACAAAAAACCCTTACAGCCTTGAAAGGAACCAGGGCTGTGGAGTCGGTAGATAAATGTTCCGACTCTGACTCCTCAGTTTTGTCTACTTCTGACTCCGACTCCAGGTGCCTGACATTTACTCCGACTCCTCGACTCTGACTCCACAGCACTGGTTCAGTAGCTGTGACAGGGCTGTGGAGTTGGTAGATAAATGTTCCGACTCCGACTCCTCAGTTTTATGTGACTCCGACTCCAGGTACCGGAAATTTCCTCCGACTCTTCGACTCCGACTCCACAGCCCTGAAAGGAACTGCAGAATGAACTCACGAAACCAGGGGTGCCCAAACTATAGCCTGTGGGCTAGATCTGGCCCACGCCGCCTAACAATCCAGCCAGTGCTGCCCCCACCATTCCCAGAAGCGGATGTTAAATGCACCCATGTATGTGCAAAATGCTGCCATAAAGCATCCGCGGCTATTGTAAATGTGTTTATAACAGCCACGGGTGCATTTATGGCAGCATTTTGCACATGCGCAGGCGTGTTTAACTTCCGCTTCCAGTGGGAGAAACCACGTGACCGGCCTGCTCAACAACGTGACCAGTCTTCAGCTGGTTTGGGCACCCTGCATTAAGCAGTGCCTTCATTTTGGCAGTTTCATGTCTGGCCTAGACATGGAAGAAGAAGTGGGGTAAAATCTAGGGGTCTTTAGATTTGTGTGGGCTAAAACTTATTGTGGAATTCTGGGTGCTGGAGTCCCAAAACACACAAGATCACTTCCCTGACAGTTAGAAGTAGGAGGTGTTCTATTCTTGTCGGCTCAGCTTAAACCAGAACATAGGAAAAATAGTTTTGTTTCACATGGAGAAGATTTTGTCTGAAAATAAAGTCAGTAGAAACGACATAGTAGTTTCCGCTGCTTAGCTTTTCACCTTTGCTGTATGTGCCAAGTTAGTGAGATGTCTGTGTTGAATTGATGGGGGGATTCGTTTAATTAGTCTTCTGCAGTCTGTAATTATCAAGGTCATCATTCTAGGTCAGCTTGTTGTGTGTTGTTTGGCTGTGTACCAATTGTGCTCTGGGCAACAACAAACAATAGTTCACGCTCTTTGGCTTTGATAATTTATTTCTATGCGAGAATAGATATTTCCGCACATGAACATCCCCCCTCACAAATTGTGGAGTCATTTTAGTGATTTTTAACATGTAAAAATGAATTATATAGCTTTATATGCAGAGTAAAACATTAAAAAAAAAAGACTGTTGTCTTATTTCCATTTAATATCCTTTTCCCTTGCAGGGCCAATGTTTGTTTCTTTGTAATGCTGCTTTTAAAGCAAACACATGCATTTTTTAAAAAAATGATATTCCCAAACTGGTGCTACTTTGCAATTTGGCACTTAAAAATCACTTTCTCAATTTTATTACGCTACTTTTGGAGGCTCAGAGAAAAACGTGCAGAAAACCTCTTTCTTGTGTATATTTTGGAGACTTATTTGTCATGCAAATTTATGTCTGCTTACATAAATTTAAAGCCCTTACAAAAGCCCACCCCTAAATTTTAATGCTACCGTATATACTTGTGTTTAAGCCGAGCCGAATATAAGCCGAGGTACCTAATTTTGACCTGAATTCCCAGGAAAATATATTGACCCGAGTATAAGCTGGGAAATGCAGCAGCTGCTAGTAAGCTTCGATAATCAAAATACCTGAAAATATGGTAAAATTAATTAGAATGTTGGTGTATCTCAATCTGGCATGGTCTTGGGACCCTTGTGGTCATTGACCCGAGTATAATCCATGTCCCCTTTTTGGGCCTAAAAACTCGGCATATACAGTGGTACCTCATACAATGATTTTTAATCCGTTCCATGGGGCTCGTTGTTGTATGAGATAATTGCTATACGATGCATGCATCGAATAGCAATTTCCCCTATGTGGTTTTTCCCATTGAAAAATTGTTGTACAGTTGTACCTCGCTTAAAGAGCATAATGCGTTCCACAGGTTTGCTCTTTAAGCGAGTTTGCTCTTTAAGTGAAACATCATTGTAAATGACCAATGGGGGGGATTGCGAACCCCGATTGATTTGTTAAGCAAGTTTTTGGTTGGTTTTATTTGTTAAGCGAAGCGAATATTCAGAGAAAATTCTGCTCTTTAAGCGAGTTACTCTTTAAGCGAGACGCTCTTTATGCGAGGTTTGACTGTACTGTATGTTTTTTTCCATAGGGAAAATTGTTATGCGGGATGCCATTTTCCCCCAAAACATAATTGTTATGTGATTTCATTGGTATATGGGGCGCATATATATATATAGGCTTACAACATCTGCCCTGCTATGGATTGCCATTAGGGACATGCCAAGCAAAGTGGAGGAGACAAGGATTGAGGCACAAGTGGCGGAAGCTGGAACAAGGTGACGGGCCAGATGAGTTGGTGCCATGCAGCTCCTCCAGGCCAATAAGCAGGGAAGTGGCAGGGAGGAGTGGGAGTGGCTCAGGGTGGTCTTCGTTGTGGATGGAGTGGTAGGTGGCTTGTGGGTGGTCCCACTTCCACTCCTGCCACCACCGCCACAAAAGATGGTGGAAGCAGGACCACCCTGAGCCTCCACCACTACCCCCCACTGGTGGCACCGGTGCTACCTATCTGGTTTGTCACCAGTCAGAGGGGGTGTGACCCAGGGGGTGAGAACCCTTGTTATACTTGAATGGTATGTTCAGGTTTTAAATATGCATTGTTCAGACAGTAGCCTGCTTCATTTATGTTACCTGTTTTGTTACATTTTTATGGATATCATGTTTCCCAAAGTTTGATATTACCAATAATATGCCAGACTCAACTGTTACTATTAGTAATAGTATTATCATTATCATAGCCATTAATGAAGCAAAGTGGTTTAACTGAAACAAGTATGTGTAATTAATTCTACTTAATTGGTAGATAAAACCATGGTGTATATATACATTCAGAATTTTGTTCTGTGTTTCAAGTTCAAACACTGGCATAATTCCCTCCGCCGCCCGCCGCCCCCCATGTTTCAAATAAGTAAGGACATGGTTGTGGCATGGTGATATTCACATTCACTAATAATTGCATTTCTATTTTAAATACCACATGAACTCCCATGCATATTTTCATTGTAAGAGAAGAGTACAACATACAGTAGAGTATAATGTCTCCTTTGCACTCTGAGACATTACAACAGAAATCGGTGTGTATGTTTGACTTTAGGTATTATAAGTAACTAGTATGAACTGTACCTGGGAGCCGTAACTGTGTTTTCAGAGGAGAGAATGTAAAATAAATTGTAATGTTACCTACTGAAGCAGGTGTTTCTGAGGGCTAGACTAGTTAAACTAGATTTGTTGTCACAGCCTCTCAACCTGGGACATTAACCTGAGTTGACAATTATATCTCTGCACATATTTGTGGCCTAAAACCCCTCTAACAACTTTGAAAAGTACCTGATGATAAGGTATTCTGTGAGTCTCAGCCCCCCAAAATTAGATGAACCACAATTGCCCAGGCATGTAAGGACATGGGGGAAAAAACTTCATGGGTCAGAGCAAAAGGTTATTTAGACTCAACAATTGCTCCTGGGGTTGGGGGGATAGTCAACTATAGGTTGGTGCAAAGCCTTCAAGCAGGACAGAAATACACCCTTGTCCTCATGTGTCACAGCAACTAATAGTGGAAAGCACACTGCCTCTGATTCTGTAAGCATGGTATAGCCACCACGACTGTGTGGCTCAATGAACAAATTCTCCTGGCATAAACAAACTTCCTGTGTTTCTATGCAGCTAAGTTAAACCATTTTTGATCCAATAAATTTGCTCTTGTATTTGCAAGAAGAGCCAGCTTGCACATCATGGGCATGCTCCACAATCCCAAGGCAAATCCAGAAAAAAGGGGGTGGTAAACCCCTTTTGTGTATTGTCTGCTTAGAAAACCCCAGAAAACTCGCCATAAGTCAGAGTTGACTTGGCAGCAGACAATTATTGTTGTAATTTGCAAGATTGGCCAAATAGTTTCAAATATTTGCTAAAGCCGAAAATATTCTGCATTCCAACCTATATCAACTCCTAACAGGGATTTCAACATTTATTATTTATTTATTTATTTATTTTGTCAAATTTATATTCCGCCCTACTCGCACAAGCGACTCAGGGCGGAGCGCAACAGATATAAAATAAACCTCTAAAAACACAAAAAGAACAAAGTAAAATTAAAATTAAAACCCCTTTTAAAAACTTTAAAAACTTCTCATTCCCTACACTAACCCACCGAATATAGGAGTAAATCAACATGAGTAAATCCTAAATCCTTGAGGGGGTTTGCTAGTTCAATTCTCTACAAGTTTCCATGGTTGAAGAGGATTCAAACTAAGGTCTTCTCAGTCCTAACCCATCACTTTGTCCATTACACCAATTTTAACAGTAGACTTTGTCTTCTGTAACCACTGTCCATGTTGTTATTTTTGTTTCAAAGAAATTTTGTAGCTGTTTCACAATGGAAGCCAACTGGGAAGGTCTCAGACAGTTGAAATTTCTTTGCCCCCACCCTCCCTACTTGTGTTTGACAATTGTGTGCAAGTAACGGCAGACTTGCAGTTGCTTCAGATGCAGTGCTGTTATTTCACATTAACTAGGCTGGTGCTTGTGTTGTTTTTGTAGTTAGCATGGGTGTTGCAGTTCTAAAGCATTTAGACTTGAAGTATTTGGCCACTGTTTCTAATAAGGTTGGTTTTGTTTATCTTTGGATTGGCCAAATCACAACTTGCCCTGAACTTGCAAAATATTCAGAAAATAAAATCTCTGCCTGGCGGTTACTTGAATGAGACTAGCCAATGTAAATAAAGGGTTTGAGAATCTGTTGTAGGGACAGCTATGAATGGAGCTGGCTTTGAAGTACAGAAAACCCAGGATCATGCTCGGATGGAAAAGAACTTGGAAGACATCCAACCAAGATCTCCAGTTTTGCAGCCTACAAAACCTGATCCCATCCTTGCCAGAGCTCCACAACATCACATTGACACCTGTCTCTTTTCTTTCATTGCTCGCCAGAAACCTCAGAGCCTTGTCATTTCTGTTATCCTTCCTAAACGGATATGGGGGGTGGGGAGAAGGTGGAAGAGAGAAACAGCCTGCAGCCTAACTGAAGCTGTACTCCTTTAAGAAAAGACTCCACTTTGTGTGCAGATAGAGGGGAAGATCTCTTGCCAGTTTATGTAGTTGGAAAGAAAGTGAAGATTGCCCCAGTGAAGGGCAGAGATGGGATAAAATGAAGTGTTAGTTCCTTGTTTTATTCCAACCATGAGCTCATTCCTGATTTTGCATCATGTCATGTTTTGCAAAAAAACACATCACTACAAAAATGTGTACACATACAGTACATATTTCCATATTAACACATTTTTGGGTGGATTTTTACTCATTATACACATTTTTGGATCTTCATAGCCTTGCATAATGTTTTGTGTGTATATTCTGGTTTTGTGTGCATTTTCCCCAGTATACACATAATGGATGAATACTTTTCCATAATCTGGAGGAGAGCAAATTACCGGAGATAACTGTGTTCTGCTTTACATGTTGTTCACATCTTCGGTAAACTTGTCTCTGTTGTGTGGTCTGCCAGCCCCAGTTTCAGTCACAGCCTAGATTGATTTGCACGTGTGCACGACACACACACACAGAGTGTGTTGTTGTTTATTGATACAGTAATGTTAAGCCAAAACAGACTTTCCTTTTCTTAACAAATTAAGAATTTTTACATCCTTATACATGCAGAGATTATGTCTTCACAGCTAACTGTTCCATGCTGGCCAGAATCCTGTTTGTCACCACATAATGAAATCTATAACTGCATAGCTAGACATTCCACTGAGACAATTTAATTGTGCAATCTGTCATGTTGTTCCCACTGTGAGCAGTTGCACAGCGCACTGCAGAATTACTTTCTCTTATGTTGATTAGAACTACCATTTGAGTGACACTGAGATATGTAAGCATAAGTACTCAACAGGGTTTCACGACACTCTTGTGCTAATTCTCTTCTAGTATTAAGGGCATGTGGCTTTTCTAAGAGAGAGCAGAAACACCTTCCATTCAGCAACAGTAGTGTTGGCATTGACATAGTGCAATTCTGTGGACTCTGGCTGAACAGTGAAGCAGTTGTACAAAACAACACCAGTACTGCTTGCACTGTAAGTTCTTCTGAAAGACCACTTGGCCTGAGCCAATTTAAAAAATAGTTACTGATTCATACTGTATCACAGCATTGCACAGTTTAAATGTATGGATAGAGATGAAATATCAGTATCTTTCAAAACAAAATGTTAAAATGGCATACTGTTTTTGACCAGAAGTTGGATTCTTCAACAGTATTATCTCAGCCATTTACTAGATCTTCTTTTGTAAATGTTGTGGGCCCGCTATTTGAGTGAGGTTGAATTATTCCTCCACATTCACAGAAAATGTGTCATGAATGCAAGTAGCTCCATTTTACTTGATTGTTTTCTGATATTCCTACTTTATTTTGAAGACTAGTTAGTGACTTTCAAATGGCCAAGCCAGACTCTTGTCTTGGTGGGAGACAGTTTTTGGCATTTATTTATTTGGTAAAGTAGATTATTTTTGCTCTCTATAGTTTAGCTTTGCCTCTTTTGGTTAAATTTTAATTGCCTCTTTTTAATTTCCTCTTTGCTTTTCTGTTTATTAAGTTTAATGTACTAATTGATGGGCTTCAGTTAATTACCAGAGATCTTGACTTAGGTTTTACTTTTACTTTTTTGAGGCTTATTATCATTTTGTCTGTTGATGACTATTTTTAATTTGGAGGATATTATTTTTGTTTTGTTATTCAGTTTGTTTATTTCTTGTTGTTGTTTAATTTCTTATTGTATAGAATTTTTAAATGTGTTGTTAGCCACCCAGAGTGGGAGAATATCCCAGATGGGTGGGGTATAAGTGCAATAAATAAATAAATAAATAAATAATATTTAGATCTTTAGAGATGAACAGAGAAACTTTCCACAATTTTAGCCATTGTCTAGGGAGTTGGTATCCAAGAAGTGGATAGGTTTGGTGTTTTATTACCTTAGTTTATTCATTATTTGCTAGCACCTCTCAGTGTACTTCCAGAAGTCAAATAATAGACTTCTTTGGTGAGGGAAGGTTTCAGGCAGCCAGTAATAGTCTTGCATGATTCACTCTACATTCCCTTCTTTGACAAGTGCTAATTTATACCATATGACACCGACACATTCTGCTGATAAATAACACAGGGGAAAAGCTGTTGTTCTTATTGTTTGTGGGTGTGAACCTCAGTCTGAACCAGTCAGTTTCCTATGTATGTAGCAACTTTCTGTTGACGTTTAGACAATGTTTTCTTAACATGAGTGATACCCAAATACTTGGGGTAGGGCAGTGTTCTAAAATCTTGCCTTCCAGTCTAACTCGGAATTTCCTCTCTGCTTTTCTGATTATTAAGTTTAATGTACTAATTGATGGGCTTCAGTTAATTGCCAGAGATCTTGACGTAGGGTTTTCTTTTACTTTTTTGAGGCTTATTATCATTTTGTTTCCCTTTATAACAGCAGAGTGAGGAGACTTGATCTTTTAGATGGTATAGACTTCAGCTCCCAGAAACCCAAACTAGCATGATCAGTGTAAAGTACCATGAGAGTGTAATGCAAAAGATCCCCCATTCCTGGAGTCAGCCCAGTTGTGCTCTCTTGAGCCTTGTTTCATCATCACAATGTAAAATATGATAATGTCCTCTTGTATATATAAACTAGGCCTGTGAAGTCTCAAGGCAATTAAGCAATCCTTGGGAAAAATCCAAAGGAAATGTTACAGAGAAAGAGGCAGCTCTCTGTGTTTCCTTGAAATTGGTCACATAATTGTTATTATATTATTCATAATTATTTCCTGCCTGCCTTTTGGTGTGCCAAAGTCCCTCAAGATAGCATCTGTATTAGAAAAACACACTAGTTTAATTAGTTTATCTCATAATCCTAAACCTTCCCCAACAAATGACTATAGAATTGGGAAAAAGCATTGAAACCATACACAAAGTCTGAATTCACATAAGAATTTTCTGGAACATAAGTGGGTTATAAATATTTTTCTGCTTTAATCCTATCTTATCTTAAAATAGATCAGAACATAGAATCATGCTGTTGAATTTTAATTAATGCTATTTGTGGGGGATTCTTGATATGTATGTATCACAGTGCTTTCTACGCAAGATCTTTGTGCTATGTGTATCACATGATGACCAACTCATCTGCCACTGTTTTGCCAAAGTGTGAGGCATAATCATTTCCCCTTTCGATGATTTGGTAGTTTTCAGTAGGAATATACTTGCTAACAGCCTCAACAGCCAGTTGCTGCACCCTTCCTTGCAGCCCAAAATGGCTGCTCCTAAGTGCACATGCATCAAAATACCATTTTAATGCATGCATGCCTCCAGTAATTAGCGCACATGCATAAAATGGTGTTTTGATGCATACTCACTTATGAGCAACCATTTTGGGCTGCAAGGAAGGGCGTCTGGAGAAGCGACTGAACCGGTTGCCTCTAAAAAAAGTAACCATTCCAGGTGGTCTCCCGGGATTTTTACTGCTGGTTCGGTAGAACCGGTCCAAACCAGCTGCTGCCCACCACTGGTTTTGTCACATTATCACCACAGTTTCCATTCAGAACCAATGTAAGCAAAAAATGTAGTTTGTGGGCCAAGGATTTTATATCCCATTTGAAGGATGAGGGAAGACCACAGGTAAACAAATGATGTCACTGGAAAAATCACATGCTGAATTTACCTCAGCTCTGACATGTGGCTAAATTCTCTCTTTGAGTGTCATATTCTCCTCAAATGTCTTCTAGAAATCTGGCAGCTGTTTCTTGCTCTGCATCAGGCAAGGACGCCATTATCAAATATAAAAACAGATTGGAATATTTACACAGGTTGGTTTTTAGTTTCACCTTTTTGTAAACACATACAGTATAATGTAAAGATTTAACAAGACGGAGCTGCTTACTCAGGAGTACCAATTGGAGAGGGAAACACACACATATACACAGAAATGGAGAGTGAGCAGATGGTTGCTCCCTTGTGGATTTCCTCAGATCTTCTCCAGAGATTACTGTACTTTTAGGAACACACAATTTTTGTTAAGAGGATATATTACTTATTCCAAGGGGTATTTGTTATAGCCTCTGGTTATTGTCTGCAAACATTCTACTACAAGAGTGGTTCACAGTCTTAAAACTCAAATATTTTGGTTTTCAAACATTAAGAAGCTCAAATTAAACAGTACTTGAGGACCAAAATTTGGGCACTGCTACACCATAGCTACACATTATTGAGGATAGTCTTGAGAGCTGATTTCAAAAATCAGATTTGGGTATCAGATTTGGACAGAATCCGAAAACTGGACTGTTTAAGAACAGTTCTGGTGCTTCTTAAGGGAAAGTGGAGTCCACAGCAAAGCTTCCAGAATCAATTTGGATCCTAGCCAAAGTTTTGTGCAAATTTAGAGTACTTAAAGGTGGAGAAGGATAATGACTTTTAGATTTTTGTTTCTGTCAAAATTCCCAAGGTATGGAAGAAGTGGGAAGGAAGAATGGCTTTGAGCGATTGATGATTTTGCCTTCTAATCCCAGGGCATGTTTTACAAGGGCTCTTGTTAATATGCAGGCATCCTTCCAATGCTCCCATACTTTGCTACTGTAAAAGCCTCTAACTGGTTTTCCGACATTTTTTATTTTATTTATTTATTTGCATTTAATATCCCGCCCCAATCGGGCGGACCCGACTCTGGGCGGCTTACAGCATAGCTCATAATATATATGGCCTTAAAATTCATAAAATTCATAAGAAATTCATAAAAAATTTAAAACATTGAACAGTGAAAACGGATAAAAACCCATAATAACAGCTACCAGATGGGGGCGGATGGCTGCTCTTAAATTAGCCATCCTGGATGGGAACCTGCATTGCTATGTCCCCACACTTGACCCGCCAGCCATGTCATAACTCTCTATTCTCTGCTTCTATCCTTATGAAACTTTATAGTTATCTTACCTGCAGTTCCATTTGGTAGGTGACATTTTAATAACAAATTATGCTTCTCTTCTGAATAGTCATGTAGGGAAAGAAAAATGAATCGCCCATCTCCTCACTGGAAGATTCTTGTTTTTCGTAAACCATTTGTTAGCATCGTTTCTGAAATGGAATTTGCAGAGGAGTTGGCTTATCAAATTCCAACTGATTCATTGGGTTTCTTCTAATGTGGCTTACTATATATCAGCCATTTTTTAAAAGGCTGTTCTTGTTCAGAAATCCCTGGATCTAATCATTTGAGATGTAGCAGCCTTTCTTCCTTCAAAGGAGGAAAATATGCTTGTGAATTTATTTGATTTTTGCCAAAAAGAAAACAAAGTTATTAGTTCAATTAAAAAAGTAAGGCATATAGTATGAAGTACAATATATTTATTGGCTTGTGTTTTAACAAATGTAGCTCCCATCTATCGTGATATCATGTCTGCATATTTTGTCCACTGTGGCAAAGCCTTTGTTGGATTTCTGGTACTGTTCAGCATGCAGCACAAAAATGTATATTTTCCAAATCTCAGTTCATGACCAAAGTCATAGAGGACTGGCTTTGAATCGGTCTGTGCTATGGTGAGTTGAAAGGGAATCTGTATTAAATTTTGTGGTTGCTGCATATCCTTGAGTAAAAAGTGGCTCATTCATGGAAGTAGCTACTCCAAGTGGATTCCCTGCGAGTCTTGTGAGTACCCAAACCCCACGTTGAAATAACCCTGTGTGGCATGGAAGTTTCCACACAATTTTTTCATATGATTCCATCACATCACTGGTAAATAGGCTTGAAATATATGTATGATTAGAAAAATGTGACTAAACTACTGTGACTGCAAATTGTATTTTTGTTAATTTGGAATGCCTTCCTGATTTTTTTTTAAAATCTCTCATTCACTAATGCCTTAATAAATGGTTATGTCAAACCACTTCCTTTCTGTTTTGCTGGTTTTCCATGCAGAAGGATATTTTCATTTGTATGTTTCACACCCCAAAATGCATTCTTCTAATACAGTAAAACCTCATATAACACTAAAACCTGGTTCCACAAGTCTTGGTGTTATATGATTTTTAGTGTTATCTGATGCATGTTAAAATCCTATGGGAGCCATAGAGATACATTGTAACCACACAGGCTTTAGCGGTTGTTATCTGAAGCATCCCATAGGATCTTAATGTTATCTGATGCAATTCTTCCCCCCAGATTCCTTAATGTTATGCGATTTTAGTGTTATTCGATACTAATGTTATATGAGGTATTACTTGTACTTGCATTGTGATTATAGTATAGTCCAGGAATCTTCTGCTCCTGTCCTCCACCTTATATCATGTAATCAACAGACTGTTTCCCATACAAAACAAATCAAGAGGAATGAGTTTCTCTCCTGTAGTGGATTAGGCTTTATGAGCATATGTAAAGTAACTTTTGCTGTTTCACCTTCTTTACGAAGGAGATGACCAATCAGCTTGGAAAAGCTTTGTGCAAACATATTCAGAAGTAGGTAGAAATATTTAGCGCCTACCGTATTTGCTGTTGTATAAGACAACTTTTTCACCCTGAAAAACATGCCTCCAAGTGGGGGGAGGGTCGTCTTATACACCAGGTGCACTTCAGTTGGGATAGACATAGCTGCCCATAGTGGCCTCCTGATGCTCGCCCACCTCATTCTACATACCATCCAGATGAAGAAAGAAGCTCTACATTACAATTGTGTCTCCCTTTTAAACTGGTGGGGGAAAAGAAAGGGTTTCTTTTACTGGTACCTTCTGCCCAAAATGGAGGAAAAAGCCATGCTTTCTTTGCAGGGGAAGCAAGAGGCTAGGCTAGAGCAACACTTCCTGCCTCAGTGCAATTGACCTGCCCACCCACTTTACCTGCAGCGCCACCACTGGTGGGTGGTGCAAGTACAGTTCTAAAAAATCAATCAAATAATTAATATTACCGTATTTTAATTACTGAAACTCACTAGCAGTTGCTACATTTCCCACTCTTGGCTTATACTCAGGTCAATCTATTTTCCTGGATTTCAAGGTCAAAATTAGGTACCTTGGGTTATATTCGGGTCAGCTTATATTCATGTATATATGGTAGATAATTAAGTACCACTTTGCACTTGCACTGTTTTATATTTACTGTACATGTTTGATAACATACAGCCTTGTGACAGTTTTTCTGCATGTCATAAGCATTTGAATATAAATTAACATGTTGAAATCAAATCTGATGTTCTTTTACGTTTTATTTGGTGTGTGGAAGGTGTGCGGAAGAGGGGGTAGTCTTATACAGCGAGTATATAACAAACTCTATATTTTGAGTGGAAATGTTGGGGGGTCGTCTTATACACCCAGTCGTCTTGTACACCGTCATATACGGTATATATTCTGCTAGGCATTTAAAATAATTTAAAAGGATTGTTGGCATTTGTTCGTATCGTTCAGCTCTGTTTGTTATTTTAAGTAATACCCACTGAGAATAGTAAAAGATTAATACTTGTACTGTATACATAAATCTGGATGTACCAGCAATTTTTACACATATTCAAAAGAAAACTAAATGTATCCATATTGCACATCTGGAGTTTTGTTCTTGCTAGCTTTCTCTCTTTTCCCCTTCCATTTAAGGTCTGTTTAATTTTTTAAAATTGTGTTTTTCCAAATAAGGGTTGGGATTTTAAATAAGCCTATAAAAGTTCCAAAAAGCTGACATAAAAGATTAAACTGGATGAAGAGTTCAGTTCTCACTATGTTCACTTTGGAATACATCTTACTGGATTCCAGTGGAGAACTCAGGAAAAGCATGTTTATGTTTATAGTCTACATTTTGTAGATCAGAGCACTTGATATGGTATCCAGTTCCACAAGTTGGTTCCACAAGTCTTGGTGTTACCCGATTTTTAGTGTTATCCGATGCATGTTAAAATCCTATGGGATTTATCGGATAATGTTAAAACTCCATAGAGATACATTGTAACTGCACAGGCTTTAGCAGTTGTTATCCGATCCATCCCATAGGACCTTAACGTTATTCGATCCAATTCTCCTCCCCAGATTACTTAACGTTATGCGATTTTAGCGTTAACCGAGGAAAACGTTATCCAAGGTATTACTGTATCTTCCTTTTCCAGTCAGGTCTAATTTAAGACAGCAGTACTATTCTGTAAGCTAAGGAACTACAACAAAACCTTACGTCCATGAACCAAGAATGTAAGATAAATAATATAAGGATCAATAAAGAAAAGACTGAGGTAATGGCAATTGAAAGGAAACAGCATACTCTAGATATCGAGATAGAGGGGGCAAGTATAAAACAAGTGGCAGAGTTCAAATACCTAGGAACAACATTTATTGAAACATTGGCTGATCAGTGTTTGGGGGAATTGACTTAGGCTTCTGGGAGGTGAATTCCAAAAACCAAAAGTTAAGTAACACTGGTCTAGATTGCTCAGAAAGATATCTTGACCAATAGCTGTGTTAGCTAGGCTTCTGGGAATCATAATCCAAGAAAGTATTGTTATTATTATCATATCAGCATCATTGTAGCGGGTATCATGCAGTAACTGTCAGCATCATTAACCTCCTCACCCTTACTGCAGGTGTGGAGTGGGAGAGTTAAAACCAAGAATAAAAAATAACTTGCTGAAAAACACCCAGTGAGCTTAAGACAGAAGCAAAACCCATACCTATTTGTTGAATTTTTCTACACAAGTATGCATCTATTACATTTGTAAGTTGCACTTTCCAGTTACCATGAATTTTGGGCAATATACCATGAAAAATATCATTTAAAGGTCATGAAAATAAACACAGGAGCAGAAATCCCATAATGTATAGTACAAATGCAGCGTCCATAGCACAACATATGAAATAGAAACCTCTCTTTCTCTGTATAAATATGTGCATATGTAATTTTAAATTAGTCAAGTTTCAGGAACATTTCAATACTTTTCTGTAGTAGTTATGTGGGTTTTTAAGTAGTGAGAAATGTATGTATTTTCCAAGGATCAATATAAAGTTGGACACAGATAATTTGATATGTTTTATATCCTGTTACTGGAACTTTTAATTTGTTTTGGGTAGTCTCCAATAGGCTTGCTTTTTCCTGCAAAAGGCAGAGTGTTGCACACCATTTCTAACTCAGTTGAGTAGCTTTGTTTAATGTCAAAAGCAGGTTCCTATGTGCTACAAAAACCTTTCCCAGAAGCACAAGTACAAAGGTTCATTGGGCATGAAGGGTGGTTCACATGAGATTTTTTTTTTAGATACTACTCTACCGAAGTGTGATCTCACTTGTGGAGTTTGGGTAATTACCAGGATTGCCAGCCATGCTAGGAAACTAATGTTATACCTAAACTTGTCATAATATGAGTGAAATCCCTTGGAACTTTTCTGATCAACCTGCTTCCAAAGAAAAATATATGACAGTATAACCAGCAGTGACTAGTTATGCTGTAGTTTAGATTTAGAAAGCAGATGAGCACAACAGTACAAGGTTATTTCTTCCTTGATTCCTGTCCAGTAAGTTGATTTTACTACTGCCAAAATAAGAAAAAAAGCTTTAAAAAAATGAAACATGCCAGTGATACACAGAGTATCTTTTGTTCTTCAGCAGAGAACCAGAAACAGAGGATAGTTTACCGGTAAGCCTTAAGCAGTTGTCTTGAAGCACCTAAACTGTAGTGCTAAGTAAGAAGCGATCTGTGAAATTTGTTGGTTTGAATCATTTCTCAGTTTCCTGCTCTCTAAAGACTGGCCAGCATGGTTTTTGGAGAATTTCCCTACAACACCCCTCCTAAACCCCATTAATTTGTCTTACATTATCCATAAAATATCTCTTTCTCCTCTGCACTCATATGTTAAACTCAAACAGAAGGAAATAAATTATTTTTTGAATTTTGACATTGCGTTGATAGTTGACCCCCATTCTTTCTGATTTCCCTCTCTGTTCTTTTACACATGTATGTACATAACCCTGATAAGACCTTTTGCAGTTCATTAATTTTATTCATTTATTTATAGTTTGATTTATATAGCCGCCCCCTCGCCTTTTCGTGGCGACTCAAGGCAGCTTACATATTAAATATAAGACCACAAAAAGACAAAACAAGAACACCAAGAGGGGGAGAATACAATTCATAAGATCACCCCAAATCAGAAGCAAATTGACAACACAGCCTGCTAGCGATAGCTTTTATTGGTCTGATGAAGTGGACTCTCCACAAACATTCATGCCATCTGTTTGTGTGCCATTATGCCATAATCAGTTAGGATTTAACGCAAGGATTCTCAACCTGCATCCCACAGACCAAATGCAGCCCCTGGTGCCATTTCATGTGGCCCCTACTGACTCCACCACAGCAGGAAGTGCCATGTGGTGGAGGAAGGACAAAATGTCTGTCCATCCCCTGAAGCTGTCTGAGGGAGTATGACCCGGCCCCCAGTTTATAAAAGTTGAGAACTCCTGATTTAATGTATTAAAAGCTCCATTGGTTTCATTTCGTTTTTGTCCTTTAGCAACCAGACAAATTTGCAACAGGATTGCTGTCTAAATAGGTTTGCTGCATTGAGGTAGCTTCTTCACTAACCTCCATCCCAAATATGTATTGCAGAGAGAAATTGGAAATACAGTACTCAAACACTAGGTGAAACACTCAAAAGAGTGGGTAAAACTAGTAAACTAGGTGCCAAATCAGCAGGGCACTGCCATTAAAAAAAGTCATTTTTTCCAACTACTGCTCATCTCAGAGACTGAACTCTTCATTGTACATTTCAGTAGCATAGTCCCACTTGAGTCAGTGGAATTTATGAAGGAATTGGCTTATCAAATCCTTAATAATCCAGTCTGCTGTAATGTGACTTACTACACTACACAACAAGATTTCAGCCAGTGTAAAAAGTAAATTTCAATGATTTGTTTCTTCCAATTTTCCTGTCCTCACCTCCTCTGCTGCATTGCGTGACTCAAAGTTAGAGTGTAAAATAGACTGTAAATTACATAAATGTAAGGGATTCTATAATCTTACTCTAGTTTGGACTGTATGGGATTTGTGCCAGTAAATGCTTCATTCCTTCATTCATTCATTCAATTTGTATAGCCGCATACATAAAATCCCCAATGTTTAAACTCTATAAACCCTTAAAATTCCTAAAAACATTGAAAAACTACCTCCTACCCGCACTAATTATTTATATTTTATATGTATAATTCATTTTCTGTGTATGTCTCTACAAAAGAGATTCTATAGTTGCTATACAATAATTATTAAATAAAACAGTATTTTAAAAAGATATATATATATATATAAACACATTCACTCACCAATGCAGATGTAGATGCAAAAGCTGACATTCAAAAACACAGTTTAAGCCAACAAAGGAGCTGGAATTAGCCAAGAAACAAGATTAAAAACCACCAGTTTATAATAACATAAATATAACCCACAATAATTATTGTTCTCTGGGGGGGGGGGGGGACTGGTTGTATCCACTGATAAGCCTGATGAGAGATACAGTATAGATATATGGGATTTGGTTCTCAGTCTGAGTCACCCAGAATTTGAAGGTTTGAGCAGTTTGCTGCAAAACATGGTTGTGGAGGGGGTGCTAATCTCACACCAAAGCATTCCTGCTTAAGTGGGAATCCTTTTTATTATACACTCTTAAATTGATTGCTAACAGAGTGGTAACTTGAATAGCTCTGCTGGAGATGTGATGATGGTCTTCTGAGTACAGTAATTATTTATATGTTTGGGACCACAGCTTTCTGATGCTTGGACACTTGACAAGGCAACTATAAATGCTCTGAAAGGCTAAGGCCAGAAAGGAGAAATTATCTGCAGACATCTTAGCATGGTTTGTTTTTTTGTCTGTCTGTTTCTTGTTCCCATTTGAAGTAGAGATCTTGTTCTGCTGAAGCTAGGATGCAGGTTAGCAATACAGTATTTGAATAGTATACCTTGTTCCTTTTATTTTTCCTACCTTTAAAAATTTATTTTATTTCCTTTGAGGAGCTCTCGGAGCTCTCAACAGTCCTGTGGAGTAGGTCAGTTTCAGAGAGTATTACTGGCCCAAAGGATAATATACCATATTTGCTGGCATATAAGAACCACTTTCCCCCATTAAAATACACTGGGAAAATGTAGTGTGTCTTGTACTGTCACTTTGGTGATTGGGCGGCTATACAAATTAAATAATAATAAATAAATATAGTCGGCTGTAGTTGGCTATTTTGGTAATAACAGGGTGCGTTCAGTAACGTAACGTGGGGGGCCCTGCCCTGGGCAGCGCTTGGAGGGGGAACATTGCGCCTGGGTGCCGCTCCCTAGGTCTGGATGGGCTGGTTTCCCTGCCTTTGCCTGACGTTGCCTTGCGCAGGAGGATGGGTGGAACAGCCCAGCCTCTGAAGATGGGATATAGCAGGGGCACCACCCACCCACTCGATGTCACTTACAGCTCATCCCTAAGGCAGCAGAAACTCCTGCCAAAGTGGATCGGTGCCTTGTAAAAATTTTCATTGTGTCCTCTCTTTGAAATCCACTGCGTTAGGGACCTCACAGCAATGACTACATTTCCCAGACTCCCTTGGCCTGCAGCACTGAGGGAGTCTGAGAAATGTAGTCATTGCCGTGAGGTCCCTAATGTTTTTGCCCCTTTTCCCCCACATTTTAGTGAACTCGAGAGTTGGATTTTTTTTTATTTTCAAAGAATATTCGTCACATTTTCATTTATTGGCCAGTCCTGATAATTTCAGGAAAAGTCCCTGCCTAACAACTGATCAGGGCCCCGGGGAATTTCCAGCATTTCCTGGTTGTGGGGAGACCTTCTGCTGGAGCGAAAAAGTGATGAAAATTTTGAAAAACGGAGCAGAAATTCTCCAAACACCCTCTCACTGCCCTGGGAAGCGTTGGAACAACCAAAAAACTTTCCTTAACTTGAGTTTTGTCTGGAAACCGGGACACCATTTCCTCAGAATTTCATTCTGTAAGTCAAGTTTTCCGTAAAACAAGATGTCCGTAAGTTGGGGTTTTACTGTATGACCATTGCACACTATTATGTGTTACTGTTGTAAAGTCCAACCAAATTCTAATCTTTATTGTGAAATCTTAGATTAGACACTTGCTCTCTTTTCCAATGTTTTCTCTAGAAATATCTCAGTAAGATAATGCTGAAGTCCAAAAGGATTTTTTTGTTTACCCTAATGTCGATGGTTTGTACTGTATTTTACAACTGTTTCCCTTCGTTTTACATTTACCATCTGCCAAAAATAAGTGTTCTAATACCTTACACATGGGAAGTTTAGTGGACAATTGCCTCTTGCAAATGTTCTTTTTGACGTGAATTCGATGAACCTCTTATGTTTCGGTAGGGTGGTCTGACAGCATTTCCCATGTAACAAAAATCGTGTACCTTTGACAAGTTGCTACACCAAAACTAAAGCACTGACGAAACTCACTTTAAGGAATGGTAAGACCCAAAGGCCAAAAATGCAAAGCAAAGACATCATAGCTTTCGACGTGATGTTGAGCAGGGAGACTACCTGGGTCATGATGTCCAATTATGCGGCCGGGGTCATCTTGGAACTTAGACATGTGGAGGGACTGCAAAGAGGACAGCCAGAGGCATAGAGGAGGAGGGCGAGTAGCCAAATTGAGGAAGGGTTTTTAACAGCCAGTATGTCCCCCGCGAAGTAATGCCTGACGGCAGTCCCGCAAAATGGCAGGGTATAATGGGAGGTGGTTTTAGTGGGTAAAAATCCCACACACTGTGAAGCTGAAGCAAGGGCTCCACAGTGTCTTTTGAAGATTTCCACTTGCCCTTAAAAAAACACACACACACACACTATCTCTATTTCCCTTTTGGGTCTTCAAACACTGCGTTAAGATGAAACTTTAAATGAAAGACACTGATGGCATGCTTAAGCAGGCAAAAAAATCAATAATTGAATAGTTGGCAATAAATATATTTAAGTCCCTAGTCATGCACACATTTAGATGGCAGTAAGTCCAATAGGATGTAGAGGACCTGACGTCTGAGTAGGATTATATTTGGAGAGAGTGACTTTTTCATACTCCACATTGATGTCTTCCACACCTAAAAATCTTCAATTAGATTTTTATCTGTCCTTTTTGTGGGGGTAGATAACCCATACTAGCTAGTATTTTAAAATAAAAATGATTTTTGTTGAAGGGTGGGGCAAAGGAAATGCTTGCGTTTTATTACTACTGCATTCTTGATTGATTTTACTGCTTGCATCTTACCCGCTTTTTTTGTCACTAGCTAGCAGAAATAGAAAAATGGTGCTAGTCATATATTAACATCGCCATTCTTTAATTCACCGCTGTGCCAATGTAAATACAGAAGCTGTAGTCCAACAGATTTGGAGGCACTGGTCAAGGGTTTTGAAAGGTTTATAAGGCTCAGATATTTTTGCTTATGATTTGGTAGATATAACGTTTCTTGAGACAGCAAACAGCTTTATGACAAAAATAATATTTTATAAATGAACCTATTTCTAATGCATGTCTAGATTCTGATAGTGTATTTATAAGGATGCAACACCCTTTGCTGACAAAGAATAACATTGTCACTTTGGAAGTACATAAACATATTCTTTGGACTACATTCCTAAAGATGTTTGCTTAGCTAGAAATGGCGACAGAGTTTCCATCGAGGTTGATAGGAGGAGTTGCTGGTCCCATTTTGGTGACGCCTTTTGTTGTTAAAGCAATTGTTCAAGTTTGAAGGAATCTCACCTCCTTTACTTCCATTGTGTGTAGTTTCTGACCATGTCTTTGTGCTTTTCCTAGTAAAAATAATTGATACCCACTTAGTCCCTGTGTATCGTTGGCTGTAGAAATTGACATGCTGTCAACATGCTCAGATGGATGTGAGTCATTCATGTAGAATGAAAGTCTAACTGACAGCATTGGTGAAATTGCTCATGTTTTCTCATCAATGGACGTAATAGCTGCTATAATATTGAGGCCCTAGCTTAACACCAGTGTTTTGTTTTTTTGTATTGCATTGTTGGGTTAAGGGAAAACATTGCTCACATGGTTACATACTCAGTTGTGCTATGCATTTATGCTTCTGGTTCAGTGAAGTGATATGGCTCATGAAAAGTAATTTGTATATAGTAGATCAGTGATGGTGAACCTGGGCACTTCATATGTTCTTGAACTTCAATTCCCAGACACCCTGACCAGCAGGAGTGCTGACTTGGGCTTCTGGTAATTGAAGTCCAAGAAAACCTGGAGTGCCAAGGTTCGCCATCACTGTAGTAGATAAATGACAGATCTCCATTAATTATTTTAACTGAGCTGCTGGTTCAGTTTAGAGCTAGTTTTAATTGGTGATTTCTTTATGTTCTCAGAGATGGCATAGATCCCAGGCAGTACATACCTGGCTGATTAAAAAATATGATTGAAGCCGTTTTAGTTTACATAGGACATTCATGCTTTCCACCCCAGCAAACCATCTCTAAATTGAACTTGTCATCTATTTGTCCTGTTCAGGGTGCAAATGAATCTCAGAAAAGTCCATTCCCTTAATATTGGTTGTATCTTATTATTTCTGCCTTCAAACGAGACCACATCAAAAACTGAAAGCCCCCTCTCCCCAACATATTTCTTTTCTCTCCTCCAGCCTCCAAAAGGCCAGGGCCTGAATCCATTGAATCTTTTCTTGCTTTCACATTGGCGAAACTAAAAAAAAAAGTCATAAGAAAATGTAGGGAGGGCCAGGTGATGTGACCCAGTGGTATCTTCACCAATCAAATTAAACATTTGGTAAATTACAAAACGATGGCTCCTTCAACTATGTAACAGCGGCTGGACAAACAAATTAATCTCAAAAATATGGCAGAAAAAGAAAGTAATTGCTCTACTGAAACTAGGCAAGGAGCCATCAAAACTCCAAAGCTACAGGCCAATTTCCCTACTATGCTACTTATACAAAATGTTTGAATAAATGATGTTAAATCATCTAGTCCCTAAAATTGATCCTCTTCTAATTCCAGAATGGGCAAGTTTCAGACCTGGCAAGTGCTGTGTGGTTTAAATCTTAAATCTAAACCAGCATATAGGAAGTGGTTTTGAAACACATTAAATAACTCGAGCAGCATTTGTTGACCTTAAAACATTAATTGCTGCTCAAAAAGCTCCTTACTAAAGATCATGGCCAAACAGAAATGCTTCTTTGTTGAATGTCAAAGGAGGCACAGTCACTGAAGAAATCATAGGAATGGTCTCTCGCAGGGTAGGATATTGGCACCATTACTTTTTAACTTTACATAAATGATCGATTGATGTTCACATTTGCCAGGAATTTCATCTGTGCTGATGATTTTGCCTGGACAATCCAGGGAGAAAGCCTTTGAGTACATTGAGCACAAGCTAACCTTGGACTTGAGAAGGTCTTTTCATATACAGTAAAACCCTGTTTATGGAAAAAGTAAGTTCTGTATCTTTTTCCTTAACTCAATTTTTTTCTGTAAAACGAGGCATTCCCATAAGAACGCATTGAAAAAAATGTGCCCCCCCCCCAATAATAAAAATTAAAACAACAATCTAACTCCTCTCCAGACCACTCTACTGCCACCCACAGGGCCCAGAATGGCTGCGGATGGTCTTTTATAACCCACTAGGCGCAATGTGCTCTGGGAAATTGTGTTCTGTAAAAGTGGTTTTCTGTAAAATGGGACACGTTTTCAGCAAAAAAAAAAACCGCTTCTATAAAACGGGGTTTCTGTAAAATGAGGCTTCTATAAAACAGGGTTTTACATACAGAAGTTTATTCAATACACTGCAACCCTATGTAGGGCTAAGAGAAGCTTCTGCTTGCAACTTATGGAAAGCTGTTCAAAGGCAGCACTGACAAACATAGACCAGATTGACAAAAAGTATAAGGCAGTTTCCCATGTTCTTAATCCTTGGTATTATCAATGAAGTTGCGAATAATTATAAATGTTTTAATCTTGTTTTTAATAATTTAATGTATTATTGTAGTTTAATTGTTTTATAATAAGTCACTTATTGTGTTTTAATTTGTTCTTTTTTAATACTGATAGAGCTACCTTGAGTCCTCCATTAGGAGAAAGGTAGCCTATATATAAAACAAATAAATAAACACCCATCCTATTTTAGACTGACTTGGTCAAATGGATGACTAATCACACTACACCACTGAGATTTTTTTCCCCTTCACAGTTTCAACTGTTAGCAGTTGAAACTCTCCTCAAACTGCTTTTGTCTGGCACAGACCTATAAAATGCTTGCTGTATTCTTCTGATCTATGTTTCAGTCAAGGAGCGTAAATGAACTGTGGTAACAACAGTTTTCTGAAATCCATGGAAAGTAATGGACTCATACAACAAAGCACTTACAAGTGATTCCACTGAGAAATATCAAAATCATTAACCAAGGTAATGACCACAATGATTTCCTGGCACTGTTGCTATTTCAAATTTCTTTTGCTTGGCATGTGAAAACGCAAAGCACTTCTGCTGTGGCAATAAATGCAATGTGCTCATGATTCCTTGGTTTACAGCAAACTTCTGCATATATCCTTGTTGTTTTAATTTGTACATGTGTAGATTTTTAAGTGAGTGAGTGGGGAGCCAGTTATGAAACTAGGAGGCACGCACAACAATGGGATGAAATCCTTCTGGAGGCAGGGTTCTTAGAAGACTTTTTGGTCACTTAGGACGGAAATGACACAGATTCCCAAATGCTGTTTGGATTCCTCCCTCCCTGATGCTCCATCACAAAGTGTTCTTGCAAGTCCCCTCAATTTCAGAGGTGTTTGACCACAACCATGTAAGTAAGCTGATGGATGTTACTAGTTTGCATAAACAAGCAAATAACCAATCACCCAACTAACCAGCCAGCCAATCAACTACCCAATGAATTATTAGCCTGGGTTTCCATGCTGATCATGAGAAAACAGCTTTTTGTCCTCTGTGGCCAGCACAGCAAGTAAGTAGGCTGAAGAAGGAAAGACTAATCTGCTAACATTTTGCCCACCCATTTGGTCATTATTGTTGAGCTTTTTCACTATAAACTTGGATTATCCTGTGGGCGCAGGAGACCAGTGCTTGAAAAATATAAGCATGACAAACGGATGAATTTTGGCCAAGTCTTTTGACTCTTCTTCTAGCAAAGAAACAGGTGATCATATAAAGGTAAGGTTCCTTATCAGTCCATTATAGTAGTGATTCTGTTTTACTGTTCCTACAAGGACAGCCAAGAGAAGAGCCATTTCTTTTTCTTTCCTTTTTTTTCCATTCAATTTCTATCATAAGGGATACGAAAAGGAAAAGGACATTAGGAATAAATGGAATAGAGCAGTGGTTCCCAAACTTTTTTTGGCCATGTCAAACATCTATAAAATCCTGATGCCACTCCCTTGACATTATTATTATTATTATTATTATTATTATTATTATTATTATTATTATTATTATTATTATTATTATTATTAACAACATGGAGGAAGCCTAAAAGACAATTCACTGTTAATAACTGATTCTCGAATTGCACGCCCCCAATCAAATTCCCGCCCCCGCCCCCCAGTGAGGTGTGTGCCTCACATTGGGAATCACAGAAATAGAGGGAAAACAAACCAGATTTGCAATTTCTTCAAGCAGCTGATGTTTTGGGACTATCCATCATTTATTATTCAATCTAACATTAGCTCCTTTGCTCATCTAAAATATGTAACTACAGTAATACCTTGGATAACGTTTACCTCGGATAACGCTAAAATCGCATAACGTTAAATAATCTGGGGAGGAGAATTGGATCGAATAACGTTAAGGTCCTATGGGATGGATCGGATAACAACCGCTAACTCTCTATGGAGCTTTAACGTTATCCGATCCATCCTATAGGATTTTAACATGCATTGGATAACACTAAAAATCGGATAACACCAAGACTTGTGGAACCAAGTCTTAGCATTATCCGAGGTATTACTGTACCTTTAAAGCCCTACATGGTAGTGGACCAGGATACTTAAGAGACCATGTCACCCCAAGAACATCTGTCCGTCCCACCAGAGTGGACCGGAAAGGCTCTCTGGTCATGCCATCAGCTAGAGAGGCTCACCTCTCTAGCACTAGAAGGGGAGCCTTTTCTGTGTCTGCTCCGGCCCTATGGAACCTCCTGCCAAGTGAGTTGCACCTCCAGACAGAGCTGCTCCCCTTCAGAAAGGGGTTTAAGACCTGGCTGTCAGGGAATGTGTGGGGTGCGGGCCAGATAGTCACCTCAGCCGGCTGGCTCTTTTGACCTCCACCTCTCTCCCTGTTATCTTTTAATTTTTTAATCCTTTTAACTTTTAAATTTTTCAACCTTTTAATGTAACTAATGTGTTTAATTGTGTTTTTAATCTTGTAAACTGCCCTGATTATTTTGATGAGGGCAGGATATAAATTCGATAAACAAATAAACAAACAAACAAACTAAGAATCAGTATACCATAAAAATTAATACATACTTGGAATCTTATAAATCTCTTTGAACATGTTTCTTGTCCATATCCCTAGAGTGCAAGACCATATACCATCAAATCATCTCCCCCCGCCCCCTTTGTAACAGAAAGTCCCATAAGGGCTTCCAGGTTGTTCTAAAGTTCATTATGGTTGATCCTCAGTTTGACTGCCATTGCACTCCAGCTTCCATTAGCCACACCTCTACAGCAAGTGGCATGAGATTCCTGGAGTCATGTACCAGTAATCTATGGAAGACTAGAGGTCTTCCACCCATATACACTAAACCTTGGGTCCTAACTATGGACCCAAGACTAGAAGAGTTCTTGCAGTTTATATATAAGGCCAAGGTCCAGGAGAGGATTCTGCTGGCAGAATGCAGTCAGTCAACAATTTTCTCCAGTTCTTTCTCCCCTCTGTAGGACCTGCACATTGTTTCAGAGGGTTTCCTCAGCCCTCTTGGAAGGGTCGTCTCCTTATGCTTCTACTGCTGTCTATAAGGCTCAGGATCCAGACCATGGTCTGAGCTGGTTTCTTCACATTTTGTGGAAGCTGGTCAAGCAGTTGTAAAGTTCTCTGTAACTGGATATGCTGAAGTAACAACATACCAGCGGTGGTAAAGACCACAGATGTTTTTCTTATAAAGCCAGATGTTGTAATTTTTTGCTTCAAACTCTGTTCATCTCCACATTAAAGATCAAGCATAGGGAAAACACAGGGGAATGAAATAGCCAAAACCAATATAATCCAGAAATAAAATATTTGATGGTTTCTTCGAAGCTGACTAGAAAGAGTTTAAAAGAGCATAAACCACAATTTCCAACAATGTTGTTTGCCACAATCACAGGAAAAAGGCAACAATTTGTCTCAAAGGATCCACACAGCCAACATAGGACTTTGCTAATGTAAGCTGGCATCGATGGGAGATGACGCATAGCTGGTATGAATCATCCAAAAGTTTAACATTTGTAAGAGAAGCTGACCAATGCTCAGCTCTGACTCTTCTTTAAAAGAAAGGTTATTTGTATGTAAACCTTTGTCAGGTCCTGGTTTATTGTCAAATAAGCAATTTATTCTCTTGTGATTTATTTTATCACTGACATTCAGTTCTGTCCTGTTTTCTGTGTTTGTGATCCTCAAGCTGCTTTTAGTCAACTGAAAAGTGTTTTTAAAAGACTGATGACAGTAATCCAGCTAGAACAGACCCAGTGATATACTGTACTTAGATTCACATAAGAGATGATCTACCATTTTGAAACTCACTTAGTGAGTCTGCTCATAGTTGGGGCTAGCAAGGGCACACTGGCAAGTCCCACCTCCTGCTTATGTTCTAGCTCCTCCCTTCTACACTTTGGATACTCTACAATCTACTAAAAGTAGTCCCTTTACAGGGGGCTAAAATGGGGCAAATATTTTTAAAACCAAGAATTTCTGCCAACTATCTGTGTGACCACATACTTAAGCCAATTCCGAGCATGTCATATATATGCCTGACCTTCCTAAACGTCCCCTTATTTTTCAACTCAGACTTTTAAAACAATTATTTACAAATCACATATTTTATACTAGTCTTTCTCAACTGGGATGCCTTCAGGTAAGGTTGGTCTATAGTTCCCATCTGGCCATGCTGGCTGGGGATCATGGGACTTGTAGTCAAACATATACAGAGGACACCAGGTGGGGACAGATGGGTTTAAACAATGAATTAAATGTTACTTATGTTCTGCAATTTGGCACTTTACATTTTTATTGACATATGACTTGTGAATGACCATCGGTTTCCAAAACAAGAATAGAGGATAAATTCCCAAAAGTGATCGGCATACTTCTCATGGAAAGAGAATGGTGGACTGAGCAGAACATTGGTTTGATGTAGTGTGGCTGTTCTTTTAAAAAATACACCAAAATTCTTTAAGTAGAAGATCTGTGTTTTTAGAGGTTTGGGCTTCACCTGTGTTTTTTTAAAATAATAATAATAATACAGTAAAACAAATGTTTTGCTGCTGAGCTGTTGTCCCTGGATTGAAGCCTGGACCTTAGGGGTGTATGGATTCAAGGTTGTCTATCCATTGTACAGCATCACTGTCCTCTGGTGAGAGGAAGACCAGCCAGGAGGAGCAGCTGTAAGAGCAAACACTGGTCCCCCACCCTCAAACATCCCAAGCACCTTGCAGTCAAGATTGCTTGCAAACAGGCATTTTTGTTGCTACTGCTCTGTATGTGTTGAGGCACATGTTGCCTTGGCTTTCTTTCATGCTTCCACCACCAACTAGTTATACCAGGTATAAGAGATGTCCAACATCCTGTGGCTGACCATATAGCCAACTCCACTCATTGAGTGAAGAGTTTTCAGCACCTAATAAAAGAGATGTGTGTTTCTGGAGTGAGACCAGGGATGTGTTTGGTCCAGGGCCCTCTCGGAATGGAGGTACAAAAACATTCCAAAACGGACGATACAAATTGATCATATCTCTGTGGTTGAAGCTAATCTAAAGGATTGTCTCTAGAATTGTTGTAAATTTCCAAGTTGGGTTTTTTATACATCCCTCCCTGCAGATATTTAAAAGGTAGTTTTCTTGAATTTAATTGGATTACTTATTTTATATGTCACCATTGGAGGGTGGGTTAAGATTATATTATATTTGTTTATGTATTATTTTTTTAATGTGCACTGCCCAGAGTGGGAGATGAGTAGTCTATAAAATAAATACTATACTTCCTACTGAATGGTATAGATTGAAGCCTGGTATTTGGTTAGATATGACATAGAATGGATCTGTGCAGAGTGTTTGAGATTGGATCACCTATGCTCTTAATACACCATTGAGCTATAGGCTCAGTAAAAGCCACAAATTTCTCTTTGGGTGAGGAGATGCCATCTATATTAATTGGAATTATTGTGATTTGTGATCCTCAAAATAACTGGATCAGTAAGTTTATGGTGTAACATTTCTGGATAGGAAGAATTGATTAATTTATTGACTACATGCCATTGCTCAGACAGGGCTGGGGAACCTACAGCCTTGAGGAGAGCCTGGGCTTCTGGGAATTAAAGTGCCGGAATATCTGGATGATTAGCCTATTTCCCCTAGGCCAGGGTTTCTCAACCTTGGGCCTCCAGGTGTACTGGGACTTTAGTCCCCAGAAGCCCAGGCTTCCCTCAAGGTCACAGGTTTGCCACCCCCGGTCTAGGGGATGCCTGTGTGTACTTGCCATCCATTCCCCTGTTCAGGGAGGCTTCTTCTATGATGGTGAAATAAAGAACCTTAGATGGCGTTTTTAAGGTTATCGTTATGAGGAGACCCATCTCAGTCACACCAATCTCACAGACATGCTGAGTATGAACTTGAGTTCCTAGCTAGCACTGGGGGGGTTTCTATGGCCTGATATTTATTTCTCTCTGTTATGTTTCATTTGTGGTGCATGAGCCTGTGGGCATTTGGGAGACTGAGACTGTAGGGCTGGATGGTTGTATCATGTGGCATATCTCTGAGCATCTGCGGCTATGACAGACACTGCCTGATAAGGACTTTGACAACTTTTGGATTGTGTACTTTTTGCTTTCTGATCACCTCATACCACCAAGCTAACATATGACAGGATGACAGTGAAAGTGTCATGGGGCTGTTAATAGCTATCTCTGTTGCTGTCACTGCACATACATATATACACACATCCCCCCTTCTATACCTCTCCATGTAACTTGATTTATGGCAAGTTTCTGCTGAGTTTTAACAATGGTGAAGTGCCATTTGGCCGTGATGAGTTTTCAGAGAGATCCTCCCCCATAGAACCTGCCCAGCCATGATTTGTAGAAGCAAAGCCCCTATCTCTTTTTACAATTTTTGTCATTAATTTAAAAATGCTGAATTGAATCCAAGCCTCATGTTTTCTGGCTACACCTAACCTAAATCCCATTGGTTTCAGTGTGTTTCCTTTTGATCCAAACTGTTGTTCTTCAGCAGTAGGGTGCTTTTTAAATTATTTTTGTAACTGCACTCCATACAGTGCTGTCAGTATGTAGCAGTTGTAAGTTTCTAAACTACATATGCTGCTTGGAGTACTATAAAGCTCCTGAATGGCTTTTTTGGAATAGAATAGACTCAGTTGCTGGTGTAAAAATCAGGCTGGGTAGATAACTGTGGTTACATTTCATATTTGGTTGCTCACTAGCTAATTTTAAATGTTACTAAATTATTGCAGAGCTGTCAAATATATAATAGTTTTGTGTTTGCAAAAAGACAAAATCTGCAGGGTTGACAGTTTTATTTTTTCCTAACAGCTATGAAATATCTTGGGAGCTTTTCTAATGCATTCTGCTGAGTCTTATGGTACTTTTTTCCTTTAAAAACAACAGCCGCAACATAAAAGCAACACCTGGGCAAACAAACAGATAAATAAGGTAGAACTAGGGAACTAGCATATCAGAGAGAAAACAAAAGAAAAGACAAGAAACGCTGTGACACCTTAAAGACTTAACTCCTGTATTTTAATGTTAATTTTCATGGATCAAGTCCACTTCATCAAACATAAGAGTGGATATAATAGTACGGTATACATTTATAAATTTATTTATTATATTATTTATTTATTTAGATTTATATCACCGCCCACTCGCCATGGCGACTCAGGGCGGCTTACAGTTAAAAAAAAAAAAAAAAAACACCACACAGCACAAACAGCTAAAATCCATTCCTCCTCCCGGCCAGAGGACATTAGTCTTATCTTTCCCTGGTCAGGTAGAGCCCAGGATTAGGAAGTGGAAGCTTCCATCTAAAAACTTTAAAACTGTTAAAATTTAAAATATCTGGTATAGAGACCCAGAGTGGCTGGGCTACGTTGGTTGGTTCACGAGATGGTCATGCAAATCAATGAGTTATTTACAACCAGTAATAAAATGCAATCAGTTTGTCAGACAAGTCTCTGATGGAAATCAGTTTGAGGAGTTGGGTTTATAAAATAAACATTCTGAAGGAAACTTTATGGGATAAGGCACAGACATCGGTCAGCTGTCCTGAGAGATATCTGCCTCCCCCTCCCTCCCCACATTTTTTAGTCTGCTCTGCAAGATGAATGTAATCCCTTTGTTATGCATTTGAAAATTTGATTATGTCCCAGAAACCCTTGGCTAGTATTCAAACCTTTTCGGTTGGTGTCCAGCATGTGTATATTTTATCTCTGCTCTCTATCCCTCTGAATCCTTGTTTTGTAATTTCCCTGTTCCAGAATGGCAACTTTTAGGTCCAGTATACAATGTTCAGGAGAATTAAAATATTTTGAAACAGGTTTCAGTGTGTTGGCATTTCTGATGTCTGATTTGTGTCCATTAATACTTTTGCAAAGAGATTGTCCTGTTTGACCTATGTAGAAGGCAGAAGGGCATTTTTGGCAGAAGATGGCATAGATCACATTAGTAGAAGCACAAATAAAACTACCCCTAATTATGTGCTTGACGTTGTTCGGTCTAGTAATTGTATTTCCGGAGTAAATGTGGGGGCATAGCTAACATCTGCGTCTGTTGCAGGGTACAGTTCCCATCACTGCTTCACTGTTGTGTTTCTTGTTGTGTGTCAATAGTTGCTTGAGGCTAGGTGGTTGTCTGTAAGCAAGTAGTGGTCTCCCACCAAGAGCTTGGGGAAATGAAGTACAGTCAAACCTTGCATAAAGAGTGCCTCACTTAAAGAATAACTCGCTTAAAGAGCAGAATTTTTTCTGAATGTTCGCTTCGCTTAACAAATAAAACCAACCAAAAACTCCCTTAACAAATAAATTGGGGTTCGCAATCCCCCCACACACAATTGGTCATTTACAATGGTGTTTTGCTTAAAGAGCAAACTCGCTTAAAGAGCAATCCTGTGCAACACATTATGCTCTTTAAGCGAGGTACCACTTGTACAGTTAAAAAACAACAACCCTGGTTTACGACCTAGGTCCATTCCGACAGCCTTTGTTGTAAACCAGAAAAATCATAAACCACAGCACATTTTGCCATAAAAATGCATTAAAAATTAAAAAAACCGGTCCCAAACCTCTGAAAAATAATACAAAAAATAGTAAAAATAATTTAAAAATTCCAAAAAAAAAGCAGAAAACACAGTAAAATGGATGAAAGAGGAAGCTAAGCTCCCTACCTTTTCCACTGCTTGAGAAATCCACCACCAGCACCATTTTCCTGGGCTCCAAGCAGGGCTGCCCACGGCCTAGACACTCTTCGGAGTTGATTTTTTTTTAATTTTCAAGGCATATTTATCACATTTCTGTCAGGGCCATCTATTGGCCAGCCCTGATTATTTATTTATTTATTTATTTAGATTTATATTGTCGCCCACTCACCGCGGCAACTCAGGGCAGCTTACAGTCAAAACAACAACAGTACAATAAAAATTATAAACTGCAACCACATAAAACAACCAAACCAGAACACAAACTAACTCCCATCAGGCCGTTGTTGTGGGCCCAGAGGAGGGGGCAATGTTCTTAGCCATTGCTAGGCCTTCGCATCTTCTTCCTCAGGTCGAATTGCAGAAAAAAAAAATCTCCAACCAACAGTTGATTGGGGTGGGGGAATTTCCAGCATTTCCTGGTTGTGTGGTGAGCTTCTACTGGAGCCAAAAAGCGACGACAATTTTCAAAAACAGAGCAGAAATACTCCAAACACCCTCCCACCACAGCAGCAATGATGAATTGTGACTTTCAGCGGTGGGGTGGGTGTGCTGATTTAGAGTCTAAAATGATGTGGGGCCACTATTTTAGCATCTAAAATAGCACTGGTCATCTAATTCCCGGTCATAAAGTGAAAAAGCATCGTAAAATGGGACATCATTTTCACTGGATTTCCTGTCGTAAGCCATGGCAAACGTAAGCCAAGTCATTCGGAAACCGGGGTTTTACTGTATTCTTGTCCAGGATGGGTTGAAGATCTTTTATTAGGCGTGTGAGAGGCCTGAGTTTGGACGGACGGACGGACGGACACACACACACACACACACACACACACACACACACACACACACACACACACACACACACACACACACACTTTTCCAAGCAATTTTTTGGCCGTTTGGGCTTCACACACACACACACACTTTTCCAAGCAATTTTTTGGCCGTTTGGGCTTAATGGCATGTACAGCCGCTGCATTATAAGCTAACAGCATGTGTATGTGCTAGCTTCTGTTATGAATGGTTCAGAAATACTGAATAATCATGTTTGACTGATGTTGGAGTTGCAAATTAAATAGACAACGCCGGCTGTATAAAGAACAGTTAAATGTTATATTTAAAGAAAAAGCTGCAAGTCGGAAATATTTGCTATGCTGGCAATTGAAATTTTGGTTGTTAAACATACACTTTACAATATATTTGTTTTCGAAAGCAGTTATTAGGCCCAGCATCCAGACAAAATTTCGGAAGCTGATATATGCTGCCTATTACTAGTGATGGAATAGCTGTTTAGCTTATACAGTAAAGGCTGCAGAAAGAATAATTCTCTTTCCTTATAGGGAAAAAGTAGAGAAATTTCTGTCCAACCCTTTCCCAGGGATTGGTATGGAATTGGAGAGGCTCAATAGTCTCCACATAAGCTTCACTGAAGGCCTTAGAGCAGTGTTTCCCAACTTTGGTTTTTGGATTTCAATTCCCAGAAGCCTAAGTCAATTATCCAGACCACTCAGCCAGGGGATCAAAGTCCAAAAACCAAAGGTTGGGAAAACACTGTGTTAGAGGCTTGTGCACCATATTGTAAGCTTACGTAGAGAAGGCATTGTTGGTCTTTGCTCAGAGATAGGAAACATTACTGCTAATTTGAATATATGTCCGAATGTCACGCTACTACTTAGTTTAGGAGATGTGCAACTGGACTACAAAGAAGGGAAGGGAGAAGCATTGATTCTAATATTAGTCAGGATGGCAAGTTTAATTATACAGGCAACTTTTAAAAATGAAATATTACTTCTGATTTTCAGTTTGAGTAATTAATTAAAACAGTAGTTAAGGAAAGATTACAGGACTGCAGTGGCTTAGTGGTTAAGATGCTGAGCTTAACAACTGGAAGGGCGGCTGTTCAGCCATTCGAAACTTGAGCACTCTGGTACAGAGTGAGCTCCTATCGTCTGTTCTAGCTCGTGCCAACCTAGCAGTTCAAAAGCAAGAAATTGCAAGTAGATAAACAGGTACTGCTTTGGTGGGAAAGGTAACAGCATTCTGTGCACTTTGGTGTCTAGTCATGCCTGCCACACGACCACAGAAACATCTGTAGATACTGCCTGCAGACAGCACTGGCCCTTTGGCTGTAAATGGAAATGAGACCGCACCCTTGAGTTTGACACAAGTGGCTTTCAAACAAGGAAGAGATTTACCCATGGAAAGATTGTGGCTGTGGGGCAGTTTTATCATCTGCTTTTATAATTCTTTTTATCCTTTCCTGCAGTAACATTAACGTTGTCATAAGAAGGCAACTGGAATTACTGGCACATCCAAAAATATCTCATCTTGGCTTCGTTAGAGGAGGTGACACCAGCAGAGTTTCCTCCCAGAATTCTTACCTAACAACGTAACATGTAGCTGAATCTGTGGTTGGGCTGAACTCCAGAGACAACATTGGCCCTGTAGATTTGACTGAAGAAAGTAGCATCATTCTTTGCATGGCAGTCATAGAGATTCCTCAGGTTGGAGATCATGGATGAGGCACACCCTCTGCATTCCTAACCCACCCACCTCGAAGCAGAAGCAGTAAATTTTCCTCAGTAAATTAGCAATCACATTTCTATCTATTTTCAAGGAATGTATCCTCTTGGTTATAATATATCAGAAGGTTTGCAAACGGCCTAGACTAGAGGACACAGCTCCTCAGGGTAGTATTTACCTTCACATCACTGCTCAATCATGCCTCATGCTCAGTAGTGGGCTGTCAAAAAAAAATACTACCACACTGTGGGTGGAGCCAACACCGTGATGTCATGGGCGGAGCCAACATCATGATGTTGTGGGCAGAGCCAAAGAAAAAGTTGAAAATACAGTACACATAAAAATAGAAATAAAAAACACATTAAAATACAAATTAAAATAGACATTAAATACAGATAAAAACACACTACATAAAACACACACAGACCTCAACCTTCCCACCCACCCCAAACACAAACCCGTCACTTACCCTGGGGTCGGGGAACAGCAGGTAGGCAGGCAGGAACAGCAGTGGCACAGCGGACTGGCGGCGCAGACTAGCCTGGCCTGGCCCTGCCCCGCAGCGCAGCCTAGCCCGGTGGCCTGGCCCGGCCCGGCCCGGCCCAGCGGTGCTCTGAGGAAAGGCCGCAGCTGCCGCTCCTCCAGCCGCTACACCCTTTCTGGGCAGCCCAAAATGGCTGCTTGGAAGTGTGCATACATCAAAACTCCATTTGACGCATGCACACTTCTATTTTTCAGTGTGCATGCGTCAAATGGAGTTTTGACGCATGCATGCTTCTGAGCAGCCATTTTGGGCTGCCCAGAAAGGGCGCAGCAGCTGGAGGAGCGGCAGCTGCGTCCTTTCCTTAGTGCACCGCCGGGCCGGTCACCTGGGGGTTTACTCACACACACCCTCGGGATCCCCTCCGGATTGCTGTTACTGGTTTGGCCGAACCGGGAGCAGCCCACCACTGCTCATGGTCCTCAATAGTGTTGCATATTTGGGGAAAGGAGAAGCCAGTTGATTCCAAAGGAAATTAAACCAGCAAATTTATTTGATCCTTTTGAGTTTGCATCTTGAATGCGTGTGGTGGAATGAACAGTTGAGGATGCATTCCGGGGGACACAGTTGAAAGTGGATTCCGGGTTGGTGTATACGGAACATTCACACTCAGGGGTGTGTGTGTGTGAGAGAGAGAGAGAGAGAAAGTGCATGCCACCTACTGGTTCAAGAACTGTGCACAAATGCCATCTTGATTTTGGTTATGCAGTTGGAGAGGATTTTGTTAAGGTTCCTTGATCATTCAGGTGTGTAAGTAGCAGATGGGCTAGCATGAGCTGTTTGTTCATCCAGCTCCGGGATTCTGATTAATTTCATAAAGACTGCCCTCACAGAAGAAACATCTGTATTAGCAGCCTGGGAAATGTTTTACACCAAAGGTTCACTTAGATTGTGTGGTTTTCCTACATGAAACTTGAAGAGAAACGGTTTATAGTCTTTCCGAAGCATATAAATGGGTGTACAATCATTATAGCATAACAGTCTCCAGGTTCCTTAGGGACACAGTTGCTTGCAGCAGCAGCTTCTTCCACATCTAGGCCAGTGAGAAAGATTAGCTGGCAACACAGGGTTGCTGTTACCAGGGTATGCCCGATTGTGGTTCAAAAATACAACAAATTTTGAGGAGGCTCTGAAACACCCCAGTGAAGCAGAACTTGATTGGCAGTAACTTCCTTTCTAGGAGGTTCACATTTCTCTGAATTATTACTGCTCAGTGTGTCCAGGGAAAACTTCTTCATCTTCATCACAACTGTACTTGCTTGTTTCTTCCTTTTTATTGTCCTAATCTAGCTATTATTTGGTGGGAAAATGTACTTTGGTTTTAACTGTACAGTAATTATGAGATATGAAATGCAAATGGCATGCTTTTAATGGGGCTATTCCAAAGTGACCATGTGTGTGTGTGTGTGTGTGTGTGTGTGTGTGTGTGTGTGTGTGTGTGTGTGTGTGTGTGTGTGTGTGTGTGTGTGTGTGTGTGTGAGAAAGTCTTGCTCTGAGTGTGCGGGTTTATTGGCTCTTCTCCAACTAGCAGCTGGATGCCATAATAGAGACATAAAATTCAACATCAGAGTACATGTTTTCTTAAGGAAAACCTGGCAAACCAGCAGCCATTAACATTTTAATGCATGCCTGAAGAAGTGATCATGAAAGGTTCGGGTTTTTAGTGATCCAATAAAGGTATCACCTTACTCCTCCATTATTATCATTATTATCATCCTCATCCTCATCCTCATCCTCATCCTCATCCTCATCATTATTATTATTATTATTATTATTATTATTATTATTATTATTATTATTATTATTATTATTATTATTATTATTATTATTATTATTATTATTATTATTATTATTTTGCATTCTTTACAATTTGAATAAGGATCACACGGCTAATCTTCCTAGAGTACATGTCAGTCTTTCTTTTTCAAGCTGTCATGTTTTCCTTCCTGTTTTCTCAAAACTGGAGCTAACACCACTGGCTTGACTTTTTAACAGACTGATTAGTCTAATCACTTCTATTTGTTGTACCATTCATTCTGATTATGTGTGAGGCTTTGTTTCAAAAGTTGATTTTTTTGTTTTCTTCCTTGGGTACCGTTTTTTTAAAAAAGCAGGAATATAGAATTTGAAAAACAGGTATTTTTAAAAGTATGGTTGAGAGCTTACCCAAAGAATCTAGCTTGCTGATTGTATATAAGTCTGATCTAAAATGGTGATTCTTAGATTCGTAAGGCATTCTAGGGCCAAATGCTATTTCTGCATATTTTCTAAAGTGCACTGTTCTATAGAGCCCACAGTACTGCTATATTGTCTTTAACACTGATCAGAAAAGCTAATTCTCCTTCATGGTCTGTGGACATCCATTCTATTGGGTTTTCCCTCTGCACATGCACGGTTTCTGGTTTTTTCAAGCTTAGCTTTAAAAAAAAAGCACCCCATCCCAGTATGCCTAGTGTCAGCACCCCGCCCCTTTCCTCAGTTCCATTTTTTCCGTTCACTGAACTGGTTGTGTTCTTCCAGGCTCCCGCATGTCGTAACTATTTGGAACGTTTTCTTTTACTTTTCTATAGTTAAAATTGTTCCTTTTAGTTTAGTGTTGTTTTACCTTGTTTACGAACTATTTTTTAGTTTCTAGAACAAGAATTAGTTATTTTCTTACTTAGTTTTTCTGAGTCTGCCTGTACCTCGCTACAGTGCTTGACACCATGAGCTGGGGGCTTTTCCTTGATGCCTTGAACAGGAGGACAATTCTCTGGGTCAGCCTGTATCTCACTACGGAGATCGACACCATGAGAAGTGGCTTCACTTCAACAACCCACCAACGTCCATCAACGCAGTCGATAGCTGGCACGCATCCAAAGTTGATCATGCCCCAGTTATTCCCTCAAGTCATACAGACTCTATACCTCCCTTTACTGCCACGGATCCGGAGCCTACTTTACCTCCAACAGCTGGCTATGATGTGAATGACATGGGCAGCGACGTGGGCTCAGCCCTCCACTTTTGTGCGGTGTTACCAGTTGGATGTGAGGGAATCCTGCCATGCAACCTTTGGCCGAAGAGTCCTGTTTGTGGTTCTCCAATGATGCCCTCTGTCCTGGTAAGTTAAGCTTGGGAATCACCCAATAGTATGGATGCTCATGGACCACGAAGGAGAAGAGTAGGTTACCTACGGTAAACGTAGTTCTCCGAGTGGTCCTGTGAGCATTCATATGTCCCACCCTACCTCCCCTCTTTAATTGGAGACACCGATAGTTTTTCGCAGCTATGCAAATGGAACTGAGGAAAGGGGTGGAGCGCCAATGCTAGGCATTCTGGGATGGAGTGCTTTTTTAAAGAAAAGCTAAGCTGGAAGAACCAGCCACCGCACATACAGGGATGGAAAACCCAATAGTATGAATGCTTACAGGACCACTCAGAGAAATAGGTGACCTACCCTTTTTGAGCTAACTCCTGTCTATAGATTCTGGGAGTTTTAGCTCTCCACCCCATCCCCCTGTAACTTTTTTCCACTTCTGGTTTTGAATACTGTGTAGGGTAGGTCTTTCTCACCAGAAAAGGCTTGATTAAGTTCCCCATCCGCCCAAAAACTTGGGATCCCCCACAGCTATTGATACTTCTCATTCTGTGTGTTCCATGCTGTTTTTGAATGCAGAAGCATCCAATCATGGATAACAAGTTGATAAAAATGGGATGGGCAGAATCTAGGATGCCACCAGAACTCAGTATGAGACACTCTCCTCAAGAGGGAAAAAGCCCTAAGCTGGACATGCAGAGAAATCAGCTCATAAAAACATTTCACAATGGCAAAGCAAGGTTAGGGAGGCTGCAATTTGTCTTAAAGAAGAATTGCTGGAGTGCTCTGGGAGTGGAAATTCTTTTTTATACTTTTTTTAGCTGAGAATAATATATTTTACCCCTCCAAGAGCCTTGATATATTGGGTACAAACTACACAGTCTCTAGGATAGAATACTGAGATTTGACTTGGCAAATCTGATGCTTTGACAGTATCAATGCTGGAGCAGGCAATTAGAGGAGCATGTTGTTGGATTAGACCCCCTGTTAGCCCTAGGCAGCATATCAAGAGTTGAGGGAGGATGTGAGGTATCATCCAGTACAGTATCATCTGGAGAACTCCCCAGTGTCAGAGAACTACCAGAAAATGCAAATGACAGCTCTGGGTTAAAGTCTGAAATTGCCATCATTCCTTGCCTTTGCGTATCCTTTCTAGGGCTGCAATCCAACAACATTTGGAGGCCAAAACATTGTCCTTCACTGATATGCACAACTAAACAACAAGGGAAAGCACACGAGCCAGAGGCAGAAAATAGCATGAATTAAATAAAATTTAGAGGGACTGACTGGCTAATACCAAATGGTCTGTAGGAGAAACATGTGGCTACAGAGCTATTTATTAGTTCTTCCACACACACAAGGGTTCCCTCACACATAGAATGCTAGGCCCGCTCTGCCTCTGATACCCTCTTGCCTCCATGTCTCCATTATCCATATGTGAGATTTTCCTAATGTGTCTACACTCTTCAGCTGGGAGGGTAGGAGAGTCAAACACATGAGCGTTGTTGATAATTGTGTTTTTAGCATTGTTTCACCAGAAGCTGAGTTCCTCTGGGTTCTAAGCAAGGACTGAGTCTTAGTTTTTCTCTAAAAAAGAGAAAGAAGAAAAGAGGCAAGAGACAAGATGATATCCCTGAGGGTAGAGCTTTACACTTCAAAAGACATTTGGTCTTTCTGATAAAATAAACTTCCTCTAGCAAATCAGTATCCAATTCATCTTATTCTTTGCAGGGGCTTGGTACAGCAGCTCTGGTTTCCCGTTCCAGCTGGCTTTTCCAAGACAAATTGTTTTGTAGGATGCAGTTGGTTGAGAAAAGGCATTATCAATCAGTTTTACCTCAGGAATCCTGTCTGTGAATCTGCAATTCATTTTGAGCATCTCAGAATGGAGAGGCTTAATACATTTATAAAGGGGGGAAAAGCCTTAACATCAGGGGGTCCCAACCTTTTTAAACCACAGGCCAGTCTTAGCCCCCAGACAGCTGAGCAGGCCTGACCAGAAGCAGAAGTAGGCATGTTTATGACAGCAGTAAATGTGCCTATTTCTGCGTTTACAACAAGCACAGGTGCATTTCTACATGCGGTGTGTGTTTTATAGCTGACATAAATGCATCCACCTCCAGGAGCAGCAAGGATGGCCACGGGCCACATGAAATGATGCCGTGGGCCAGGGCTGGCTTGCAGGCCATTGTTTGGGAACCCCTGCTTTACATGGAAGAAAAAGAGAGGCTCTATTTTGTGGTAGTCCACAGGTTTTACATGAAGAAAGTCCCATGTTCACTTCTTGGTGCTTCCAGTTAAATGCTGATAAGGGTGTCCATCACCACCATCATCATTATAAAGACCTGTAAAAAGTTTACAAAGGTGTCACAAAATAAGAGACTCTTTTCAAGAGCTGATAGCAAGAGAAGACAACTGGTAGTAACTTCAGTTTGTTACTAGGTTTTGCTTCCAGGGAGTGTCTTTTTCAGTACAGTATATAAGTCAGAGTAGGAGGTGGAGCATGGATGTAAATGCTCTGTCCGCAGCAGTAGGGTTGACAAATTTGAGCTGGTACAGTTTGGACAGCAAAAGCAGCACATAATCTGCACAGACAAGCTTGTGGGCCTGACCTCCCAAAATTGCCACATAGTGGGTGAGGAAAATGAACACTACCTAAGATTCAGGCGAACAGCTGAAAGTCAGTCCAGGGCAAAGTGGTTGTCAACCTTGGGTCACCAAATGTTCTTGAACTACAGTTCCCAGAAATCTTGGCCAGCACAGCCAGCACTGAAGGCTTCTGGGAGCTATAGTTCCAAAACATCTGGGGACCCACAGTTGAGAACCACAAGACAGGTTTCCTATACTGTTTGTGTTGGAATGGATCACTGTGTTGCTGAATGAGGTGCTGTTTGACCAAGCTACCATGGACAACGGCTTCCTATCACTCAGAGTGGCTCTTTCTGCTTCAGCTCTTAGCCAGTTTCTCCTGCCACTGTGCATAACTGAGAATTCTGGGGTGTAGCCCAGTTAAGCAATGACAGTTCAGCTAGTCTTACCTGTGCTTTTTGTATAAACTCAGAATGTGCTGCAGAAGAGAGTCAGTACAACCTTTTATCCCAATTTCACTCTCATGGGTCCATTGTATAGGGATTTGTAACTTGGTGAAGACCTGAAGGATTCTGTGCTAAAGAGATGTAGTGTGTTTTCCCAAAAAGTAGCAGTGGTACCAAAGGGCTATGTCTGTGTAGTTACACTGGAGCACTACTTTTCGGGAGGAACTCTGCATTGTCAATGTTTTCTGAGACATCATTCCTGTTTGGATGCCACTGCTGTTGGCAGGTGAATCAACGTTGGTGATCCATATCTCCTGTAGAAGAAGTCCAGTATTAGGCCAGAGAATACAGTATAGCTTTCTGTATGATAACCTATATAGAAGAGTTACAGTAGACTCCTCACGTCTCTGTACAACCCTTCTGATTTTAAGTGGCACTAATGGTAGATGACTGTAAATAGTAACTTAGGAATTATTGCTCTTAGATGTTTGACTGTGTAATTGATTGATGCTCTTGTTTGACTATGTAATTGATGGATGCCCTCTTTGAATGATTACTGGGTAGTTTGGCACACGGCTGGTGGCTGTAACCTTAATTGTGACTGATTAATTTGGTTGAAATATGTTGCTAAGTCAATTCAGCTGTTTCATTAAATGAATTGAATTGCATTCAGCTATTAGAGGTGTTTGAAGAAAAGATACCTGACAGATGATACAAGAGCACTCTAACCCCTTGCATTAAGCCATAAAAAAACCGTTAAGGCCCAAATTGAATTGTTCCAGAGAAGTTTGACTTCCAAACCCTTACGACCAATTAAGCAATGTGTGCATAATGAATGTCAGAAGTTAATTATAAACCCAATTGCCCATACTAGCGTTTTCAAGATTTTTTTAAAACTTTGCTCCAAATTTGTGTGTGTGTGTTGTGTCTACAGGTATGGGATCCAATGGCAAAAATGGGAAGAACATTTAAAAAGAGAAACTTCTGGAATGCCTGTGAAATATATATGCCTTCTATCCTCTTTTCTCAGTGATAGTTCTCCAAACTTTTATCTGTATCACCTCAGTTGAAAATAAAACATGAATTAAACGTGTAATAAATTAAAATAGAAGCCTTGCTTTTAGTGAGTTAAAATGGTTACTGTTGTTCTTTTCTTCCTGAGAGAGGTGAAGAAAGTCTTGGAATTTGACCTTTTTGAGCCAAGTGCAGATTCCTATCCTTTTGGAATTTAAAATAAGCTGTGACCATGCAAGAAGATGGACATTGAATGTGCAGTCTTATCGTGTGACAGAGAGGAAAAGGAGGGACAAATGATGAAAGATGGGCTTGGTTATTTTAGAATGTTAGAGAAGAAATGCTATAGCAGGAGGAAAGAGGAGTTTACATGTGCTTGCTTGTGAGTAGAATAGTAGATAAAATTTAATTCGGATCATGCCAGGACATAGAAATAGATACGTTACAGTTAAAATTAGTTTTCAATTAAAACTAGTTTTCCCTAGTTAAAACTAGTTCTGACTAATTATGTTTGTGAGAACTAGAATTAACTGATGATAAAAGATCCATTTCTAGTAAAACTGGTTTTAACTAGTCAAAACTAGTTCTAACTAAAGGCTTAGTTAAAACTAAAATTTCCTATCAAGGAAAAAGTTTCAGTTAAAACCAGTTTTCAGTTAAAACAGATTTTGACTAGTCAAAACTAGTAGTCAAAATTAGTTCTAACTAAACATCTTAGTTACAGCTAGAATGTCCTAATAACAATAAATGAACATGCGAAGCTGGTGGAGCTGTTTAGTTAGAACTTGTTTTGACTAATTAAAACCAGCTTTCACTAGAAATGGATCTTTTATCATAAGTTAATTCTAGTTCTCACAAATGCAGTTAGTCAGAACTAGTTTTAGCTAGGGAAAACTAGTTTTAACTGAAATTTTGTTTTAACTGTAACAGATATATACCTTTCTTGTTTTACCAGAGAAGTGGGAAAATGTAAAAAAATTCCTTTTTATTTTTATAACTTTTTTGTGATCCTCATTTTTTAAATCTACTTTTCCCTCATATAATAAAGTTGATTTTTTTTCAGAAGACATTTATACTTTTTATATAGAGCATAAGCTTGTGGGAGAATTCCAGTTTCTTTCTTTATTGGCATTACATATTGCTGCCTAATCTATATTGCTATTTCCTACCTGATCTGACTGGTTTGTAAGCATAAACAGCCAATGATTGAAACCTATTATAGATTTCTTCCTTGTTGTGGAATGGAAAGGTAAACAGCAAGTGATTGTGGGAGAAATTAGAGCTGATCTGTTTGGCTCTGGGCTTTTTCCCAATAAAGACCAAAATATTGAGGAAAACGCCACATCTGAGTGAATCGTACAATGGTTTTCTCACTGTCATATGCCCAGTTATACAACGAGCTGCACCATCATTTGCTCTCAATTGATCGATTATCTGTATGCTGCCTTTCCATAAGCTCACAGCAATACAAACTACAATAATAAGTTAAATCATTAGGCAAAACTATGTATTAGATCAAGTTTAAAAACAATTTTTAAAATATTTAAAAATACATTTTAAAATATCTAGACCACACATCCATTGCTTAATAGACTATTTGAAAAGGAAAGTTTTTCCCTGATAAGGGAAATATAAGAAAAAAAGTGTCCCATCCTGCCTTCCTCAGGCAACCCATTCTAAAACCTGGAATCAAATGCTGAGAATTCCTGTCTTTGCCAATAATCTTTGGAAAATGGTGGAACTGAGAGAAATGCCTTCCCAGAAGATCTTGAAAACCGAGTAGCTCATCTGGGTGATATGGCCTTTCAGATAGCCAGGACCCAAGCCGTATAAATGAGGGAAACCATGGCGGGTGACACATTACCGTAATTAATTGCCTATACCAACTGCCAGGGGATGGAGAAGCCGGGGCAGGTTGAGGACCTTGCCGCCCTGTGCCCACCCCAACATTTTGCATTGTATTGTAATGTAATGTATTGTCTGTAAGCCACCCTGAGTCGCCACGGTGAGTGGGCGGCAATATAAATTTGAACTAATAAAAAAAATAAATGGTGTAGTTGCCCTTTCTATAATCACATAAGGCTGGACAATTCCAGCCTAAAAATCTAGCTTTGATTCCCTGAGTTTTTCAGCAAATTAGTACTAAATGATGGTTACTGCCTTACTTTTCTTTCCTTCAAAAAGTTCTTTGTTTTTAATATTTCTGTAGCAGCAAGTGTTGGATTTGGCTAGTAGTGCAACTGAGGGGGAGATTCCTGATAGTTCATTTTCCCCAGCCACAGGACTACTACAATTTGCACATGCCTTTATATTCAGGATACTTAGAGCTCTAAATTTGAATTTTTCTAACTGAATGCACAAAAAACTGACATATTTCCCCCATCTCTAGGTGACATCCTGGTTGTGCTTTGCAAGTTACCTTGTGCCTTAAACCAGTCCCTCCCTTTCAAGCTAACCTGCTTCATAGGCTTGCGCATTTAAATGTAATAATCCCATGTAGACAGCCATGAGCTCCCGGGAGGAGGATGTTCTTTTATTTTCTTTCTCTCTTGTGAGCCTCATGCCCTGGAAAGAGCAACAGACAAAAGGCCACACAGTTAAACATTACAGAAGACAAAGATGGCCCTTGTGTTGAAATCTTGACAGGAGCAGAGTTGATGGGCTGTCTCTTCATTCATAGCAAGCACATACAAAAGCACAAAGCTCTATATAAGCAGTAGATGTTTTTCATGAGGGAGAAATGAGTAATCACTGTCATAAATGCTCACAAAGCCTCCCCACTCACTTCCTGTCTCTCCCCCCCTTTTTTTTCTCTTTATTTCAATAGTGCTGGGCCTAAAGGTGATAACATTTATGAATGGAGATCTACTATCCTTGGTCCTCCAGGTTCTGTTTACGAAGGTGGTGTCTTTTTCCTGGATATTACGTTTTCATCGGATTATCCATTTAAACCACCAAAGGTAAGACTGAGCAGCCATCTGTATGTTATCAATTCTTATTCTGTTTTGTAAGCAGGCAAAAGAGACAAGAGGATGCTTGGGCAGTTGCCATCACAGAACAGTGAATGGTCTTGCTTAAGTCAAGATGGCAGGCTGATTAGTAACTACACTCTGTGGTCTGATGTCGATATTATGGGGATTCATAATAGTAGGTGTTCAGTGTGCCACAGAAACCCAAAATGAAAAGGTTGCTTTTGGTGCAAGGCAACCCCCAGAACCTTCAAACTTAGTTTAAACCCATTGACTCAAAAACTTCCCCTCCTCCCTGCCCAGGCCAGACATGAATCTGCCAAAACAAAGGCACCTTTGGGTGAGTTCACTCTGCAGTTCCTTTCACTTAACCTAGTGTGAGAAAGATTAGCTGGCAACATAAGGTTGCCACTACCAGGGTACGCCCGATTGTGGCTCAGAAATACCACAATCTTAGAGGCGGCTCTTTCTGTGTACTGCTGTGTTGATGTTGTTGTTATAGCCTAGGCCATACGTGGAACTGCCAAAAATGAGGAAGTGTTAACAATAAATCTCATTGATTCAATGTGTCAGCTTCAGCTGAGACTGTAAAATTCAGGTCAGAAGAAGTGAGTTTGTTTAAGGTTCCAGCAACTCTTTCTCTCTCTTTTTTTAACCAGTTTCCCCTCTTCTCTGGGGAAAAGAGGGGAAAGGCTAAAGGACATGATTCCAATCCCTCTTTCCATATGCAAAAACAGTGGTCCTCAAACTAATGCCCGTGGGCCATATCTGGCCCTCCGTATCAAAAAAACCCGGCCCTCGCTGTGGCTGTGTGTGGCGCTGCAGGTACCGCATCTAATGATAATTAGCAGCTGTAGCCCTCTGTTATCAGAAGCTATGGCTGCTGTCAGGTTGCCATGGTGTGTGTGTGTGTATCGCACTGCTCCGAGGTGTGTGGCTGGGTCCATCCCAGCTTCTGACAGCAAAGAAAGCTTGTCATCTACTTTTCACTGTAGCCATTTTCGGAATGCTTAAGAGTTCTGTTTGTATCTTCTACTGAAATGGACACAGTGCAAATTAAGTGGTGAAAATTCTGGATCTGGATTTTGACCTCCTTTCTTTGGGGCGAGCTGGCTTCTGGTGAAACTCAGATGATCCTGGAATGTGTTCTCAGGGGAAATCTTTGCATATCACACAAATGTGTTTTTTTTTTTAAAGACAAAGGCATAAATAGCAGTTCCTTTTCCTTTGTGAGTGAGCGTGGCTTCTAGCAAGAACTGGATCAGAGATGTTGGTCTGTTTTCTTACATTGAGTCTGAGGTTTGTTTGCAACAGTCACTGTTTGCTTTGTTATTCATACAGTAGCTTTTATTCATACAGTAGCTTTTTTGTTCCCCCTTACCTTAAGTTGTTGTAAAGATAGACTTTCTTTTCCCAATATTGATGTCTCTGTTTTTCTACATTTCAAAAAGCAGAAATTCCCCAAGAGGAGAAAAAAAATTCTGTTCAAAACTAAAACTTATGATTGAAGCTATACTCCAATGGCAAGAAATAAGTCAGATCACAGATCAACCTCTATCAGTCGAAACAGAGGCGCATTGAGACTTTTTTTTCATACCTTAACTTCTAGCCCAAATAAACATGAGAAGTGAGCTCCTCTTGTTGATTCCCTAAGGAGAGGAAAAAGCCTCTGTTTACTTTGGCCTGAGCCCACTAAATGTACTGGGGCTTCCTTTCTATAAATATGGATCAGCTGGTCTGCACTAGTAAAGATTATGTAATTGTGGGTAGGACAGCTCTGCAAGTCTGCTGTTTGTTTTCTCATTTCATTTTAGCTCTCCCAATCTGCTCCCATTGTTTTAGATAAAAAGTAGAAGGTCTAATGGGATTATGCTAAAGTTTATACTTGGGGTGGAAAGTTAAAGTGCAGAAAAAATGCACTGATGTGCCAATGTTGGTCTGTGTTTGAATTTCTTTGTTCTGGGAGGTATAACTTCAACCACAACTTTTTATTTTAGAACTCTTTTTTTTTTTTAGAGATTATTAATATGCTAATTAATTTGTGAGTGGATGGATGGATGACACAATTTGGTTTTATTATTTACATGTACAGTAATACCCCGGATAACGATTGCACCGGATAACACTAAAACCCCATAACGACGACAAATTTGGGAGGAAGATTTGCATCGGATAACGTTCGTTTTAGTGTTATCCGATCCATCATCATAAAGAAGTAAAGGAGGCCAAAGCTCCTCTCCCTGCCACTTCCCTCCTTTCCCCCCACCCACCCCCAGCAGTTTGGGGACTCCCCACAGCCACCCCACTGCCTGCTCGGCCACGAGAGAATCCAGCCTCGCCCTGCACGCTCCAACAGCCAGCTGGAGGCTTTTGTTTTTCTCTTCACTTCCTGTATTGAAATGACAGGGAAGGGGAAAATAGAGAGATGTGATTGGTTCTCTAGAGAACCAATCACATCTCTCTATTTCCCCCTTCCCTGTCTACAGGAAGTGAAAGAGAAAAACAGAAGCCTCCAGCTGGCTGTCGGAGCGTGCAACAAGGTAAGCAGGGCGAGGCTGGATTCTCTCGTGGCCGAGCTGCGCGTGGGGGTGGCTTTAAAGGCAGGGAGGTCTCTTTCTTTCCCTGCCTGCCTTTAAAGTGGTTTGTCCCTGAAGTCAGGACTTTTTTTCTTAGCGTTGTTAGATGCATGCATCGGACAACGCTAAAAATCGGATAACGTCATGACTTGTAGAACCTAGTCATAACATTATCCGGGGTATTACTGTACTAGTTTAATCATATGTTCATGCCTCGCGTGCCTCAAACAGAAACCAAAAACTAGCCATTGAGTTGAGCAGATTGTTTGCTTAAAGATGAAGATTAGCTAAACACATGGAGCTGAGATGTTCAGAAATTAGCTGCTACTTTATGAACGAATCAATTGAATGGATGTTCTCAGTTTCTTAATCTGGCACTGACTGAAGATAACACCATGATTTATATTAGAATGTAGTGGACACTTGTAGATTACCAAAATTGGAAGGGTGTGTGTGTGTGCATAAATTTGCATGTACCAATTTGTTCATATTAATGGAAAATGTAGAAGTAATGACTAAAATATAGATAGAAATACATTACATCTTAACATTTGGGAGGGCTGTGATAACATGCATATTTGCTCGGGCTGCTATACAGATTATAACAAGTGATGGGCAGTTGTCTGTTGATGGTTCTCTCTTCTGATGATATTTAAATCTCTGCAAACTTGGATTGCACAGCTCTTTGGACGCAGGGTGGCTTCAAAGAGAGGGGTGTCCTCTATATAGGAAAATTCACACACATCATTTCTTGTCATTTTCAGTTTAAGCAACAGCAGGAGTTCATGACACAATTTGTGGACATTTTAGTAGCGACATTACAAGATGTAAGGTAGGTTTGAGGACCAGTGCTTACATGCTGCAATTAAGTTAAGGCCATACTGAGTATAGACCAAGCATTCTCAACCTACGGCCCATGGGCCAAACCCGGCCCCCAACACCCTCATTGCTGTTGCTGCTAGCAAAAATCAGAGAAAGCGCATGTTTTTTGTGAGTTCTTGTACATTTTTTGTGAATTCTCTCGTGAAAATGCAGGGTTTTTTTTTTTTTTTTTTTTTTTTAGTTCTTGAGCATTTTGGCAAGTTCTCGTGTGAAAATGCACATTTTTGTGCAAGAACTCTCTGAAAATGCACGAGAACTTGCTGGAAACGTGCATTTTCATGCGAGTACTCAAGAACTCACACGGAAACACGTGACTGGCCCACACAGCCATCTGAGGGGGACTGATCCGACTCGCACCCAGAAAAGGTTGAGACAACCTGGTATAGACTGTTGTAAACCAGATCACATTTTATTGGGGCTTCATTGATGGCCCATAGGTGAGCTGAACAAGTGCGGATAGGAGAAGCCATTCAGTAAAAATAAAATCCGTAAGACTTAGACATGAAGGAGTAAATCCAAACTTGGTCATATTTAGGCCTGAATAACTGAAGCTAACAGGACTTAAACTAGTCGTGAGTTAATTAAGTCCCACTAATTTCAGTGGCTCTGACTCTGGATCTATGTCTGAGACAATAAACCTTAAGTGATAAATCAATAAGATGAAGACATATATTGATTCAAATTTTGCATAGAGAAATAACTTTTGTCCTACTGGTTTCAGCAATAACTAGGTACTGTACTTGTAAGATATATGCTGAATTGTAAATCAGTTTATTATTGTCACATTGTGTCTTTGATTAGTGAAATCTGCTTAATTTCTGCCACTGGTTCTGTTTGTCATTGTTATTCCATGCCATCTCGTTGTCTATGACCTGTGGCAACCCTTTGATGAGCATTCTCCAAAATGTCTTGTCTTCAGCAGCCTTGTTCAACTCTTACAAAGTGACCCCATGGCTTCTTATAGGGAGTCAGTCCATCTGATATTTGGTTGAGAATGTCTCTGCCAGCCTCAGTGTGGTAAAGGAAGAGAAAGCGTTCCTCCTCAAAATGCACAGCAGACACAGTTCTCTAACCCTTAAGACAACAGACACAGTTCTCCTTCGTGTTGTTTGGGGATGCACACTAATGGGTTCTGTGCCTGCGCTGAATCCGAGCAGAGCTGAAAAGCTGATTGGATAAAAGTTTTGAAGTTAGGACCGCCCACCATGCCCAACCGCCTCTGGCGCCATTTCGCGCTTTTCCCTCAGTTCGCTTTTTTCCGCTGCGAAAGCAGGAGCTCGGAAAGAAAGCTGTGCCTTGTGTGTGTCTGAAATTGTTTCAGAAATCTTCAATTTTTACCGCTTAACAATTTTTTTCGGACCAGGGGACTAATAATCCCTTGGTCCTCGCGTGGCTGGGGGTTTTTTCCCTCAGCCCGCCGCAAAAAAAAAAAAAAAAAAAAAAACTCGTGAGGTAAATTTACCTCAGCTCATCTCGTGTCGGGGCCTCCCGGCCGGGATAATTTTTCTTGTCAGGCCATCTGCCTCGGTGGATGGCCGCTCCTGCAGCATTCAAGCAGTGCCCGTCCTGCAAGAAGAAGTTTCCTACTTCGGACGGACACGTGAGGTGCCTCCGCTGCCTGGGCGAGAATCATCAGGTCCAGGCCTGCTCGGTTTGTCGGGGTTTCTCCAAATCTGCTCTAAAGAACCAGCAGTACCGCCTCCAGTCCCTTCTGATGGAGGCTGCCTTGGCACCATAGCCTTCCCCTGTCCGGGAGGAGGCCGCTGCGACTTCTTCAGCGGCTCCTTCGACTTCTGCTCCTTCTTCGCGGCCGTCCGCCGCAGAACTGTTCAGACAGAAGAAGGAGCAGGACAAGAAGAAGAAGGAGAAAAAAGAGAAGAAGAAGCACCACAAGTCTTCGTCTTCCTTGCCTCCAACTCCGTGCCCGACGCGCCCATTGCCAACAAGGTCGCTGGTCTCCGCTGCCGTCGCGACCACGATCTCCACGGGCAGGATCTCGTTGGCTTCTCCAGTGGTTATCTCGCCGGAGAAGGCCCCCAGCTTACCGCCTCTGCCGGAGACTCCGCCACTGCCACCGCGGAGGACTGCATCCCTGGCGGCCCCTTCTGTGGCTCCTGTTCCGGCTACCGAGCCATCGATTCAGTTGAGCTTCATCGCCCCGTTCCTCGAGGCGATGGTGCAGAAGGTCCCCCAGCAGTTCCGGGTCCCTCAGCCATCACCGTCGGCTGTTCTGGAGGCTCTTCAGCTCCGTGAACTTGCTCCAGAGGCACCACCACTCCGTGAGGAGGGCCCGGCTCCGAAGAGGCGTCGGACGGAGCAGGCACGGTCGGAGGTCTCTCTCCCTCCGCACCAATTGCCTATGCCGGGGAGCGATCCGAGGACCGCCAGGCCGTACTGGTCGGACTCGGACCCCGAGGCCTTCTTCCCACCGCCCAGCGTCTCAGAGCGGTCAGAAGGCTCCATGCCAACGCCTCCCTGTCCTTCCATGCGGCCAACTACGCAACGGCCATGGGCGGGTACAACTGCCGCCTCTGGGAGAAGGTCGAGGCCTTCAAGTCGCTGCTGCCGCCGGACCGTCAGGCTGAGTTCAGGTCTGTCTGCCAGGAGGGCAACCAGCTAGCCCTCCAGCAAATCCGAACTGGGCGGCACATCATGGAGTCGGAGGCGAAGAACCTAGCCTCCGCCATCTAGATATGCCGGCACTCCTGGCTTCGCTCGGCCGATCTTCAGGACGATGTGAAGAAACTGGTGGAGGAGCTGCCCTTCGACAGCGAGGGCTTGCTTGCCAAAGAGACCGACACCTCTTTGGGGGAGCTGAAGGGGGACTATGTCACTATCAAGCAGCTCCGCGCTCCTCGCCGGGGGACGGGTCGGTTCCACCAGGACCAACCCCAGACCTCGTCTCAAGGTCCGTCCTACCAGCCCCGCCAACAGCAGAGGCAGGAGGACTACCCCCGGCACCAGTTCTACCGGCTGAGACAGCAAGCCGCCCGTCCGCGTTACCGGCAACGGCAACAGTCTGGTAAGCGGACGGATCAGAGGAGCAAACAACGGGTTTGACTCCTCCGTGTCCGAGACTCTGCCGTACCGTTCCCCGGTGGACTACCTCTCGGTGTGGTCCACCATCACCACGGACAAGTGGGTTTTGGCCATCTTAGACTCTGGCTACGCGATCAAGTTCAAGAGATGCCCTACTGTCAGACGGGTCCAAGTCACCGATCCGTCTCCACCGCTCCAGGAGGACCTGTCAGCCCTCCTGGAGAAGGGCGTCATAGAGCCGGTTGTAGCGTCGGAGTCTCACGAAGGGTTCTTCTCCCGTTACTTCCTCGTGGACAAGAAGGACGGAGGGTCCAGCCCCATCTTGGACCTCCGCCTCCTCAACAAACACATCGACGCGAGGAAGTTCCGGATGGTGACCCTTCAGGCCATCCTCCCACTGATCAACCACGGGGACTGGTTCACCGTCATCGACCTGAAGGATGCGTACTTCCACGTATCCATCAGGAGGGAACATCGCCGATACCTCCGCTTCCAGGTGGGCAGCGAAATCTACCAGTACACGTGTCTTTCCTTCGGTCTTTCCACCGCTCCGAGGGTCTTCACGAAGTGCATGGCACCGGTGGCTGCTCATCTTCGGCTGCAGGGGATCCAGGTGTTCCCATACATCGACGACTGGTTGGTCTACTCTCTGACCAATCAGAGGGCCAAGGACGATGTTGCTCATTGCCTGGCACTCATGCAGAGTCTCGGTCTGCAGGTCAACTTCAAAAAGTCTCAGTTGACCCCCACTCAAAGGATAGACTATATCGGAGCCGTACTGGACTCTCTGGCTCTGAGAGCCTACGCTCCGCCCAAACGTCTGCAGGACATCCGTGCGGTGGTGGCACAGATCCAAGGCAGGCGTCGCATCCGTGCGAGGGACGCCCTCCGTCTCCTCAGACTCATGGCATCGACCACGGCGGTGATCTCGCACGCCAAGCTAAAGATGCGGTCCCTCCAGTCGTGGCTCCTTCCCTCGTTCGACATCGTCCACGACGACCTCGGGAAGTGGCTCACACCGACTCCCGAGCTGCAGGACCAGCTGGACTGGTGGTGATGGACCACAATGTGGCCACGGGGAAGCTCTTCGTCCTCCCCGCGCCGACCGTGCAGGTCACCACCGACGCGAGCACGCACGGATGAGGAGCGTGCTGCCGGGGTCTACGGATCCACGGGGTCTGGACGCCCGCGGAAGCCAGGCACCACATCAACTTCCTCGAACTGCTAGCAGTGTGGAAGGCAATGCAGTCCTTCAGACTTTCCATAGCGGGCCGGGTGGTGCAGGTCGCTTCGGACAACACCACGACCCTGGCCTATCTGAACAAGCAGGGAGGGACCAAGTCTCTCTCCCTCCTTCACCTGGCTGTCCAGATCTGGGAGTGGTGCCTGAAGGTGCACGTTTTTCCCATAGGGATCCACATTCAGGGCACCCTGAACACGGATGCGGACTTTCTCAGCCGCAAAGGGACGGCAATGCACGAATGGGAGCTGGACGGATCGGTGTTCGACCGGCTGTGCCGATGGTGGGGCACACCGGTCCTGGACTTGTTTGCGACACAAGCCAACGCCAAGTGTCACCGTTACTGCTCCCGAGCGGGGATCGGTCAAGGATCGGAGGGCGATGCCTTCATGGTTCCGTGGCATCAGGACTTTCTGTACATGTTTCCACCGATCCCCCTCATCCAACGGGTCCTGGTGCGGATCCGTGCGGAGCGTGCATGGACGATTCTCATCGCCCCGTCCTGGCCGCGTCAGCCGTGGTTTCCATTGCTTCAGACTCTGGCTTGCGACTTCCTTCGCCTGCCCACCGATCCGAACCTCCTCCGCATGGGGGGCGGTCGGATCCTGCACTCGGATCTGCCGAGCCTGCACCTGACGGCCTGGCTTATCCGCCCGACCTAGCGCGGATCCTTGAACTCTCCCGTAAGCCATCCACGCGGAAGTCCTACGGTGCCAAGTACCGTCATTTTCTTGACTTTTTACAATCCAACGACCGCTCCGTGAACTCCGTATCCCTGCAGGACGTGATGTCCTACCTCCTGCGATTGGCTGAGTCAGGATCCGCGCACTCATCACTCAAGGTCCATCTGGCTGCGGTGGTGGCCAATGCCCCACCTTCCTCTGTGCTGTCCTCTGCCTTCAGGGACAAGACTGTGAAAAGATTCTTCCAGGGACTGCGTAATGCTTACCCTCCGGTCAAGGTACCACCTCCTCAGTGGTCCCTCACTGCTGTGCTCACTGCGCTCACCAAGGCGCCCTTTGAGCCTATGGCTACAGTGGACATTAAGTTTGTCTCCTACAAGACTACCTTTCTTGTAGCCATCACCTCTGCCCGGAGGGCAGGTGAACTTGCAGCCCTGAGGTCTGACCCTCCTTTCTTCAAGTTCTACCCTGACAGGGTAGTGTTGCACCCGGACCTGGCATTTCTGCCCAAGGTCCTGACTGACTTTCACCTGGCCCAGTCCATCACGCTTCCAGCGTTCTTCCTGAATCCTTCGTCTGCACAAGAGAGAGTGTGGCATTCGTTGGATGTCAGGAGGGCCTTGCTGTTTTACACCCAGAGGACTGCGTCCTTCAGGAGAGCAAAACAGTTGTTTGTGGCCTATGGTGGCAAGACTAAGGGACAGCCTCTGTCTGCCCAGAGACTATCTAAATGGATCTCAGGTACCATTTACCTGGCCTATGAGATGTCATCACTGCCACCTCCGCCTCATGTCCGGGCCCACTCCACCAGGACATTGGCATCATCCACTGCCTTCCTGGAAGGCATCCCGATGGAGGACATTTGCAGGGCCGCTACCTGGTCCAGGCCCTCCACTTTCATCACCCACTACCGGGTTGACACCAGGTCTGCCGTCGACGTCAGACGAGGCAGATCCATCCTGACGGCTGGTCTCCGATCCTCATCGTTGATGACTGCCGCCCCATGATGCCCACACGCTCTCCTGCATCTCAGGACGCCGGCTGCCCACCATCCAAGTAAGTGAGCTTGTTACTCACCCATTAGTGTGCATCCCCAAACAACACGAAGGAGAAAGACAGGTTTCACTTACCAGTAACTGTCGTTCTCCGAGTATGTTGTTTGGGGATTCACACGGCCCAACCTGACCTCCACTCGAGGCTGCCGGCCTGAGATGGCCTTATGCTCTGCAGGCAGCTCTAGTATCGAACTGAGGGAAAAGCGCGAAATGGCGCCAGAGGCGGTTGGGCATGGTGGGCGGTCCTAACTTCAAAACTTTTATCCAATCAGCTTTTCAGCTCCGCTCGGATTCAGCGCAGGCGCAGAACCCATTAGTGTGAATCCCCAAACAACATACTCGGACAACGACAGTTACTGGTAAGTGAAACCTGTCTTTCTCTAACCCTTCAGACAACTAGATGTTTTAACTAACAAAGTCCCAAAGGGAAAAAATGGAAAATTCTGAGGCTTTGGATTCTCAGTACAGTTGTACCTTGTTTAAAGAGCATAATGCGTTCCACAGGATTGCTCTTTAAGTGAGTTAGCTCTTTAAGTGAAACACCATTGTAAGTGACCAATTGTGTGTGTGTGTGTGTGTGTGTGTGTGTGTGTGTGTGGGGAATGTGAACCCCGATTTATTTGTTAAGCGAGTTTTTGGTTGGTTTTATTTGTTAAGCGAAGCAAACATTCAGAGAAAATTCTGCTTTTTAAGCGAGTTACTCTTTAAGCAAAGCGCTCTTTATGCAAGGTTTGACTGTATCTTTGCAAATGAGAATTTGAAAGAAATACACTCTCTTTACAACGTTAGAAAACTAAACATTTCAAAAGAAATTCCTCTTTAACATTTATTTAACATAAGTATGTGGCATGACTACACAACAAGGAGTAAGGCTACATGTAAATGACAAACATAATTGTTTAAAATGCACTTAAGAACATATGGTATTGATAGATTGAAACATTGGAATAATAATGTGAACATGTCATATTTGAACCATCTTCATTGGGACTGATATTGCAATGGGGGGGGGAATACCTTCTAGTTACAAAGTTAACCACGAAAGGGTTACTAAGATTTCAGAGAGAAATCAGATAAAAGAGGTGCAAGTTCTTGCTGAACGAAACAAGACAAGTCAAAACATTCACTTTTCCCCACTTAGAGATACAGTAATACCTCGGATAATGCTAAGATTTGGTTCCACAAGTCTTGGTTGTTATCCAATTTTTAGTGTTAAAATCCTATGCAGAGGCGTAGCTACCGCCGTATCTCCCGTATCAATTATACGGGAGGCCCGGGCCACGGGGGCCCCCAACGTGCGTAAGCAAAACAAATCTTTACCCTTTCTAAGGGCCCCCAAACAAATTTTTATACGGGGCCCCGCCAAGGCACGCTACTCTTCTTATCCTATGGGATGTATTGGATAATGTTAAAGCTCCATAGAGATACATTGTAACCGTACAGGCTTTAGCGGTTGTTATCCGATACATCCCATAGGACCTTAACATTATTCGATCCAATTCTCCCCAGATTACTTAACATTATGAGATTTTAGCGTTATCCGAGGTAAACTTTATCCGAGGTATTACTGTATAACAAGCATGTATTCTTGACACATTCTACAAAGTACGTTATTATTTATTTATTTATTTATTTATTAGTTCAAATTTATATTGCCGCCCACTCACCGTGGTGTTGCAACATTAGTGTTGCAAAGTGCAAAATAGAAAAATGAGCTACAAAAAATGTAATGTTATACTTCCACTCAGCTGCTTCTGTTCTCAGTGAAATATCTTAATCTGTTTAAGAGTACAGGGAGGTTAAATAAGAATACAGGATGATTAACATAATACAGCACAAATCACACATCATCATACATACCACCCCTGTAGCATTGTTGATCTTCAAACACCGCCCTGCAGCCTGCTTGTTATCTGTGGGAAAAGAGCTGTAACAGAAGAAAGTTTTACATATTATATTTTGTAGTTTAAATAATTTCATGCCGCCTTCTTATGGGTGTTATATGACATGGTCCTCCTCTTCCTGTTGTCTTTAAGCTTTTTTAGCATTATTGTCCTTTTCAGTGAATATTTTCATGGAGGCTTCGAAAATATAACAGTCTCAGTTTCATCAGTTTGGGCTCCAGAAATAATTAAGGGTTGATCTGCTGTAGGATCTATTTGTTTGTCTTTCTTGCAGTCCAGAATACAGTAATACCTCGGATAATGTTTACCTCAGATAACGCTAAAATCGCATAACATTAAGTAATCTGGGGAGGAGAATTGGATCAAATAACATTAAGGTCCTATGGGATGGATCGGATAACAACCACTAAAGCCTGTGCGGTTACAATGTATCTCTATGGAGCTTTAACGTTATCCGATGCATCCCATAGGATTTTAACATGCATCGGATAACACTAAAAATCGGATAACACCAAGACTTGTGGAACCAAGTTTTAGCGTTATCCGAGGTATTACTGTATCTGCAAAGCTCTCTTCCATCACTCTATTTCAAACAAATTAATATTTTTTCTGTCAGCTTTCTTTATTGTCCAACTTTTATAATTTTACAAGGTGATTGCAAATATGAGTGTAGATTATCTTGATCTGAGTTCGAATGACACAGCCTTACACTTTATATTTTCTAATGCCTTCATTGCTAACTTTCTGAGTCTCAATCTTCTTCTGATTTCTTCACTGCTATCTCAATTTCATTTTTGATTTCTTCATTGTCAGCATTAATATTGTGTGATGTTCAACTAAGTCCTGCTTTAATTCTTTCATCTTTGACTTTCACTAAAACACATCTCAAGTCATTGCTGCTTTCTGCAAGCAAGATGTTTTTATGTGTACAGTAAAACCTCATATAACACTAAAACCTGGTTCCACAAGTCTTGGTGTTATATGATTTTTAGTGTTATTTGATGCATGTTAAAATCCTATGGGATCCATAGAGATACATTGTAACCACACAGGCTTTAGCGGTTGTTATCTGAAGCATCCCATAGGATCTTAATGTTATATGATGCAATTCTTCCCCCCAGATTCCTTAATGTTATGCGATTTTAGTGTTATTCGATACTAATGTTATATGAGGTATTACTGTATATCTTAAATTAAATCAAGTGCTGAATTTCCTCCTCCCCATTTTTTCAGAACAATCTATAGTTTCTCATGATCCACACAGTCAAAGGCTTTGATGTAATTTATAAAGCAGAGGTTCCCAACCTACAGCCCATGGGCTGGCCCCAGCCCATGGTACCAATTATTCCAGCTTGCAATGAGGGCCCCACCTCTGCCACCAGAAGCACCAAAAACACGCTGGAAGTGCCAAAAATACAGGAAAAACATGCCGGAAGCTCCCCAGATGCACCAAAAACAGCTGAAAATGCTGTGAAAAAAGTAGAAAATGCTGCAAAAACGTAACACAATTGCACCTGCCGCTGCCACTGCTGAAAGTGACTGGAGGAACCTCACCTCTGGCCCACACATCTATCCGAGGGGGAGTGGTCCAGCCCACAGCCCAAAAAGATTGGCCTCCCCTGCTATAAAGCATAGGCTGATCTTCTGAAATTCTTGGATGCACTCCTGTATCCAGTGGATTTTTGCAATATGATCTTGAGTGCCTCTTCCTTTTCAGAATCCATCTTAAACATCAAACATTTTTCACTCCTTATAAGGTCCTCCTTGTTGCAGCACCTTGAGAATCACTTTGCTTGCATGGGAAATTAAAGCAATACAGTAATACCTCAGATAACATTAGTCTCGAATAACACTAAAATCGCATAACATTAAGCAATCTTGGGGGGAAGAATTGCATCGGATAACATTAAGATCCTATGGGATGCATCGGATAACAACCGCTAAAACCTGTGTGGTTACAATGTATCTCAATGGATCCCATAGGATTTTAACATGCATCGGATAACACTAAAAATCGGATAACACCAAGACTTGTGGAACCAGGTTTTAGTGTTATCTGAGGTTTTACTGTAGTCCTATAGTTACTTCACCTTTTGACATCTTCTTTCTTTGGGATTAAGGGACTCCAGTGGGTTAGTGTTTAGGAATCTGAACTTGATGACTGGAAGGTCAGCAGTTCTGCAGATACAGACAGCACTGACTCTTTAGCTATAAACAGAGATGAAAACCGAACCCTAGAGTCAGATACAACTGACTTTTGATCAAGGGCATCCTTTCCCTTCTTTGAGATTGAAATGTGTTTTGAACATTCAAGTCTATGGCCTTTTGCTTTGTTTTCCATATATTTTGTCATGTTCTTGGCAGGATTCAGTCTCTGGGGTTGATATCCAATACAAATAGACTATCTTTGTTTTAAGAGACCGCATCACACAAAGAATATCTGTCCATCCCACCCGAGCAGACCAGAGAGGCTCTCTAATTTGTTCCATCTGCTAGAGAGGTGCGTCTCTCTAGCACTAGAAGGAGGGCCTTCTCAGTGTCCACTCCAGCCCTATGGAACTTCTTGCCAACCAAGTTGCATCTCCATACAGAATTGCTGCCCTTCAGGAAAGGTTTAAAAACCTGGCTGGGAGAGCAGGTGTGGGGCACTGGCAGTCCTGTGGCCCCAGCCTGCTGACTGGTTTAAGAATGCTCTCTCCCTCTTTTTAAACTGGTGGGAGAGTAGGGAATATTTTGTGGTAGTTTTTAATGGGGTTTTAATTGTGATTTTAAAATTGTGATGGTTTTGATATCTGTACACCGCCCAGAGTCTTTGGAATTGGGTGGCAATACAAATCCTTTAAATAAATAAATATCCCTGATGTTTTATTTCTTCCTAGTGCTTTCAAAGCAGCTTTCACTTCACTTTCTAGAACTGAACATTCTCCTTCGTGTTGTTTGGGAATGCACACTGAACATTCTATATCATAGGATTTCTCTTCAAAGGAATCTGTCATACTTTTTATCAGTTCTGTATTCAGCGCAGGCACCGGCTGCAACTTGTATCCGAGAATGCATTTTCCCCAGAAGCAGGAAAAATGCCATTGGCGTGAATTTGTTTAAGGTGGATCACAGCTTGCCATGGAGTGACCCACACACTATGATCATGGAGCCATCTCCTGTGGCACATATGAAATGAGACATGCAGGATTTAACACTGGGACTACAATGGACTGCCGCAGCCTTGAGAATACAGTATGGACAAGGTGCACCTTCACAGCCAGTCCATCTGGCATGGACTCTTCACCTTTATGACCATTGGGAATCAGAGTTCTTCTGTATAGATCTTCAGTATAAAAATAGTGAGCTTCTCTATTGGTCAATCAGCATTCCTGATCTAGGCTTAAATTTCTCTTTGATTTCTCAGATCTCCTGGAAGAGATCCCTTGTTTCTCCCCTTTCATTGTTCTCCTCAATTTCTTTGTACTTGTTATTGTAATAACTCTCTTCAACTCTGTTGCTGAAAAACAGTATTCAAGGTTCTGACCCTATTTCTGTCACCTGTTTCTGGTAGCAATTACCAAAAGCTGTTAAAGCATTTCCCCTTCCGTAGATTAAATCACTGGGAGAGCAAAATCTAATGAAACCTCTGTTTCAGTGACTGTTTTCTTATTAAAAGATGTAAGGATTTAGAAAGGAATAATTGTCTTGATGCTGTTAATGCCCTACAAAATAAAAATACTGGGTCATATTCAGTTATTTTTAAGTGATATGTATACTGCTGATTTGTTTAACCATGCTGTTAAAACAGCATGCCAGATCTAGTATTTAAAATGTCCCAAGTGTAAACTGAAATTTCATGTACTTGCTTATATGATACAGACATTTATGCCAGCGTAAATGTTTGTTCAAAAATGCAGCTGCGTAGCAGATGTTTGATGCAAAAGATTCAGATTTCTGCTGTTGAACAAATAGACCAAATGTTAGGTTTACTAAGCTATTTAATCTGCTGAACACAAGCTGCAAAAATCAAGTGGCAGAAACCCCCTCCCCCCCCTTTCACTCTCCTACCTTAACTAACAAGTTGTATATTCTGGCTGAGGTCCAAACTGTTTTTCTAAGCATACCCAAGGGACTAAGCATGTCCAGTTGGATTTGTGACTTTTCTTTTTAAACCAGCAGATCAGCAGACCACAAACTCCCACCCCATATTGCAAGCTGCTTTTGAAAGTTCCTGTCAATTTCTACAGTCCTTGGCCATGTAGCATGATGTGTGGCTGTGACAAAAACACAAATCCCATGTCTTCCTTGGGTGTGCCGTTGTGTTCATGTGCTACCTGTGGGTTCCCCTCAGGCAATCTGATCAGACTGCTGTGGGAAACTGAATCCTGACTTAGACAGGCCTTGGAGCAGCTTTTAAAATATTTTTATGAACAGAATTGATTTGACCTCTCTAGATCCCAGTGCACTACCTTTTAGTACAGCTTTCCCTACGCGGTGCAGAGAATGGGTCATAACTTAGAGAAATAACTAGGTATAAATAGGGAATTGCTTGTGAGCAGTTTATGTTGCTATAAAGAAAGTATAACTAAATTACATGAAGATTGTGACTTAATAAGGAAAAACTCCTTTCCATTTTTAAATTAATTCTGTGATAACAGTTGTGTGGCTTCATTACATGGTAGAGGAGGAACACGTGGCTCAAGTGTTCTTGTGCTGTACTCCGTTAGGAGTCTTGAGCTTACTATTCACTGATTTAGTAATTAAATAATTACTATTTAATAGTAATTAGAACATTATCCAATTACTATGAGTTGCTTTTCTAGTTAGTAATTACTGATTACAGAAAGCCCCTGTGGCCCAGTGCCTAAGCCGCAGTACTGCAGCCAGAGCTCTGCTCATGATCCAAGTTTGATCCCAACAGAATCAAGGCTGAATTAGCCTTTAATCCTTCGAAGGTCAGTAAATGAATATCCAGCTTGTCGGGGCAAAATACTAATTGCCTTGTGAGCTGCCCAGAAAGTGCTCTAAGCTCTGTAGGACAGCAAAGAAGTATAATTGCTATTGAATCAAAGTAATTAGTTACTGTTTAAAAAAAAAAATAAAGAATGGGATTACTTTATAATTATAGCAGTGACAATAAAAATAAATGTAAAAATTACCTGGTCTTCAATGTGAAGGAATGCAGAACTGCAAAATGTTGTGTTTCCTTTGAAAAACTTCCTACTCAAACGTTCAGAGGATTCTTGTTTTGTTTGTTTCCAACGTTCGTTACAGTGATGGGATGTCCCCGGTTCCAGACGGATCCCTGGAACCGGTAGGACCAATCCCGGAGAGTTCTCCGGGAGGGGAGTCCACTTTTGAGGCGTCCGGTTGCGGACGCCTCACCGAAAGAATTTTTTTAAAAAAAAATCGGAGCTAAAATGGCTCCAATTGACTGCGCATGTGCAGAAACTCAATCTGACACATTGTGCATGCGTCAGATTGAGTTTCTGGACATGCGCAGTCAATTGGAGCCATTTTAGCTCCAATTTTAAAAAAAAATCTTCCAAAGCTGGAGCCGCCCCTTTTTAGAGTGCCTCCGGCAGCAGCGGCGGCAGCCCTAAGAGAAGGGCACCTCCCCTAGCCGGCCACCTGGCTCCCACGGGCACGTTGGTGCCTGGCTGCGCCGTCCGCCCGCGCCGCGCCCTCCTAGGGACTTGGGCCCGACAAACCCCCATGTCCTGGGTAAGCCCGGCGGGGCCGAAAAGGCAACAGCCCGAGGAAGCAGCAGGCGCCCGGCAGAAGACGATGCGGCGGTGGCGAGCCCCGCCGGGCTTACCCAGGGCACGGGGGTTTGTCGGGCCCAAGTCCCTAGGAGGGCGCGGCGCGGGCGGATGGCGCGGCCAGGCACCAACGTGCCCGTGGGAGTTCGGTGGCCAGGCAGGGGCTGTGGCGGCCGTGGCCGGCGGATGCAGGGCTGGCCGCGGCCTTCGTAGGAGGAAACGGCCACAGTCGGGGGCAGCGTGCCTTGCCGGGTGGCCCCGGGCCACATGGAGGTTTGTCGGCGCCAAGGAAGGTAAGTGAGGCTTTTATATTTAGGGTGGGTGGGTGATTTATTTGTGTTTTGGGTGGGTGGTTGTACTTTTATTTAATTTTTATTTTATTTATTTATTTATTTTATTTCTTTAAGTTATTTACAGGTCTGTGTGCATGTTTATTTTTTTTATTTTATTTTTTATTTTTGGCCTTGCCCACAACGTCATGACGTCATGACGTTGGCTCCGCCCATGACGTCATGACGTCATGACATTGGCCACACCCATGACGTCCATGACGTCATGGCGTGGTAGTAGAATTTTTGACATCCCATCACTGGTTCGTTACCATTGAGATGCAGAGTATCCATAGTGTCATACAAAAATATTTCTGCAAGAAAAGTGGTTAAACTCTTTTACATAAACAGTAAAACACCAGATAACTCTAGAACTGGTTCCACAAGTCTTGGTGTTAGCCGATTTTTAGTGTTATCCGATCCATGTTAAAATCCTATAGGATGGATCGGATAACGTTAAAGCTATATAGAGATACATTGTAACTGCACAGGCTTTAGCGGTTGTTATCCCTTCCATCTAATAGCACCTTAACGTTATTCGATCCAATTCTCCTCCCCAGATTACGTAACGTTATGCAATTTTAGCGTTATTCGAGGTAAACGTTATCCGGTGTTTTACTGTACTGTATACACAGAGCATTTCTACTGATATCAGTAAAGGAATGGAATAAAGGTAGAAATTAAAGAGGAGCATATTGCAATTCTTACCTAACAGTGTGCTTCTGAAAAATGAACATTCCCCCCTGCCCCCATCAATGAAAGGCTCCCAAGAAAACCTGAAAAGTAACAACTTCACTGTTACAAAGCAGGTTCCATATGTGTTATCTTTTTAGGCACCTGTTAATTCTGATGAGAGCATTCCCTGTAAAGATACAGTTCTTTTCTGATCAATGGAGACATCACTTATTCCATAGTACAGTCACACCTCGCTTAGCGAGCAACTGGTTTAGCGAAAAACTCGCTTAACGAGCGGGTTTTTCAAAAAGCGAGCTGACTCGCATAGTGAAAATATTCGCTATGCGAGTTGGACTTTCCCCATAGAAAATTCACATAATGAGCGTTTCTATGGGGGAAACTCACATAATGAAAAAAATTCGCTGTGCGAGTTTTTCCCCTAAAAAAGCTCGTTATGCAAGTTTTGCCATAGGGATTTTCGCTATGTGAATGGTCATTTGCCTTTGCTCATGAATTAATGGCACTGCAAATGACCATTCAATAAGAAAAAGATAAAGGATAAGCATTTCTACTTCTCTTTCTTTCTCCCTCCTCACACTGCTGCTTCACTGCTTTGTTTCTACCTGTGCTTATCATGATCAAAATCTCTTTATCTAGCGATTTTCACCACACCTTCTTGCTCACACCTCACTGTGCTGCCTCATTCACTATCTCAGACCATATGGGGCAATTCCCCTTATGAATTCCCCTAGACTCCATGTGGCGCTTTGGCTAGTGAAAGTGTGCAGGGCTCAGATTAAGTAGGTTGGGTTTTTTTTTTGTTGGGTTTTTTTTTTTTGGTTTTTTTTTGGGGGGGGTGGGGTTGCCTATGTAGCGTAGCCTAGTCAGCCCTTATCTTAATTCAATAGACACAAGGATGTATATTTTATGAGTTTTATTCAAGGTGAAATAAAGAAATGGATATAGCATAGGAAATCATACTTGCAGTCTAGTCATTCAAAGTACACAAAAATAACACTGGGGAACAGTGATTTTGGTGCCTCACAATTTTCACCTATTTCTGGCTATATTTGGGTCACTGATTCCAAAAATGCTTTCAGTTATGCCCCATCAGCTCTAGTTTTTTAGATATGGTTTATTCACATTAGGCCAATCAAACCATACTGGTTGCATATATAACCAGAGGCGTAGCAAGGGTGTAAGCCACCCAGGGCGGAGTGATATTTTGCCGCCGCCCCAAAAATTTTTCCACCCACCCAAATTTTTTTTTGCCCACCCAAATTTTTCCCACCCCCAAAAGATTTTTCCACCACTCCTCCCGCCTCTGGGAGCCTTCAATGTGTGCGCACCTGGAGGCAAAAAAAAAATTTTTTTGTTTGAAAAAAATTGGGGGGAAATTGGGGGGGCTTCAAAATGCCGCCCCCTGGAGCATGCCGCCCGGGGCATTTGCCCCCCCCCTGCCCCTTCCTATGCCCCTTTATATAACTACTGTACATCACTCACATACAATAAAATACAGAAATTATTTTACATAAGTCACATTAGGCTCATTAAAGTTTTTCCGCTAGGTCATTGAATCCTCGTTTCTGTTATTTCCTCCGATGCATTGATCTTGGACATTCACGCTGGATGCTCCAACAATAGTCCGCCATCATATGTACATCCCATCGTCCACGATACCGTTCTTCCATTGAACTTATTTCCTGGTGAAAACGCTCTCCCTGTTCTTCACTTACATCACCAAGACAATCTGGAAATCAGTCCAAATGACTGTGCAGGTAGTGTTCTTTTATGCTCATGTTGCAGCCAAGTGCACAAAAATTAGTGAGCATATTCTCCACTAATTCTTCATAATTAGGAGCCTTGTAGTTTCCAAGGAAATTTTGCACTACCATACTGAATGACAACCACGCAGCGGCCTCAGTATCATTCATTGAGTCTTGAAATTTCTGGTCATTAATGAGTTGGCGGATTTGTGGTCCATCAAATATACCTGCTTTTTTTTCTTCCAGACTCAATGCAGGAAATATGTTACATATATAGCCAAAACTTGCTCCATGTCTATTCAAAGCCTTGATTAACTGCCTCATTAATCCAAGTTTTATATGGAGTGGTGGCAATATAATATTGTTTCTTTCAACCAAAGGTTCTGTGATGATGCTTTCTCTAAGAGGCCACTGTCTTCTCACCCAGTGTTGATCTTTAGCTCTAGAGTCCCATAGACATATACCCCAAATTTCAAGCTCAAGTTTCCCATTTAACCACTGATGCAGATGCTCTGTGCACATTTTACATACAATGTGAAGTGCCCAAACCTTATCTTGGTCTCCCAGTTTTACTTTAAAATAGGCCAAATAAGCCCTTTTTATAAAGTCAGTTATGGATTTTCTTTGCTAAATGAATGTGTATTCACCACAGATGAAACAAAAACTGTCAGGATTATTTATACATGTTCTTCTTAATAAAGCCATATTAGTGCCTGTAAAAAAAGAAATAAATGTCAAAATCATACTTAACATAAGGAGAAAAAAACTAGAATGCAAGCCTCCCTGGATGAGTCCATGGAGCAGCTGCGGAATTGGACTAGTTTCGGGATGCACAGCATCCAGTCTCAACAGTAAAGAAGAGCACAGAGAATGACAAAAAAGGTCAGATTAGTTAAATTACACTTGCAACAACAACAGGAATAAGCTTGAACAACATCAATAAGTATTATTAAAACAATCAATTTACGAATAGTGAGGCAAATACAAGTATAGTCATAAGACCAATGTATAATGACATCATCGATATCTCATGAACTAGAGCTGCTAGAACAAAATGGATGGCATTTTCGGAATCAGCCACCCCAAAATGCCCGAAATCAGTTGAAAAATTTTAGGCACCAAGAGAAAAAAAATTTTTTGTTCCCCAGTGTAATAAAACTTGACTTAGGTAGTCCTTTGGCCTTCTTTACTCACGGCTCCATCACGTCCCCCAGCCTTCCACAGTGAAAGTACCTCCCTTTTATTCTCATCATATCAGACTTGCCATGTGTGGGACTTCAACCAATTGCAAAAATACAAATGTCTTCCATCTCTACTTAATGCAACGTTTCCCAAACTATGTTCTATGGAACACTTGTGGACTTTGATTCCCAGAAGCCTAAGTCAGTCCATTGGCTGATCAGTGCTTTGGGGATTTGACTTAGGCTTCTGGGAATTGAAGCCCCAAAACCAAAGATTGGGAAACACTGACTTAATGCATGCCAAAAGCTAAGCTCCAGAGCTGTGTGAGAGAATTCAGGGTGGGATCAGGGAGGGAAGATGCCTAAGAAGAGGTCTTGGTCTGAAGGCTCATTCCTAGCATCATAAACCATGGTTTATATAAAGGTGCACACACTCAAATCCATCTCCCAAGTAGATAAAATAGTGCCATTTTTCACGTATTAATATGCACAGGAGAGATGTGTGAGGCAGCTTGAGAAGCGGTTGGCATGCAAGATAAGTTCAGTCTTAGCAGAATGAATAATTCAAGACAGGTTTGAAAAGGCTGGTACCAAGCTCTGTGTGAAAAGGTTATAATGATTTTTCAGCCCCCTGCTTTTCTTTTTTTTTCTCCTGCTACCTTTAGGTTACCTTCCGCACTAGGATCTACCACTGTAACATCAACAGTCAAGGAGTCATCTGTCTGGATATTCTGAAGGACAACTGGAGTCCTGCTTTGACTATTTCAAAGGTTTTGCTGTCTATTTGTTCTCTCTTGACAGACTGCAATCCTGGTAAGGCAATGATAATGAATGTATATGTGTGTTTATTATTTATTTATTTATTTATCTGATTTATATTGCCGCCCAACTCTGAAGACTCTGAGCGGCTCACAGAAAATAGAACCAATTACATTTTTAAAACCAATAAAAACCACATTAAAACTGCCACCAAAAATTACTCTGACTCCTACAGATTAAAAAGAGATTAAAAGAGGGAAAGAGTGTTTTTACTAAACCAGTCAGCAGCCAGTGGTTGCCACATCACTGGTGCCCCACGCCTGCTTTTCCAGCCAGATTTTTAGTTCTTTCCTGAAGGACAGCAACTCTGCCTGGAGACACAGCTCAATTGGCAGGAGGTTCCATAGGGCAGGAGCAGATACAGAGAAGGCCTTCCTTCTGGTGCTAGAGAGATGAGCCTCCCTAGCAGATGGCATAGTGAGAGAGCCTCTCCGATCTGCTCTGGTGGGACAGACAGATGTTCTCAGGGTGACATGGTCTCTTAAGTATCCTGGCCCACTATCATGTAGGGCTTTAAAGGTCATTACCAGCACTTTGAATTGCACTCGGAGGCACACTGGCAACCAGTGCAGCTCCCAAAGCAGTAGTGAGGCACGGGCATACCACCCACACCCCATCACCTCCCGGGCAACCGCATTCTGGACCAGTTGCAGCCTCTGAATGGTCATCAAGGGCAGCCTCATGTAGAACGCATTGCGATAGTCAAGTCTGCAAGTGACCAGAGCGTGCGTGACCATGAGCAAGGAGTCCCGATCTAGGACTGGGTGTAACTGGCGTATAACACGAAGTTGTGCAAAAGCCCTCCTGGCCACGACTGCCACCTGCTCATCGAGCAGGAGTCGCAAGTCCAGGAGGACCCCCCCCCCCCCCCCGGTTATGCACTGGGTCTGTTTGGGGCAAAATAGTCCCATGCAGAACCAAAGATGGTAGCTCCTGAGACCCATAGCCCCCTGACCCATAGCCACTCAGTCTAACCATTCAGTTGTAGCCTGTTGTCCCCCATCCAGACCCCAACAGCCTCCAGACACCTGGCTAGGGCTTCCACTGCATCGCTTGGATCACCACGGGCTGAGATGTATAGCTGAATATCATCTACATATTGATGATACCTCACCCCGTGGGAATGGATCATCTCTCCTAGCAATTTCATGTAGATGTTAAATAGGAGAGGTGAGAGCCCTGAGGCACCCCATGCTGGAGAGGCCTAGGGCTGGACATCCCATCTTCCAACCACACTGACTGGGTCCGGCCCTTCAGAAATTAGGCATACCAGGACCACACAGTACCCTGTGTTGGGCAGGGTGGGGTGGGGTGTATTAATCAATTTATTTTTTTGCAACGTGATGCTGTTAGTAATGGTGCAGCAAACAGAGTAGACTACTTGATAATCTAAAAGTTGTACTGATGGCATACACAAATATTACATAAATTGGCAAATACAGCTTTCTCAAATCAGGATTGTTCTGGTTTTACACAGTACTAACCAGGACAAAAGTTATGTTTCGATCTCTGGCTGAAATCCTGTCGCTTAGATTAATAAATTGCACTAGAGTAAGCTGACTGAATCGTTGGGGATTTGATAAATCAACTCCTTGGTAAATTCTAATGATTCAGTTGGCCTACTCTAGTTGCGTTTCATAACACGGAGCAACAGGAATTCAGCATCTGAGCACTTGAATTTTACCATGGACCATCTTTTGACCAATCTATCTGCTACACTGATCTTCCAACAGAAGAAATCATATGCAGTGATATCAGTATTTATTCCTTTATATATTTTGTTCCTGTGCCACCTGTTCCCCAAGGAACATAAGGAATCTCATAAACAGGTTCTTTAAAAGTAGTATTTGGTTGGACTCACCAAAACCAACTCCTCACCCTCTTCCTGCCAAGCTTTTATTCCTTCTTCCTCCATGTCTGTGCCGGAAGTCAAACTGCCAAAATTAAGCCACCTTTTGGTGAGTTCATTCTGTAGTTCCTTTCACCTGGCCCAGTGTGAGAAAGATTAGCTGGCAACACAAGGTTGTCATTACCAGGGTATGGCCGATTGTGGTTCAGAAATACCACAGTCTTCACGGAGGCTCTTTCTGTGTACCCCCCTGCCAAGGTAACTTTCCATTTGTAAGGAAACTTACCTCATGCGACATTTGGACTCTGACATACTGCACACGATACCCTTAGAGTGCACTAGGTATTATCTGCTAGACATAAGAGGGTGGGGGCTCTGTCCCACAGGCCTGACCTAGCTGCTGGAGGGTCTGCCACCACCACCACCCCAAGCAATTTCTGTCATCCTTCTGGTCAGTGATTAAAGTATTGACTGCAACTCATATCCAAGAATGCATTTTTTTCCTGAAGCAGGAAAAATGCCATTGGTGTGAATTTGTTTAAGGTGGATCCCAGCTTGCCATGAAGTGACCCACGTACTATGATCACGGAGCCATCTCCTGCAGCACATATGAAATGAGACATGCAGGATTTAACACCTGGACTGCAATGGACCCCCGCAGCCTTGAGGATGTGGACAAGGTGCGCCTTCACAGCCAGTCCATCTGACATGGCCTCTTCCACCTCCATGACCGTTGGGAATCAGAGTTCCTCCTCCTCTCACTTTGCCGTTGGGCCCAATGTGATGGTTTCCATTGGCATTTTCTTCACTGAGGGAGACCATCACGCCACCTAAAGGGGCTCATCGACCTGTAGCCATTGGCCCCTTTAGGGAGTCAGATTAGTTAACCACCGCCAGACACTCGGCATTGAGTCACTGGCTGTACGGTCTACTCCATTACCGTAGTGGGATGTCCGGCCAGACATGAGTGATTAAAGTAAACCACACAATTAAGCATGTGCCTGAATCTTCTTTCCATTCAGGCTCTGGAGCTTTTAAGCCCCAGCTCAGACTGTTTCACTCTACCTGCATGGGAAAGGGACGAAATGTTGAAGTCAGTTTCTCAGTAAAACATGAGAGGCTCAAGCTGTGTCTAAGGATGACTCCCAGATGTGGTCTGCAAGGAAGGAGGAAAGTCTGTTGCAAATTGAGCTTAGACACATGACTCTGTTCATGCCACACCTTTTCTTTCTCTCCATTTATTTATGTGGTCCAACATAAATTCTTCCTTGTCTTCAGGCTTTTAGTGGGCCCATTGTGCTACAGTGGGGTAGAAGTAGAAAAGTCATTTGAATCCAAGCCTTGTTTCTAATGGAGTTGCTGAAAACAACTAAAAATAACTAATACAGTAAAACACTGGATAACGATTGAATCAGATTACGCTAAAATCGTATAACATTAAGTAATCTGGGGAGGAGAATTGGATCGAATAACGTTAAGGTCCTATGGGATGGATCGGATAACAACCGCTAAAGCCTGTGCAGTTACAATGTATCTCTATGGAGCTTTAACGTTATCCGATCCATCCCATAGGATTTTAACATAGATCAGATAACACTAAAAATCGGATAACACCAAGACTTGTGGAACCAAATTTTAGCGTTATCCGATGTTTTACTGTATCAGGTTTTGCTATGTCACAGTGTTAAGAAGGCTGCAGTATAAATGATAAAATATCAAATATGTGTTGCCTTAAGACAGGGATTCTCAACCTGTGGCCCGCAGGCTGGATGCGGCCCGTGGCACCATTTCATGTGCCCCCACCCCGCCTCCACCATACCAGGAAGTGCCATGTGATGGAGGAAGGGCAAATTGGCCATCCAGCCCCCACAGCTGTCTGAGGGAGCATGATCTGGCCCCCGGCTTTAAAAGGTTGAGAACTCCTGCTGTAAGATGTAGGCTTAAATACCTGTTTTGTCAAAATGTGACTTCTGAATTCAACTTGCTTTGCCAAACGCTATTCTGGTAACACATCTGGTGGACACAGATGTTTGCTAGCCTTGAAAATAAACATAAACAGTGATGTCAAGAGAAAGTGAATGGATGGAGCTTCTTCTCTCCTGCTGTAGCCTTAACCTGTGTAACTACTGTGCATAGATCCCTCAGGGCTAGAGTCAGTGGTGGGATGTCAAAAAAATAAAAATTACATTAAAATACAACCACCCACCCACCCACCCCAAACACAAATCAAACAGAGCTTTTAAATCAGAGCTTAAAGCTTATTCTAGCTAATCTTTCTCACACTAGGTCAGATGGAAGGAACTACAGAATGAACTCACCACAAGATGGCTTCATTTTGGCACTTTTCAACTTTTCAACAGTTAAAGAAGTTAGGTACTAAGTCTTTGCCTAACCAGTTCTCTAGGATAATATGCCTTAATGTAAATGTAAAACAGCTGTACCTCGTTTAAGGGTTTTCCAATTGAAACAGCACAGGTGTAGCTTATTGATGAGGTAACTCCAAGACTTTGCTTAAAAACCCGAAGCCGACGGCCAGGCCTTTTTAGAAACTGTGGTAGTACGTCAATACTGTATAGGTAAAGGTATTAAATACACATTAAAATACACACAGACACACCACATCCAAAGGTGAGTCACTTACCCTGGGGAGCACGGAGGCAGTGCATACGCGCCAAGCACTGCAGGCAGGCATGCACACCAAGTGCTTGGCGCGCATGCACAGTGGGAGAACCAGTGAAAAGGTAAGCACCAAAGGTGGTTCCCCCCAAAAGCTGCTACCAGTTCTCTGGGACACTGGGAAAAGTTACTACCGGTTCTGGCGAACTGGTGCGAACCTGTTACATCCCATCACTGGCTAGAGTAGTGGAAATAAATTCTGGCAAGTCTGATTCTTCTTCTCCCATGTCTAGGGCCAAACATGAACCTGCCAAAATGAAGCCACCTTTTTGGTGAATTCATTCTGTAGTTGAACCTCTCTGTTAATTGAATGACTTCTAACACTGGCCTCTTCCTTCCTCCCTCCCTCTCTCTCCCACTCTTCCCCGCCAACCCTTGCAGCTGATCCTCTGGTGGGAAGCATAGCTACTCAGTACCTGACCAACAGAGCTGAACATGACAGGATAGCCAGACAGTGGACCAAGAGATACGCAACATAAAGCAACATCAACGACTTTGTGCAGTGCGAAGGTGCGGGGATGCAGCTTTGTGATGCGCAACTAATCTTTATAGCCTTTACAATACGGACTTCTGTGTATATGTTATACTGATTCTACTCTCTGCTTTTATCCTTTTGAAGACTGGGATACTGCTTTCCTTCCCTCTTTCCCCTTCCCCCACTGCCCACCCCCCACCCCCAAAAGGTAAAACGCTATCAAGAGTAGAACTTTGTAGCTGTAGATTAGTTATGTTTAAAATGCCTACTTGCAAGTCTTGCTTCTTTGGGATATCAAAATGTATTTTGTGATGTAACTAAGGATACCGTTCCTGAAGTCAACCAAATATTATAGTGCATTTTAGCCTAATTCATTATCTGTATGAAGTTATTAAAGGTAGCTGTAGATTACTAGGAATTATGTCATTTGTATTAAGCCCAGATCTATTTCCAATATGTGGTACATGCTGTTGTGAAAGCTGTTTTAAACTTTTACCTTTGTCAGTTTGTAATGAAAGGGATTCCTTCTCTCCCCCTCCTCTCCCTTCTCCACCCACCTTGTAGCTCAGAGAGCATCCAGTGTATCATCTCAAACACAATAAACATGTTGGCCAAGGAAGGAGCTTCTTTGTGTTCATATGTGAAATTGAAATTAGAGCATGCTAGGGTAGATCAGGATGTAGGTTGGAATTGGAATACACAGAGAGAGGTCCAGATGGTAGGGATCTTTCAGTAGAGATCTCTATAGAAAATTAATGTAAGGAAAGATAGTGTCTCAACTTAAGACCATGTAGATTTTGTTTACAGCTTTCCCTGACCACAATTTCTTCTGGTTCAGCTTTGCTTGAGGCAAAATGTGCCGAGAGTAAAGGTGGGGATTTTTTTTAAAACCTAAGCAGACTTAACAGTGTTTAAGATGGGACAAGGACCATGTGGTCCAGATGTTTTTGGACTATAAACCCCTTAGGGTGACATGAATTGCAGTCCAACTCCATCTAGGGGACCACAAGTTGTTTAGCATCCCTGATTAAAGGCCTAGACTAGTGGTTCCCAACGTGGTTCCCACACCCCACAGGGGAACTTCTGCTCCCAAAAGCTTAAGTCAGTACATTGGCTGATCAGTGCTTTGGGGAATTGAGTTTGGCTTCTGGGAACTGAAACCCAAAAATCAAAGGTTGGGAAACACTAGACATTTATCATCATCATCATCCTTCCCACCACCTCACAACCTCCACCCACCCACCCACCCCCCATCCTAAGTTGCCACTGCTTTTAGAAGAAATAATACCACATGGAAGCCACCTGGAGATTGAAGTTGGTTCTCAGGCAGAAACAGAGGAATTTGAAGTTAATTGAAATACTAAAGAATACTAGGCAAGATTAGAATTGCAATGTGCTGGTAGGTTGAGGTAACTATGTCCTCTCTTACCTTGCTTTAAAAAATTCCCAAAAATATTTATTAGTTCTAGAGCTCTCATTAGCATTAAAGAGAGTGTTCCTCCATAGTTAACAGCAGTTTTGAAAGGGGCAATGTTGTTTGTGTCACAATAAAAGAATAAAGGGTTTTTTATATGTTTTACTGTTAATTCCTACAATCCCCATGATGGCTGTGTTGATTAAATTTCCCCTCTCTGTAGGCCTGATGAAAATCTTACCTCCCAGCAACTACTTTTTAACAGTTTGGAGACACACATAGAATAGTGCAGCTTGGTCTCTGGGTTTCCTTTAAAGGTGAACAAAAACGCTGTGAAGCAATGAACACCTTTTTCCTGTTCTGGAGTAAAGTAGCTTCATACAAACTGGGGAGCAGTACAGATGACCTCTGATCAGGTGTGTCTGTAGCCACCACCTGAAAAGCCCTTCAGTGTCTTGTTCAGGAGACTCTTTTTGCTAGCTTTTGCACCTACAACCCAGAGAAGGGAAGAGAATACATAAGAATTTCTCTGCATTGAACAGAACAGTTTATGTAGTCAGGTAGTTCCAAACACCTTCCTTCATTTAATTCCTGATAAATGAGCATCTCCAGTCGCTCACTATCGATGCAGACAGTGGTGAGGATCCAGTTGCTTTGAGGAGGAGGTCTTGTTGTCTAAATGACAAATTCAGTGTGAACCAGCTTCACACCCATTTGTCTGTCTTCCAGTTGGACCTTATCGGAGCTTAGAAATGTTACTTTTTGTACTACCATTTCATAGTCCCAAAAGCAAAGTAACCTTCCAGACTTAGAACCCTAATTTATCCCACCCCCGATCACTAGTTTATTGTAGTTTAATTATAATAATTATAATTATAAAAGTTTACTATGGAGGGAAAATACACTGGTGTTAAAACCTGTGAGGTCAGGTTTGTTTCTAGAAGAGTTGCAATGGATTGCCATTATTTTCTCAACACGTATCAGGTGACAAGCAGTTAAATGCTTTCAAATTAGGTTTAGTGTTGCAACTATTTAGTCACGTTAAACTGTTAGCAAGAAACAGAAGGGACGACTATAGTGGTGAGGCAAAAGACACCTTGGCCTGTAGGCTTTGTTAATTATTCATAGGGAACATTTCCCAGATAAACCTTAGTGAAATGTGTTGTCTCCCACCTGTTTAGGTCATCTTAGTTGCTTGAGTTGGAGGGCCCACTGCCACTGCAATCAGCTATATGATCAAAATATCCCTATATATCATCGGGATAAACCATTGGCTCAGTAAGACAATGTGTTAATTTAGGCCTAATTGGGTATATTAATTTGAGTTTAAGACCTGAGCATGAATTATAAATTCATGGTCTATGTCAGCTCATTATTTTCTGCCCCTTATGACTCAAAACCTGAAAAAGAAAGGGGGGATTTGACAAATGACTAATTTGCTGGCTTCTAAACTATCGACACTTTTATGCATGTTTGGACCTCCTCTGTCAAAAGGTTTGGTGTATCTGTTGACCCTTTGATTTCAGTATTTTATTATTATTATTGGAGCATTGTGAGTCTATAGTGGCTTCAAGATGTTTTAGGTCCTTATTTGTGAGATCTGTGGTCTTACAGTATGACATCTAGAGCAATGTGGCTTGACATGTATACCTACTACATGTTCTGAGATTGTGGTTCAGGTGACAAGTTGCCTGTTGACCTCTCAACCATAAGTAGTTTCCCTTTGTATTTTGAGAGAGGGGCATTTCCAGCTCATGTTCTGTTTTTTGGACTGAAATTCAGGTCAATGTATAGTCTCTGTCCAGTAGAGCAAAATATCTTCATTGTCAACAGGTAGAGCCCACCAATTCACACTGTTAACCTCTTTTTCGTTTCAGTTTAGCTCTCACTCAGTCAGGTAAAAAGCTCTTTCTGAGATTGCAGAACAAGGCTCCTTGTGATTTGTTTGCTCCTCCACATACGAAAGTAGGGAAGGGCTCTAACCCAGTCTTATTCTTGACACAGTAGCTTTCTGTGTAAAGAGAATGCATTCATTGGGGGTTGCTGCTTTTGTATCTTACAGAGGAGCCTTCACTTACATAAGCCCCAGCCCACACCATAGGTCAATGATGGCCAACCTAGGGGCTTCAGATGTTCTTGAATTTCGATTCCCAGAAGCCCTGATCAGCAGGAGTGCTGGCTTGGACTTCTGGTAATTGAAGTTCAAGAACACCTTGAGTGCCAAGGTTGGCCATCACTGTTATAGGCAATAATAGCTTTACCATCTCTCTGATATCTAAGCCTACATCTGGTTTTGTCACAGAGAGAACATAATGGCAGTTTAGGGAAATTAGGCCTGGGGGAACTATAAATCCCAGACTCCCCACACCCTGAGTGATTCTGGGAGCTGTAGTCCACAAACCAATTTTTCTGTGTTCAGTTATAAGGTCCTTAAAACAAGCCAACATCATTATGTGCAATCTGAACAGTGTTTCTCCCGGGTATCCTTCATCCTTTTAATTGAGTTCCACTAAAAAGCATGAAATGAATACAGCACACAAGCTTTCTGTGTTTGCCCTATAATTTGTGGGAACTGAGGAACAGTGACTGCTAGGCCATTAAAGCATGGGGAGAGAAAGTGCACAGATCGTGATGTTCCCATATGCTAGTACAATACATTCACCCTTTGTATGTACAACACTCCCATGCATTTACAATTGAGGGGCAAAATGTGTATTTCACGTATTAAATATGTGACCTACAAAGCTTTCAGATATTTATATCGCAAAATATATAGTGTAATTTAAAACCCTGTTCTTGTTTTTAATATACAGTACTAAAGTTTCTTATTCCACCTCAGATTGCAGAAACCTTGGATGCCTACTCTGTACTGCCCCCTCCCATTGCCTTCTTTTTCTAATAATTTGCTTCTTGATTCTGAATGCCCTTCCTGTCATTGGTTTGTCACAACCTTGTTCTTTTTAATGTAGGCTTTTTTTTGTCTGTAAATTTTATATTTACTGCAGTAAGAGGTTGGGGTTTTTTTGTGTATTCATTTAAACTTTAAAAGTAAAAAAAAGCAAATCTTAATTTTTTTCCAACTTTTCTCTGCTTACACTGAGCAGTAAAAAGAAATTTGTATTGTTAAAAATAAATCAGTTAGTTGTTAAATGAAGATGTGTGTCTGATTCTTTGGGGGAGGGGGGCACTTCTTATGGCTTTCATTTCACACACAAGTTCCTGCTAAATCCTGACCTGAAGCAAATGTCCATAAATCACTGGCTTTGTCCAATGAGAGGTTTGTTTGTTTGTTTGTTCAGATTTATATTGCTGCCCACTCGCCGAGGCGACTCAGGGCGGCTTACAGTCAAAACAACAACAGTACAGTAATAATCATAAAATACAACTTCACAAAACAACCAAAGCAGAACACAGACTAACTCTCCTCTGGCCATTGGTGTGGGCCCAGAGGAGGGGCGATGTTCTTAGCCACCTGCCAGGCCATGGTGTCTTCTCCCTCAGGCCGTTGGTGTGGGCCCAGAGGAGGGAGAGAGGGCCCAGAGGAGATAGAGAGATAGCTGGACTGGGATCTAGTCCCATCTGTAAACAGAGGGCTCTTCTTCTTAGTGTATAGTAAAGGTAAAGGTTTCTCTTGCTCGAAAGCCAGTCGTATCTGACTCGGGTTCAGTGCTCATCTCTGTTTCAAAGCCAAAAAACCAGCACTGTCTGCTTGTGCAGATGTTTCCATGGTCATGTAGCAGGCATAACTAGACACTGGAGCACATGGAATGCTGTTACCTTCCCACCGCAGTGGTCCCTATTTATCTACTTGCAATTTATTGCTTTCGAACTGCTAGGTTGGCAGGAGCTGGCACAAAGATGGGAGCTCATTCTGTCCTGCAGTACTTGGGAATCGAACTGCTGTCCTTCCACCTCCCAGTCAGCGTCTTAGCCACTTGAGCCACTGCGTATAATGGAGACTTTTTAAAACAACCTAGCCATTCCCCTGCCCACATTTCAAAAGGACAAAATATTTTGTTCAGCACAATTTAGTAACACTTCCGTATAAGCAAAACTCTTTGTCGTGACACTGCAGTGACAGTTACGCAACACAGCAGCCTCATATTTGTGTGTATGTGTTTACAGATGCTTATCACCTTCTACGAATGTGACTAATTTATGCCAGAGCCCTTTGAAAATCTGTTGCTGGGGTTGATCAACATTATTCTTGTTGTTTTCTGTATCCTGTTTCACTCTGATCCCACTCTTTCAGCCCGGTCCATGTGGACATGTAACCGACGCTGAATCTTCTGTTCAACACTTCTGAGGGAGTAAATGCTAATCTATTTTTTTAAAAAAATTACGCTAAAATATACCAGTTAGGCCATGAAAGTGCCACAATACATTTTATTTGGAGGTTTTGTCTATTTTTTTCCAACATGTCGTAAGGGTGGCAAGGATATGAATTGATAGAGTTGTCTAGAGCCACATCTCAATAGCCAAATGTTTCAGTTTCTGGAAGCTGATGTTCAGAGCATCTGGATGGCTAAAGGTTGCCCACCTGAAGCTGGATGGAAGAATTAAAATGATATTTTCAAGAGATTTAGATTAGGGGAGGTAGTTCTTCTTAGAATTGGTCACATGCAGTGAACTCTGTAACACAACAGGTCATCAATAGTTCAGAGATTCAACTGGTATCCACCGCCACATGGTAGGTTGACACATAGTTATCATACTTCATGCTGTTTCAACAATAGCGACCATATTAATCTATATCAACAAAACTACACCTCTTACAGTCACCCTCCACATAACTGCATTGATGTGTTACTTCATGAATAGATTATTCTAAGTTATCCCAGTTGGGTTGTGATCCTCTCAGTGCTTCTCCAGGTTTTTGGGCAGAAGTCCCAGCTAGTAGGACCAGATTGTATTCCAAGATACCACCCAGTGTTTGGATGATGTTGGAAGGAAAACTACCCTCTGACATCATAGAACTGTGATGGCTTACCTTGGCACTCTAGGTGTTCTTGAACTTCAAATCCCAGAAGCCCTGATCAGCAAGAGTGCTGACTTGGGCTTCTGGGAATTGAAGTCTAAGAACACCTGGAATGCCAAGGTTCGCCATCACTATCGTAGAACATCAGGCCTTTCTCTGCACAATGAAGTGCATGGAGCAGTTGTGTATCGTGAACTAAACTGTTTTACTACTGAAGACAGGACAGAAGCAGCAGAACTGATGACACATTCCTACAGTCTGGATCCAGCCTAAGGACTGGAAGTTTCCCCATCCCTGGTCCTTTATTAATGGATGCCTGCTATCTTAAACTAGAGGACAGCTAGGATGTCCAATACCTGCACCTTTTGAACTGCATTTGCAACCTGCATGAGGGCAAGACTGACAAGTCATTTAACTCAAGTGTTCTATGATCTGTTGAAACTTTCATTGCTGTGAGAGAGACTACCACAACTTGTTGGGCTCTATTTTCTGTCAGTCCCTTCGGCTCCTCTTCAATCACAAATTGTAGACCAAACCTGGACTCTCTGTGGAATGTTGCATACAGCAATTGTGGCTCCTCTTGTCTCAAAAGGAATCCACAAGTGGAGCAGATAGACATGGTAGAAGTTCTGAAGTGGTCTGAAGATCAGGCCATCTGCAATTGTAGGTAAGAAATGCATTCCCTGAATATAATTTAGTACTTCAAAACAAAAGAACCTTCCTTGCAAATATAAACTCAGCACATCTTAGGCTGAGTGTGTGTGGGGGGGGGGGGGGGGGGGCTGAATGTAACCCAGAAAGATGATGAAAAGTTAATGGAGCCCCACCACCATTTTGGGAATCTAATACAGAAGTGGCTGATGGTTCAAGCTCAGACTAATGACTGACCATAGCCTAGTCATTATTAATGGGAGCTTCTATGTTGGAAGTCAGGATGTAGGCCTTTAAAATCAGTATATTTCAGATTATTCCATTATGTTCAATAATATTTAATACAACCATGCATACCTAACACTACTAAAGGACTGCAATGACTTAGTGGTTAAGATGCTGGACTTGATGACTGAAAGGTCAGCAGTTCAAGACCAAAGTAATGCATGATGGAGTGAACATCTGTCTCTGTCCCAGGTCCTTCCAACCTAGCGTTTGAAAGCAAGAAATTGCAAGTAGATAAATACATTCCACTTTGGTGTGAAGGTAAACAGTGTTCTGTGCACTCCAGTATTTAGTCATGCCTGCCACATGTCCATGGAAACATCTGCAGACAGACAGTGCTGGTTCTTTGGCTATAAATAGATGAGCACTGAACACTAGAGTTGGATACAACTGTCTTTCAAGCAAGAGCAACCTTTACCTAACACTTCTGAGTTTTTCCATAGCTTTTTTGTTCATTGGCCAGACCTCTGGGAAGTGATTTATGTTTTTACTGAGCAACGTGGACGGATTCAACCTGCCCATTTTTCCTTTCATTTCCATGATTAAATTTTCCTTTAAAGCTGAAAATGCAATATTAGGGTGAGGAGAGGCTAGGGGTGTCTCCTCCCCCAAATACTACAGCTGTGCATATCATAGATATTTTGCCCCAATATTTCACCTTGTTGTTTTGGATTCTTTTTATTCTATTGTGAGTTCTAGAAAAGGTGCATCAAACTAATTCCTCTGCCTGAAATCTAAGGATGTTCAGTCTGCCCTATCATCTCATTCTGCTACCGGTGAAAGCAGGCCTGGAACAGTGGGAACGCTGCCTGTCCATCCTTTCAGCTTTCATATGCAATAGAGCAGATGGTTAAGAATTGCATTGAAATACCCACATCTTCCATATAATGTGAAAATAAGAGCAGACCCCAACTGGCCTCTCTAGGACCCCAGAACAGTGAACCAGATGTCTCTGGAAGCCCACAAAAAAGGACCTGGATGCATTAACTTCCACTGCGTTCATCATGCCTCAGTGAACCATGTTCAATATGCTGTGTTTGAACTCACATGCTGGCTTCTCCAATAATAAGTGGGCTGTTTCCTCACACTGTGTGGATGACTATTGTGCTATTTCTGGTCACCCACAATTATTTCTGCATACCGCATTCATCTAGTGCAAACAAAGGAATCCTTTTTTAAACCCCTTAGGGCCTGTTGGGGCATGTGGTGGAACAAAGACTCTTAAACTAATGCCGCATGATTTCTGTTTATGAAACAACACATCTAAATACTTTTCCAGCAGTTCACAGCAATAAAAATGCATTCTGTATTACTGTTTACAACCATGACCAAGAATCTGGAGTACCAGGATTGGGAAAGAAAGCCACAATCCATCAGTAGATTATAGTAGGCCAAAAAGACTACTTGCCTATGGGCTAGGCTACTTCAGGGAAGCCCAAAACACATTGCTGCCTCTAGGGAAGGACAAGATGACACTGCTTCTGTCAATACCATCTGCAGAAGTTGGTAGCTGAAGGTTACATCAGCCTTGATGAGAGGATGCTGTTCTCCAGTTCTCCTGAGGGCAGCTGGCTAGTATAAAAGGGAGTGAGATAGACTATGTGGTACTCAATGGTCCTCCTAGACTTCACTGTTGCTCCCAACCCACTAACATCTGATGCCTGACACAATGTATTCATTCAACTGTTTTGGCTACTTCCTACTTTCACATGGCTAAGTAGGGCTATTTTAAAACCATACAGATTGAAAGCCAAAACAAATCAATTTCTCTAAAGAGCATCTGGAAAGCACATGTCTTCCCATCATCCTAAATCAGGGTTTGATAAAATGTGGTCCCCCAATTGTTGGATTGCTACTCCCATCAACAACAGTGTGCTGAGCAAGAGGCGAGGAGCCTTTCAACTTCTTGAGATGTTCTTAACTTTTTGGTCCCCGTCAAGGATGTTGCCTTGCCATGGAGAGGGGGCTTGCGTGGTTCAATGAGGCTATGGGCTATGCCATGTAGGGCCACCCAAGACGGGCAGGCCATAGCGGAGAACTCAGACTAAACACATTCCACTGGTGAAGGAACTAGCAACCCACAACAGGACCATTGCTAAGAAAACCCCATGGACAGTATCAAAAGGCTAAACGATATGACACTGGAAGATGAGCCCCTCAGGTAGGAAGGTGTCTAACATGCTACTGGGGAAGAGCGGAGGACAAGTAGTCCCAGAAAGAGTGAAGCAGCTGGGCCAAAGCCAAAAGGACACTCAGCTATGAATTGATCTGATGGTGAAAGGAAAGTACAATGCTGTAAGGAACAATATTGCATAGGAACCTGAAATGTAAGATCTATGAATCAAGATAGGCTGGATGTGGTAAAAAATGAGATGGAAAGAATGAATGTTGATATCTTGGGAATCAGTGAACTAAAGTGGACAGGGATGGGCAAATTTAACTCAGGGGACCATTATCTCTACTACTGTGGGCAAGAATCCCTTAGAAGAAATGGAGTGGCCCTTATAGTTAATAAAAGAGAGAGGAAAACAGTAATGGGATACAATCTTTAAAACGACAAAATGATCTCAGTCTGAATTCAAGGCAAACCCCTCAACACTGATGCAGAAGAGGTTGTAGTCAACCAGTTCAATTAAGACCTACAGCACCTTCTAGAACTCACACCAAAAATGATGTCCTTATCATCATATGAGATTGGGATGCCAAAGTAAGAAGTCGAAAGGTACCGTATATGCCGGCGTACAAGACGACTGGGCGTATAAGACAACCTGCCAACATTTCCACTCAAAATATAGAGTTTGTTATATACTCGCTGTATAAGACTACCCCCTCTTCCGCACACCTTCCACACACCAAATAAAACGTAAAAGAACATCAGATTTGATTTCAACATGTTAATTTATATTCAAATGCTTATGACATGCAGAAAAACTGTCACAAGGCTGTATGTTATCAAATATGTACAGTAAATATAAAACAGTGCAAGTGCAAAGTGGTACTTATTTATCTACTGTATATACATGAATATAAGCCGACCCGAATATAACCCAAGGTACCTAATTTTGACCTTGAAATCCAGGAAAATAGATTGATCTGAGTATAAGCCAAGAGTGGGAAATGTAGCAACTGCTAGTGAGTTTCAGTAATTAAAATACAGTAATATTAATTATTTGATTGATTTTTTAGAACTGTACTTGCACCACCCACCAGTGGTGGTGCTGCATGTAAAGTGGGTGGGCAGGTCAATTGCACTGAGGCAGGAAATGTTGCTCTAGCCTAGCCTCTTGCTTCCCCTGCAAAGAAGAAAGCATGGCTTTTCCCTCCATTTTTGGCAGAGCAGAGATAAGGGCAGAAGGTACCAGTAAATGAAACCCTTTCTTTTTCCCCACCAGTTTGAAAGGGAGACACAATTGTAATGTAGAGCTTCTTTCTTCATCTGGATGGTATGTAGAATGAGGTGGGCGAGCATCAGGAGGCCACTATGGGCAGCTATGTCTATCCCAACTGAAGTGCACCTGGTGTATAAGAAGACCCCCCGCCCCACTTGGAGGCATGTTTTTCAGGGTGAGAAAGTCATCTTGAACACCAGCAAATACGGTAACTGGAATAACAGGCAAGTTTGGCCTTGGAGTACAAAATGAAGGAGGGCAAAGTTTTGGCAAGAGAATGCACTGGTCATAGCAAACACACTCTTCCAACAACCTAGGAGGCGACTCTACACATGGACATCACCAAATGGCCAACATCGAAATCAGATTTATCTGCAGCCAAAGATGGAGAAGCTCTATACAGTCAGGAAAGACGAGACGTGGAGCAGATTGTGGCTCTGATCAAGAGGTAAAGGTAAAGGTTTCCCTTGCTCGAAAGCCAGTCGTATCCGACTCTAGGGGTCAGTGCTCATCTCTGTTTCTAAACCGAAGAGCCAGCACTGTCTGCTTCTCCAGATGTTTCTGAGATGCAATAATATAGCAGAGTGCTAGAAGTGGCTGGCTATGACCACACCCCAGAGTGCGAGAGTGTATGCTTGAGTAATAAACAGAACAAACTTTCAGCTTGGGTTGTAGGAATTCTCTATTTACACTATATACAAAGCTCTGCACGAAGTGCAAGGTTACACATGTCTTCTATTCAGACTATGTGGTGCAGCAAAGTCTATAAACAGTCTTTGAAAGCTTTAAACTTCTATCTTCATTAAAGCAAAGCAAACACAGTCCAAACCTTATCTGTTCCTTCAAGGTCGGCTTTGAAGATAGTCAGCAGTTCCTTTTAGCTCTCTCTCAAAACACAGAGTCTTTTATCAAGGCACCACAATGTGGCAGTGGTATGTTCTCCAATGTCTTGCAGTCCGGCAAGGCAAACATACCAGGAAACGACGAAGCAGTCCAACAGCTGGCTGGCAACGATGGCAACAGCAGTGTCAGACAGCAGGCAGGCAACAGCAACAGCAGCAGTGGCACGAAGCACACAATGGCACGAAGCGATGCAACGGCATAAAGGCAAAATGGTATAAAGAGCAAAGTGTCTGAGAATGTTGCCTGAATTTATGCTACCTACAAACCCTTAATGATAGCACCTGGCTGGGGTAACATGCAGAGCCTTAAAGGTACAGTCATTGGTTTGCTCTAGTTGCAACACTAGCTCATGTATCCTAACAGTTTCCATGGTCATGTGGCAGGCATGACTAAACACCGGAGTGAACGGAACGCTGTTACCTTCCCACCAAAGTGGTCCCTATTTATCTACTTGCAATTTCTTGCTTTCGAACTGCTAGATCAAGAGCTACTGCTTGCCAAATTCAGGCTCAGGATGAAGAAAGTAGGGAAAACAACTAGGCCACACAGGTACGACCTAGAAAACATCCCTTATGAATATATAGTTGGAGCTGAATAATAGATTTAGGGGATTAGACTTGCCTGAAGAATTATGGACTGAGGTTCATAACATCATACAAGAAGCAGCAATTAGAACCATCCCAAAGAAAAAGAAATTCAAGAAAGCAAAGTGGTTGTCTGATGAGGCTCTTCAAATAGCTGAAGAAAGAAAGCAAAAAGCAAAGGTGAAAGAGCAAGATTCAGTTAGCTGAATGCAGAATTTCAAAGAACAGCCAGGATAAATAAAGAGGCCTTCTTAAATGAACAGTGCAAAGAAATAGAGGAAAACAACAGAAGGGGAAGAACTAGAGATCTCTTTTTTTTAAATTGGGAAATTAAGGGAATGTATCAAGCAAAAATGGCCATGATAAAGGACAAAAGATGCATAGGGCCCCAAAAGATGCATAAGAGATTAGGAAAAGATGGCAAGAATGGAAAGAAGAACTCTACAAAAAGGACCTTAATGCCCCTGACAACCACAGCGGTGTGATTATTGACCAGGAGTCAGACATCCTTAAGTGTGAAGTCAAGAGGGCCCTAGAAAGTATTACTAACAACAAAACTGGTGGAGATGATGGTATTCCAGTTGAGCTATTTAAAGCCCTAAAAGAAGATACAATTAAAGTCTTGCACTCAACATGTCAGCAGATTTGGAAAATGTAGCAGATTTGGAAAAGGTCCGTCTATATCCCAATTCCAAAGAAGGGCAATGACAAAGAATGTTCAAATTATCATACAATTCCACCCATCTCACATGCTAGCAAGGCAGGGCTGTAGCCAGGGGGTGGCAGGGGGGGACATCCCCCCCCTCCCGAGCTATCAGCCTGCCCCCCTATCTCAGGATGTCAATGTTATGTGTGTGTGACATTGTTGCTCCTCCTGGAAAAAATACCCCCCCCCCTAGAATCCTGATTATGGCCCTGTAGCAAGGTCATGCTCAAGATGTTATAAGCTAGGCTTCAGCAGTATGTGGATTGAGAACTTCCAGAAGTACAGGCTGGATTTGGAAGAGGCAGGAGAACCAGAGACCAAACTGCTAAAATTTGCTGGATCATGGAGAAAGCAAAGGAGTACCAGAAAATCATGTCCATTGACTACACCAAAGCCTTTGATTGTGTTGATCACAATAAACTGTGGCAAATCATTGAAGATATGGGAATCGTAGACCACCTCATTGCTCTTCTGAGAAATCTGTATGTGAGTCAAGAAGCAACAGTTAGGACAGGATACAGAACTACTGATTGGTTCAGAATAGGAAAAGGAGTACGACAAGGCTGCATATCGTCACCCTGCTTATTTAACTTATATGCAGAGCACATCATGCATAATGCAGGGCTGCATGAAGCACAAGCAGGAATTAAGATTCCTGGGAGAAACATCAACAACCTGAGATATGCAGATGATACTACCCTAATGGCAGAAAGTGAAGAAGACCTAAAGAGCCTCTTGATGAGGGTGAAAGCGGAGAGTGCAAAACTGGACCATAAGGAAGGATGAGCACAGAACAATAGATATCTTTGAACTGTGGTGCTGGAGGAGACTCTTGAGAGTCCCCTGGACTGCAAGGAGATCAAATCAGTCAATCCTGAAAGAAATCAACCCTGACTGCTCCTTAGAAGGACAAATACTGAAACTGAAGTTGAAGTAATTTGGCCACCAAATGAGAAGAGAGGACTCACTTGAGAGTCCAATCGCACATCGATTGGGGCAGCTATACAAATTGAATGAATGAATGAATGAATGAATGAATGAATGAATGAATGAATGAATGAGGCCCTGATGGTAGAAAAGATTGAAGGCAAAAGGAGAAGGAGCGGCAGAGAATGAGATGGCTAGATGGCATTGTTGATGCATTGGATGTAGATCAGTGTGGATTATCGAGGATGGCAGATGACAGAGGAGCCTGGCATGCAATTGTCCATGGGGTTGCAAACAACAACAATTTTTTGGTGTAACCGAAGCATTCTTGTTAAACTCTAAAGATCCAGATTTTATGTATGAAATTGCAATTTGTTAACTTATCTTCTACCACCGCCAAACGAGGCAAAATATTATCTTAAATCAAGCCTTCAGATAGACAAAGCTATCAGTTTTCATTTCTGTCCATTTCCCTCTCCTCACCCCATCTTAAATCTGTTCAGTCCCTATTTCTGCTTCTGTTTGTATGCTCTTATTTTCAAATTAATATAAATATGTGTCTTCTTTTGTTTACATTTCTCTTTTAAAAATTAATCCGTTGCAAACCATTTCCACTAATACAATACTGGCCAATTAGGGGCCCTCCCCATGGTCATTAGACTGCCATCTTTCCCTGACTTGGAGGCTGTCCTGTCCAGAGCTGATGGGAGCTGCACTTCTGAAATGCCTATTTGTCTAGCCTTGCCCTGTTAGAATGCATTTAATATAACATAAGGTAGTAAATACCATTTTAGTCTGCATGTCCACAGTATATGAATTTTGGTATTATTATTATTATTATTATTATTATTATTATTTTGCAATTGTGCCACATATTTTTAAGAAGCTGAATGTGGCATTGTAATTACATTTTAATTCAAGACATATTGGATGTGATTGTTTCAAGATGTACCAGTTAGATCTGTGGTTATAGTGTTACAAAATAGGCAAATGTCTGCCCAGTCCTGGGACAAGGCTTGCCTGCCATCTCTTCTTTACTTTTCTTAAAAGTTTTGAGGTTGAACTTGGTATTATTATGGCTTGGTTTACTGTGAAGACACCTTCAGTAGAGGAAACCAACATTACATTCTCAGGAATTTGTTATGAAATGCATCAGCTAGACTCCAAGAAAGTACCAAAAAATAAGATATTGCCAATGTTTGTTTGTTTGTTTGTTTATGTATGTATGTATGTATGTATGTATGTATGTATGTATGTATGTATGTATGTACCGTATTTATTTATTTATTTATTTATCACACTTGTTTAGCGCCCCCCTCACCAAAGTGACTCAGGGTGATTTGCAACAAGTCATCAATAACAATTAAAATCAAATCAAAATTAAAATTAAAACTGATTAAAAGATTAAAAGATTAAAACTAGGAGTTAAAGCTACAAGGCAAGGGAGTCAAATTATCCAACCGGCTGGGGTTATTGTTCCATACATCCCCCAGACCTGACCCGCCAGCCAGGTTTTCACTCCTTTTCTAAAGGAAAGCAGCTCTGTCTGCATGCGTAGCTCTTTTGGCAGGAGGTTCCATAGGGCCAGGGCGGACACAGAGAAGGCCCTCCTTCTAGGGGATGTGATAATGACAGGGATGTGCACCTTCTTCGGACAAATGTGAACAAATGAGCTGAATCTGCTATGTGTTTCTGGGGTGACTGTAGGGTTGAGTACAGACATGGAGATTGTTTACAGGTGGAGCAACATCCCCACCAATTTATTGTTTTAAATTTGGTATCCATGTCTCATGATTAATAACAATTCTGTATTGCAAAGTCAATTCTGACTTATGACAAATCTTTCCAGGATTTTCTAGGTAGAGAATGGACAGAAGTGGATTCCCATTCCCTTCTTCACAGGGAGGGGGTGTCCTGGGATTGTATAGCTTGCCCAAAACCACAAAGGCTGGCTCTTCTGGTGTACAGTTGGGGAATCTAACTCTCATCCTTTGGCTGTGCAGCCAAATGCCTAAACTGTTGAGCTATCCAGCCAGCATCTCATAATTAGAAAAGGGAAATATGGAAGATTCTGAGTGGATGGCAGAAGAGAAAGCGGATATGCTCTTGGCCTTTGAAATGAACCTTACCTTTTCATTGCAAAGGAATTAAAGGTCTCTGGCTGCAGTATCACTTTAGCTCAGATCCAGGGAACAGGAAGGACAGAGATGGAGAAAGACAAATGAAAAGAAAAACAGGCTCCAGGCACTTCTCTTCAAAGAAGGAATCAAAGAAAAACTTACAAATTGCCCTTTTAAAGTCCCCTGCCTCTGTTCTCTGGAAGTTGATGGAGGACATTCTGCCTGGTAGGTGGTGGTGGGGGAGGGAGAAGCAAAACAAAGCTAAAACTAAAACTAAAACAGACCCACTTCTACAGAACGCTGCTAGATACCCTTCTGTCTTCCCTGTGCCATTCAGTCTATGACCTGGCACTACCATCGGTGGTTTGCCATCCACAGTACAAGAATTCTGCATGGAGAACAGGAAATACCGAAACATTTCATGACAAACTCAGGCAATGATTGGGTCAGAAAGGGTGGATAGTGACTCAGGCACCAAACTCTTGGCCACAACAGGGGGGGGGGGGCGCCATAGAGAGTGGACATCTCTAGTCAACAATCAGGAGGAAGAGAAAGCAGATCGATAAATGGCAGGTACCCTAAACATCCCATTTCAGCTTTTCAGAAAGAAAAAGTGGCAGATGAATAGAAGGAAAACATTTGTCTGACATCTTATGGAATAATTCTGTCACAAAGCTCAAAAAACAAATTTGCTGCTGTGGTCCCTAATGTCCCTTTCTTCATCTTCAACTGCTGTACCCGATTCTGAATACTGGCAATCATCATGGCTATCAGCCATGAAGACTGTCCTGAGAATATAATGCAGTGGCCTTCAATTTGCCTTCTGCATCTCAGTATGACACCTGTACCACTTATCCAGTTTGATTCACTTCTGGTCCTGAGCCCTTTTTGCACATGCCAATATTGATGAAACTCCTGCCCTCTATCAAGATGGTTTCAAGTGGGATTTAATCCATTTAGAGACCATCAACCATCCCTGTGGACTTTGCCACCCAAGGCCATTAGTCCTCAGGGTGGTCGGGTTACTTAACTGTCACCTGACAATTGGGATTGAGTCACTGGCAGTATGGTCTACTCTATTACCATAGCAAGATAACCTGGCCAGAGTTCTGGTGTCTCTTTGCTTGATGTGAACTTAAAAATAAAAAGGGGGGAGGGCATTCCTTTAACTCTTCCACACTGGCAATCTCTGACGTTTTGGACTACATTTCCAGAGACGTCAAAATTCCATCCTCCACCACGTCATTACCAGTTAACACAGTAAAATGAGCTCCATGGGCATACAGGTCACCAAACCAGAACCACCATTTTACAGCTGGGTACAGGGAGATTTACTTTTTCCTCAGTATCAGTTCTGGTTAAATTGGCATCTAGACTCAAAATGATAAATAATTTATGGCCATCATGTAGGTTCTAACTTATGAAGTTCCTTTTCAAGGTTTTCTAAGTATTGAGTACTCAAACATGCTTTGCCATTCTCTTTAGCACAGGCAAATGTGTTTTTTCTTTCTTTCTTGGTGATTTCCCCCTCTTTTTTGAGAGTGCAGAAGTGGCTACCACAGTGATCTTAATATACAGTCAAGCTCATTGTGTGGAAGGGAATGAACTTTCAAATATCCTGGCCCTAAATCATCTAGACAGAGCTTTTAAAGGTCATAAACAGCACTCAGGACTGTGCTCCAAAGCAGATGGTGAGCAGATGGCAGTGGTTTATCAGTGTCAGGTAATGATTTTGGGCACGAAGAAGGAATAGACTGTTGTGGCCTGAACAAGCTGGCATTTCCAGACACTTCCCAAAAGTGTCCAGAAAAAGGCGTTGAGGATCTCCCCCACCCCCAACAGAAAAGACAGATCTATGTAAACATGTACATAATTAAGCAAAGAGACTCAAGTAAAGGTCCAATTACAATGTCAGTCTGACTTGCCTTCTCTAGACACATACCAACTGAAACTGAGCAAAGTTAACAGGCTTTTCCCAAGCCATTCATAGTCCTTAAGGGAAACACTTCTTTTTTTAGGATGGTAAAACCCATAATGTCCCAGCCTGTGTGATCTAAGACAGTGGTTCCCAATGTGAGGCCCATGCCCTACAGGGGAACTTCAATTCCCAGAAGCCTAAGTCAGTACATTGGCTTACAAGTGCTTTGGGGAATTGAAGTGAAAAAAACCAAAGGTTGGGAAACACTAATCTAAGGCATGACATAACCCCCAGATTATGAACTTTGCTTTCCATGTGGGAGGCTATTCCTTTTTCCAGCCTCAGTTAGACTACCTCATTTGCTAGGAGGGCCAGTCTTGCCTTGATGAAAGTTTTAAGTGATGTCCTCTCTTGCTCTATGTGCCAGTGTCATACAGGTTGGCAGCTAAACATTTCTAGAACACTAGGTTGAACATCCGGCACCATGTCAGGAAGCAGAAGGTTATCTTTGGAGAGCAGGAGCAGGTTGTGAGGCATCCAAAACTTGGTTCTTCAAAACCTCCCCCCTGCCTTCTAGCATCTACCACTCCAGAAGATTGCCATCCTCTATCTAACAGTAATAGCAGCTTTGTGAATTGACTTAGTACTGGACAAGAAAGACAGCATCTAGTTCTCCGCTGCTCACTGATGGTAGCAAATTCTAATCTGCCATGTAAGCCCTCCAAGCAGTTGCAGTCAGTAAGTAAATGGTTTCCCCATCTTGGATTCTTACCTTCCACTCTGAGGAGCTCCAGAAAGAATGACTAATCAAATATTAAAATGGCATATGTAGATGTTTATCGACTACACCACACTGGGTAAATGTTTAAACATCTACATATACCATTTCAAGCATCAACCGCCATGTGATGTTGGACTACAGTTACCAGTATCAGATTCAGAAGGAACTCAAGAGACCTTGAAATCTTTATAGCTGTTTATTGGGAAACCATAGATTTTTTGTCGATTTCCAAGGACAATGCAGCCGATGGAAAATTCAAAGAAATGGCCTCCCACAGGACAGTGTGTATGCCTCCATACTGTTTAACATATACAGTTGTATCTCGCTTAAAGAGCATAATGCGTTCCACAGGATTGCTCTTTAAGCGAGTTTGCTCTTTAAGTGAAACACCATTGTAAATGACCTATTGTGGGGGGGATTGCGAACCCCGATTTATTTGTTAAGTGAGTTTTTGCTTGGTTTTATTTGTTAAGCGAAACGAACATTCAGAGAAAATTCTGCTCTTTAAGCGAGTTACTCTTTAAGCGAGGCGCTCTTTATGCGAGGTTTGACTGTATACTAATGATCAACCACTGCCAGATGCCACTAGGAGCTTTCTTTATGTTGACCAACCTGGCAATTGTCACAGTGTCCAACCTTTGAGGCTGGGCTGTTGAGAAAAAACTGACTGAGGCTTTGAATTTAATGGCTATATGGTCCATAGGGTCGCAGAGGGTCAGAATCGACTGTGCGACTGAACAACAACAAAATAGTATAGGAATAACCAACTGAAGCCAAATGCCTGAAAATTCTACTCTGTGCTTTTCATTTGAAAAACCATGAGGCATCAAGAAGCCTGCAGGTAACTTGGAATGATACCAGGCTTGAACATTGTGTCACCACCAAAATACCCGGGAGTTACTCTGGATCAAACTCTCACTTTCAAGTCCCACTGTCTTCATACCAAACAGAAGGTTTTTGCCAGGAACAATATTTTTGAGGAAAATAACAGGCACAAATTAGGGTGCCCAACCACACACATTAAGAACTCCTCCACTAGCTTTCTGTTACTCTGCAGGAGAGTATGCTAGTCCAGTGTGGTGCAGATCAAAGCATGCAGGGCAGGTGGATGTGGCCCTAAATGAAACAGCAAGATTGGTCACAAGATGCATAAAACCAACCCTGATACAAAAAGTGCATTACTTAGCTGGCATCCCTCCATCACAATTCTGTCAAGAAAATGCTGCTCAGAAAGAGTGGGTCAAAGCAAGTTCCTCGGAAACACACCTGCTATTTGATCACCAACCACCAAAGCAGAGACTGGAATCAAGGCATAGCTTCTTCACAACTTCTGCCCCGCCAAACAACCAACTCCCACAGTCCACCTTAGAAATATGGAAGGCAAGCAAGGAGCTACTAGATAACTGGGCAGAACCAAATGACTCTCTACTGCCTGGCCAAGAACAACCATGGCCGGTGTGGAAAGCTTTAAATAGACTGCATGCCAGCAGTCATGTGCTGGTATATTGGGCAATCAGGCTTTGTCCCACCCCACCCTTGCCTCTGGTGCCCTGGGGTACCAATAGCAATGTACGGGATTCCCCCCCCCCCAATAGGCACCCCCACCAGTCCTTGTCCAGTGCTTTCCCATGGTTCCCTGCACACCCCTGCATGCTAATCTGAGAAAGTGGTGTTTCCCTGTAGATGACAGCCTGTGTGAATGCTGAGAAGGTCAAACTGTCTCCCATATGATACAATGCACATGATGCCGCTCAATGTACACTGAGGAGGACCTTATGTTGGCAAGAGGATATGCTGTTGAAGTGGCCTGATATTGGGCAGATGTCATCTACCTCTTTTGGATTCTATTTTGTTTTTAGATGTGTTAATTTTAGCTTTGTATGTTATTACATGCTGGTGGTGCATCTGACATGAATTTAAAAAAAAGACTACAAGACAATTCTGACTTAATGGCACATGGCATGCTTTACATGATTGATAAAGAGCACTTGCATAGAACTACTTGGTTTAGGAGAAAAGCAAGAAAAAAAGTGTTGCAAATGTTTTTAACAGATTCCCAACCCACAACAATAGCTGAGGAGGTTCAGCCAGAGAAAGAGGAGGAGGAGTATGGGTGAGAGAAAGAGAGAGAGAAAAATGCTTCTGAAATTTGTCCAAGATGGATAACATCTATTCTTATGAGGCACATCTGTCTTATCTTTACTCCTATTCCCAGATTTTATTAATTCCTGAGATTCCCATCTGATCTTGAAGTCACTTAATCATAGTCCATTTCAGGCAGGTCCCCCCCCCACACACACACACACACACCACCTTTCACATTTCTTTCTCATAGATTTACAAGCCAGCTTTCTTCTGTGTACCTAAGTTATTCCTTGAACATGCAGAAGACTTCCTCTTATCCTCATGGATCACTATTTTACTTCCAAACTGCTCAACGTGGGACTACCCAGAAGCGACATTAGCCTCAAAGCCACATATTATGAAGTAATAATTTTACCCACATCTACACAGGCCATGAGACAGCGGCATAAGTGTCTGTGTTTGTTTGTTTGTTTGTTTATTTGGATGCTCAGTTGAATGCCAGAAATAAGACCTCTCTTTGGACACTTTTCTTTCTCAGAATATGGATTTGTGTCTCATCAATCCCCACTCCTCCCAAAGCAATTAAACCTGTCCTTTTGGTTCTCACTAAAAAAAAAAATCATTTCCACTAGATGTCAGTGTAACTCTGTTTTGCAACCCAATGGAATACATAATTGAAAATTGTTCCTTGACCTGGTTCTGGCGGTCTCCCTCTGTAACAAATCCCTGTAAATGAAGGTCGGGTGTTTCTTTTCCAGAAAACCTATACACACTGATACAGTGAGAGAGAGAGAGAGAGAGAGAGAGAGAGAGGAAAGAGAAGGTGCCATAGGATCAATAGTGCCCTTGTGTCCTATTTCAGAGGGGTTAGAAATGTTAAGCATTACTGAGAAATTTTAGTCATTCTGTACCTCCCATAAGAGGGACTGTGGTGGCTTAGTGGTTAAGATTCTGAATTTGACAACTGGAAGTTTGGCAGGTCAGCAGTTTGAGACCTGAGGACTGCATGACAGAGTGAGCTCCCGTCTGTCCCTGCTCCTGCTAACCTAGCAGTTTGAAAGCAAGAAATTGCAAGTAGATAACTAGGCAACACTTTGGTGGGATGGTAAACAACATTCCATGCACTTGTGTCTAATCATGCACCCCACATGTTTATTATTTATTTATTTTTATTTTTCTGATTTATATTGCTGCCCAACTCCGAAGACTCTGGGCAGCTCACAGAAAATAAAACCAATCACATTTTAAAAACCAATAAAAACATCATGGAAACATCTACAAATGCAAACAGCGCTGGCTCTTCGGCTATAAACAGAGATGAGCACTGAAGAGAAATCTAGTGATAGCCCCCGTTCTACTACTACCCTGAGGTGTGGGGAGAGGTGTCTCACACATGCCCCATCACCTCCTCAGGCACTGTCTGAATCATAAGGCAGTGCCAGCCACATAGAACAGCCAACTCTGTTCTCCATGAAGCTAGCAAGCCCAAGTGTGGTGTTGGGTAAGTCTTTCTTGCAACCAGGCCAAAGCAAAGGAGCTCCCCATGGCACCCCATTCATAATGCCTTGCTCAAAGATCCCTCAGAATCGGGCTTGTGGAGTAGGTTTCTGGCTGTCTCTGGGTAGTTTTCTTGCCCTCACTGAATGTTCATTTCCTATCGGACAGTCTCTGGGGGGTGGGGGCTTTAGTAATTTTTATGAACGATGAGGGATACCCATGGATGTGAGGACGATCTGGCTGTAGCATCTGTTATCCCATTGATCACCAGGGTTGATTACAGTAATACCTCAGATAACGTTTACCTCGGATAACGCTAAAATCGCATAACGTTAAGTAATCTGGAGAGGAGAATTGGATCGAATAACGTTAAGGTCCTATGGGATGGATCGGGTAACAACCGCTAAAGCCTGTGAGGTTACAATGTATCTCTATGGAGCTTCAACGTTGTCCGATCCATCCAATAGGATTTTAACATGCATCGGATAACACTAAAAATCGGATAACACCAAGACTTGTGGAACCAAGTCTTAGCATTATCCGAGGTATTACTGTATTTGTATTTTGGATTTGTATGCCACTCACATGACAAAACATATTAAGGTATCACATATCAAAGTGTCACATAACACACACACATATATAAAACCCCATCACAATTACAAATCAAGACATTATTAAAACATTTCAGCAACACTTCAAATAATTCAATCAAAAACATATCAAAAATCCCCAATTCCCCAATCATAATTACAAATCAAAATCAAAAATTCCAAACAATCCCACCACACACCCCACAAACCCAGGAAACAAATCAACTTCAAAAAATAATAATTAAACTATAAATTTTCAAAAACAAACAAACAAACAAACAAACCTCAAAGATTTAAAAGTTTACAAGTTTAAAAAGGTTTAAAAAGTTTAAAAGAGTAAGAGAGAGAGGGGTGGCTATCCCATCAGATCAGCCACTCAACATGAGACCCCGTATTACTGGAGCCCCACTCCTGCCGTGCCAGCCAGGTTTTTAGGCCTTTCTGAAAGGGCAGTAACTCTGCCTGTAGGCGTAACTCAGTTGGCAAGAGGTTCCAAAAGGCCGGGGCGGACACAGAGAAGGCCCTTCTTCTGGTGTTAGAGAGATGTGCCTCCCTAGCTGATGGAATGATAAGAGAGCCCCTCTGATCCACCCTGGTGGGACGGACAGATGTTCTTGGGGTGACACGGTCTCTTAAGTATCCTGGCCCACTACCATGTAGGGCTTTAAAGGTAATGACCAGCACCTTGAATTGCACCCGGAGAGATACTGGCAACCAGTGCAGCTCCCAAAGCAGTTGTGAGGCACGAGCATAATGCCCACAACCCATCACTACCTGAGCAGCTGCATTCTGGACCATGCGCAAAGATCATGGGCAAGGAGTCCCGATCTAGGAGCAGACGTAACTGGCGTAATACACGAAGTTGTGCAAAAGCCCTCCTGGCCACAACTGCCACCATGCTGATCTGGCTAGCTAGGCGGGTGTCCCCTTCTTCCCTCACCACTCCAAGCTGTGCGCTCGGTAGAAGAGGACAACCATCCCAGATAGAAGGAGTGTAGCGTTCTTCAGTCAAGGGTGTGTATGTTGCTAATAATAATTTCGTGTCCCATATTTTTCAAATACTTGCCTACAAGAATACAGTGACCCATTTGTCCTAAGGTCCTTTGCCAGACTCCTTTTGAAAAAGGTTGTATGACACACAATAATATTTTAGCAAGATTCCAGGGAAATTATTCATATTTGCAATGGGGCACTGTGACCATCTGGGCTAAATTTAAAGACTTAGCATTGAGTAAGATGTCAAGCTGTTTCCCCCATATTAAAACAAACAACAAATGCTTGAGATTAATTGGCTTCTGCCACATCTCCAACTATTATTTCATTTTCCAAAACATTTAAATAAGTAAGTTAAAAAAATTTAAGCCACTAAACAAAATCAAGCTGCTGATTACGCTGATAGAGTCAGATCAAGCACAAATGCTGAAAAACTTTGCTTTACCAGATAGCAACATGTGGATGTTTGGTAGATTTCTAAAGAGAAAAGATGAGCCAAGGAGCCTCCATGACACAGTGGTTTAAGGTTATTTTTTTAAGATTAGACATCAAAGAGCCCTCTCTCTAGTGTGGTCAGTGGGCAAGCTGGTTGGATGATCCTGGCATCCTTAGTTTAAAAACAATAACTTTCAAAAATTTGGCATTCATATTGCTACATATTCATATTGCTGGTTGAAACTGCTCCCTTTGCTGTGTTTTCTCTCTGTCCTATATCTGCCGAAGCACATGGTATTGTTATCATTGTGAATTGAATCTGCAAGAAAATCCTGTCAGCTAAGTACCATGCAATTTACAAACTGATTTCTGTTTCTTTCGTTGGCAGATGATTTCATTGCCATTGGCCCTTGGTGTCTGAGAACATAGAGCCCCATTGAATACTGAAAATGACAGGGGAAAAGCTTGCGGCGGCTGGGTTTTTACTGCCCACACCATGTGCTCCCAGTGCTTTCTCGGGAAAATGCTTGTTTTGCAGCTTTGAACAGCTTTGGAGGTCCCGCTGCCTCATAGCATAAAGATATATGCGCTCTTAATCTTAGAGGGAGAGTGAATAGTAAGCTGTGTTCTTCTGTTTCCACATCAATCAGTTTCTCTGGTGGCTTAGATTTCTTTGAGTAGCGAGGTTTACTTTTGAGTGGATCTGGATATCTCCCCTGCAATGGAGGGTATGGTTGTATGAGCCAATTTCAAAGCCTGGAAAAGGTTATCCTAGTTATGATTGCTCAGGAAAGCCCACCCACAGGTCAGCTGACTGGTGTTGCTGATGAGGAGACACAGTGTGACCTTAGTATTCAAGGATATGGGAAATGTGTGGGAAAGGAAGTGTACATGTGTGATAGAGATTGTGAGAGAGTGCAAACAGGGCAGTACACTGTGCATATGAGGGAGAGATTTTCCCAGGCTGTACCCATTACCTACCCACATGCCTCAAACCAGGGGTGCCCAAACTTTTCTGGCAGCAGGCCAGTCATGTGGTTCCACTGGAAGAAGTAAAACATGCCTGCACATGTGCAGAATGCTGTCATAAATGCACCTGTGGCTTCATAAGCACATTTATGACAGCCACAGTTGCACTTACGGAAGCATTTTGCGCATGCACTGGCCATTTTACTTCCGCTTCCGGGAGCAACAAGGGTGGCACGGGCTGGATGAATTGGCGTTGAGGACCAGATCTGGCTGATGGGCCATAGTTTGGCCACCACTGCCTTAAACCATGGCCACCAACACCAGATGTAAAACATCCCCATTGCCCATCCCCATAGGTTTCCTTTAGAGTCAAAGAAGCATAGAGTTGGAAAGGGTTCTAAGGATCATCTAGTCCCTGCATCCCAGTGGAGGAATCACCAGCTCAAGTGACCCTGACAAATGGCCACCCAAACTGTCTTTAAAAACAGCCAATGATGGGTAGCCCACCATCTTCCATTGTAGCCCATTCTATTTTAAAACAGCTTTCAGTGCCAGAAAGGAACTCTTAACATTCTGAAGAGAATCTTAGTTTTTGTGATTTGAGTCGATTGGCTTGGGTCCTACCCCTTGGAGCATCAGAAAACAAGTTTCCTCCATTTTCTATATCAGCCCTTCAGATATTTGAAGACAGATATTATCTCATGGCTCCCTGTCATTCTCCCCACTTTTCCAGGCTGAACAAACCCAGCTCCCTCAGCTCTATCCAATCTATTTCCCTCTCTCCAATTTCTTGGAGAGACATCTGATCTTCAAGATTACATGGAAAGATCATCCATCCCATTTCCGTCTGTTTGTCCTATTTATGTATCTGAGTGGGAAAGTGTGGGTGTGGAAGAACCCTGACTTTCTCTGTGACTGAATAAGGAGCACACCAATCTTTCCTGACCCACCTGCGCCTTTTAGGAGATATTCTGGCCTGCTTTATTTCTGAGTCTATGGTAGTGATGGCGAACTTTGGCACTCCAGGTGTTCCTGGACTTCAATTACCAGAAGCCCAAGTCAGTACTCCTGCTGATCAGGGCTTCTGGGAATCCAAGTTCCAGAACACCTGGAATGCCAAGTTTCACCATCCCTGATCAATGGCATGACCTGTGTACAAGAAAAGGAAATAGCAGAAACTGCCATAGTCAATTAATGTTGTGCCTCTTGCATGCTGGTAACATGTTCCGGACATAATTAGCACCTTGTCAGTTAACTGAGGTGGCCTGAACAATTTCCTTTCCAAAATCAGTTAAAACAAGATTCTGGCTGTAATCCTTGGCAGGAAGCTAAAAAAAGGAGGTTATTTTCCTGATGAGAGACATTGGTCTTCTTCTTTGAGTGGTAGGTCTAGTGTGGGTTGCAGAGTTTGAAAAACTTACTTCTCTGGCTGAAGGGTTGTTGTGCGCTTCAACCAGCATGCTTGTTTGCTTGCTTGCTTATATATATGCCATCCTTCTGTCCAAAAAGCAAGCAGTAAGGCAAACAGCATTAAGTGAACAATTCATCTAACAGCAAAATACTTCACCAGATAAGTGATAAAAATGCAACGAGAAGTCACAGCAATCACAAACCCACTAAACAGTTTCCAGCTTGTTTACTTAACCCCACAGTACTTCACTGCATGGTGCATTACCACATACATCATGAAACAACAATTTAATACAATCTAATCCCCCGTCGGAAAAACTCACCTTACATCTCTTTCCTGAATCCCGCAGAGATGTCATGCTTTGCAAGAACTCAGGAGAGAGGCACTGACACGAAAAGATCTTTTCTTAATATATTCAAGCTGAAAAGGAAACAGCTGAAGAGCTTGAACGGTAGTTTCCAAAGAATTAGCCGTATTAGTCTGTGCAAGCATATTCAGGGAAAACCAAAAATAAAGACACAGAAAGAATAACATTTATATTCCACATGGGGTTTCACAGATAAATCCCCTTCATCAGACCAATTAGAGTGGAGTGAAATGAAAGGGTATGTATACACAGGCAGGTACAGAGCAGTGACCGTAGCTTTACTGACATGATTTAACAGCTGGCACTTCTAAAAGAGCTGTTCTGGGTGATCACGCTTGTCGTAGATGTTCATACAGCTAGATGTATCATGTGGGTCCCAAGGCATGTAAAGTCATGACTGACACCTTGAATGGAATACAGACGATCACTGGCAACCAATGTAGCTATTCTAGAATGTGTATCTCATGAGCAGGGCATAAAGGACCCCTTAGGAGTTGCTGCTTTTTGTCATATTTTGCATCAGCCAAAACAATTACAGACAAGGCAGATCTAGCTCCCCCTGGTGTGTATTTCCTTAATGCAGAATGGCTGAAAAGGGCTTAGTAAAGGCAAAGGTTTCCCTTGCTCGAAAGCCAGTCATATCCAACTCTAGGGTTCAGTGCTCATCTCTGTTTCAAAGCTGAAGAGCCAGAGCTATCTAATTCTGCAGACGTTTCCATGGTCATGTGGCAGGCATGACTAGACACCACAGTACACAGAATGCTGTTTACCTTCCCACCAAAGTGGTCCCTATTTATCTACTTACAATTTCTTGCTTTCGAACTGCTAGGTTGGCAGGAGGGCTTAGGAATGTAATTTCTAAGAAATATGCCTGTAATGTGCCTCCCATTTTTTCCAGTGCCCTGAACATCACTCAACACCCAAGGAAAAGTTGAACTGGCTGACAGTCAAGAATGTTGTAATGTTGGCTATTATTTCTTCAAATTGTACTAGAATGATGTTCAAGTAATTCTGTCTTTTACTGGAGGCAAAATAGCATTACACAAGGTGTCTATTACCAGAGCTTATCATTGCAGCCAAAATAGTTGTTAACATTCTATTTTCCTGTTTATCCCGAGTGTCACAAATCATCCTGTGTGTATTTAAGTGTGCCCTTTCTCCTGCCAGGTACTTGTTGGATTTTCTGACAATAATTCCCATGGTGTCAGTTTTAAATCTTTACTGCATGGTTGCATCCATCCTTCTGAGCTTTCTCCATGCTCCTGTTTAGACAGAGAATGGCTCAGTGGAGATAGTACCTAGATGCTCTGTCTTCCTATCATCCTACTGCTTAAGAGGGTTTATGTGAAAACAACAACCATTTTAAAAATTTTGATTTTACTTTTGTTTAGGTTATGACTGGAGCCATGGCAGCAATGAAGGCCTTTTTGTGGAAAAAGGTTCCCTCATCCTGCAGGCCTCAGTGCCATGGTTTGAACTGCCATTTCACTTCATTGAAATGTAGTTTTCAATGTGGGTTTAGTGCAACCTCTAGATTGTATCAATGGAGTTAATTTCAAACTGCACCTGGCTTCCGAATGCAAAATCCTAATGTAACACAGTGCCTTTGGAGGTACTGCGGTGTCCTTTGTCCACACTACACAGCAAGAATGCAGAAACCGCCTGGAACGTTTATGTTGCCGGGAGGGGGGGCTCTTGGGCTCCCGAAATTCTGTGAAACTAAGCTTTGCTCCTCTTGTTCATATTTGTTCAGAGCCCTGATTGGCTGCTGCATTCCAAAACCAGATGTTCTCAGGAATCAAGACATCCTCAGATAGCCCACCACAGATGACTCTATGGTTATGTTACAGAGCTCAGACATTTTGGCATTCAAATCAGACTGGTGCACAACTTTACTTTCTAGTTGACCAAGCTCATCGTCTGAGAACTGAAAGTGTTAGTATGGTTCTATAGAACATTTTAATCGACTTGGTTTGCTCAATTCTGTAGGTACAGGTATTCTCAGTGTGGTAAGGGAAGAAGAGAGAGTAAGTGTCTGACTACATTATCAACCAACTTGGGATTTGCTTCGCTTATAAGATGAGTGAATCTGAAGGGGAAGGTGGGTGTTTCTGTTTTTTGCAAATGCTGAATTGAACATACCTGACACTGCTGTTGTTGTTTTGCAAATCAGCTTTTTCACACCTCATGCTTGGGGGCATCAACTCTTTTTTGACAGAATGATTAAAAAGGGCTTTCCCCCCATGCAGATATGGGGGAGCATATGTGTAGAGGAGGAGTAGAGGGGAAAGAATGGAAGGGTAAGTGCGAGTTGTGAAAAAAGAGAGAAAGCACAGGGAATACTATTGCTTCACCTATGTGGACTTTTGTTGACAGGGTGACGTCTCTACTTTTTATTATGTTACCTAAGTTTCTCATAGCTTGCCTCCCAAGTAAGTGTCTTTTTATTTCATGGCTGCAGTCACTATCTGTTGTAATCTTAGATCCCAAGAAGGTGAAGTCTGTCACTGCTACCATTTCTTCCCCTTCTATTTGCCAGGGCGTGATTGAGCAGGATGCTGTGATCTTGGTTTATCGATGTTGAGTCTCAGACCAGCTTTTTCACTCTCCTCTTTCACCCTCATCAAGAGTCTCTTTAGGTCTTCTTCACTTTCTGCCATTAGGGTAGTGTCATCTGCATATCTCAGGTTGTTGATGTTTCTCCCAGCAATCTTAATTCCAGTGTGTGCTTCATCCAGCCCTGCATTATGCTTAATGTACTCTGCATAAACTGTAAGTTAAATAAGCAGGGTGACAATATACAGCCTTTCTCATATATATATATATATGCAGTATATACACAGGAGGGAGTGGCTGTGGACTTGGATGCCAATTACATCAGCATGGAGTGTGAGCACTGAACTTCCAAAATATCTGTAGCTCCTGTGTGAACACTATGGTTTAGATTGTAATAAAGGCTTCAAATCAAATCAAAGCACTATTACAAAGCCAAGCTCCCAATCATTCTGATTAGGTGTTCCAGTGCAGTCACAGTCTAATTTCCATTCAGCATGACAGATATGAATAAACATGGATTCAAGTGGGTAAGTATCTCAGCTTGTTTTTAACACACATTCTTTTTTTAAAATTGAATTCATGAAGAAATTTGCTCGTTTTGCCAATTTCATGCAAATATATAAAACAATAGCAAATAAAATTCTCACTCATTCTTATGTATGAACAGGGTCCTTATGTCAGTTGTTCAGTTTGGGGTTGTCTAACTTCAGCCTGCAGACACTAGTTTGAACATCCCTCCTCATCAAATCCACTTATGCATCCAAATGAAGGAGAAATCTTATGGGGTTCCCCCTGTCCTCTTGCATGCTGATTTTGCCCATATAGGAACCAGGAGAGCATCTGAATTTTCATCTCTTGTGGTTCTCATGAGGATTAAACTACATCTCTTTCTGTGATTCATCTTTATATGCTGATTCTTTGGCATGCTTTCACTTGGCCGCTCCTTTCAAAGGGTCTCATAATATGTCATGATGTTTAACCTGATCCAATGCATGCTTGCCCAATAAATTATCTGGAGTATAATGGAGCATGTTTTCAAATAAGCATTCTTTGACATCATTCTTAATCTGTGCAGCACTAGATTTTATCTTAAAGCTACTCAGGACATATAAAAACCCTATTCATTATGTGGCCACAATAAATTATGTGTAAATGTTTTTTATGGAGACAGGTAAGTTCATTATGCTGGAGTCATGAGTGGGGAACACGTGCCAAGTGTTCATGTGCAGATAATTCTAAGAGAGTGGAGTGAGCATTAAAGGAGTTCATTTCTTGATATATAAGAAAAAACATCTCTGTTCCCCATCATAAAATCTGAACCGGTCACCCAGGGGTTCTCTACCCCCCCCTACCGGGCGATCCCCTCTGGAAAGCTGCTACCTGTTTGGGCGAACCCGTCCGAACTGGTAGCAGCCCATCACTGCTGATATATACAGAGAGTATGTGTCCCAAGCACATATGATGGCACCTAAGGATCAGCAGGCCAGCAAGTAGCCATGTATTTGTATGGTGATGATCGAGATGTCCCCTTCCCCTGTAGTCTGATTCAGGTGTTCAGAAAAGAATAAATCTTGTAAGTGTGAGGACAGAAAGAGTGCTAGCCCACCTCCTTCACTGTTACCTTCTCTATGTAAGGAGACAGTTTGAAAAGGAGACCCTTCTCTATACAGTAATACCTCACTTAATGAGCAAAATGTGTTCCATGGGGTTGCTCTTTAAGCGAGTTACTCTTTAAGGGAAACACATTTCCCCATAGGAATGCATTGAAATCCAAAATTCCATTCAGGACCACAGAAAAAAAGCCCATTTTAACCCCTCTTCATTTAAATTGCCTCCCAGGGTGGGATCAGGCTTTGCAGAACCTGATCAGCTGTTGTTGTTGTTTTTTAATTTTCCACTGCCTCCCTGTGCACCCAGGACTTTGTTTTGGCTGTCATTGGGAGTGTGCGGGGGCAGGGGCAACAGCAAGAGATGGTGCTTGGATGTCATTAGTGACACAGGTGGAGAAAGAGACGGGGGTGATGCAGGGAGCAGCAGGAGATTTTAAAAACAAGCTGATTGCACATCTCGGCCACGCTTGCACATTGCTCTGGTCGGCGCTGCCTCCCAGGCTAGCTGAAGACTTTGAAAAACCTGATCAGTTCATTTTTAAAATCTCCTGCTGCTCCCTGCATCACCCCCTTCTCGTTCTCCACCTGGGTCACTAATGATGTGCAAGCGCCATCTTCTGCTGTCGCCCCTGCCCCCATACACTCCCAATGACAGCCAAAACAAAGTCCTGGGCGCATGGGCATGAAGTGGAAAAATTTTAAAAGTGGCTGATTTGCCAGCACAGGCGAGAGAACTGTTCTCGTTAAGCGAGTTTTTGCTCATTCAATGACACAGACTGTTTGGGAAAAATCCTGCTCGTTAAGTGACTTACTAAGCGAGATGCTCGTTATGCAAGGTATTACTGTATATGGGACCTTTCCATGTGATCAGGTTCCCTTCTTGAGGTTTGTCAGGAAAACTGCATTTTATGGCATGACAAGGAGCCCCTGATTTTGTTCGGATGGTGGCTTTTCATTTCTAGTTTCATTTCAACTTCAAGTGAACCTATTTAAATAAACAAGGCTTATGCAACACAATTATAGACCCTTGATGAAAATACAAAGATTGTCATCCAGTATCGTTTATGTGGGTTATGATAAAAAAAATACTTTCAGCAGTTTAGCTGCAAAATAAAGCTCAAATTCCTGCTAAATGCCGGTATCTTTAGAACCAAAATTCTGTACAGGTTGGAGAGTATTCACTCAAGAAGGCTAGAAAACCAGATTTCTATTTTTTCCAGATACTTATGAATTATGTCCCAAATACCACCAATAGAAAAGTTTGCCTCTGGAGTGGTATACAAGCATTTCTGCTGACGTTGAGTCTTTATCCCCACTGTAAGCAGAGAGGTAAGAATGGCAGTTTGTGGTTTTGAACTGTGAATTTCCGTATTCTTGTCTCTTAAGAAAGACTGTTAACTCTGTCAGATGCAGGTGTTTGTGGTTTAATTCAAATAAAAACAACTCATTTCCTAAAACCAAAAAGGCCCACTGTAAAAATACTCCTGTTACTGTGATGCCAAGAAGGAATGTTATAATATACATGGACTGAATTATATACAGTTGTACCTCACTTAAAGAGCATAATGCGTTTCACAGGATTGCTCCTTAAGTGAGTTTGCTCTTTAATCAAAACACCATTGTAAGTGACCAATTGTGACTTCTGGTGGGAGGGATTGTGAACCTCAATTTATTTGTTAAGCAAGCTTTTGTTAGGTTTTTGTTGTTAAGCATAGCGATCATTCAGAGAAAATTCTGCTCTCTGAAGGTTTTACTGTATGTAGAATCCATTTTTTAAAATTCCAAATTAGCTGTGCTATATTAATATCACTGACTAGAATCCCTATTAGTTAATTCGCCACTGTAAGTGCAATCATGTGAATCACTAGTTAATAAGTTACTCCTCATCACATATCAATTCACATGACCAGTAAACAACAAGGGATAGAAATGGTAGCTAGTAGCAAATTGCTTCAGAAATTTGTGTCATTGCAGTTATGCTGTCATAACTAATCAATAGGATTTTGCTCATTAGGAAATTAAATAAAGGGTTGACAAAACTCTATGATACATAGGCCCAAATCCTATTGCTTAGCATGGCAACTCACACTAGAGAAGACCCATTGAATCAATGGAGATTCAGTCAGCCAATGCCTTAGTAAGTTCTATTGATTTGTTAATTGCTCTAAAGTAAGGCACAGTTGGAGCAGACCTATCTGAACATTTCAACCACATGGAGAAGCTGACTCATCAAATTCCCACGTGTCCACTCTAGTGCAATTCACTATACTAGACAACAGGATTTTGGCCAGTGTTGCAGATAATAGTCAAACTATTTGAATTGAAAATTACCTCATAATTATAGAAGATCACGAGATTTTTTCTTTCTTCCCACACGTGTCTGTTACCTACCTGTGTAATGAAAAGGAAGCACACATTTTCTGGTGCTGCTTCTGCTTTTGAGATTTGTTGCTCACTTCAGAATGTTCTACAGTATCTTAATTTCATTTCAGTGGGAAAAAGATCTTGGGGACATGAAAGGAGCTTCATTCAGACATCCCCTGAGTGGAATTTCTCTAGCAAAAATCCTTTCAACCCAGAATAATTTCTAACACAAAATTTTTATACCCAATGCTGAGAACCACCCTAGGACGGTGACCTCAGGTGATAAGCAAAGTGCCATTTTCACTGCAGACTTAAGTGTGTGAATGTACTTAACATGTTTTTCAGACAAACCAAGAAAGGGGGGGGGAGAGAAAAGGAGGAAATCACTAAGGGGATAACATGCCATGTAGCATGGAAAAATTCTATCATTCTCCTACCATGATGCTGATAAATATCACTTGGCCTCATTCAGAACGTGTGAGTTTGAACATCTTTATGTTCCCCTCAAAAATCTATGAATAGTTTGTCTGGAATTCCTAAATTCACTTCTCAGTGATGCTTAAGGCAGAGATGGTCAAAAGTCCTCTTGTTTTGGAGTTTTGCTGCTAGGTAAGACCAGCCAAGATTGCCAACGTTAACTAAGAAACTATCTACTTGGGCAATTATCCTGAACATTGGGGTGTTTGTGGGGCTGGTGGGCCTGCTTTTTCTTCCCCCATCCAGACATGTTGTACAATGGAATGGAGCAACTCACCTCATTATGCTATTTTTTGAGCCTCCCATTGGAGTTTTTACTATTTGCAGGGATTGCTTTTATCTCATTCCCAAAAGCCCAATACTGGCAATAAGGGTTGCTGGAGGTGCAAAATACCATTTGTTGGCTTCCAGACCTTAAGGTCTCCATTGCTGCATTTATTTCTTCACTTTCCAATTCTCCGCCATTCCTTTCTTCGGAGCACTTGTATGATGAAACACTGGTATGGCCATCATGGAAAATTGAGTCCCTCTTCTTCACAGCTTCCACATGCCCCCCTCTTCTCATGGGGTTTCCCATTTCCCCTTCCAACTGTACCTTGGTTCCACAGCTTTGCTGTTATTTGCATATGTCTGGCTACAGCTCAACTACAAAACTTGCTCAAAAAGCCATTGTTTTCATTATAAAGGTTGGATTTTTTTAAAATAAGATATCACAGATTCTATTACGTTTTTGTGATACTATAGCAACACTTAGAAAGTTATTTTTAAAAATAATTAGTTTTTATTCTGAGGCTCCCAAAATAATTAAGTACTACCATGTGTAACAATTAAAAAACCCCTTTCTTATACAGTGGAACCTCAGTTAACAAATTGAATGTGTTTTACAGGACCTTTTGTACTGTGAAAAATGTGTAAAGTGAATTCCCCATAGGAATGCATTGAAAACCAAAATTTGTTAAGCAAAACGTGGTTTCCCATAGGAATGCATTGCAAATCAATTAACCTGTTCTGAATTTTTTTTGTTAACTGAGCCACTGTTTTCTATGGATTTCCTTTTGCTATGCGATTTTTGTGTTAAGCGAACCGTTTGTTAAGCGAGATTCCACTGTAGTTCAAAATAGTTCCTTTTGTTTGTTTTAAAGAACACTCAAGACTGCCACAAACTACTGACCTGTGGACCAATGATACAACATCATGTCCGAACAGTGGAAGTTCATGGCCAGGAAAGCCCCAATAGGGTGCCACTTGTGCCAGTCCATGAGCTGCCTAGGTTTTCAAAAGGGCTCGTGTGGAACTTTGCCAGCCCTATCATTCGGCAGAGTGAGGCAATCATGTCAGGTGGCAGATGCTGGGGAGAGGACAGTGGCCATAAACCTCCAACCATCTCTTGTAAGCTTGGAGTCATTCTCCTGCCTCTGGAGGGCAGAGGCCATGAGTGCTACAGGGGCCGTTCTGAGTCCCCTAAAGTAGGCCTGTTGCCTTGGTAGTTCTGGAGTGCTCCATCCCATCACTGGTGCTGAAACAAGATCTGGTTACCAGCCCAGTCAGCTTCTGTCTGTGGAATAAGGAGAAGGCACTGTCTAGGGGCAAGACTTTCAGAATTATCAAAATCTCAGTCCCATAATTCAGCAGGAACCTATCAGGCCAAATTATGGGACGGGAGCAGGAGGCAGAATGGCCTCCACACCCCCATGTTGTTCTTCTATTGTTTCTTCAAACCAGGGGTTACCAAACTTTTCCTGCCAGGGGCTGACTATGACCCCTTAGTCAGCTGAGGGGCCAGTCATGTGGTTCTTCCCAGCAGCAGCGGTGGTGTCAGCAGTGGCAGTGGTGAGGCATGCATTTGTGTGATGTTTCTGGGCATTTCCCCCACCTCTGCTGCTTTCCTTGGAGGAGAGAGCAAGGGAGGAACATTTTTGAGCCATTTTTGATTTTTTTGCCACTTTTTTTGGTGTTTCAGTGCAAAAATGTGGCAATTTCAGCTCTTCCAGTGACATCTGGGCACTTCTAGCGTTGCCAGCAATTCAGCCCGGGGGGCAGTGAATTCAGCCAAGGGGCTGCATTCAGCCCATGAGCCATAGGTTGGGAACTCCTGCTTCATACCATTGGAAATGTTGCCCCATTGCTCTGTGGGAGTTATGAGGAACCCCTGAGACCTGCCAAGGTGCATAGGGGAACAAGTTTCAATGGATGCTGTCTCCATACACTTTAGATCATTACACTTATTACCCCCACACACAGTGATGGGCAGCCAAAATTTTTACTACCACACTGTGGGCAGAGCAGATGTCATCGTCAGAGCCAACATCATTACATCATGGGCGGAGTTGATGTCATGGACTGAGCCAATGATGTGGGCAGAGCCAAAGTAAAAAAAAAAACACATAAAAATACAGTAAAGGAGGCAACCTGCCCGGGGTCCCTGGTTTAAGATCGGGCTGGCTGGAGGTGTCAGGCTGAGTACTGGAGGTGCGCATAAGTCAATTGGTATTTTAACGCATGCGCCCTCACCAGCAGCCATTTAGGGTTGCAGAGTCGGGCAACCGGTGAGACGACTGAACTGGTTGCCTCAAAAAAAAAAAAAAAAGGTAACCACCCTGGGTGGTCTCCCGGGAAGGTTGCTAGCCCCCCCCCCCGAGACCACCTGGGATTGTTACCACCAGTTCTACAGAACCAGGGCGAATCGGCCCATGCCCACCACTGCCCACGCACCTATGCAAATTGAAGGGAATCCTCACAATGCCTCCTAGTGCAGTTGGGACCCTTTGCTAAAGGCAAGACGAAGCGGTATGGGAATGGCATTGAGATAAGACAGCTGCACTGCCTCCTGCTGATTTGACAGCTTCCAGACAGAGCTCTTACCCTTCCGGAAGGGCGTGAAAACCTGGCTGGCAGGACAGGTTTGGGGACCCGGGAACGTGGGTTCCCATACCAAGTGGCTTATATAAGGACTGCCTCCCTGGGTTGGAATGTGGGAATACGGGTGTGTAGTTCTGTGCTGTTTTAACTTCTGATGATTTTTTAAATCTTGACGCTTTTATTGATATTGAGGGTTTAGGTTTTATTTTTGTTTTTATCAGGATGTAAGCCGCCCAGAGTCGGGTCCTCACGATTGGGGTGGGGTATTAAATTTAATAAATAAATAAATAAATAAATTTAATAAATAAATAAATTCCATTCTCATAATTTGGCCTATTGGGTTAATTAATTAATTCTGAAAATCTCAATCCCTAGCTCCATCTCATCTTTTGCTATAGGCGTCTGTCAGCTTTGATGTAGAAGCACTAATGTATGAACTAGTCTAGTCTATGAACTAATACTTAGCAGTACAGTGGAAGTACAGTACTTACAAGTATTTTTGGTAAGATTCTGATTCCTTTTGGTCTTTTCTTGTAATATAATTTTAGAAGCCAATATTGTCATTTTGTGATATTACTTGTAGTTCCTTTCTGCCATTTGCATGGTAATTTAAAAAAACCCAAGAACACCAACACTTTGAAACTCCTTAAGCAGAATTGTGATGTAAACTGTGGCTAAGAATTTCCAAAGCAGTTTTTGGTGCATTATGCACAATCAAGAACCAATGCTCTTCTCCACAATAGAAAGCATCTGAAGAAGTGAAACCTTGTTTCCTGCAGTAAGAGAAGGAGATTGCAACATTCAGAGCTCATGTCATTTTAAAAGGAACTTGTTGCACTACTTAGTACTTTTCAGCTACCAGGTTGCTTTTCTACTCTAATTTACAAGTAATTTGTTGTGCGTTATTTATGAATTGTACTGGCTTTGCCAACAAGCTAGAAAAATACAAGAAAATACTCTCTGGCCCTGTCTTGTGGCTAATTCTTACATTTTGGCTTGGAAATATTTATATGTATAAAAATATGAAAGATGAAACAACAACAAAAATACTTCTTTTGCCATTTAGGGTTAATAGGAAAATGTTATAAAACTTTGGAAAAAACTTTTAAAATGCCCTTTTGAAATAATTAAAATGTTACTTATTGTACATATAAAGTAACTTTCTATTTATGTAAATCTAAAGGTGATTTAAACTGTATTTACTGTGTAACTTTGTAACTACGAGTTAGATTATTTGCTATTCCTAACATAACTAGTTACAGGTGACTGGTACTTGTAGCTAATTACTTCCAAGCTCTTGTACAATTACCTCCATTTAGCATGTACAAAAGAAAAAAATACAACTCTGTGGACAGCATACAGCTCTATGAATATGACCCTGCTTATACATTTTCAACAAGAGAGAGGGCAACTCTCAGTGTCTCAAACAATTAATTTTTCTTTGGCATCATGCTTTTAGTTACCATAAATCCGTTTTGCAGAACAGACTCTTGAGTTTGGTCACTAGATGGCAGTAGCAGAATGCATCTAGGAGAAAGACTACTAAGATTTTGTAGCTGTGTGGTTGGGCAATTGTTCTCCACTTGAGCCTCCTTAATGCTTCCTAAGGGATGTTAGTAGTTGAGTCTACATAAAATGATGTTGAGCTTTACAACAGCTGCTTGACACCATTTTATGTTGATGTTGTGACTTTTAAAAATGAACATTACTTGAAAATGTTAACTCTTCAGGAGAGCACGCTGTGAGCATTCTGTTCCCATTTCCCCGTGATTTATGGGTCCCCCCCCCCTGAAATTGAGCTGCCTGGAATAATAGATCATATTCTCACTTGTGTTGCTGAGATGATTTTCACTCCCCCAAAATCCTGCATTTTCTGAAATATGCTGGTAAAATTGCTCTAAAACTGAATCCAGAAATGCACCCGGAGATTGTTTACACAGCCAATTTTAGAGTGGAATAATGTGAGCTAAATAGGGTCACACGGAATTGGGTAGAGGCTTGATATGTCATTTGGTGCAATTCTCTCATCCAAATGGCATGTTGGACCTCAAGTTACCCTATTGGGTCCTGTGGCTTCAGCCGGAAATACTTCATCTCTCCCCTTCTCTGGGTGCCTTACACTGATTACCTGTTGGCTATCACATCAGGTTCCTGGTTTTGACCTTAACATATAAAAGCTTCTAAGGTTTGGGATCTGGTTACATGACAGAGTGCCTCCATCCATGGATACCTGCCCATCACACTAGACCTGCTAAGTCTTTGTGGCCGAGGGTGCCCACCCCAAGAAAAGCCTATAAATCAGTAATAAGAGATCAAGTCATGTCAGTGACAGCACCCTTGTTATGGGACAAGCTTCTGCTGTTCTATAGCCTGCCATATTGTTGCCATTTTGTTATTATGTTGTTTATTTTGTTATGATTGAATTATTTGATAAATATTTGATGTTATATGTTTTTTACCCATGTATTGTCTTGATTGAATTATTTGATGAATATTTGATGTTATATGTTTTTAACCCATGTAGCTCCATCTACAGCTCTTTCCATGAACTCCCCGGCTGGCTGAATGCAATGATAACAAATTAAAAAGCCAGACATTCACTCGCTCTTTTGTGACCCCCCAAAATCTGCTGCCTGAGGCTGCCTCCCAGCTCTGTCTAGCTCTGGGGTTGACTGTTTCTTTTTTCTTTTCTTTCTTTCTTTTTAAAACAAAACACATGCCAGTGTTCATGTGTAATGAGTCTTACTATGTGTTTTTGTCTATGTGCAGACTACAAAGGCTATTGTGAAGTCACAGCATGGTCTGGCTGAGTTTCTGGCTAAGGACAGATCAGCTGATCGGACACACTGGAACGCATATGATTCCATGTTTGCCAGCAACAGCTTCTTCTAAAACTTCATGGGGCAGAGGGAGATAGGGATTCAACTCTGCTTAACTGGATTTTTAAAAAAGAGCACTGCTCTATAGCTATACTTCAAACGGGTATTCAAGTTACTTATTTGCTGTATTAGGCAGTTCATGTTCTTCTTATAAATTCATCACATTTTTTGCCCTCCTCATTCTACTTTTGTGTGTGCTTTAACATCTAGTTTATAAGAAAGTTGACACCCTAGTGAAATTAAGTTCCAGAATAATTATAATCACATGCTAGTACTGAACTGTTCTATTCTTAGGTTGCTGTCCAAAAATGATGTATAACCCCTTTTCCAGTGGTTGCCATCAGCAGGTTTGCACCAGTTCGCCAGAATTGCTAGCAGAAATTCTGGCTGGCCCCGGCCATCCAAGTTTTGAAATAAAGTAGTCCTAATTTGGGTGCAATGTAGGGCTTTCCCCTGGCCACGCCCACCATACCACACCCATGGTGTGGTAGTAAATTTTTTTGAGCCCAACACTGCCCTTTTCAACATACAGAAGTGAAACTAAAGCTATTTCTTCGATGAGGAATTTAATACCAGTAATTCATGTATTGGACACTTCCTTTTTTAAGCAACCCCCTCCCAATACTCTTTTAGAAGCTATGTTATTCTGTATCAGCCAAACATGTTGAGCTGCCTGGGAGTTGCATGACCACTTTTCGGCAGTCCTCCCTTAGAAGATTTGCATGAGGGCAACCTTCCCTTTGAAGGTGGCCTCCATTATCCATGGCTGATTTAATAAGAGGGAGATCAGCTACTGTGAAGTTGCCCCTCTATGGGGAACACCTGGGCAGGTGTCACATCAGATATACTTTGCCGCTGTCTTCCTCCATCAAGCAATATGCATAATAACTCTTCTTTAATCAGCTTTTAACTTCTTTTAGCAATTTGATTAAAGTGTTATTGTTGTAAAAAGCCTCATTATATTTTTAAAGTCCCATTGATATCCACATTCTCTTGGCGGAGCGACGGACAGTTGCTGCTTCCTCTACGCCATTCCAAACCACCACCACCCCCGAAAAATCATTTCTAAGCTTGTATCCATTCTTATAAAGTATATGCAACTTTATGCAAAGCCATGTTCTGTTTTGTCCTCTTTGGTGAAGCACTTCTTCCCTTTTAGTGACTTATTTATTTATGTATTTATTTATTTGTTTGTTTATTTATTTAGATTTATTATCCCGCCCTAATCAGGCGAACCTCTTTAGGCAGCTTACAGAAAAAAGAAAGATTATACATAATGAATACAATACAAACCAAACAATTCCATTATACCCCTACAAATTCAGAAATTAAAACCCAAAGGTTCAAAATTAATTAAAAATTTTAAAACTATAAATTTTCAAAAAAAAAAAAAAACCTCAAAAATTTAAAAGATTTAAAAAGTTTAAAGGGTTTTAAAAAGTTTAAGAGAGAGAGAGAGAGGTGGCTATCCAATAAACTCAACCACCCAACATGGGACCCCGTATTACTTGAGCCCCACACCTGTCCTGCCAGCCAGGTTTTTAGGCACTTCTGAAGGGCAGTAGCTCTGTCTGTAAGAGTAACACAGTTGGCAGGCGGTTCCAAAGGGCCGGGGCGGACACAGATAAAGCCCTCCTTCTGGTGCTAGAGAGACACACCTCTCTAGCTGATGCCCTGGTGGGACGGACAGATGTTTTCGGGGTGACGCGGTCTCTTAAGTATCTCAGGGTGACGCGGTCTCTTAAGTGATGTGTAAATGGCTTCTGTCGCTGCCTCAGACCTAATTTATTCAGGATCGGGTCTATATCTCATATGCCCTCCAACTTAGCAAAACTGCTTAGTGGGCCAGATCTCATCCATGCAGGATTTTGTCATCTTCCCCACACTCTTTGGGTGCACCTGGCAAAAGCTCTTTGAAACTGGTTGTGGATAGATGGGGTAGGGTGGGGACTACGTTCACAAAATTGTTTGCCTATTTTCCTCCACAATTGTTTGCTAAAACGTTCAGAGAATCCTGAGAACAGCTACCTGCCTATCTTTTTGGTCTGGAACATGGCCCCTCAGAAGCAATTTTCTCAATGCAACATGATTTTTTTAAGCAAAGAAATAGAACTCAAGCAAGAAGGTCCAACGTGAAGAGCAGATCTGCAAGTAGACACCAAAGCCTATTTCACTGACTGCAGGGAGATTGGTAGCTATTTATATTTTATACAGCATCTATATTTTATGCATAGGTACAATTGTATCTGCCAACCCACAACCTTCTGAACTCACATCTCTGATCATGCAGGATAGTGCTGACAGATGCTCACTTTAAGATGCTAAGCCACAAGCTTTAACCTAAGTACCTCTGGGTAGAAAGTGTTAGCCAGGTTGAAAGCTATGTGCATTCCTCTACTCTTGTCTATTACTTTTGGCCAGGCCAACACGTTGTACTGCATACTTTGGGCTGTGGGGCTGTGTGTGCCCAGACTTTGAGACGGAATTGCCTGGCTGTATTGGACCTCAAGAAAGAAGGGCATTTTGTGCTCAAGGCATAGCAAAATGGTATCCCCTTCTCCAATGGGGCTGCCAGGTATTAGAGCAAGGCAGTGTTGCATTGTACAGATTTTAAACTCTTATATTATTGATAAGGTCAAAAGACTAATCAATTAATAAATATTCATTATTCATAGAGCAAGGCAGTGGTAAGCAGTGACTGGTCCACACCGGTCTGCGCGGGGGGTGGGTGGTAAAATTGTGTGGCCTTTGGGCAGGGTGGTGGTAAAATTGTGGCCTTTGGGTGGGGTGGTGGTAAAATTGGGATGGCCACACCTCCCTCCCTGCCCTGACCGCCCGCCCACCTCCCTACCCCGCCCCGCCCACATCTTCCTCCACTTCCAAGTCCAGGCAAGCAGCCTTGTACAAGCGGATGGCCTGGGGTGGAAGCCTGGCCTTGGGGTGGCCGCCTCCCCTGGGGTCCCTCCCACTCCCCTGCATGCCATGCTGCACACCATGCTGGGCGGAGGAAGAGAAAGCATGGCTGAGGCCTGGGCCCAGCATGGCCACACCACCACCACTGTGGCTCAGGTGCTCTCCCGAGTGTGGAGGAGGAGGAGAAAAAGCAGCTGCCTGCTCCCCAGGGTAAGTGACTTTGTGTGTGTGTGTGTGTGTGTGTGTGTGTGTGTGTGTGTGTTTGTGTGTAAGGGGAGATGGTGTGTGTCTGTCTGTCTGTCTGTCTTTGGCTGTAATCAGAGATGAGCACTGAACTCTAGAGTTGGATACTACTGTCTTTCAAGCAAGGGCAACATTTGCTGAGAGACAAATCTCAGGGCAAGCAGTGCTGGAGACCAAGATAAAGTACTTTGATGGCATTATGCCTGATTACTTTAATGGCTGGGCATTTTTCTCTTTCCCATTTCCAACAAAAATATTGTATGTGTTGTGCATATACATGTTTAGGAAGTACTGTAGTGTCGAAAACCTGCCTGGCCTGCATCACTCTCTTATGCAGACACAAATGCAGTACATGCATATTTATTATTGTGTAGTTGTTGCCCTAAACCAGGGGTGCCCAAATTTTTCAGGCTGTGGGCTGGTCACATGGTTCAGCAGGCTGGTCACATGGTTCAGCAGGCTGGTCACATGGTTCAGCAGGCCGGTCACATGGTTCCTCCCACATGTAAAATGTGCCTTGCAATCTGTTTTGTAACAAATATATTTTGCAACAGGAGGAGATAGATTTTAGGCTGCCATTTTCTCTGCTTAAACCAGGGGTGCACAAACTATGGACAGTGGGCCAGATCTGGGCCCTGGTGCCAATTCATCTGGCCTGTGCAGCCCTTGTCACTCCTGGAAGCAGAAGTAAAACGCACCTGCCCTAAACCCAACCCCCTTTGGCATCCCAAGGACCCACCTTGCAGTTTCAGGATCTATCCCGCAGACCATGTGATGGAGCTGACCTGGTAAACCTATTCCCCAGAAGCCATGGGGTGCAGTACCGAAAGCTAGTCAATATATCACCACCTAGAAATCCCAAGTGCTTCCTTGCTGCTCCCCCCAAGTACATACACAACAACAAAACATGAAATAACGTCTATAATGCTTTGCTGTTCTGTGCCCTGCTATTATTGGCTGTGGCTGTTGGAGAGGTTTAACGTTCATGTTATAAATGCAAAAGATATTTGTAATATTTAAATTATTGATAATGTTGTAAGCTGAGGTTTATAGAGACAAGGCATGATGTGCATGTTTCAGAAGAAAAAGAATAAACAAATATGTTAATGGAGAGGCTGGCTCTATAAAATAGTAGAGTGGTACAGGAAGAGAGGAAAGATTAAGGCGTACATTCAATCTGGCAGTAAAATGAACTGGCCTTTGGGTCAATCTTGCATCTCTTAATGTAACAGATACCAGTTTATTGAGCCTAAAGATTCAGTATTTCCTATTAAACCAAGTGAATCAGAACTACCAAAGAAGATAAAAGAGAAGCTTAAAGTAATTAACATGACAACTGTTTTCTAAGATAACTGTGAGAAGTAGTGTTTCAGTGATGTAGCATATTAACTGGCCAATGTATGGACCTCCAGAACACAGATATTATTAGACTTCAAGTCCCATCCATCCCAGCCAGCATAGCCAATTATAAGGGATTAGAGGAGCTGCAATCTAGCAACATTTGGAGGGCGACAAGTTGCCAAGCCTTGAGTGAAAAAGACAGAAGCTCGTACCCTGTTCATTATATTGGCATAATGTAAGGTTATTTCCATCAAGTCAGTTCTGACTTAATGGTGACCCTTTGCAGAGTTTTCTAAGTATGGAATAGACAGAAGAATACCACTTCCTTCTTCTGGGGGCATCTTAAGACTCTGTGGCTTGCCTATGACTACACAGGCTGGATCTTCTCCCAAGAGGCACATTGGGGAACCAAAGTGCCAACCTCTGGCAGCTAGGTAGATAAACCATTGAGCTATTCAGCCACTAACATAAAGTTGCCATCAGCATACATCTGCCAGGCATTATACACAGCAACAAAAGTATGGTTACGAGAGGGAGAGGAGGAGTGTGCAGTCCCTACTGGGACTAACAGTAGGTTGAAATAGCTGCCATCACTCTTTGTGCTATGAGGATGAGCTTTTCAGTTATCAAATCTTAGGGGAAAATACATAGAGTATATAGAAAGCACAGGAGAAGCCAAGTGTCTCTGTTCTGCCTTGCAGCTTGCTCTTCCATGCCAAAGAGAAAAGTGAACATCACTGAGGAAGAACCAAAGAGAAGACCAGCAGGACTGTCAGCTAAACCTGTAGTTGCCAAAGTTGAAAGAAAACCCAAAAAGACCAACTTCAAAGGATAGGTCTGAAAAAAAGAAAGCCCAAACAAAAGTGAAGAAAGGACCAAAAGCAAAACAGGCAGAGGAGATTAAGAAAGAGGAATAGTTTAAAAACAGAAACTGGAGAAGCAAAGAATGATGATGCTGATGCAGCAGGAAAGAAGGATAGAACATCAGAAGAATATCTTTGTCCAAGTGTTTCCTCTAACATCATCAGTGTTTCCTGTAACACAATCTTGTACAAATCAGAGGAATGTTTTATCAACTATTTTGTAAATCCAAAATTTTTAGTTAGCTTAGAAAACACATTTGTATATATATGAAGGGATTTTCTCCATAGTTGAGTATGGAGTATGTTTCCCTTTAAAAGGTGAAAATCATGCTCTAGTTGTCTATCCCCAGCACAGCCAACAACCACCTGAATGTTTGATTAAGAAGAAATATCAAAATCTTGATTATGCTCCAGTCCTTTGCATGTTTACCAGGATACAAGTCCAATTGATTTCAGTGGCACTTATTCTTTAGTATGCATCGGATTCTAGAATTAACATCCCAAAGGCCAGGGTGGACAGCTTGCAATATCACATGTCCCTTTAAATTATTGATTTGGAGAAGTTCGCTCACTCTTATTCCATTCAATTTCTAGCTGGAACACTTGCAATTTATGGAAGTGAATATATGGCTGAGCATGTTGTGAGCAAGTGTGGTCCTCAGAAGCAAACATGTTGTTCACTGATGCTATTGACTAAGGGATGGTTTATGAACTACTACAAGAAGTTCATAGAGAAAATGCTGACACATGAAAGCAAGAAGTTGCAGTATGCAATTGTACAGTTGCTCACAATGTCAACATGCTGATGGAGTTGTCTCAGAAACAGCACTTCTGCTTTGGTGCTAGTGCAACTGCCATACAAACAACCTCAAGTTGCATGCACATAGTTGCACAACAGGATTTTGACCAGTATATGAAAATATATATGTACTGTATATATATTACTGTATATACCATATGTGTGTTTGTATTCATTCTCCATTTTATTCAGATCTCTCTCTATATATCTATATCTATATCTGTATCTGTATCTGTATCTGTATCTGTATCTGTATCTGTATCTGTATCTGTATCTGTATCTGTATCTGTATCTGTATCTGTATCTATCATTATTTTGTTCTTTAGTTTATGAGTTGGTGACTTGTAGTCTTCCAAAGAGATATATCTTCTAATAAAAAGATTTTTTTTAAAAAAATAATAATATTAAGAAATTCTGGCTTTTTGTTCCTCATTTTTCTTCTGTCCATTGATCATAACAACCTTAGACATACACTTTGCATGAAGACAGTATCTGTAATAATATGATGGAAAATCTGTTCACAGATATATTATGTTCATTTTGGGATGGGGATCATATGTTTGAATGTTTTTCTTGAAAAAGATCATGCCACAAAAATGACTAGTTCTAGGAAAACACCTAATTTATCTTCTAGTCTAGGCAGGTATATTCTAGTACAGTTCTCAGTCATAAGTAGCATAGTTGTGAAACAGTTTTATCACGTGATTTGGTCATGAGTTTAGACGGTCTTGAAGAACCAATAACGGTGGGAAGCTCACTCTTTTTAGTATGGTACATGCTTGTTTGTAGAGGTGGCTCTTGTATTCGCGGCAGCTGCTGTACACAAACCAGAGCTGACATAAGAAAGCCGCCAGCTTTTATGTGATTGGCAGATCCAGTTAGTTAAACACAGAGCCAAGAGCTATTCCTTGGCCAAGGTCTGCTTCACAGAACGTTAGAGACTATCGTCAGAGAGTCTTGCGCTGCAGATTATTACTGAGGGGGAAATGAAAAAGAGAGAGCAAGAGAGTTGCAGGCAAAAAGCCAACCCATCAATATGACAAAGGGCTATTTCCAGTATTATCAAATAAGGAGCACACATAAACCCACGAATGTTATGAAATGTAGATTTGTTGTAGATTATCGTTAGAAGAGGGCATATTAGAATAAAATATCTATCACTGGTGCTGTCAGGAAAGTGGTGTGAAGTGCAGTTTTGCAACCACAGTGTTCTCATCAGATCTGACATTTCAGTTGGCGCGTTTGTTTTAGTCTTTGAAATTTCATGCAAGTAAATAGCTGCCTAGTGACCTCTTTTAAATGAAACCATCTGATGGGAAATGGTGTATGTATGATGATATCTTGTTCATTGGAAGTGTCCCTTGATCTTTCAGCAGTGGTCAGTAGGCACACACCCCGCCTTCCTCAGACAACTACGTAAAGAGAAACCATAGCAGAGTTATTGGTGTTTTTTCAGGATGATCAGGGGACACAGCAAAGAGCCCAGAGACATTTTAAAAAGATGAAATAGCAGCCACACAGATCCCTCACGGCACTCACTTGATGTGATCAGAAAAGTGCAAATAGGAGAGCATGCCTTTTATCTTAGAAATGGACCTTCTTTTACTCCACCCCTGGAAAGTCATTGATTAAGCCACCAAAATATACACTGTGCCCACAGGACTACTAATTTCACCTCTGAGGAAGAGTGGTAGTGGCGGAATGGAAAGAATGAAAAGTATGGAGAAGAATAGGCATCCTGCACTTACTTTTTAAAAAAGAAAAAATCAACAAGATGGGTGTCCATTGCCTTTTTAAGATACCTTGTGGATACCCTTCTTTGTGATTGTTTTAGGAAGCCACGTCAGACTTTCCTCTGGCACTAAGGGAAAAAATAAGGGAAAAGTAAAAGCAAAACAAATTAACTTTTTTGAGGCCTGTGTTTGTGTGAAACTATACCACATTTTGTTATCATAAATGACATAGCATGTCAGGATCAAAGTTGCAATGTCAGCAGTTTTAGCTGCAATACAACAGTTTAACCACTGTGCCACCAAAGAAACCATTGGAATCAATATTGTAAAAGAACAATTCATATGGGAGAATAGCTCACACACTGGGCTTATAGAGAAAAAGGAATGTACAGTGGTACCTCATACAATGATTTTAATCTGTTCCACAAGGCTCGTTGTTGTACGAAACAATTGCTATACGATGCATACATCGTATAGCAATTTTCCCTATGTGATTCATTGTACTGTACAATATTTTTTTTCTCGCTAAGTGGCTTTTCCCATTGAAAAATTGTTGTACGATTTTTTCCATAGGGAAAATTGTTATGCGGGGCGCTATTTCCCCCAAAAACCTAATTGCTATATGATTTCATTGCTATACGGGGCAATTGTTGTATGAGGTTCCACTTGTATCGATATTTCACAACTGTGCCTTTTGAACCCATTTTAACTCCTATGGCTTCATCCTATGGAATTATTGTATTCATTATGTAAATCTTTTTCTTTTTTTCTGTAAGCCGCCTAGAGTTGGGTTTGCCTGTTTGGGGTGGGGTAATCAATCTGAATGAATGAATGAATAAACAAATCCTGACCTTTTGGGTTTGGTAAAATAGATTCTCTGCTGTCCTTCAAATGAACGAACTAGAGCCTTCCAATAAATAATCTGGAGTATACTGTATCACCAAACTAAAAAAAATCCAAATTCCAAAGGATGGAGCCACAACTGTTAAAGTGGGATCAAACTCCAGTGACTCTGTAGTGTAATACACTCATGGAGTCATGTGTTGTTAGTAAAACTGAAAGATGTTGGCTTGACCTATCTACGCTGGTGAGTACCAAGAAGTGGGGCTATAACTAGTGTAGAACAACCAGGGTTTTGCCTAAGATTTAGAGGCCACTGAAATCTAAAGGTGGGTTTAATAATGAATATTAAGGAAATAAACAGGAGCACCTCCCAGTCTTATTCACTTTCCTTTCTCTTGAATAAACAATGTTTTGTTCCTACCACAACCTCTTCCTTCATGTGCCCAAATGGCTAGCAACGACTCTTCTGGAAAGTTTGACATCCAGAAACTGCAGATGAGATACGTAGGTGATGTAGAAGAGGAGGAAGATGAGTTAGTAGGCATTAATATAGAAGGTAACTATTATCATTTAGCATCTTATCCCCCCCCCGCCCCATCGATACTGTTGATTTTGATGGAAATGCACCACAGTTACCGTACTTATTATTGGAAGATTGTAGCACTGCTCAAATGCCTGTCCCTTTAATGTCAGAGCTGTTTGTTCTTTCTCTTTCAGCTGCTCTCTGGTGGTTGTAAATCAATAAGGCACACTTCCACATTTGGGGGGGGGGGGAATGGCTATCAGTCATAAAGCACTTGGCTATACAGCAGTCATAACCTCTGGTTTCACTTCTCACTCACAGTTAATGACAGTTTAAGGCTGCGATGGGAACACAAGTTTTGCTGAAGGATTGATGAGGCAGAGAAGAATTGCAATAATATTAGTTCATTGCACTAAAATGGATTGATTTCAGATTAATTTTTATTAGCCTTATTAATATCCTATGGTGTCAATAATGTGTCATTTAAACTAAACAGTATAAATGTTGCCCTTTTAATAAAGGTTTTGTCTATGTCAACAGTAATCTCTTGGAGTGCAAAAAATTAGCATTTTTACAAGCATAATAAACATTTAATGTATTCCTCTGTAATATATTAATAATTTCCTTCCTGTTTTGTGATCTAAAATTTCTCACCCCCCTTTTGTTGTGGCACAGATAAATTCATTGCCAATGCAAATAATATCATGAAGGGGTTACACTGCCAAGTAGAGTTTGAAAAACAGCTTTTAAGGGGGAAACACCTAATAACATGCTCAAAACATCCACACATGAACAGTGTAGGCTGATGTTCTTGGTCTCTTTGTTGTCCTGCTACAGTCACAGCGGATACAACTGTGTGGTCCACAGATGAAGAGGCCTCCATTTATGGCTGCCACACCCCTAAGGAGTCTGCAAAACATTCTGCTGTTGCTAATGTTGATTTCTACCTTTGCTGCCTACTTTTTGCATAAAAGGGGGTGGAAGGAGAGTGAGGTGTCAAGAAGGCAGGCCAAGATATTTGGTTGTTGGGCTGTGTTTATTTTGATGGCTCCCCAGAACTGATGCAGCTTAATATTTGTGTAAATGGATTTCCCCCCTAGTGTCATCAAGATAGGTTGTTTGTGAGAATAAGTATTTATGCAGAGAGCAGGAAGTGGGAGTGCCAGTGAAATAGGGGAGATAATTTTGTACTAAAAAAAAGGAAGCAATGCCAGACAGGTTTGCATGGACAAAGCTCTGGAGAATGAAACATCCTTCTCATAGCAATATATAGTAGAAACTTGATGTGGATGGGGCTATTTTCCTTAGACAGACCCAGTGCATAGTTTTGGGGTCCTCCTGGACTCATGACTCCTGTTCAATGAGCAGGTGGCAGTTGTGGCCAGGAGGGCTTTTGTGCAACTTCACATTGTCCGCCAATTACACCCACTCCTGAACCAGGACTCCTTAGTTACGGTCACACATGCTCTGGTCACCTCTAGACTGGACTACTGCAATGCGTTGTACATGAGGCTGCCCTTGGTGACCATTTGGAGGCTGAAACTGGTCCAAAATGTGGCTGCCTGCATGGCGATGGGGTATGGGTGTTGTGCTGCAGGAGCTGCATTGGTTGCCAGTATGGGCTCATTTTACTTCCACTTCCAGGAGCGACGAGGGTGGCGTGGGCTGGATGAATAGGGGTAAATCCATTCATGTGGATTCATGGGTGCTTCTGGGAATTGAAGTCCAAGAACATCTGGAGTGCCAAGGTTCACCATCACGGGTCTATGGGGTCGCAAAGGGTCGGAATCGACTGTGCAACTGAATAACAAAAAACGCATATCTCATTTTTCTTACAAACATTTTAGGCCTCTCTTCTGAACACGAGTCTTGAGAAAGCTGTGGGCTTCTTTGGGTCTTGAGGGATGGCTATGTTTAAGCAGAGTTCTGTGGGAAAGTGGTCCCCACAGCCAGACCACACTTGTAAATGGTCTCTCTTTTCTTTCATATGAACTGAAAATTCCCACGGTTAAATCCAAGCACTGTGGGGTGGGTGGGTGGAAGGTAGGGGGGAGAATGATGACCCATAATGTAAACCATCACACATTTCAAACTGTGCTTCCTGTCTCTTCTTTCCACCCCGCTAACTAGAAATAAACACAGATTTCTTGATTCCCTCACAGCAGTTCCTCTTTGGATGAAAACAACGGCAAATTGACAAGGAGAAAGGCAGTGGCAGATGATTTTTTTTCACATGACCCTGATCTAGAACCTGAGGGAAAAAGCACGATAAATGGATGACTTTCTTTAAGGAAGACATCTTCTCACTGGGCAGCTTGCTGAAAACCATTGCAAGAGGCATAAGTCCCACCCCACCCACCAGAAAACTGACTTGGTACCAGACAGAGCTAACAGTCCACCTGCCCCCCCCCCCAACTAGATCACTCAGCTCCGGCCTCCTTCCATCCAAGGGGGGAAAGACTGTAAAGTCTCCCTTTTATCCTCTCGCAGCTTCCTCCTCCTCCTCCTTTCTCCAATTGCCTATGGTGTTGGTGGGAAGGAGTAGTGGTTGGCCGGGCTAGGAGAAAGCCTTCAGCAGTGTGGAAGGAGCCACCCCTTCTATCTGCCTGGGCATTTTTCAGGGCAGCCTTCATGCCAGGGCTGCAGGAGGGGGACCAGGACAGGACTTGCCAGTGACGTCGCACCGCAAGCTCTCCACCGAAGCACCAGGCAGGGCGCAAGAGCTCCCATCTCCATCCCAACTCCTGCCAACCTAGCAGTTAGAAAGCAAAAATTTGCAAGTACTGTACAGTGGAACCTCATACAACAATCACCCCATATAGCAATGAAATCACATAACAATTAGGTTTTGGCCAGTGGTGGGGTGTCAAAATTTTTACTATTCCAACGTGATGTCATCACTGTGTGGGCGGAGCTAACATAATGACATCATGAGTTATGGGCAGAGCTGATGTCATGATGTGGGCGGGGCCAAAGAATTTTTAATTTAAAAAAAATAATAATAAAATAAAAATAAGCACAAACACACCTCAACCCACCCACAACACAAACCAGTAAATAAATAAATAAATAAATAAATAAAAATACATTAAAATACACCCACCCACCCACCCGAAACACAAATCAAACAGAGTTTTTAAACCAGAGCTTAAAGCTTATTCTGGCTAATCTTTCTCACACTAGGTCAGATGGAAGGAACTACAGAATGAACTCACCACAAGATGGCTTCATTTTGGCACTTTTCAACTTTTCAACACTTAAAGAAGTTAGGTACTAAGTCTTTGCCTAACCAGTTCTCTAGGATAATTTGCCTTAATGTATATGTAAAACAGCTGTACCTCCTTAAGGGTTCTCCAATTGGAACAGCAATTGGAACAGCACAGATGTAGCTTATTGATGAGGTAACTCCAAGACTTTGCTTAAAAACCCAAGCCAGACCGCCAGGCCTGCTGGTTGCCAGGCCTTTTTAGGAACTGTGGTAGTACTTCAATATAGGTAAAGGTATTAAATACATTAAAATACACACAGACACACCACATCCAAAGGTGAGTCACTTACCCTGGGGAGCAGGCTATAGGGAGGACAGCAAGGAGGCCATGCATATCCGCCAAGCATTGTAGGTGTGTATGCACACCAAGTGCTTGGCGTGCATGTGCAGTGGGGGAACCAGTGAAAAGGTAAGCCCAGGAGGTGGCTCCCGCCAAAAGCTGCTGCCGGTTCTCTGGGACACTGGGAAAAGTTACTAACGGTTCTGGAGAACTGGTGAGAACCTGTTACATCCCATCACTGGTTGTAAGCCGCCCGGAGTCGCTTTGGCGAGGGGGCGGCAGCACACATGTGAATTATTAAATTAAATTATTAAATTAATTCATGTCTGGCCTATAGATGGAAGAAGAAGAAGAAGAAGAAGAAGAAGAAGAAGAAGAAGAAGAAGAAGAAGAAGAAGAAGAAGAAGAAGAAGAAGAAGAAGAAGAAGAAGAAGAAGAAGAAGAAGAAGAAGAAGAAGAAGAAGAAGAAGAAGAAGAAGAAGAAGAAGAAGAAGAAGAAGAAGAAGAAGAAGAAGAAGAAGAAGAAGAAGAAGAAGAAGAAGAAGAAGAAGAAGAAGAAGAAGAAGAAGAAGAAACCATAATTACAAATAAAATGACACAGATTGTCACATTTTCATGACACCCCTAAAACAACCTTCTGCCTAAAAAGACAGCTACCAGGCTCTGCCTTATGGGCTGAGATAACTGTGTTCTGTGAAAATGAGAGGTGAGGGGACTGTTTGTAGCAGGCTGTAGGTGTGATCTCACTGTTTTGAAGATGTCTGCTTAAAACCAAGAGGAAGAAACCACACAGTTCTGAGCACTGCAGTAGCATCCTACCAACTGCAGAGAGGCAACACCCACCCTTTCCTGGGCAGCATGCATTTCATATTATCTTCCTGTTGTCTTATTTTCTCAAAATAAACTACAAAATAAGGGTGTTTGTAACTAAATGTGGTCACAGGCCAAGCTAGCTGATGCAGCACTTATGTGCAGAGAGGTTAATCAAGGTCTGAAGGCTGTCATGAAGGACCATCTCATCTACACAAATGTATAAAGGTAAAGATTGCCCTTGCAAAAAAGATAGTTTAGGGTTCAATGTGCACCTCTGTTTATACCCAAAGAGCCAGCCCAGCACTGTCTGTGTCTGCAGACATTTCCGTGGACATGTGGCAGGCATGACTAGACACTGGAGTGCATGGAATGCTATTTACCTTCCCACCGAAGTGGTACCTATTTCTCTACTTGCAATTTGTTGCTTTCTAATGGCTAAGTTGGCAGGAGCTGGGACAGAGACGGGAGCTTACTCTTACTGTCGGACATCAGCCGTTCCATCGCAAGGGTCCTCCCTTTAGTTCCTGGGCATATTGGCCATTTTAACTGGAACTTAACCCTTGCCTCACCTTTGGAACAGCTGAGCCGCTTTTAAAAGGAACTTACTGAGCTCTGGCAGTAGAGCAGAACAAGGGAGGATTCTTCAGGTAGCATGTCGCCAAGTTGCCTTGTGTGTGTGTGAAAAGAAAAACAATAATCTTCAAAGAGAAGCAGCTGCTTTATTCTTCAGGGTCATTAATAGCAAAGTCCATGGAAAAACCGTAGATTAAAAGGTCATAAACATAAGATCAATCCAGTAAACAGTCCAAGATCTTTAGGTAATCATAATGAAAGGAAATGGAAAAAAACAGTTCCAGAAGCCAAACCGAATCTTAGTCCATTGAGAAACAGAAAACGAACCAACTCACTGTTCTCCAAAATGGAGAATTCCTGGTCAGGTGGTTTAACCTTGGCCAATCAGGTAACAGAGAATAACTTTCTCAAAACAATGGATTGTTTACATCCATGTGAAGACATAACACTAAGCTCTGCTAGCTAGAAAGATAACACGGGAACACTGGCTGAAACACGGTTGAAAAACAAGCTGTCCATGAGACAGAGAGGGACACAGGATTTCTATGAGACCTATTTATGAGGCCTAGCTAGAAACTGCGATTTGCAAGCCTTGGGAAACATGAGAAAATGTGTCGTTTCCTGACATATACATACAACAGAGTATATATATATACTCTCCACAATGTGACTGTGAAGAAGAAGACCAAACCATGGGCTACATTATATTTCGGTGTCCTTTACGCTCATTTGGAGGCACATTGGAGGACTTGCATAGTGCCACAGATGAAGCCCTTCAATGACTTTCAAACCTGGACATGGAACTCCAGCTAGGAACTTGAGATGGGCAATTTGTGCTTACTATATATTTAGACAACTGAACTTCATCATACGATGAATAACTAAATAAATACATTCACCTAATGATGGCAAAGCATGATGATGAGGCTAAACCATGCTTGAAGCCCAGTTGATTATCTCTTCCTTCACCTCTATTGTGCTTTTTTCATTACTGATTACCTTTATCTTTCACCTTTTCCCCAGTGAGTTCAAGAGGGCACGTGTCACCTTCTGACTCTTGCTGTATTTTCCCACCAACCCTGTGAGAACAATCAAAAGTGGGGGGACACCAATATCCCCTCACATCAATGACATCCTAATCCTTCTTTAAGTTTTGTAGACTGTGGAAGATTTGAATTTACAGAGAAGATTCATAGTTATCCTCCTGTAGATGAATGCCGTTAATTTGAATAGCTGTGGCTGAAAATGTTTGGAAAGAAGGTTGATGGAGACTATATGACAGGCAAAATTTCAGTTATAATCACTGAGTGAAATCCAGTAATAACTCACAGATTGAGTACATCCACAGAATCCCTGGGAATTCAATGAGTTAACTCTTCTATATGTTTCATTGATTCAATAAATCTTCTCTAGTTGTACTGGATTCAGCCTGTTAGTAAGGGCTTTCTGTGGCTAATCTCTCCCCCCCCCCCCAGCTTCTCTTGGTAGATCCTGTTTTGAATTTTTTGCTTCTAACCCTCCCAAAGTTTGATCTACAATATTAACATGTCACATGGAGCAGATGGAATAATGAAGTGAAGGAAGAGCAGAGTAAATATTTTGCCACCAAAGACAATTCTTGTGTACACAGGAAGATAAGCTAGTGTACATAACAAAGCACTGCAGACCGTCTTCTAAAAGACATTCCATCTGCTTCTGGTTTTCATGGTATCTTGTTAAATTCTTTGGCTTCTAATCTGACAGAAATTCAACATAGAATATCAATCAGAACCTTGATTGTGACCTCATTTGTGAATTGTCGTAAAAAATGGCAAAACAAATATCTCATGTACTAGGGGAGAATGGACGTTTGTCCCCGTGGCTGTCTCCTTCCAAATGGTTGAACACTTTATGTTCCTATAGTATGCTTTTTAAAAGAATGTGCTTATGCCTTTTATATACCGTATATGCTGGGGTATAAGACGACTTTTTACCCCTGAAAAACATGCCTCCAAGTGCGGGGGGGGGGGTCAGCGGCGTCGGCGTCTTGTACGTCGGGTGCACTTCAGTTGAATAAAATACAGTAATACCTTGGATAACATTTACCTCAGATAACGTTTACCTTGAATAACGTTAAACAATCTGGGGAGGAGAATTGCATCGAATAACATTAAGGTCCTATGGGATGGATCGGATAACAACTTTCAATATCAGATGACGAACAGGAGTTTGAAGGCTTTTAAAGGGAAACTGTCACGCCAGCAAACTTGCTAGGGACTTGCCTGGCACTTGCTCTCTCCCTCTATTTGTTATCTTCCTTCTATCATTGACAGTTCCAATTTGGTTAACAGATTAGAAAACAAACAGCATGGCAGCTCCCATAGGTTTATTGTTCCATTCAGCTTTAGTGAATTGTCTTTGGTGAATTACGTTTAATAAACTTGCACTGTTTTATGTTTACTGTACATGTTTGATAACATACAGCCTTGTGACAGTTTTTCTGCATGTCATAAGCATTTGAATATAAATTAACATGTCGAAATCAAATCTGATGTTCTTTTACATTTTATTTGGTGTGTGGAAGGTGTGCAGAAGAGGGGGTAGTCTTATACAGTGAGTATATAACAAACTGTATTTTGAGTGGAAATGTTGGGGGGTCGTCTTATACGCCCAGTCATCTTGTACCCCGGCATATACAGTATTTAAAAATAGCAAGAAAAAAATCTGTAGAAAACAAACAATGATTTAGCAAACAAACAAATGAACAAATTATTGATTAGGGCTGGTTCAAGACCAGGGTTTGGAAAAGTTGAGTTTTCTAAAGTATATCTTCCAGAAGCTTGCTGGCTGTGTAGTTAGTGTCATGCTGGCTTGTGGGATTTTGGAAACTGTTGTCCAAGAAATAACATTTCCATATTCCACTTGAGACCTTGTCTGTCTGAGCAGGAAGACCAAATGGCATTTTCATATAAAGTAGAAGTAACATTCTTTGACACCACTCAATCCAAAAACAACTATAAAAAGATGTGTGCAGTTAAAATGTCTGCTAGGCAACAAAAAATAAGAAAAGAAAAACTCCTGGGATGCCCAGATCATGTTAAAGTAACTTACCTGCAAATGACCAGGAAAGTAGTTTAGTGATAGGCTGGGAGTTAGGAATCCTGGCTCAAATACTCACTGAACCATGAAATTCAGGCCAGAAACAGATGTTAAAGAGTGCCTTTCATTAGAGCTGAAAACACGTTAACATTAGAGAAAGTGGATAAAGGCAGTGTTTCCCTGTTTGTCAGATCAAACATGAAAGGAACCCTATGTTTAATTTGTGCAGACAAGTCACCAAACCAAGCAAGCTTATCTGTGCAGTCCTGAAAGTGAGCCTCAGATGGCCACAGCAGCTAAAATCCCCTCCCCTTTCCAGTCACAGGGTATCCCTACCATTTGTTTTGTGTCTCTTGATCTACAGTCAGCCATACTCTATCTCAGACTGTTGTGAGAGTAGCGAGGAGAAGAGTTGACTGTTCTGAGCTGACTGGAAGAATTTTGTTGTTCAGTCGCACAGTTGATTCCAACTAAACATAACCAATACGTACAGTATTTGCACCTCTTAATATTATCAATATTTATGGTCTTTTACTTGTGATTGTTATTTCAACTTATTAGCCTGTGAGGATGATGCACCACTTATTTAGATGGGTTTAGGTGTGAATCCTCATCCACAGCCTCAGGCTACCTTACAGAACAGAGGAAGAGGTGCTTGGCCTGGGCCACTCACACCATCATCAATAGATGCTAGGCCTGAAGGATAAACTCATTAGCAAATTGTTAATGCCACAGTGTTTGTCTTGCATCCATCTACTAACCATTTGCAATTCTGCAGGGTGAAACTTCACAATTAATCAGAATAGCAACCAGAGATATTCTGCCATTACCAGTTGCAAAAAAAAGCCACATTTATTTGTACACTTATCTGTTATGCTAGCCAACCATTCTGTACCTGATGTGTACAAATTGATGTCATGAAGTTGCACTCTTATGTCTGATGAAGTGGACTTGATCCATGAAAGCTGACATTAAAAGACAGCATATCAGAGAATAAACAAAACAAAAACGCTGTAGCACTTTAAAGACTGTTATATCTCATTTGTGAGCTTTCGTGGATCAAGTCCACTTCATCAGACAGCAGTTAGTCTTTCAAGTGCCATAAAATTTTCTTTTAATTAATTAATTGTTCAAGTTTATATATTGCTGCCCCATCTAACGAACGACTCTGGGCAGCATTACAACAATAGTATATAAAACATCCAATATTAAAACATTTAAAACCCCTTTTAAAAAAAAACCCTTAATAAGCACCAAAATTATGCCTCACCCCCACCCCTCAGTTGTTTAAAAATTACAGTGTATTCTCTGATATGCTTTTGTTGTTGTTCAGTCACACAGTTGATTCTGACCCTTTGCGACCCCATGGACCACTGTTTGCTAGGCACTTCTGTCCTCCACCATCCTCCTCAACTCGCTCAGCTCTGTGCCCATTGTGTCTACAATACCATCTAGCCATCTCATTTTTGGCTGCCCCCTTCAACCTTTCCAAGCATTAAGGCTTTCTCAAATGAATCCTCTCTTCTCATTTGGTGTCCAAAGTACTTTAGCTTATTTAGGGTTATATAGTGGAGATTTCCACACTGTTGCAGTAGGCTTGAGTAGGTGACTCACTAAAGAGCTTGAGAACTTACATTTAAGAAGAATGACTATAGCAACATGTTGACAGCCACCATAACTGAGCAGCGGAGAATAATGCTCTGAACCTCTTCAGATCATCCTATCATCTCTCATTTATGGGCAGCCGAAGCATTTCACTATAGTCATATAACTTCTGAAGCTGTAAAACTGTCACAGCCAGAAGTGGTCTCATCATCCAAGACACAATCCATTATATCTGAAAGTGTCACTCTTAGTAAAGAAGCCAAGTCATTTCACTGACCCATAATTGTTGCACATTACATGTCATTTTATAAAATATGCTGGGTGACAAAACCCTAAACTACTGACTCAGTTCTATTTTTAGATGGGAAGTCTTTTCACAGAACATGTAATAGTTTTCCCAGATGTAAATGGGGGACAGAATGAGGCAAGCCAGATGTTCTCAACAGACAAACTTCCTGCTGCAGTCCATGAACTTAGCATCAAAAATAGCAGTAGCTCTTCTGACCACAATGAAATAGCTGCAATCACAGAGAAAGCAATTTCATTCCTGCAAGCAGTGCCATAAATCAGTCACCATCTTTGAGCTTATTACAGGTTTTGTGTTCACATATAACACAAACCTATGGAAACCCATTTAATCCAATTCACTAGGTATCAGTGTTTCAAGAATAGCCAAATTATTTCAGCTATGCTTGGATGGAAATTTCTCTCTTTCTTGTCCAGCTTCGAATTCAGCTGGAACATCATCAAATACTGATTTGGATAGGATAGTTCCTTTTGCCTGACCTAGTGTGAGAATTCTGAGATAAAAGTATGATAAAAACCACCAAGACCCCATGTTGAGTAACTTGTGACCAATATTATGACAAATAGCCAGTAACAAAAGATTGCTGTTCCCAGGGAACGCCTGATTTTGGTTCAAAAATGCCACAATCTTTGAGGAACATCTTTCTGTGTACTCTGTGTACAACTTTCATAGCTGCGGCATGTTTGGGAAGCCGAATGGGGAGCCCCAGTCGGCTTCCCAGCCATGCTGCTGCTATGAAAAGTGCAGCAGCGGTGCGTTTGGAAAGCCAAAAGGGAAGCTCCCGGTCAGCTTCCTAAACACACCGCCAATACAAAGGGCCCAACGGCGGCATGGCTGGGAAGCAGAACAGGGAGCCCCAGTCGGCTTCCCTGCCACACCACTGCTGTGAGCTTTATAGTGCTGGTTTGGTTGGGAGGAGAACGGGCACACTCGTTCTCCCCCCAACCAAGCCAGCAGTCTGACACTCAGAGTGTCGGTTTGGTTGGGGTGAGAGCATGTGTGCTCCATCTCCCCCCAACCAAACTGGAGGTCTGAGCATCCGTAGATCTCTGCCCAAAAGCCCGTAACATTACCAAAGCATTACCTATTTATCTACTTGCAGTTTCTTGCTTTCGAACTGCTAGGTTGGCAGGAGCTGGGACAGAGATGGGAGTTCACTCCGTCATGCAGCACTCAGGCCTCAAACTGCTGACCTGCTGACCTTCCAGCCATCAAGTTCAGTGTCTTAACCACTAAGCCATTGCAGTCCCTTAAAAGAAAAAGTACTTACATAATAAAAAAATGAATTAACAAATTAAAAATGAAGACCAAAGGGGTCTGAAATCCATGAAAAATGACAATTCTGAGATGTTAAGCACTTCAGGAGACTCCATACTCTATTAAAGGAGAGGCAATTTCTCCTTTGATTGGGGATTGGAATAGTCCTTTTTGTAAGGGGGATGGTGGAAGAATCTCACCCCGCCGCCACGGAACACACCTGCGGCCGGGGGGAAGGGGCTACCGCCGCGCCCAGCCGGGACTCCCTCCACCTGTCCTGGAGGCTTTTGCTTAAAAGCTGCAGCGGCGGCTGGACTTCCCCGGCAGAGCATTCTCGCCCCGCCGCCACGGAACACACCTGCGGCCGGGGGGAAGGGGCTACCACCGCGCCCAGCCGGGACTCCCTCCACCTGTCCTGGAGGCTACGTTTAAAAGCCACAGCGGCGGCTGTACTTCCCCGGCAGAGCATTCTCGCCCCGCTGCCACGGAACACACCTGCGGCCGGGGGGAAGGGGCTACCGCCGCACCCAGCCAGGACTCCCTCCACCTGTCCTGGAGGCTACGTTTAAAAGCCGCAGCGGCGGCTGGACTTCCCCGGCAGAGCATTCTCACCCCGCCACCACGGAACACACCTGCGGCCGGGAGGAAGGGGCTACCGCCGCGCCCAGCCGGGACTCCCTCCACCTGTCCTGGAGGCTTTTGCTTAAAAGCCGCAGTGGCGGCTGGACTTCCCCGGCAGAGCATTCTCGCCCCGCCGCCACGGAACACACCTGCGGCCGGGGGGGAAGGGGCTACCGCCGCGCCCAGCCGGGACTCCCTCCACCTGTCCTGGAGGCTTTTGCTTAAAAGCTGCAGCGGCGGCTGGACTTCCCCGGCAGAGCATTCTCGCCCCGCTGCCACGGAACACACCTGCGGCCGGGGGGAAGGGGCTACCGCCGCGCCCAGCCGGGACTCCCTCCACCTGTCCTGGAGGCTACGTTTAAAAGCCGCAGCGGCGGCTGGACTTCCCCGGCAGAGCATTCTCGCCCCGGCGCCACGGAACACACCTGCGGCCGGGGGGAAGGGGCTACCGCCGCGCCCAGCCGGGACTCCCTCCACCTGTCCTGGAGGCTTTTGCTTAAAAGCCGCAGCGGCGGCTGGACTTCCCCGGCAGAGCATTCTCGCCCCGCCACCACGGAACTCACCTGCGGCCGGGGGGAAGGGGCTACCGCCGCGCCCAGCCGGGACTCCCTCCACCTGTCCTGGAGGCTTTTGCTTAAAAGCCGCAGCGGCAGCTGGACTTCCCCAGCAGAGCATTCTCGCCCTGCCGCCACGGAACTCACCTGCGGCCGGGGGGAAGGGGCTACCGCCGCCCCCAGCCGGGACTCCCTCCACCTGTCCTGGAGGCTTTTGCTTAAAAGCCGCAGCGGCGGCTGGACTTCCCCGGCAGAGCATTCTCGCCCCGCCGCCACGGAACACACCTGCGGCCGGGGGGAAGGGGCTACCGCCGCGCCCAGCCGGGACTCCCTCCACCTGTCCTGGAGGCTACGTTTAAAAGCCACAGCGGCGGCTGTACTTCCCCGGCAGAGCATTCTTGCCCCGCCGCCACGGAACATACCTGCGGCCGGGGGGAAGGGGCTACCGCCGCACCCAGCCAGGACTCCCTCCACCTGTCCTGGAGGCTACGTTTAAAAGCCGCAGCGGTGGCTGGACTTCCCCGGCAGAGCATTCTCACCCCGCCACCACGGAACACACCTGCGGCCGGGAGGAAGGGGCTACCGCCGCGCCCAGCCGGGACTCCCTCCACCTGTCCTGGAGGCTTTTGCTTAAAAGCCGCAGTGGCGGCTGGACTTCCCCGGCAGAGCATTCTCGCCCCGCCGCCACGGAACACACCTGCGGCCGGGGGGAAGGGGCTACCGCCGCGCCCAGCCGGGACTCCCTCCACCTGTCCTGGAGGCTTTTGCTTAAAAGCCGCAGTGGCGGCTGGACTTCCCCGGCAGAGCATTCTCGCCCCGCCGCCACGGAACACACCTGCGGCCGGGGGGAAGGGGCTACCGCCGCGCCCAGCCGGGACTCCCTCCACCTGTCCTGGAGGCTTTTGCTTAAAAGCCGCAGCGGCGGCTGGTCCCCGGCAGAGCATTCTCGCCCCGCCGCCACGGAACTCACCTGCGGCCGGGGGAAGGGGCTACCGCCGCGCCCAGCCGGGACTCCCTCCACCTGTCCTGGAGGCTTTTGCTTAAAAGCCGCAGCGGCGGCTGGACTTCCCCGGCAGAGCATTCTCGCCCCGCCGCCACGGAACTCACCTGCGGCCAGGGGGAAGGGGCTACCGCCGCGCCCAGCCGGGACTCCCTCCACCTGTCCTGGAGGCTTTTGCTTAAAAGCCGCAGCGGCGGCTGGACTTCCCCGGCAGAGCATTCTTGCCCCGCCGCTACGGAACACACCTGCGGCCGGGGGGAAGGGGCTACCGCCGCGCCCAGCCGGGACTCCCTCCACCTGTCCTGGAGGCTACATTTAAAAGCCACAGCGGCGGCTGGACTTCCCCGGCAGAGCATTCTCGCCCCGCCGCCACGGAACACACCTGCGGCCGGGGGGAAGGGGCTACCGCCGCCCCCAGCCGGGACTCCCTCCTCCTGTCCCAGAGGCTACGTTTAAAAGCCGCAGAGGCGGCTGGACTTTTTGATAATGTTAAAATCTTAGTGTAAATGTGTTGAATTTTGTAATTTTTTGATTATTGTTTGAAATTGATACTGACTGAACTTTTTATGATGTAACGATGTTGAGCTGTTTATGGTGTTGATACTGATTTTTTTCCTCTCTTTTTTTGTATTTACATGATGTGTCTATAGACTTGCTGTTTACTCTGTGCTTGTGAACCGCCCTGAGTTGGCCCAACCGAGTAGGGTGGTATAAAAATTGGAGTAAATAAATAAATAATACTTTGGGTGACATGTGCCCTCTTATATGTATTTTGAAGCAGGCTCCTTTCAGTATAGTTCACGTTCACTTGTATGATAAGTCCCAGCTGACTTCAGTGTAAATACTGTGTGAGAGATGTTGATCATCTCAGTAGCTCTGACAATTTTTAGCTTTTGTCAGCCTTGGTATTTCCAAATAAATGAGCAGTGTGTTAGTTTCCCCCATCGGTACCTGAGCCCCTCACCTCACCTACAACAGAGCCTCACAGAAAATCCATAATTTGATCAGTTCGTCTGCTTGATGTCTCTGTGGCAAATGAAGACGAGGTTACTGTTAGAGGGAAGGCTCTGTCTTATAAGAGCAAAGGAATCTAATTCATTCCAGCATTAAGAGAGAATTAAGGTGTTCATATGTCGTTTAATTACATTGGACTCATGGAAAACATGTTATTTTTAGATTGATATTTAATTATGTAGGGAGTTTATCTTAACAACATAATTACAAGACTGGGCTAAAGCTAGTGCTTGATTGCCTAGTTAATTTGGCTTTCCAAGAACTGCCTAATCATAAAATTGCTAGTTAAACAGGTAGATAAGATGGAGCTTAAAAGACTATAATTACACCACTGTCCATATTATCTCTGAAGGGTGACGAAAACCCTGCTGTGGGCTAAGTAATCATTGTTTTTCTGCGTCTTTTAATATCAAGAGTTAAAAGATTTGGAGTAAGGAGGAGGTGGATACTATAGAGGTGGACAGGATGATATTAAGAAAAATAACACTGAGCTTAACGCAAACCAGAGGATTTTAGGAGTTGATCATTTAAGACAGTCTTACTGGTATTAATATTAAAATGTCAGCCCTTTCATTTTCTCTCAAACCATCAAACTGTAGGGAGATTAAAATCATTAGTGCAAGGCCAATGGGCACGTCTTACTCTGAGTGCCTATTCCACTTCTCACAAAAAGAAGCAGATGATGGAGAAAAGCTGTAATCTTGTCGCCAGCACTCCAGGGTCCAGATATGAAGCCAAGGATTCACACTGGGTCCTTTTGATTGACAGGAGGACTTTTTCCATTAAGGAGGACTGAGGATGAATGTTGTCCCAAACACAACTCTCCAGGCTGATTCAACAAACTTTATTTAACCAACAGGTCAACAGGCAACTATGTACAACTTCCCAGCAGGGTTAGGCTCATTGCGCCAACCTGAGTCTGAGTTCACAGACCCAAGTCCCAAGAGATATCGGATACCTTCATCACCCTAGCTCTGAGGATCACATCCCAGTGTAAGGTCCTGGTGGCAACAAGGGCAGGAGACTTTACTGTCCGACTCTGTGGGCAAGGCAATCCCATCTTGGCCTGGCTTCTGGTCCTGCCTCTCAGTCCCTCTACAGTGCTGGTGTCTCTCTTGCCTTCAGTGCTGCTGCCAATAGAGTGGCTTCACGTCCTTCCTTCTCATGCCTGGTGGGCCTCCGCCTCCTCCAGAACCTGCAGTTGCATTCAGACTCTATGCTAGAGGTCTTTCTTACAGACATAAGTCCACCACATTCACGCTTTCTCACACTGTGAGAAAGCTCACATTGAAACGAATATTCAAGACAATGAGTCTAAAAATGAAATAAAACACTTAAAAAGGTGGTGCATTAAAAATTAAGTACTGTATTATATTTTAATGTGAGTTTTTGTGGATACACTATTTTGAAGATACATCCACTTCTGAAGAGTGGATGTATCTACAAAAGCTCGTGTTGAAATTTAATAGTCTTTAAGGTATGACAATGTACTTTTTTTGTTTCATTTTTTCATCTTTTGTCTTGATATGCTTGTATAGTAACACAGCTGCTTCTTTGAAAACTGAAAATAATGTGTTGGTTTCAAAGTTTCAAAGGTGTCCTGATACAGTGGTACTTCACTTAAGGAGCATAATGCGTTCCATGGGATTGCTCTTTAAGCGAGTTTGCTCTTTAAGTGAAACACCATTGTAAGTGACCGATTGTGACTTCTGGCAGTGTGTGTGTGTGTGTGTGTGTGTGTGTGTGTGTGTGTGTGTGTGTGTGTGTGTGTGTGTGTGTGAGAGAGAGAGAGAGAGAGAGAGAGAGAGAGAGAGAGAGAGAGAGATTTGTTAAGTGAGGCAACCATTCAGAGAGAATTCTGCTCTTTAAGTGAGTTACTCTTGAAGCGAGGTGCTCTTTATGCGATGTTTTACTTTACATAGAATGGAGGGAACAAACCGGAGAATGCACCTTCCAAATAGTTGACCAGCTGAGGAAAATACACTGGACAAGCAATGGCAGAAAGGTGGGCAATGTTTCAGTTGGCATGTGGTGAATGCAAATTCTTCAAGGGCAGTAGCAGTTGCACAATTCTAAGTGAAGGAGAAGCAGAAATTACTGAAGAAGAGCTTTTTATGCTGTATATTTCCATGAATACTTCAGGGGCTTAACATTTCATTCTTGGAAGTAAATTTTTATGGACCAGCAATGAAGTTTTATCTGACAGTAGCTATGAGTCATTCTTTGGTATTCTTCTGCCAAATGTTACTGTCTAAAGCTCTGAAAGATGGGACTGAATTTTTCCCTTCTTGCTTGCTTCAGGGATTCCTCTCAGCCACAAGAAACATAAAAAACCTATTACATCCTCCTAAAAGCCTCCATAATTCCTCTGTTTCTTTTTTACTTTAATCCACTCATCTTACATAAGATTCAAAACTGAGAGCCATCTTTCCTCCAGCTGAGAAGCATCTTTATTATTCGCGTGCAGCAGAAACAAAGATGAATGAGTATTAACAGCAGTTCATCCTTCACTTTTAACTGAATTATTACGATGAACCACAACTGTTTCAGTCTTAGGAAATCAGACAGAGAGAAAATGAGTGAAATGAATCATTTCCCATTTTTTTGAAATTATCTGATCATTAAAACATTTATCAGGTTTCAGATTCAGTCATGGTATGATTAAATATAATATTATGACTTATTGGACAGAAAATCCCATACCTATATATTTGTTAAGTAAGAAGTTTCTTTTAAAGATTCAGAATAGAAGCATTGGCAATGTTGGCAATATCCTGGAATGTGGCTGATTTTATTTTGAGATCATAACCATGCAATTAAAAGGGAGAAAGGAGATGACCCATAGCAGCTTCCTTAGGATGAAGAATATAATATGGAACAGAAACTGGATCATTGGCTTTGGTAATGTGAAATATCTGCCAATTATGGACTTCAACACAGGCAACTATAAAAAAGATATAAACATATAAAATGTGGATTTACAACAGGATACCTTCTTGGAACAAGAGGTGATTGACAAAGATGTTCTAAAGCAGGGGTGGCCAAACCTTTTGGGCCACAGGCCAGTCACATGGTTCATTGAGCTGGTCACATGGTTCCTCCCGCCGTAAGCAGAAGTAAAACATGCTCACACATGCACAAAATGTTGCTATAAATGCACCAGCAGCTGTATTAAAAGTGTTTATTACAGCCACGGGTGCATTTACTGCAGTGTTTTTTGCATGTGCGGGTGCATTTTACTTCCACATGCAGAAGCGGTGTGGGCCAGAAGATTTGGCATTGGGGTCTTGATCTGGCCCACAGGTCACCCCTGTTCTAAAGTGAATAAACTGATAACAAGAAATCATAGGACATATACAGTCCTGTAAACTGGAGAACTTTGATCTTATAATGGGAAACAAAAAAGTAAAAGTTACTACAGCTGATTTGTTCAAGATAAAATGAGTGGGGAAAGAGGTATGACAAGAAGAACAACTTTATTTTAAAAGTTTATTTTAAAAGTTTGGGTTTTGGTTTGAATCCAACACAACATCACTTTTTAGAGTTCTCACATCCAAAGTAGTCAAATGTATTGCTAAATCGGAGACTTAACTATTTCCCCTACTTCAGTCATGTTATTGTAGGAATCATTCTTGGGTGCTATAGGAAAGGCACCCTCCTCACTAGTAAGACTGCCAAAACTCATGGGCAGGCGGCATCAGTGATGAAGTGACTAAACTCTCTCCTACTTGGTTTGCATACATACCATCAGATGTCTTTTTAAATTCAAAAAAGTACACAATTAAACTTCTGTGTCAAATAACAAAAAAAACAACCACCACCAAACAACCTGGCTGGAAAACTTAAAAATGTAAATTAATAACTAACAGTTTACAGTGCCCCTGCTGTCCTGTGAAAGGTATTTTAATTCACTGCTTGTGTTATACTCATTCTTGAATGGTTTGGCATGGAGTCAAGTTATTTTATGGAATATGTTTGGAAACTCAGATGCCACATTGTTGTATTCCTAGTACACTATCTGTTCCAATATATCTAGCTCATTGGACTATTCCCAGTTTGCCAGTCTTAGATGAAGAGTGTTGACATTCAAACCAGAGGCCTTGTTAATGCCCATGTGCTTGAAACATTTCTTTCAAATAAACTAGTCAATGAGCCATTTGTTTTCACATTAAGATGTACTGCAGCCACTTGCTTTAAACGGGGAAGAGGAGAAAGTCATCCATGCATTTTTATCACTTTAGTATTATCACACACATAATATTCCTAATGCAGGAATGTGACTGTTAGTGAACACATCTGGAATTGTGTTTTACTTAGATAACAGAAGGAAAACTTGTGCCGTTATGTCAACTTTTAGATATACTGGAGGGGGAGTCGGAGGGGGGGGCAAATATCAGAAGAAACCTAGCAGCCCTACAAAACATTGTCAGGGAGGTGGCAGATAAACTGGTGAAGGCTCAGTTTAATTACAGAGATAAAGGGGGAATGGTTCCCATTTAAGGAGCATTCTCTCTTTCATAGCTATATTTTAAAGGGACTGGAAACGCCCAGAGATCTTTCATCATGTTTTGACAACCACAACATCTCATATTAGCAAAATACATAATTCCATGGATAAACCTGCACTGTGAGACATGCCCACACTGCCAAAGCATTTCAGTGTAGGCACTGGGCTCCTAGAAATTCTAGTGCATGAGTGAACCAATGGACCATGTACACCCCTCTCAGGGACTCAAAGGCCAAAATTTTCTGGAAAAAACACACATCAAACTTCCTAGTTTTTCCTAATTTGGCCAGGTGGGAGCAAAGATAGGCTCAAAAAGTCTTCTTGTGTCCTGTAGGGAATGTGTATGTCAATTTTGCCATGTTTTGATGGAGATTCAGCTCTGGGGGGTGGGGAGGGTTAAAAGAAAATTAGCAACTAGAAAAATAACAAGCTCCCATTTGTTATCAGAAAGAAAAGATGGTGTTTCAAAGGCAGGAGCAGCTTCCTCAAGATCCCGAGATGGATATAACCATTCCCCCAATCCTCTGGGCCCTGCCGATTCCTGGTTTAATGGATTTGCTCTTTTCCATTCAAATGATCCATCTGCTAATACACTTACATGTGGGCATCTACTGCAGCAGTAGGCTGGGACTGCTATTGGCTGAGTCAGGTGGTCACCTCAGGCAGTGGGTGTTGGGTGATGCAGAATGGACAGCAGTGGCCTCCCCTCCCCACTGTTCCCTTGTTGAAGGCCAGCAAAGTGTGTTCCAGACCACATATCTCACGTCCCCTAAACTACTCTGTCTCTCTCAGACATGGGGAGGATGCTTCACCATCACCCATAATGAAGAAAGATTTAACTGCCTGTCTAGTTGGCTTCTGTGGTTGAGGTGGAAGCCATCTTTGTTTTTATTTCACACAAGAAAATTAGGTGTGTGGCATTCAAAAAAAAAATCAATGAAAAGTAAAACACCCGTTAGCATTGAAAGAACTTTCTGGAGTAAAGTTATTTTGAGGAGGCTGGTGAATATTTGCAGTATAGACTGATCATAAACAGATCTGAGGAAAATCCTAGAAATAGTGACTTCTCCCCACACATCTCTACAAAGATGGGTCAGGATTCAGGGACACCCAGTGAATGAGGACTGCAGAGTAAAGGATTGGTGACCTCATTTGTATAATAGAAGCTAATATTGTGAAAAATTATTTTCATTCATGATTGGTCTAAAAGAGCCTGATTATTCTGGATGAGAAGCAATAGGAAAATTGGCTCCCCACTTTCACTATTATGACTGCCATATGAAATTAAAACAGGTCTGCCAACTATTCCTAAGGTAACTGAATAAGTTCCTTTCTTCTTTTCCTCATTTTCACTGAAAATTAGGAACAACATTACTTAAGATACAATTAGGGCTTGGGGCCTTTTTTCTAGCCTGTGTGGGGGAGATTTAACTCCATGAAAGCTATATTGCTTTGCCATATCTATTGAAACCTCATGTGCTTGGCCTCAGTTGTTTTCCCACAGTCATCTTCATTTTGGACTTTATCCCAGTATGTTTGGGATACCATCCAAATAGTGGGAGGACTTTGTTAACACTGGTTGACACATGCTAGTCCTGGTGTAAAGATCTGCAGTAGCAATGAACTGGACATGATGTATTGGGTGGGATGTTGGACTAGGACTAAAAAGACCTGGGGTCAATCCCTCACTTAGCCATGGGAACTCACTGGGGCTGACAATGATAAACAATTCCTTGAAAACTCATGTCACATATTTGAAAAACCTTCCTAGGCTTGTGGTAAGTCATAAGCAATTAAATGGCACACACATGCACTTGTGCGCATGAAGGACAACACGTACCTCCTTCATCGACGCAGCGCTGACACAGCAAATTTTACAAACTAGCAGGAAGGAATAGACTGGACAATAAACAAATGAAGAGGTGGATGACAATTACAGAGGAGAATTAGGAGGTGGGGAACAATATATTACCCATTTCTAATTAATCCACAAGTGACTTTTGAACTTTCTTTACATAGTCTTGCCTTGCTGTCATTATTTAGCAAGGAGTGCCTGGATGAGTAGACATTTCCGTGATGACACTTTGCAAAGCTTGCAGTTTTCTAGCCATTTGAATGTCATGTCACCCGCTGGCCAAGCAAACCATGGCGTGTGCCCTCAGTGTCTGAAATAATATGTAAGTCTGGCAGAAAGAAAAGACCTCTGAAAGGGAGAGGGTTACTTGTTTTCCTGGAGCTACAGGATTCTTTTCCCAAGAATCCTTGGATCCTTTCCTCTGACCTAATCTTCAGTTCCACAGACATACAACTTCAACAAATGACACATTTGGAAACATGTTTACCAAAGGAAGATGCAACTGTTGGAGGGATGTTTTGCTAGAGAAATGACAGCTCTCCTTTTAAAGTAGAAGGATAGTGTCTTAGCCTAATAGTCAAATGCATGCAGCAAATCTTATACTAGGTTTCATTATAGAATTCAGGTATTTTCTAACCCACTGGTCAGATAACAAGGTTATTCTAGTCTGCATTTAGGGAGTACTGTAATGTTAAAATCTCTCTCTCTATTTTTAATTGCACTTCTCTAAATAGTATCATCCTCATCCTATCCAAAATTCATACAAGGTTGTGAGATCCTGTTGCACCTTTCATCATGAAAATTTATGTGTACTCATGGTATGTGTTTCTCTCAGGGACTACATTATGTTTTTTGCATTTTCCTCAAAATATACTTTTGTTACTGGTCACATTCAGTTCCAAAAGAGGCTGACACTTAATGGCTTTCTTCTGAGGGTGGCAATTGGATATATGCAAATATACTCTCTTTAATAGACCACACATTGGATTAATTAATTAAAAACATCTCATTTCATGTATTTTACACGATTGGATTTGAATAGCTTAATCCTAATGGCTACATAAGATACCCAGGCTGGTGCTTCACTAGTGTCCGGTGTCTTATAAAGCTGGTCAAAACAGACTGTTAGACTTTAGGTCTACATTCCAAAGATTTCCCTAAGCCTTTAGAAATCTAAATGTTTCTAGTCAATAAAAAATTGCCCCAATAAAATCACAATATCACTTATTTATACTAGTATCTCATAAATTCTTCAGCAATCTGCTGTGTTCACTGCCAGATTTCCCAGAGTATACCCAGGTGCCTTCAGGGGGACCTTCTAGTAAAACTATAAATTATATGTAACTATTAGCTTTTGCTTTAGTCATGGCATGTCTTGGACTCCAAGTCCCATCATCTTTGGCAAGCAGAGGAAACAATTAGGGTTGATGGGAGTTGCCACAATTAAATGTAGCAGATTACAAAAACCTTGCATGAACACCAGTAAGATCCCAGTTTATAATCCCTAAAGATCTTTTTCCGTCTGTCTCTCCCTTTCTCACGATAATGTGTCTACAGTATATTTCATTTCTGCCTTTCTGCTTCAAGGAGTCCTCATGAGACTTTAAAATAAATATAGAATAAAACATTCCAGAATATAAAACAATACTTTATGGGAAAAGATAAGAGCCTTGCCAAGGCACGGGGGCTTAAACAGTCTAACTAGGTAGTGTTGCCCATCTTTTGTCAACGATGTTAGGCTAGGACTAAAACTCACCAAAGCAGCCTCCATCGGATCCCTTGGCCAAGGTGAAAATGGAGGGCACACTGTCATGGTTGGCCTAGACAGCGGGTGACATGATATCCAAGTGGCTAAAAAAACCCACATGCAAATGGACTCAATTTCTCAGTTCCATTTGCATGCATGGAATGTCATCACAGAGACATCTACCAATGCACGGATTCTTCTCTGAATAATGACTCCATGGTATCCAAGGTAAAGGCAATCTTTTTTAAAAAAATATTTTTATTTTTAAAATAAATTTTATTAATACTGCAAACAACAACAACAATGCATTGAAATAGACAATAAAACAACAAAAATGTAACTACAACAATATACAATAATACTGTGTGCACCCTTCACCCAGCTAGATAGTATATATACCTTGTACAGTAATACCTCAGATAACGTTTGCATCAGATAACGCTAAAACCGCATAACGTTAAGCAATCTGGAAAAAAAATGCATCGCCTAACGTTAAATCTTATGGGATGCATCGGATAACGTTTGCTAAAGCCTGTGCCAGTTACAATGTATCTCTATGGAGTTTTAACATTATCCATTGCATCCAATAGGATTTTAACGTTATCCGATGCATGCATCAGATAAAATTAAAAATCGGATAACACTAAGACTTGTGGAACCAAGTTTTAGCATTATCCAAGGTTTTACTGTACTTTGTTCAGTGTACAGTCTCTTTAATTTATAATTTATCCTTCTTTCCAAAATGATGTATACTCTTGACCTAGTTTTGTTCCTTTCCCTTTTACCAATGTATGATCCAAACACTCTCTTCTAGCGTAATCTTTAAAGTGCATCAGCAGCTGACTCTCAGACAATCAAGTATAAAAGGGCAGTCTCCAAACTACATTTAAGCCAACTGAAGTAAAGTCTGCAGCTCAATTCTTAAGCTACCATCCGATTCCTACTGGCTTGGAAGCAAGTCCCATGAAACTCAGTAATATTTACTTCTGAGTAAAATTGTATAGGATTAGGTTTGTAGTCCCAGTAATTTGAATGGGATTTCATTTCTTGGATTATGACTGGAGCAATAAATCAATATGATTGTTGACTCAGAGTCAGTCTCTTGAAACAGAAACATTTGCCTTTGTTGGCTTTTTGTATGTTTTGTTGCTACACATTACATTTAACATTCCCACTTCTCACTTTCCCTTCTAGCCCTTTGTTAGGCACATTTTGCAAATGAAATGTGCAAATGAAAAAAAAACCTGTTAAATGCTTGAGAGAAAGAGGAAGTTCCCTGTATTTTCAGTCTATTCACAGCTGAAGAAAAAAATCACCTATTTCTCCTAAGCATCCATATACATACTGTACATCTGTCTAACAGCTGCAGTTTTCCTGCTAAAATATTGCAGATGTTGAGTGTTCCCCAGCTAGCCACTGGTGCTTCACAAATTGTTCCATTAACCCCTCAGCGTCTTTTAGTCATGATAGCTCACACTCTTGAGTTCTATTACATTAGGCTCACAATGCATAATGGACCATGGAGAGGCTGTTTGGATCTGCTAAAGATCTGTTTGGATCCTGGAAAACCTCACTGCTGCTAACTGGCTCCAAGGAACAAGCCTAAAAAGCTCTTTGTTGAAGCAAAACCATTTTGTATTTATTAAGAAAGGATTAGGCAGTGTTGTAACGTGGTTAGAGCCTTGCATTGAGACTGGGGAGAAAAGCCAAAGAGTCAAAGAGGGGATGGCCAATATGTGTTAAATTTGCATATGGCCACTTATAGCTACAATTGCAAATTTAGAACTTACAAGCCCCTATTTTTCCATTTTTATGTTAGTTCTTTTTCTTTAGATCAGATTGGGATCAGAGAGTATTTCAAATAGAAGACCACCCTTGACAGTGATTACCAATAGACAACTGAAGTTACTTCTGCTCAGATTTTGACCTTCTTGGTTCTCCCACAGTCCTACAGTCCATCAAAGCCTAAAGATGAAAACTGGAGAAATCCAAGGCTTGGTTTGTTTATGATATTTAGTGATCCTATATTTGGCTGTGGAGACAGAAGTTGAGAATCCAGTTCCTTCCTGTGCATCCCAGAAGAGCCAGATGTCTGGCACTGGGCAAAATCCACAGTCCCAATAACTCCCCCTCCCCCCAGAGGAAGGGGATGCTAAACCAAATGTCGTTTACGTATTTTAAACTTGATTTTGTGATTGTATTTGTCTGTCTGCAACCCTGGGCAACCTGTTGGCCAAAAGGGGGAAAATAATTCTCCCTAGCAAATCCTGAAAAAGGTCACCATAAATCAAAAATTGACATGATGGCTATATTATTATTATTATTTATTATTATTAAATTAGATTTATATGCCCCTCTACTCACCTCACTGAGGCGACTCAGAGGGGCTCACATAACATAAACATATACAGTATCACAATCTCAAATACAAATACAGCATAATATAAAAATATAACAACAGATGCAGCACAGACAACACAATCAACCAATTCCACATAAAAGAAAAAACAATACAATAAAATACAATAGCAGTAGCAGCAAGGTCTTTATGGCTGAGCTAGCTGGTCCACACAGCTGGCCCCCATTCCCCCTCTCCAGCAGGCAGAGAGAGTTCTGTGATGTTCCTGAGGTGGTCATGGAGGCAGCAATAGCAGCAAGGTCTTTATGGCTGAGCTAGCTGGTCCACACAGCTGGCCCTCATTCCCCCTCTCCAGCAGGCAGAGAGAGTTCTGTGATGTTCCTGAGGTGGTCATGAAGGCAGCAATGGCAGTAGCAGCAAGGTCTTTATGGCTGAGCTAGCTGGTCCACACAGCTGGCCCTCATTCCCCCTCTCCAACAGGCAGAGAGAGTTCTGTGAGATTATTCAGTCCTGAATTCTGTAAAGTAGATGATATGATTGTTGTACACTGGAAGACTCATTTTCAAATTTACCCTCAGCTATGAAATTCACAAGGTGACCTTGTCTCAATCACTATTTCTCACTCAAATGATTAAAGAGAAACATTTTTTCGATACAGTATTTCATTATCATCAGTTTTCATCTTTTCCTACCTGGGTAGTTTCAAACCCAGACACCTTTTCATTACTCATACAGGTTCTGCTTGCCCTCTTGACATCTCCACCTTTAATCAGATACATTCATGTGTTGGTTATGGCAATCGGTACTCAATTCTGCTTCCCACAGTCAAGTGGCACTGAGGATTATTCTGAAGCAAAAGGGAACCACAGGTTGAGCTGCCTCAGAAACAGAGGATCATCCCCACCACCCCTTGGGAACAGTTTTACAACCTTTACCAAAGTATGGTGAAAGATCAGTAGTCGATATCACTTTAACTCTGGACCGGAAGGAGGAGGAGGACCTATTTGGATTGTGTGAGAGAGAGAGAGATGGAGAAAGAAATGATTGCTGTATGGCCTTTGAATGGGTAGGTCACACAATGATAGCATTGCATAGCAATCCTTTTGTCATAACCATTGAGTTTTCTCTATTCAGATCTTTTTTTAAAGTAGAGATCCAGAAATGCACAGACGTCACAAATGAAAATCTTTGAAATGCCTCCTAAAGAATATAAGATGATTTGAGTGCTTTTTATTTGGATATAGAAAGCATCTGCACTCTTTCTTTCTTTCCACCCCAAAATTAATCTAATTTAAAAGAACATCTTCCATTCAAATAATCTGGCTTTTAAAAAATCTTCAGACTTAGCAGGAGCCTAGTAAATGTTTGAAAAGGATGCTGTTTATTAGTGCTAAGGGACCTGCTATTCAGCTGAGCTGCAAGATTAATTTCCCAGCATGGTCAACAAGAAAGTAAAAAATGCCCAGCTGCCACTGACACCCATCAAACAACAGTGAAATATTGTTCCTTTGTAGTTAGCATTGCTTCAGCAACATCCTGTTTTCCTTTGCAGTGTGGTGATAAAGACTGACCTCAAACAGAACTGGTTTAGTTCACACTTTATCTTGGTAACCTACAGATGTCTGAAAACTGTCTTCTGCTGGAGAGGAGTTTGAAAATGGCCACTAAAAGCGAGACAGAGTCAAGAGCTTTCAAGACAGTTAGAGCTGACATTACAGAGCCCTTATTTCCTGTGATATATTTATACCTACACACTCAGATATGCTATAAGCACATACATGTGCACACATAAACAAATGCAGCCAAACCTCGCATAAAGAGCGCCTCGCTTAAAGAGTAACTCGTTTAAAGAGCAGAATTTTCTCTGAATGTTCACTTCACTTAACAAATAAAACCAACTAAAAACTCGCTTAACAAATAAATCGGGTTTCACAATCCCCCCCCCCCCAGAAGTCACAATTGGTCACTTTCAATGTTGTTTTGCTTAAAAAGCAAACTCGCTTAAAGAGCAGTCCCGTGGAATGCATTATGCTCTTTAAGCGAGGTACAACTGTACATTGCTCTGTAAATTCTAGTGTCATATTTGTGGTACTTGAGAAAGTAGGTATTTCTATATGCTGTTGGTCTGAAGTGTGCCATGAACCAGATGCAGATAGTGATAGTTGCTAGTTTTTGGTGAATCCTTGGGCAGAATACAGGGCTGGCAGAATAAGAATTAAGCAGAATATGTCATTTGTCGCACATGTGAATCTGCCAACACAGCCTTCCTCTTTTGTCAAAGGACAGAGCAGAGTATGCCACATGGCTGACTCTGACCCTTAACCTGGACAGCTACCTGTCCTGTCACTAGTGGTCCTAGCAATGCCAGCCATAGCTTCATGAATTTATTTTTATGTCTAGACTCAAAGGTGATTTAGCTCATCTTCTTCCAGCACTGCTCCTCTGCATTCTACATTGCACAGACAGGACAATCTACCTGCAAAAGAATGGATGGATGCAAATCTGACATCTGGAATGGCAACACAAAGAAACCAGTTTCAGAGCACTTTGTTATATATCTCGTTACAAATTACAGTATAGAATAGAAGTCATGATTTGGCCACTTTTGCTGTTTAAGAGGTTGCACCAGAAGCATCCAGTAGCAAAGCAAAAGCAGCAATCCAAGGCTGATGGTTTTCTGCTGAGTATTTGATGGGACCGCATTTTTTTTGGAGCTTACGGCTTCTTTACTAAGGAGGAGAAGGGAGGAATTTTCACTGAAGACTTTGCATCATATTTAATAAGCATACAGACTTGTCACTGAATTCTCACACTTCCTCCACATTTCCTTCTCTCACCTTGAATATTCTAATTTGTCCCAATTAGTGAGTACGAGCCTTCCCGCACACAAGTACACATACACTCACGATTATGTAGGCTTATTTTTTGAGGTCTATCTTTTAATATTCATATTTTCAAGAAAAGAGTAAAGCATTGGCTGACTCTGCCTGCCAGATAGTAGGGAAGTTTGTCATTGTTTTACCATTGCAGATCAAAGGCCAGGATTCCATTGTTTCCCACTGTCATTGAACTCATTCATATGTAAGGGAATGAGGCCTCTAGTTAAGGTGTGATTTCAGAGCAAATGATGGATATGTAACCAGATGATCAGGATGTTTGTAAACTTGTTTCATCTGCCTAAGAAGAGGGGCTGCCTGGGAGGGACCACTTAGGTTGAAGGTTTTAGTGTTAGATTTATGGCCCATGCAGTTGGGTTTTCATCATTGTGTATGGGCTGTTTTGGGCATCTTACTCCTCATGGGAGGAGGGGGACTGTCCACCAGTAATTTACCATGTGACCCCACTTGAGCCAATCTGGGGGTCACCTGAAATTTTGGTTGCCTCATCTATAAAAAATTTGAACTCATCTATAAATTTGAACTAATAAATAAATAAATAAATAAATAAATAAATAAATAAATAAATAAATAAATAAATAAATCTTCAGGGCTGCTGTTAATTTTGGGCTAGGAACAGCAGCAGCCCTGGGCCTTGACTCCTGCCACACAATTGGGGGGGCGGGGGGGGGGCGCTGTGTGGCCTGGGACCCGGGACCCAGTATATTTTCATATTGTTATATTGCTCATTCATGTTTCTCTGTATTGCTGATTGTCATAGTTTTCTCTCTATCCTGTATTCTCAATGTCTTTAGTCTTTAATTCTTTGCATTTTTCAATTATGTTTCATGATGTTCTATTCAGTCCTCTGCCAGCTAGATCCTGCTTTTAAATAAATGCAACTTGTTTTGAAATGTTCTTTTCTGATTTATTTTATACGACACACCCCCTTACTTTGGGGCACTGCAAAGCTTTGGGTATTCAGGTAATGAAGATGATGGGGCACCCCCATGGGCACCTACAGGAACCCCAGGGTTTCAGGTAATAATTACATCAGTTTTTTTCCTCCCAACCATTAGCACCATTAGCCTGAAAAGAAAAATTGAAATTGTGCCCCTCCCTGTTCAAAGAAAAAGTATAGCCCAGCAGCTTGGAAATGTTTCTAAATTTCCACTGTGTTCATAAAGATTTCTAAATTTAGCCAATCTTTAAATGTCACAAAAGAGCGAGAGAGTGCATGGTCAGAACTCAAAAAAATTACTTTTCATACTAGCAATGGACTAGCAATGCCATAGCAATGGAATTTGTAGTTGAGAACTTTTTCTCTCACAGAATATGTAATCAAGACTGCCTACATATTCCGACAGGAAACACATATTTTCTGTACCCTCATTAGGCTGTAGGAAGGGTTATGAATCAGGGTATGACTGGAGAATTTGTTGGTAAAGAGTAAAACAAGTATTCTGTGACCTAGTGATGGAACATCAAGCCAACCTGGTATGTATTACCGAGCTAGAGATGCTCTGTCCCTAATCTGCCCACCCAGGTATTCCATCCAGCACAGGGCAGATGTCATAGAAAGTCCCCTTTGAAATATGCTTTTCTCTGATCCCTGTTTCACCATGAGCGTGTTCCCTCAAAATGGAGAATTGATTTGAGTAGGAGGTCTGTACACACATTCCAATGTGCCTCTGAAGGATGTAAATAAATTACTATTGGCCAATTGCTCCCACATAGGAAAAATGATACCGGGATAATAAAATCACTGTCCAGGAAACAATCTTTCTCTTTCATGCAGGACTTGTAATGGGAGGGCCTTACAGGATGGACTTGTGAGTCAGATAAAGCCTAGGGGCCTAAGTAATCAGTTAAGCTTTCTTTATTTTTGTGTATTTAGTTTCAATGACTAGTTTTGTAACTTTGATTCCTTATGCTGTACTTTTTACCTTTAATTTCTTAATAAATTTAATTAACCTGAGACCCTTTGTGTCTTTTGAATTGGGACTGGGATTGACTGGACCACGCAATTGCGGCCACATATAGCTACCTAACTCAGATACTCGCCACTCTCACTAGCCTAGCCAAGCAGAGCCAAAGGGGAACTTATAAAGGGGAGTTGCCCCAAAGGGAAGGGCAGATGCTGCTGGCAAGAAGGTAAAATGGTGAGGGGTAAGTGGAAGGCATATTAAGGTACCCACCAATAGGGTCCCTTATATGATAGCAGATCAGAGGGATGATATGTGTGCATGTTAGAGTCATTCACAGAGATAATCTCAAAGTCACCAGGGTCTCCACCATTTTGAATTGAGGTTGTAAGGCCCTTCACATGCTTATTGGCCATAGAGAGAGAATAGGAATGGTTCTGGTTTACCAAGCTTCACATAAAGTAGCTTTCCCCTACATTTCCATTGTGATGTTGTCCTCCAGGTTTCTACTCCTGAGGAACTTTAACATCCATGTGGAGGGAACAGTTGTTGGCGAGGACTTGGAGTTGATGGAGTTCATGGGATTCATGGGCGTCTCTCAACATTCAAAGGGCCCCGTGCATGTGGTGGGTGATACTCTCAATCTGCTATTTTCTTCAGGCTCTAGAGATTGTGAAGGTGGTGGACTTTAATGGATCACATCTTGCTGAAATTTAAAATGATGGCTGTGGTGCCTCCCCATGGTGAGCTGGGACCAATTAAGATCACCTACCACTGAAGGCTAATTAGATTCTATAGGTTTCCAAGATGCCTTGGGGGGGCGTTCCAGATGATTTGGTTGGCATCCCTGTTGAAGTTCAGGTGGCCAGATGGTACTACGAGGAGACCCAGGTGGTTGACACGATCACCCCTAAACATCCTCTCAACTGTGGTTGGTTCCTGTGGTTCATGGTGAAACTCTGAGTGATGAAGCAGCAAAGGAGAAGGCTAGAGAGCAGATGGAGACAAGCTCTCTCAGATGATAACTTAGCCAAATTCAAGCTGTGGACAGAAAATATCAGCAAGAGGTTTGGGTAGTGAGAAAAAGCTATAATTCCCAAAGAATCAATGAGGCTATGAACCAGCAAGTAGAACTTTACTGAATAGTACATAGCCTCACTGAAGCTGGCTGTCAAAGTAGACCTCAGCATGATAGCTTCATCACACATTTTAGACTTAGAGTTGAGGCCATTCGACAAGCCCTTGACTCCTCAGTTGAGACAGGAGGTCAAGCTGAGATATCTAATGCATTGTCTGATCAGTGTTTATGGGATCAGTATCAGCTTGTGGTAACACAGTGTGGACCTGGCATTTGTATGGTGTAGGACAAATACCACCTTATGTTTATATTTTCTTATGTTTAAATTATCTGTTTTTTATTTCCTTATTGAATTATAAACCACCTAGAGTGGGAATACATCCCAGATGGGTGGCATATAAACAAGATAAATAAAAATAAAAGTACTATGTGTTTAGGGTGGTCAGATTCACATTTTCCCTTTAATCACAATACAAGGGAAATGCAAATCAGTCAGGAGTCCCAGGGTCCTAATCTGTAGTTTTTTTGTATCCACCGGAGACTCTTCTACTGTCAAAAAGTCAAATCTTTTCACTTTGGTTCAAAATGTGTGATTGTTTTGAATTAATGTAGTAAGGAAAGACCAACAGAGTGCACACATACACATGCACAAAACTACTGCCAACATTCACTTTTCTCCACAAAAGCAGTGAATGTGCAGTCCTGTTTGTTTGTCTGTCTATTTTTAGTAGGTTCACAAACTCAACTATCCTAAATATTAGATATGGAAATGAGGAAGGAAAGCCTTCTTACGGCAACTCCTTTGAAGTGTGTCATGTACAGGTACTTTAAATGGAACTACAATTTCCCCCTACTTTTCTTGTCTGAGCACTTATATAAGGAAGAACCGAATGTCTCATTGGCACTACCTAACAAGAGAATGTGAGTGAACTCACATTTGCTTCACTGTGTAGTCATACAATGAATTAACTTGGGAGTACTATATGTTCTTTTGAATTCACTGGAATCTACATTATACATATGTGTATAATAGATTGCAGCCTTGATAGTGACAGATGCAAATTTCCAGATTTATTTTATTTGTTATTACACTATCTTCTTCTGTTGGTTCAGGAGCTGGTACTTTGGGTCACCTGCTGAAGTCTATGCCCCAACAGAGTGCCCATTGCCAATGTTTGAGCATTTTTTCCTTGCCCCTCTTCTTTGTCACTTGTCTACTCTTTTGGAAATGACTGGGTTACCACTGAGATTACATTCATGAAGATAGATATATTTTGCATGGGGAACACTAGAAGAAGGACTTCCTCTGGTTAGCTGAACCAGCTTTTATTTGTTTTGACCTGTGCTGGTCTTTCTTTGACTTTAAATGTGATTCTTAGGGTGGTTGATCCCATTTCCATCTCAAACTTCTCTCTTACCCACCCAGGAAGATAACTCTTGCCTTGACTCTCTAGATATGAAAAGAGCATGGATCGTTCCAACATAGTCAGCTAGAACTAGAACTTCTGCCCTCTTTCCTATCCCAAGTGAATTTCTCTAATGAACACATAAAAAGCTAGCACCTTGTAAATGAGTGGCAATTTGCCCCTAAGACTTATGCAACTTCTGATTCACAGACTTAAATCAGCAGTAGGCACCTGGTCATAATGCCAGTGGTTTTAGAAATGTGGCTGTGACTCCATTACAAAAGGGTAAGTAGGCAGAGGGAATCAGTCTGGGCTCCAAAGGCTGAATCCACAATCCTTTACAGATACATGTTTACCCTCTAACATAACTCCAACTTTACAAGATGTGCCAAATGTTACCACCACCTACCTGACCCTTTTTTCCTGGGCTGTAAAATGCACTGGGTTCAATGGGAGAGAGCAAGATTATAAGCAAGAGCAGAACTTGCATGTGTTGCTTTCAGGACTACAGTTTGCAGAATCCCTCAGCCAGCATAGCCAATGAATAACCCATAGCAACAGTGACGAGGAGGTGAGCCTACCGGGGTTTAATTGTTATTTTTGGATTGTCTAAGAAAAGGAAAGGCATCATGACCTCTCAAAGAGAGAACTGGTTTGCATTTATTAATTGTATAAATTGTATAAAACTGAGTACTCAGTAGCCAACCTTCACTGAGGACATATCAACCAAAGTGCCAGTTTCAAGCATTGTATTGGAAACAGAGTGACTGTAATATCTGCGGGTGAATAGCCCATCAAAAAACTAAGTGAGCAATGGCTTAATTCACCCCTCCATCCACCTAAGATTGGTAAAATGAGTACCCAGTATGTTAGGGTAAAAATGCTAATTACATTGTGTGCCACCTGGAGAGAACTCTAAGCCAGGAGTTCTCAACCTTTTGACATGAATTCTATGAACATCTTACATTTCGGTTGCGTGGTCTGGCAGCTTTTGCAATGTAATGAAAATAATGTACGTTTGAGAAGCTGCAACACCAAAACTAAGGCACCCATGAAAATAAGGGTTATGTCATTTGAAAGATCATCTCAGCGACTTTAAGAATTGGTAGAATCCAAAAGCCAAAATTGCAAAGCAATGACGTAATCACTTTTGAAAGTAGCATCGGAAAAGTGACAGTTTTGCTGGGGGGGGAGCAGCCAAAAGCCACCCAACAAATTTAGATGATCCAAAGTTCATTTGAAAGATTAACTTTTGTGGGGACGCTTTAAGATTTGGAATTAGACTTTGGAAAAATAATCTATGAAGTGTTTTTCAAAAAACCACTCAGACGAGGTCACAAAACCCAAATAAAAGGAGGGAAAACCAATTTAAAAATGAATATGACAACTTCCCAAGGTGGATGCAGTTCACATACAACATGTGGAGAAAAATGACACCAAAGCAGAAATCCACAAATAAGATATTGAGGAAAAACGTGACTTGTTAAAATGACATTTCTGAGGGTGTGTGTGTGTGTTTGGCGGTGACCCAACCAAAAAAAAACTGATCAACTGATTGAAGTAATCCAGAGCTCACTTGAAAGAGGACAGAATAACCTTTCTTTTGACACTTATACAATTTGGATTGGACTTCAGAAACATTTTCTATGAAGGTTTAAAACAAAAAATACACTTTTTTCTAACTTTCTTTCCTTCAAAAAAAAAAAAAAAAGTATCTCTCCACACCAGAATAGATACATTGCTGTGAGAATGGATACACAGTAGCAAGATTCTCCTTTGAAGTCACAACCACTTTCCCTTTTGGCTTTCCCTCTTATTGAAGAACTTCTTTCAAGGAATCATAAACTATTTTTCTTTGCGGTTTGACTTGAAATATTTATTAAAAATAGATCCTTTGCAGTTATTCACCCGTGGTAAATTATTGTGTGTAGACTGGGCTGCTTATGGACATGTGTGCATAGTGAGTAGAGTTGGGGAGAATGGAAAATAAAGGTTAAAAGCATCTTTATTGAAACACAAAATATTTAAAAAAAACACAAATGAAATTGGGACTTATGGTTTTGGGTTAACACAACATAGCATTTCAAAAGGAAGAAATTGCAAGAAGATATATAGGGACCACTTTGGTGGGAAGGTAAACAGCGTTCCATGCCTGCCACATGTCCATGGAAATGTCTGCAGACACAGACAGTGCTGGCTATAAACAGTGATGAGCACTGGACCCTAGAGTCGGATATAACTGGCTTTCGATCAAGGGTGACCTTTACCTTAGCTCAGAAAAGCTCAGATTTTATGAACATTTTATGAAAACCTTAAATTTATGAACATAATGTCTTTATTTTGCCCCATTTGAAACATCACCCTTAACTAATGAATGAAATAAAAGAAATAAATGAACGAATGAGCATAATTCAACACATCGACTTCACGAACTAAATCCCTGATGGTAGTGTCCTTAGATTCTACCTGCAACTTTTTTTAAGCTGGGTCCTGGGCCATGCTCCCTCAGACAGTTTTGGGGGCCGGACAGCCATTTTGCTCTTTCTCCACTATATGGCAATTCTGGGCATGGTGGGGAGGGGGCACATGAAATGGCACCAATGCATCTGGCCATCAGGCTGCAGTTTGAGAATCCCTGCTCTAAACGCTAAGGGACAGTATATACTGTATGTGCAATTGTTATTGCTATGTAACAAACACACTAAAGAAGTTTAGGTTCAAGAATTTACCTATTTCTGGTAAACGTGTAGTCTATGTTTTGGAACAAATTTGCTTTTTGGCATAAGAAGCAGCCCTGCCCTTAATGAATATTTGGGTTAATCATGAATTCCGAAAGTGAACTTTTGTTCCTCTGTGTAATTTTTTAGGCCCCAATCTCCTACTCGTTTGAATATAGGGTGAGCTCTTGGAACTGAAGAGGACTTGCCTCTGGCTAGAGATTATCAGATTCACACTGTTAGTGTTCTTTTCTTTGCTTTATAATGAGTAAATCACAATTTCCAGTGTTACCACCTGTCAAGTTGTAACAGCTTTCTTACAAACTTTTTTTTGTAGAATGTTTTAGTTTTGCCAACAAGAGGTTAAAACAAATATGCTTCGCAGATGACTTTAGTGTGGATAAGTATGATATGACTATCAAAATACAACTGACACCTTATATTTGGACTTGTCATTTGTCTGTTTTCTGACAAGAGAAGCCAGTTTTGATGGGCTTCCTGTGGTCCCTTCCTTTTTCATCCTATTATCCAATTTTCCGCTGCACTAATCTCCTTCTGTCGTGCTGATTCCTAGCCAAATGTGACTCCTTCACAGAGAGGAATGGGCAACACTTTTCATCAGAAAAGACAGAAGAGACAACAGAAGAAATGATCAGTGGTAAAGTATCTCTGGTGGTGAAAGGGAAGGGGTGTTCTCTGTAAATGTACAATAGAATTTGATCCCCCCCCCCCAAAAAAAAAATTCTTTCAGTCTCACATTTGACTCATTCTGAGTTTTGTGATTTCGCTCTTGGTTTATTTAAATGTTGGCATGAAAAATTTGTGTGTACCTTTGCTCATGTGTGTCTTTGTATAGAGTTCTGATACACATGTTTGCAGAAGAAGCTTTCCTATTACAATGCCTTTTAAAAGATTGCTCAGAATCCTGTTGCCTATATATATACTTGCAAAGGGGAAATTGCAGAAAGGTTGGTGGCAAATTGCTGCTCACTGATGAGGTGTTAGTATATGTTGCTGGGCACACACACACACACACACACACACACACACACACACACACACACACACACACACACACACGATCATGTGATTGGATGCATGAGTACCTAGCATGCCCAGGAAATAGCTTTGTTGGTCAGTCGCATAGTCGATTCCGACCCTTTGCGACCCCATGGACCACTGTCCGTCCTCCACCATCCTCCTCAACTCGCTCAGTTCTGTGCCCATTGTCTCTACAATACCATCTAGCCATCTCATTTTTGGGCACCCCCTTTTTCTTTTGCCCTCCACCTTTCCCAGCATCAAGGCTTTCTCCAGTGAATCCTCTCTTCTCATTTGATGTCCAAAGTACTTTAGCTTCATCTTTACTATTTGACCTTCTAAGGAGCAGTCAGGGTTGATTTCTTCTAAGATTGACCTATTTGTTCTCGCTATCCAGGGGACTCTCAAAACTCTCCTCCAACACCACACCTCAAAGGCATCTATTCTTCTGCGCTCAGTTTTCCTAATGGTCCAACTCTCACAACCATACATTGCCACCACTTTGTAAATGAGTGGCAGTTTGCCCCTAAGTCTTATGCAACTTCTGTTTCCCAGACATAAATCAGCAGTAGGAGCCTGGTCACAATGCCAGTAATTTTTTCCCCTGGCATCATTTCTTGTACTATTTTGACTGGAAAACTCCCATGCAAGATTAGGAAAGCTGCAGATTTTACAAGACAGACATGGTTTGGTTTACATAGTTTGAAATTAGATAAGAGGACATTAAATGGAAACCAAGAGATTGCTTAGATACCAACACCAGCCATAAGAAGCAACTGTCACGTTCTATCTGATGATAGGTCCAACCCTGCTTATTATGATTGAATTTGAGGAAATCAATATTGTGACATATTTCTAAGCAAAAACCTCAAGTGGAATTTCTCCATGCACAAAGAGCATTTTCTATCAACAAAGAGAATGCAGGAAACTATTTTTATACAGGGATAATTTCCCTCCTTTTTTCTGGAAAGACTTATGTAGGCACCCTAAAGCTAGCCTTTAGAATTAAAGCATAAGTAATCTACATGTTTACTATCATCCATTCCTTAATTAAGGTTGAACAAAAGGTGTTCGGATCAATACTAACAGGTGGAAGTGACATCTTCCTTTTATACAAAATTGGTTGAAAACCAAGCAAGGTGAGAAATTGTGTATGGTGGACAGATGGGCACAAGCAGTATCTGAAGAAGGAAATTAAGGGAAGGAGCAGGTGGAAAATCCCCCTGACAGAGTTGCCTCACTGTGTTGTCAAACAGCTTCCCAGGGAAGCTTCTGAAGAGCCATCAGTTTGGCACCTTTTGAAACTGCTGTGGACAATGTTCTAATGCATTTACAATGGGGGGAGGTCCACATTACTAGAGGAGAAGGTATTGATCTAGCTTGCTTTTAAGCAAATATTGTAGGAGAAATGGCACGAAGAACCTGTCCATCTCTGTTATCTAAAGATGTTTTTTTTTCAACTTCTGCCTTCCATCACCCCAAATTTCCAGTCCAACCAACAAACATAGATACTGTACCTAAAAGCCTCCAATAAAAGTCCCTGAGATGGGCTGTCACTTCTTAAGCCACCTAACCTGTGCTTGAAAATTATATGTTCATTTGGTTCCATATGTGGTAAGCCAACTCTATTGTGTTGGGGTTTTTTTTAGGGTGGAGGTCCCTCCTGAGGACTGCAGTGGCTTTAGTGGTTAAGATGCTGAATGAGCAGGAGGTGGCCAGGTCAGCAATTCAAGACCCGAGTGCTGCATGACTGAGTAAGCTCCTGTCTCTGTCCCAGCTCATGCCAACCTAGTAGTTAGAAAGCAAGAAATTGCAAGTAGATAAATAGATACCACTTCAGTTGGAAAGGTAACAGTGTTCTCTGTGCTCCAGTGTCTAGTCATGCTTGCCACATGACCATGGAAACATCTGCAAAAGCAGACAACGTTGGCTCTTCTGCTATAAAACAGAGATGAGCACTGAACCCTAGTGTTGGATATGACTAGTTTTTGTGCAAGGGTGACCTGTACCTTTACCGCACCCTAGAGTAGAACACTACTGGCTTTCGAGCAAGGTAGACCTTTACCTAGTCCCTCCTGAGCACAGGTGAGCAGCATGGTAGTTCTGGGGTTCAGGATGATGTAGTATAGAAAAGCCTCACTCCCATGTCTGATGAAGTGGACTTGATCCATGAAAGTTCAGTTAGGCTTTAAAGCACTACAGCATTTTTGTTTTGTTTATTCTGGTACAGAAAAGAGAAAACTTTGCATCTCTGCTCCTGAAAGAGGCCCCCAGCCCTTTGTCTCAGAGATCTGCTTTGAATGCCTGACTCAGCATGAGAAATAGAAATCACTGCCAACGTCACCAGGTGAAGAAGCAGGTTGTTTCCAAGGAGCCAGGGTCCCATCATGGAAAGACACTCTGCCCGTGGGTCGGTTATCAGCAGGTGCCTGAAACACCAGCCTCTAAATCTGAGTGTGCACCTTCCTCCATGCAGGTAAAAATCTCTGCCCCCCCCCCCAATTTCTTTCATGACTCCCCTGTATTAAAAGAGCAAAAGAAAAGACAGTGCAGAGGAAGTCTCCTCCTGGATTGGTCAAACAGTTTGCCTTGCAGACTGACACTAGCAGGCTTTCTAAACATCCCCTTGCAAGCCACATCTGGGCAAGGAAATGTTAATTTTTTCCCCTCCAAATGTCAAGCTGCATTTTCAATCAAGGATCGGTAAGTCTCTATGGGGCACATTGAACTGCTGCCTTTTGAACCTGTTTCAAGTAATTATATGTCATAGTGAGAACAGTAAACCTCAGAAATCTTGACAAAATTATTAGATTTACAGTTGAAAACTGGTATAAAATTCACAATTCAAGTCCTAACCAAGAACCTAAGAACTTTTAAGACAATGTTTAAGTATATATGCAGTTTGTAGTAGAGTTTTTTTTAAAGAGTTTGGACATTCAAGTCCAATAAGCCCAAAATTCCATCTATCTAGGGAGCCCTTTAGGTACACTATGGGTACAACAGATTAGTTTGAGTGAATGTTTTGTTGGAATATTTTGGACAGCTTCATTAACTTTCTTCAATATTTTAGCCAAATTTTGCCTTACTAACTTGGTTCAGTTTTGATAGTCAAAATCTTTGTGCCATTTTCATTTGAACTTTAATGTTCTCAACTAATTCATCACTGGCCATTAGTTCTACAAGATCTTTTCCAGCTGTTGTTTTTTGTTTCTCGGTAGCCCTATTGGTCTCCTCTCTTTCCTCCACTACTTGCTTCCCTATTTGTAAATTAGCTGCCATATAAATTAACTTGGGTCTGGATCTTGCACTTATCTGTTTACAATCTTTTGTAATTTGAGTTCAGTGAAGAACTTGTGTTTCAAAATAACACGTCTCTGGCCCATTAGTATTTGCTCACCAATTTTCAAATCTGGATGATTTTCTTTCCAAATTTGGTACATACATTTTTGAAATCCATGTTTTGAAGGCTCATATTGGTAATAGGCTTCCATAATTGAATAGTTTTCTTCCCTCATCCAGATTCTTCTAGGTTTTTTATTGTCTTCCAGTCGTTCATCAGCTCCATGCCCTGGTTGCCTAGCAGAGCTAGTTGAGCTCTATAGCCCATTTTTCAATGGATACCCAGGAGTCATACCATGCATCGTGATCCTTGTTAATCTGGTGGATGACCGAGCCAGCACAGGATTAGAATTATGCCATCTCATTGTATAACATGGGGTTTGGAGCAGATTTAGTCTGGTTCTTGTGATGAAGTCCCTCCACCACATCAAGATATTGTTCCACGGAGGAGATTCATCATCATCATCATCATCAAAGCAGCTTTTTAAAAAATAGCCCCACTTGTTAGATACCAAGCCAATGTCTGAAGAAGATTGTTTCTTCTGGTCTTTTTAACAGAGTCAAGCAGTTGACTGTAGATAATTCACAGACACTTCCAGCTCCTGTCCTATGACCTCTTTCTGGAGGTAATTCACACTAAACACACTGCAGCTTACCCTTGAGTAGACATATATAAAAATCACACTGTTCATACACATTAATTGTGTATGAATCCCTTACTGATGGGGGAAGGCTCTTAAAGCTCTCCTTATGTATAGTTTTAATTAATCTGTTCATTTTAATTTTATTTCTTTTCTCATTTTTGCAACCTTACCTGAATTTTGTTCTACAGTATTCTGCATCACTTTGCAACTTTATGTTTAAAAAGTACTCATGGAGGCTTCTATGTATTTTAATGCACATTTTAATGCAGAAAAAAGTACAAATTTCCATCATATTTCTCCCTTGTATACAGATATTTGTAATCACTTTTCCATAGTATGCTTTTCTGTACATTTTTTATAACATATGCATGTTATTCATGAATAATATGTGACTGCATGAAGATTATGGGATACAGTATAAGCAAACTTTCAACCCATGTGTACAATTTCTATACTTTTTGCAACTGGAAACTTAAATTGCACAGGTATAAATTGCACTTGGCATCTGCACTACTCTTGGATGTGCAAATTATGTAAATATGGGGTAATATTTTGAGTGCTAACCAGAGAAGTAGGAGATTCAGGTTTCAATCCCCGCAAAACCATGAAATTCATTAAAGGGCCTTGAGCAGTGATGGGATGTAACAGGTTCGCATCAGTTCACCAGAACCGGTAGTAACTTTTGCCAGCATCCCGGAGAACTGGTAGCAACTTTTGGCGGGAACCACCTTCAGGGCTTACCTTTTCACTGGTTCCCCCACTGGCTTGGGGTTTTTAAGCAAAGTCTTGGAGTTACCTCATCAATAAGTTACACCTGTGTTGTTCCAATTGGAGAACCCTTAAGGAGGTACAGCTATTTTACATTTACATTAAGGCATATTATCCTACAGAACTGGTTAGGCAACAACTTAGTACCTGACTTCTTTAAGTGTTGAAAAGTTGAAAAGTGCCAAAATGAAGCCATTTTGTGGTGAGTTCATTCTGTAGTTCCTTCCATCTGACCTAGTGTAAGAAAGATTAGCCAGAATAAGCTTTAAGCTCTGGTTTAAAAACTCTGGTTGATTTGTGTTTGGGGTGGGTGGGTGGGTGTATTTTAATGTATTTTTATTTTATTTATTTAATTTATTTATGGGTTTGTGTTGTGGGTGGGTGGGTGGGTTGAGGTGTGTGTGTGTGCTTATTTTTATTTTATTTTTAATTATTAATTATTTTATTTTTTATTTTTGGACCCGCCCATGACATCATGACGTTGGCTCCACCCATGACGTCATGACATTAGCTCCGCCCACACTGTGATGACATCACGGTGGGGTAGTAAAATTTTTTGACATCCCACCCCTGGCCTTGAGCCAGTTACACTCTTTCAAGTTGGCTACCTCACAATGTTTTTGTGTGGATGAAGTAGGGAGAAGGATGAAAGCCACTTATGCTGCCCTTGCAGTCACTGGAAGTAACACAGAATAGAAGTTTAACTAGTAATGGATTTAATGAGGTTATTGTACCAGTAGCTAATATGTTCAGATGAAGTGGCTACCAAAAGGCTATGGCAAGAAATCAACAACAACAAAAAGTTACTTAGCTGGTATATTTGCGGTGGAGTTCAGATTGAAGCGCTAAGTTGCTTCAGTTCCAGATATTACTGATAACTTGCCCCAGGAAAGGTCATGCCCTGGGCCATGCGCTCTCATGTTCTAAACCAAGATTGCCCATTTCTGGGAAAGCAAATGCTTCTTTCTTTATGGTTGTTACTCTTCTGAGTTTCATGCCATGACAGTTTTGAGTTTCTGTATGACTCAGAGGGATGGGGAGGTACATCACAGTTTCTTTCGTCCAGGAGAAAGGAGACTTTGGTCATCCAAGGGTTTGAGTCTACTTTTCTCATCAGCTCTGCCTAACAGAGCCAAAGCCAGGGCCTTAAAGCCATTGGAGTGCAAAGCAGCTGGAAGGTGAATGTTTCCCTAATCTCGCTTTAATTTTGAGTTCCAATAAGGACAAATGCAAACCAGCCAGGGGGAATTCAATTGAGTTTTAGATGAGCTATTGACTGAAAGGGCCATACTTAATGGGGAGAGGGAATCCAGGTTAGCAGCACCTGATTTCCTGGGCTTCAGAACCAAAATGTGAAGGTAGGGCAATCAATATACAGTGGAATCCGAAGTTACTAATGCCTCAAGTAACGAAAAACTCACCATACAAAAGGAAATCCCAAGAAAATGAAGCTTCAACTTACGTTTTTTTTCCACCATACGCAGTTTTTTTGGCACGGCGGGTACAATTGTGCAATTTTTTTCAGCTGCTTGGGCAGCCTCTGCTCTTCCCATGGTGCATTCCTTTAGGAAACTGTTTTTTGAGATACAAAATGTTCATGACACGAAAACCACCGAGGAATGAATTAATTTTGTAACTCAAGGTTCTACTCTATATGGAAAGCTATCCCGCCCCCACAGGTTACTGTTGTCAGGACCTAAGTAACAAGAAGTCCCTAGAATTGCAACTCTGGTGCTCCTCTCCTTGCTCTGGTGCTCCTCTCCATTACTCCAAATGGTTTGATGGGCCCAGTGTTGGCACATGAAAAACCCAGGAGGAGGGTTTAAGGAGAAGTCCAGTGGGTCTATGTACTCTGGGTTCCGCTGTGCCAATTGGAGTAGCCGAGCACCTGATTGAACAAACAAGCAAGCCAGGTAATTTCTACAATGCCTTCTTAAACCAGGCAAAAAATTAAAAATGTGTCTCTATGCTCTTCAAATTCCAGTTTCCATATTTTGTGTCTTATTTTACTCTTTACATCAGGGGTTCCCAAACTTTTTGTGCTGCAGGTCGATCATGTGGTTGAGCGCACATGTACAAAATGTTGCTGTAAATGCATCTGTGGCTGTTATAAATGTGTTTACGACAGCCATGAGCACATTTATAGCAGTGTTTTGCACATGTATGGGAGCATTGTACTTCCACTTCTGGGAGCAGTGCTGCAGTGTGTGCCAGATTGCTTGGCACCACAGGCCATAGCTTGGGAACCCTTTCCTTCCATACTGCCTTTAAACAAAAATGCCATTACCCTCACAATACATTACAACTTCCAGACTGGCTGGGATACCACATGCAGTCACTTAGGAATGATCTCCACTGACTTCAGTGAGGCTGAAGATATATGATCCTATGTGGATTTAGTCAGATGGTAAATCCACTTTTGCCACCTTGGAGGCTTATTCTCAGGGAGACATGCCTAGGATTTTGCCCCATGTCACTGTGTGGGGAACCACCACCATCCCAAGTTATTTTGTATTGTGGCTCAAGTCACTAAGAGGCTGACTGGGAGGTGTAAGGTCAGCAGTTTGATTCCCGAGTACTGTCCCAGCTCCTGCCAACCTAGCAGTTCGAAAGCAAGAAATTGCAAGTAGATAAATAGGGACCACTTTGGTGGGAAGGTAACAGCATTCCTTGCACTCCTGTGTCTAGTCATGCCTGCCACATGACCATGGAAACGTCTGCAGAAGCAGACAGCGCTGGCTCTTTGGCTTAGAAACAGAGATGAGCACTAACCCCTAGAATTGGATACGACTGGCTTTCGAGCAAGGGAAACCTTTACCTTTACTATAATATTTTGCCATTAGCCATTCCAGGTAGGGTTGATGGAAGCTGAAGCACAAAACATCAGGAAGGCCAAAGTCCCTCAACCTTGCCTTATATCACTAAAATAGGTGTAAGAAATCTATGGGCTGACTGCCTTCTTGATTTGACCCTGCACCATTGCTTTGCCTATATACACTCCAAGCTTAATGGATTTAATCTTCAGCAGGGGGCTGTGGTGGCTCAGTGTTTAAGAAGCTCACTTTGTTAGCCTGAATGCTGGTCAGTTGGCAGTTTGAGACCTGGGTACTGTATGACGGATTGAGCACCCATCTCTGTCCCAGCTCTTGGGAACATGAAAGGAGCCTCATTTGGCTTGAGTTTCTTGAGTTTCTTTTGCAAAAATTCTTTCAACCCAGAATAATTTCTGACATGAAATTATTATTATGTTCAGAGTCTGCAGTGCTCTATACACTGGATGCCAAGGTCTTATCTGCCTGGAATCCTCCTTTAAGGAGGATCCTGTATATGTCAGTGAAGAGAAATGGGGGGAAATAGCTGAGAATGACACACTCCCTCTCTTCCGTCTCCACTCCTCCAAAATAAATCACATCTTGGGGCATTTTCAGCATACCAGAAAAGTAGGTTCATGAGCATTACACAAAATAAGATAACTGGAGGAAATCAGGGAAGCACCCAGAGCATGGAAAATGGAACACACACACACACACACACACACACACACACACACACACACACACACACACACACACACACAGATGCTGATGTATAATTTAGAAGTAGAGCACCCTTGAAAGGAGAAGGCTATCTGCTTACTTTAACACAGACTCTTCCCAGTCCACATTTGGAAAATTGGCCTGCTTTTATTTTGGAATGTGATTACTTGGGAGATAGCATGGTTTTGCTGTGTTCCTTGAGGCTTCTTGTAATAAAGGAGAAAAATCTAAATTTGTGTTAACATTTTGTGTACCCCCACCCCCAGTCCTCAAATACCTCCAGTACACCTGTTCATTGTGACAGCATAATCAGGGGGGAAAAACCTGGACTACAACTTCCAAATGTTCCTGAATAGTTTGGCCAATGACCCATGGTTGCCATGGTGTTTCTGTGGTCTGTTTCTCAAAAAGCAGGGGAGCCCCATAGGAGTGTCTGCCGGTCTCCTGTGTGGCTAAAAAACATAGGAGTTTGGAATGATGACCTAAGCAACATCTTCAACAATTGGGCAACTGAAGGAAAATTTAAAGGTGGAGTTCTCTTCTATTTTGTGTACACAAATGCATCCCGGTGGACTATTATATTTTCCTTTTGTGACAAGGATCAATGAGAATTGTTATAAGACACAGAGCTGGGTGGGTTAAGGAGGATGTTGGAGAGCAGAGGTGCCTGGCACACAATGGTCTATAGGGTCGCAAAGGGTTGGAATCAACTGTGCTACTGAACAAAAACAACAAAACTTAACACTAGTGAAAAATGAATTGTTTTAATCCAAAATATTCTTCAATATGTTGGAGGTGTAACCATTTTTGGCAGGAAAGTGAAAAGACATAGAAAATATGGGAAATGGTCTTTAATGAAATAAATGAGATTTTGTCTATAAAATCTGGTCCATGTCCAAAAATAGGATTGTTATGCAGTTTTGTAGATCAGAATGGCAACAAATGAAACTAATTACAATGTTGGTAAATGCAGTGAGACTAATCATAGCACACAAAAAAAGGAAAGAAAGATATAGCAATAACAAAATCAATTAAACTTACATACTGCTCCATAGCACTTAGTGCACTCCCTAGTTTACAGGTAATTAGCATTTTGTCCCCAACATGCTGTGTACTCATTTTACCAACCATGGAAGGATGGAAAGCCGAGTCAACCTGAATCCAATCAGGATGAAACTCACAAACATTTGGCTGCAGTGCAGCTGTTTAACTACTGCACCATTGGGGCTCTGTTTCAACTTATTGTATGATATAAAGAAGTCTGGAATGTAGCTCCTACATTGACATGTGAAATTAAGGTAGAAAAAGGGAATGTTGAAATGGAATAGATTTAAAAATATATGGAGAGCTATTATAGAATCTGACCTGTTGAAAGGGAAAAGTCAGGTGTCAGCACATGAAACAAGGATATTTGGGAGAGAAGTCGGAATTGGCAATTAAAGGAGATGGAGGGGGGGAGGAGCGAATATATATTTATAAAGATCCTGAAAGTGATAATATAAATTAGTATATATAAATTACCGTAGTTTTAAATTTTTAAGAGCAATTAGGTACCCAACAGAGCAGAATTTCAAATCTTGTTTTCCTCCCACAAAGCACTAGACTCTGTCTGAATTCTACTAGCAGCTCTCATGACTTGACCCAGAGATGTTCTAGATTTCCTGCAAAAGCTGATTTTATTAGTTTATCAATTTTTATTGATATTACCCAAATTTTACTGCTGATGATAGTGTTTTAAATTGAATATTGTTATGGTTTAAAGATTTTTTAATGCCTTCTGGCTGCTCCTGTGTTTTTTCTTGTGTTTTAATTATGAGATGATTTTTAACATTATATATAGAGTGTTTATGCACATTGTAAGATGCCCTGAGTGGTACATGCACCAAAAGGGCAGGGTATACATGTAAATGAATAAATGTAAAGAAATAAATACAATAAACACCTTGTGTCGGATTTTGATTCCAGAGCAATTGAGGGTCTTCCAAATATAAGATGTTCATATCTTCCTAACTGAGCCAGCTTATAAGCAAAGCTGAAATGATAAAATAAGAGAAAAATCAAAGAGGTGAAAGCAGGCACCATCTGGTAAAATCTCTATCAGTCCCTAAAGCCAACCTGGAACAGAAAGGAGTTAACTGCATTCTGATCATGCCTGGATCCTCCCACTTTGGCTTATCATATATCTTCTTGTCTTCAATAAAAGTTTGGGTGTGTTTCACTGCAGTTTGGTTCACACAGTTTGGAGAAATAAAGATGGAAAAGATAAGCAGGTGAAAGCAGCTGTTCTGCAAAGTAGCCATTTAAGTGTCAAAAATGATCTCACAATGTGTTCTGAAACAGCTATTCAAATATCTAACCTCCCTCAGAACATGCATTTCAAAATACACTGTGATGCCTTTAAACTACTGAGGGATGTCTCATGATTCTTAGAGAACTGTGAACATGCCTGTACTGGGTACCTTAAGAGGGCATGGGACAGGGAGTGATGAGGGTGAGTCCCAGCTAGCACCATGAATAACTCCAGAGAAGAAGCAAAGCTGGGGGGGCCCCTCTCCCTCTCACATGTCAATGCCTTGGAATAAGCACAGGAAGAACCACCAGTCGCTCTCCCGGACCTGGACCGATGGACGGGGGTAGGTGGAGGATCGCCCTACTTGCATCCCCTCCCTCTCTCCCTCCTTCCTGCCACCCTTTGGATGGCACCAGTACACGGTGTGACTCTGGTTTGAGGCGCCTCCACACCAGCTTCGTGGGGGGCTTCTTTAGGCTGGTGGGGCTGCAGAAAGGGGAACACGGTCAGCCACTGTCCCCACCGCAGAACAGGGCTGAGAAGACCTGTGCCTCACCCAGGGTGGTGGACGCCGGTTTCCATGAGCCCCAGTCCTCCTGGTGAAGATTCAAGCCTGATGGGCAAGGGGGTTCATACAAGAGTAGAAGCTTATCACCCTTCTGGGCCCCTTCTGGGATGAGAAGTTGGGGTCAGGGAGATTCTCACGGCAGAGGGCCAGGCGGCCATCAAGGGAGGGAGGCTTGGGATGGGGTGAGCCATCTCTTGCAGGAGAGCTTATCTGGAGAAGATTCCATCGGGAGGGAAAGAAAGCTTTGGAGTGGGAAAATCAGGCGGGGCTGCCGGCCTGCAAGGCTTGCCTCTGATTTCCCTGAGGTGGTAGAGGACTGAACACCATTTGTGATGGACAGCTCAGAGGTTGACAATGTGTTAGGTACTAGGGCACCCTGCCCTTTTGGCCCTGAGGTAATTAGGTTTCTTATTTTCACACTCTTTGTTCTTGATTTCTCTGCATGGTTGCTGTGCAATAAAGATGTGATTGCCTCAATCCCTTCTCTTGGTGGCTGGGAGACTATCAATGCCAGTGAAGCCCTGAATTACCTGGCCCTGAAATGGCAGCTCAGGAAGGTTGGGAGGGCCTCAAGGCAAGAAAAGCTCCAATTCCCAATCTTACAGTTTGAGGGCCCCTTCAGCCCCAGTTAAGGATCCGGGGGCAACTTTCATGGGCCATAACTGGGCAACTGGAGATTTGACCTTGACATCTGGAAGGTGCCAAAATCTGGTGGTAAATCTACTGGTGGATGTTAGGATATTAGAAACTCTAGCCAAAAAAATGTGAGTTCAATCCTGATGGGATACAAGTTTGACTCAGCCTTCCATCCTTCTGAGATGGGTAAAATGAGTACCCAGCATGTTGGGGCAAAATGCTAATTAGCTATAACCCACCCAGAGAGTGCACTAAGTGCTATGTGATGGTTTGAAAGTGTAATTGTTATTGCTAAAATAAATGGTGTCCTATCCACATTCTCTTCTCTTTTTTTTTTTTGGAAAGTATAATGTTTTCCTTCTTATTCAGGTTGGGCGGGGTGGAAACCACATTTTCGTTCATTTTCTTGGTGTGGTGTGGTGTGGTGGGTCATACCTCAAAGCAGAATGGGCAGAAGATAGAGCCTCTTGCCTTTGGTGCCCAAAGTGTTAGCTATGGGTATACATATGTAGGTTAAGGAAATTCAGATCCATCTACAATCTGCAGGCTGAAAGAAATGCTGTTTCAGCTAACGTATCCCTGTTATGACTGGTCTGTGTGCACCAACTGCAGTTCCTTTATAGCAGGGCCAGGCAACCTATGGCCCTGTGGGCCAGATCTACCCATGGCACCAAATAATCCAGCTGCAACTGGAATCGGCCATGGACTCTTTTACAACTGTTGTAAACCATTTACAATAGCTGTAAATGAGTCTGCAGCTGTAAATTGCGTGGCGCAATAGCCATGGAGTCTCCTGCCAGACAACACTCCTTCTTGTTCCCCTTTCTGCCAGCTTGTTGAAAAAGTTATTCTGTGTCCAAAGTCATAGTCAATTACTTTTAAACAGAGAATTTTATTGCTTGGCGTGATAGTCAACACAACACAGCCTCGAGAAGCCAAATAATAAATGAAGCTAGCTGGTGGAATGCCCTCTGTAAAAGAAGATAACTGCTCAAAGTGAAAGAGGAGCATGTCATACAGAGACTTCCTGGATTGAGGACCCCTCCTGGCAGAATTTGGGCCATACACCCTTACACTGAATCTGATCAGGAAGTCTAGAAAAATTTATTTATTTATTTATTTTGTTTATTTAAACATTTATAGTCTCTCTTATATCATAGGATTTCAGGGTGATTTACCAGGCTGTATTAAACAATTCCTAAATGTGCACATGCACACACGCACACATACACACGTACACACACACTGGCAAGAATAATTAAGTACTTCCCTCATTTTTGCTAGTGTAGGCTATTCTCTTGCTCTTTTGAAATACTTGAGGTATAGTTTCCCTTTATTCCTAGTTAAGGGTAAAATATCCTATCCAACTGTGTTTAAATAAGTGAAAGGATGACCTAGTGGTGCCCCATGCGCATTCTAGCTGATGGGGTAGGAGCAGTGGTGGGCAGCTAAAAATTTTTACTACCACACTGTGGGCGGAGCCAACATTGTGGGCAGAGCCTACGTCATGATGTCTTGAGCGGAACCAACGTCATGACATCATGGGCAGAGTCAATGATGTGGGCGGAGCCAACGTAAAAAAACCCATAAAAATAAGTACACATAAAAATACAAATTAAATAGACATAAAAATACATAAAAATACACATTAAATACACATTAAAATAAATACACATTAAATACACATAAAAACACATAAAATACACATAAAATACACATTAAACATATAAAAATACACATTAAAATAAATACACATTAAATATACATTAAAATACACCCACCCACCCCACACCCAAAGGTGAGTCACTTACCCTAGGGAGCAGGCTATAGGGAGCTTCAGGCTAGCAGCTTCTCTTCCTCCTCCCTGCTTGGGAGGACAGCAAGGAGGCTGCACATGCATGCCAAGCGCTGTAGGCGCACATGCACACCAAGTGCTTGGCATGCATGCACAGTGGGGGAACTGGTGAAAAGGTAAGCCCCAGAGGTGGTTCCCCCAAAAGCAGCTACCGGTTCTCTGGGACACCAGGAAAAGTTACTACCGGTTCTGGCAAACTGGTGCGAACCTGTTGCTGCCTATCACTTGGTAGGAGGCAGCTAGAGCAGAGTGAGAGGCAAAAATGGGTATTCATACATGCAAACTGAGTCTGACACAGAAGCATTTATATATATATATATATATATATATATCTCATTCTACAGAGCAAAAGAGAGAGGGGCTAGTAGAGGAGACCTCCCCCTTATTTATTTTATCTTATCACATTTATACCCTGCCCTCATCCAAAGACTCAGGGCAGCTTACAAAAATTAAAAACACAGGTAAAAACGCATTGATTACATTAATAAATTAAAAGTTAAAAGGGTTAAAAAGTTAAAAATATCAGGGAGAGAGGTGGGGATTATTCAAAAGAGCCAGCTGGCTGAACTGACTATCTGGCCCGCACCCCACACATGCCCTGCCAGCCAGGTCTTAACCCCCTTTCTGAAGGGCAGCAGCTCTGTCTGGAGGCGCAGCTCATTTGGCAGGAGGTTCCATAGTGCCGGAGCAGACACAGAGAAGGCCCTCTTCCACTAGTGCTAGAGAGGTGCGCCTCTCTAGCAGATGGTACAGCCAGAGAGCCTCTCCGGTCTGCTCTGGTGGGACACCAGGGATCACTGCCTAGGCAGAATCCTAGCTTCATCAATTATGAGCCTTTACATTGAATTTTGACAACCCACCACTGGATAAATATGTAATTTGGACTTTTTTCTCAAAACAGCAACTCTGCATTGTTCCACTCACCAGCTAGAAGGAAGCAATACTGAGCTGTCAGCTCTGCTGAAACCCCAAGAGCCACATTTTCTCACGTGCATTTTTTGTTGGGTAGAATTTCCTGCCTGTGGCAACAGACCAGCAAACACACCCAAAGCTGCGCGAGTCTAACCTCAAACTCAACCTCTCATCTCACTTTCTTTCTAACAGAAAGAGGCCTGCAAACGCACAGACACAGCACTTGAGAAGAAGAATCAGAAGGCAGTTTCCAAACTTATTCATTGTGATCAAGATATAGGACAAAAAATCTTGTATTTGCACTCCCCCCCCCCCTTATTAAGAATTTTAAGATTTTGTTAAAAGAGCATTATCTCAGCATAAACAAACAAAAGTGACACAGTCATTCTCTTCTTAAATGTTGCATGGGAAGAACAGGCTCTTTACTTGATTAAGATTTCTGTTCTAACAAAACATGGTAATACTAAAAGTGTAGGTAGTTTCTTAAGGCTATTGGTTTTAGAATGCCAGACCACTGTGGCAGCGTAGGCTGTAAATGTCTACTCTACTTCCCCAAAAGTGTCATTGTAACTTATAGGAGGTTGCAATCTGGTATTGTAAATGAATTCACCAAAACTAGAATGTGATAGATCCATGCTGAGCTTCACTGGCTTTCAGCCGTGAGGCCATGTACTCTGCATGTGATGGGAACACGTGAAAACAGTCCAATCATGGAGTTCCAAAGACAAACATTGGCTTTTCTTCTGGCTGGCTGGACAAGATTTAGCTAGAATTTGTAGAGAAAACTAAGTCTCAACTAATGGTTTGGAATTACACTCTGGGGCTTGCAATGGACTGCTTAAACCTGGCAGTTTAATAAACTTGGAAGTTAGTGTTTGGGGTCATCACTAAACATTATTTTTGATAAGAGAAGGGTAAGTTTTGTTGATGCAAAATATAGTAAAACCTCACATAAAGAGTGCCTTGCTTAGAGACTAACTTGCTTAAAGAGCAGAATTTTCTCTGAATAGTCGCCTCGCTTAGCAACTACTGTAAAACCAACCAAAAACAAATTTAACAACTAAATCAGGGTTTTCAATCCCTCCCACCACCAGAAGTCAGAATTCGTCACTTACAATGGTGTTTCGCTTAAAGAGCAAACTCGCTTAAAGAGCAATCCCATGGAACGCATTATGCTCTTTAAATGAGGTGCCACTGTAGATACTTGGCAGAAGTGTATGAACAAGTTGATTGTAATCAATAAAGGCCATACAAAAACAAATCTGCAATATACATAAATCTGTGTTTATTTATGTGTGAAGAGATACATGCTCAAACTATGTCTGTTGCTTTCTGAAAGATACTTGATAGGAATTAAAAATGATGAGACCTTCCACTTCTAGCTAAATGACTGAAAGACCAAGAAGGCATGGAAAAAAGCTGAGACCAAAATACCAGCCTGTGATCCTAAGAAACCAGAGAGCAGCCAAAAAAGAGAAGTATTTATTTATTTAGATTTCTATGGCTGCACCCATCGCCGAAGCGACTCTGGACGGCTCACAATTCCTAACCCACATCACAATAAAATGGTCTACTATCATTAAGAACCGTTACACTAAAGAAATAAGGACCCAATTAAAAACCCATTATCAAAATATCTGTAATGCTAAAATCTGAAATCTAAAGTAGCCCGGGAAACCCTGGCTAGCTGGCACTGTTGCCCTCTGGTGGCCCAGAGCCACTTGTGCAAGCAGGTATCACCTTACCCTTCCAAATGACCAAAGACACTTGGGTCTGATTCAGAGTTCTGACAAAATGCTGGAGCATGACATAGGACTCAAAAGGAGCACGTGACACATTTTGTAGTGTGGGCCTAAATGATGGCTACCTTATGGAAACTAACATTTGGGCTCAATACCTGCAATAATAATTCTTACAACAGGAGACAGGACAGCTAGGTGTTTCTTGCAGAAAACGCCTCATATATAACATATGATGTACATCACAGAGCTTGGAAAAGAGCTTTATCACTACACCTCCCAGAAATCTGGACAATCTGGATGGAGGGATTCTAGTAGGTCTTGTCTAAAAGAAAAGGGAAAGAAATAGTTGGTTCTGAAGCATCTTCCAGCCTCCTTTTTTCAAATATTGGGTACATTCAGAAGGAGGACCATCAGTGGTCACAATGGTCATGGGTACCTTGGTCCTTCTCTCTCCCCTGTGTGAAATAGCGTACCCAAATACGTACAGCAAGAGTAGGTTGTCTCTCCTCATTCTTCCCAGTCAAACCTATTGAAATGACAGGAAAAGAATTTCCACATTTCTGATTCTAATAATCTGCCTTGTCAGTAATAACAATAGCCCTTTGTTTGCTCTGAATGTTTTCACCCTTTCGCCCTAATACAGGATGTCTCTTTTGAGTCAGTGTGATGCATTATTTTCAGTTTCTCCTTTGCGGGCATTATCATAAAGAGCATCTTAAGCTTCCCTTTTCATCAGGGTAATGCTGCCATTAAAACAAAAATCTTGCATAACTATTAGAATGGAGCTCACAGGAGCTTTTTGCCCCTCTTAATGGATGGCAAAGTACTTTTTCTTAAGGATTTGCTCCCCCAAATGGAAAGTCCACACATCCAGCCAGAAGTGGCATATAAACTCTGTACCTTTCAAAGCTGATTATGTGAGAAATGGAAGATGGATCTCCAACAAGATAATTTGTCTGGCCAATTTTTTTTTCTTTTAGAGGGAAAGGCTTTTTTAGTTTTGGAATTTAAAAAAATGACTTTTAGCCAATCAGGGCACACTGAAGCCATGTGCCAATAGTGAAAGCATTTTGTTCTCCTCATTAGCAGCCATGATTCAAGTGCTAGTTTGGTTAGCTTTTGTTTGTGGGAAGCTATCTTGCCTTTTTTTAAAAAATTGAAGAAACACCTTGAAAACTGAGTTCCTCTGTCTTAATTGCAGTCATAGTTCAACTCGAGACATGGAAAATCACAGTGAAGATACCCCAGAAGCTAAATGTATTCCAACAGAGGTGTTTAAGAAAGATTCTTGACATCACATACTTTGATCGGGCTACAAATGAAGAAGTTCTACATAGAAGTAGGTTATGCTGCCTGGAATATGCTATAGCAAAATGAAGAATGAGGTTTGCAGAACACATCATGAGATTACCTGAGCTCTGGCACCAGAAAATAGAGACGGACTGGGTGCCACCAGAGGGTAACAGAAGGACCAAAAGTAGCAGCAAATTGAACTCATAGGAGGAAACTTGTCCACAAGAAGGAGGTGGAGGAGGAGGATTCTCTGAAAGGATCAAAGTTGATACCGTTATGGGAGGGGTTTCCCTGGACCTTACATATGAATGACAGAGACACATGTAGATACAACAGGCTATGAGAAGGAAGCAGTGATGAGGAGCTTCAAATGGACATTTGTGCCTAAGGCCTCTCAGTATTTGGCCAGGATCCTGGATCAAATGTGCAGAAAAGAAATCAGCAAAATACTCTCATCAAAGGAACTGGCAAACTGTAAGCCTGCATGTTGATCAGTCAACGCTCAGAAAATATACTTTTTTAGTCTGGTGCCTTGCATAATCCTTTAGGCAGCATGGCTGCTGAAGATTATGCACATAGTGGGCCAAAAAGATTAAATATCTGTTCCAAGCTTGGATCAAAATGTAACTTTAGGAATAAAGTCTTAATTTTTTTCAGTATTTCCTTGTGTTTCCTTCACAGTATTTCTTTTAGTATCATAGCAATGTAGGAACATTTTCTAGTAACATTTTGGAGATCACTCATTCATAGGGTCACCATAGGTCAGGGGCAATTTGACAATACAGTATGTGACAACAACAAAAAACACCTCTTTGGAGGATGTAAGGAAAAACGGTTACAGACGATAGAGAAAATGTTCCCCTGCCTCAGTTTTGGAAACTTTGTGGTTTGAACCAACTGTTCTTGCTCTTGTTTTCTAGGAACTCTGCATGTTACCACCACTGCTCTGAAGAATAAAACACCTTTGAAGGGGAAGGAAATGATAGAATTAGTGCTCATATTTCTCCTTGTCTCCGCTGCAGGTGGTTTTTCTCCCCCACCTCCTTCCAGAGCTCAAATATACAGAAGGGGTACAGTAATGTGTTGTGCAGATAAGAAACACTGCTTTATCCTTGCACATTGAGGGCCTGTTAACTGTGACTTAAAGTCCCCACAACCCACAATTAACAGTTTTTCCCACTATTAGAAGAAAACAGAGGGAATGTTGTCAGATAGAACGTTATCTGACCAGAACAGGGCATGTTTTAATTTCTCAACATCTACAAGACAGCCTTACTATGACTGTGAGATCAAAAGCAGAAGCAACATGTGGCCCTTTCCAAATTGGTGGGACCTACAATCATATTCTGGGTAGGCCCACCACCTCTGACTTTCTCCAGAATACTTCTGTTCTGTCTCCCTCAAGTCCATGGTTCTACAATAGACAATACTGTGCTCACTGAATATATTTAGACATCCCCTTTCTTCCTGTGCTGCAAATAATGTGGCTTTCCTCAAGCTTACTGTCACCTCCCTTTTGTTGAAAGTATTGTTTTTGCTACAGAAAACAATGACCTGAGTTTGATTTTTTGTTATACAGTATTCTATAATAGGATGCATTCTACGAAGCAGCATTTCCCAAACTATGTTCGGCAGAATGCTGATGGAATTCAATTCCCAGAAGCCTAAGTCAGTATATTGGCTGACCAGTGCTTTGGGGAATGATTTAGGCTTCTGGGAATTGAAGTCCACCACTGTTCTGTGGAACATAGTTTGGGAAATGCTACTATAAAGTAAGGGATAAACAGTCCTCAAGATGTTGATATACTTCTGTTCTTACCATCTTTTGTCAATGGTCTGGTTGGCAGGGGCTGATGGGCAATGACATTTCTAGCAACATCTACAAAGCCTTGGGTTCCCCAGCCCTGCTATAATGGCTAAGTTCTTCACAGCTTAGTGGTAGAACCTTTTATATATGAGTTCCAAGACTGACTCAGAAAGAACCCTGTTCCAAGGTATAGTCCGCTTCTGCTATCTGAAGTAGGCATCACATTTCAGGTAACTACTGAATGTTGAGTGAATATTATAAGTGAGGATTAAAATAGTAATATTTGCCCTGCATCTCTGCAAATGTGCATTTACAATAGGATCAGTACAGTTCTTTGGTACATAGGTTCTTTACCTATGGTTGGGAGGCCCACAAAGTCTTTCATTTGTTAACCTTCTTGATTATGGGATGCTCTCCCAGTGAAAGCTCCCTCTTGCTATCAACATTGTTATTACTGCAGCATTCTACCTTTCCTGTCTCTTTGTTGTTTTTCTGTTGTCATGATGAAAGGAAACAGAGAACACATTAAGGTGCGTGTATGTAAATGTAAGGTGTGTAGAGAGCTATTTCAGGGACCCTGCTTCCCTTTGGCTCTGCTTCAGTAACCCAACTTCATTTCCACATGCTCATATTGGTTAGCAAGAGAAGGTCTTTGCAATGGGGTGGACAGCTTATTTTAAAAAAATCACACTGTTAATTCACAGTTTCTCTGAAACGCTTGCACAGAAACTCTGGGCCCACACATGCACCGCAGACACAGGGCTACAAATGTCCTCAGAATGCTAGGAACCTTTTGAATGAATATTATACAACTATCAGTGACTACTAGGCATGGTGTCTTTCTGTCAACTTCACTGCCAGGAGGCAGCATACATACTGGCCAGATGCTGGGGAACATTTATAGCAAAGGGCTGCTGAGTTCATCTTCCAGTTTTAGGTTTCCCAATGGCTTGTCAGGGTATGGTAAAGAGGAGAATGGACTAGACAGAACTTGATCTGACCCATCAGGCTCCACTGTTTAAATCATATGATCATTACTTAGCATTTATATCAAGGGAGGAGACTCTAAATCCAGCTTGCTAAGATCCTCAGTGTGGCCCACAGAAGTTCTCTTGTTATCCTCATGGTGCAATGGTTAAACTGCTGTACTTGCAACCAAACGACTGTGAGTTTGATCCTGACCAGAGCTCAAGGTTGACTCAGCATGCTGGGGGCAAAGTGCTAATTAATTTGTGAACTGTCCAGAGAGAGCATTAAGTGCTATGGGGCAGTATATAAGTGTGATTGCTTTTTTGCTTTGCTTTACCTCATGGAAATAAGAGTGGGCAAGAGGAGGAAGGGGAAGAAATGAGGAAAGCAAGGGGGCGCGAAACACACTTAGACAGCTTTTTGGGAGCCAAATGAGTTACAGAACTCTACCATCTCTCAAACCATTCACCTAGACTACTTGGTTTCATCCCACCTCTACACTCACTTTCCCTGCCATCTGGAGAAGGTGAGAGAGGAACAAAACTAATTCTCCTGTGCAGGCGTGGTGGTATCTAGAAGCACTTTGTCCAGTGGTGGGCTCCAGCAAGTTTGGACAGGTTTGGGAGAACCAGTAGTAAAACTGGCTGGCCCTACCCAGTGCCCTGCCCCACCCACCTCCTCCTCCTCTCACACCACTCCAGACACAACTCCAGCATCCTCGCTGCTGGGTCCAGGCGCCCAGAGTGGGGTCAGGCTGAGCCAGCAGTTACTCTGCTGCAGTTACTCTTTAAAGGAAAATTAGAGCATTGAAATGTAATTGCTAACGAATGGTCTGACTAAGTGGACTCGATCCACAAAGTTTCACATTAAAATACAGCAGTTTAACCATGCCTACCAAGTTACTTGGTCATGCCCACAGAGTTGGTGAAACCCACAGAGTTGGCCACACCAACAGTGTGGTAGTAAAAATTTTTGAAGCACACCACTGACTTTGTCCCATATTTCAGCCAGGAAGTCACCATTTTATAAGATATGGGCACCCATCTGATATCAGACAGCCCAAATGGGGGGAAACCCAGTTTCCCATCACAAACAATGGCATTTAATACCCAATGAATGTACTCTGAGTTCATCATCTTGTCATTCCAGGGAGCAACGTCTTACTGTTTCTGTCTTTGTCTGAAATTTCTTAGTAAAGATCTTCGATTACATGGCAGGGTGGGAAGAACCCTCCAATTGCTTTTCAGTGTTTACAAAGGATGTATGACAATCCAACAACCTTGTAGAATGAAAGGCAGCAGTGAATGCTACAGAATGTGGTGTAGGGGAACAATAAAAGAGGAAGGTAGCCAGAACTGAAGTGTCATTGGGTAACTTATCTTGTTAAAGGTCCTAGCACTGTGGTTTTCAATCTGATAAGCTGTTTTGTGTGGCTTCCCACCCCCTCTTTAATCAGATGTTGGCATTATCTGCCACTAATTGCTGTTTCATTTCCACTTGTAATTATTATATCCAGAGTTTGTGGTGAGAAGCTGAAAATGAAGCAGATCACTGAGAAATAATTAATTGTTAATGAATAATCAGCAATAGGAAGCCAATTTCATTATCTTCAAAGACGTAGCCAGAGATTAACTTCTAACTGATATTTCTTTAATTTTCCCTTCTCTTTTTCCTTTTTCTTTTTTTGCATAAGTAGTAAAGTATCCAACAAATATTCACGCCCTCCAAATTTGTCAATTATTCTCTATCATGCGAACTGATAACCAATTGTTGTCTTTGTTGTATAACATCAACGGTAGAATTCATGCTGCGGAGTGCTAATTGGGAGGCATTACATTCAGCAGGCTTTAGGTTTAATAATGAGAGCATTAGCATATGATCCTATGAAAGTTGAATGGTGGGAGTTACTAAACTTGCCATGATACAATTTTCTCCTGATTAATAAACTTGGGATATCACCCAAAGAGTAGTTAAAATATATAATAGGCTAAGTGGCTGCTTTTGGTTCTAAACAAAACACACGTACATGTGTAAGTGCATCCAGAAACACACATACAGAGGCATCTGCTGCATTAATAATCTGTGGAGAAACTCTTTTTAAACCAACATATTGAAAATAAATGTTTCTTGGGATTTAAGCTGTAAAAAAACTATAAAAAGAAGTCTGGGAGAGAAGCGCTATTGCACAGTGAGGCAGAAGGCTCCAAATTCAAACATCTGTCTCATCATTATTTGAATAGATGCTGCATCCAGAGAGAATTCTTACCGCTTCACTGTTCTTTCTCCTTTGCTCCAGAAATGTTGTTTAGAGGCAACTCCAAAAGGTTATGCAGATAAATGCAATTAACTTTGCAGCCATGTACCTTGCTGTCCATAGGAAAGTTGAACATCCAATGAAATTCATCTGTTGGAACCAAAGTGAACCATATGATGGTGCAAATAACTGGTGGTGGAAATGATGGGGAAATTTTGTTTTGGCTGTGAGTGCTGGCTTTAGAGTAGAAACTGTTCCGAAAACAAACAAACAAATATTCCCATATCTGGATACAATCCCCTTGTTGGGCTGACTTGAATCCTTTCACTTTAAAGATTTCACTTCTAAATGAAATTGAAAATGACAGACTGAATGTTCTTTGCCATGTGTTACAATCAGCAATGAATCTTGGGAAATGAACTGCCAATGTGGAAGAATACTTCCCCAGAATATGGAACCTAATAGTAGTTTTCAGTGGCCAGATAGGAAGCTTATGAAGCCATGAAGGATGCAACACTGTGTAGGAAGTAAAGGTAGATCTACTAGAAACAAGGGAGCAATCAGAAAGAACCAGCAAAACTGTCACATTGGGTACAAAGAGAGACACAAGACATAAAGCTGTTAGTAGATGCACATATATTTTACAGGTACAGTATATGGGAATAAAGACAAAGATAAGCATGTGTTAAGAGCTGTTAGGGAGCCCTACATTTTGGAGTAAATTATATATTTTAAAAAATGCAAATTTTCATTTTTAAAAATCCACACGAAAATCTAATTCAGTCTGATGGTGAAATTAGATGGAATAGGCCTATGATTGGATATCCACAACCCAACCATAAACTAACACAGAGTGGAAATAAAAGTGATTTATCTATACCTATTCATACAGGTCAAATAATATAATTTGAAGAAAAATCTTTGCAGTAGGTGTATCATCTATCTATATAGCACACTGCTATTAATTTTGTTCCAATTGACAGCTCTGTCTCAGGAAGAGAGATGGAAAGGCCGTGACTAGGAAAAGGGCCTTCTTGGTGGGGGTAACTGTTACCCCATATCTGAAAATTGCCCCTTTTATTATTTTTTAATATTTTTATTTTCAATAAAAATGCTTTTACTCTTTATTTTCCATTCTCCCCCCCCAACTATACCCAATAGGCTTACATGTCCACAAACACCACACTGTGCAATGATTTACTTGTAGGAATCTCTCTGAATATTTTCATTTGCCCTGGGCATGTTGGGGAAAGTCCAAAAGCCTTCCAATGTATCTGCTGTCCCAAAAGCCAGGAACTCACTTCCACCCTGTTTGGGTTTTGAAGGGTTTTGTATGAAAATTTTAATACAGTAATACTCCGGTTAGCATTTGCACCGCACAACGCTAAAATAGGATAATGTTGGTGAATTTGAGGCAAACTTTTGCACTGCACAATGTTAAGATAACGTTGTGCGATGCAAAAGTTTGCCTCAAATTCCCCAATGTTGATCTCTGCCCCAAAAGCCGCAAGGCTGGAGATGTCCGATCGCCTGTTGGGTTGGGGAGAGAACGGGCACACATCTCCCCAACCCAACTGACAATCCCAGCATGCAATCACCAGCTGGATTGGGGAGAGAATGTGTGTGCGCATCTCCCAACCCAGCTGGCGATCCCAGCATGCGATCGCCAGTTGTGTTGGGGAAAGAATGTGCATGAGTGTCTCCCCAACCCAATCGGAGATCCCAGCATCGATCGCTGACTGGGTTGCGGAGATAACGTGCACACGTTGGATTGGGGAGGTGCAATGCTCATGTTCTCTCCCCAACCCAGCCGGCGCTTGGCTCGATCCACTTGTCTCTTTGGAAAGGGCAGCAGGGATTCCATGCATGGAATCCCCGTTGCTCTTTCCAAAGAGTCAGGTGGATCAACCCCCTGTTTCCTCTTCAGAAAGGGAACAGGGCTTTTTTTAAACGTTGAGCAATCAATGCATCGCACACCATTAAAAACTGGATAACGCTAAGACTTGTGGAACCAAGACTTAGCGTTATCCGGGGTATTAGTGTATTTGTGTTAGTTTGTATTTTCTAATTTTATGCTGTAAGCCACCCTGAGTGGGAAAGTTTTTCCTACATGGGCAGGATATGTTTAATAAATAATAATAATAATAATAATAATAATAATAATAATAATAATAATAATAATAATAATAATAATAATAATAATAATAATAATAATAATAATAATAATAATAATAATCCCACTCCTTTGATCTGAGGTCTTTTTAACTGAAGCTACCAGGTAGGTTGTTTAAATCCTTCTGTATATGAAGCAGGAGTTCCAGGGCTTTGACATAACACATTGAAAATAGGAATATTAACTGTAGTGAATTATTTCCTGAGGTAATGAAGGCCTAACAATATACCTTTTGTAAAACCATGCAATTGAAACTGATTTTGAGGAGCTAATTCTCTACTCTCTAAGTACAGTATTTTTTTTCCACCTGGAATGAGGTACAAAGGCATTACATCCCAAAATGTTGGTCACAGGTTACCAATACACTGAACTAATGCTAAGGGTGGTAGATAGTTTAATTTATTTTAAAATTTAGTCACAGGAAACTGAATTCAGTATTCCCAAAGTGATGTGAAAACCCAGAACAGAGAGAGGTTCTCTGTGGTAGGAATTTAAACATAATGCAACATGTACAGTGTTTTTCTAAGATGTTATGATGTTTTTCTGATGTTATGAACTGTGACAGTTTCCTTTGAGGCTTCCCAAACCATTATCTGTATTCCAGAAAAATTCATTATCTGTATGCATCTCTTCTACATGTGCTTGGCAGCTTTGAAAAATAGAAAATGAAACTTTTATCACAAATTGGTAACTTATATTTGCAAGTGCTGATTTCTCTCAAAAACTATTTTCAAATACAAAAGGGCATCAAAGGTCAGTGGATCAAAATTTTGAGAGAGAGAGAGAGAGAGAGAGAGAGAGAGAGAGAGAGAGAGAGAGAGAGAGAGAGAGAGAGAGAGAGAACAAACTAAATGCACCCCAATCATTTATTCTAATTTTTTTTACATTATTTCCTCTTTTAGAATTGCCCCATTACTAAACTCAACATTAGAATTTACAATTGCTATGAGTGACACAAATGTCCCCGAAACAGCTTCAGGAACACTATTATAATACTGTCACATTAGGAGAAAAAAATTCTACTCATCATAATTTTGTTTGGAAACAAAGACTTTGCATGAATTCAATAACTGAAAATATGCATTCAGATTTTTGCATCCATTTACAGGCTCTTTAATTCCAAAACAAATTTTAGTGCAGCATAATTCTGCTTGGTTTTAGGGTGTTTTTTTTTTAAATTAAAATATGAGTGTATTGTCCTTCTGGCTGAAAATCTGTTTTATTTTGCATTTCTTCCCTTCCCACTTAACTCTGAACCCATCTTAAATTGCACAAGGATTCTATACATTTTATTTAAGCAGGACCAAACTGCACCCAGCGCAGCTGCCTAGAGATGTTTGCCTCTTTTAGCATGCAAACCATTGCTAATGCTTCTTTTTCTATCAGGCTTTTGATTTGGATGAATTCCAAATCACCTTTTATTCCAATAGAAGCACTACTAATTACGCAAAACGTCTTAATAAAGAATGGAAGCAAGATTATTATTTTTAAAAAAACTCCCATCCATTTGTTATTTTAGTGGCAAGTGATTTTAAATGGGAAAAAAAGGATTTGCTTAACTTTATTTATTATATAATATTGTATGATTCTAAGCCTTGAAGGAGTGGCCAGTTTGAAACAGAGGGTTGTCTTCAGTGGTGGGCTCAATTTGTTTTACTACCACACTGTGGGCATGGCCTACTCTGTGGGCATGGCCTTCTTTGGCGGGGGTGGGGGATGGGTGGGTGGGTGAGAGATTTAGTCAGGCCTGCCACATCATGAAAATGTCTGCAAACACAGACAGCACTGGCTCTTTGGCTGTAAATGGAGATGAGCACTTCATCATAGAGTCAGATATGACTGGCTTTTGAGCAAGGGCAACCTTTACCTTTACTAACTACTTGCAACTAAACAGGGCCAAATTTCATAACAAATTTGAATACCAATCAGGGATCTTCTGTTATTAGGTAAAGGTTGCCCTTGCTCGAAAGTCAGTCGTATCCAACTCCAGGGTTCAGTGCTCTTCTGTTTATAGCCAAAGAGCCAGAACTGTCTGCATCTGCAGATATTTCCATGAACATGTGGCAGGTATGCTGCAACACCTGAGTCCACGGAACACTATAGATTTTGCTTGGAAAAAAGTACTAGGTGTTTCTTACCTGAAATCTTTCAGTTCTTAGTCCAGCATTTCAGCAAGACAAAACAAGCAATACTTAAAGCTATATATGAACCTTAACACTTGATATACAAAAAATCTAATCATTTGTTTTCACCAGGAATGCGATAAAAATTAATGTTGTATTCTTTCTGTATGAAAGTTGGAATTTTCCCCACCAATATAATCCCACAATCCAAACAATGTTTTAATGAGCACAAGTTGCACAATGTGAATGTAATTATGTAAACTCCCATAGGAGAAAGGAGGATGAGGTTAAAATATTTTAAATAAATAGACAAATAGCTCTAAGTAAAGCCTTTCCCCAAGAGGAATATACAGATGAGATAAGCTTCCATCAGGGAAAGGAGGTCTGGGCCGGCCTAGAGAGGCAAGAGACCCACCTGGAAGTTTTGCCCCTTGTTCACCTTGATCCTGAGGGGGTGACACTGCCTGGGACCCCCCTTTAAGCCACCTTCTCTCCTAGGTCCTTGCTGACCTCAAGGCTGGGCTGGCAGCAATGCCTTGTCCTGCTCTGTCTCTGCTCCCTCTTCCCCGGCCAGCTGGGGTGGTGTGGCTGAGACAGCCTCAGGCTTCTTCTCACCAATGCCGCCACCATGCCCTTGCCATAGCCGAAGAAGTATCTGCCACCGATGGCACACCTAACATGCCTGGCACAATAGCACACAGTTGTGCATGTGCAAGGATGCAGGGAGATAAATGGACATGGCCACAGAGAATTTCTAGTACCCTGTGACCGAACCGGTGCAAACCGGTAGATGCCCACCACTGATTGTCCTCTTTAAAAGACAAAGAGAGGAATACACAGTCCTTGGAACCATGAATCTTCCTGTTTTCACTTGTGACATCAATTCAAGGGGTAAGAGTTTGTACATGTTTTCTTCAAACTAGATAAAATAGTGGAAGGGAGGCCTTGAGGAAACTCCGTTGCAAACATCATGGAAATCAAACAGCAAAGCATTACTTTCCCTGCTTATTTCAGGGATCATTCATTTGTTTAGGAATGTGTGAAGTCATTCTATGAGGAACAACACCTGGAGTAGAATAAGAAAGACAAGCTATATTGCAAAGGGCAAGATGGTAACAGTTTCATTAGATCATTTGTGCCTGACTGAACGTAGGTCAGTTGGCTCTACATTGTGTAGATGGGGTCTTTTTTAAAATCCTACCCATCACTTACTCCATTTCTGTTTGTTTGTTTGCAGAAGTCCCAATGAGGCCTTGCTCTTGTTACATTGTTGCCATATAAATAAATGAAAGTCAAATATGGTTCCAGTATCACTGATTAATTTTTGTTATTTAAAAAAAAATCTAAAACATATGATGCTTTTAAAACAATATTTGTATTTATTATTGGAAATCATTGTGTTTTGTAAACAGTATTTCTCAGATCACATTTATAAATTCAAAGACCAATGATCCATTTTTAAACTCCTCCTGATTCAAAGTATTTTGTTGAAGGAAATGCACAAAGGAATCTTATTAAATAATGTCACAAACATGAAATTCATTATTATGCAAATGCCATCCTCAGAACAGATTTGTTAATTGCAGTACATTTGCATAATTAATGAACTCTCCGATGAATAATGCCTTTGCAGATTTGTGCAGCAATGTTTTAAAATAAATTATAAAATACATGTCAAATGAGAAGTGCTTTTTAGAATCCCATAGTATTGTTGGAAAATTAATTACCAAATGCTTGTCACATTAAAATGAGTTTGTCATTTTTATACTGTTAGTCTAAAATTAATCACAGAATGAAATGTCAGTAGATTAAAATAAACAACTTTGGTTTTTTTAAAAATGAAATTGAGAAAACTATGGTTAAACTTTGACTACTTTCATTGGTTGTACTGATCCAGTGTTCATTTCATTACAATGATTTAATTGCCTTGGTAGCTGTTAACATATTAATATTGTAGGATGTGAGATTGGTTTAATTTTATTATATAGGACTTCTAATGTCTAATAATGCTAATGATCAATATAGTACATGATAAAGCATTATTAAAGAAATGCCATGATATATTAGCTTTAAAGAACAAATAAGAAACATTGATCAGGAAACTATGTTCCCTTTAGGCACTTTACCCACTGATAATTCTAAATATTTACTGGGCTTTCATTGCGTGTTTCTCAACAAAAACTTGAAAATCTGCCTCATTCAGATAAGAAGTGGACATTGGACTTGAAAATTGTTATCCAGGACATTTTCTACTTGAACTCAGATCTGTTCCTAACCTTTCCCTGTCTGAGGCCCTGCCTCAGATGGGTTGGATTTCAATCACCATTGGTCAGGCTGCCTGCTTTAGATGGAAGTCGTCATCCAACATGTCTGGATGGGTTGAGGAATTGTGGATCACGTTGGTAAAGGCTGCCATATTAAGACAAGTATATATTGCATTCCCTTCACTACCCCAAGCCTCTCTTCTTTATTTTGCTCTGACAGTTCCAGGATAAGAGCAAAGCAACCACCTTCATCCCTTTTCTAAGTAGTCCCCTCCCCTTCTCAGTGCTGGATCTGGACACTAGACGAGGGTTATTTATCTGGTAGGACAGGGGTAAGGAGCAGTCCACAGATGTGAATTTAGCCAACTAGGCCTCACCATCCAAAGAGTAAGGCCTTTTCCCTCCTCAAAGGTTTCAGCCTCTCAAAGAAGGGAATGGGAGTGAGAAAGCTCTCCAAATGCACCTTATAGTCTCAATTTTTCTAGATGTAATAAAAATCTTCTAACTGTGAAACTCCCTTTAGCAATGAACTTTGCATTTATCATTTCAAACTAACACATACTAATTCAAAAGCCTAAAACAGGAATTTTCAACCTGCAGCCCACATGCCGGATGTGGCTTGTGGCACCTTTCATGTCACCCACCACCACCACACCAGGAAGTACCATGTGGTGGAGGAAGGGCAAAATGGTCATCAGGCCCCCAAAGGTGTCTGAAGGAGCATGACCTGGCTCCTGGCTTTAAAAGGTTGTGAATTCCTGGCCTAAAATGTGCTCTAATAATTTTGTCTGTTAGTTTGTTACATTTCTATCCAACTTTTTCTCCAATTTCTTCTGGAGTTGGCCTTTCTACTCTCCCCACCCCATTTTATCATTACAAAAATCCTGAGAACTTGTTTAGGCTGAGAATAACAAGCCCTGTCAAGCAGCATAGCAAGTGGGAATTTGAACCCTGGCCTTGCCAGTCCTAACTCAACACTCCAGCCATTATACAGAATTGGATCTCATTTCCTCTCTTTGTCCCTTCTCTTGACTATCTGAGGATCTAGCTGGAGAATTATTGAACACAAGAGTCTGTGGAGTCTCTTTCTTGAGTCTTAGCCTAGAGCAGCAAGCTTCTTAATTCTTTAAAGCTGCCTGGTTGCTTTCCCTTTGTCTTCTGCTGGTCTTTATCCCCTCCTCATTGCAAACATTTTATTTTTTCTTGAGGAAAGGGGCAAAAGCCAGGGAGAACACGGGGACATCTGAATTTTGTGGTAAGACTATTTCAAAATGGTCCTTGGAGCTCTACTACATAAGTTCTGCTTAGGTGACTTGGCCTAGTGCCTCATTTCAAATCTTGCTCAGATCAGAGACGTGCTAAGCTAAAAGGGAGCTGGACAGGGAGTGATGAGGGTGTCTAACCTTAACAAAATACATACATCCCCACTCGCCTTCTAATTTCAACTCCCCTCTGGGGACTCAAACCAACAACCTCTTGCTTACAAGGCAAACTTGCAACCTCTAAGCCATGGCGGCTCTGCTATCAATGGAGCTGCTTTTGTAATTTTATCTTTGGCATCACTGGAGGAGGAAGGAAGGCAGAGGAACATGGAGCCCCGCTCCTCTGCTCCATCATTCCAGGCATTGCAGCTTGGCTTGGCTCTTTGGATTGGCACCCAAAGGGGATGCCATGGTACTGGGGGCCTGGGGTTGCCCATCATCTGCCCAATGGGCCAGCCCACCACTAGCTCAGATCAAAGTATGCTTGGGAGCATGTCCTCTGCCCAAGGGAGATGTGAGAGTAATGCCCTAATCTAACATGCATAGGCTTAGGGAGAAGGCTCTAACTAGGACACAAGGAGCATTGAGAACAAGGTCATGAAGGTGAACATGCATTGTGGCTGCATGCCAGGGCCACCAACTGTTCTGACAGAACACACATGGAGTTTGGGTTGGCAGGCAGGCTGGACTTGATTTGTGGAAAGTTATGGCAGGAGCAGGAAGAAGGCTGAAGGTGAAAATATTCTTTCCCAGCTTGATTATATTAATCAACAGGTATGGAAGGAGGGAGGGAGAGGGAGAGGAATGGAAGAAAGTCTGTTTTGGTGTTTCTGTGATATTTTCCTTGAAGTCCCCCCTCCCCCACTGGCTTTTTAATGAATATCTGAATGACCCTTCTGATTATTTAATTACTATATTTATTTTTGCTTCATGAACTGAAAGTGTTTTCCATGAAATAGTATTTTAAACAAACACATCACCATTTTATGCTGCATTAATGTGGGCATAGTTTAGCTTCCATTAAAGCCTGGTGAATAAAATATCAGATTTATTAACTGCTGAAAACTCTCATTCAGTGTTTTTCAGGATTAGGGGTTTATGGTTTGAAGTACTTGGTGATTAAATCCCTACAACAAGGCAAATGGATCCTGTCTTGTCAGCTCAGACAACTAAGAAACCAAAGGACCCATTCACACTTATTGGTTTGTGGGGGGGGGGGAATAATGCAGTATGTATAGCTGGTCTGCAGAAATCAACATTCTGGAGAGGTACTATGTCAAGGCAACTAGGCCTCTTGGGGCCACTGAACCCCCTACCACCATATCCTCTGCCAACAAAGGGGAGCCCAAACATGATTCACTAGTGAGTGTGGTTAATATTACTGGCAGCCTAAACTCCCTCAGGTTGCTGGGTTCTTGTGCAAATAAAAAGTAGTGTGAATGTACTATGAAGCAATCTTTTTCCCCCATGGTGGATTCTTTGCTTTTCAAGAATGAGTCTGCATTTCCTATCTTCAACCACTAGGCATTCTCACATTACTGTAATTTAATTCATTAGACTTCTGCCTAATGGGGAGAATACATCCATGGTGAATTCTGGTGAAATTACTGCAGTCTCATCAAGGGTTAGATGGACCTATCAGCTCAGTACGTTTAGAAACTGATCAACACAGCTCAGAAAGTCAGAACAAAGAAGAGAGATTGCAAACGTTGTCATTGTCATCGGCTGCTACTTGTATCCGAGTATACATATTCCTGGAAGTCATTTTCACAGTTGATGGATGTGTCTCTGGTGACTCAATAAGCTGATCCTGGCATGAAACATGCAACCACACACATTGCACTGAATAGATGATGGAGGGTGTAGTTGAGTTTGACAAAGCTTCGGTGCTTGTTGCTTAGCCTCTTCATTTCTGCAGTGTTCTCCTTCAAAGTGATTGGAAGTCATCTATCACACCAGGTCTTCATGAACAAAGATTTAACAGTTCATACAAAGCTGATGGTATAGATTGCAAACACTTCTGTAACAAAGATAGGCAAAAAAGATTTTCCTTGTGTCCGATTTTTAACAGTCTTTGAGTTGTTTCTTTATACTCTAAATTTAGTCAAGCACAAGGCAGCAATGTAAATCAATGACTAGGAACTCAGAATGCTGCTTGGAATTATCAGCTTGATTAACATAAAAAGATCAAAACTTTATGCAGGCAAATCTTGACTTTGGCAAGCAAAATCTTTCTCAGCTTTGCAAATCCAGTTTTAAGAGTTTGGTTTGACGACAATAAATAGTTTTATATCATTATGACCATCTCCCCCTGCTGTCCTGTAGTTATTGACTGTTGAAGTGTGCATCCTCATGGGACTTCTGTTTAGTATGAAAGAGTTATTGTTCACTCTTGGAATCCTGTAAAAATGACTACTCTAGTTATATAAATCATGCCCAAACAGAAGGAAATAGTAAAAATACTGTATGAATTAAAATCAAATAAACCTTCCTCTGGAAAGTCACACATAACAATGTCAAGTCTAAAAGGCTTACAGGGGACTTATTCTATAGTAATCTTCAATTTATAATCACTTAGTTTCTTTTGGATTAGATCCCATCCATTTCATTAACCTGCAAAAAGGGTATTTCCCTCTCCTTTCTTGCTTTTTAATCCACTCTAGCCTGATTTGCAAAGATTAACTTTTTAGATTGAAGTTCTTGAGGCCAACATCCCTAGCCACAATATTCAGTATTGCTTAAAGTAGGCGACAAAAGGCACCTCTGCCATTTCTGTTCTAGTAGTTAAGAAAACTGTGTCTGACTTGCTTTCTATGTAAAATATACTTCCACTTTTCTAAAGCTGTATTTTGTAAGCAATTGTCCACAAAAAACCAACAACCAAACTAGGTAAAACAGGCCTTTTCCACCCAATGGAGATATAAATAATAATAATAATAATAATAATAATAATAATAATAATAATAATAATAATAATAATAATAATAATAATAATAATAATAATAATAATAATAATAATAATAATAATAATAATAATAATAATAATAATAATAATAATAATAATAGCATATTGACTTGGAGGGAACTCATTTCCATCCCTATATGCTGTAATGAAAAGAGTTCCTGTTCTGCTAAAGCAGGGGTAGACAAGTTGGGCAGGTGTGCATATCTGTCACAAGCCACACTGAGCCAAGAAATAGCCAAAAAGGCTAAGAAAAGCAAAAATAAATATAAATATAAATATAAATATTTTTAAATAAAATAAAATGTTCCTAGGTTGTGACTTTGAGGGGACTGGGAGGGCATTGGGAAGACCATCTGCTTAGAATTTTTTAAAATGCTACTCATAGAGGCTTTCAGGGATGAAAACAGCAACAAATATTTTCATAACCCCCAATACACACACACTGTCACACAGAGAACGAGAAAACTAAGATTATATTATGAAGCAGACAAGGCTACTGAAGTGAGACAGGCTTTGTTAATCCTTTCAGTTTTGCTGTCTAAAATTCAACAGGGAAGAGGGACAAGTAGATCTCTACATATCTTAGGAAGGTTTTTTAAAAAGTGTTAAGATTTTAGTCTGTTTCCTTCCTCCCTGATTTGTATGTTTTACCATAGAGCCTATGCCATAGGCAGTCTAAAGAGCCATGCCACCCACAATGCCTTGCTCTGAGGAGAATCACTGAGAAATGACCACTCAGAGCAAAGCATTTGGGTAGATAGAGGAGGTTAAGTGTTTTATGTAGGGAAGCAGTAGAGAAGAAACAGTGAGGAAGGAGGAGGAGCACCAATGGAAAGGGTATATCTTTTCCTCTCTCAGGTGGCACTTCATGCACCATCTTTGATATCAACCTCACCTTTTTCCACAGAGTGACCTCAACTTTGTGATTTCACCTTTCTTCTGGTGAATAGCCTCCTTTGTCTTCCCAATGGCTTGCTTAAGCCTTTTTGACCTACACAACACCCTTTCCTAGCTCTATTGTTCACACCTTTTCTGCAGTTTTCTATATCCAATGATTCATTTCCACAGCATCCAGTCCAGTTAGGTGGCAGCTTCTGTCTCCGAATCATCTGTGCTTCTCCAACTGCTTACTTCCTCTTCTACATGATGTGCAGGTCTTCTAAAAAAAAAAAAAAAATTCTCCCTTGTGTGCCAAGCTCTTCCTTTTTGTCCTATTGGTACCTGAGTCAAAGTGGCTATAGAGAGGTTGCGTGGTCTGCATCCATCTTAAAGATTGACAGAATGACCCACAAAATGATGGAGAACTTTGTTGGTTCAAGAGCTGCTGCTGAACCAATCAATCACTGCATAACAATGGGGTTGTTCTCAGCAACCCTGACCTATTCATATAATATACATGATCCAAGCCTCTGCCAGCCTGATTACCAATGATATCCTGGCACCCAATGCTTCACTTACATGAAAAGGCATCCCCCCCTCTAGTTATTAAGCACATTTTCTTTATTTCTTCTGTGTCTAAGCCAGACGTAAAACAGGCAAGATGAAGTCACCATAAGGCAAATCGGGGGATCTGTAATTAAACCTTGAGCTATAATTAAATGTGGAACAACTGGCTTCTTTTTCAAAATCATGAGATAAAATTGTGCTCTCCATCCTTTATCTTAATATTTCAAGATGTGAATCATTTGTAATTACAGCACAAAAGGCATGATAAAGGAAAAGTGGCCACAGAAATAGGGCAACCTATACTTTTTTAGTACAGCTGTTAAGCCTTTGCTGGCTGAAGAAATTATTCTTGCCTTTTGTGATATACTGTATTATCATTTCTGCTTTTGTGTCCTGAAGTTTTTGAAAAGGTTCTATTTCATGGTAGTATTTGGATTTCTAAGTATTTCAATAGAAAAGAATAAAGAAACTGTAAGCCTTTAAGCCTTCTGCAAGTATGACTGACATTTGCTTTTCACTTCTATCTAAACTTTTATATTGTAAGACTCATGTTTCATCTCACAGAGGGATGGCTTTCCTGTTTCAGGCTGGAAAGGTTTATTAATTGAAATTAAGGCCAGCTTAGAGTAATACAGTAGCCAAAGCTTCTGGTAATGTTTTCATGTTCTTAATTTCTTGTCTTCTTCAACAGGTAACAAGCCTTACTGAAAGGGAAGTGCTGGAGAATATTCCCTTTCCTGCTTTTAGAAACAAATTCCCTTAGTGAACACTATTCAGAAATGCATCATTAGAGTGAGAGCAAATGCCTGCAGTATATTAATTCCAAGAACCTTATCATGCATCGGTGGTCCCAATTCACAAGGGCACCTCCTTATCAGTTCCTGAGCCTCATGCTCATTACTGGAACTTAACCCTTGCCTCACTACGTCTGGGAGAACCGAGGAGATTAAAAAGGAACTCTTACTATGCTCAGGCAGTAGAGCAGAACAAGGGAGGTTTCTTCTTAGTAGCGTAGCGTAGGTGTGTGTGTGCTAATCAAAGAACAACAATCTTCAAAGAGAAACAGCTGCTTTATTCTTCAGGTTCATTAATAGCAAAGTCCATGGAAAAACCGTAGATTAAAAGGTCATAACAAAGAATCAGTCGAGTAAAAACAGTCCAAGTTCGTTAGGTAATCATAGTGAAAAGAAGAGAAAATCCCACACAATAGCCAGGGTCTTAAGCCATTGAGAAACAGAGATGAACTGACTAACTTCTCTGCAAAATGGGAAATCTGCGGTCAGGTGGGTTGGCTTTAGCCAATCAGGTAACAGGGAAAATTTTCTCAAAACAATGTATTGTTTACATCCATGTAGAGTCAGTGTTCTAGCGTGTAGTCAAAACATGAAGCTAGAGATAAGAAATACTGGAAAACAGGCAGTCTTGTGACATGAGTCCATGAGGCAGAGAGAAGGGGAAGGATTTTTATGAGGCCTATTTATGAGGCCTAGCTGAAAAATTGCAATTTCAAGCCTTGGGAGACATGAGAAAATGTGTCATTTCCTGACAAGCCTCCTTGAAGATTGTGGTATTTTTGAACCACAATCAGGTGTACCCTGGTAAAAGCAACCTTGTGTTGTTGGTTAATCTTTCTCACACAAGGTCTGGCAAAAGGAACTACTGAATAAACTCACCAAAATGTGCCTTCATTTTGGCAGTTTCACGTCTGGCCTAGACACAGAAGAATCCCAAACTATACTGGACTTTAAGAAGCTGCGTCTGCCAACCAAAATCATCTCAGCAACTTCTACCAGCAAACTTCAGAGGTTGCCTTTCCCCCTTTCTTCACAAGAAAGCAATAACCTCAAAAATCTCTAGTTCAAGCTTCCACCCAGGCAGGTCAGGGCTGACATAGTGTGGTTTGGGACTGAAAGCATCGACTGATCACAATTAGAAGATATTTGGGCACTTATTCTATCTTTTCCCCCTCTTAATAGACTTTGATAAGATTTTTTTTAAAGAAACAAGAAGATGACTTTAGTGTCTCCTAACCATGGATGATGACCTCTAGATTTCACACACAACACCAACAAACATCAGTAAATGGGACCATGATGAATGTGTATTTTGGACACACCAAGAGATTCCATTGACTTGGAGTACAAATGGATACACCTATTAATTCCACTTTCTCTTGTAACTGAGTTTTTAAAATCTGCACACACACACACACACACACACACACACACACACACACACACACCTGATATGAGGAAATCTACAAATTTTGATTAATTCTTCAAAATAGACTAAAAGGAAATTTCCTCTCATTTGCACTGCCTGACTTCAATAGGAGCAGCTGTTCTCAGAATGAAGAAGAACATGTTTTCTATGCTTGGGTCCTAGTTTTAGCAGGGATAAATCCATCATTTTTGGTTTCTGTCACCTTTTTAAAAATGTTATTTCCCTCCTGAATATAGAAAAACAAACATATTAATACAATCTTATTAAAAATGAACTGGAATAGACTGCTTGCCCACTCACTTTGCAATAAATTGCCACTAGGTATAAAAGGCCATTTTATGTACATAGTGGACAGGTGACCATATAGGTGTCTATTGTTTGCATGAATATTAGAGTTTTGCAAAAGAGGCAACCAATAAAATGACTAAATTAAACACAGATGCATCTGATGCACTGGACAGAATATATGAAGGACCTTGTAGTAAGTATCAATAAGGCCTTGGTTTCATTATAACTTGGTGAGATTGTTTTGCAGACAATTTGGTCTTTTTCCTGTTAGACTGACCCTGCAACTCAGGTCAGTTCTCTCTATATAGCTACACTTAAATTTACTGTTGGCTTCTTTGCAATTTTATTGAAAGTGGGCTAACTAAATAAAAATGCCAGCTACAGGATTTTCAAAATCTCAGTGGGGAAAAATACATTGTGCTGTTACTCAGAGTAGAACTGGGAGATGCAACCCAAAATGGTTTTATGCCTCGTGTATTCTTGGCTACAGTAATGTTTATCTTGTGATGTAGCACTCATTCCACCATGTGATAATATCTGCTTCCAAATGCAGTGGGATTCCTGAAAGATCTTTCCTCCCTTATTAGCAAACTATCGACTGTTTTTGGAATGCCCATCAGCTTCAACTGTGATCTGAGTTTTCAAATTGAACTTTGAGTATATTCATGAAAAGGCCTTTTTGCTTTGTCAGGAACCAGCCCTCCCTCACAGAAATCTTGACTCTGCTCCCTGAATATGGTAGGGATAAGAAGGTTGCCTCCTTTGCCAGTCCCTTCCCAGAATATGACATATTTCCTATTCTGGATTGACTGGACAACCACGTCCATCTTCTTCCATTACTGAAACTCAGTTAGAATTGATGAAGTATTAAGTGGCTATGTCCATGCAAAATAAAACAACACAGTCTTAACAAAGGCTATTTAGTCCAAGGTTGGGAGGAAGACTTGGAATGATCTTCTTGCCCTCACTAGCAGAACAGATGATAATAAGTCTCTCAGATGTTATTTGGCAGCTGATACCCACCTCTCTTGCCTCCCTCTCCCTGAAATTAATTGCAAAAGTTTCACAGATGTCTGCCACAGTTGACCAGAACTCCTGGGTTATTGCTTGTCAGACTGTTAATAGGTTTGGCTAACCATGACAGTCATTATTCCCCACCTTCCCTGTGAACTACTTTCTCTGTAATTTATGCATAGGTTTTGCCAAGATTTGACAACTTTAGGACATTAACATAAAATGAGACCTCTAAGCTGAACAATGGGAAGGCACTGAAATTACTAGTAGGGGAAGTCATTCAGGGAGAATTGATTTCCTTTTGCCTTTTTAAGTTTTAGGATTAGGGCATTATTACATTTTTAAAAAATCATTATCAATTCTGCACCTTAAATAATTTAGATGGATGGAATCCAGTACTAGTGTTGCTTGACATCTCAAGACTCCTGTGATTGAGAGAGAGACACAAAGTGAGAACACAAAAGCTTAAACAAATGTAAGCAAAGAACCATCATTCACTGGAGTCAAGCATAGAGGGACAGTTTCTGGGGGTTTCTGGGAACAGGCTTATTTAGCTGCGGAAGGGTCTGCTGGAGCACAGATTGTTCACTGAATGCCATTGCAGAATGCAATGTGTGTGTTAATAAGCGGGGACATCTGGTAACCAGCTTTTTTCTGATTCATTAACTGACTGCTTCGGTGGCCAGCGGCTATGATAGGAAAAGCTTGGAGGCTTTAGTTGCTAATCAGAAATGGGTCTTTGATGTATACCTCACTTCATTGGCCTAAATGTGGCTTTTTCAATTTCCTTCAATGTCCACACCATTAGTGCTTGAATATGAATACTGGACAAACCTCTCCCCACCTGGAAATGCTAAAAGAAACATGTGTGCATGTATGCACACTTTAAAGGCCTTCAATGTTTTTCTTCATTTTAAAAGTGCTAAGTTTCCCTTGCAGTATGACTTGAAGTCACCACCTTGCTTAGATTTCAACTCCCTCAATTTGCACTTAATCAAAATCGTCATATCCATGTTACTTATGTTTATGTGCTTTTTTGGATCAGAATTCCAGAGGATGAACTGAAATCCTCTTCCATCAATTTAGAAAATAAAACTTCCTCTCCAAGCATAAACAGATAACTTAGGTGCCAAACTAAGCTGCATTTAAAAATAAAACCCTACCAGTGAGATAATAACCTGAGACAGAAAGAGACATAAAATGGTTTTCATGCAACAGTCCTTTACTGCCTCAGATGGGAGCTCCCAATGCTCCAGAGAGAATGAGTGAGCAAGAGAAATCTGATTTCATAGTACATGTTGAGGGATGAAATGGACAATGAAGTTTCCATATGTTCATTTTACACAGTAATTAGAGACTGTCACACACCGTTTCATTTTTTAGCTTCCTTGGGCTTATTTAAATGGATAAGGTTTCCCTTGAAGCTGAATTGCAAGCATCAAACTGGCACCCAGTTAAAATCTGGAGCAATGACACGTGGCTTTCTTCCACCTCATGGACAAGGAGCCAGCGGCAGGTACTGGAGTGGCCTTAAGCCACGCTCAGCAGTAACCAGATGCAGTCATGTTTTGTCCCATTTATAGGATCTGATATTCTTCTTCTACAGCGTAAAAGAATACCCAACAACAGTATTCACTATGACTTGTTATATTATACCTAAATTTGATAATGACTACTGTGGCTTAGTGGTTAATATGCTGAACTTGAAGACAGCAAAGAGACAATAGAGTCTCAGAACTGAACTAATAATTTTAGGTTCTAGTCACTGTTCACTCCTTATTTGCTTGTTGCTAGATTCTAATCATGTTTATCTGAAATCAGTGAGAAGGTCTGAAGTCAATATAACAGTCGTGAACTGTTGATGTGCTGGGTTGCATTTTTCTATAAGAAATTGTGCAAGTGTTTGTTCAGCTGTCTATGTAGCCACTTGAATGGTCAACCATGTAGCTACTTACATGACCCCCTGAGCAAAAGTATGTTGGATTATCATATTTGCATTAACTTACAGTATGTGGAAGCATTTGCATAACATGTCTTGTACTGACACAATAGCATCAGTGAGAGCAGGCCCAAGGTCACCTTCCAATACATGCTCATAACACTGTAGCCTAAATGGCTTTTCACAGAACAATTTTTCTCAGTCCCCCATCTGTACAGTACAAAGGAAGTGATCATTCTCATAGGACTGCTTTCAAGACTCAGGTGGCAATTTTTTTTTAATACAGAGCACACTAAACTCACAGTGGAATTGAGGTGTACATTGGGACTCTCCAAAAGAAATGCCCTCAACATGAGGTAACACCCTGGAATTTGTTACCACTGTACGCAGCAATGGGCAGCAATGGGCAGCAATGGGCAGCTTGAAAAGGAGAATAATTCCATCACAAATTCATGGTGGATAAGATATCCATACTTTCTTATCATAATAGCAATTTACTTCCTTCAGAATCACAGACATCACATTTCTCAATGAACACCTGGTGTTTAGTAACAACCAGACACTGAAGAGCGTTGTTATGCTCATTTAGTTGGCTGTTCTGAGCAAAGGGATGCTGGACTAGATGTACCTTTTAATCAGGCAACTAACCCAAGTCCTCTGGGTTAATTATAATTATAATTTCTCTATGATACCATGATGTTGTGGGCTTCACAGTTTTCCAATTATGGGTTTTCCAATTCTCATATTATGAAATGTCTCTCCTAAAGCTTAGTTATGTAAAGGCAATAAAGGTTATAAGCCAAAATATGCTATTATTTTTGGTCCCACCAGTTTCCTTCTGGCTGTGTCCATCCTTTGAATACATCTTCTCAGAACTGCTTTGAAACCAAATTTTGGTATTGGGCCAAAAGATACTTTCCATCCACCTCTACCTTGTACTTGAAATCAGTTTCTAGTTATGGGTTCTTATATATTTAGGCCATTTGCTACTTTAGAGCTGAAAACCAGGGATAAGCCCTAAGTAGAGTAGGCCCATTGAACCAATGGAACTTATGAAAGAATTGAGTCACCAAATCTCCACTGATTCAATGGGTCTATTTTTGTTGCAAATTACTTTTAAATTTCAGCCAGTATGTCTGCAACTGCTTCATAGATTTCTGAACACTCAGGATATACTTTGGTATCTGGCTGTAAGGGTGATCTGGCTGTGGCATCTGTCACCCCATTGATCCCTGGGGTTGTTTCAGCTGATCTGGCTGGCTGGGCAGGTGTCCCCTTCCTCCTTCACTGCTCCATGTGTGTCCCTCCCAAAGCTGTGCACTCCATAGAGGAGGACAACCATCCTGGATGGAGGGAGTGTGCCATTCTTCAGACAGGGGTATGCGATAGCTGTGATCCCCTGCTAGAACCCCCAAACAAGTTCAAGGTCCATTTGATATACAGTACTTTGGTATCCGTTTGCTTAAAATCATGTTGTAGAGAAGCCTTTCCTAACATGGTGTTCTCTAGATGTTTAAGACTACAACTCTCATCAGCACTAGCCAGCATGGGCAATGTTTATAAAAAGATCAGAGATGTAGCCCATGAGACACTATTTTGGGGGAGGCTGTTGTAATGCTAGGAGGGAATGAAGTGTCATTCTGGGAGAAGTCATAGAATGGGCCAAGGAGAAATGGCAGCGTTATAGGTCAGCACAAGAGAAGACATTGTCATTGTTTATAGCACAGCTGTTGGAAGTGGCTGTGTTGGTATCTGTAGCATGCTGAAGTGGGGAATGCAAAGATGAATCTGATTTCTCAGGAGAGCCCTGCATATGTCAAGTATATTGTCTCATTAAGCCAATCCATTTATCAAGCCACTGAATGCCAATTAAATTGCACAGGATGGTGCAGGTATATGGTGGGCTGTTGGTGCCAAACTTTATTACAGCTGAGCTTTCCTGGCTCAGAAGGACAACTGGCTGACGTGCTGCAAAATGGCAGAGGTTCTCCTGAGCCAAACAAAATGTTCTTGGAGGGGGAAAAAACATTCCAAGAGGAGAAAGAGAAAAGGCTGCAGCCTTAGTTAAAATAGTCAGAAATATAATGTCACTGTGCTTAGTGCAGATTTTTGTTCCCAATGAAGATGTTAAGGCTTCTGAACAAGCCATGCCAAATGTCTTCACAGCATGCAAATTAGATCAATGTAATTTCATCAGGCCAATCACTGGAGATGTCTGTAGTTACGTGGCTTGTTTTTCACAGCTTCTGCCATGGACTGCCGGGACAGCTGAGCTAATGCTGTCCGCCACTGAAAAAGACAGACATTGGTTTTATATTATTTGCCGAGTGCCATAGTTCAAAAGGCACTGCTGCCAAGTCTGCAGCAAACAATATCTGTGGTGTACTTGTGCCAACTCCGTAAACTGGACAGTAACAACCATGGAGTATCTATCCAGATTCTGCAGGAGCAATTAGGGTCACAATAATAGGAAAAATATACTTTGTATATAAGAAATGCATTGGTGCAAGATCTGTCCTTATTATGTGATCAAGTTCTCCTTTTCAAAGTGGAGGCAGGGGCAGGCCGTAACTCTCCATTTTCATCCTAGCATGTAGCATTTATAGGATAGTTCAGTAAGGGAAGTTTTTTAAGACAACAGATTTGATACACTTATCTAGAAAAATGAAATGGATTTGGAGGTCTTTTTCCTTGGGGGGGGGGGAATCTTTCTCTCTCTCTGCAAGTTTGTGTACATGTGTGGAGAGTATGTCAAGTTTTCCATGAAACTAGGCATGGGATGGAGATGATCTAGTCCTTCAGATACGTTATATCTCACCCCAGCCAACAGTATTAAAAGAGAGATGTACTCTATAATATCTCAAGCAGGAGGGGGTTGGATGGCCATTTTGCCCTTCCTCCACCACATGGCATTTCCTGCTATGGTGGAGGCAGTGGGGGCCCACATGAAATGGTGCCGTAGGCCACATCCAGCCCATGGGCCACAGGTTGAGAATACCTGATATAAAGGGCAAGAGCACCAGAGTTTCCCCACACTTCAACGTTGTCTGCATGAGCCCACAGTTCCCAGTTCCTGAACTTGATAATATGGAACATGTTTCCTGAAGTAGCAAGCAATTCCATTTCTTTTTATTCTCTTCCCCAATAAAATATTGAGACATATAACAATAGGAGCAAAACCATCAAGCTTCAAGCTTCTCCACAGATGCTCAACTCTTCTAGCGGGGAAAATCGATGACCCCATAATGCCATCTCACACTGTATGTTTTTTCACATGTGTCCAGGGGAAAGGGGACGCCAAGAGGTAGACTTTGTGCCCTGCATCACTGCTGGTACAAGTAATGGCTACCAGTGATGGAACAATAGTCTAGGTCTGTGTTTAGGGATCATGGACCCCCATGATTCAAGCATGATATAACCTTGGCCAAATATTAGCATGGCAATCTATATGCACTGCATACTGCAAATATGCCTTTGCTGAGTCACACGCACACAAAGACCTATAATTGCCAAGGTTTTACATCACTAATATTTATTTCTCTGCTTTCCCCAATTGTGTTCAATGCTCATACAGTACTTATTTCTGCTCAGGATGATTTATATTAATCTCAGGTAAAATTCTCTACATTGCCATGCAAAGGAAGCTCTTTCTTCATCTACTGCTCCCCTCTCCTTCTGTACCTACTTTAACAATGAGGTTATCACCTAAGGCCTGTCTTCAGGCATGCTGGGCTCCAGATGCCAAGCTTTAGAACAACATCTGGTTACTTGGTGAGTTATATAGGCAGTTGCACTCATAGATCTGGATGCCTCTGGGCATGTCATGTGACTGAACTCTTAATCTGATATTAAGGAGCTCCCTTGCTTTTTCTAGAAGCAACTCTCTTCACACCTTTTAACTTAAAAAATGGATGTTTTACTCAAGAAACATACATAGAGCAATTCAGGAGAAATCCATGGTTTTCAGTGAACATATCATGCAGTCATTACTGCTTTTGTCAAATACTTTACCCATTACTAACAGAAGTAACAATTCTATCTCTCTCTTTGACTATAGTGCTGTCTTTGTTAGAGGGAGGGGGTCTCAAAAATATTCCAAATGGTATGATTTGAAAACTGCTGCCATTTCCCCCCATGAAGAGATCACAACAAAAATGGTTTAACATCCACTCTTTCCAGCCCCAACCAACTACATCAGTAATCTAACTAAGATTACTACTGTTCACCAAGTTCCAATTTTATTTCTGTAGGAAGGACAATTTCCCCAGCAGCTTTTTTATAAAAAATAATGAACTCTGTTTTTAAATCTCTTTAAAATGATTTTGTCTTTATAATTTTTTTCTAGTGTGTGTAAGTTCAACAAGACTTTTTGAATTTTGTTTTCTAACAATGTGTTGTGGCCCAGACACTGACCAAGCCAGCCGGCCAGCAGCTGCTGCACAAGAGGTATGAGAGAGTTCTTACTTTTCAGTCCAGAAGGTATAAGCAAAGCCGTAGTCATGGGTAGCCAAGGTCAGGAGCTGTTCTGTAGCAAACTATAGATATAAGGATGTTCCAGGGACCATGTTTCAGGATCATAGGCAGACATTCAGGCTTTCCAAGATCAGAGATTCAGGTAAAACAGCAGCATATCCTGTAGTGTGATTTTTTATTTATTTAAATTTCTATACCACCCACCTCGCCAAATATTCCCATATAAATATTTATATGGGAAGCAAGATAATGACCTTGAGTTCATGAACATTGACAGCTAGACTCAACCCATGGGATGATTCCCAATGACCTGAACAGACTCCACTCAATAGAATCTGCATGGAAAATGAAAAGGTAAACTTTTTTGGCAGGTCTGAAAGCCCAATGCAGCTCAGTAAACAGCAGGTGGGAGGAGTACACCGATAAATGCAGTTTAAATGCAAGGAAGTATTGTAGCCTTGATCAATGTTATGCCCTCTTTTTAATTAATACCATCTGTAGAGCACAGCTAACTAATTAGGCTCAGGGGCATTTGATGGAGGAGTTCTAGCATCTCCCCCCCCCCCCATTTTTATGAATGTTGAACTGACAAATCTTTGTCTTATTCAACCACGGGCATCAGCAATTGGGGAGAAATGGGCTCCAAATCAAAATGAGGAAAAGAGTAAATGTTCAAAGCAAATCTTCAATCAGTTTGGACTAACTGTCTGATTGGTTTAAAACGGAGCACCAATGGACAGCCAAATCCAAAATGCTTTGCAAAATCACCTATTTTTATCTCTTTCCAGTGTTGACCTGTTGTCCTCTGTCTTGTTTCATCAAAGCATAATCTCTCTGGATTGGGAATTTGTCTGCCCTGCTTGTAATTTGCCCCAGAGTTCTGCTGAAGCTTTGTAAAAAAAAAAAAACCTTCAGGAAGAACCCTTGTGACCTTCTGGTACCACAAAGGACAATCAAGAATGCATTGTATAAACCAGCATTCCAGTCTGCTTGCTTGCCCAGATGCTTTCCTTCCTTCTTTTCTCCCTTTCCTGAAACCAAATGCTACAGCTTAATTTCTACTCATTAGAGAAAATAACTGTTGTGGCCTTGGGGTCCTGGGTGAGGGAGAGGAGAAGGAGGACAGTTGGCCAGCCCAGTGGCTTGATGCCGGCTCTGATCTGGAGCCTGAGGAGGACCTGTTACCAATCCCTCAGCCTGTGGACAGCCCAGATCAGGATGCCGAGCAAGAGGATATGGATCTGACTCCAGCCCAGCAGCCGGCTGTCAGTTCGGAGCTGGATCCTCAGGGACAAGCCAGGCAGAATGATCTGCGCTTGACAGCTAGGCCATGTGCCAGCACTTGGGGAGATCAAGAACATGCCAGCATGTCCAAGAGGTGCAGAGCCTCATTGAGACAAACCATGCAGCTGAGGTGAAGGAGTGCTTGGACATGCCTCTTGAACTAGCCCTCAGCTGTGGGGTCTGAGTCTCCTTAAAGCTAAGACGTGCTGGTAAGCTCTTGTTTGACCAATTTCCTTACTTGGACCCTGACACTGTGAGACCTTGACCTGAACCTTTGAAACCCTGAACCCTGCATGTGACCTCTGGAAAACCCTTGAATCTTCAGTTGCTCTCCACAGGCTTTTGACCCTGGACTCCTGACAACTCTGTTTCAACCCTGTAAACTGACTGTAAGACTCTCTCTTACCTTTTAGTGTAGTAGCTGCTGGCTGGGCAGCTCAGGCCAGAACAATAACACAAGCACATTGATGGATATATCACAAAAGTTCTGTCTAGTGTCTCTGCATTCTCCCATGTAACCTTGCTGCTTTTCTCATTGTTATGTTGTACCCGAGGATCAGTTTTATATTACCAAACACATTTTATGAAGTACAGTATTGTACTGTTGAAAACCCTCTAATGAATACTTTTATACCCTTTGTGGAAGAGTTGCAGCCAAGAAACCACTTCTGGAGAAGAGGAACAGCTTGAAAGATATGCTAAATCTCACAAAGATTGAAATGAAGAACAGTGGAAAAGAGTATTATGGAGTGATAAATCCAAATTTGAAAATTTTGGGTCCAATCATCAGCAACATGTGAGAAGAAGAGTTGGAGAGAAATTGAAGAATGAGTGGGTTGTGGTCTTCAATGAAACATAGTGGAGGGTCTGTCCTGGTTTGGGGCTGTATGTCTGTCAGTGGTTTTGGTGACAATGCATTGGTCCCATAGTCACTGCATTCCTTGGCATTTATTTCCTTGGGCATTGGTGGGGGGGGGGGAGAAAGAGTCCAGTTAAGATGGTGTGGTCCCCTGTTGATCTTTCAGCATCCTTAATCTGAGTTGAGAGTCACTGTTCTAGGCTCTTCCTTTCTTTTCATTACAGGAGTAGTATTTTTGCTTTCTTTCCTAATAATACATTTGGTATCAACACACAGTTCCTCGGGTGATATTTCTAAATACATGTTTGTTTTAATCAACATATGTACCTATAAACTAGTGCTTCTAAACATTTTGTTCATTCACATTTTCAGGAGAACACTTTGAAAAAACACAACCATAATAAGGAGTGGTGTTCTCTAATCTCAACAGGGAACCCATATGGAAAATACCAAAACAAATAAATTACCAGAATATCCCTAAATTCAAACAGTGTAGTATAATTAATTATACCATATTTCCTTACTCCACCCCTACTTTATTTTCTCTAGAGATATAATTAGCAACCACAACAACATAAGCAATAGCTCTTTGCCACAGTAGGCAAGTTCTAATACATTTTGCAACATAGTAGTATATTTTTAAAACTTGTTGCTGATCTGGCAAAATAAATAGCTAAACCTTTAGGGTGTGTATGTATGAAAATGTAGAAATGAAAGAGGTAGTGAAATATCATTGAATGAGCAGTGTGAGTATTTTCAGAAATCATTATTTTTCAGATCTGTTTTACTTAGGTTTCTTTAAAAATTGCTTAACCAGTTTCAGCTGTGAGTTTAAATCTTGGGTTAGTTTCACATAGAGATTGTTGTAATCCTTATTGAAATGGGGGCTAAGAAGTACTTTTTGTGAGCATTCTTTCCTAATATTACAAGCTGAGGGAACTCTATCTTCCCACACACTGCATCTGTGTGGATGAGAAATGTCCTGGTTACTGAAGGGAGACTTGTAAAATCTGATCCTGGATTTTTTTTTCATACTCTCATGCAGCTGCTATCCCATAAACCAGAACTGTGTCTGCAAGTGACACCACCACAAAGGTGGCATCAATCAATCATATGGGTCTTTCAACCAAACTAACCCCCCTCTTTGAAGCTGACTGATCCCACCCATCTGGTGGTGTTGGTCACACACAACAAATCAGCCACATGAGGTAAAACAGAGGAAGCTATTCCTGAGAAAAAGGTGAAACTAGTGTACTTAATAAGACAAAAAATGAACATTGTCTGAACAAGAATGATTGAACTCAAGAGTCCATGGCAATATTGCAGTGCATTATCCTATGAAGATCACATGTTGTTGAATGAATACAGTGGTAGCGATAATTTTTATCTATCTGGGTGTAAGCATTTGGTAAGTGAAGGAGACGAAGGATTTTATTATGTGAGTTATGCATTTGGACCACAAAGAATTTACTACTGCTTGGCAATACCCTGCAGCTAACCAGTTGGTCTAGTGGCTACATATGTTACCGTATTTGTTACTAACAATAGCCTCTCAGGTGTTACACATCCTCATTTCTCTATGTTCAAATTTTTCTCTTTGTTTGAGTAAAGTATCTCACAATTAGTTTCATGACATTAACGTCGCAATCTTACTTATCTGCTTTAGGGGTGCCCAATCAGTTGATATGGTTTTGTAAAATATGCAGAGTTAAAGGTAGATCAGGTGCTTGAAACAACAGGTGCGTGTTTGGACTACAACTGGCCATGCTGACTGTAGTCTACAAAACTAACTTTTCCAAGTTATAAACATACACCTATGTAGATTTCGTGGGAAACAAGCATGTAAAGGATCAACAAGGGTTAGGCAACCCTGACTACACATTTCGGTAAGGTGGCTGTTGAAACTCAGGAAAGTGGGGACAGATTACACTGCTGAAAAGTGTGAGAAAGGAACCCTTCCTCCTTATATGCCATTCGTTGCTATGGTGAAGCCAAACATCTACTGAAATAAACAGAAACATTTCTGTGGGCATCAGACATGGACACAACCTGGCACACCCTTTTACTACTCCAAGAACTGGTGTTCAGGTTCTTGAGAGACCCGTTGGAAGGTCTCTCCATAACCACCCATAGCTTTTTCCACCCAGTATTTATTCTGATTATTTTCTTTGTAAATGTTTCCTCACAAAAGCTGCTGTCATTGGTTTTATGGGGGGGGGGCTGTGGTGGCTCAATGGTTAAGAAGCTCACCTTGTTAGCTTGAAGGCAGTTGAGTGCCCATCTCTGTCCCAGCTCTTGGGGACACAAAGGAGCCTAATTTGGGTGTTCCCTGGGTGGAGTTTCTTAAAAAAAAAAAAAAAACCCTTTCAAACCAGAATAATTTCTGACACGAAATTACTATTATTGCTCTTGCTCTCCGAGATGCTTCCACAGACTAACATGGCTACCACTTCAAAAATTTATCTCCTTACTTGCCACCGTCGGACCACCCAAGCCCGATCCTTAGGCGTGGCTCCCCCTGGGGTGTGTGTGGGAGGGGGGGAAAGGGGGGAGGTGTCCTTTTCCTGGGACAGCCAAGCGAGTCTTCGCTCTCCCGCCTTTCTTCGGGGCGAACCATTGGCAGCCAGACTAGCGTCCGCGCCTAATGGGAAGCAGCTGTTCCCTTGTGCGCTCCCCAAGCGGCCTCTGCAGACCCACGGCTGGTTCAATCCCCCCCGCCCCCCGGGCTCGCGGGGCAACCGCGGTCTCCTCCTCGCCCGCCACCCCAACTTCGACGGCGAGGCTGGAAAAGAGCGAGAGCCCTTTCCCTCTCTGTCCCGCCCCATAGCGCTTAGTTCACTCTCTGGGTGGCTCACAACTTCACAAGTGCGGTAGCTCAGTGGTTAAGAAGCTCGCCTCGCTAGCTGGAAGGCTGGCAGTTCGAGACCCGGGTGCTGCATGACGGATTGAGCGCCCGTCTCTGCCCCAGCTCTCGGGGACATGAAAGGCGCCTCATTCGGGCGTTACCTGACCGGAGTTTCTTCCGCCAAAAAAAACCCCCCTTTAAATCCAGAATAATTTCAGACACGAAATTATTATGACAAGTTAATTTAGCTGGGAACTCCTTGAGCGCTCCCTGACTGGGCGCGAAGGTGGCGTCCAAGAAGGGAGTTCCCTTGGCCTTCCTCCTCCTCCTCCTCTTCCTCCTCCCCCTCACGCCCCCTAACCGTTTTCCACGACGTCTGGCTGTCTGGGGGTGGGTGGGGACCCTGAAGGCAGGCCGGCGGTTTCAGCCTCAGTCGCTACCAAGCGCTGCAGACCCCTAGCTAGCTAGACCCATCCATCCATTGCCTGTAGGAGGCCAGTGGGCGCGCAAGGGATGAGGCCTGCAGCTTGGAGCGGAGCGAAGGCGGCGGGATTCTTCCTCCCCCCCAGGCTCGCCCCTTTGCTCGCCTTCCTCCACTGCGCCCTGAGGGCTGCCCAGCCCTACAACTTAGACACGCAGAGCCCGCAGCTCTTCGCGGGGCCCAACGGGACTTTGTTCGGCTACTCGGTGTTGCTGCACAGCTTTGGCAACAGCCGATGGTGAGTAAGTCGTCGTGGCTTAGGCGCCCCCCCCCGGGGGGGGGGGAAAGAGAGCTGCTGCTCGGATGCCTTCTCCTGCCTCTCCCGCCTCTTGCTTGCGCCTGTTGTGGGTTTCTCACGAAATTAATACTATTATTATTGTCTCTTCCCTGCCCCTATAAATTTTTTGTTTGGGGCTTCAGTTCAGGATGACTGCCCCTTCCTCCCCCTTCTGTAAGATAGTTGCACTGGGCCACTGAGGGATACAAAAATAGTTCAAAAATCCAGGGTTCTCTGATAACTTGTAAACTGTCTTGAGTCACTTCAGTGAGAAGGGCAGTGGAGAAATATGAATGAATGAATGACTTTATTTAAACTAACCATCAAATTCCCCAAAAATGTGCACACTTTTGGGTAGTTCAGAAGTCTCCATCCCTCTCCTAAATTTTTTTTGGGGGAAACCTACCTGCTCTTTAGAGACTCGTTGTTTGGCACCTAAATAAAAGTCTTGCCTAATTTATTTTATTTATTCCATTTTTATACCATCCATCCGGGATATTTCCCATTCTGGGTGGTGGTGTTAGGAGCTGAATTTGCCTCAAAGCAATGTGTTACACGCTACTCACCACCATTTCTGTGCAATATCCTAGGTGCTGTAAGTGAGTGGCACTGCCATGTGGACTAGAATCTTTCTTTTCAAATTCTCCTTGATAGTTATTTCTAGAATCCCAGGGTAAATGCTAGTAAATGACTGTCCTTTCACCAATGAAATGACTTGATCTCTTGCTCTCCTTTTATAATCTGCATTTTTTTTTGCCCCTTCAGGCTTGTAGTGGGAGCTCCTAAAGCCAACTGGACTACAAATGCTTCAGTGGTGAGCCCTGGTGCAGTCTACAGGTGCCAGATAGGGAGGAATCCAGAGAGAAACTGTGAACCACTCCAAGTGGGTGAGTGAGTGGAAATGGGATTTGGTGGCCTTTACCTTGCTGATAACCAGACAATGAGTCAACTTCTTATAGAAGATCTATTAAACAAAACAAAAAACCAACATCTGCTAAACACGCTTACAAAAATACTTTCTCTGTTTCTGCTATAACTTATTTTCCCCTGTTCTCACTGTTTAACCTCTTCAAAGTACTGAAATGATAGAACAGAATCTTTGAATACTTGCTTCACACTTCTGAAACTCCTAATCTTTTTCCACCTGAAGAAGAGCTTGGGTGGGCTGTCTGCAGCAGACTGTGATGTGCCAATAAGTCAGCACAATGCTGTTTATTTTTATCTTAATAGATTTATCTGTTTGATAGGATGTAGCTTTCCTTGATCAGCAAGCTCTTACATGGAGTGCTCAATTCCTTCAGTTTCTTGTGCTGTAATTTGTTTTTGACTTTTTACATACAGTTGTACCTCTCTTAAAGAGCATAATGTGTTCCACAGGATTGCTCTTTAAGGGAGTTAGCTCTTTAAGCGAAACACTATTGTAAGTGACCAATTGTGACTTCTGGTGGGGAGGACTGTGAACCCCAGTTTAGTTGTTAAGCGAGTTTTTGGTTGGTTTTATTTGTTAAGCGAAGCGAACATTCAGAGAAAATTCTGCTCTTTAAGCGAGGCACTCTTTAAGCAAGGTACTCTTTATGTGAGGTTTGACTGTACAGTATTTATTAAATTACATTTGAGATCAACTTTCTTTTCAAAGGTGCCTGAAGAGAATTAAAAAGAAAAAGCCAATATAAAAAAGGCAGTGCAATCCTAAGAATATTTACTTAAGCCTAACAGTTCATTGGGACTCACAAGTAACAATCCTTCAGATTCCAGCTTCAGAAATGCTAAAAGTGCAATAAGAAACAGCAGCCTAAAGCATTAAATATTTTAGATATAGATAAATGTTTAATCAGTGGTTCACAACCTTTTTTTTGGCCATGCTCCCCACCGAAGCATTTCTAAAATCCTGATAACCATGCTCCCCCCCCCCATGATATATAATTCTTATTTAAAAAACAAACTCCTATTCATGTGGAGGAAGCATAAAGGACTTCTAATTCATTCTCTAATTGTCCCCCTTAAAAATCAAATTGCACCCTGATGGGGTGCCAAACATTGGAAACCATGGGTTTAGGTGGAATGATATTTGCTGGAGAAAGGAGATTTTAAAACAAACATAGACATAGGTGCTTTTTCAGCAATAAAAATCAAAGGGTTTACACATATCTAGTCCTGTGCTGAATTGTGGCCTTTTAATATGTATTATGTGCAATGGCTGATTTGTTTAGAACGCAGTTTCCATGCCAAAATAAAATGCATTGGCCATTTGGAGATGAACTGTCAGTTGGCTGGTTGCAACTAAATTAATTCTAGTGACTAAAGTGATATTTGAAAATCATGCGCGCAGTCTCATTTCCCGCCTTTCTTTCTCAGCTTTCATGGTACGTTTATTTCATAAGCATATGGAAGCTTGAGATAACCCTTTTAAAGTATTGAAGAATAAAGAAACAAGAGTTCAAGTCTTTTGAAGATGAGGTCACTCATAATTGCTCTTGTGGAAGGAAACCAACTTTATTATCTTTAAAAAAATGCAAACTAAAGTTTAAATTGCACAGAGTTTCAATTTCCTAAAGGCATTTGTTTTTCTGAATCTTAGTGGCTGGAAAGAGAGAGAGTTGCAGGGATAAATTTACAGAAATATGCTGCTACAATGTGTGGTTTGTATGTAAAAAAAGAAGAAACCCTTCAAGAAGCAGGGTCTCAGTAAGTGTTGCATCCCCTACAGGCTTTTTATTGAATACAAGGTCCTATTGAAAACATTTTGAATACAGTATGTCTAAATGAAAGTTCAGATTTTGTCCATATAAGGATTTTCACGGCCTGGTTTGCCCATGCATGGCCATGCCCTCCTTTATTCTGTGTTAAGAAGTAGATCTTTTGTGTGAAAGAACCATCACAGAGATTTTGCTTCAAATACATCAAACACCCCATCCCCCAATTTACCTAAGTTACAGTGTATCAGGATGAGTAATATAAATAGTAACTGAGGTCAGGGAAGTCATAAATTCACTGAAACTTTGTATACTTTCTAGACAGAGTGACAAAACATTTTTGTACCCATGGTGTAGGACAGTCATGGTGAACCTTGGCACTCCAGCTGTTCTTGAACTTCAATTCATGTGGATTCACAGAAACTTGGGCTTCTGGGAATTGAAGTCCAAGAACACCTTGAGTGCCAAAGTGTAGGACAAGATGCTACCTATTCCATGTGCAAAATAATATGACACTAATGAAAACATCTTGGAGTTTCCACTAATGAGGAAAAAAAATCAACTACTGCATCTGAGTAGAGCGTGCTGTACTAGGCTGCTTCATTGTTCTTCCTTGCTATCCTGGCATCAGCTGCTTTAAAGCAGTTGTTTTACTTTGTCCAGAGATAGAATTGGGTCTGCAGAAAAATCCAAGATCCAGTCCCAGTCTCTCCAGTTACAAGTGGGAAGACCCTCTCTGGTATCTTGGGAGCCACTGCCATTGATCAGTGTCAACATCATTAAATTGCACACACCAAGAGTCCAACTTGGCAGCTTTTGATGTTGGTGTGGAGCAACTCTGTGAAAGAATGTTTAATGGGGTGCATTATGCAGAGGCCATGCAGCAGTCTTAGGCATATTTTTGTTCTCACTTTCTATCAACTATCCTCTGATGCTTCAGGGACCAGCATCCTGCTCAATATTTACGCACACAGGTGACCAGGCATGCAATTTCCTGGCATCACATCAGATTGGCATGGTGATTTCTACAGTTGGTGTATTGGCTATGTAAAGACAGAGCAGGATATTGGCCAGTGAAAGTGCATGCCCATGAACCTATCTTACATTTTATGTACACAAGCAAAAATGCCAGGACTAGAACCTGAGATCTAATGCACAGGAAGCATGTGTTTTGTCACTGGGATAAAACATTTCCTCCTTTTTGCATTGCTTGGCAGTTCACAAAATGCAGCTGTCTGTATAAAACCTGAGTGATTAACCTATGCCTTCCTGGTGTTGCTGGATTGTAGTGTGCTTTGTATCCTTACTGTTGCCTCTGCTGGCTAGAGCTAATTGGGGAATTGCAATCTAGTCCAGGAAAGGGGTTGTGCACTGGCCACCACATATTTGCATTCCTGGTTCAGATTCAAATTGTTTTCTGGTGTGCGCTACCCATGTATGCAGAAATGATCCATAAGAACCGCACCCTGATATTTCAAGAGCTGAGTTGCAGTGCTTACCCATGAATAGATCCATTGGTATGACTACTGCCTGAATCCAATCAGTGGCTGATGCTCAGGGACATGGTTTGCCTTCTCTTGGTCTAGCTCTGTGTGGATCCAGTGACAGGACAGATGTCCCGTAGTTTAGCTCTTGGGCATAAGGATTAGACCACTAAGTTATTTTAGTCTGGTAAATCTATATCAGCTTCTTTAACCTGTACACCAAGAAATACCTCCCTGAGGGTGCCAGTGAAGCTGCTGAACTTATCCAAATGTGAGGAACTACATTTTAAGTTGAAGAATTGGACACAATGACATCAGACCTATATTTTACAAGATAAATATGCATAAAATCATCTGAGATCAAAGATACCAAACACGTAAGTCTGAAACGGAAAGTATGACTTCTGAAATAGTTGAAGATTTTCAAAATGTAGAAAATTAGTTTAAAAAAAGCTCCTGCCTCAGAATTAACCACCACACAAAGATAAGAGTTATTTTTTTTAACCTCTTACAGTATTTACTGTTAAGTTCACATTACAAAACTTTATGGTTTTGAATTAAATAAGGACTTCTCTACTCTTATGAATAGGGACTGCAGTGGCTCAAGTGGCTCAGACACTGACTAGGAAGCGGAAGGTCAGCAGTTCGATTCCTGAGTACTGCAGGATAGAATGAGCTCCCGTCTTTGTCTCAGCTCCTGCCAACCTAGCAGTTCGAAAGCAAGAAATTGCAAGTAGATAAATGGGGACCACTTCAGTGGAAAGGTAACAGCGTTCTGTGTGCTCCAGTGTCTAGTCATGCCTGCCACATGACCACGGAAATGTCTGCAGAAGCAGACAACGCTGGCTCTTCGGCTTTGAAACAGAGATGAGCACTGACCTCTAGTGTCAGATACGACTGGCTTTCGAGCAAGGGAAACCTTTACCTTTACCTACTCTTATGAATGCAGCTGCTTTTGAGAGCCAGAGAAGCAGTACCTTAGGCTCCTAGGAGGTCTAGCACTAAGAAATGTAACACAAAATGTGTTGTTTCTGGTGAGTTTTAAAAGCAAGGTAAAGGTCGCCCTTGCTTAAAAGCCAGTCATATCTGATTCTGTTTACCATAGTTGAAGAACCAGCACTGTCTGCATTTGCAGACATTTCCATGTACATGTGGCAGGCATGACTCAACACCGGAGTGCACTGAATACTGTTTACCTTCCCACTGAAGTGGTCCCCTATTTATCTACTTGCAATTTTTTGCTTTCGAGCTGCTAGGTTGGCAGGAGCTGGGACAGAGACGGGAGCTCATTCCGTTGTTTAGTACTCGCTCCTCGAACTCCGACCTTCCAGTCTTCAAGCTCACCACTAAGCCACCACAGTCCCTGTTTTCAAAGTATTGTGAATTTAATACAGTTCACACCCAAGTAAGTGTTCACAGGAGGCTTCAGTGTATTGGGATGTTCGTATAGGAGCCTGAGTTCCTCTAAATGTGCAGCATGAAAAGACTGCCACTTGCATGTAACAGGCAGGTAAAAATGGGAAGGAAGAAGTGATTGATTTGATTTGATTTGTATCCTGTCCAATTGGTGCAAGCACCACTTTAGGCAGCTCATAGCATTAAATAAACGGAACATCAATCTTTTTAAAAGGAGATTGGCTATAAAATGAGCATTTTCAGGATTGAGAGGAACAGTGGGACTTGCAATCTCCTGGATACACATGGATGAGATTGTTTCAATGCTAACCCCCCTCTTCCAGAATGCTTACTTATATCAGGGGCTTGGACAAGCCAAAATTGTTTTTTATTCTCTCCCTCATTGTTTGACATTTCAACACACTTTGAATCAAAAGTGAAAAACCTTACTTCAAACGTAGATGTGTCATACTTCACCACAAACGAGTGTATGTTTGAAATAACGAAGTACACTTATAGTCTGACACTATGAGGTTTTTCACTTTTGATTCAAAGTACTGTATGTTGAAGTGTTCAGCAAAGAAGAAAGGGAGAAAATACAATTTTTACTTGTTCAAGTCGCTAACATTTCATACTCTACCACAAAGCTTATGCGAGTAATAGTCGTATGAGCAACTAGAGTGCTAAATCCAATGAGCTTAAAATTATTTACAGTCACAATTATTCTGTGGCATATTATAATTCTTTGGGTGAGATTTCTCCTCTTAAGAGAATGTTTTGTTTGTAATTTTGTTCATCTGCTAATGAAACAGCATTCTTCTACAGCAGGAGTTCTCAACCATTTTAAGCCAGTGGCTGGGTCATGTTCCCTCAGACAGCTTTGGGGGCCGGATGGCCATTTTGCCCTTCCTCCACCACATTGCAGTTCATGATGTGGTGGAGGCAGTGGGGAGCCACATGAAATGGTGCTGTGGGCTGCATCTGGCCCGTGGTCTGCAGGTTGAGAATCCCTGTTCTACAGTACTGATTTTCCTTTCCCCCATACCTCTGTCATTCTAAAAGCTATTCTTGTGGGATTAGGACCTTTTGGAGTAGATTGTGGAGATTGCTCTAAGGAGGGGGGGGGGAGGAGCAGAAAGGGAAAGTTGAGTTTAGGAAGCATTAGTTGTGCAATATTAGTTATATCACCCAAGCATCTCTTTGTGGCATCTGTTGCCTTCTATTCATAAACATTTTTTATTTCTAGGCCCACCCAAACAATCTTCCTACCAGAGAGCATATTAGGATAAATATACATTATTGTTTTATATTAGGAACTGCCATACTGGAAAACTGACTGCCAAGAAAAGGAGAGGAATGGGGGAAATGTAAAAAAAGGAAAACAAGAAGAAGTTGGAGCTTGCTAATAAGAAATTGTCAAATGATATAAAAATGGAGTATGTGTGTGAAATATAGTCTTATTGGTTTACCTTACCTTTTCTTATAATGACATCAATGGGATGTCAGTGGGATTATGAATTGACAACTACACACCACCTTCAAGCTCCGTCAAGTGAGTAGATGTTATATTGGGAGGATGATGACTAAGGTTGCATTAAACATAGTCATTTTATAGGATGATCATTTTTGCAGGGTCATTGTAGGTTAGAGGCTAATTGACAGTGTGTAAAAACAACAACAGCTGATGATTGTGTTGATAAAATATACAGTGTGGATAGGTGAAGCAAAATAAGTGCTTTCATGTACTATCAAATACAGTATATTTGGGGTAAGTGGTTACCACCACATAGATTTCTCACAGATTGCACTAAGGAAGTCAGCATGGTCAGAAACTACTATTTAAAGATGTATTTGTGCCTTTCTCTGAAATTATAGGTTCTTATTTAACTGACAGAAAATAAGATAGTGCAGAAGATGTTTTTCTTAGGCAAATTGTTCCTGATGTTGGGGTTTTTTCCTTTCAGCAAATAATTTCTGAGGTAGACTAAATAAATATGTGTTGCAATGCCTTTACTGAGAATTCAAAGATACAAAGAAGAAAACACAAGTGTTTCCCATCTTCCTCTTTTTTCCTGAGCAGAAAAGGTCACTGATGTCTTGAGCAACCTTTGACCAGCATTCATTCTTCTGTGCTCAAGATACTGTGGCAAAGTAACTATCATTTATATCTTACACATTCCTGATTTTGTTCCTGGCTTCTTTATTGTATGAATGAGATCTACAAGAAGATGGTTAAATGTGGGCTGCTTCAGTGAAGGCAATTTCTTGAATCCCCACACTTTCCCTCCCCTCTGAAGCTCTTCTAGTGTTATACTTGAAAGCAGGGAGGGGTGTATGAATGCTGTAGGCCTCACCACCATTGTCTCTTCTCCCCTGAATGTTATTTAGACTTTTGCACACCCAGCAAAGATGTCTAAAGAACAGTTTGTGCATGTTTTCCACTGCATGTGGTTACAACACTCTCATGGTCAGCATAGCTCCCCTGACAATATTAGGTTCCTGAGGTCATGAGAACTCTGTAGATACATTGAGCCAAATGTGCTCACAGGCTTCCTCTTTAGATGTTTGTGCTCATTGCACAAATATCTTAATGACTTCCGGGGTGAGGTGGGGGCTGCTAGGGCACTCCTGTCTCATCTAAAAATATAGTTTTGCATGCTTTCAGCCATAACATCTGGCTAGAGTTTAACAGTCTTTCAGCATTGCATAGCTGTGAGCATGCTCGTTTATTATTCGCTGATGGGGGTGGTGTTCTAAAGAGGTTGTCATCATCGTTGGCTAAGTGGATTCTCCTTCTAACAACCCTATCAATTAGGATTGGAGTCTCTTTACTGATGTCACTTATTTTAAAGCAGTCATTATATGCCAGGTACTGTGGTAGCTCAAGTGGTTAAGATGCTGACCTCATTTGCTGGAAGGTTGGAGCTCAGTTCCTGGGCACTGCATGATCGAGTGAGCTCCCATCTCTGTCACAGCTCTTGCCAACTTAGCAGTTCGATAGCAAGAAATTGCAAGTAATAGGGACCACTTTGGTGGAAAGGTAAACAGTGTTCAGTGCACTCCAGTGTTGAGTCATGCTTTCCACACGTCCACGGAAATGTCTGCCATAAACAGAGATGAGCATGAAACCCAAGAGTCGAATACCACACTGGCTTTTGAGCAAGGGTGATATTTACCTTTACCTAATTATATGCCAATGGAGTGGATGTGACTTATTCTTTAAGTAAACCGGTCATTTGACAGTTCTTCTGTCTATCCTCCCTCCCTTATCTTAGAATCATAATGGTGCTGAAGCATTTCTCATTAATGTTGTTACTACTGGCATACTTTTGAGTTATGCCAATGCAGTGGGCTTATCAGTGTTTCCCAACCTTTGGTTTTTGGACTTCAATTCCCAGAACACTAAGTCAATTTCCCAAAGCACTGGTTTGCTGGTGTACTGACTTAGGCTTCTGGGTATTAAAGTCCCCCTGTGGGGCATGGGTACTACATTGGGAAACACTGGCTTAGATGCAATCATAGCTTTATCCATCTGGTGGAGCTCCTTTCCCACAAATCTAATGCCTGCACCATACATTCCTCATAGACTCTGCAGCTGCAGATACCCCCATTGAGGTTGGCTAGGAAAATGACAACAAGACAAAGGGCCTTCTCAGTGTTGGCACCCACAATTTGGAATGATTTCCCAACTGAGCTGCATCAGGCTTCTTCAATGTTGACCTTCTTGAAGACACATTTATTCAGTGAATCTTACAATAATAACCTCCCTCTAGGCACTTAGCAGTTCTAAACAGCTACTGGGTCTCAAGAAGCCCCTTTCCAGGCATTTATTTATTTATTTGTTATCCATTGTGATGATGTGTGAAATTCATGCTACAGCCACCAAACCCCAAATATAGGTTTTTATTGTCATGTAATTTGCATTGTTTTTAAAACTTTGTAAAATTGTGTAAGCCATAAGAAGCCATGTACCTAGATAGGTGGGGTATAAATATATCAAACAAACAAATAAAATCTGTTATGCATTATGGTAAGCAATGCAGCAAAGAGTATGGTATATGTATATATGATCCCCCCCCCCCAATAATGACTACCCAAAATGGAAAAATAATGTGGGAAATGTTACAGGATTGGGAAGGTCTGATTCACAATTTTTCCCCATTGATCAAATGATGTTTGATTCAATCTGAATCTTCCCTGGACTTTCCCTCCATTAATCCATAGTTTTTTTCCTTTCGTTTTTGTATATAGCAGCGCCATTTCCATCAGTTCAGGTGGTGTGGTTGCTTAAACTGATGCAGAGCATGTACAAGAGTGCGGTGGTTGGTGCAGTAGAGCAGTGGCTTGGAGGTTGTGTTAAAAGGCTGGATCATTACAAACAATGCCATTCCTTTTTTTAATGATGTAATGCCTGAGCTCTTGCTCTAGGTCACCTAGATTTAAAAAACAAAACAAAATAAAAATAAAGTGAGATTGAGAGAGAAGAAGAGGATGAAATTGCCACTCAGCCCTTGTTTACGGGTTGTTAATGTAGTTCTCCTATAGCCCTGCTCTTGCCAAATCAGAAGAGCTACTTTAGCAATCTGTAAACAAGGCTGTTTGTTTGTTTATTATTTATTTATTTATTAGATTTATATACTGCACTACTTGGTGTAACTGACTCAGGGTGGTTTACAAAACAAATAGAATACAGTCAGAGTTTGATTCCTGAGTACTGCATGACAGAGTGAGCTCCTGTCTCTGTTCCAGCTCCTGCCAACCTAGCAGTTTGAAAGCAAGAAATTGCAAGTAGATAAATAGGTACCACATTGGTGCACAGCGTTCCGTGCACTCTGGTGTCTAGACATGCTTGCCACATGTCCACAGAAACATCTGCAGATGCAGAAGTGCTATAAACAGAGATGAGCACTGAACCCTAGAGTCGGATACCACTGGCTTTCAAGCAAGGGTGACCTTTACCTTTACTTAGTTGCATCTTTAGTCTGTTTCTCAAAGACTGAACTGCAGAATGAATGAACAAAAAGGTTCCTTCATTTTTGCAGTCTCACATCTGGCCTAGACATGGAAGAAGATACAGTGGTACCTTGGGTTATGAATGCCCCAAGTTACATCATTTTCACAATACAAAAGGAAATCCATTAAAAATAATGTCTCACGATACAAAGTTTTTCCATGATATGAAAAAGTTTACCTATTAAATTACATGCTATATAGTTTCCTCTAGTAGCCACTTCTGGTAATGCATTGTGTTTCTGCATTGTGTTTCGAGTTACAAAATTTTCGTAATATGAAGTGTCCCAGGAAATGCATTAATTTCATAACTCGAGGTACCACTGTATATATATATTTCTTCTTTTTGTTTTAAAGGTTACCCAGAAGGACAAAAATGTGGGAAAACCTGTTTAGAAGAAAAAGACAACCAATGGCTGGGAGTAAGCCTGTCAAGGCAGCCAGGAGAAAATGGATCAATTGTTGTAAGTATTGTCTCTCACAATCCTGAAATGTAAGAATTTGCAGGTGAGTAGAAGGAAAGAGGTTGTCTTTCTGTGATGTCAGGGTCCTACTTGTTCATGCAGAAGATCCTAGGTTCCATCTCCAGAACATCGAAATGAAGATGGGTAAATCTTTCTGAAATCAGTGTAAATCATGGGTGTCCAAACTTTTCAGGCTGCGGGCCAGTCACATGGTTCAGGAAGCTGGATGCTATGGCCCGGGGGCTGGATGCACCCCCCAATGCCAATTCATCCATCTCATGAAGCCCTCGTTGCTTCTGGAAGTGGAAGTAAAACGCTTCCAGGAACGATGAGGGCTTTGTGGGCTGGATGAATTGGCATCGGGGGCTGCATCCGGCCCCAGGCCATAGTTTGGGCACTCCTGGTATAAAGTCACTACCAATTTAGGGTGGAGGATATTGAGCTTGATGACCTAATGACCTGGCTCACTGAAAGGCAACATTCTATGTCTTTAGAACCTTTTCTCCTAGGCTAATTTCCAAATGACTACGTTTGTTTTCACTACTACTGATGCTAGTTTTATAACTAGTACTACTCCTACTTTTTTATATATAGGTCTGTGGACATCGATGGAAAAACGTATTTTTTATTTCAGAACATAAACTTCCTAGTGGAGTTTGTTATGAGATACCTTCTGATTTTCGGACATTGCTGAGTCGGAGATTATGTCCTTGCTATAAGGGTATGTATTCAAGTTTTAGCTTGGTAGAAGGGGAAAACACCATCTTCATAAGAACTTACATCAGGCAAATGCTCAACATTCCATAGCTGGGAAACCAAAATTTACTCTTTATCTTTTAGGACATTTTGTGGCAGCCATAGTTAATTTCCAAAAGGAAATTTCTAATGTGCAAGAGAGGGAGAAGTCTGAGAGATGACCAAGATTTCAGAATGAAAGTTAAATTACACAACATTTAATATTACTGTAACCCTATGTAGTTGTTTTTTCTTTAACACAGAAATATTCTTGTGGAAACTGCATTTTATAAGATGTGGTTTTTCTCCATGTCCTGAATTTGTATTTTATGTGCTTTGCTTTACGGCCAGTTTTGGAAGGGGGAAAATAGACTTCATCTGCATGTCTGATTGCTCCAGCCACGTATCTTAAAGGCATTTGCACTGTAGGAGAAACAAACAAATTTGTACAGGAAATGCACATTTATCTGATTTGTTTTGTTTGATCCTGGGGCCAGTGCTGCTGCCGCCACAGCTTCTGTGTTGAAGAGATGGGAGGAATATACAGTATATGAAATGGGGTTGGGAATGAAATTTTAAGTTTATAATTATCCTTCAGATAATTCAGTTCTCCCACCTGCCTCCTACCCTTGACTTCAGCAGAGGCAACTTGATAATGCAGCCAGTCTATCTCTTGTGAAGTGAGGTGACTGGAATGTCACCAAGTCGATCCATCTTCTGTCCCACCCCATAGGAAAAAAATGGTTGTTCTCTTACCAGATATTGCCTAAAGTGGCAAAGGTGGGAAGGAAAACAGCAATGCCACCAGCTTAGCTTTTTAATAAAGTCTATTACCAAAAAAATATGGCTTAGAGTGGCATTTGTAGAAATGAGAATATTATCTACCAAAATTGTTTTTTGAAGTGGTAGCTGTGTTACTCTGGCAAGTATAGCAGAGAGTAAACAAAACATGACAAAAAAACGTTGTGGCACCTTTTTTAAAAATCCCCTATTTTAATGTTAGCTTTTGTGGATCAAGCCCACTTTGTCAGACATAAGAGTGAGCTTTCATGGTACCAATTTATACATATCGGGTACAGAGGCACACAATGTTTGGTTGGCTCAACACTGGTTTGCAGGCCTATCTGTTGAGCCAACCAACAAAAGCTAACATTAAAATACAGGAGTTAGTATTTAGGGGACCACAACTTGTTTTGTTTAGTTTAAAGGTAAAGGTTTCCCTTGCTCGAAAGCCAGTCGTATCCGACTCTAGGGGTCAGTGCTCATCTCTGTTTCAAAGCCGAAGAGTCAGCGCTATCTGCTTCTGCAGACGTTTCCGTGGTCATGTGGCAGGCATGACTACACACCAAATTGGTCTGTTGGTTTTGTTGTTCAGTTGCACAGTCGATTCTGACCCTTTGTGACCCCATGGACCACTCCCTGCCAGGCACCCCTGTCCTCCGCTATCCTCCTCAGCCCACCCAGCTCTGTGCCCAATGTATCTGCAATACCATCTAGCCATCTCGTTTTTGCCCCCCTTCTTCTTTTGTCCTCCACCTTTCCCAGGATCAAGGCTTTCTCAAGTGAATCTGGTTATACCAGAATAGAGTTTTGAAAGGAAGGATAAGCAATGATGATAACCAGAAGCGTAGCTTACCTTGCCGGGGCCCCGTATAAAAATTGTTTGGGGGCCCTTTAGATGTGGGGCGGAGCTAACGTCATGACATCATGACGTCATGGGGGGAGCCAACGTCATGACGTCATGACGTCGTGGGCGGGGCCAAAAATAAAAATAAAATAAATAAAAATAAAATAAATAAAATAGAATTAAAATGTAAAAAAAAAAAAAAACCACACACACCTCAACCCACCCACCCACCCGAAACACAAAACCTCACTTACCTTAATCCTGGGGCCTCTTCTTCCTCCGCCTCTGCTTCACCGCCGCCGCTGCTGCCGATCGCTCCCTCGCCGCGCACGGCGAAGGCAAGGGGCAGTTGTGGAAGGCGAGCGGGCGAAGCGAAGCAGCCCCGAGGCCCTCCCCCCGGTTGCCGCGGGGGCTCCCTGGCAGGCTGCGCCAGCCCGGGCGGCGCTCTCCACGGTCGCTGCTGGGGTGGGAGTCCACCAGCTGCAGGACCAGCTCGCGCGCCCCATCCCGCATGCAGGTGAGCTCCAGGCGCGCGCGGCAGGGGAGCTCCAGGCGCGCGCGGCAGGGGAGCTCCAGGCGTGCGCGGTAGGTCAGCTCCAGGCGCGCTCCAGGTGACCTGCCGCCTGCCGGGGGACGGGGCGCGCCCGCGAGCTGGTCCTGCAGCTGGTGGACTCCCACCCCAGCAGCGACCGTGGAGAGCGCCGCCCGGGCTGGCGCAGGCAGGGAGCCCCCGTGGCGACCAGGGGGAGGGCCTCGGAGTCGGGGCTGCCTCGCTGCTTACTCACTCCGACTCCGGCTTGTTTTTAAAAATGGCTCCAATAAAGTACGCATGCTCAGAAACTCAATCTGACACATGAGCAATGCATCAGATTGAGTTTCTGCGCATGCGCAGTAAATTTTTGGTCTTTTTTATTTTTAATTTTATTTTTTGCCGTTGGGGGCCCCCGTAGCCCGGGGGCCCCGTATAATTGATACGGCTGATACGGCGGTAGCTACGCCTCTGATGATAACATTCTGAACAGGACACTTTTTAAAATCCTTTATTCTTCTGGTATTACTAAGCAGGATATTATCTAGCAGTCATTGCCCATAGTGCTAGTTAATCCCAACCCTTTTGTCAAAACAGCTGCAAAGAATTTGTAATGTTATTCAGGAAAGATTATTGTTTCAGTTGCTTGGGATTTTTTAAAAATAAATAAATAATCTTCATTTTTCTATATTTTGCTGAAAATATTCAGATTTCTGGAAACGATTTGGAGAAAAATACGGGTCCTGCCAGGCTGGAATATCAACATATTACATGGAGGTGTGCATTTAAAGAATATGGGTTCTCTGCTAAAGCTATTCATTTCTGCTTTAATTCTAGGAATGAAAATGTCCTTTTATTTTGTTTGTTTTTTCTTTGCAGTACATCTATATTTCCCTAAGCAACAAGACAATAGCAATTAAAGATATATAACAAAAACACTTATATCCTGCCCATAGCGCTTAGTACACTCTCTGGGAGGTTCACAATGTAATTAGCATTTTGCCTCCAACATAGTTGCTACTCATTTTACCAACCTCAGAAGGATGGAAGGCTGCATTGACCTTGATCCCCATCAGGATCAAACTCACATCAGCAGTTTTGGCTGCGGTAAAGCAATTTAACCACTGCACCACCTGGGGTCATATTATATATTATTTATTAGTTACATTGATAATTCTATTTCCCCCAGTGAATTCAAATTGACATATATGGCTGTCACCAGCATCACCCTTGCAACAATCCTAAAGGTGGGAGACTGAAAGCAAGCAAAGTGGCCTGAAGTTATTCATTAGGTTTCATCCTGGATCAGTAGAGATTTGAACCTGAATCTTCAAAATCCTTGTCTAGCACTCAAGCCATCACACAGTTATGTGTTTTTAACACATTGTCAGGCTTCCTTGAATGAAGCTGATATTTGGGGTTTGAGGGAGAATAAGTTGTCATGATGTGTAATCTGTGCCAAAAAAGAAGAGGGAGAATGTGTCATTTTTGTTTTGCTAGTCAGAGAGAGTGATTGCAGAGGGAAATAGATGGCAATCTAGACTGCTTGTGGAATGATTCAGTGCAGTCTTTCCCCTGGTGATTACCTAACACATGGGGAAATTTTCCCCAGCCTGACCCCAGCCTGAATGTTTTTGGAGATAGTGTTGGAGGGATTGCTTGCCATAATGGCTATTTGGTTTTAGCTGGTTTGATAAGTATATGAGAATGTACTTTTTCTGTGGCAGCAACTTTATCATACTGCTTTAAATTTGCAGCAAGTGAGAGCTAGTATAGTGTAGCAGATTGAGCGTTGGACTGAGACTCAAAAGACCTTGGTTCAAAGGCTTTGCTAGGCTTCTGAGTCTTACTGGGTGGCCCAAAACATTTAGGTCTCCTTGTGAATAACATGCAGAATATCTCTCAACAGAGTCCTGACAGGTTGATCAGGAAAATGTCTTGGATGGGGAAATGTGTGTGGCAACAGGAAAACAATCTCTTCTATATCTCTCACACTTCAGAAACTCAATGAAGGTCATGATAGGTTCAGATTGAATTGATGACATATAACACAACTCTTCACAAAAGTCACTATATTCTTACTGAGTTTTTGACAGGTAGTCAAAACTGTATAATTTTGTTTGGCCTTTGGGTTTTTTTGTGATTGTGATTCTATTGCAAATTACTTCATGGGGTATGGTGGGCAGAAAAGTGATCTACTGTATAAATATTTCTAATAAACAAACAAGTAGATAAACATTGTATTGTGTCCTGTGCAGTTTTTGGTCCCATGGCTGCACCTTGGGACCAAGGAGAAGCAACTGATCTAAGAAGTAGCTCTGTTCCATTGTAGAATAATGCAGTCGTGTTTCAAATGTAGCTGTGGAAATGGCTGCTGGCATTATTACTCATTTAAGCCAATCTATTTTCTCTGGCTGCATTTCCACACACCATGTATTTTTTTTTAAAAAATGTAATTTCATTGGAACAAGACTTTTTAACATGCTACATAGAATATATATATTTAAAACACAAAATTATCATCTCTGTTTTGAAAACATAAACAATAAAATGTAAGAGTTGCTTAGGCAAGTGGGGCGGCATAAAATCAAACAATTAAATTAAATCTTTCAGAGTAACCTATTCAGAGCAGTAATAAAACAAACAAGAATCTATATGGAGTTGTAAGGATTATTGTACTCCACTGCATACTTTTCCATTATGTTCTGAATAAAAATCATTAAGTTCTAAAATGTTCTACAGAGAAGAGCAGGGCTGCCCACCCCCTTTGCTTACAGATTGCTTGAGATTCTTTGCAGATGTAATCTTTAGCAATAGAAAACCTAAGCACATTAAACATTTGCCATCCATTTGAGCCTCTTTCTGTATGCCAAATAATGTAACCAATTGAACAAACTTCACTATTGTTAGGTAGCACCAGAGACTTTAAAGCATACAGAGCAGGAATAAATATGACTCACTCTGATTATCTTTAAGAACTTAAGACTTAAGCCTTTTGTTTTCTTCCAGGATTTAATTATTATGGGAGCTCCAGGATCAGATTATTGGACTGGATCCATCTTTGTATACAATAAAACAGCAAATATCTTCCTGTCATATGTGGATGAAAATCAAGTAAAGTCTGGGAGTTATTTAGGTGATTGAAATATTTTATCAGTATGTCTTTCTATGATTCTCTAGGTTGAGAGAGAGAGAAAGAGAGTGATTAAAAAAAAAACAAATAAGAGTGACTGCTTTATTCCTGGTTAGAAACAGACATCTTCCTCTTCTGTTGTAGCAGGATAGGGTTAGTGGTCCTACTCTGATAAAGGGAAATGAATTTTTACATAACTCGAAGCGAACCCATAGGAAATTGTGTTATGTAAATTTATGTAAATCGGGACATTTATGTAAATTGGGACATGGTTTTAGCACAACATCATTATGTAAGTCAAATTTTATGTAACTCGGGGCATTTGTAAGTCGGAGTTTTCCTGTACTGTCATTGCAGAATAATGTTCACAGGTCACATGTTTGTTCTATCAACATGGAAAGGGGCTTATTGTTTCCACCAGAGGACCAATCACCAAACCAAATGAAGCTAATTTACAACTTTCAAAGCTTGAATGATGTTGGAGGATATCATGCCTCCTTTACTGTTTAAATTTGCTCTTATAATAGAAAACTCCTAGTTTCATGTGTTTTGGCCTTAAGATTCAGAATGAATTCAACTTGGCAGTCATTTTTGCAAAGAAATAGCCTACTGCAGAATTTCTCAACCTTAAATAAATACATTTGTGTCAGAATTACTCTGGGTTGAAAGGATTTTTGCTGGAGAAACTCCACTCAGGGGATGCCTGAATGAGGTTCCTTTCGTGTCCCCAAGATCCGTTGTTGGGTCCCCAGGTGTTCTTGGACTTCAATTACCAGAAGTCTATGTCAGTACACCTGCTGATTAGGGCTTCTGGGAATTGAAGGACAAGAACATCTGGGGCGATAGATTGAAAAACCCTGGCTTACAGAATTATTTTCCATATGATAAATTTCAGCAGCCCCATCTACAATTCAAGAATATTCTAACGTGTATTGTTTTGCCTGCACAATAAAAATAGTCTCTGTTAATCTCAGTGTCAAAAATCTGCCACCTGTGCATGCGTACGTGTTTATTGGCTGCCTCCACTGAAATAACTGGGGAAACATTTCTGTGACAGAGGCTTTTGTGAGAAAAGCCACAGTGAACCTCCTGCACCCGGGACAAATTTAGTAATTGAATCAAGGTATAAATAACTATAACAGCAGTGCATCTCATATATGACTGATGGGAGATTTGTAGAAGCAGTTTCCCATTATATAATTCATCTTTTATTAGGAGAAACAATAAAGAGCCCCTTGGCATCTCAAAGGCTAGCAAGATTTTATTTGGCACAAGCTTTTGTGGTCCATGGTCCACATCATCAGATACAATTGCATCTGATAATGTAAGGTGCCACATTACCCTGTGGACTACGGAGGATGGCAGATGACAGAGGAGCCTAGTATGCTGTGGTCCATGGGGTTGCAAAATGTTGGCCTCAACTGCAACTGAACAACAACACCCAAAGAGTCATTTTTTACAATATATTTAGACATTTTCAAGAAGTTACCATGTCCCCAGATACAGTACTTGTGTAACTCAGCACTTTAATATTATATTATTTCTGTTTTTATTGGGATGTAAGCCGCCCAGAGTCGGGTCCCCCCGATTGGGGCGGGGTATTAAATTTAATAAATAATAATAATAATAATATGGAATAATTCCTTCAACTTTAATTGGCAATTGGGCAGGATATTGTTGTGTATTTTACTGAACTGTAAACCCATTGTGTTCATTCATGTATGCCCTTTTTATTAATAGGTTATGCTGTTGGAGCAGGTCACTTCTTGTCACCAAGTAGTACAGAAGTAATTGGAGGTGCTCCCCAGCAGGAGCAGACTGGTAAAGTAAGAATTCATGTTGTTGTTGTTACAATGGTGGTAATATAAGAACAAATATGCCATATGAAGTAGTGCGGAAGATATGTTTGTCAGATGTTCTATGATGTAATTTCCCCACATATATGTGGGGAAATATGTGACATAACTGGCACGCCTGATGGCTGTCCCCATCTCCCCCCCCCTTTTTTTTGTGCACTTGGGCCCTGAAAGGTTCGCTACCACTGTTCTAGGTCATTGTTTAGCTAGTTTTCTCCAAGACATTTAGAGAGGAGAGTGTCCAGGCCTTTCTCTCACACTTTCTGTACGTGGAGAGCAATGTGTCTACAGAGGAGAGGTTTCAGCTCATACATAGGCTTTGTGTATGAGGAAGAACCCTAGAAAATTATGTTTGCAGGAACCTCTCCATTACAAAATATCACTTTTATTCAGGGAAAGTAAAAGCATTCTTCTTATGCCTATTGAAAACAAGAGGATAATTGATGAATTTACAGGCTTTACGTCTCTGTTTTCTTTCATTGGAACAATGCTGTAACTAACCACAAGGGGAACCATGGCAGGAGGTATATATTAATACAATGTGTCGGGCATCTCATGGAATATTATTTATTTATTTTATTTATACTGCACCTTCCCCCCCCCACAGTACCCAAAACAACTTACAATATTAAAACAAACTATATTTAAAAGGTTTAAAATTACAATACATTATTCACAGTATTTTAAAAAAACACTATATTAAAACACAGCATTAAAAAAACACTGCTTTAAAACTAGTAGATAAAAACAGTTAAAAACAATTCAAATAACACATTAAAATATAAAGACATAAATGCTTACTACTTTTAAGCACCTATATAAAAGTATTGTCCAAAGATGGGATTTGGAGTAGATGGATGCTTGAGGTTAAAAACAGAGTGAAGATGTTCTCTATGACAACTTGGCTTACCTTGGGTTTCTTCTACTGCCTACTGAATGTGTTTCTGCTCTTAGGAGGTCTGTGATGCAATTAACACCTGTTCTCTCTCTATTTTAGGCATACATATTTAAAATAGAGCCACGTCGCCTCTCAATTCTGACTGAATTAAAGGGAAAAAAGGTAACATTTTACGCTTCTAAAGGTTCAACTACATACACCCAGTGTCATGATGAATCAGTTTCTAATACTCTTCTTTGCGTTCAGCTTGGTTCTTATTTTGGAGCTACACTCTGTGCAGTGGATCTTAATGGAGATGGCCTCTCAGATTTACTTGTTGGAGCACCAATGCATAGTAAGCTCAGAGAAGAAGGAAGAGTTTTTGTTTACATCAACTCAGGATCAGTGAGTATTTCTTTATTTTATCACAAGTGTGCTATGTGTTTATTCAAAGAAAATGCTAACACACACAAGAAAACCCCCAACTTTTCATACATGAATCTTGTCCTTTGAGCACCATCCCAGAAGAGGCAAAAGTCTTCTGTCTTTGCATTGTGGTGACACCGGGAAGACATGTCTGACAAATTTACATCCTTTCATAAGCTGTTGAAAGCGCAGGAACTTTGCTATAAACAAGCTTGCTAGTCCTGTGACCTATTGTACATTACACTAGTACCCCGAATAACGTTATGACTTGGTTCCACAAGTCCCGTCGTTATCCGGTTTTTAACGTTGTGCGATACATTGAACACACAATGTTAAAAAAAGCCCTGTTTCCCTGGAGGCTGCAGGAAGCCAGAACGTCGGGATTTGAATCCTGACATTCTGGCTTGCTGCTGCCTCCAGGGAGGTGGGGGAACTTTGGAAACAGCTTGGAGCGGGTCTCCCCACCTCCCTGGACCCGGCGGGGGGTCAGAGACCCCAAAATTGGTAAAAAAAAGTCCGGTTTTTTTTACCAATTTTGGGGTTTCTGACCCCCCCCCCCGCTGGGTCCAGGGAGGTGTGGGGACCCGATCCAAGGTGTTTCTGGGCTTCCCCGACGTCCTGAGCCAGTGCAGCAAGCCAGAATGTCGGGATTCGAACCCTGACATTCTGGCTTGCTGCACTGGCTCAGGACGTCGGGGAAGCCCAGAAACACCTTGGATCGTGTCTGCCCACCTCCCTGGACCCGGCGGGGGGGTCAGAAACCCCAAAATTGGTAAAAAAAAGGATGGTTTTTTTTTTACCAATTTTGGGGTCTCTGACCCCCCCGGCCGGGTCCAGGGAGGTAGGGAGACCCGATCCAAGGTGTTTCTGGGCTTCCCCGACGTCCTCAGCCAGAGCAGCAAGCCAGAATGTCGGGATTCGAACCCTGACATTCTGGCTTGCTGCACTGGCTGAGGATGTCGGGGAAGCCCAGAAACACCTTGGATCGGGTCCCCTGCCTGCTCCAGAGAGATCAGAGGACCCGATCTACAGCTGCAGGGTGGCTGGGGAAGCTGACGGGGACTCCCTGTCGGCTTCCCTAGCCACCCGCCCATGCCTCCGCAGCTGTGGGGTGGCTGGGTAAGCCGATGGGGGAGCCCCCCGTCAGCTTTCCAGCCTCCCCACCCCTGCCTCCGTAGCTGCAGGGTGGCTGGGAAGCTGAACGGAGAACCCCGTTCAGCTTTCCACCCACTCTGCTGCTAAGAAGTACTGTATCGTATAACGTTAAAATCGCGTTATTTGAAACATGATTTTTCCAAAAATCTTGTCACGTTATACGGTTTTAGTGCTATATGATACTCACGTTATACGGGGTATTACTGTATAAGCAAATCTGTATCATAGACATCTGTAATTTATTTATCTTATTTATTGCTTTCTTTCTTTCTTCCTTTTTTTGCTAACATAAGGCCCAAGAAAACTTGTGCAATATTTGCTCTGGATGAAGCGGATTATCTGGAGCCTTTTCAGTCAGGATTCAGGCCCGGATATGATACAGAAACTGCACTGGTCGCATTGGTGGATGATCTCTGGAGAGAGCGGGATGGAGGTCACCTGTCTATCCTGGCTCTTCTCGATCATGATATCCTCTTGGGAAGGCTCCAAGGATTGGGGATCCAGGGCACTGTGTTGGCCTGGTTTTCCTCATTTCTGAGGGGCAGGACCCAGTCGGTATGGCTGGAGAATGAGAGGTCCGGCCCTAGGCTCCTCCAATATGGGGTGCCTCAGGGCTCAGTACTCTCACTTCTCCTATTTAACATCTACATTAAGCCACTGGGTGAGATCATCTGTTCCCATGGGGGTAAGGTACCACCAATATGCAGATGATACCCAGTTGTACATCTCAGCCCGTGGGGACCCAAGCGGTGCAGTGGAAGTCCTATCTAGGTGCCTGGAGGCTGTCAGGGTCTGGATGGGCGAAAACAGGCTACAGCTGAATCCCGGCAAGACTGAGTGGCTATGGGTAAGGGGCCCTGTGTTATCCCGGGAGCTGCCAGCTTTGGTTCTGGACGGGGCAGTCTTGCCCCAAACAGACCCAATGCGTAATCTGGGGCTCTTGGACTCACGACTACTGTTCGAAGAGCAGGTGGCAGTCGTGGCCAGGAGGGCTTTTGCACAACTTCGTGTAATACACCAGTTACGCCCACTCCTACACCGGGACTCCTTGCTCAAGGTCACACATGCTCTGGTCACCTCCAGACTTGATTATTGTAATGCGCTCTACATGGGTCTGCCCTTGATGGCCATTCGGAGGCTACAGCTGGCCCAGAATGCGGCTGCTAGGGAAGTGATGGGGTGCGGGCGCTATGCTCGTGCCTCACCACTGCTTCGGCAGCTGCACTGGCTGCCAGTATGTCTCTGGGTGCAATTCAAGGTGCTGGTTATTACCTTTAAAGCCCTATATGGTAGTGGGCCAGGATACCTTAGAGACCGCGTCACCCCAAGAACGTCTTTCCATCCCACCAGGGCGGATCGGAGAGGCTCTCTTGTAATTCCATCGACTAGAGAGGCACACCTCTCTAGCACTAGGAGGAGGGGCTTCTCTGTGACTGCCCCGGCCCTTTGGAACCTCCTGCCAATCGAGCTATGACTACAGACAGAGCTCCTGCCCTTTCGGAAGGGCCTTAAAACCTGGCTGGCAGGGCAAGTGTGGGGATTAAAGAATGTTGGATCTCATGTTGGGTGGCTGATCTAATGAGACAGCCACCCTCCCTGCTCTTGCCTTCCTGCTCTTGCCCCTCGTTCTCTTAAAACTCTTGTAATCTGTAAAGTTTAATTTCTTTTAGCTTAATTTTTAGTATTATATTAATCACATTCTTAATTTTTAACAGTTAAGTGAATTTTAATATATATGGGGCACGTTGGAACTGTCCTACTGGTTTTATATCTACTTATGAACTGTGGTTTTAAGCTATGTATTTTTCTAATTTATGTTCTAAGCCCAGAGTTGGGTCTACCTGATTGGGGCGGGATAACAAATTGGAGCAAATAAAATAAATAAATATTTAAGGAAAATGTATGTGTAGATCTGTATTTACTGAAAAGACAGAGTACATTTTGAAAAACAGCAAAGAGCTCCAGCTGGAGTTACACAGGAAGAAATAACATGGTAAATGTTGAACTTGTCCTGGACTTAATCAGGTCAGAGAATGGCTCCATATTTTAAACAGATTAATATCTAATCCCTGCAGAGAAGACAAAAAGTGGGCTCTGAGGATTATGCTCCCTCACGTCTTTTAAAAATATGAGTAAGCATTTTCTTCCTCTCAGAGACATATTCTGTGTGAAAAATTCTACCTACAAGTGATGCAATCTGTCCAGCATTATCTGTCAAGGTCAGATGACTTATACCTGATTATTGTCCTAGGAGTCTTACAGAAGCTATTGACTTCCAGGGAACATATTGGAAACCTATGTTCATCACAGCTAAAATTTATCCCAATGACAGGATTAAATCCAGAATGAAATTAGACAATCATTTCTAGTCATATTAAAATTCATTTGGATGTCAATAACTCTTCCAGGGGTTGCAATAATTCAAGCAACATCAACTTGTCTATTTCTACAAACTTTATCTGCTTTGAATACATTTGTTCCATGTACTCAGATATACCCTGTCCAAAGAATACTTCACAGGAAATGTCCAAAAGTCTTATACATTAAAAATTAGTAGGTATATATGCTAACAGAACTTAAATTGCAGACAGATATGAATCCTGAATACAGGAGGATAAAAATACAGAATTGCTTTGGTTCTAAATCAATTCTTGTAACATGTGAGAAGTTATTGATTTACCATAAAATGTCAAGATCAAAAATTTAAATGCATATTAAAATATTAAAAGCCATTTAAGGACATTTAAATTGCAAAATTCAAGAGCTAAAATACAAAAGCTCACAGTTTAAAAGAGTATTTTAAAACATTTTATCTACATCTCTAAAATACCTCACTTTAAAAATAAAAAGCACTTCTTAAAAATTTACAGTCCATAAAGATAAAATATAGAAAAGATGTTGCATGTCTTGAAGTATTAGAGCTGTTAAAAGCAAAAATGTTAAAGTAAAAAGCATTTCTTAACCTTTCAGCATGTTAAAATGAGCTAATACAAACAAAAGCTACGTTTTTCTCACCCACCATGCCTAATTAAGTCTGTGGAGAAAAAAGTTACCTGTGTGCCTCTGTGTCCTTGTGAGGTATTTTTTCTGACCTATTTTATACTCATTTGGATCTCTTATCAAAATGTAAACATTTCTTATCCTGCAAGGTAGCTGCTTGCTATAGCCAATTGTTTACAGAACTGGCTACTTAGCTGGCTGCAACAAAAATGTACTAAGGTTTTAGGTGGTCTGATCTGGTTATTAAGCCATGTGTTTGCAAATGGGCAATCTTAAATCAGTTGTGTATCAGTTTACCCATCACAAGTAGGTGGTGCAGTTGCATAACAAATATTCCCCCCCCCCCTCATTCATTACAGTGTCCATTCACAGTTAGGTTTATGGTTCTCAAGATAAACAACATTCCAAAAGCCAATTCTAGTATGATAAAACACATGTGGCTGGTACAGTATTTTGATTCTGTGACCTCACTCCGCTGATGAGCAAAGAAACTGCTATATAAACTATTCTCCAAGCTGCTGTTTAAAACTGCTTTCACTTTCAGAGTTACTTTCTCTATAGCCATGTCAGTTATTTCAGCACTCTGTACCTGCTCATAGCATACCTTGACAATCTGATACTACAGTATGTGGGGAGAAGGACTGACTATTATGTATGCAACAGTTTCCTTGCACTATGAATGGACTTGAACCTATGCCATTATATTGTAGCTTGTCTTCTTACATGTGAGCCATACAATTGTATCCGTGTCTTGTTTCAATGCACTTGCTTCTTCTCTTAGTGAATGCTGCTTTGCTACTTTTTAACTTCTTCCCCATGTATGGGAAGTAGTATTCCTCAGTGCTTGACAATTATCTGCTTGAGCTCTGGGTCTTGTTTCTTTAGGAATGGTATGAGTAAGTTATGTATCTGTCTGAATATGGGAGTTCAGTTCTTTACTGTGCATCCCAAGAGAAGAGCTAGCCTGTGTACTCTTTGGCAAACTGCACAGTTCTAGGATGTTCCCAGAAGAAGAGAATAGTAATTGACTTTTAAGTACACTTTACCTAGAAAACCCTGGAAAGGACACCATAAGGCAGAATTCACTTCACGGTACACAAGTCAATTCTCTTTGAACTCTGTAGCCTTATAGGCTGCTTCCAGCTTCGTTAATCCATGATTCTATGATGATGGTGGTGGTGAAGATGAAGATGGTGATTTTCTGTGAACAAGAAATTTGAGAAGGACCCAGTTGAAGTGTGGTTTTTAAAATTACAGTATATTGTATTCACATACAAAGGAATGCAGACTTACTCTATCAGTCTTATGACTTTTAATGAATCATGATTCTTAATGAGTTGAAAGTACTACTAATTACCATATAGAAGATATGGTCTTGTCATTCCATCCTTTGAAAGGACAGTTGGATAACACAATTGCAGTGAAATAAAGGCAAGAATTTACTAACCATATATGTCAGTGAAATCTAATGCGATTTGCATTCTAGGCTCATTACCAGAAAAACAGAGTAATATGAGTAAATAAATAAGATCCAGTACTTTGATTTCATGCATCATTTAGTGCAAAAATCAGCTAAGCTTGTGCTTATAAAATAAGGGCCAACGATCTATTTCAATATCTATGCCAACATAAATCCAATGGCAATAATTTCAGACATAAAGTACTACTAGTTGAGACATTGTATTTTGTATTTCTTGTCATGTGCCAAGCCACATAACTGGTTTGTGACAAGAAATCAAGTGGTGTCTTTACTAGCAGCAATTAACTCCTAAGTTTAAACTGTTGGATTTAATGCCAGTGGATATAAGTTACAGGATTCTGAATAATCTATGGAGAGCAGGATTTGATAAAATGGATAGAATAAAGGTTTTATACTGATGGCAATATATAAGTTATAAGATAAAAATTGTCTTAGTAATTTTCAATGGAAAAGTTTAAGGAGATGCTTAATTCTTTCATGTTGAAATATCACTGATTTAACAGTTTTTGTCTCTTGGTCAAGCAGAGAATTCTTATTTTTCTCCCGCAGAGTTTGCACAGAGTCTGCCTTCCATCACCTGTGGGTCACTAATGCACAGTGAAATTCAGCACAGATTATTTGGGTTCTAAAAGTGCTATCTCAATGTACCTGTAGTTTCTCTTGGGATGAAGAACTATAATTTTCTTCTAGGGAGCAGAGATGATCGAATTGGAAACAGCACTGATGGGGAGTGATCTGTATGCAGCAAGATTTGGGGATGCCATTGCCAATTTAGGAGACATTGATAATGATGGCTTTGAAGGTACGAACAATTCTATTTAAAAATCTATGGTAATAAAAATGGAAAGGAACAGTAGTCAGTTTATCAGTACCTCTAAACACAGTTATTCTGAAACAACTAAGGCATGGAACAACATTTTGGTCAGTCAAAGTATTATCAGTTTGATGTTTTGCATATAATACCTGATACTTATGGCTCACTGCTGATGAAAGAATAATATTTCTAACCTTGAATTGCTTTCTTTCAGTAGCAGTTGCTTTCTAGACCTCTAGGAAATATGGTACTCAGGAAAGCTGATCCTATGATAAGGTAGAGTGATGCAATGATAATAGTCTATCGGTCTATCTGGTAGTTTTCTCTCTCAGTTGGAGGACACTGCTTGATTGGCTACCAAAAACATTTTTTTAAAATAAAACTTTGACACACACACACCCTGCCGCCGGTACTTTTAGTCAAAGCTAGATGCATTTTAGTAATGCTTGTCCTTTAGTACAGCCATAATTGTGCTTTAGGTAATAGGGAGGGTTGCCATCTTTTTCCTCTGAATAACTTTTCAGGAATAAAACTACCCAGCATTTAAGACATTTATTTGCTGAAAACCAGTTGACTTCATTTGCTTTTTAACTTCCATGTCCATCATCATGAAACAATAATCAGTTGTTTTGAGTATTTTTAAAGGAGGGAAATAAGTACTTTGGCTTAAATATATAGTACCTCTACTGGAGAATTTATACTCACTGAAAATTTAGCCATAAATTTCTACTGTCATCAAGGCTCTTTGTATGATGAATTAATTTTGATCTTCAATGACACAAGCAAAAATGGGAAAAGGAAGTTTGGAAGAAATGGAACTATTGATACAAATTTCACATGAACATTATTATTATTATTAATTATTATTATTATTAATAAATTTAAATTTATATGCCGCCCTACTCGGTGAAAACCGACTCAGGGCGGCTCACAACATACAATCAAATACAATGTAACAATTCAATAGAACAACACAATGTCACAATATAGTGAAATATACATCAATAATTCAAACAATAGAATATCATAAAATACAATACAGTAAGATAAAACCCCAATATACGTCATAAAGTTACAAAAATATTACAAAAAACATAGGAACATTACACAATCTTACAAAGAAAAAAAATGTTACAAAAAGGCATCCCCACCCTACCCACCCCGGATCCTACCCATTAAGGTGGTGGCCACCAACCGACTAGTCCCCTTCCTTCTGTCCAAGGGAAAGGAGAAGGGCAATGTGTCCATCCAACATGTAGGTGCTGCCACAAAACCCCAGCCTAGAAAAAGTTTAGCAAACACAGACTGGCTGAAGGAGGGTGGTGTTGGAATCAGCTGGGGAATGGTGTTTTCTTCCTCCCAGAACTGCAGCCGGCTTTTTCACTCCTGGCTTTGGAGGGTGGTGTTGGAATCAGCTGGGGCCTGGTGTTTTCTTCCTCCCAGAACTGCAGCCGGCTTTTTCACTCCTGGCTTTGGAGGGTGGTGTTGGAATCAGCTGGGGCCTGGTGTTTTCTTCCTCCCAGAACTGCAGCCGGCTTTTTCACTCCTGGCTTTGGAGGGTGGTGTTGGAATCAGCTGGGGCCTGGTGTTTTTCTATCAGTAGCAACTGGTTTTCCCCAAAACGGGTTGCACACTCAATTTCAGGCAAAATTCCTCTGACTTCCTGCCTGTGATATAGACTTATGTGTGTGCTTGCATGAAAAATGTTGGGTCGAAGTCTTTTTGTTGCCCTATGCTCTATGTCAAATCATCCAGCTCTGTCCTTTGGGTTTCCTAAGCAGGAAACAAAAACAAATTAAACAAGGTCTTAATTTTTAATACATTGTGGATTAGCAGCCTCTACCTCTGTCCTTCAGATACTGTATATGACATTTTCATATGAATTGCTGAAAAGCCCATTTTAGACCCAGCTGAAGATTCTGAACTCATTTGTAAAGACTGTCTTTTCATCAACAGCACTTCATTAGCAAACCAAGGAGCTAGAATGTCTCTACTCCATAGGATGGGATGGTTAGAGTTACCATGTCCATCCCTTGGGCCATTTCCCCATTCTAGAGATTAACCAGTTTCTTCAGGATTCACAAGTTGATCTGCCACCCACCTGGTGCAGACCATCTTAATCAACACCTCCCAGATCTGATAATTCTGTGAAAATCTCCAAGCGCTGGCTACTAATATTTTGCAGTTTTATTGGCAAGAAATGGCCACAGTGCTTCCCTTTTTGAAAAAATGCTCTGGATGTAAGATGGATATTTTACTATCCATATTTATTGGTGTGACTCTGTAAATGACTGTGTTGAGATAACTAGTGAGTTCCATTAATAGGGTTAAATTTAAAAATATTTGCATGCTTGCATTTTGCTTTTCACTTGCATTAAGATGAACACCACATATATGTGTCAGTGAGATCATTTTGTGAAAGAAAGCCAAACTGCTTTGATGATGATGATGATGATGATGATGATGATGATGATGATGATGATGATGATGATGATGATGATGATGATGATGATGATGATGATGATGATGATGATGATGATGATAATAATAATAATAATAATAATAATAATAATAATAATAATAATAATAATACTGTAATATGCTTTTAAGTCAATTCTGACTTACAGTTACCCTTTCCAGGATTTTCTAGGTAAGAATACACAGAAGTGGTTCACCATTTCCTTCTCTTGGGGATGCCCTGGGTGTCTGCATCTTGCCCATGTCTACTCAGGTGGGCTCTTCTAGAAGGCACACCGGGGACCTGAACTCCCAACCTCTAACTCTACTGCTAGGCTAAGGGTCAGCAAACCTCACTTTCCAGTTGTTTTTGGACTTCAATTCCCAGGTGCCCCAGTCAGTACATAAGGGCTTCTGGGAATTGAAATCCAAGAACATCTGGAGAGCCAAGTTTGCTGACCCCTGTAATAGGCTATCTAGACAGGGCTGAAACGTTCTCTTTATTACATGCTAATATATTAGCTCATAAAAATCAAAGTTCTGCACCTTAAAAAACTGAACAAGTAGTAATTCTTCTGAAAATAATTATTTTAGTAGAGAAAAAGGATTTTAAAAAAAAGAACAAAAGCTAACCAAATTCTGCTTCTCTCACTCTGAGGTTTAGCCAATTGTGTGTTGCCCCCTTCTCCACCCAGCCCAGCCATTCTCCTAATAATTTTTAACGGCTAATTAAACAATTAGTAGAGATGGAAAATTGTGTTTCCTACCTTTCAAGTTGGAGTAAATTAGTCTTTTATCTCCCTACATAAAAACAAATACATATGCACACAAAATGTATGTGCCCTGGAATCTTTAATGTCTTTAATCTAAAATTTAATTTTCATTTTGTTTGTTTATAGATGTAGCCATTGGAGCTCCACAGGAAAATGACTTAGAAGGGTCAGTTTACATATATAATGGCAGGAAGGATGGCATATCACCAGTTTTCTCACAGGTAGGACTCTCTAAACTGTCAGTGTGACTACAATTTATAAAAGTACCCACTTGTTTGTGTTGTTGTTCAGCTGTACAGTCGATTCCGACCCTTCACGACCCCATGGACCACCGCCCTCCAAGCAGTGGTCTACTTGTTTACCCACTTTTTTTACCCAGAACACAGAATGGAACACAAGGGCAACACAGTCCCTGCCTTGAAGATGTGCAGTTTAAGGACCCTTGTAGACAACATACTTCCCAAAGGCAAGATAGTCCATCAGAACAGTCACTGGTTGATTTGGATAGAAAGCTATCGAGGAAGATGAGAAGGAACTATTCACTTAGTCCTTTTCTCATTTATTAAGGAAAAGATGTTGCATTGTATGAGTGGTAATATAAAATGAGGCTTAAGGTTTTGTTACACTATATTACAAAAATTACAAAAGCAACCTGAAGTAGTTGTTCAAGCAGCACCAGTTTCATGAGTACCAATAAAAATGCATTCTGTTCAAGAAGTAGACCCCCCCCCCAATCCCCAAGGAGAACCCCATTCCACATGAGACAGGAGAAATTTTGGTTGAATAATTCTTTCAATCCTAAGCATTCCTTTTCCCCATCAATGCTCATGTCTTACCAAAGTGAGGAAAAGTTGATGTGATATGGGATTTCCCCCTCATACAGTGACTTGGAAAGCCCTAGTAAGGAAATATTAAGGGGAAAGTGTCCTGTGGAGTGGAAAGTAACATTATTTAAATATTGGATGTAAAAACACCACAGTGAGAAAAGGCTGATTTGGTTTATTATCTTATTAGTCATGTACAGCTAATACTTCAAACATTGTGACGGGGGGCACTTCTTAAATGACTATCTTAATTTTTTTAGAGAATACAGGGACATCAAATCAGCACCACTTTACGCATGTTTGGTCAATCCATATCTGGGGGAATCGATGTAGACAAGAATGGATATTCAGGTGAGTTAAGCATTTTGCTTTAGAATGGCTTGTCTAAAACAGCAGTGGGAAATGTGGTAGTGTTTGTTCTCTACCTAATTTCTAAAATGGAGGTGGGATACAAATGATACAAATGAATAGAATATTAGGTTTTTTAGGTAAAGGTTGCCCTTGTTGGGAGCCAGTTGTATACAACTCTAGGGTTCAGTGCTCATCTCTGTTTACAGCCAAAGAGCCAGTGCTGTCTGCATCTGCAGATGTTTCCATGGACATGTGGCAGGCATTCCTGCTTGTTTACCTTCCCACCGAACTGGTACCTGTTTATTTACTTGCAATTTCTTGCTTTCGAACTGCTAGGTTGGCAGGAGCTGCGACAGAGACAGGAGCTTATTCCATCATGAAGTACTCGGGTCTCGAACTGCTGACCTGCTGAGCTTCCAGTCATCAAGTTCAGCATCTTAGCCACTTGAGCCACCGGCTTTTAAAACAATCATGTTATAAGTCCATAGAATTCTGTCTCAGCATGTAGCATAGAAGTTATAGTAAGGGAAAACTTTAGAGGAGAACCTACCACATGTTTGTTTTCCTTTCTCCTGAGCACAAAATTTCCATTATGAAGAGGTTTATCCTTTATCCATCATTAGTTTTGTCTTATTTTTCAGATTACATGCTTATTTTTTTTACAATTGAACGATCTTGTCAATCTTGTTAAGAAAATTCTGGCTGAATAGCTGTATGTTTATTGACTTTGCTCTTAGAATTGTTGTATAAGTCAAATAGCAGCTGTGATATTTACCAATTGCTGATGAGAGGAATAAAAGCAACACACCTATATCTCAATTATTCTTTCTTGGAAGTTCTCATGGTAGATGTGTCTTAATGTATCACCATATCCCCTCTAATTAATAATGTGCAAATAGCAATTTAATACAGTCCAGAGGTGAATATGCAATAAAGGGACTGTGTCTGAGAGAAGATTTGTTATGACTAATGATCATCATCAATCTGGTTGTATTTTTCCCTATAGATGTAGCAGTTGGCGCTTTTCTGTCAAATTCTGCTGTGCTGCTGAGGTGAGCGGAATACATTTCAGTGCTTAGAGACAAGTGGACATAATGGTAAATTATGAGGTGCCATTAGATAAATTTGCAGTGCGCTACTGACTTCATAAGGCTTTTTACCAAGCTCTGAATTTAGCCATTAACCTCTGGAGTTCTAAATCCACTAGTTCATTTAATACATTGGCACATACAGAAAGAAATATATGACTGTGGTATTACTAAGAAATTATCGTTGCAGAGATCATGTTAAAATCCATATGCCAAACAAAGTTATGGGGAACATTATAAAAATGTAACTAGTTAATATTAAATCTTAGCAGCCTTAAAAGTAGCTCAAACTGGATGCAATTTTAGCTGATTCCTTTTTGACTGGTTCAACATTGGATTAAAGCAGTGTTTCCCAAACTTTGGTTTCTGGACTTCAATTCCCAGAAGGTCAATTCCCCAAAGCATTGATAAGTCAATGTACTGACTTAGGCTTCTGGGAATTGAAGTCCCCTGTGGGTCATGGACCCCACTTGAAAACCACTGGATTAAAGATATTAGCTAATTAAAGTTAAGTTGATTGATGTAAACTGATAATTCCTATAACATGGTTTTTCTCTTTGAACTACAACAAGTGGGTTTTTTAAGCCCACAGAAACATTAATCCATTTGGAATTGAATAGTAAATTAAATAGCTCATTTAATCACTGAGGATTTAGCGAATCAACTTTTCATAAAGTTCCATTGATTTAAATGATTCCACTCTAATTGCAATTTACTATATTAAAGTAGGCCCATTTGTATCAATGGAATTTATGGATGAATTGACTCACTCAATCCTTATTGATTCAAAGGACCTGCTCTGATGTGATTTTCTATGTTAAGCAATGGGATTTTTTCCACTCTTTGTTAACTGAAAGCAACTTTAAAATTGTTTTGCAGTTTTCAAAATAGCAATTTACCAATAGCTCTGTTAGATTTTTCTCACTCCTTCCATGTTGTGTAATTGTTAAAAATCAGTGGATCAAAGATACAGTATAATAGAATAACTAGGATGAAGATACAAATCTTCTGTTCAGTTGCACACAATTTAGATTGATGTTTGCAAGACAGATTTAGGAACATATAGTGGATTGTAATCTAGCAATGGGCAGAAAGAGCAACAAACTACATTCTGGATGGGACATATATCTTGATCCTTACAATTCAAGATGTAATAAATATTTTGTCTGCTCCCAACAATGGGATGAAAAGGAACCATGCATGGAGATGAGAAATCATAAAAGAGCATCATGTGGTCTTTCTGTTCTTACTTTCTAGAACAAGGGCAGTAGTGATTGTTGAAGCATCTTTGAAACACCCTGGCTCAGTAAATCGAACCAAGTTGGATTGTGTATTAAATGGACAACCTGCAGTTTGCATGAATCTGATGCTTTGTTTTAACTATAGTGGCCGAACTGTTCCAGGCTATATTGGTAAGCTGTTTCATAAGTGCTTCAGCATTCTTTCTCAGCACTCTGCTGATTGAATGTGTGTTGATTTGTTTGTTCAAAAAGGGACTTGCTGCCAGTTCCTTAAATGGAATTTATTTCTAGCTGTTATATCAACTCATCAGTATTTTGTTGTTGTTGGACAGTCGCACAGTTGATTCCAAACGTTGTGACCTATGGCCCATTGTCCTCAGGTACCTCTATCCTCCACCATCTTCCTCAACCGCCCAGCTCTGTGCCCATTGCATCTACAATACCATCTAGCCATCTCATCTTTGGCTGCCCCCTTCTTCTTTTGCCCTCCAATTTTCCCAGTATCAAGCTTTCTCAAGTGAATCCTCACTTCTCATTTGATGTCCAAAGTACTTTAACTTCATGTTTACTGTTTGACCTTCTAAGGAGCAGTCAGGCTTTATTTCTTCTGAGATTCACCTATCTGTTCTCCTTGCTGTCTAGGGCATGCTCAAAACTCTTCTCCAACACCACATCTCAAAGGCATCTAATCTTCTGTGCTCAGCTTTCCTAATGGTCCAGCTCTCACAGCCATACATTACCACTGGGAATACCATTGCTTTGACTATGCAAATTTTTGTTTGCAAGGTGATGTTTCTACTTTTAACTATGTTCCCCAGGATTCTCATAGCTTGCCTCCCAAGAATCAGTCGCCTTTTTATTTCATGGCTGCAATCACCATCTGCAGTGAGCTTTGATCCTAGGAAAGTAAAATCTGTCACTGCTTCTACTTCTTCCCCATCTATTTTCCAGGGATTGATAGAGCCTGTTGCCATTAACTTGGTTTTCTTGATGTTGAGTCTCAAGCCAGCTTTTGCACTCTCTTTTTTCAACCTAAGCAGGAGCTTCTTTAGGTCGTCCTCACTTTCTGCCATTAGGGCAATATCATCTGCATATCTCAAATTGTTGATGTTTCTCCCAGCAATTTTGATCCCATATTGTGGTTCCTCCATCCCTGCATTGTGCATTATGTGTTCTGTGTATAAGATAAATAAACAGGGTGACAAAATGCAGCCTTGTCTTACTCCTTTTCTTATTCTGAACCACTCAGTCATTCCATATTCTGTCCTAACTGTTGCTTCTTGACTTATGTACAGATTTCTCATGAGGCATATAAAGTATTCTGGTATTCCCATCTCTTTAATTACTTGCCACATTTTGTTGTGGTTCACACAGTCAATTTGGTGTAGTCAATGAAACAGAAGTACTGTAGGTTTGTTTCTGATATTCCTTTGTTTTCTCCATGATCCAACATATGTTGACAATGTGGTCTCTAGTTCCCCTGCCCCTTCGGAACCCCGCCTGCACTTCTGGTAATTCTCTCTCCATGTGCTTCTGCAGTCTATCCTGTATTATCTTGAGCATAACCTTGCTAGTGTGTGGGATGAGTGCAATTGTTGGACAATTTGAACATTCTTTTGGCATTACCCTCCCTTTTTTGATTGGAACATACTGTATACTGATCTTTTCCAATCCTGTGGCCATTGTTGTATTTTCCAAATCTGCTGGCATATAGAATGCAGTAATTTCATTCCAGAACTATATAAAATACTATACTTGGGAAAGAATGCTGAGGGTACCTGTGATAACAATATACTTGTTAAAATATAGTTACCATTTTAGAAGAGTGTCTGAGGTCCTGTGTACTTTTACGCTTGCTGTCCAAGTGAACAAATGCCATATACTTTGTTGGTCTTAACTACAGTATAGCTGTGTACACACTGGCTCTACTAGATAAAATAAAGTTGCCAGGACTTGCAAGATTCCAGAGCTGATACTCAAGCAGTGCAGGAAAAAAAGTTGTAGAAAGAGTTGAATGCAGAAATCTGTAACATTTAAGCTGGAATCCTGTGAGCACAGCTGTGTGTGCATAAAACTGACGATGGCAGCAATATTTGGACATTGAAGATTCCCCCACATCTTGAGCCCTTCAAAGGTTCCCTCAGATCGAAAGGGATCCCAGGGAGACACAGAACCTGGGAGTAGGGATAGAATAGGAAACTTTTAATTAAAGATAAAAGACCATGGCTTGTGATGTCATCATCCTTATGTGCATAGAGCTGTGCCAACAGGATTTTGGCTTTAGAGTGATAGGGAAGAGAAACATGAAATTGTTTCTGACATTTTGAGAAGATTGCTGGTATAGTTCATTCATCTATTTTAATTAACATGGAAAAACACCTTTGAAGTTCCTTTCCAAATCCTCACTGTTACATTCTCTCTTCTTTTGCCTTTTACAGTATTGTTTTATAATTTAAGCCTGGATATCAACAGAAGGGCAGACACAGCAGCGAGGTTTTACTTTTCCTCTAATGGGACATCAGAAACAACTTCTGGAAGCATTAAGATTTACAACAGCTACAATGTTACTTGTAAAACTCACCAAGCATTCATGAGGGTAATGCATTCTCCATCTTAAATAAGACTTGTTGAGATGAGGTGATGGGTGCAAACAAGATAGGAGAAAAGGAACCTGAAGCTTGTAGGGTTCTCAGAGCTTGGAAATTCCATGTTTTTAATGTTTTAGTGTTAAATTCTTTTTTTGCCAAATGTTCTCAAATGCCATGAAGAATTTTATGAATGAATTGTGTGAATGACAGCTTTGGTGGTTAAACTGTCACATATTTTTATACATGGTTTTAGTTGCAAAGTATTTTGATGTTAGGTTTCTGGGAAGCTATTAACTTTTAGAAGAATAGCCAATATAGAGAAGTCCCCGAGTCATTTGGTAACTTGCCCCATTACTTGATAGAGAACCAAGTACTTATTTAAGTAATCCAGAGCTGATACAGAGAAAGTCTTGTAAGCAAATGAAAGTGAATAGGAGAACATATATTGGTCACAGCAAGCCTGCAGATAAGAATTAAAGCATGGACATTCCTATGCTCTCATCTCTGTAAAAGGCTGGGCAAACTCCATGCATAAAATGGCATTGACCACACACCATAGGAAATTCATTAGCCTCCTTCAGAAGGCTGCAGAATACTGCAAAACCATTTAAATCACTGAAATTATTTTTGTGTTAAATACTAATAACACTTCTGGAACATAATTCTTCTTCCATGTCTAGGCCAGACATGAAACTGCCAAAACGAAGACTCCTTTTGGTGAGTTCATTCTGCAGTTCCCTTCACCTGACCTAGTGTGAGAAAGATTAGCTGGCAACACAAGGTTGCCATTACTAGGGTATGGTTCAAAAATATCACAATCTTCAAGGACGTTCTTTCTGTGTACCCCTCTGGAACATAATGACCACATTTTGTGTCAACAATTGCTTGTGTCAACACTTTTGTGTTGCACAAAATATGAATAAACACTTTTGCTAATATTGTCAAGATAAATTTGAAGAAAAGATACTTCCTAAATGGGGAAAGTGCTTTAACTATTCAGATTCCCTACTGTCTAATAGCCAGTTAGATTTACATAATTGGTTGTTCTTAGCGAAAATCAAAATCTTGGATTTCTAATAGTTTATCTCTAGGTCAGGGGTGGGCAACCTTTTTATGCCATGGGCTGACCACATCCCCAGACAGCTGAGTGGGCCAGACCATGCCCCCAGAAGCAGAAGTGGATATATCTGTGGTGGTCATAAATGCTTCCACTTCCACATTTATGGCAGCCGCAGGCATGTTTGCGCATGCATGGGTGCATTTTATGGCTGATGTAAATGCGCCCACTTCCAGGTGGTGATGGGCCAGGTGGAATGGTGTTGTGGGCCACATCCATAGGTTGGGAACCACTGTTCTAGGCTATTAAGATTGCAATATGTAGAAAACACTTTAAAACTCATTTGAGACTAATTCTGGACCTGGACAAAAGTGCTGCGTTAGCTGCAAAAAGAAGAATTTCTATATCCTGTTGGGCCAATTTTGGTGGATGATTCAACAAAGGAGATGACAAGAACATTTAGAACAGTGGTTCCCCCCCTTTTTTTTGCCATGCCCCTACTAAGCATCTCTAAAATCCTGATACCACCCCCCCATGACATATAATTCTTATTCTTCAAAAAGTGAACTCCTATACAAGTGGAGGAAGTCTAAAAGGCCATTAATTGTTAATAGCTCATTCTCAAATTGCCCCCCCTTTTTTAAAAAAAATCAAATTGCACCACAGTGGAGTCTGTGCCCCATGTTGGGAACCATGGATTTAGAAAAACAAAGGAGAGTGTGAACACTCCTTTGTTTGAATCAAACCAGCTTGTTGTTTCCCCCTTTAAATCACAGTGCACCTGACCTGTGCAATTGACAGAAAGTCAGTTTGAATCGACCCTAAGAAGCACTTTAGTTCTCTAATTTCTTAGTTGAGGTGGACATAAATAGAACTTACTACTAATTCATGTTAGGGAGAATTTTCTGGCTCTGAGCAGAACAAAACTGCTAATAGAACTTCATCATACCTTAATAACGAACCCGTTAATAGTGGCAATAGCAGACAAAATCAGACAGGGTAACTCTAACCAGGTAGGCTACATTTGATAGAGAGCAGACCTTCTCCATGGAGTCCCCTAGGTTATGAAATGGCCTCCTCCATGAGCCTAGGTTCACCCTCTCTCACCAGTTAGCCATTTAAAAAATGACATTATTCCTTTCGTGTATAGGTAAAGTCCCTGGAGGAAGTTGGCTAGGTCTCTCTTGTCTTAGGTATCATTAATTCACTGTTTACAGTGGCAGTTGAAAAGACTTCTGTGCCAATAGACCTTTGGTGTTTAATGCCTAATTATAACATAACTACTGTACTTGGCCTACACTTGCAGCCAATATACCTTTTTAATGTGTTTTAAAATATTTTTATAATTCTCTATTTGTTTTTATTTGATGATTTAAATACTTTTATATTTAATTGTTTTATTTGAACTTTTTGTTGCTGTCATTTTAATTCTTGTCTCTTTTAATGCTTTATGAGCCACCTTGAGCCCCATATTTTATTTTGGAAGAAAGGTGGCATAGAAGAATGATGGATGGATAGATAGAATTGTAATCTTCAATGTTTCAGGCTGTTGTATTTATCAAATTGTTTGAAAATACTTAGAATGTCCTGACATAGTTTGGCCTAAAACAGAATTCTGAATTGACCCATTCCAAGTGTTTTAATCCAACACAATCTCAGTATTTCAATGAGAATATTTCTTGTAGCATACCTTGCTCTATGTATTTTGTACTTATAGTGCAATATTATTTATGTTATCTAATTAGAAATAAATTTTAATCCATTATTTCTTCTGCTTTATGGCCAAAATCCTATTCAGATTGGCAAGAGGAATTGCTTAATGTGCCATAACTAATTGCCATTAATTGACCAAGTGTCTGGCATATGCTGGCCATGTGACTGGGAGCACAACTAAGCATGTGGCTGGCACTCCATTAGTTATTCGGAGCAACTTACATTCTTCCTGTTGTACATGGGGTACCAAAGTCTCCCTTCTCTCAAGCTGTCATTGGTTTACTGTTTACATTCAACTTGCAACTTCATTTAATATTTTAGTTAAAAGTTAACTTGGGTTAAAAAGGATTTTCTTTCCATATATCAGTGATGGTGAGCACATGGTTCTCCACATATTGCTGGACTGCAGCTTCCATTGTCCATCATCATTGGCTATGCCAACATGGACTGGTGGAAGTTGTTTTTAAATAACATCTGGAGGGCCGCACATTTGATGCACATATTTCTTTGTTTTTTATGTGGTTAACTCATTAGGTTTCCAATTTTCATAGAAAGACGTAAGGGATATCCTGACTCCTATATATGTTGAAGCCACCTATCACCTTGGAGATAATGTTTTAAAGAAGAAGCAGGTTATAGATGAACTATCGCCACTCCAGCCAGTTCTTCAGCAGAACAAAGGGGAAAATATTATACGTAGTAAGGTAAGATTTGTTATGGGCTACTTGTGTAACTACTAAATGTTTCTACATTATAGTCCAAGTAGGTCTTTTTATGACATGGTTTTATACAGATACTAATCAGCCTCAGAGCAAAAAGGAAATCTGGGAGATGGTTTTATACATTTTGTTTTAGTGTTGTTATCAGGACTAATTTTGTAATAGATGTTGAACTGGAATTACATTCAAATTATACTTTGTTATTTCTGTGTATTTTTTTGTCCAATTGTATCTGTACTGTTTGCCCACCTAAGAATTCATGGTACAGTAGTTGAAGGCGTGGGAATGTAAATTTACTAATTGCATACGCAAACAGTTCAGCTTGCACTATTAATTTAAATGCAAATAAATAACTGCATCAGGATCACCATCATTCACACTTATCAGCATTGTGAATAGAAACAACGTGATTGTAGAACTGTCATATAGGCAATTGCACATGGAACTGTACAGATGTAAATGCAATAGTCCTCAGTCAAGCCAAATTATGTATTTACTAGTAACATGGTACTCTGGATAATGCCCACTGATGTTATCTTCCAAATGCATAAGAGATTAGGACACTTCACATGGATCTGAATATGTAATCAGCATATTTTCGCATATTTTGAATCATTTCTCATCTGAGGAAACTTTACTTCATCACATATGTTCTAGGGATGTTGTAGTTAGGACCTCTTGCTTTTCTGAGGCCGCAGTGTATGCATGGTGTAAGTCTCAGTCTGGGGTTATGAACCTCCTTGAGGGCCTTCTGCTTCAAGTCTCAAGGTCTAGCATGAATGAATCAAAAAGGACAGAAGCAAATACCCTGTAGCAAAATGCTATTAAAAGTTTTGGGCTTCCTTATTAAAGATGGCATTTCTGATGAGTGACTTTGCATCTAAATATGAAATAATGTTTGTTTTTGTTCCTCTTAAGTTTATTTTTGCAAGATTTTGTTCTCAAGAAAATTGTTCTGCTGATTTACAAGTTTCCGGAAAACTTTCCTTTCCAAAGTAAGTTGACTGTGATTTCTACATGATTTAAAAAGTCTAAATTAACCTTATAGACGACCTTTTCTACTTCCACAAAAATGTAGACTATTCTCAGACTGAATGACTGGGAGGTGGAAGATCAGCAGTTCAAAACCTGAGTCAGCAGTCCAGTAGGCACGGTCAGCCCCATGACCTGAAAACCTTGACAAAGCCTGGTTTAAGACCAGGTCCCCTCTGGTTGCAGGAAGTAGCAAGTAGAGGCAGAAGACCTACTTTTTAGAGTAGAAGGGGTATGTGGGTGAGGAGATCCTCCTCAGGCTGACTAAGTACTTCTCCAAGTTTCCTCCACCTCAAAGTTCATTTCTCATAGCTGAATTTGATTTATTTAGCACTTCCTCCCACCTTCACATCACCTTGACAAATGTGTGAAATATTGTCTTGAGTTACTTTTGGAACACTGACCTATTTTCTTTAGACAGACTACATTTCCTAACTGTGAACATATTTTCATTAAATTAGGCTGCTAAGTTACTTTGTACTACACAAGTATAAATCATAGATATGTTTAAATTCATAGTATGCATTTAATTAAAGGTAAAGGTTTCCCTTGCTCAAAAGCTTGTCGTATCCGACTCTAGGGGTCAGTGCTCATCTCTGTTTCAAAGCCGAAGAGCCAGTGCTGTCTGCTTCTGCAGACATTTCCATGATCATGTGGCAGGCATGACTAGACACCAGATCATACAGAACACTGTTACCTTCCCACTGAAGTGGTCCCTATTTATCTACTTGCAATTTCTTATTTTCGAACTGCTAGGTTGGCAGGAGCTGGGACAAAGACGGGAGCTCATTTCATCCTGCAGTACTCAGGAATTGAACTGCTGACCTTCCGCCTCCTAATAATAAACTATATTAACTGAAAAACTCTCAGCTTCCATACATTGCCATACGCCTACCTGGTGATTCATTATAAGCAATATGCACAATTTTTCCTATTGTGGCATCCTGTTTAAAAAGCGGATTGGTAACATCTACTCCTGAAAAAGAGAAAGATAGCAGTTATTTAAATACAGTAAAGCCCTGGGTTACAACCACCTCGGGTTAAGTTTGCTGCGGTTTACAATGGCAAATCCTATGTCGTTCCTGTTTATAAATTTTTAATGTGGTTTTTTGTTTTGTTTACAATGATTAATTCAGGACTGTTTTTTATTTTTCAGTGCATCCCTATGGATATTTCATTTTTTTTCAGGTTATGACGGAGGTTGTTGGAACAGACCTCCATCATAACCCAGAGGTTTACTGTATAAGAAAACCTTAGAGTAGGTGACAAACCAGTGATCCAGCCACTGAAGTATTAAAACTTGCAGTTCTCCCTATAATCTGAATTTTAACTACTTATGTAGTACTTTTACCCTCTGTTGCCTGCCTGAGTGTTCCCAAGGTGTTCAATGACTAATGTGTTGGTCTTCAGCCAGAATATTTGATAAATGTCTGTTTCAAGGCAGCTCTTCTGCAAGTCTTAATTAAACTTTAATGTCCTGTTGCAGTTTACTTATAAATCCTCTTAGGTACCTTTGATTGTTAATGTGATTAGGGAACACTAGGTGGAACATAAGATAGACATGTTCACTCATGTGCACAAGTCTTGCCTGGTATTAATCTTGACAAAGAGTTAAAAGATAAAGAAAGATCTTGTGCAGAGTAAGGTGGGTTATAAAACAGAATTAAACAGGCATACTTAGCAATGCATGTGGATCTGTGTGTAATCAGGTGTAGAATGGCACAATTCATATTTAACTGGGCAATGGAGATCATATAGAGTTGGTATTATAGATTATAGTCTTGACACATAGCTGTATTAAATGTGTGGTGATGTCCTTCATGTCCATTCTCAGGAAGATGCAGATAACCCAACTATTCCTGGATAAGCTTGTCCTGATTCTTGGAATAGGGTGGTTGCCTGTGTAGGAACAAAGAGTGGAGATACACATGGCTTTTTCATTATTATAGGTTTTCCCCCCTAAAGTGCTCAATAATTCTATATTGCTCATGCCACAAAAAATAAATAAAAATAAACAACCCATATCCTTATTATTTTTGCTGATAAGAATCCTTGGAGACATATCAGATCCAAAGTCATCTAGCAAATCAGGATCTTCCCATTCTTTCAATGAACTAATTATGATGATTTCTTTTTTACTGCCTGGCAAGATGTTACAAGCAGCTAAACTGTTTCTGATTCAGAGGGTTCATCTCTAGTACTTGGGTAGTCTTTTGTGGCCTAGAGCACCTGGCTACCATGGTAAATTACCACTTGCCAAACAATTATTGTGTTCACACAAAGTTCAAGATGAGCTGTATGAGACTGCAGAAGAAATCAAATTAAATAAGGTGCATCAGATTCTCCAATGGGTCTTCTTAACCAACAGACAATGTAAACGTAGTATGGCAACAGCTACATCTCAGCAGGGATTTTTAAATATCTTCTATGGACATCGGAGTTAAGAGCAGATACCAGTTCCACTTAAGCTTGGAGGAAGCCAAAACATTTTTATATCTGAGTCACTTGAGTTTTTGTTGTTGTTTTTTAGCTGTGACAAAACTAAAATAAAATAATATATTCATTCCTCATAGGCCTCATGAAAAGAAATCTTACCTTTCAGTGGGAAGTATGAGAACATTGGTGTTAAATGTTTCTCTGTACAATGCTGGTGATGATGCCTATCAAACTGCCCTCCAGATCCAACTCCCTAAAGGTCTATACTTCACAAAAATTGTAGAGCAGGTAAGGACTGAACGTCTGTTTTGCAATGAATTTGCAAATTTTGCAGTAGTCTCACTTCTCTCTCCAGTAGTCCCACTTCTCTCTCCCTTAAAGCAAGGGATGAAAATACAACCCTCAGCTAGGACCAGCTGTGGATTCTGGGGAGTGAGGTCATATCCTGAAGTGGTCCATGGGTTGCTGATACACTCAGCCAGCAGATTAGTCTGTTCACAATATACTCAGTGTTCTCCACAATAGAAAGAAACTGTACAGCCAACAATGAACATGCATTATCATAAGCAGTAATTGTCTGTTTCAATGTTATTCTGCCATCTTAAAACAGTAGTGATTGTTTTTTGTGACTAAGTACCGTATTTGTTGGCGAATAAGATTCACTTCCTCCATTAAAATACACTGGGAAATGGGGTGGGTCTTGTACTGTATATAGTAGCCTATAGTGGGATATTTTGGTAATAATGGGGTTATTATTTGGTAATAATTAATACATTATTATTTGGTAATAATGGCATTATTATAATAATAATTGCCATTTCTAAATGAATATTTCACCATAACCTTTTTTTTGTCTGTCTATATATTTTATAATTTTTACTGTAATGTTGTTGTTTTGACTGTAAGCCGCCCTGAGTTGCTTTGGCGAGTGGGCGGCAATATAAATCTGAATAAATAAATAAATATTATATTTATATACCATCTTGTCATATATATATCTTGTTGAAGGAATCAGACTAGTGTTTTAATATTTCCCTTAACACAGAAAATAGTGTAGGGGAGGAAGTTTTAATCCCACCCACAGTCTCTCTTAGAGAGAATCAAACATCCCTCTTTTTAATAATAATAATAATAATAATAATAATAATAATAATAATAATAATAATAATAATAATAATAATAATAATAATAATAATAATAATAATAATAATAATGTAGTGCTTTAAAAAGAGTAATTTCAGCAAAAGTCCATATTCTTCTTTTGATAGTTGCTTTTCTAATTTTTATTTTGTTCTTTTCCAGGAAGAAACCCAGATACTTTGTCAAGTGTCTGAAAAAGGTCACGGAGTAAGGCTTGATTGCAGTGTGGGGTATTTATATGTTGATCACCTTTCAAAGGTAAACTTCACAGTCAAGTTTGCTCTTGGTTTCTTAAGAATAGTCTGTCCCATACTGCTCTCAGCATTGTTGATGTCAAAGAAACACACACACATCATGTAATCTGTTAGAGTGTATGGAATATGTTCTGCAGTGTTATATCCTTACCTTCCTTTCTTTGTTTATGATTAAGTTGTCTTTAAGATGGGGTTGGCTTTCCCCCACTAGTGACTGTCTCAACTTACATTTCATAACACTTCCATCTCACTAGTAATAAAATGTAAATAAATGCAGGGAAACAAGACAAAACCCCTTTATTTTGTCAGATAGAAACATTTACCACTGATCTGAATGCATCCAACAACTGAGAAAGTGACTTCCAGGAAAAATGTGTGCTCAGATACGAGTAGCAGCCAACAACAACAACAGATGCCAGTGTATCTATCTTTTGGTATCTACCTTTTGGCATATAATCACAGAAGCATGTGGAATGCATTACAATAAAACCCTGGGTTACAACTGCCTCGGTTTAAGTTTGCTGCATTTTACAACGGCAAATACTATGGAAATGCCGTCCCAGTTTACATATTTTTAATGTATCTCTTTCTCCCCCCTTCCCGGTTTTCAACAATCAGTTCAGGGACATTTTTTAATTTTTCAATGAATCCCTATGAATATTTCAGTTTACATTTTTTCAGCATACAATGGAGGCTGTTGGAACGGAACTCCACCGTAACCCAGGGTTTTACTGTACTTAGTTGGCATCTCTCCACCAAAATTCCACAGAGAAAGTGTAGTTCAGAAAGAGTGGGTCAGAGCAAGGTCCTTGGAAACACACCTGCTATTGGTCATCAACCACCAAAGCAGAGACTGAAATCAAGGCACAGCTTCCTTATAACCTCTCCCCTCACCCAAAGAACCAGCCCCAATAGACTGCCCTAGAACTATGGAAGGCAAGCAAGGATCTACCAGACAACAGGGCAGAACCACACAATTCTCTACTGCCTGGCCAAGAACAACCATGGCCTGTGTGGAAAGCTTTAAACAGAACTGAATGGAAGATTAAGGGCTAATCTGAGAAAGTGGAGTTTCCCTGTAGATGACAGGCTGTGTGAAGGTAGAGAAGAACAAACTATCTCCCATATGATACAATGCACCCGATGTCCCTCAACGTGTGCTGAGGAGGACCTTATGTTGGCAAGAGGAGATGCTGTTGATGTGGCCCGATATTGGGTGGATGTTATCTAGCCTTTTTAATTTTACTTTGTTTTAGATATGTTAATTTTAGCTTTGTATGTTATCATATGCTGTTGTTACATCTGACACGAATAAAGAAGCATGTGGAATAGATGCAGGCACAAAAAATAACACGTGCTAAGAGAAGAAATGAGACAAATTTAGTAAACAATGCTAAATTTGCTATGGAGGAAATAAATTCTATTAAGCTCAATAGCACCTCCTTCCAAGTATGCATATTGATGATTAGACTGATAATTTCATGATTTATAAAGGCAACATACAATTAAAATGTCAGTACCATAGTTTCTACTAATATTGCCAACACATTGGCTGAAATCTTGTTGCATAGTCCTGTGTGTGCAGTAGAGATGATATTACCTTCTGCAATAAATCACAACTGATTAGATGTGATTCCAGAGTGCACAAGGCTTGTATACAATGCAACAAATTTGTGTGCAACCCAAAAATGCCAAAGGAAGCTTTTAGTTAGGAGCAATATTCTGGTACCACTGCTGCTGTGATGATCACTGCATACACAGAGCTCTTCAACAGGATTTCAGGCAGTATATAGAATTATGTATAATGAAGGGAGTGCATATGCATTAATTTAATCCTGAAATATTTCACTTCTTCCACAGATGGATTTTAGTTTTGTGTTGGATGCAAGCTCACTTAACAGGGCAGGAGATGACCTCAACATTAATATTACTGCAACCTGGTAAATAATATGTACTTTAGATTGTTTTCTGGATTAATATTGTCTTTGTATTGACAAAAGAAGGGGGAATTATGCAGGGAGTTATTAGACTGGAGGAAAGCCCATGTTATGTAATTTGCAGAAGTCCCACAGGAAGCAAATAAAAGCTGTTTAAATTCTATTTATTTGATTAAAAAAACCAGACTATCGCTACAACACAAATGTACTGCTCTCTTCCACTGAAATCAGTGGATCTAAACCTGCTTACCTTTGGCAAAGTCATTTTGTCCCTTAAACTTTGCTGTGCTGTCATTTTGTGTTAACTGACCAAACGTTATGTGCCATCAAGTTGCCTCCAACCTATGACAACCCAGTGAATGAGAGATCTCCAAAATGTCTTGTCCTCAACGAAACCTGCTAAGCTCTTGCAAACACAAGCCTGTGGTTTAACCTTAAGGAGTCAACCCATCTTGTGTTTGTCCTTTCTCATTTCCTGCTGCCTTCCACCTTTCCTAGCATTATTGTATTCTCCAGAGAATCCTGCCTTTCATGATGTGCCGAAAGTAGGACAGCCTCAGCTGTGCCATTTTTGCTTCAAGAGGAGGTTCAGGCTTGATTGCTGTAGGAACAGATTTCCTCCAACACTGTATTTCAAATGGATCATTTCCCCTGTCAGCTTCATTTATTGTCCAGCTCTTGCACCCATACCTGGTGTTTGGGAGCACAATACCATGAATGATCTTGATGTTGGTCTAATATTATTATATTATGATGCTTGGTAATGTTTGTATTCTTCCACAGTGAAAATGAACTAGATGGTGGATTACTGTTGGATAACGGCTTAATTTTAAGTTTACCTCTGAAGCATGAGGTTGATCTGAATGTTCATGGGTAAGCTAATACATTTACATCTGAAATGGAAAGCCACAGACATAAAAAAAAACCTCTGCTCAACTGTCAGGATGTTGAGAAAAACCGAATGGTTCCATCTTGGTGTACCTGTACCTTAATTGACCTCAGTGCTTTTTGAATTTTTTTTAGCAAGCCCGTATTAAACTTTTACAAATAAATATGATTGACTAGCAATATAATTAGATGAGATGCAGAATTTGTACAATGGAATGTATAAAAAACATCAGACTTAATTAACTGACAAAATTCTTGTTCCTGAAAAGGGTATTAATCTGCATTATATTTCTGGTCCTGATAAATTCTTGATTTTAATTAACAAACTGAAGAAAACCTCTAAATCTGTCTATTTAATTTAGGATTGGCTGCAAATATCATTGAATAAATGTAATATTTTAAAAGTTTCTGCCATAAGGTTGCTGTGGTTATTAACATTTCTGCTGATTATTTTAACTCTTAATAAGTTAGAAACACTGACAGGGGCTGAAGATATTGAGGCATTCAGGAGATGGAGGTGGTTATGACAGAGAGACAAATATGTCTGGTGGCTGGCAGTAAAGCAGGTATAACTCAGGATTTGAGGGAGCTTGGTACATTGAAGGGGATCTAGTATTTAGGGCCTATAGTCTGCATGCTGAAAAACCCGGGTTTAGTCCTTGGACTCTTCAGATAGAGCTGAGGAAAATTGCTATTAGAAATCCTGGGATTCCCCTGCCAATCAATAGAGACAGTATTGAGCTAGATCAGGAGTTCTCAGTCTTATAAGCTGGGGGCCTGGTCACACTCCCTCAGACAACTTCAGTAGCTGTGTGGCCATTTTGCCCTTCCTTCACCATATGGCACTTCCTGGTGTGGTGGAGGCGGTGGGGGCCACATGAAATGGTGCCATGGGCCGCATCTGGCTTGTGGGCCACAGGTTGAGAATCCCTGAGTTAGATGGTTCTATAGTCTAATAAAGGGTTCTCTACCATTTTCTACAGTAAGTAATCTCATTGGGGCATACCTCATGGAAGCAGCTGTTGTGATTCTCCTTCTTCATTTGCTCTTAATGTGCAACTTGGTCATGTTCTGTACTTAGGATGGAGGACGCTGACAGCAGATGTGCTTACAATCAATTTAATGAAGATGCTTTTTTCACTATCTCTTTTGGAAAATGTTGTTCCTAGATCTGTGACACCCACATCATTTGTTTATGGGCCCAGTGAAGAAAATCCACCAATTACTTGCATGAAGGAGACAATCAACTTCACTTTCCACGTAAGTATTTCTTGGCAGACACCGTCTCTGTTCTCACAGCCTTTTGAACATGTGAGTCAAATTAAAATGAAATTTAAGGTGACCAAAGCAAAGAATAATTTATTTTCTAGCTAGTAAATCTGATTTAAATAAATGTACACATTCTAGGCCAGTGAGATTCTCCTCACAGGACTATTTCAGTGCATTATTTCCATGGTTTTTCTTTCAATATGATCTATTGTAACACCATTGCTTTCTAAGGTTAAGGAAATGAGAATGTAAATTTACTATTGTTCAGTTGCAAACAATATATTGAATGAAATTTATTTGTAATAAACAAACATCAAGTGTTAGGAATGGCTGACAACTTAGAGGACTTTTTTTATATTGTATTTTGTTATGATGTGCTGTCAAGTCACATCTGACTTATGGTAACCCTAACACGGTTTTCAAGGTATGTGAGATACAGTATTTAAGGTTTTAGCAGTGCTGTTGACGAGTGAGCTTTCATAACTGAGCAAGGATTTGAACTTAGAACTCCAAACTCCTAGTCTAGAACCCTGCCTATTATACCTCACTGGCTCGCATTCTGATATAAATTCTGATCTTTGAGAATTAAATGGTGTTGCATTCCTGGTAACTCATACTCACATCACATTATAAAACCTTGAAACATAAGGTTTGGGAATCTTGAAATATATAACCTGGTTATAGTATTGTCCCTGAACATACTTTGAAAATATTAAAATATAGGAACGTAGTAAAAGTAGTAAAAAAATTAAGATCCCCCCCCCCCCTTTTCAGAATTTTGAAGTTAAAGTTATCTAAATTCAGGTATTTGTTAAGTTTTGGGAAAGAGTTCTGGTTTGAATCCCAGTTTAAGATACATTTCAGCAATCTTTATGCCTTGATTTATTCCTAAGGTCAGTAACCCTGGACTAAGTTTGGCTCCTGCTGTGGACCTGACAATACAGATACCCAATTCTTTTGTGCCAAGTGACATCAAGCTGTTTAATATTCTGCATCTCACGGTATGTGATTCTTTATTTGGAGTTCAATATATGATGCAATGTTTCACATTGCGACATATAACACATAACATAATACTTTGGGGCTCAGTAATGAGTCGTCTACTACTACTACTACTACTACTACTACTACTACTACTACTACTACTACTACTACTACTATTATTATTATTATTATTATTATTATTATTATTATTATTATTATTATTATTATTATTATTATTATTATTATTATTATTATTATTATTATTATTATTATTATTATTATTATTATTATTACTGAGCCCCAAAATATTATGTTATGTGTAAGCCACACAGAAGGCCCCAATGTAGAACTTTGGCCAGTCAACTCAGAAGACTGAGAGAAACTGTAGGCTTTTAAGGCCACTAAGATGCAGCTTCAAAACAAAACCTCTCCAACCAAAGGTTTTTATTTTTTGCCACTGAGGATCAGCTACTTTCCACTTCCCTTCAGAATATTGTACTATCCTGCTCTTATAATAATAATAATAATAATAATAATAATAATAATAATAATAATAATAATAATAATAATAATAATGATGATGATGATGATGATGATGATGATGATGATGATGATGATGATGATGATGATGATGACGATGATGATGATGATGATGATGATGATGATGATGATGATGATAATAATAATAATTCAATTTGTATAGCTGCCCCAATTGACATGCGACTCTGGGTGGTGTAAATAATACTGTTCATGTGGGACTGCAGTGGCTCAAGTGGTTGATGCTGACTGGAAGGCGGCAGGTCAAGCAGTTCGATATCCGAGTACTGCATGACAGAATGAGCCCCTGTCTCTGTCCCAGATCCTGCCAACCTAGCAGTTCGAAAGCAAGAAATTGCAAGAAGATAAATGGGTACCACTTCAGTGGTAAGGTAAACAGCATTCCATGCACTCCGGTGTCTAGGCATGCTTGCCACATGTCCACAGAAACATCTGCAGACGCAGACAGTGCTTTGGCTATAAACAGGGATGAGCACTGAACCTTAGAGTCGGATTTGACTGGCTTTTGAGCAAAGGTGTCATTTACCTTTACCTTCATGTCATTCCCTGAGATATATCCTGGTGAATATAGAACTTTCCATCAGGGTTCATTATCTTCCTCATGATGCCCTCTACCCATTATCTATGGTGGCTTATAGCACCATACATAAGAGCTAGACTGCGTCTGCTTTTCTTTGCAAATGTATCCCCTTGCTTTGGTTCCAGTATAGCTAAAGATTAAAGGTAGTTGTTTTCATTTATAAATCCTAGATCTGCTCTGTCTGTTTCCAAAACTATTTATGTTAACTTCTCATCTTAGGGCCAAATTTTAAATATTTATTATGATTAATTTTATTTACATTTGTTCAGAATGATGCATGATCTACAAATCCCCTCCCCCCCCCAGCATTTGAAAACCAGGTATAATTATGCTTTTTCTCATTTTTAGACAAACAATGGACATTGTTTCTATAAGAATTATACAAGAGACTGTACTTTACCTGAAAAAAATGAAGATACACTGCAAGATTTCATTACATTCCTTACGAAGGTTGACAAGAGACTATTGGTAATTTGTCTACTTTATTCACAAGCTTCCCCCCCCCCCATATATTTTGCAAAATAATCATCAAAGAAAGGAGAACATTATATTTCATGATATATTTATAGTTACAAAAGTGACTATTTATGAAAGCACCAGAGAACAGGCACAACCGTGTAAAAAGTAGTTTATACCAAATAGTTTACAAAGCAGTGCAAGTTGCCACATATATGATATTTAAAAGTAAGGACAAGTATTGTTGTTCAGTGGTAAGGCAGGTGTCGTTTACTCACCACCCACAAAATAGCTTTTCCAGTAAGAACAGTAGATTCTGGTTAGCTCCACTCACTCTCTTGTGTTTGTTTGCCATAGAACAGAAGGTATAGAACAGTGACGGCCAACCTTGGCACTCCAGATGTTCTTGAACTTCAATTCCCAGAAGCCCTGATCAGCAGGAGTGCTGACTTGGGCTTCTGGTAATTGAAGTCCAAGAACACCAGAAGCACCAAGGTTCACCATCATTGCTATAGAATTACAGGTGTAAGAACAGGATGTAGAGACAACATCTTTCCTATGTCTAATGTTTGCCTGTTTCAGTGCTTTCAAGAAATAGAATTCACTGTCATTGTTAGGATGCTAACAACAGCAAACCTGGGCAAAGCAATCACATTTATAAGATTCAGTCGTTGAATGCAAAGCTTTTGATGCCCAAGTATTCTCTCATTTCCTCTGGAACTAACACTCTGGCTTTCTGCTGTAGTTGGTAATGGAAAGAAGGCAGACTATATAACCGCATTAATGTATTTAAACTACTAGTAGAGGTGCTGCCTCCCTGTGCTCCTCTTTCCAGGATGGCCTTAGGTAACTAGCCAGCATTGATTTTACATTGTCCAATTCCCGGGCTGTTGGTAGGTGAAAACCAGAAATCATGGTTTAGAGTAAACTCTCACTTGCTGAATGACCCAAGTTATTGTGGCTGGCGAGCTTAGCATTTAACTGAGGTTTATTTTAAGGCATGATTGCTGTTGGTACATAATATATAAAAAAATAGGACACTGAAACTTATTGTTTGTTTATCTCTGGTAATGGAAGAAAGAAGTAGGTTTATGACCAGCTTGTTTTCAGCTCAGCCACCCAGCACTGTTATGGCTCAGTTTTATGTGCAAACTCTGCCAATAAAGAGAGATCCCAGCTCTTACTGGAGGTGATGTGTTTGGCTGAGAAATTGGACAATGTAAAATCATAACTACTCCTGAGCTTTGCTGCTGTTATGCAGGCTATCCCATGTGAAAAAAAATAAAACACAGCATCACAGTGCTTCCAGAATTGATATTGCAAATGAAACTGATATCATAGGTAATGCACCCAGCTCTGTGATGTGTGGTTTTTTTAAACAAAACTTTCAGAATGTTTTTATGAAAGCAATTATAAACATGAAGTTGGTAGCAGCTCTAAGTATGATACAGAAATGGAGATCAGTTGTTGGGTTATCCACTGGTTTCTTCAATGAATCCTCCTTCACTTTAAGTCAGGGGTTGTTTATTTATTTACACTTCTATACTCCCTCCTTGCCAAAGGCGACCCAGGGCGGTTTAACACATCATAAAAACATCGGAACAATACAGATTAAAATTATAAAAGTTCTTAAAATCTACAATTAAAACCAATTAAAAATTAGAACTAAATCTTTGTATAATTTAAAACTTAAGGGAACAGAAGGGGGAGGTCAAACCAGCCCGCAGGCTGAGGTCGTTGTGCTTCCGGTTCCCCATACCTGACCTGCCAGCCAGGTTTTTACACCCTTCTGAAAGGGCAGCAGCTCTGCCTGGAGGCGCAGCTCAGTTGGCAGGAGGTTCCAAAGGGCCGGAGCGAACACAGAGAAGGCCCTAGTTCTAGTGCTAGAGAGATGAGCCTCTCTAGCTGATGGCACAACCAGAGAGCCCCTCCAGTCTGCTCTAGTGGGACGGGGAGATGTCCTTGGGACGATGCGGTCTCTTAGGTATCCTGGCCCACTACCAGGGTTCCAACCTTTTCACACCATGAGCTGGACCACAGTCCCTGGGCAGCTGAGCAGGCCAGTTACATGGTTCCTTCTATTGTAAACACTGCTGTAAAATGCATCCATGGCTGTCGTAAATGTGTTTACAACAGCCATGGGTGCATTTACGACAGCATTTACAGCAGGTGCGGGTGTGTTTATGCATGTGCAGGCATGTTTTATGGCTGTCAAATATATTTCTGCTTCTGGTAGCGTGAGGGCAGTGGTGGGCCATATGAAATGGTGCTGTAGGCTGGGGCCGGCCTGTGGACCGTAGGTTGGTCACTCCTGCTTTAAGTGTTTGTAAACTCTTTTTAAGTTGCAAATTTTGCATTGAAATTATACACAGTCAGCATGAATGGAAGTGTGGATATGTTTCCGCCATGTTAAGCACAGAAACTGGTGCTTGCATTCCAAAAGGCAGAGAATATTTGAAGCAATAAATAACAAAACAGGGCAGATACTTTTATTTATTTATTTTGGTGGGACATTATTCCTTGGAGATATTGAACTCAAAATATAGGGGCATGCTGTAAAGTTACCCTGCTCAGAGGGAATGGGAAAACAGCATTGAAATAAACTTAAAAGCTAAGAACAATAACTTTCAATTTTGATTATATTATCTCTAATTAAAGTCTACCCTAAACATGTCAGAAATATTTGATCATAGAAAGTATACTGAGGATGATAAATTTAGGTCATGTTAATTTAAAAAATTAATTAAAATCAAAACATCTTGTATGTTCTGTCTTTTATGAAGTATTGCATGAAAAATGACCCCTTCTGTTTGGAAATATTTTGTAACTTTGGAGACATGGAAAGTGGGAAAGAAGCAACCATTCAAATTCATCTGGAAGCAACGCCTTCTCTATTAAACATGGTAAATATTTTGTTCTTTGGATTCATATCATATTACAAAGGAAGCTGTGAAAGATAGGGATGTCCTCAGCAAAAAGTTTCATATTTGTTTCATTTGAGGTCCTTTTTGGGTTGCTCCTTAGATATACTCTATATAAATAGAATGAATGTATAATAAATTAACCAAATAACATTTTAAAAAAAATCAGAGGCAGCCTCCTCTATCAGTAACCAAGGAAGGCAAACAAGCAAATAAAGGCATAAAAATATAATCTTCTTCTTCTTCTTATCAAATCATAGCTACTAGAATATGAGGATATTGATTTCCTCTCTATAACTTGTTGCCTTCTCTTTTCTTTCTCCCCAGCAAACAGTAGGAGGCTGGCCAAGTAGCAACTAAAATAATCCAATAAGAGAAAGGACCAAACCCAGGAAGGAAGAAAAGAGAGAAGGGAGAAAAGGGAGGGAGGGTGAGCTGACTGCCCATGGCAAAAATAATCCATAGAAATGGGGAAATGATCTCCCAAAAAGGCAGCGAAGGAAACAGTCCAAGATGGAAGACTGCAATCTAAAATGGAGGAGACAAGGAGACAATAAACTTGTAAGAGATGACTAGAGTAAGGAACACTCCTCACTGGGGGTCCAGGCCATTGTAGAGATGCAAAATTCCCCCTCCCCCTGGATGTTCTGCTTGGCTGGTTCCTGATAGCCCTCGCAACAATATTGGGTGAAAATATTCTTAGGCAATTTGACAAAGGGTGAAAGGGCACCTAAAGATGAAATGAAACAAGGAACGTGAAATAAATGCAAAACTTCTGTGTGCCTTTTTTCATAAACATCAATCATTCATACTTAAGAACCTATGGGGTGATCTCCACAGGCATTTATCCTGCTCTTTAGGGCACTGATGGTTTGGCTCGGTCCACTCTTTTTCCTGATGACCACACATCTTGTGCACTGAAGCAGGCCAGGCCATTCTGCTATTTTGGTATGTTCACTTTTAGTACGTTCCCAGAGTTGTGGGATGCTGGGAATGGACTATATGTGAGCCTTGCTGCTATCAAAAGCTGCTTCCTGTGTAAGCATCCGGTATCCTGAAGCAACTAAGAAGCCACTTCAGCATATTGAAAATTGAACACTTTCCATATTTGTTTGCCGATGGTCAGGGAAAGTGATATTAGATTTCTTGGGTTTTTTCAAATAGTAGCCGTGTTAGTCTGTGTTTCAAGCATATCAGAGAACCAAAAGAAAAGCGCTGTAGCACTTTGAAGACTGTTATATTTTAATGTTAGCTTTTGTAGATCAAATCCACTTCATCTGACAGTGAACTTGATCCATGAAAGTTAACATTAAAATATAACAGTCTTCAAAGTGCTACAGTGCTTTTCTTTTGTTTATTCTCTGATAGCCTTCTTTGAGTCTTCTAGACAATTGCTGTTGTATTAAATCGCTTAGCTGACAGCCTAGAATAACCTTTCTCTGTAATGCCATTTGAGAAACTGCCTGCAGCCATGGTTTTGATTGACACTACTGAGAAAGGGAAAGAAAATACTTTTTAAACTGTAATCCCCGAGAAATTCAGCACAACAATCTTCTTAAGGACTCAAAAACACCTTGATTGATTGGTTGGTTGGTTGGTTGATTGATTGATTGCTCATTTAACATGTTATCCTACTCTGGGTGGTTTACATATTTAAAAATGAAGGGAACCAAACAGCAAATATTAACTGAGCAACTGGAAGGTTGCTTGAAGTCTTTATGCTGTTTTGGTACAAGGATTGCACCAAATAGCTTTTTTTCCCTCCCACTGACCTCAAGCGCCCCTCCTTATCCTGGACCAAGATGGCCAGTGGGGACAAGCCCTATCTTATATCAATTACCAAAAGAGTGTGTATATTAAAAAAAAATAGAGCCTTTTCATGTTTTGAGTCTTTTAGTAAAATATGCCTTCCCTACTTGAATGCATTTCTCTGATCATTATGACCTCACTTACTGCAAAATGTGGGCAGTTTTACACTTTTTAGTTTTGCACATGATAGAAGTTTATGCAAACATGTCATTCTTTTTAAAAGCAACAGGAATGAAAAGTGCTTAACATTGGTTTGTTTGTCTCCTAAGCATTCTGCCTTGCATTTCTTACCTTCAGTTAAGTATTCCTAAATTGTTGTTTTATCCCTTGTGTAGCATTTGCTTTTAGACAATGTGATGTATCTTTCAAAAACAGGATGAAGCTTCAGCACTTGTATTTGAAGTAAAAGCAAAAGTTTCAGCAGACGAAAACCCCAAAGTCATTGAGTTGCACAAAAGCAAGCAAACAACTTATGTAAGTAATATAGAATGGCATTATTTTTAGAAAATATTATTTGTATCTGGAGCCTGAATAGCTTCATCTTAGATTTTCCTTATCAATGTGTGTGAAAAAACAACCATGAACAAACAAACAAGCTTTCATAGTGGGCACTTTATATGATTAGGATAGCTATGGTCCCCAGTTTCAACATCAGGAGCACAACCTTTGCTGTATCTAGGTCATACTCACCCATTTTCTTAGACAGAAAATATCTTCAACCGAGTTTGTTTGGGAATCTGATCCAGATCATCATTACCATGTTGAAGGGCAGATGTTTATATTTAGCATCCCCAGATGCCAACTAGTCAAAATAATTATAATTGTAGAATTACTAGTCAAAAATGCTGAGCACATTTGGAAAAAACTTTCATGTGACACTATTAATATTCCCAACTTAAAGACAACCATATAATGCAAGTAAGTCCTGTTTGTTCTTTTATTAGAAACATAGTGTTGCTATTTCTAAGTTATTCATTGTATGTACCTTATTTTATACAGGTCATTTTGGAAGGTCTTCATAACCAAAAGACAAAAAACAGTGTTACAATGTTGTTTATTGGAATAGGTTCAGTAGTTGGAATTATTTTGCTATTATTTCTTGCATTTCTTTTGTGGAAGGTATGTACTTCAGTTATATTCAACATACTTATAGTTTTGCTTATGTCTTCATTACATCTCAGTGACAGAATAGCTGTCCTTGTTTTTTATTTAACTTCTCCATAAGAGAAATGAGTTAATAACGGTGGCCAAAATCCTCTTTCATAATTATTCTGGCAGAACACCAATAGTGATAACTTTTAAAAACAAATTGTCTCAGGGTAAGAAATCTTAGTAGACATTATCTGTTGTGTATTGATTTGTGTGGCACAACCAGTGGTGGGATTCAGCATGTTCGCTAGAACCGGTAGCAGAAATTCTGGCTGGCCCCGCCCATCCAAGTTTTGAAATAAAGTACAGTAAAACACCGGATAACGATTGGATCGGATAACGCTAAAATCGCATAACGTTAAGTAATCTGGGGAGGAGAATTGGATCGAATAACGTTAAAGACCTATAGGATGGATTGGATAACAACTGCTAAAGCCTGTGCAGTTACAATGTATCTCTATGGAGCTTTAACGTTATCCGATCCATCCCGTAGGATTTTAACATGGATCGGATAACACTAAAAATCAGGTAACACCAAGACTTGTGGAACCAAGATGTAGTGTTATCCAGTGTTTTACTATAGTCCTAATTTGGATGCTACACAGGACTTTTCCTCTGGCCACGCCCACCATACCACACTCACAGAGTAGGTAGTGAAAAAAATTGAATCCCACCACTGGGCACAACATGTAAAAGATAATGTCTATGGTGATTCTTTAACTTTAATTACCATGCCTCCAAAAGTTACACTGCTTGTGTTGCACTGGCAACACTACACAATATGATTTTGACCAGTATCTAGTAGAACACATGAGGCTTACACTTGTTGCTATGAGTTTCTTTCTAAGCATTTCTGTGATCTTTAAGTAAACAGAAGCATAAAAATGAAAGTTTGGAGACAAAGATTTTATTGTCCTACAAAAATGTGTAGTTCAATTTTCAAAACAACTAAAAAGGCAATACAAATATTAATTCTTGTCAGTCATGAAAAATCATAGTAGTTTTCTGAATGTTTTCTGAAAATTATACACTATTGTGCATTTTCACAATTATGATAATTCTGTCCAAATTCCTTTTTTAAAAAAAAAATGTAAATGGTTGCGTTAGCCTGCAGGTCACTCAGATTTGAAGCAACAAAGGATTTTGTAGCATCTGGATGGCTTAACAAAAACAAGTCCACTTTTTCCCTTCAAACTCTACCCTATCCATATCGGAGAGAAACTAGTCACAATGTACAAAATGGAATATTATGGGCAATTCTTCATCTCAATCAACAGGGGAAATTGGGCAGCCCAGCATCATGCTCAGCACTCATAAGCATTGTGGTCTGACTGCCTCTAACTGTTTTTCCAAACATGCCCTAAAATGTTTACTGCATGAAAGGAAATATGTAAAATTATGTGTCCCAATTTGCTTAGCATACAAGCATGCAAAAGAGAATGCACATGAAACTGTAACACTGTTAAGTTATAGCAGGGAAAATGAACTAACTGTGACATAAATAGTAGCCAGCCAGATAGCTGCTATTTTAATGATCAACATTTTAATTGATTCTGAAATTCTTCATTCCAGGTTGGCTTCTTTAAAAGAAAATACAAACTTCTCCCTCAGGAAGCAAATGGAAGAGAAAGCTGGAAGTTTGTAAATGGCAATCAGAAAGATACAGATGACAATTGAGAGTTTTTTTCTGCCTAGTGGTTTAATGTTTAATCCAAGACATTGACTGCAAGAACCAACAAACCAGAAGCACTGTCACGTATAACTCAATGGAAAAATGATTGTATCCTAAGTAGCTTCATAAAATACAAATGATAAAAGCTATGAAGAATAGTTGTAAGGACAAAAACATTTTGGCTACAGATACAGATAAAATAATTAGGGGAGAACTAATCCTTGATGGAGAAAAAGCTACAAGGGAGTATGCAGCACCAGTGATACTTGAATTCAGGGGTTAGCCTCACTGCCTTGAAAACAAGCAAGTCAGGTTATAAATAGAACGATATGATCAGTAGAACATTTTAAAATCTAGACTGGATAAAGCAGGGGTTCTTGACCTGTGGCCCATGGGCCAGATGCGGCTCGCAATGCCATTTTATGTGCCCCCCCGCCTCCACCACACCAGGAAGTGTCATGTGGTAGAGGAAGGGCAAAATGTCCATCCGGCCCATGAAGCTGTCTGAGGAAGCATGACCCAGCCCTCGGCTTAAAAAGGTTGAGAACTGGGATAAACAAGTGTTCCAATATACTTTTCATGTTTTCCATGCAACATATACTTCTATAAAATGTACACTAGTAAATTATCGACATTTAATCATTAATGTGATGGCAGTAGACACATTTTCTCTCCATAGAGTCCCTTGGAAGAGAATGGGGAGGAGAAATACCCAATTTAAAAAATGTTGACCAAACTACACATGGCATAGCACTGCGCATATTTCAAATTCTGCAGAAGACAGCGGGTTGGCGCATTTCCTTCTCTCTTTTTTTCTTTGTTGTGCCCCCACCCCTGGGTGCAAGAAGCATCTGTTTTGTTGTGTTCACATTAGCATTATGCACTGAGCATGGGCTGGATCTGATGGCTTTAAAGAGACTCTTCTGATGTCATTCCTCTCTTAATTCTAGGATTCCTTCTCTCAGCAGAAGGTGTGATAGACTAAGTCTGTTTTGTTTCCTGGTGTTAAATGGCATGAGGGAGGGGAGGAAGAGAAAGTCATGCTAGAGCAGGAGTTCTTAACCTTTTAAAGCCGGAGGCTGGGTCACGCTCCCTCAGACAGCTTCGGGGGCTGGATGACCATTTTGCCCACATGGCACTTCCTGGCATAGTGGGAGTAGTGGTGGGCCACATGAAATGGTGCCATGGGCCGCAAGTTGAGAATCCCTGTGTTAGTCATACACTTCTTCCCTTTACTTCAGTTTTGATTCTCCTTTACATACCGGGGGCCACTGTAGTACACTCGGTGAGTGCCATGACCCTTGAAAGCAGCCTGTAGGACTTTTGGCCAGTCACCCTCTTGCTCTCTCCCACAAACTAATTGTGAGCATAATACAAGGGGAAAAAAGGAAGCATCCTCTACATCTTGAACCCCTTTTCAAGGAGGTAGGGTGTAAAAGAACTTTAAATTCCCCCAAGCATTAAATTGCATGAGGCTCTTAAAAAACAGAAAAACATCCCCATCTGGGTTCAGTTACCCTCAATATATTAGAGACAATAGGAACTGGGACTCTGGGTGGATCAAGTATGTTCACCCTTGTCTCTTTAAGCAGACTTGAAAATACTTTTGTGCTGATGGCCTTTGTGAATTCTTATATAAGCAGCCCTCAAACTGGATGCTCTTCCTGGGCAAGATCCTATTGATGTGAATTTACATTTAGGTTCTGTGTATTCTTAGGGCTCTCTTTTGCTCTGTGGAAATCTTTAGGCTCCTTAGGACTGGGAGAGCCTTTAATCTCCAAAACACCAGATCCAGTGGCAATTTGGGTGATTAAAGATGTCCTTTCAATTCCAAGGTTCCAAAAGGGTTCCCCTGGGGAAAAGGGAGCCCTATGGAGGATAAGAATTTAAACCATCACATGTATATGTTAATTATTTTAAATAAAGTATTATTATTAGAAACAGGACATAATCAGCTCCCACCGTGTAAATTTACATCAGCAAGACTTAAGCCAGTGTGTGTTCTAAAGGAACTTGTGTAGTTTCCTCTTAAACAATTGTATTTATTTTAAAACTATGTTTAAAAGATATATATAGATCAATTTGATCTTATTTTTTAGACCAGAATGTTTTGATTTATACAATGCTATAATTTAATGTCTTTTAGAATAAGGGTCAAAGAGAGGTGAATTACTGTATTTTAATCCACAAGCCATTATATGAGTAGAAGTAGTTTGCACTGTCCACTAGTATACCTCAAAGGTTATAGCATTAAAGGCTCTGAAACATGAGAAAAAAAGTTATCTGGACCTTTGCTTTAGCAAACAGAACAGTTCATTATGAAATCTTTATAACAGTCAGCTTTTTATTTTTTTCTACATATAAATGAGGATACAGTGCTCTTATAAGGATCACAATTTTGAATACAAATAAGTTCTTATATCCGTTAAAATTATATTTTTAAAATAAATAATTCCAGCAAATAGTTTGGATCCATGTAGATGTGCACTGTTCAAGTTGATTGGAGAAAAGTGCCTGAAAATGGGACTATGCTGAAAGGGGGGAGGAATTGTGGTACAGGAGAATAGTGGGGTTCCTCAGAGGCGGATAAGATTGCCTTTAATGAGCAGAAGGCAGATTCCAGATTAATGGTACCTGTTTCACAGTCCATCTGGACAGTGTTCATAATGTTGGTCAGATTCTGCTACCAATACTGTATTATTGTCAGTGGAAACTGGACTGAGATGTCTGGACAAATAAAACTAATTTTATCAGGTTTATCTTTTCCCCTAAATATAAAAGATATAAAATAATAGTGAGATGTTTTCTGAAATGAATGAATGAATAAATAAGATTACTTTTATAATGTTGTATTTCAAAGTTTAAGGTAAACATTTAAAGTCCTAATGGTTGAGAACTCCTACTCTATTGAAGTCTAGGAAATACCACCTTTGATCATAGTACACTGACCATGCAATCCAGCTGTTGGATGAAGTCCAGACATTGACACAGTATGAAACAATACATGGGTGATTAATAGAGCCACAGTTTATTGACTGATTATGCGTCTGTAATAGCATAGGTATAATGTCCTTATATTGCAGATTCCCCTGTTCACTGTTGAGAAAGAACCAGAATAAATTACATTGCTTATTTTCCATCCTCCTTGTGATCAACTTTCATCTGGGCACCAAGCCCCTGAGTACTCTTCATGACTCCTCCCAGCCAAAAATTCAGTTTATCAAAAGAGGTCTAAAAAGGCATCATCTCCTAATCTCTGTTCTTGAGGTGCCTGGGCTGTTACCCCACTTAGCCTACTATTCTAAATATCCACCTCTACCATTCTAAATATCCACCATTTCATTAGTTGTTACCAAAATGACCTATATAACTGAGACAATATTCAAAAGTCATCTTCTAGCATTAAAATGCCAAGCAGCACAGGTGAAAAATCCTCATTGACAAGACTGAATACAATTCAAAAGGAGAAATGCCCCCACCCTGGAACATTGTTGGTTATGTCCTGTCAAATTGCTTCTAAACCATTGTGACCCCAGAATGTATCATTAACAATGCTGATCAGCTCTTGGAAACTCATAAGCACCCTCATTGAGTCAATATAGTTCATATTTGGTCTTCCTTTATTTTCCTGTCACCTTCAACTTTTTCTAGCATTGGTATTTTTTACAATAGGCTTTTTTCATGATGTTCCCTAAGTACAAGAACCTCCATTTCATTATTTTTGCTTTCAGGAAGAATTGAGACTTGATTTAAGCTTGGACCCACTTATTTGTATCCCTGATGGTCCATGGTATTTCTAAAACTCTCAAAGAAATCAACATTTCCATCAGCTTCCTTCATAGCTGCTATCAAACAGGGAACACTAGACACAGAAAGGCAAACTGACCTAGCCTGGGCCCAAACCTTTCTGGCTCTGGAGTCTTGGAGACACATTGTTGCCCTGGCCTAGTATCTGCTCCAACCTTACGTAAGCCCGCTGCGAGGTCCTCCCTTCTATGGTTCTCGAGGGAAAATTCCAAAGGAAACCAATGTCAGATAGACAATGCCCCTGTGACACTGGAAAGTTGAAACCATAGAACATGTTCTCTGCATCTGCCCTTTTTATAGAGACAACTAGAATAAGTTCATGTCTCCACTGCTCCACAAGCATTCTGGCTGGCCAAACAGCACATACACCCACTGGCTGCTATCTGATGAAAGGCCCACCTTCACTCTCAACACTGCCAGATTCTGCTCCACAGAATCCTGGCAGGTCCTTCAGCCAAACAAACCACTAATGCTACAGCTTAACCTTAGATATAATTGTAACACTATTAATCTAAATACTAATTTTACTACTCCTTAACTCTGAGCAGAAATGCTCTTTTAAAATATATTTTAAGTATCCTTGTTTTAACTTCTGTCTCTTGATATATTTCAGTTTCTGTTATTTTTGTGGTGCTATGCCCTTCTTGGACCATAAAAAAGATTGATTTTATTTGATTAGCTTTACACAATAATAGGAAATACAACAGTTGAGGATGATGCTGATCTTGGTGTCCACTGATACATCTGAACACTTGAAAATCCCTTAGTCATATCTGCCCTTCCAAGTATTGCTTGTCTTCTGTCCTCTTAGCTGCAGACTCAATTTGAATTGATTTACTGAATCAAGATATGCCAAATCTTTAACAATTTCAATTTATCCATTGTAATATTAAAGTTATATAATTCTGTCATGAGTTTTGTCATGTTAAAAATCAACTGCAGTCCTCTTTGGCACTTTTTTTTTTGGTCAGAAGTCATTGTAGCTTTCTGTCAGTAATATAGTGTCTTCTGTTTAACTTATATTATTAAGGCTTCTTCCACCAATGTTCACTCTGAATCTAATCCAGATTCCTGTCAATGTTCTGTATTCAGGCTGAACAGACAGGGAGATAAAATATGCCCTTGCCTGACCCCATTGCCTATCGGATGCCATTCTGATTTTCCATATTTTGTCTTAACAAGTAGCTTCTTATCTATAATATAGGTTTTTTTAAAGGACAACCAAGGGCTGAGACACATCTATTTCTTTCAGAACAAACCACAGCTTCTTGTAATCCTCTCAGTCAAAAGCTTTGATATCATGTATAAAACATCAACTACTTTATATTTGCAATATGCTCTCCAGTGCCTTTTTGGAATCTAGCCAGAACAACAGGCATAAAACTCTTTGTTGCAATACCTTGAGCATTATTTGGCTTGCATAGGAAATTAATGCAATGGTTTTAAAGTTGCTGTGGTGGACAGTGTTCACTGGATACTTAGAATGGAACTCTATAAATACGAAGCTCCCCTCCCTAGTGGCTTCTGCCTCACTTTCTTGCCCCTGCTAGGCTATTAGACCTCCACAAGGACCACAGTCCAGCAATTCTTCTGGCAAACATATTCCCACTCACCATGGGTCTCTGGGACCTTCTTGGTGCTATGCAAATGTACATATTTCTGAGCACTAGACACAGTTCTGTTTTATTTCTTTGCTATCTGGGAACTCTTGCTCACATTAACAATAACTAATCATTCACAGAGGGAGAACTGAACATGTAGATCTCTCTCCACTCACTGAAAATTAGCAAGGGAATGACATCTGGATCTGAAATTTGCATCATCTGGCCTGGATTTTAGTGTGCACCATTTTATCAGAGATAACAAAACCTCCAGACAGAAACATGATTTTGCTAGAAAATGGATCATCTTTCTTCATAAATTGTTTCTAAAAACAGCTGCACGATCCTTTTGGATTGTCACCTGCATCAATGTTCTCGCCATATAGATCAATTAACTGTGGATGTACCCTGGAAAGAAAAATAGGACACATCCATTAGCTTTGTGGTATTATGACATTTTCCTTGAAAACTAACATATGAAAAAGCAACTCTACAGTAATAAAAGAAAGAACTAATATTAGCTGCAATTTTATAGAATTCTTCATAAGCTGTGCTGCTATCCTAAACAATATAGGTCGGTCTGACTCTACAGGGTCTTTGTGTGTCAATTTAACTTGCTGCAAATGGCTTATTCATGTAACAAATAATGTATGTTGCATCAAATAAATACCATACCATACAAGTGAAACTTCAACCATAGAGAATCTGAAGTCTGTTTTCCATCCATGAAAAATAAATAAAGTTGGGAAAGCTTCTTTACATTACTAAAGGTAAAAGTCACCCTTGCTCGAAAGCCAGTCATATCTGACTCTAGGGTTCAGTGCTCATCTGTTTATAGCCAAAGAGCCAGCGCTGTCTGCGTCTGCAGATGTTTCCGTGAACATATGGAAGACGTGCCTCAACACCAGAGTGCACAGAATGCTGTTTACCTTCCCACTGAAGTGGTAGCTATTTATCTACTTGCAACTACTAGGTTGGCAGGAGCTGGGTCAGAGATGGGAGCTCACTCCATCATAAAGTACCCAGGAATCAAACTGACCTTCCAGTCAGCAAGTTCAGCATCTTAACCATTTGAGCCACCACAGTCCCTTTAGAGACAATACCTGACAGTACAGTAATTCCAAAATATTGTTTTCAATGGCCAGCTCAATTCAGTTCAATATTTTTCATGCATTACAAAAGAAGAAAAAACAAGTGCAACATTGCTACAATCTTACTGAAACAACATGCAACAGTGCTTGATTAGAATTTTATAGTTATCTTGAAACACATTTTTTGATTGCTGGGATATGCACAATTTTGTTATGTGCCATCAAGTCAGAATTTACTTACATGATCCTAACAGGGCTTTCAAGGTAGGTGACATATTTAAGGACTGATTTTAACATATTCACCTCTTTCCCAGTGAGTTTCTATGGCCAAGTGGGGATTTGAACCCAGTACAGTATCTGTCAAATTCGCAGGTGCCTAAAGACCAATCAACATATTATAAAATCTCACATATTGTAGAGGTACTGACTCAACACTATCACTGGGACACTGTAAAGGAAAACAGTCAAATAAACAAGCACACAAACAGAATACCTTCAAGAGGTGAGAAAAAGATTCTAGTTAGTGTGTTTTTCGTTGCATTTCTTGTTAAGTATAATAGTCGCCAAAAACTGTAGAAGACCAGTGGGGAATTACGGCATTGCAGTTAGGGCCCCACTGCTAAACTACATATAGATTTTCTAATGTAACTGGACAATTTAGTTAGTGTTTAAATTAACTTGAGAGGGTTGCATCAACATTACCACAGTAATATGTTAGTTATGTATGGGAGAGTACACAGAAAGCTGTTCCTAGAAAAAAGAATCCTTCATAAAATATGTACAGTAATAAAACACCTGAGTCTCCTCCTATTCCAAAATCTCTCTTGCACAGCCTGATGGTGTATCTTAAAGTAAACTAAGGAAATGATCAAGGTAAGGAGAAATGACAAGGAAAAGTGTTTTAGTTGTATGGATAGGAAATGTGAATTTAAAACATGCAAATGTTTAATTCCTTCCAAAGTTCAAAATAGGGCCAATGGGGAGGGGAGGAGAACATTTAAATTTTAAGGTGTTTCATAATGTAATGAAAATTAAAACACAAACTTAAGCACCCTTTTTTCAATATAAATATAATTTAATAAGATTTCTTAGCTTATTAAATATTAATTTAACATGTGAACACATTACACTATTTTTTTTTGTCTATGATTGCAACCATGTGTGCCTCTCTGGACATTGTGCAGAAACTGGACCAGAAGCATAGTGTACAACTAAACCATAACATGGCCCCACACAGCCCTGCCAATTTTAAATTCAGAGTCTTAAACTATAGTACACAAAACCTATGGAGATATCCGAGGTGTTACTATTGCTAACAACAAACCACTTAGTGATTGCTCAATCTCATTCAGCCACACTCTACCTTACCGAACATGAATTTCTGATGGCCATTCCATTAAATCTCCATCTACATTCCAAGGGTAGCTCTTTTTTGCAGAATCTATAGACTTCGATCTGTCTCCAGTGCCATCTTCCCTTTCAGTCCTCAGACAAACTTTTACTTCTTCAACGATGTAAGTTTCAACAAAAGGAAAACTGAACTAAAAAGAAGATAAATGTTTATACATGCATCCATTAAAACTCTAGGATACTTAGAATTCAAATAAAGACTGCATCCTCTTTTATGAGCTTGCCCAGGTACTACTATCATCAGGGGAGGCCTTTCTCTCCATCCCACCACCCTCATAAGGTATGCTTGGTGTGGTCATGAGAGAGGGCCTTCCCTGTTGCTCCTCCCTAACTCTGGAAATTCTTCCTATGGGACGCCAGACTGTCCTTCCACACAGTGGTGTAGTGTGGGTTTCAGCCGCCCAGGGCATAGGCCAAATTCACCTCCCCCTGGGTGGGGTCCAGGACACCAGTGGTGGTGGAGGGTCCCAGCGCCCATTCCTGCAGCTGCCTCTTCGCCCCGGCCTCTAGGAAGTCTGGGGGTGGCAGTGAAGTCCTGTTGCCATAGCGGCCTTTTGTGCCCTGGCCCAGGTTGGGGCCCAGGACACCAGTGGTGGTGGAGGGCCCCGGCACCTGTCTCCACAGCAGTCTCTTCACCCCAGCTGCTAGGAAGTCCAGGGGTGGTGGCGAAGGCCTATTCATTGTGAAATTTTGCCATTCCCCAAAAGTGCCGCCGCCCCCCCCCCCCCGCCCCCTGCTACACCACTGCTTCCACAAGCAGGCAAAGACCTTTCTCTTCAGGCAGGCTTTCCCTTAATGGCTAGCTGTCGGGGGAGGGAGGTAAAAACAGGGTGATTTGCATTTTTGTTTCTTTAAAACCTGTTTTAATAATTCTTCAGTATCTAGGCCAGACGTGAAACTGCCAAAATGAAGTCACCTTTTGGTGAATTCATTCCATAGTTCCTTTCACCTGACCTAATGTGAGAAAGGTTAGCCAGTACAACAAGGTTGCTGTTGCTTGGGGTATGCCCAATTATGATTCAAAAATAGCACAATCTTCTAGGAGGCTCTTTTTGTGTAACCCTGTTTTAGTAATGCTTTTATCTTAATATTTTTAACATCATGTTTATTTAATTGTTTAAAATATTCAAATAACATATTGTTTTTAGCTGATAATATTATTTTGCTTTAATGATGTAAGCAGCCCTGAGAGAAATGAGGGGTAAAATATTTTAAATGAATGAGTACTTGTGATTGTGTTTTCTCTCTGCAGGATAAAGATAAGCCTGTCCTTTCATTTATATGTATAGAATATAATACTCTCAGTAATAATCTCAAATACTATAAAATTGACAGTAATCTCAAATGACCTTAAAGTACTGAAAGGTATTACCTAATTCAGGAAGATCTACTTCTGCAGAGAAAGGTGACCTACCCATGAATAGGATTTATTTATTTATTTTATTTTTTTATTTATATACCGCCCTACTTGGTAAAACTGACTCCGCCCCCAGCCACAATTCTTTCTTCTGGACTGACAGAAAACCTGCACAATACTTTAAAATATCATTGTTGAGAATGACAAGCATAGCAAAGGTTGCCCCACCTTTTTCCAGGTATACAAGTTCTTTAAACTGAGGCCACAGGTTTCTAAGTAACTGGTCTTGTAATCAAAGATTAGCTCCAGGTTTTGCCATAGAGTTTGTTCTTGTTGTTTTATGCTGTCAAATTGGAACTGACTTACAGTGACCCTAACTAGGCTTTCAAAGTTAGTGAGAAACTTAAGTAGTGGCTTTGTCAGTTCTGCTCCCTCATAAGCTTCTATGGCTGGGTGGAGATGTGAACCCTGGCCCCCTGTGTCCTAGTTTATCCCTCTATCCACTACACCACACTAGGTAGTATAAATAATCGTATACTGTACCATCAAGTCATTTGACTTATGGTGATTCTTTTTAGAGTTTTCTAGGTAAAGAGTACTCAGAAGTGGTTGGCCATTCCCTTCTTCTAGGGGGTGTCCTGGGACTTAGAAACTTGGTCACAGCTGACAGGCTGGCTCTTCTCTCAAGAGGCAGAGTGGGAAATTGAGCCTCTGGCTCCCCATCAGATACCTAAACCACAGTAATCCAGCCAGCCCCACAAACCCCACGACAATCATTGGGCCTAAAGATAGTCTTGCCAAATTTAAGTTCCAACTCTTTGAATTGATCTGTTGTAAATAAGACTTAAATCTTGGCTCAACACATTACACTGACAATCCCTAACTTTCTTGAATGGTCTCTAGACAGTATGTTTTGTAGAGTGCAAATATCTTTTATAACGTAGTTTTGAAAATGGCCCATTAAAACCAATAAATAACCTCTGCTTGTTTCAAAACTAGTGATTTAAAGGAACCATGTGCACCACATAACTGTTTTTGGTCTCTTCTGACTCAGTAATGGTGATAGGCAGGAGAAAATGACCACTAAATCAATTAGGAGCTGTGTCCTACAGTGGCATGGGGGGGGCAGGGGGCAGCCCACCCCGGGAGGCACTTTTTGGGCTGTGGGTGTTCTTCAACTACAATTCCCAGAAGCCCCAGCAGGAGCGGGAACCAGCGTCCACCAGGGGGTGACAAATTTGGTTTATGCCCTGGGTGGCTGAAATCAACAGTACACTACTGGTGTCCTGTGCCCTTGTTTAATCAGTGCAAAGCCCTCAACTACTAGAAATGGTCCAGATAGATTCAGCTTTTCTAAATTAAAGGGTAGAATTGCCTCAGAATTATTTCAGAAATCCTAGAAAATAATATGTGAAATTTTCAGTTTGTATTAAAATAAAGCAATCATTTAAAAGATCTTCCTTGCAATAAAAAGTATCTGGAAATGCTAGAGTAACACTTCTTCTCTTGGCCTGTCATGCCTAGCCTCACATTGGTTCTACAACTCTGTCTCAGTCTTGACATAGATAGGCGATGAAATGTATAGACTAGACTGACATCGCCTGGGCCTGAGTTTGCCCTAGTAGGAGTGATGAGTAGCTACAGGTTTCCTAAAATGTCCCAGAGTACATTGGTGGCCTTGTCAGTAATCTGAAAATCAGGCTGTCAACAGACTGCATTCGAATGTGTTTCCACCACCAGTTTACATCAGTGATTCACTGCATCACAATATATATATATATTGGTTGCTACTTGGTCTAATCCAGGAATGCCCAAACTTTTCAGTGGTTGAGTTGGCCAGTCATGTGGTTCCTCCCACCGAAGCTGAAGTATGTGCCTGGACATGCCCAAAACCCTGCCATAAATGCACCCATGGCTATCATAAATGTATTTATGTCAGCCACGGGTGCTTTACGGCAGTGTTTTGTGCACGCATGGATGTGTTTTACTTCTGCTTCTGGGATCAGCCTGTGCAGTGTGGGCAGTATTATTAGGCGGTGCAGGCCAGATCTGGCCCACAAGCTGTAGTTTGGGCACCCCTAGTCTAATCCATGTGTTCTATACTAAATCAAGTCTGCTGAATCCAAATCTGATTCTGCCTAGGACATCAGGATCTTAAATTAATTGCACATATAGACACAATTATTCATTTTATAAACATAGCTGCGCCTGCTCATCTTTAGCTCAAAACAGATTCACTATAGCCTAGCTGTACTATCCAATAAGATGGTTTTGCACTAGAGACAAGCCCTTAGTCCATCTCACCTTATATACCAATTTCTGACGTCAGCTCACTGACTTGCCCAGACATAACCAGCCACTGCTGGAACTGCCCAGCCGCTGATGGAACATGCATGCCACCAGGTGACGTGATTCAGCTGAGGCGGCGGCAGGCTCAGTGGCAGCTGCAACTGTTATAAGGTTCCCATGTAAAAATACATTACCCAATTACTGACCATTTGAACAACTATAGCATGATTGTAACTTCAAATCTGTATGTGATAGGCAAATTCGGAGTTCAGATTTGGAATCAGCATACTCAATATCATGTAAATCACGTGTTATTCCTGGTAGCACAGCTGTTGTGCAGTGAGGAGCCATCAAATGGCTAGTACTTTACTTTAGGGCCCAATTCCTCAAACATCAGACCTGGGACTTACAAAACAATGAAAAGCTATCTCCACAGAACAATAAACCAAACGTATACATTTGCTTATACTCACCAGAACCCACCAATAAGAGAGTCTGTCTTAGTGCAGCCATGAACAGAACACTATATTTAACACAAAGCAAGACTCCCACAAGTCTTAAACCCTCTTGTTTTCTAGCCCTTTAAGGAAGCATTCATCTTGAACTTTCTGAATAAAATATGGTGATATGAAATATCAGCGTCTTCTCTTCCTGTTCCCAGGTAAAATTACAATGCATGGGATGAATGCCGTGTGTATGTTAAATCTATAGAAATGTACTATGGTACTGTATTTGCTATATTGTCGACATTTGTGTTCCTTGTTCACATGCTTTGCATACAGATGATACAAAATAATAATAATAATTCTATCAACAAAATGCCATGAGTTTCTATTTGCCTCTAATCTCAACGTATCCTACATTTAAGAATAGAATTTATTTTTCACAATCAGTTTAGCAGCTTTACACTCTAGTAACACCCTATATGTAAGAGCCATATATAAGTTAACCAGAACAGATGGACGGAAATAGGCTAATCGGTATTAGTCTGATTGGTGATTTTCAAAAATCAGATAAAAGTGGGCTAATGTACTCTGACAAGAAGCTAAGTCTCCTTACAAAGACACCAACATCTTCTGGAGAGCACTTACTTGCTAATCATGCAGCTATTCTCTTTTCCAGTGTTTGCTAGATACAGTTGCAAAATATAAAGATAAATGATTACCTGGTTTTTTACACTAGCGTATCTTCTCAGATGTTTAACAAATTCTGAACGAGAAGTATTTCGTACAACAATAAGAGCAAGGGTTCCATCATTCAGTCTAAAAAATGGCACAGTTCAGATAAGGCATTAAATTTTATGCTATTTTAAAATTCATCAAAATTCATACAAATGAACTATATTTCTGGTGCCAATTGGCTGTACTACAATTTGTAATCCAGCACAATAATATCTCTCATCTGTCACGATTTTTAAAATACAAAATAAACTTGATTTTAGTATCAATAATAATTACCTGGTATAAACTCTTCATAGTCCTTCACTAACATGGTGTTAATCCTTAAAACAAGCCTTCAGATATCAGTATTATTATACTACAGATGAGGGACAAGGCTGATAGGCAACATGTTGCTTACAGCAGCAAAATTAGTCTGGAATATCACCAGTCTGGTCAGGCTGTTCTGCTATGGTAATAAAGTAGACCAGGGATCCTCAACTTATGGCCCAGGGGCTGGATCCGGCCCAAAGCATCAAATCATCCAGCACACACCCTCACTCCAGCCACTGTTTCTGCCACCACCTCAATCCTTGTCTCCAAGTCTGCTTGGCTTGGTGTGTCCCTAATGGTGCTCTGTAGCAGGGTGGATGTTGTGAGGTTTACAACATCCACCTTGCTATGGAGCGCCATTAGGGTCATGCCAAGCCAAGTGGAGGAGGCAAGGATTGAGGCAGAGATGGTGGTGCAAGTGGTGGCAGCGACATTTCTGGCAGCTGCAGGGATGTTTCTTTCACCCATGTGATGCAGCTCCTGTAGGCTGGTAAGCAGGGGAGTGGGGGGGGGATGCAGGGCTTTTGGGATGTGTGGTGAGCTTGGGGTGGCCTCTCCCGCCACCTTTGGTGGTGGCGGCAGCAGTGGGGGAAAAACCAGTCCAGCCCCTCAACAGTCTGAGGGAGTGTGACCCGGCTCCCAGCTTTAAAAGGTTGAGGAGTAGACCATACTGCCAGCAACTCAAGGCCGAGCATCATAACTAACCTGACAACCCTGAGGACTAGCAGCTTTGGTGAAGTCCAAAGGGAAGGGTGATGGTCCCCAAGTGGATTAAATCCCACTTGAATCCATCTTGATGGAGGGCAGAAGTTTCATCCATACTGGCCTGGGGCTGATGAGGACTTTGCGTGCCAAAAGCACTCGAGGCCAGAAAGTGACTCGTGGAGCTGCATCAGTGGTACGGGTGTCACGCTGTGATGCAGAAGACAGATGAAAGGCCACAGCATTATATTCGCAGGACTGTCTTCATGGCTGATCACCATAAATATCGCCAATATTCAGAATCAGATACGGCACAAGAAGATCGCCAGCTTGATCTGGGATGCTGGCAGCTTTGACATGGGATGTCCATGTGGTCTGACAGTTTCATTGGATATCATGCCCTGCATCCTGATTGGGAGGACCAATCAATATTCTTTACTAATATGAATTTATACCCCACTCAAACACTCTGCACCTTGAGTTATGGGGGTTATATGCCTAGCCAAAATTCCCTAAAGACTCATTCATTCAGGGCAACTACTTGACTCTTGCAAGTTGACAAGTTCCAAAGCCTCACATTCTTGCACTGATTTCTATCTTTCCAGAAGCTATTGTAAGGAGTTCCATCTCCTCTTGCTTTCCAAAGTTGTGGGTGCCTCAATTCAATTGTGTCTTCACAGCAGACCTGACCCACTTCTGAAAGGCTCCACCCTTAGGCCCCTCTGTATTCTGTAACTATCCTGTAAATGCCATTTCTTTCCTTCCTTTGGGATTTACTCTGTTGCCAAAGATCCTGTTCTCATTCCCTGAAATGTGCTTCTGTATGGTTCTTGAGGAAGAATGGGGAAATTCTCTGTGCCTTCTTTGGGCACCACTGCACTAAACTCTCCCTCTCAACTCACGCAACTCACAACACTTCATCTGACTCAAAATAGCTTCTCTCTCTCTCTCTTCCATTCATCCTATTTGGGACAGCCTTCAGTGGTTGGTATGTGATCTATATTTTATTTGCTTTATCAATCACCTTTCTCTTCTGATAAAGCTCTAATCATAGGTACTTGATGCATCTTGGGACCCCAGAACAAAGCTCACACTGCCTTCTTTGTGTTCCTGTTAAATGGCAAGGGACAAGTGTCTTGTTACTGGCTGCCACAGGGCCTTGAAATAGCATCTAAACTATCATCAGGAAAGTTGCTTTTTAAAATCAGTTTCCAGAATCCTCCAGCCAACATAGTTATCATACTCATCAAAGACTGGGGGGGGGGGGGAGGGTGTAATTAAAAAATATAGCTTTTGCTGGCTGTGCCTAGCAATTAGCATGCATTCCCAAAAATCTGTTGCTCCTAAATCACTTACTCATATATGTTGGTAACAGGAACTGTTTTGTTAACAAGCCAATTTTGTTCTTACAAAACTCCATTAAAATAAAAATTACTGAAGCATCTTGAATATTTACTCAGATATTAACCCCAGTGTGTTCCATGGGGTTTACTCCTAGATTGCATCCTAGATATGTGAGCTTTTGATCCCAACCCCCAATTTTGCAACATCCAAAAGTAACTCATTAAAGCTGCACTAAAGTGAATGAGACTTTGCACACATTTGTGATTCTATTAGAGGCCAATGCAAAACTATAATTGGCTTTAGACCAGGGATTTTCAACCTGTGGCCCGTGGGCTGGATGTGGCCCATGGCATCATTTCATGTGGCCTTCCACAGCCTCCACCACACCAGGAAGTGTCATATGGTGGAGGAAGGGCAAAATGGCCATCCGGCCCCCAAAGCTGTCTGAGGGAGCATGACCTGGCCACTGGCTTAAAAAGGATGAAAACTCCTGCTGTAGACAATAGTTGCTTCTATGTTCATATGACAATTTGCTTCACACATTTAAATAATCAGTTTTTGTATGAATTTGGCAACCCTTGGGCAACCCTTCCAGACCCTTCTATCCCTCATGCATCAGATTCCTGACCACAGCAAGCCTCTATTATTCTTAACCACAAGGTTTTTCTCCATCCTCTTTCTAGAAACAATACAGGACAGCAGCAATTCAAAGCCTAAACAGATACTGTTCAGACCAACAGTGTTTTTGTTGTTGCTGCTGCTTCTTATTTAAATACACATAAAGCATTGAGTACTGAGTCAAGTCTCAAGTCTGCAAGTAAAATGATTAATTCCAGGCAAAATGACTGATAAGATACTGATGTTGGTACACCAAAACCACTTTCTTTCATCCCCACTGAAGGCTTAGAAAAACTGTGACATGTAATAGTCTTCCAGCATAGATATTTGACTATATTTTTTAAATTAAGAAGTCTCTGTCCAGGATGCCCAGTCAGCCAACAAGGCATTAAACTATGCATGAGAGCAAAATCTGGTGTTTCTTCTTCTATGAATTTACAATTACTGTATTCCTTTTATTCAATCCCTACCTTGACACCCAGAAAGAAAATGGGTTGGTAATGCTGCAGTAGGTAGCACCGATTCAGACCCTTTACACTCCAAAGGGCACCAATATCCTAGGTTTGGAATTGAGTGGGGTATTGTAGAGATTCTAAAAGATACACTGTAGATTGCTAAGGGTCTTACTCTGAGACAATCCAGTTTAAATATGCCATAAATGCCAAATCTAGCTTGCAGTTGCATTGTGAGCTATAGTAGAAGATCTTAAAATATCACATTTTCTGCACCATGTCTTTCCCTAGAATCAGTGGTGGGCTCCAAAAAAAATTACTACCACACTGTGGACGTGGTATGGTGGGCGTGACCAGGGGGAAAGCCCTGCATTGCACCCAAATTAGGACTACTTTATTTCAAAACTTGGATGGACGCTGCCAGCCAGAATTTCTGCTACCAGTTCTGGCGAACTGGGGCTAACCTGCTGATGCCCACCACTGCCTAGAATGCATATTTATAAATCAACCGGAGTAAAAGTTTCAATTCTTTATTACAGAAGATGACTAATGTAGCCTTCCTGACTGCCAAAGGACAGAATTAGCCTGCAGAGACTGTGAAAAAGGACTGAAATGTATTTATTCTGCATTAATGGTAAATTATTGGGGGAGGGGGAATCTTGGTGTTACCTTTTTAATCAAATTTTTTTTTGCAAAATCATCCATTTTAAACTCCTTTTGTTTTCCACTACTGATGCCCTGAATTTAACAGAAGTGAGGCAATGGAAGACTACCCATGTTATTTGTTTCAATACCATGTACATAAACAAATCAGTGATGAATATATACCCCAGTTCACATTGCCTTGCATGTTAAATAATTTATTTACAATTGGTAGGAGAAAAACTAGGAAATGTAACAGCTAAAATGTTAGGTTTTGCAAATGCTGCTACTGGGCAACATCAAAAGATCCTCCAGGGATTACAGAGTTTATTATTTTTATAATGATACATGAATCCAGTTTTTGACTGTTTCTGCTGAGAGGTTTTTCACAGAAACTTTTACATTTGGCATTTACTACACCTATTACGTCTTTACAATAAACGTATACTAAATCTAAAGAAGTAGATTTCCCACTATGAAAGCCCACAGGAGATTATCACTTGACGACTATCACTTAAGTTAGACTTGTAAACTAATTAAATCATTGTAATTATCTGCTGATTATTCTAGGTGGTTGACCTCATCTGCTTGATCCAAAAACTGATTACAATTCCTGAGATTAGACAGTCAACCATAGTCCAACCCAACCCTCATCACTCAATCTCAGAGGGTCTAGACTGCTCATGAAAACAAGCCTGTATTCTGGGGAAAGCCAAGGTTTTAGAGTAAGATGACAGAGACATTACTCTAATTCTGCAAATCCTTATTGAACTGACCTGGTATTAGGTGCCAAGCCACTTGGTGCCATTGAGCAAAGACAAGGGATTGCCATTATGCTAACATTCAGGAAGTGACCATGGATTGTGTGCCACTGATCCCTGCAGCCTAAATATAACAACACACTGCATTACATATTGCTGCATTACGACAAGTAATCACTTAATTCTTTTCTGTAAGTGATTAAACTTGAAAACTTACCAGGTTTAAGTCTTTCACTCTTCTCTCTAAAAATAAATGTGTCAGATAAACTAATGAACAAGCATCAAATGAAGTACACTAGCAAATAAATTTAGAAAGAAAGGATATAAAAATGAAATTAAACATCTCACACTAAGGAAGAGAATAGTCTGATATGAGAATAAAAAACAGATATTAATTTTAATTTTAAAGACTAGGAGTAAATTGAATTGAAACTGAAAGGATTTCTTCTGTGCATTACTTTTAACTGAAGTGTACTATTGAAAACTTTTAAACTCCTCATAGCAATTGCATAGCATAGCATAGTATTGTAGACACAATGGGCACAGAGCTGAGCGAGTTGAGGAGGATGGTGGAGGACAGAAGTGCCTGGCGGACAGTGGTCCATGGGGTCACAAAGGGTCGGAATCGACTGTGCGACTGAACAACAAAAAGCAAATTTTGAAAAAATAAAAACAATTTATTTTATCAAAATTTAGCAAGTTGCTTTAAGAAAAGATACTTGGTTATTTGTTGTTCACTACAATGGTTCTGGTCAAACTAACTGTAGTCATGATCAAAATTTTATTGAAATGAATGATATTTAAATTCATCACAACTATCTCTGTGTTCTCTTTCCATGTCTAGGTCAGATACATAAGTGCTAAAATGAAGCCCCTTTTGGTGAAGTCATTCTGTAGTTTCTTTCACCTAAGCTAGTGTGAGAAAGATTAGCCAGCACAAGGTTGCCATTACCCGGGGTTTGCCAAATTGTGGTTCAAAAATACCACACTCTTCAAGGAGGCCCTTTCAGTTTACCCCATCTTTGTGTTGCACTGGGGCTATTACAAGATAATTTGAGTATGGAATACATAGACTAATGAATGAATGACTGTTACATACCTATCATTCTCCTGAGCATCTTGCTGGAAGTGCTTTAGAGGTAAGAATGACAATTCACAATCTTCTGGCCTAAAGAGAGAAATAGCATTAGTTATTCTACAGTTTGAAATGTGCATACTTGTACACTAGTACCTCAGATAACATTATGACTTGGTTCCACAAGTCACAACGTTATCTGGTTTTTAACACTGTGCAATGCATTGATTGCACAATGTTAAAAAAAAGCCTTGTTCCCTTTCCAAAGAGGAATTAGCCTGTGGTGACTATGAAAAAGAACTGAAATGTATTCATTCTGCATTAATGGTAAATTATTGGGGGGGAGGGGGAGAAATCCCTTTCCAAAGAGGAAAGGGAACATGGGGGCGATTCGATTTGCTTGAGGAGGCGCCTCCAGTTACACCGATCTTGAAGCAGGCAGCCCAAGAGGGCTGCCTGCTTTGGGATCAGGGTGGCTGGGGGTGGAAGGCACTTCTAGCCACCCTGATCCCAAGCAGAGAGCCCATAGAACCGTTTTGGCTGGTGGGGGGGCAGGCATGCCTGATCTCCCCTCAACCAAACCGGCGGGTCTAAGCCTCGGTAGATCTCTGCCCCAAAGCCCACAGTGCTGGTCTCTAGCCCTGCAGGCTTTGGGGCAGAGATCAATGTCGGGGAATTTGAGGCAAACATTTGCTTCGCACAACGTTATCTTAACGTTGTGCGATGCAAATGTTTGCCTCAAATTCCCCGACATTATCCAGTTTTAGCATTATCCGAGGCAATTGTTATCTGAGGTATTACTGTATCTCTTATTCATGTAACTCATATTTTTCCACAGTTGCTGAAATAAAACTTCTAAAAGAGGTTTCCCAACCTTGGCCCCCCCAGATGTTCTTGGACTTCAATTCCCAGTAGCCCTGATCAACAGGTGTGCTAACTTGGGCTTCCGGTAATTGAAGTCAAAGAACATCTAGGGCCCAAGGTTGGGGAAACCTGCTCTAAAACATGAGTGATCTGTGTTTATAAAAGAAGGATACACTAAAAGTTTTGTGTTTATTTGTGCTCAACACTTTCATGAAGCCTTCTGGCAGCTTTGCACTCTTTTTCTGTCAAATCACCACAGGAATATTTCACCCAGTAGCATCAAATGGGTTGTCAGCAGCCAGCCAATCAGAAAACCCAGGAATTTTGAATCCACAAGGGCTTGGAACTCAGTAGGGAATGCTCTTTGCATCGGTCCTTCCTTGTATGATTACTGTGTGTTGAGTTCCTTGTTTCCACTATCTTGGATTGTCAGCTACTTGACTGCTGTACCTTCATTCTTTCAATCCTTTCAATTCTTGACTCCTCTCCCCCCCCCCCCTACAATTTTGAAGGATATTTCTTTCCCTGTTTCTTTGGATTATATTTGCTTCTAGGCTGCCTACTTGTGTCACCATGCCTCTTCTGGGTTATTTTTTTGGACTACCCTCTCTATTTCTTTGAGGAATTTTTTTGTTATGTTTGGGATTTGGTTGTTTCCTTTTTCTTTTTGGTCTTTTTATTTCTTTGATTGTTTTCCTGATCTGCCTGCTCCTTGCTGGTACAGAGGAAGAGAAATCTAACCATATTCTATCTAGTACAGGGGTGGCCAACATTTTTGCACCATGGACTGGACCACGCCCTCTCAGACAGAGATGAGAGCCAGAGGCATCCCATGGCAGCAGGAGCAAGGGTGGCACATTTTTACCACATTTTCAGCTGTTTTCACTGTGTTTTTGGTGCTTCTAGCACATTTTCAGCACTTCTGATGTGTTTCTGGCATGTTTTTGCCACATTTCCATGTTTTCAGCACTTCTGGAGCATTTTGGGGGCTCCTGGCAGTGATGGGAGGGTCCTCACCATGGGCTGGATTAATTGGGGCCGGCCCATGGGCCGTAGGTTGTGAACTCCTGATCTAGTAGATCTGGTTTGAGAGCTTTATTTGTATTTTTGCCTTTATAAACATTAAAAACTCTTACTTCAGATTTGCTAGTGCCGTGACCACAGCAAAATCTTTCCGCTGATTTGATGGCAGCCAACGGTGCTTCTCAGCCAGAGCTAATGTTCTTGATCCAAAGCCAAACATAGAAGAGAATCCAAAGCGAAGTACCTTGCTTGAAGTGCTGAACGTGCACACATCCACTGACTGAAGGTTCCCTGATGTGCAAGATAAATGCAAATACGGATTAATCATAGGACTTGAGCTGATTTACAATGAAATTACACTATTAGATATTTTTAATACTGACACATCAGTACTAAACAGTTACAACAGGGTAAGAAACCAGCCCCCATTTCTCCTTCCTATTCTGAAATAATTAGTAGACACAAGAAACACAGGAATAAAGAACACACAGGAAGCTGCCTATCACTGAAGAAGAGACAATTAGTCCCTGTCTTCCAGTGCTCTCTGTTCTGACTGGCAAATTTGACTGGCATCATTTCAAGCAGGATTCTTTTCTAGTCCTTCCTGAAGATGCCGGAGCTTGAACCTAACATCTTCTGCATGCAAACCATGTCATCTAACTTTCAACTACAGTCCCTCCTAATGATTTGTGATAGTGTATGCATGATCCAGGGCCACAGTGGCTTAGTGGCTATGACGCTGAGCATGATGAGTAGAAGGTTGGCAGATCAGCAATTCAAGACCCAAGTGCTGTGTGATGAAGTGAGTGCCCATCATCTGTCTCAGCCCCTGCCAACCTAGCAGTTTGAAAGCAAGAAGTTAAAAGTAGATAAATAAGTTCTGCTTTGGTAGGAAAGGTAATGATGTTCTGTGCACTTTGGCATCTAGTCATGCCTGCTACGTGACCGTGGAAACATTTGCAGATGCAGACAGTGCTGGCTCTTTGGCTATAAACGGAGATGAACACTGCCCGCTAGAGTCAGACACCACAGGCTTTCGAGTAAGGGACACCTTTAACTTTACTTATGCATGATGCACATAAAGAGGATGTGTATCATATTCTGGCTCTCATGGGCTTACTTCATGTTAGAGGATAGACAAAAAATAATGTCAAATGGGGGCATTATAGGGCTTATTTAACTTTCTTTATAATCCAGGTAACGTTGTGAGATTAGTCTGAATCATAATAATCACAAGTATCTGAAAAATAGAATTCTATCCATTTTATTTAAGCAAACTTCCTGTACATGCTAGTTTTCCAACCTGACGTGGCATATTTAGTAAAGTTCAGTCTGTTTTCTACCCTTTTAAGATACAGAAGATTTACCCAGGATTATGTGGAATGTTGCTGTTAACGTATGCTGAATTCCATTCAGAGTATGTGCCAAAACATTTGTAGAACCTGCAACATTATAAAGAGCAAGTTAAAAAATAACAGCATGTAAGATTACATTATCCTTGAGGTGGTTCAGATTATATCTACCTGGAGTGACACTCGTTAAGCAAAATGTTATGCCAAAGTAAAAATTTCTTCCAAACCAGTCATTACTGTGTCCTATACAAGAGCCATTCTAATGATTTTCCCAATTGACGTTAAGGAAAGACTAAACAACTTGAAGAGGTGCTTTCCTGTGGAAAAACGAGTTACAAAGATGTCCTTGTAATCAACTGAGCAGCCAAGAAATGCTTGCTGACATGTGTTTTCGCAGTAGCAACTCAGATCAGCAACTCAGCCTGATCTGATAATATCTTATTTAAGGGATGCTTCATTTTATTTTACTGATATCATTTTATCTATACAATATTCTGAACACTGAAGGATAGCTGATTTTGGCATCCAGCTGCTAATTCACTATCTTTTCCCCCCTCACGGAGGATTTTTGCCTTGTAATCTTTTCACTGCAGCCTTGGACAAGAATGACTTCCCACAGCTTATTATCCAGATCCTAAACATGCTTCCTTAGCATTTGTAAGATCTAAGGGAAGGAGCCAGGTGTGTTTCTTGACTCAGGAAAGTAAGTTGCAATATGTTACTTACTTTCCTTTTCGAAGCAAAGGCCATGATAACATTTTCTTTGGTTGATTTCTATCACAATGTTATTGTTTTGATGCTTAACATTTCTCTGCCCTTACAATAATACTAATCTACAAATAAAGTAGCCATGAATAAAGCTACTTATTCCTTGGAAATCACTGATTTCAGACAGGATACACAGAAAAGGCCTCCCCAAAGATTGTGGATATATTTTACATTTTTGAAACGCAGGCGGACATACCACGGACAATGACAACCTTGTTTAAATCTGGACACGTAGGAAGAAGAAGACTGATTTCAGACTTTCTCTGTGACATCACAATGCAGAATTAATTTAAATCTGATTATAAATATATATTTTAAGACTTTTTATATTGTAGTGTTTCTCAAAATATTTCAAATATATATTTCTGCAATGAATTCAGTCCAAAAATTTACAACTTCTCAAAAGCTACTCTTCCTGTTAACATCAACAACAAAGTGATCCTTTGTCCAGAAGGTTCTAAAGAGGTTAAAAGTATTGGCAGTTCATGTACAGTGTGAATAATGAAGCTACCAGATAGAAAATGTGTGGGGAAATGTCCTTGGAAGTGCAAGCACTCCTGCAGTACAATTAACTTAATTAACCAGACAATATGAATATTCATAAGTCTGTTAATGTCTTCCACATCCAAACAGATAAATGTGATGTAATGACTTCTTACTCAAGCATATCTAAGATTCTCATGAAAGTTGTACCAACACCATGGTATGCTCAAACTATCAAATAAATTAAAAAGTCTCATGACAAAATTTTATTCACTGCAAATTAATTGGAAGCAAAAATTAATGTAAATGAATTACTTAGGACTGTGAATTTATACTCAATATACAATCTTCCTTTGTTTTCAGCCATTGAACTGCTTTTCCCTTCCAGGTTTTTTTTTTTATTCAAATCCCTCTGTACAGTTCCTCCACTGGTAGTTCCCATAGCAACAATCTATGTTCTGACATGGCCAGTAGTACTGCCACAGGTACCTTCTACTGGGTAGATTTGTTCACAGTAAAACCTTGATACACTGGCCTAGCAAAGTCTTCCTGTAAATCCCAAACTCATTCAGTCATAGCTATTCACACGCACAACACTTACTATTAAAATTCAAGAATGGGGATGAGGAGGGTCTATTACACTTCACTTGTTTAATATTACTGAATTCTCCTACAAATCGCAATGTATGGAAGTGGATAATGGAATGGACAATTACACATGAAGATAGTCCAGAAGCAAAACATGTTCCAATAGAAATATTAAAGAAAGATCTTAGCATCACATACTTTGATTGGACTACAAAATATGAGGTTGTACATAGAAGTTGGTCATGCAGCCTGGAACGCACTATAGTAAAATGAAGAATGGGGTATGCAGGGCATATCATAAGAATACATGAGCATTGGCACCTGATGGACTAGGTGCCAAAAGTGGGGAAAAGGAAATCAGATAGACCAAAGAAAACATGGAGAGTGACTCTTAGCAAAGACAGGCATAATATACAAGTTCCTTAGAAGACGCATCAAAAGTAACAGCAAACAGAACTTGTTAGAGGCTATTTATCAGGCAAAATGCACCCTCACATGCACGGATATAATATGAACAGAGTTAAAGAAAAAGGTTGGTTTTCCAGGAGTCAAAGCCAAGTCTGAGCACAACCATTGCTGGACTTCTGCTGGTGGATCAGCAGAAACCAATGGAAGTGGATGATTTCTTGTATAACTTTTTTTCAAATTGCACCCCCTGAAGCTAGTTTGAGAGGTTTCGGGGTGTAGGAGAAAAAGAGGAAGACAAGGAAGAGTAGAAAGTTACAAGAATAGCTTACTGAGATTTTAAGAAAAGAAATATTATATTACCATATTTGGTGGTGCATAAGACCCAATTTTCTCGAGTGGGCAGCAATATAAATTTGAGCAAACAAGCAACAAATAAAAAACACTGGGAAATGGAGTGTGTTTTCTACTGTATATAGTGGCCTATAGTGGGCAATTTTGGTAATAACACGGTGTGTCTTATATTCTGGTGCATCTTATACACCGGCAAATACGGTATATATTTTAAGGCTATACTGCACAAATTACATATGGAAGTGATCTACTCATAGTGCCACTTTTTACTGTATTCTGCATCCTTACCACTATCTCACCTGCTGGTATTATGCCAAGAGGAACCTTTGCTCGGACTGGTGGAAGTCTGTCATTCATGTCTATTTCAGCATCCATCTGGGCTCTAAGTAAAAGGCCATGAGCAACTTCATTGGCAGTTCCATCTCCACCAACACAGACCACCCTAAAGCAGAACCAAATGTGAGATTCTTCATCACATGAGAAACAAATCAGTGTAGTACAGTATATTAATGTGTCCAAGTTGAAACGAATTTCCTTTACAATCTTTGCAAGTCAGTTTAGTGAACTAATATACACCAACAAAACTTCTCTATATTGTTTGATTTCTTTAACCTTTATAAATACATTACTTTTGCAGTTATTTTTTTGCTTCAGTACCATTTATTTATTTATTTAGTCACATTTATGCTGCTGCCCTCTTGCCTAGGCGACTCCAGGCAGCTTACACGTACAGTAAAACCTCATATAACACTAAAACCTGGTTCCACAAGTCTTCGTGTTATATGATTTTTCGTGTTATCTGATCCTCTATGGGATCCATAGAGATACATTGTAACCACACAGGCTTTCGCGGTTGTTATCTGAAGCATCCCATAGGATCTTAATGTTATCTGATGCAATTCTTCCCCCCAGATTCCTTGATGTTATGCGATTTTCGTGTTATTCGATACTAATGTTATATGAGGTATTACTGTATAAAAATCACAATACAGCTTTTACAAAACAATGAGAAAAACATTTAAAATGTTAATTGTTTAAAATTTAGTGTACCGTACCCTCCCCAGCAACCACATTATAAGAATTATTTTTTAAAAATGAAGCTGAAGGTCCAAGCAGTGCTCATATGAGCCACCCTAGGGTGGCCATCATCCCAGCTGCCTCCCCCCCCCCCTCCCCAACTTGCTGCGCCAGCCATGTCTTAAGTTGTTTTCTAAAGGTTACAAGCACTGCCTGGAGACATAACTCCATCAGCAGGATGTTCCACATGGCTGGAGCAGACACAGAAAAGGCCCTCCTTCTTGTGCTAGAGAGGTGAGCCTCTCTAGCAGATGGAACTATCGGGGAGCCTCTCTGGTCTGCTCTAGTGAGACGGGCAAATAAGAATTGACATTCTGATTTGCAAAAGAGTACCATGCACCTTAGTAGTTAAGAAGCTGAAGTTGATGACTGGAAGTTTGGCAGGTCAGCAGTTTGAGACCCAGTGCTGCATGACAGAGTGAGCTTCCATCTCTGTCCCAGCTCCTGCCAACCTAGCAATTTGAAAGCAAGAAATTGCAAGTAGAAAATAGGGACTGCTTTGATGGGAAGGTAAACAGCATTCTGTGCACTCCTGTGTCTAGTCATGCCTACCACATGTCCACAGAAACATCTGCAGACACAGACAGTGCTAGCTCTTTGACTATAGACAGAGATGAGCACTGAACTCTAGAGTCAGATACAACTGGCTTTCAAGCAAGGGCAACCTTTATCATGCATATAAGCAGATTTTCTCTCAAGATTTAAGAGTGGGAAATGTCATTTTTTCACCTTTAATCAGTAACTTTGAACTAGATCCAGGCTGTTTTACTAAACTGCAATGAGCAATTAATGGTCAGCTGTACACATGTAAAAAGTTAAATCGCATAACTTACTGAAGTGAATTGCTGCTAATTTAAAGTGCTTCTCACATTACTAACTGTATATCTGTTTTACAATCAGGATCACACCTTACAAGAGGTCCAACTCATGAGTGACAATTCACTGCATGAGCTATGCACTTTAACTTACACAAATCTATGTCATCAAGATTTTAGCCACTGATGCTTACTATTATATTTAAAACAAAACACAATCTTTTTAAAGGCTAACAAGTGTTATTTTGCATAAGCTTTTGTGGACTGCAGCCCACTCCTTGATACACCCGAGGAAGCAGGCTTCAATGTATGAATTAATAATTAAGTGCCATCAAATCATTTCTAATTTATGTCACTCTCCACAGGGTTTTCTGGGAATAAAAAACTCAGAAGTGGTTTACCAGTCCCTCCTGGTAACAGGCTGGGATTATGCAGCTAGAAAGCTTATTCTAAATAAAACATATTGGACAGAATCCTATTACTTACATATGCTGGCATAATCAAACAGTTTCAAATGTAGTGTTGAGTTGCTACTAGTTAAGACATTGATGCTTATATTGCTCATCATGTGCCATGCTAATGCAGCTAGTGTGCAACAAGAAATACAAGCCACTGTGATTTGCACCAACCTAGCAGTTCAAAAGCAAGAAATTGAAAGTAGATAAATAGGGACCACTTCAGTGGGAAGGTAAACAGCATTCCGTGCACTCCGGTGTCTAGTCATGCCTGTCACATGACCATGGAAACATCTGCAGAAGCAGACAGCACTGGCTCTTCGGCTTTGAAACAGAGATGAGCACTGAACCCTAGAGTCAGATACAACTGACTTTCGAGCAAGGGAAACCATTACCTTTACCTTTACCTAACTCATGCCAGCATGGATAGTTAATAGGATTCTGGCCCTCAGAGAAAAATGTATATACAAGAGCATGTAGGAGCCAGGGTTACATATGTTGGCCTTGCTCCTATCCTTGTCTGCAAAAGGACCGATAGCATTGTTGAAGGGGTTACCAGTAAGAGGAGCTAACCAGTAAGAGGAAATTCATATGGATAAAGCCTGCACATATGGGATAATATTGGAAGCAACCTTGGACCTCAGAGGACTAGTCCTGCATTAAAACTTAAGCAATGTTTTGCTCAAGAACACAGAGAACTCTATATAATAATAAAAATTAATGGATTCTGCAACTTCAAACCAAGATCTCAGATTCTGGTTTCTCACAAACCTGATAACTATATCATGTTAGAATAAACGTATCAGAAGCTCCTTAATTGGTGGTCATAATACTATTGCCCATCTTGCTTAGTATCCATTAAATCCATGCGTTCAAAGCTGTGCCTACTGTGTATGAGGCATAAATCTTGCTGGAAAGCATCTCTCCAGAGCTACCAATGTAGCCCCTTCCAAATTCTCTTGCCTTGTCATCTCCAAGGAAATGGCAAATGAGGAGGAGAAATGGCTCTCAGTACACATAGCACTATACATAAATATCACTGTTACCTTGGATATATCCAAGCAGGGGGATTTCTTACTTTCACAATTTGCAGCATTTCTGTTAAACAAAATCTTCTAAACAGGGGCACCTCACAGTACAACACCAAAAAACACCCCAGATCTACCCAGTCAGTGATGGGATGTAACAGGTTCTCACCAGTTCTCCAGAACTGGTAGTAACTTTTTTCAGTGTCCTGGAGAACCAGTAGCAGCTTCTTCTTCTTTTTTTTTTTGGGGGGGGGGGAACCACCTTCGGAGCTTACCTTTTCACTGGTTCTCCCACTGCCCATGTGCGCTAAGCACTTGGTGTGCATGCACGCCTTCAGTGCTTGGCGCGTATGCACCAAGGAGGAGGAAGAGAAGCTGCTAGCCTGAAGCTCCCTATAGCCTGCTCCCCAGGGTAAGTGACTCACCTTTGGATGTGGTGTGTCTGTGTGTATTTTAACGTGTACTTAATACCTTTACCTATATTGACGTACTACCACAGTTCCTAAAAAGGCCTGGCGGCCTGGCTTGGAGTTTTTAAGCAAAGTCTTCAAGTTACCTCATCAATAAGCTACACCTGTGCTGTTCCAATTGCTGTTCCAATTGGAGAACCCTTAAGGAGGTACAGCTGTTTTACATTTACATTAAGGCATATTATCCTAAAGAAACTGGTACGATGACCATATCCATCTTGCAACATGGTGCTGTCTAGGCACTTATACTAACAGGTAAGTGACAGGTTTGTGTTTGGAGTGGGGGGGTTGATTTATGTTGGGGTGGGGGTGGGGGTGTATTTTAATGTAATTTTTATTTTTTTATTTATTTATTTAATTTATTTAATTTATTTACGGGTTTGTGTTGTGGGTGGGTGGGTAGGTTGAGGAGAGTGTGTGTGTGTGTGTGTGTGTGTGTGTGTGTGTGTGTGTGTGTGTGTGTGTGTGTGTGTGTGTGTGTGTGTGTTTATTTTTATTTTATTTTATTGTTATTTTTTCAATTTTTTCTTTGGCCCCCACCCACATCATGACATTAGCTCCGCCCACAATGTGATGACATCACGGTGGGGTAGTAAAAATTTTGACATCCCACCACTGTACCCAGTTCAAGTTTCCAGCAAGCATCCTCACACCTATTTTAGATTTAAGCCAGGCGTTCTTTCCTGTTCCCCCTCCAGGCCAGGGATGCTACTGCATGATTAAGGTTTCTGATAACTACCGTATCATTTTCTAGTTTGAATGTACAGTACTGAGGTTTTTATAGCTGGTTAACCTAAGAAGTCTTCAACGTAGTGAGAGAGTGGATTTGGTGGGGTGGGGAAACTATTGAGACTGTCATGATGCAAGTGATGGAATCCTTCAGGTTATTAAAAGGAATGATATTCCTGTTTCACTTCTTATCTTCCTGTCTCTGAGTTAAAAACACCATTAGAAGGGGGGGAGTAGGTTTAAAACGTTCTTACCCATGAAATGATGTCAGGTCACATTCCTTCAGCAATGTAAGAGCATGTCCTTCATATTCTGTGACTACAAAAGATACGTCACTGGTTGTAACATGCAAATGATTTGATATTTTTAAAACATTCGACATCTCTATCTGAAATCTTTTTTTTTAAGTCTAACAGCTGAACACTGTGCCCAGTCTCCTCTTTGACTCTTTCCAAAGCAGACTACCAGGCAATATGTGGTGCTACCATTCTAAAGTTACTTTATGTGCTTATAAACTGGAGGCTCTCTGGTTGTGCCATCGGTCAGAGAGGCACACCTCTCTGGCACTAGGAGGGACTTCTCTGTGTCCGCTCCAGCCCTATGGAACCTCCTTCCAATAGAATTACGCATGCAGACAGAGCTGCGATCCTTTAGGAAAGGAGTGAAAACCTGGCTGGCAGGTCAGGTCTGGTGGATGGATGGAACAATATCCTCAGCCAGTTGGATGATTTGACCCCCTGTGCCTCTTAGCTGCAACTCCTAGTTTTAATCTTTTAACTTCTTTTTAATTTTTAATCTTTTAATTAGTTTTAAATTGTTTGATTGTTATTAATGACATGTTGTAAATCACCCTGAGTCACTTCGGGGAGGAGGGCGATAAACAAGCATGAATAATAAACAAACAAACAAATAAAGCACACACGTTCCCAGAATCTGGCCATGGTCATTATTTCGTCTACATACTTTGGAACATGAAACAAAGGTGTGTAAAATGTAATGATTTCTTTTGGACTCTATAAACAGACAGCAAATGTAAATCTAGTTACATAAATTATTTTACAAGTCAGACAATGGATGTATTTAATATATAAAAAATGGTTTACAAAGCACAAGAATAGACTAGCATCTTGAATCTCAGGGGTGGACAGGAAAAAGTAGGTGATGGTCAACTGATAGATCTCTGGGTGATTTATAACAGATCTGATCCCCAAATGCTGAACAACAGCAAAAAGAAAATAGCAAAAAATATGACAAACTGGACTTGATCCACAAAAACTAATACTGTATAAAAAACAGCATTTAGTCTTTAAGGTGCCACAATATTTTTTTTGCCTTTTTGTTTTGTTTACTCTCTGATATGCTTGCACAGGGTAACATGCAGTGGTGGGCAGCAAAAAAATTGCTACCACACCATGGGCAGAGCCTATGTTATGGGCATATGGCCATGTATACATCTGCAAACACAGGCAGCACTGGCTCTTTGGCTGTAAATGGAGATGAGCATTGCACCCTAGAGTCGGATATGACTGGCTTTTGAGCAAGGGAGACCTTGAACCACTTACAGAGACAAAACCTAAAGGGGCAGGGCAGGGAGGTGGGCATGGCCACCCAATTTCACTAAAAAAAAACCCCTGCCCGAAGGCCAACCAATTTCACCACCACCCTGCCCAGAGGCTACCCAATTTTGCTACCCCCCCTTTCCCGGAGGTTGCAAACCTGTTGCTGTTCACCACTACTAACATGGCTGCCATTTCAAAAAGCAAAAAAGAAAGTTTATTTTCCACAGGTAACTCAAGTCTGTGTGAAAGGACTGTGAGATCTCTTCAACTCTGGTAGCCAAACCAAATTCCAAGGCTCAGACTGAGTTTAAAGGTAGCTTGTTCTTTAATTCTAAACATGGGGCTCTTTGTTCTGACTCTGGCAATTCTCGTAAAGAAGTCAGGTAGGTGGAACAAACGTGATGTCCATCAACCTCCAATTGACTAGATGTTCTCATTTTTGTCTCAGTGAGATGAGTGATTTGACACTGCATCATTACATGCAGATTTCTAACTACCCATGGAAATGATAAACACAGATGCCAGTAACAAAAGAAGTATAACACAGGAGGGTGGTGGTACAAGTACACACCAGAATCGACTGTCACTGGAGGAAATGAATCTGTCATTCTACATCGTTGTCTCTGTTTGTTGATACTCTGTGCAATATAGCAAATGCCAACAAAGAAATAATAAACTGGCACAGTGCAGATGGCATAAAGCATCATAACCACATTTAGCATTTTTAGGGCATTTTTGCCGGAAGAGACAGCCCCAGCTGCATCCACTCATCAAAGATTTCTACTGACTGACATGACACTTCCAGATGGATTTTGTGTGTGTGTGTGTAAGAATGTGCTTTATAATAGGCAAGATTACATTAATCTTTCATGCTTGCTTGTCTTTGTGAGAATACACTCTCTCTTCTCCTGTGCTTTTAAATACTTCTAAATTCCTTGGGAAGTTATCTAAAAAATAATTTAACATAAGTCTGACACTTCTGTTGAGAAGCCTTACAGCGAACCATTCAGCCCCTTCTTTACAATTAGAAGCAGCCACGCTACCAACTGCAACTCTTGGGACTGGAAAGAGGGGACCCCAGGCACAGAAAGGTATAATGGTATCATCACCTCACTTGCTCCACTCTTGAACCTGCCAGTAAAGGCCAAAAGTGGCAAAATGCACAGTGCAAAAAGTAACACTGTAGCACTGCCATACACTACTATGCAAGTGGAAATAAGGTTTCAAGCACCCGAGGGTGCAAATTATTTCCTCCCAAACACTTGGAAGATACATTCGGGAGTTCTCATATTTTTACAGATCTACCCTACCTTCAGTGGTGGGCAGTAGCAGGTTCGGACCCCCAGCAAGCTTTTTTTTATTTTAGCAAAATTGTGTGGCCTTCGGGCAGGGGGAGATAGTGACATTGGGTGGCCATGCCCACCTCCCTGCCCTGCCCAGACTAACACAGCTACCATTTAAAAAGTTTTATCCTGTGGAAGCATATCAGAGAGTAAAGAAAACAAAAAGACAAAAACGTTGTGGCACCTTAAAGACTAACTGCTGTATTTTAATGTGAGCTTTTGTGGATCAAGTCCACTGGCTCTTTGGCTATAAACAAAGATGAGCACTGAACCCTAGAGTTGGTAACGACTGGCTTTTGAGCAAGAGCAACCTTTCCCTAATAACAAAAGATCCCTGATTGGTATTCAAATTTGACGTCAGGTTTTGTCCCTGCAAGTGGTTCAAGGTCTCCCTTGCTCAAAAGCCAGACATATCTGACTCTAGGGGGCAGTGCCCATCTCCATTTACAGCCCGAGCCAGTGCTGCCTGTGTTTGGAGATGTATACATGGCCATAAGGCAGGCATGATTAGATCGCCCATGACATAGGCTCCACCCATAACATAGGCTCCGCCCATGGTGTGGTAGCAAAAAATTTGCTGCCTACCTTTAGTGCTTCTCAAACATTCTACGTTTCTTTCATGTTTTGAGATAGGTTCTCATTCATTAGCAATTAATATAATATAATTCCTGCACTGCTGGTTATTAATAGTAAAACCCTATAATCTTACAACTATTCATCCTGCTTGCTTAACATTTTTCATTGGTAACTGTGGAAAAATTGAAATTAAAGTATAATGCAAAGCATGGAGTCAGAAGCCAGATATAATGCTAAACCAGTTTAGCATCAAATATGCAAGGCAACTCCTTTCTCCTCCTTCACTTCAAGACAAAGGAGGAGATCAGAAGTATTTTCAAAGATCTACTGTTATGTCCAAACTAAGAAATAAAGTTAATTTTGACCCTGATTGTAAAACAGGGTCTGGTCTGAAACTGGCTTTTTGAAAGGAATTTTTTTTAAACTGTTAATACTAAGCATAGATTCAACCTGTTAAAACATTAAAAGGAAACAACAATTGAAGAAAAGAGAACCCAATGCTTTCGATTGTCTTGTTGCCTACTGGAGGTTGAGGTCAGGGGCCTGAGATTAATTCATTCAGTCATAGTTTAATGTTGTGTCTAATTACAGCCAATTAACGAGGTCATAGTCTCATCAAGATAAAACAAAGATTTGTCTAATATGGCTCTGCAAGCACAAGAAAAGCTAATTTATACATGATTTCAGATTATAGTTCAGATTTCTTTTATGTTTAGAATGAATTGTTTAATGTTTAAACAATTCTTAATGAGGGACAGTCATAGCCTTGCCATGGATCTCAAATATGTGGCAAGAAGCCTTGCTTACACAAGAGCTTGAAGGTTATAGCTTACACATATGCAAAACCTTCCCAGCAATTAAATCCTGTCTGTTCAGAAGGAGAACATCTAGGCTTCTTTCTAAGGTGACATGGCTACAGAAACTTTCTGGAAAGGATTTGTTACACTTGGCATCCTATCAGCAGTGTTAGAGCTATAAAATGACAAATATATGTAAATGGAAATCAACACAATTAAATTCAGAGTTTTTACATCATTAACTGATTTTTATTCTGTTTTACATAAATTCAGATGAGGGGAAAATTACCGTTTTGAAATAATATGTTTTTATTGGTCGACTGCCCTTATGTGTTGTGGATCTGTTCCATTCATACGGTAGTTCTTGTGTACATTATTTTATTTTAATGTTACGGATAAATACTTATTTTGGAAACTGATCCAAAATAATGATTTGATTATGTTGTAAAGAAGAACTTTCTTGGTTTAACACAAAATACATTTGATGCTTGTAATTTACTAAAGTGACCTCTAGGTGGAGTGTCACCTAATAAACAAAATACAGTACACTGAATTTATTTGAATCTTGCTTCATACTTTTAAAATGCATTTTAATTAGTAGTTACATCAGTAATGGTTGCCATGAACACTAAAAAATGCAGAATCTGTCCCCCTGAAATTTCTTTAAAGTTGCACATACTGTACTTACATTAAATATGCAGGACTTTCAGAAATAAACACTACTCTACAAGGTAATTTACATGCAATTGAAATCTTTAGTGAAAATTAATGTCACATATCCACATGTCCCTCCTTTTCTATGGAAGTAAAAGTATTCAAACATAGAAATGAAACTAAGGTTAGGATCAAATAGTCTTCATACTTCACCTTTTTGGCTGCTATATTAAAAAAACTAAGAAAAAAATCCACACAATGATTCTTCATCAATGAAAGTTTAACTCATGAAACCCCTTCTGAATTTTCTTTTCATATAGGAGATTCCTTAAGCTGGCACAGACATCCATCTCCTAAGGCAGTGATGGTGAACCTTGGCACTCCAGGTGTTCTTGGACTTCAATTCCCAGAAGCCCAAGTCAGCACACCTGGTGATTATGGCTTCTGGGAATTGAAGCTCCAGAACACCTGGAGTGCCAAAGTTCACCATCACTGTCCTAAGATATTATATATGCCCAGTGATCACAGAGCAAGCGTCTTTGCACTTTTAGCTCTGAAAGCACCGTTCACCTGTTTGAAAATGTAAGGGTAGAGACTAGCCTTCTTTCTGACATACATCTGGCCAATCTGTTCCACAACCATATGGAACTAGAAGGACTTTGAACTCCATGGGACTTAAAACTCAATCTCAGCCCTGTGCATAAGATTGTAATAAGCATGTCTATTACACTTCTCTGTCCCAATGAACAATCAGAAGCAACTGAGTTCAATCGGATTCACTCCCAGACAACTCTAACAGACATGCATATTACAAAGAAAAAGCCTCTTCGGAGACTGTGGTATTTTTGAACCACAATCGGGCATATCCTGGCAATGGCAACCTTGTGTTGCTGGCTTATCTTAGGTCAGGTGAAAGGAACTATAGAATCTTTATTTATTTATTCCTGTCAGATGCACCACCAGCATATAATAACATACAAAGCTAAAATTAAACTGCAGAATGAGCTCACCAAAATGTGCCTTCAACTTGGCAGTTTCACGTCTGGCCTAGACATGGAAGAAGAAGAATTGTGATGCAACTTTTAAAAGCAAGAATATATTAAGTATAATTTTTAAAAACTTGCAACATTCTTCCTTAATTAAAAATGGAATTTTTAATGCACTTATTTGCCCATTAGGCTGTCGTTAATATAGTAATACACAAATACTGCCTTATTTAGCAGTTGTGTCAGTTTCAAAAAAATAATAATTAAACCAAATTGTGTACCACTTCTTACCTGTAACATCTGTTCTGATGTCAGCAAGCTTAAAGAGAGGAGCAACCTGTTCATAATAAATCTGAGAAGCCTCTTTTCTATGACTATTTGGGTTGACAAAAACCTTTAATGACTTTGGCCTATTTGAAAATCCTAAAACAAAAACAAAAATATACACACACTGAGTTTTAATACACATTTAAACAAATCTAACATGCAGGTTTGAGAGAGAGAAAAGTAAGATGCTTGACTTTAATATATGTAGACAGGCATCCATTCTAAAAATCACAGCGATTCTAGGTTGTCTAGAGCAATAACTCTTCTCAGCACGAAGACACTTATTAAGGAGATCCGCTGCCTACGTAATCCTGAAACAACTAGAGCACTGACCTGCTTATGAGTGTATAGCTAAGAATAAACAGCACAAATGAGTCAGTCACCGTCATCAAGAGCATTAGGTGACAGCTATAACGAAAGAGGTTTTAGGTCATAGTTCAACCCTGAAAGAGGGAAGGCGGTAAAGTGAGAGGAGAATATTCCCCTGAGGATTTGAGAGGAAATGCCTCTCAGCTACAAACTGATAATAGTACTTCTTCACAGTTGGTGCAGAAATTTGATACCACAATTTTCAGGATTTACAGATTATGTATCATGTCCTATAGAGGGAGCAGGTGCAGAAGAAATTTGCCCTCGATTAAAGGATCAAGAAATAGGAGTATGCAAGGGGAAAAATAAAAGCCCAGAATTTTATTATTTAATGGATGTTTCATATAAATTAGCAATTGTTATTCCATGTTTAGCTATGATGGGGGGAAAACCAAATATTCCAGGAAATATTATACACACTACATTTCATGATGTAACGTGACAATTCAGTTTCTTTTGTTTCTTAACTACAAATACCACTTTTCCTCCACCACTTTTCCTGGCTTCTTTTTATTTTTCTCTTCCTCTTCTCTCTGCCTTCACCAAAGTGATTCCTAGTTTTAGAAAGCTGTTTATGCCTAATTTAAGAATCCATAATTTCTGAAGTTCTCTCTTCTTGTTATTCTAACAAATACACTGGTTAAAATCCAGCAGTTAAATTGGGACTGGAATAAACCCACTGAATCAGTAAGGATTTGATCAGTCAGCCTCTCCATAAGTTACACTGATTTAATGATCCTACTCTAATAAATCAGCACACAAGCTTAATGCTTTTCACCAATGGTGCCTAAGACAGATCGTAAAAATATGCTACCATGATCACATCACCAATGATGAGGATTTTGCAAAACAGTAACCTTTATGGCTTACACAGTAGTAGCAATGAGCAATTATACTTATATACCACCCCATAGCGCTTTCGGGGCAGTTCACAAGCTAAATGGCATTTTGCCCCAAACATGCTGGGTACTACTTTTACTCAGAAGGATGGAAGGCTAATTCAACCTTGATCTCAGTCAGGATTGAACTCACGACCTTTTGGCTGCAGTGTAGCAGTTTAACCACTGTGCCACAAGGGTACCAAAAGGAGCCTATGGTTTGTGGGCCAAGCTTTCTGGATGAGTGATGGAAAAATATCCATAAAACAGCACTGGAGTGGATATCCCAAGGCATAATTGACTTGATGACACACAACGACAAACAAACTGATAACAAACTGCCTGGCATGAATTAAGATGGGGATATTTTGTATATATTTAAGACCTCTTTGCTAAAATCACAGTGAAATGAAATTAAATGATTTATAATATTATACAGGAATCCAAATATAGTTAATAAACCAGACCATGTTAATTTCTGTGGGAAACATACAATTATTTCCCATTGAAATAAAGGAGACCATGACTCTAATGATCATGATCTTATGAATCTGAAGTTTCATTTCAAGCTGCCCAGTATTTATTATCTGTGGTATCTTTTTACTCTACCTCACTGGAGAAAGTAATTATGTCTTAGTTTGTCTAAATCCATGTAAATGCAAAAAAAAAAAAAAATCCCAACATGAAATAAATAGAAAAAGAACAGTTGTTGGCAAAACAAGCTGCTGTACTTCTCTTTCAGTGCCAAGACATTTCAGCACTTCATTATCACTTTGTCATAACTCTATGGAAACACTTCCTTCTCAAAACAAGGCTCAGATTATTTGGGAAGAGTGCATTTTCGCTGTTGCCTCATTTTCTGAGACTTGCTGCTGTTTTAGAAGTCTGCAAGATTGACTGTAAGTCTGCAAGAGGGCCATGACTGCTCCTTACCTCTATACAAGAGCTTCTTACTGCTTCCCTATCCACCACCTGTCTCTTGGACTTCATACCTGGCTGAGAATGGCAGTCTGGTCTCCAGTAGTTTCCTCTGGCTTCACCTGTCCACCAATGCCAGGAAGAATTTCTCCTTAGCTTTCTGCTTGTGTGTGTGTCTCTCTCTCCATGCATGTTCCCTCATTACCATAGTCTCCTCTCCCAGCCTTAAGACTTAAAATTCTTAGTCTTGCTATGTACCCAAAGGGTATAAATAGAAGAGATATCAATCTCCTGGTAAATCTCTGAATAATTTCTGGTCCCCACTGCAGCAACAAAAAGGTGCATGTTGTTGCCTAAATTTTAATGAGGAAAGCTAGGATATAGTGAGGAGTAGGTTATGAGTATGGAAGGATTGTGAACTCCATTCCATTTTTACACTCTTCTCAAAACAAACTGCTGAGGTTGAAATCTCCTTACTATAAGTCCCAAATACACTAGTACTTCGGATAACGATGAGACTTGGTTCCACAAGTCTCGTTGTTATCCAGTTTTTAACGTTGTGCGATGCATTGATCGCACAACGTTAAAAAAAAAGCCCTGTTCCCTATGTTTTGGCTTGGTGCACTGGCCGGGGAGGTGGGGAAACTTCGGAAGTAGCTTGGATCGGGTCCCCTGACCTCCCTGGAGCCGGCAGGGGGGTCAGAGAGCCCGAAACGGGTGAAAAAAAGTGGACTGCTTTTTTCACCCATTTAGGGCTTTCTGATTCCCCTGCTGGCTGAGGGGAGGTCGAGGGACCTGATCCACAGCTGTGGGGTGGCTGGGGAAGCCAATGGGGACTCCCCGTCGGCTTCCCTAGCCACCCACCCCTGGCTCTACAGCTGTGGGGTGGCTGGGGAAGCCAACGGGGGAGCTGCCTCCACAGCTGCAGGGTGGCTGGGAAGCCGAACGGAGAATCCCATTCAGCTTTCCATCCACCCTGGTGCTACGATTGACTGCATTGGATAACGCTAACAGATCGTTATCCGATGCAAAATTTCTTTAGAAATTTTGCATCGTTATCTGATGCAGTCATTATCCGAGGTATTACTGTACATGGCTCCAGTTCAGAGGTTCTCAATCTATGGCCTGAGGGCCAGATGTGGCCCATTTCATGTGGCCCCCACCTCCTCCACCACACCTGGAAGTGCCATGTGTGGCAGGCAGAGCGAAATGGCTGACCAACCCCCAAAGCTGTCTGAGGGAGCGTGACCCGGCCCTCAGCTTGAAAAGGTTGAGAACTCCAGCTCTAGTTGGATGGATCCCATACTTCAAGTAACAGGCCATGCAAGCTTAAAGTCTATGCAACTTGATGTACCATAGTTGGTGTATTGGATCTTCCCCAACATAAGAAAAGGCCTCATTTTGTTTTTTGTTTTAACTTTTCTTTGAGACAATGACTAGTTCCAAAGTGATTTCATTCTTTAATTTTAACTCAAGCAATAGAATGAAACAAACAGGTATTTCCAGAAAGAAACAGATACTAGAGACAGTCTGTGGTTCAAAGAGGAACATTCTTTACTAATACATGTGTCTTATGTCACAGAACAAGCTTCTCCCACTTCTGGAAATTAGCTTTTTTTTGTGACTGCTCTTTGTGGGATTCTTTTGAAGTCAGATTTTACAAACATAGGAAAACTACCTTAGCTATCTCTCTACAACACTAACATCTTTCAACTACAATTACAGTCAGTCTCTAGAGTCTGAAATCTGTTGCTGGTCTCCAGAGCCAATGATCATCAGCAACCACACATACCTGTAGGAATCTGCTTTTGAGACTGGAGATACTGAATATCATTTTTTTTTAAAAACATTGCAGCACTTTAAAGACTAACTGCTATATTTTTAATGTGAGCTTTTGTGGATCAAGTCCACTTCATCAGACATAGGAGTGAGACTTCAAGGCATGAACTTATGGCACGTGTGCCAGAGGGGGCACTCAGAGTACATGTTCCATCATTTACACAACAAGTAAACTGATGATTGGGGGGGGGGGAGAGAGAAATCGGAATGGTAGCAACCACTGTCTGAAAGAAACGAGTGCAGTGGTGGCAAACCTATGGGCATGCATCTCATTGCCCCAGCACAGAGTTATGCCCTGCAGCCCAATGGGAGTGGTTCCTCCCCCTCCCCCAGCAAAGAGTTCACCCTGGCCCTCTGCCCAGCAGCCCAATGGGAGCACTTCCTCCCTTTCCTGTCTGGGGTAAGGCAGGAAGCTCACATGCAGCATGAGGGTGCTGCATGGATGGCAGCCTGTTGAGTCTGTGGCGAAGATGAGTTTAGGCACTTGGTCTCTAAAAGGTTCGCCATCACTAGTATAGAGTGATTAATCAGAATGACAAATAAGCATGCAAAATTCAACTATGGAGATAATGAAGTAAGCCTAACCCCATTTATTTATGGCACACCTTTAGAAAGTTATAAGAAATGCAAAACATACAGTTCATTCACAGTCCAATAAACCATGGTTTACCAACCCAACAGACCATAGTTCTTTTGGTCAGAGATTGCTATATGTGAATTGGGATGACAGCAGCAAAATAGTTTGCAGAAGAATATATATGACTTATCACTGTAGCAGGGAAATATTTAAGAGTAAAGTGCTTCTCTTAATCCACAATTCACTCAGGCAGGAAAAAAAATTCCCAAATCAGATCAAATTGTCATGCGCTGATTTCTGAATATGCTTAGATGACATTTTAGCCTCATCTTTGAATAAAACCTATTTTATTAGGTACTCCTGTTTAAAAATTGTTTTTCTCATTAGCTATTCTCTACAAGCAGGAGCCTTTGTCATAATCCAGATCTATATACTACTCATGAGTTGCTTATTGCACTTTCTTTCCCAAACTGAAATGGCACTTTAGAAACAGAAAAGCCAACTGTTCCTTTGGTGGTAACAAATGTGCTAATATGCACTAGTTTAAACTTGATCTATCAGTGAATCAATGAACCATGAAAAGTAGGGGTTAATCAGGGTGTTCTGAAAACAAAAGCTCATAGGGAAGCAAAGACGCTATCCTCAGACACACATCTGTGCTGCTTTCAGGGTTTCGTTTTATGGCAGCAAGCTCATGTTTACAGAAGTTAAGTGCCTGAAATGATGTCACTGTCATATACTTTATTAATATTTTATACAGCAAGCAGTAAGAAAATTGTTACATAAAGACAGAAGTAATGGTGTGAATAAACATTTTTCATGCTAACTAGACCTTTACCAGTATTGATGTTGCACTGTTAATGTATAACATGAATGGGAAAATTAAACCTTCACACACGAAACTTTGGACATAAACATTAAAACTTATCGTGGAAGGCACATTGTAAAGAAAATTCAATAAGACACTTGTTCTATACATAAACATTCTGTCAGTCTTGCATTTTGAAATCAAACCTATATATTGTTCACTGCTAAAGTTTCAGATTTAAAAATTCACATCACCCCAAGAAATAGGTAAAATTCTACAGCATAAAGTGTTTTAAAGTGAAACTAAGAGAACCACATGGAAAAGAAAGGCACAACTGCGTTGGAGAATACCGATGCTCTTTTGCAATAATATTTCATAAAATCAACAGATCTATACTACGCTTTAGACTTATCTTTTGGTAGGTTCACTTTTCTTAAGAAAGTTAAAATGTAAAAATCAGTTTTACTATAAGCATTTAAATTGGAAATTAAGTTGAAAATGGCATTGTTATTTTTTTGTAATTAATGATTGACCTACTGAAGAAGTAGTATCAGGTTTTGCCTGAATCTCTCTTATTGGAACAGAGATAAAGTCACATTTATTGGAATCTTTAAGATGTTCTTAAAAGGAAGGAGCAGAGTAGGAAGACAACAAAACATGTTTATGTCCAAACTTTCTAAGGTGCATTTTTATTTCACAAATTTCAGAAAAGATTTCTCAAGATCTCTTCAACACAAGAATACTCAGCTTTGGTGAGTTCGCTCATGATTTTGCTTTCATAATCTTCCAGGGAGGAAAAGGGCTTGGATGGTACACTGGCTCCTTGACTCAAGAGCAATGTGGCCCTTCCACACATTTGGGAGATCTAAATATGTAAACTAAGTAGTGGCCATTTTGAAACCCACAACTTTTGTCTCACCTCTTTATTTACTGGTGGGAAGGGCAATTCTCCTTACCATTTACATTACTGAATGCAACTAGGAGAGGGTACAAATTATTAAAGCATATTGGTCAAGGGAGCATTTTCTCTAGCAGTATTCATGTTATGGGACTCTCTTTGAAGAAAAGTTAGAGAAACTATCCTATCCCTAATTACATTTGGGTGAGTAGCGAAAGCATGTTGATTTTCTTTGGCTTTAGTGATATCTGATTTAAGGCTGAAGCAGGTTTTTCAAACTGTTCTTTTTTAATTTTAGTAACTTGTTCTTCTATTGTTTAAATTGTTTTTGGGTCCTTCGGAGACACATGTTAGATATAAAAACAAGTACAAAATGTCTAAATAAAAAGTGGCAAACAGAACAATGAGTGCAAATGTGGACTGTTTCATGTTTTTTTATACTAATCAATGGGAAGCACCAACAAGTTAGGACAATTCCTCACCTTTGCACATATGGATGCATGCTCACATAGTTTCCCAATTCTCCATCAATCAATCAGTACCAATCTTTACAATGTATTTACTACTAAAGTAAACCATTGCAGTGGTTCAAGTGGCTAAGATGCTGACTGGAAGTCTGCTTTCGGTGGCAGCGGCACCCGGGAAGCGAGGCTGGCAGTTGCCGTGGCTGGAGGACCTCCCCCCGCAAAAACCACTGGCCTCGCCACTCTGGGCGCCAGCACCACCAAAGGCGGATGAGCTGCCGCCGCCGGGTTAGGAAGCAGAGTGGCCACATGCCTGGGACGCCGACGGTGGACTCCCCACTGGGCCCACACCGCCCCAGGCCCTTGCCCGCGCCATCGGGGTCCCAGGTGGTGCAGCTGCCTTGCCTCCAGTGATGGGATAACTCCGGTTCCATCCGGTTCCCCAGAACCAGAAGGAACAATCTTGGAGGGTTCTCCGAGAGGGTAGCCCATTTTTAAGGCATCTGGTTCCGGACGCCTCACTGAAAGAAAAATAAAATAAAATTGGAGCCAAAATGGCTCCATTTAGTGCACATGCGCAGAAACTCAAACTGATGCATTGTGCATGCATCAAATTGAGTTTCTGCACATGCGCACTAAATTGGAGCCATTTTGGCTCCAATTTAAAAAACAATTTCTTCCGAAGCTGGAGCCACACCTTTTCAGAGTGCCTCCAGGAGCGGCGGTGGCAGTGGTGGTGGCCCTCAGAGGAGGGCACCTCCCCTTGGGCCGCCGAGCTCCCATGGGCACGTTGAGGCCTGCCCAGGCTGTCCGCCACCGGCGAGCCCTCCCAGTGACTTGGGGCCAACAAGCCCCCATGGCCTGGGGATGCCCGGCGGGGCACACCGCCTCCTCCGGCGATGGTGGCAGCAACGGTGGTGGCGGCGGTGGCAATGGTGGTGACAGGGACGATGGCGGCGGCGGCAGCAGCGACAATGGCAATGATGGCGAAGGCGGCCTGGGCAGGCAGCACCAGCCCTCAGAGGAGGGCACCTCCCCCGGTGCCACTGAGCCCCCACAGGCAAGGTGAGGCCTGGCCTGCCTGGGCCGTCTGCCGCCGCCGAGCCCTCCGAGGCAAGTTGAGGCCCTGCTTGCCCAGGCCGTCCACCGCCGCCGAGCCATCCCAGGGGTAAGTGAGGGGTTTGTGTTTGGGGAGGGTGTGTGTGTGTATTTTTATTTTATTTTTATTTTATTTCTTTATTTCTTTTATTTCTTTAATTTATTTACGGGTTTGTGTTGTTTAGGTGGGTGGGTTGGTTGAGGTGTGTGTGTGTGTATTTATTTATTTTAATTTATTTTAATTTTATTTAATTTTATTTTTAATGCCCCACCCACAACATCATGATGTCATGACGTCAGCTCTGCCCATGATGTCATGATGTCATTACATTGGCCACACCCATGACGTCCATGACATCATGGCGTGGTAGTAAAAAAATTGTAATCCCATCACTGCCTGCCTCCTAGCCCGGTGGTGGCAGTGGCGCCGAGGAAGGCGAGAAGCGAGGCGGCGGTTGTTGTGGCCCAGCGGCTGGAGCAGCGCCAGCCAGGTATTGGGGGGTCCTCAGCCTGGCCAGCACTGGGCTGCGGCAACCGCCAGTCTCGCTCCTCGCCTTCCTGGGCACCACTGCCACCAAAGGTGGATGAGCTGCCGTCCCCGGGCTCGGAGGGCCCGTGCCCTCCAGCCCAGCGGTGACAGGTGGTCCCAGAGCCTGCCCCGGCCACCAGAAAGTCTGGGGCAGCACCGTCGCTGCCCCCCGCAAAGTGGCGCTCGGGATGGGCCGCCCCCCTCGCCATGCTTCTGCACTGAACCCTAGAGTTGGATACAACTGGCTTTCAAGCAAGGGTGACCTTTACCTTTAAAGCATTCTAGAACAAGAAAATCAAATTATATTAGCAGCTTCAAAATAAGTTTCTGTTAGCAATAGGTAACAGAGGTGGATAAAAGAGGATCACAACCTTTAATTATATCATGGTTCTTTCTATATTATAATGCAAGCCTTTTTATATATATATATAAATCTTGAAACTCTCTAACAGTGACACAGAAAAAAAAACATGCATGTGCTAAAAAGAGCCAGAGGTTCAAGACCAGTAGTTCCCAATCTTTTTTGGCCATCTCCACCTCAGCATCTCTATAATCCTGATCTCACTCCCAATGACATATAATTCTTATTATTCAAAAAGTGAACTCCTGTTCACGTGAAGTAAGCCTAAAAAGCCATTCATTGTTAATAACTCATTTTCAAATTGCCCACCTTAAAAATCAACACCCCCATGGGGCATGTGCCCCACATTGGGAACCATGGGTCTAGACAAAAAAAATAATCAAACACATTGGTGGTGCACCCTATCCCACAGCAGTTGAATAAGGAACATCCTTTGTTTGGACACAGGCCAATTAACTCAACTCCAAGCAAAGCAAATTGTTAACTATTTGTTATCTTTCATAACAATCAGGATGTGCAGAATATTTACAATAAAAATAAATCTGAGTTTAGTTTTACACAGGAACAATTTAAAAAACCCTAGCTTAGCTAAATAAACCACAGATTCAGTTATGGTTGAATCAAGACTTAGCCTAGTTTATAATATACAGTATTAAACATGACACACAGAGTGAAAGTGTAACTATGCTCAAAAGATAATTCACAGTGATTCAGTTCTGCTGTAGTTTGTTTTGCAGCTTTAACAACAACTGAAATTGTTTGGGATGGTAATGATTGCTCATACCGGGCTTATGGGTTGGAATAACATTTCACAGGTTGTACTGGTGATATTATTCCATTAGCAATATAACCTGCAAATTAAAATTTGAAAGAGCAACCAGAGAAAGGGAAAAATATAAGCCATGTTACCCCACCTTGAAAATCACTTATACCTGACTAAATCACGAAGCACCATGTATAGGCATGGTCCCCACATCTACATGCAAAAACATTGGGGGGGGGATTCTTTTGAATCCTTCTGATATTAAAAAAGTAAAAAGTTGATAGCATCACACACACAAAAGGACTTTGGGACAAGAAAGTCATGGATGGAGTTGATGCCCCTTTTGTGTTGAGCAGGTGAGGGTGGGCAAATTAATCTATTTTATAAGCATAACAATATTTTAATGGTGTAGTCAGCTGCTAAGAAAGAAATCCAAAGTATAGTTATCCAGGTATAAGACATTCTGGGGTCAAATAAATTTGTTTTTCAGTTAATTGTTAGGATTATATTAAATGTTTTAATGCATGAACTTTCAGAAAATAGAAACACTCAGTATTCCTGGAAAGTACTTACCACTCAAAAGTTCCTTCAAGTGTCTAAACCACAAGTAACAATGGTCTTTACTTGAGTTACTTAAATCGATGATGGAATCCTTAAGTTTGTTTCCTCCTTTTTTTAGACACACAAAAATTGCGATGCCTAATAATAAGCCACCTGTTTGCTGCCCAACAAAATGACGACGTTTCAGTTTGACTGAAAACACATCTTTCATTTCAATGTATTCCTCTTTATGCTGCTGCTCCATGCTAGAACCACCTGTTCAAAGAGAGAACAAAAAACATGAAATCTCTTGATAAATCACAATGTAATCACTTTTTGTTACTTCCTGAATTTCAAATAAAAATATTTGTTCTATTATTTTAAATGTATCTCTTAGAGAAGTTTCATAGAAACCTAAAGATCATTCAAAAGTAGTCCTATTTCTAGTAACATCATGTTTCAGCCCCCCTAGTCTCCCCACCCCCTCAACCTGAAAGGCTGAAATCCTGCTCCTTAGTATAGTAATTCACACTAGAGTAGGCCAGCTCAATCAGTGAGGATTTGTATAATCACCTCTTTGCATGTTCCAATGAATTCAAACTGACCTGATTATTATTATTATTATTATTATTATTATTATTATTATTATTATTATTATTATTATTATTATTATTATTATTATTATTATTATTATTATTATTATTATTATTATTATTATTATTATTAATTCGATTTATATACCACCCTACTCAGTACAACCGACTCAGGGCGGTTTACAGAAACCATACATATAACACAATCAAAAGTAATATAACATATAGCATAATCGAAGGTCGTACAGTATAATACAATAAATATAACAATACAATACAGCAGTGCAATAAAACAAAACCACACTGCAAAACAAGGTTACAAAAATACAATTCTGGTTACATATACATGACAGTCTCAGTAATGCAATACAATATAAAAATACAATGATAAGAAAGAAAGAATGAAAGAAAGAAAGAAAGAAAGAAAGAAAGAAAAATACAGTACTGTTGAAACTCCACAACCTGATGTTTGTATTAAAATATTGCTAATAAACCACTAAAAGGTCTTTAAGAAATTTGTTCATGGATCCCATCATTTGTTCTGAGTCTCATCAGTTGCTCTTAAGAATCCTCAACAATGTTTTGGATTGTTTAAGCCAGGGATTCTCAACTTGCAGCCTGCAGCACCATTTCATGTGGCCGCACACCGCCTCCACCACACCAGGAAGTGGCATGTAGTGGAGGAAGGTCAAAAAGGCCATCCAGCCCCCAAAGCTGTCTGGGGGAGCGTGACCCAGCCCCCAGCTTTAAAAGGGTTTAAGCTAATATCCACAGGCTTCATCATAGCAGCTGAAAGTTTCAGACCCCAAACACCTATGAATGTGTGATCACTTTCCAGATCTAACCCGTCCCCCTTTTCAATGTATAAATCGGGGCTTCCCAACCTTTTCAAGCAGGATGCCAGGTCATGCTCTCTCAGTCAGCTTCAAGGGTTGGATGGACATTTTGCACTGCCTGCATAATTGGGATGGCCATTTTGTCCCAACAGCTTCAAGGGGTGGCCATTTTGTTTCTCAAATGCCCTTGGAGTTGGGGGGCACATAAAATGGCAACATGGGCTGGTTCCGGCCCACGGGCCTTAGGTTGGGAACCTGTGGTATAAGTGGTTTCCAAGACAGAAAAACATTATTTCAATTGTCCTTTCCTTCAAATGAAGTTAGTAAGAAAGAAGCAAAAAGGAGATCCATGGACTCAAAGGTTCAATGGCCTTCTTACATTTTTCAGATAAGCTGAACTGGTTTTTTTGATGTGAATTCTATGAACATCTTACGTTTCAGTTGGAAGTCTGGCAGCTTTTGCAGTGTACTTTTGAGTAGCTGCAACACCAAAACTAAGGCACCCACGAAAATAAAGGTTATGTCATTTGAAAGATCGTCTCAGCGACTTTAAGAATTGGTAGAAACCAAAAGCCGAAAATGTAAAGCAATGATGTCATCGCTTTCGGAAGTAGCATCAGAAAAGGGACAGTTTTGCTAGCGGGGTCAGTTGTCGGTGGTCCAGCGAACAAACTACCAAACCAATCCAGATGATCCAAAGTGTGATTGAAAGAGGAAAGATTAGCCTTTGTGGGGACACTTTCAGATTTGGAATTTGACTTTGGAAACATAATCTATGAAGCTTTTTACAAAAAAAAAAAAAACCACTAAAAAGAGGTCACACAAACCCAATAAATGGAGAGAAAACCAATTTAGAAATCGAATATGACAACTTCCCGAGGTGGATACAGTTTGCATAAAACATGTGGAGAAAAATGACGCCATAACAGGAATCCACAAAAAAGATATTGAGGAAAAACATGACTTGTAAAAATGACATTTCCGATCAACCAATCGAAATGATCCAAAGTGCACTTGAAAGAGGACAGAATAACCTTTCTTTTAACACTTATACAATTTGGATCGGACTTCAGAAACATTTTCTATGAAGGTTCAAAAAAAAAAAAAAACCACTTTCTTTCTAACCATCTTTCTTTCAAAAAAAAGTATCTCTCCACACCAGAATAGATAAATTGGTGTGAGAATGGATACACTGTAGCAAGTTTCTCCTTTGAAGTCATAACCACTTTCACTTTTGGCTTTCCCTCATTAAAAAACTGCTTTCAAGGAATCATGAAGGAAAAACTCTTTTTCTTTGCGGTTTGACTATTGAAATATTTATTAAAAATAGGTCCTTTGCAGTTATTTACCTGTGGTGAATTATTGTGTGTACAGTGGTCTGCTTATGGGCACGTGTGCATAGTGGTTAGAGTCTGGGAGAATAGGAAATAAAGGTTAAAAGCATCTTTATTGAAAAATAAAATATAAAAAAATAATAAACACAAATGAAATTGGGATTTATGGTTTTGGTACAATTGCTACAATGTAGCAATTCAAAAGCAAGAAATTGCAGGAAAATAAATAGGGACCCCTTTGGTGGGAAGGTAAACAGCGTTCCATGCCTGCCACATGTCCACGGAAATGTCTGTGCAGACACAGACAGTGCCGACTCTTTGGCTATAAACAGAGATGAGCACTGAAACCTAGAGTCAGATATGACTGGCTTTCGATCAAGGGTGACCTTTACCTTAGCTCAGAAAAGCTCAGATTTTATGAACATTTTATGAAAACCTTAATTTTATGAACATAATGTCTTTATTTTTCCCCATTTAAAACATCGCCCTTAACTAATGAATGAAATAAAAGAAATAAATGAACTAATGAGCATAATTCAACACATCGAATTCACGCACTAAATCCCTGACGGTAGTGTCCTGAGACTCTACCTGCCACTTTTTTTTTAATATGCTACAAATTTTCTTTCATTCAAGAACTCTGTGTTCATTAGTATCATACTGATTATTGCTAGCTGTTTCAAAACACTAACCCTCCTCTCATATTACCTAGAAGGATAAAGGGTACCATCTGTTCTTACAAGGGATTTAAGTATACATTAGATATCATGCTATTTATTTAATTCAGCACCCACTTGCCATTGTATTTTTTAAAGGCAATTTAATTACAAGGAATAAAGATAATCTTTCCTGCCAGGTTGTTCCATCACCATAAGAGCAGAACAGCCTTTATAAAATAGGCTACTCTTGTTAGGCTTTATTTTCTTTTAAAACAACACTTAAAATTAGGAAAGGTCTCAACAAAAACAATACAACATAGCTCTTAAAAATATTATTATAAGCCAAGAGCTTGTCTCCATCAATTTTGGCACATCTGCCTGATGCAGAGCATAAACAGGATTAGAGTTGGGTTTATCTGCTTGATGCTAATTGCACTCACAGTTTCTGCACATGCCCACTTTTTGAAATACAGCATGAAAAATAAGTGTGACTTAGTTATTAAACTCTACTGACAAGTGTTCGGCACTTCAGTAAAGTACACTATATTGTAAAAGTATCTGAGGCACTAAAATTGCTTCAGATTGGAATCTTCCTTAATTTAATGTCTAACATTATCTTTGAAAATTCTCCTTCAGGCTGGGACACAAAAGGATGGTGGGTGTAACTGCACATGTTACACCTCCTTTGATATGTATCATCTTATTCTTCACACTCCTCTGAGCTACAAGGCAAATACAGTTATACCTCACTTAAAGAGCATAATGCGTTCCATAGGATTGCTCTTTAAGCGAGTTTGCTCTTTAAGCGAAACACCATTGAAAATGACCGGGGGGGGGGGAGAGAGATTGTGAACCCAGATTTATTTGTTAAGCGAGTTTTTGGTTGGTTTTATTTGTTAAGTGAAGCGAACATTCAGAGAAAATTCTGCTTTTTAAGCGAGTTACTCTTTAAGTGAGACACTCTTTATGCGAGGTTTGACTGTACTGTATATCGGTTCTTAGTTTAAAATGGGGAAACAGGTGTTGCATTGGCTAAGCTTTACTGGGTCTTCTTCTCCATGCCTATAATAAGTCTCTGCTAGATTGGAGTCACAGTCCATGATTTATAGTTACTATGGCTGCTTCCTAACTCTTCTCACATACTGATCTACCAGAGATGGCAGGCATCAGGATAGCCAGTGCCTGAAAAGTATGAGGGGTAAGATGCCCCAACAATTTAAGGGACAATGGATTAGAAGGTCAGATTCAGATAACATGTGTTTTTTAAAAACATGTTCTCAAAGTTCAATTCCCTACTCCTGAAAAACTGAACCCACGGTAATGAGGATACATAACCTCAAGCAGATGGTCTGTTTGAACTGCATTGCTTTCAGCAGAACATATCTATGACAGGCACACAACTGTATTTTGTTCAAATCAGGACAGGGTATTCCACCACACTTGGATGTACCTACATTTAGAAGGGCACATATAATAATAGGTTTCAACTGCATTGGACTACTGTTATCTCATCATCTAACAATCGGCACCTAATAAAAATTTATAGTTAATAATTCTACTCTAATGGCAGAAGGTGAGGAAGACCTAAAGAAGCTCCTGCCTAGGTTGAAAGAAGAGAGAAAGCCATTTTCACCAATAAAATAAAAATAAATGCTTCTAAGGTGCAAATCTGAAAGGAAACGTAAATGTACATGTACCTGGTAAACCTAATAGTAGGTTACCTTTTTTTATTCAGCTCTGTGCCTTAGCCAAAAAAAAAATTAAGAAATTCCAAGAAATCATCATCATCATCATCATTATCATCAGCTTTGATTCAAGAAAAATAGAATGAGAGTGACTACTGATTTTGCACAGATTGGTCTTTTGGAGCTGATGTCTGACCAAAAAGGTCTTACAAAAAAAATGCACATCCACACGAAGTGTTATTGTACCTCACATAGTTTAATTAACAAAAATGATTATTGCTCTTAGCCTTCACAGAATCAGTCTGGGGGGGACTTGTGGACAAGTTGCCAATTATTCATATACAAAGGAGAGGAATGGTGCCAACACATTTCTCTCCTTCTGCAGCCCTCTTATTTTCATACTTTTGTCAGGCAAGAAAAAATTCTCTCTGCTCAACAGAAGAGAATATCTCGTTGAATGACTCACTCTGGAGGTTGAACACCAGAGGCGTAGCTACCACCGTATCTGCCGTATCAATTATACGGGGCCCCCGGGGGGCCCCAATGTGCGTAAGCAAAACAAATCTTTACCCTTCCTAAGGGCCCCCAAACAAATTTTTATACGGGGCCCCGCCAAGGCACGCTACTCTTCTGTTGAACACTGTTCTTCCCTGGACTAAAAACTGATGACAAAAGACCACAAGCAACAATAAGGTCCACTTGCATGTCTTACAAAACTGTGCCAAAATAAAACAGAATTATACATTATGATGTATACATACAATACACAGTAAAAAATCTCGCATAAAGAGCGCCTCGCTTAGAGAGTAACTCACTTAAAGAGCAGAATTTTCTCTGAATGTTCACTTTGCTTAACAACTAAAACCAACCAAAAACTCACTTAACAAATAAATTGGAGTTTGCAACCCCACCCCACCCCCGCCAGATGCCACAATTGGTCACTTGCAATGGTGTTTCGCTTAAAGAGCAAACTCGCTTAAAGAGCAATCCTGTGGAACGCATTATGCTCTTTAAGTGAGGTACAACTGTACATAATTATGCATTATAATGTATAACACCATATGGCCATAAATTGTATTCTTTACTGATAAGGATACAATCAGCCCATACATAATTGGAAATGAATCCTACTAGACAACGCAAATGCGCTCAATACCCCTATCAACATTTTTCCAAACAAATCTGACAACAATATGATCTGAAATTCTTCAGAACATGAATGCACAGGATTAAAGAACACTGTGCAGTCACTTAGAAAAATATATTGCTTCTGGTTGAATGCAAGTTTCCTTTCTAAAGTGTATTTGGTGTAAAGAATGTAGTATCACTGTACATGATCAAGCATCCAATACTGTACTCTGGAAATGCTGCAGGTATGGCTGCAGGATCAAATAAGACTTGGAAAAGTCAAAGTTATACAGTAGTAAGAGTGAAACTACTAAAAATGAATTAGAAGCTGATTCATACATGCATGCTTGACATTCAGTACTTCCTCCATCTCTAACTAAACAGCTGTACATGTGAAGTGCCTCCATTTGGTCTGGAAAAACATAACCTGGCATGAAAATTCTTTCTATGGTGTTCAAACTGTAATGCCTCTCTTCAACATGTTCATCACATGTTGTTCTTCATCTGATACTATGGTCACCAAGTAGCAAACATTATTTTAAAGTATTAAAAGAAAAGGTAAAGGAAAGTCATTGAAACTATTTTTATTTTGTAGAAGTGAAGCTGTACTTACATGCATGCTTGTAAACAGCATTTTGTCTACATTTAGGTAAAGGTTTCCCTTGCTCAAAAGCCAGTCATATCCAACTCCAGGGTTCAGTGCTCATCTCTGTTTCAAAGCTGAAGAGCCAGTGCTGTTTGCTTCTGCAGACGTTTCTGTGGTCATGTGGCAGGCGTGACTAGACACTGGAGCACACGGAATGCTGTTACCTTTCCAAAGAAGTGGTCCTTATTTATCTACTTGCAATTTCTTGCTTTCAAACTGCTAGGTTGGCAGGAGCTGCGACAAAGACGGGAGTTCATTCCATCCTGCAGTACTCGGGAATCGAACTGCTGACCTTCTGCCTCCCAGTCAGTGTCTTAGCATCTACAAATTATAATACAGTCAAACCTCATATAACACTAAAACCTGGTTCCACAAGTCTTGATGTTATACGATTTTCAGTGTTATCCGATGCATGTTAAAATCCTATGGGAGCCATAGAGATACATTGTAACCACACAGGCTTTAGCGGTTGTTATCTGATGCATCCCATAGGATCTTAATGTTATCCGATGCAATTCTTCCCCCCAGATTGCTTAATGTTATGCGATTTTAGTGTTATTCGATACTAATGTTATATGAGGTATTACTGTACCACTGACATGTGTATATATGTATTTACAGTATGTAGTGTGTTACACCTTTAAAATTAAGGTTTTCTGTGCTTGTTATGTAGCAGATACTACATGCAAACAATAGCTATGCAAATAACATTCAGACAACAGGATGACTTCCAGCTCAAAATGCATCATCTTTCTCCTCTACATGGTATTTCCTGCCATGCCCTTCCTCACATAGTGCCTGTAATCATTATGTCCACCTGTGAATCAGATTCACCAGTTGAATTAAAAATACTAAATTCATCGAGCAGAAATTTAGTTTCAAAAACAGATACTTCTGAAAATAATACAGAATACGTCAGAAATGAACATTCATCAACAGGTCAGTCACTATAGAACACAAAACTGGGTTATGCCAATTTGCCACTTTTGAAAAATGGTGTCTGTGTTCTTACTTGTAATATATGTGTCAGCCACATCAATACTTCCAAACAAAACAATGCTACATGCCTAGTCAGATCTGTAGCAATAAAAAAGATACAGTAGCTGATAAAAATAATACTGTCATAGATGTGGGCAAGGAATGCAATTCCACTGAGCAAGCATTAACAATAAACTTTACTCCTTTAAAATCAGTCCCTTCTCCCTTCTTGCGTGGCATGGTAGGCAAGGAACCCATAATTCCCCAGGGTTCGGTACAAAGTAGCCATGGCCACATACACAGCCTGCTCCTGCTGAGGATGCAGAAGATGAGCACCAAAGTGCCAACAACTATCAAGCTGTGGTTCATCCAGGTGGGAAAAATAGACATGTTTTCATTCCCAACTGATAACATGTGTAATTATTATTCTGCACTGCAAGAATACGGAGAAGCTCCAACAGTCTCCAACAACTGGCATGGCTACTCTGATGCCATCAGGGCATACTAGGCTGGGGGCAGGGGAACACTGTAAGCCAGTTTCCAGTCCTCTCTATTATCTCGCCACTTCTTATTAAACAGCAACACACACACACCCCTCCCAAAGGGTTGTTGACTGCTAATAGAATCTGGCATTGTCCTCTTACTCACAGTTGCCCATCTGTGTGCAAAGACCAAGCTCAAAACCACTGTAGTTCACAGAGGCGTTTTAGAATAGCAACAAGACAAACAAAAGGAACCCTTTACTTCTTCACTATTGCATTTCAAGTTTCTTACATAATCTTGTATTCCAAAAGAAAAAAACAAATCCACAGAACGAAATCAATTCACAGTCAATCAATCATAATAATGTACTGCTGGTGTTGGTAATTATGTCATTTGTTCCCTAAATTTCTAACACTTGCTGTTTCTATGATACCCATCACTAAGCAGAACATGACATCTGTTACTTCAAGAGACTGAAAGGTTTGAAACATCTACTCAAGCATATTTTCTTATATTGCGCTGATGAGTAAATATAAGGTTTCCCTTGCTCGAAAGCCAGTCGTATCTGACTCTAGGGGTCAGTGCTCATCTCTGTTTCTAAGCCGAAGAGCCAGCACTGTCTGCTTCTGCAGATGTTTCCATGGTCATGTGGCAGGCATGACTAGACACCGGAGCGCATGGAACGCTGTTACCTTCCCACCAAAGTGGTCCCTATTTATCTACTTGCAATTTCTTGCTTTCGAACTGGAAAATAAACTGAATATGGCATACTTAACTTTACATTACAGTTCCATTACTAAAAAGTTTCAGTGATTAATTTCTGCTCTGACTTTCTTGATAAAATACCGTATTATGTCCAAATATGTATTTTTAAAATCTTTTAAGATGTTTAACCAAAATGAAACACTTTTTCAAAAATATTAATTAATTTTTTTTAGGTATCTGTTGCCAAGTCAATTCTGACTTAGTCACATCTCCTCTTTCTCTCCCCCCCCCCCTTGCTGCCTCAAGGTTTCCGCAGCATTAACATATTATCCAATGAGTTTTGTCTTCTCACAATGTGATAAAGTACAAGAGCTTCAGAACAATAACTTGTTCTGAAACTCTCTTACTCATTTTTTTGACAGTGGCTGGTGTCCAAATGCTCTTCTCCTATGCATTTTAAACAAACAGATTCTTTTTCTGTCAGCTTGTTTCACTGTTCAGTTTTACTACAGTGTAGAGACAATTGTCACCTTAGTCTCCAATGAAACATTGTCGCGCTTGAGAATCTTTTCTAGTTCCTTCACAGACACTTTTCCAAGCTCAGACTTCTGATTTTTTTTTGGCTGCAGCCTCAATTTGCACAGATGGTTCGACTGGTATAGGAAATCTTTAACAATTTTGATTTCTTCACTTACACGGAAAGAGCCTCCTCAAAGATTTTGGTATTTCTGAACCATAGCCGGGCATACCCTGGTAATGGCAACCTTGTGTTGCTGGCTGATGTTTCTCACACTAGGTCAGGTGACGGAAGATGCCAAATGAACTCAACAAAAGGTGCCTTCATTTTGATAGTTTTACATCTGGTCTAGACACAGAAGAACATTAAAGTCACATAACCCTTCTGTGGTCATGATCTGTATCTTTTTAACATGCAACCACAGTCTTGCTTTTATACTTTCTTCTTTCATCAAGAGTCATTTCAAGTTTTTGTTGCTTTCTGACAGTAATATGATGCCATCTGCATATCTTAAATTATTTTTGTTTATTCCACAGGTTTTCATTTTTCTTTCATCTCAATATAGTCCAGTAATGTACTCCAGAGACAGGGAGAGATGAAATATACCTGTCTAAAATACCTATGTCTTTACTTATAGGAAATCCATTTCTCCATCCTGCATTCAAAAAATAGGTTCTTATTCAAACTATAGAATATATATCAAGACAATCAAATGTTGTGGCATACCACTTCTTTTAGAAAAAATCCACAGCTTCTCTTGATTCATACAAATCACAAACTTTGTTGCTGTCAATAAAGCATAAACAACTTTATATTTGCAATATGATTTCCAATGCTTCTTCCCCTTCAGAATGCTATTCATACTTGTTCTTTCTTGGTAACTGGTTGAGAGGCTTCTAATCTGAGAGTTTCATCTTCCAACACTCTCAAAGTCTCTTATTTCATCATAAGGTTCACAAAGTAAGAAATATTAAGATGTGGTTTACCATTGCTTTATTCTATGCACTAGTAACAAAAGTTAGTTTGAGTTTCATTACTCCTGTCTATGAATGATCCATAAGCACTGCTAACCTCCACCACAACTATTACCATGTAGCAGTCCTTCTGGCCCCATCACCATCGGAACTATCAGTTCTCTTCTAGTGACATGTCCATTGATTGAAAAAGTGACTACTTCACAGGCTGGTGACTCTGTTTTGACCATTCTACTTTGTGCTCACTTTCTGATTCCCAATGGTCATGGAGGTGGAAGAAGCCATGCCACATGGACTGGCTGTTAAGGTGCACCTTGATAATATCCTCTAGGCCAGAGGTGCCCAAAGTATGGCTCGGGGGCTGGATCTGTCCCCCAATGCCAATTCATCCGGCCTGTGCCACCCTCATCATTTACTTCCACTTCTGGGAGTGATGAGGGTGGCGTGGGCCAGATGAATATGCGTCTGGCCCCCGAGCCATACTTTGGGCACCTCTGAACCATGTGACTGAAAATTTGGGCACCCCTGCTCTAGGCTGTGGCAGTCCATTGTAGTCCTGGTGTTAAATTCTGTATGTCTCATTTCATATGTGTATTCTCGGATACGAGTTGCAGCCGACGACGATGATTTTGTGCTCATAATAGATTCTAGTCTTCTGATAGCATGGCTTACAACTTCCCTAACACATTCAAATCCACTCTCTGTGTTAAGGTGTGCACCCAAGCAGGAGATTAATTTTTGGAAACGGTAAAATAAAATGTTGATCCATTCAAAACCAAATTGTAGAAGTTGAACACTCAAAGTATGTCCTAGGGTGTAAAAGAAACTATGTAAGAAATGTTCATCTTATACATTGTAGTCATGCAGAGTTCAAGGGCAAGATAATTACCCAATTGTAAATATACTACTGGCACTATTTCAATTCAGCATTTCATTATTCTTCTCAAAAAAAGTGTTAATGCAAAATGCTTGCTTTAAATGAGCAATAGAACAGTTTTAGAAGACTTCTGTAATGTATTCAAGAGTCTGTATAAATATTTATGGCTGTCACATGAAAGCAACACAGTACTGTACTTGGCAGATAATCAAACGATATACTGTTTGCTAATGACTCAAATAAAACAAAACTATTTTTTCTGTTCTTTTAGTCATTAGCAAACAACTACTAACACAAATTGTCTATGTCAAGCCAGAATTGGACATACCTAACTTGGGAATTATTACAAACACATAACTCTGTGCACAATGTAATCTCAAAGAGAAACATATGCTGCTAAAGGCCAACCCATATTCTGAAATTCAAAAGAATTTAGTAAGAAACTCTGCCCATCATTACACATTTTGCTACTGTACTAATTAATAAACATTTATGTAACAAGAAATGATGTAACATTTCTTCTATAACTGGATTTTCCAAAGCATTCTCTTATTATTGAACCAAACAGCAGTGTCACCAAAAGCTATTACAGCATCACTGCCAGAATTATGCTTTGAATTAAGCCAAAGCATTGAATAAAATTAAATGGCTGAAATCCTGTTCAAAGAGCTACTGGTAATATCACCGCACTAGTGACAACTTCCAGAAATTAAAGAAACCTCTTACCATCCAGCAGCCCCCATCACCTTTCCAATGACCAAAAATAAAAAAGAAACCTCACATGAGTTTAGGGACTTTCAAGGAAATCTGAAGGAAAAAAATATTTCTACAAAATCACAGTGGCTGATGATGTCATTACCCTTTAATGGTATAAGTTTTAACAAAAATACAATTTCAGCTAATGTTTTGGAACATCTACTTTTAATGGCATCTTTCCTCATTTTATTTACTAAAAATATATATTATAAAGAATCTCACTCAGTGAAATTCCAAGACTTTTATCTGACTCAAACACTCCCCAAAGCTAAAGTGTGGTTTTTAGTTTCCCTTCCATTCACAGAGAAGACTCTTCATTCTTTCTCTTCTGTAAGAGAAAAACTGGAATGTAATACAGAATTTGATAATGTAAGCAATGTCTGGAGAAAGCTCAGAAATTAAGGCAGACAGCTTGGTAGCCAGGGTCACCCCTACTTCTGCTGTACTTCCTTACTTTGTTTTGACCTACTAGAGCAGGGGTTCCCAACCTTTGGTTTTTGGACTTCAATTCCAAGAAGCCTAAGTCAATTCCTCAAAGCACTGATCAGCCAATGTTCTGACTTAGGCTTCTGGGAACTGAAGTCCAAAGACCAAAGGTTGGGGACCACTGAGCCTTCACATATGACCATTACCACATGTGAACAGGTGGAAATAATTATCTCATTCCAGATATGCTTTCAATGGCAGTCATTTTTTGTTGTTCAGTTGCACAGTCAATTCCGACCCCCTGCAACCCCATAGACCACTGTCCGCCAGGCACTTCTGTCCTCCACCATCCTCCTCAACTCGCTCAGTTCTGTGCCCATTGCGTCCACAATACCATCTAGCCATCTCATTTTTGACACCCCCTTCTTCTTTTGCCCTCCACCCTTCCCAGCATCAAGGCCTTCTCAAGTGAATCTTCTCTTCTCGTTTGATGTCCAAAGTACTTTAGCTTCATCTTTACAATTTGACCTTCTAAGGAGCAGTCATGGTTGATTTCTTCTAAGATTGACCTATTTGTTCACCTCGCTATCCAGGGGACTCTCAAAACTCTCCTCCAACACCACATCTCAAAGGCATCTGTTCTTCTGCGCTCAGCCTTCCTAATGGTCCAGCTCTCACAACCATACATTGCCACAGGGAATACCATTGCTTTGACCATACGAATTTTTGTTTGCAATTTGATGTCTCTACTTTTCACTATGCTCCCCAGGTTTCTTATCGCTTGCCTCCCAAGAATCAGTCACCTTTTTATTTCATGGCTGCAATCCCCATCTGCAGTGAGCTTTGATCCTAGGAAAGTAAAATCTGTCACTGCTTCTACTTCTTCCCCATCTATTTTTGAGGGACTGATAGGGCCTGTTGCTATTATCTTGGTTTTCTTTATATTGAGTCTCAAGCCAGCTTTTTCACTCTCTTCTTTCAACCTAATCAGTCATTAGTTTGGTTATAATTTGGAGTTTGCTTCTCCTCAATTATCATTTTTGTAGATGGTTACAACCCTAAGAAATTTAGGTTGCAGACCTTCCAAATCAATTTGTAAGCAGAAACCAGTTTCTACTCATGAATTGCTCTTAGCTAAGATCAGATAAATAAACAAAACCCAATAGTTCCATGCAACAATGTTTCCATCACTTCTTTCTTTCTGTAGCTTAACATGTACAGTATCTCCAGAATTTGCTCTGGACAATCCCCTGTCTCTGAATAGAGTGGCTGATCTGAGAGATTCACAAAAGGTTGCAACTAAAAGGAGAAGAAACAGAACCACTCTCATACAGAAGCAAGCCCAATTGCATAATGGATCTAGCCCACAATGAATTACTGACTGAAATCTTGTTGCTTAGTGTAATAAGCTGCAGGTCCCCTGAATCAATGGGGATTTGCTGTGTTAACTCCTCCTTAAGTTCCTTTAATTTAAATTAGCCTACTCTAGTTGTGACTTACTTTAGCATAGTAAGTCACAATTAGAATAGGTCTATTTGGAATTTATAGAGGAGATGACTGATCAAATTTCCACTAATTCAGTGGTTCCCAACAAGGGATACACAGCCCACTGGTAGACTTCAATTCCCAGAAGCCTCAGTCAGTACATTGGCTGATCAGTGCTTTGGGGAAATGACTTAGGCTTCTGGGAATTGAAGTCCAAAAACCAGCTTTTGGGAAACACTTCAAGGGACCTAGTCTAATGCAACTTACTACATGAAGCAACAGGATTTCAGCCATTGTGTAATTGCATGTGTTCATTAAAAAAAATGGGGGCTGCAATATAAATATTGATTTCCAACATTTTGCATAACAGGAAAGGTTTGCTGCATGTTGTAATTACTACATCTGAATACAGAATTTTGAAAAAAAAATGATGTTTACTTATTCTAAAGAGTACAAAAGTAAATACTGCTTTTTTTCTTTTACAAATGGTCCCAATACTTAGAAACAGAAATGCATGATTGAATTCAACCATTTATTGACAATTAATTAGTGCCAAATAAATTTATTGGTAAAGGAGCTCACAGTTCTGAAAAGCTATATGGATTTTAGTCTTGCTTAACCAGAAGGTCAAATTCTAAAAAAGAAATGCTAGATACCACCACAAATGCAACAGATGTTCTTTGAGTTCATCTGAACCAAAACAAACCATATGTGAAAGAAATCCTATACTACCATGATTTCAGTTGGTGTCTGAAGTAACGGCTTTTGTAAGATTATTGGGCAATTTTTCTATCTAGAAGATATTATTGCACATGTTTGATTCTACAGTTCTCAAAACTGTGAATTTATATCTGAAGGGATCATATCCCTCTTCTTCACAGCAAAAATGTTATAAAATAAACATACAGAGTTGAGAAAAATACCTCAATCTCATTGTTCCTTTGCAAATCTATGTAAGCAGATACAACCCCTTAACTCAAAGTGTTACATTTCAAAAAGTTCAGTGAACAGAAGAAGATTGTTGGGAGTGAAGAAGTTAAGGTAAAGAAGGGAGGAGGAACCATTAGAAATGAAAGTGATATCTTTTGAGTCTTTGTGAGTCTTTATATAGAAAACCATAATTCAAGTCTAGACTTACTCATTAGTGACTTAAATTGTGGTTTACATCAATTTGATTTAAATTAAATTCACCCTTAAATTAAATTCACCAATTAAGTTTTACTATTTTTTAAAGAAATAGAGTTTCACAGGTTAATAATTGCTTTCACTCTGATTTTTGGAAGGAAACAATGAGAAAGACACAGAGTAAATGCCCGTTTCCCCTGTTAGTTTAACTGAGCTCTCATCAGCTTTCAATAATATCCTTCTGACGTATCTGGCCAGGGTAGTAAATGTGGGGGACGCAATCCTGTTCCTTAGAGTAGTAAACTTCATAGAGTAGGGTCATTGAATCAAAAGGCATCCACCCATCTTTAAACCCATTTCTCCATGCATTAATAAAATCACTATCTATAATGCTTTCCATCAAGCATTCAATAAACTCAGTCCTTCATTGTCCTCTACACATCCAATCCTCCAATATATCCACATTTTAGTCATTTCCACACCATTTGCTATCATCTTTTATCCATGTTCCTTCAACCTTTGCCAACTTTTCAAACCTTCCAAAAGCCAACCTTGTGGTCTTAAAGTCCTTCAGTTTCATCTAACAACATCCCCAAGTTTTCAGTATTCTCCGTTATGGTCCAACAAACCCAATATTTAACAATTTACAACAAGAGAGAGATGCACCAGCTTCAGGAGTCTGTCTTTCAAACTCTTATAGCCAGCAAGGGTCCATGGTGCCAAAAAAGTCAAGCTATGTAAAGCAGAATACCAGAGGCCCTTATAGCCACCAAACAACAGTAGCACCAAAAGGTTGGGCTTATACGAGGGGATGGGGATCCAGGTCAATTTGATGCAAGCAGCCTTCTCTTCATGACAAACACCACCACAACCTACATGGCACCACCATCTCTACCAATCTCCTCTTGTCACCAACCAATCTCAGTTTTGGCATTTCAGTTCTGCAGTTTTGGAAATAACTTGCTCCTGGATCATCTAGTACAGCTACAACCCCAGCTTCAAACTCCCAATACCACTCATAAGTTCAGATGTTTACAGATATTTAGAAACAGTCATATAAAAATAAACATATCAGTGACTTCAACATAACCACTGGAGAGGGCAGTGTATCAAATATTTACACAAAAAATATAAGATGCTCAAAGACAAAAACACAAGCTTCCATTCTACCACCATCTTGCGTATTCCTGATGACTGTCTCCCCATTAAGGACCTATGTTACACTCTGAAAGCTTTGAAGGTCATAGACTCTTGACCTATAATGTCCCTCCCCAGAGGAACAGTCACGCTGATGGAAGTCTCCAGTGCTAAATCATAGACAGCCCTTTGTGGTCCAAAAGTATTTCAAGCAAGTAGAACGTGGAATATCTTTGAGTTGCCTCATCCTGGATGAGGCAGTGCTGTTGCAATCCGAATTTTTCTTGCCTCTGCTGACAAAGCTCACTTCCCCAGACACTCTGGTGAAAATGCCTTCTCCGGTCCACTTGTTTATATTAGGTATACATGTGTCTTTCACACTGTGCAAAGCATCCAAGACCATGATGATCAGAGTGTGGACCATACACTATGGTCCTGTCATCTTTCCAGTCTGCAGTGCTGACACCTTGTGACAAATTGTTCTTGCCTTTCTGTAGCTAGACTCCACTACTGCTGCTTTTCACTCTGATCCTCTTGAAGATAGATACGTAGCTACATTGCTGTCCTCTTTCACAACCAAATTCAAGAATGTCCATCTGTCTGCTGCCCTTGTATGTTGCCCTATGTCTGGTGCCTCCATCTCCTATCAGCAACCTGACTGTTCCACCTTTGCCCTGGCAAACTGCTGCTGTGTCAGTTGCTGGACATCCCAAGACAATTTTGGCACCAACCTGAGGCTAAGATTCACTTGGGATGGTAATTGGTTGCCAGGTCTGCCACAAACCTATGGAAACCACTATTCTCTACCAGAGAGAACGGATAGTCATCCAGGGCTATCATCTCCTCTAGGCAATGAGTAATCCTGGCATTTTCACATTTGCAGAAGGTATTTTCATGAACCCCTCTAAGTTCCTCTAGGGTAGCCTGGAATTTATTCCTGAAATGTGGAACTGACATTTGCTGCCTCTCACCTCTTGTTATTTGCCCATCTACCTCTGTGTTTCCCTGGCATGGTAGCTCAACCTCTGTCTTCTGATGACTCTTATCCTTCATAAATAAGGAAGCCATTTGCCAGCAGCAATGTCCTGTATGAGTCTTCAGGTGGTTCAGCATGCTACTATTGGAAAGATGTCCCATGTCCTTCTTGCATTGCATGTACTGAGCCATGCAAACATCTGTTGCACACTGTTGAAATTGCTTCCAGATTATTGACTTCTTGCAAACTCCAATTTTTTCATTGCATGATGCTGAGACTGCTAATTTGTCATTACTACTAGTTCCACTGGTGGACTAAGTGCAGCTAGAGGATCAGGGATTATTTCACTTTTACATTCTTCTGAAATAGTGCTCACTTGGGTCCATTCAGTTTCCTTCTCCCCCACTTCAGATGTACAGTAAATGCTCACATAAAGAGCGCCTTGCTTAGAGAGTAACTCACTTAAAAGAGCATAATTTTCTCTGAATAGTCGCCTCGCTTAACAACTAAAGCCAACCCAAAACTCACTTAACAACTAAATCGGGGTTCACAATCCCCCTCACCAGAAGTCACAATTGGTTGGTTTCACTTAAAGAGCAATCCCATGGAATGCATTACGCTCCTTAAGCGAGGTACCACTGTATATGTAATCGAGGAGATATTCCCGCCAACCACAATGAAGCTTTGCACAGGATAGATCTGCTGGGAATGAGGGTTGGAGAGAAACCTTTCCTTGAATATGTTGGAGTGCCATAATATGGATATGGAAGGCAATGTCTGGTGCTCTCCGTAATTCTCATTCCCAACCACAAAACAGTAGCACTCATGATGTCCTGGTTGACAGTGTCTATCTGGTTGCTGATGCCAATCCTTGTCTTTCTCTGCCACATTGGCTCTTGGGGACCGGGAGGTGTTCTTCATCTTTTCTGGGCCTTCACCTTTCTGCCCCGGCTGGACTGCACAAACACTGGAAAATCTCTGAGGTTCATGTATATCTGTCCCTCTTTGACCAAGATGCTTCTTGGGTCCCTCCTTGACAGAGACACACCCACCCTGTATTGCTATCTGTTGCTCTTTCATAGTGTTAGTGCAGAAAATGGCAGCTGGGTGACATATTATGTTTGGAAGACTCATATTAACCCTAAGGTTATCTTTTTCCTCTCCAACTATTTTCAGTAGAAGCTGCTGCAAGTGGGTGCAGGCAGCATTCCTGCAACCTTCCCCAGTGCCTACTTGTCTACCGCATCCATGTTTCATACAGCCTGCAGACTCTACCCAAAGAACAATACCTGATTCTGCTACAGCAAAACACAAAACCTTCTTATGAAAATTATACAGAGAGAGAGAGAGTTACATAAAATCTATTAACTTAATATATCTGTTTATTTTAAAAATCGTATTCCCTTATCTGATGTACCCCTATTTGGATTTCTGAAAACCCAGATGACTACAAAGAAGCAATAAATTATGTTTTCTTGTTGTTGTCGTTGTTGTTGAGTTGCATAGTCATGTCCAACCCATTGCGATCCCATCGACCATTGCATGCCAGGCACCCCTACTCTCCACCATCCTCCTCAACCCACCCAGCTCCGTGCCTATTGCATCAACAATGCCACCTAGCCATCTCATTCTCTGCCACCCCTTCTTCTTCCGCCCTCCACCTTTCCCAGAATCAAGGCTTTCTCAAGTGAATCCTCTCTTCTCATTTGATGCCCAAAGTACTTTAGCTTCATCTTCAATATTTGACTTTCCAAGGAGCAGTCGGGGTTGATTTCTTTTAAGATCAACTTATTTGTTCTCTTTGCTGTCCAGGGTACTCTCAAAATTCTCTGCCAGAACTACATTTCAAAGGCATCTATTCTTCTGCACTCAGCTTTCCTTATGGAAATCATATGCATGAAGCAAAAGTGCAACATCTGGGAGACACCACCTTGGAATCACCCTGAATGAGAAGATAAACCTTTCTTACGTATCTAGATGCAAAAAAAACCCCCAAAAAACCTCTTGATAGTCTGGGCCCAAGAGATAGCCACCAAGCAACTACATCAATAGAAGTCATATATCTAGTATCAGGTTAACACAACCAAACATGCTGAGCCAGTGGTATGTATTGCTCCAAGCAGAATAAGGAAGCAACAGTTTAAATGGGAGCAACTCAGCTCTTATCCTTGAGCATGATTTTCCATGGGAAGGAGTAGGAGAGAGATCTTCTTTGGTTTCCTAGATTCTCTTTTGCCTGCTCCGAGCTTTGCTTTCCTTTAATCTAAAATGATATTCTTCGGGTTGCTGATGTAATTTCTTTTCCTTTTCAATCCTTTTTCAGAGCGGATGGAGGGGTGTCTGGACTTTGTTCTCTAAAAGTGAGGGGGAGCCATAACTTCTTGAATCTCCACCTTAATTAGCCAGGATCAGGATTCCTACTACAGCAGGGATTCTCTACCTGCGGCCCATGGGCCAGATGTGGCCCACAGCACCATTTCATGTGGCTCCCCACCACCTCCACCACAGCAGGAAGTGCCATGTGGTGGAGGAAGGGCAAAAATGCTCGTCCAGCCCCCAAAGCTGTCCGAGGGAGCATGAGCCACCGCCGCCGCCCCCCCCCCACCCTAAAAAGTTTGAGAACTCCTGTACTACAGTATCTTTCCAATTTAAAAGTATTATTGTAATACACAGGGTTTTTTTTCTTATCATAAGAACCGGAAATGTGATTTCCCTCTTCCCCCACTCTCTTGCTCCGATGACATTTGTCAGACTCTTGGCACAAGAAGAGCGCTTTCAATCTGCAGCCCAACGTTTTGTTGCCCTTGCTGCAAGCGCGCCCTGAAGTGAGCCCGTTCCTCCTCCTCCGCCGGCGAAGGGCCCTGCCCCTGGCGCCTGAGTCCCTGCGCTCCGCTCCAGCCCAGCCCAGCCCCTGCCTCCCTCCGCAGGGGACGCCCTCGCCCGCTGAGGGTCCCTATTTATCGACCTGCCATGCCGAACTGCTAGCGGGACAGAGACTGGCGCTCATTCCGTCATGCACTACCCGGGGTCTCGAACTGCCGACGTGCTGCCCCTAACCAGCTACCAAGGCGACCTTCTGAACCGCTGAGCCACCGCAGTCCCCGCCTCTCACCCTGTTACACTGGGGGGGGGGGGGGTAAGCCCCGTTGGTGTTTCCACACACTCGCGCGCCAAGTGGCGCGCCTTCTTCCCCCTCACCTACGACGCTCTCGGGTTGGATGGGGCTCCAGCGCAGCCTCCGGGCGCTCAGCACCACGTCGCAGCTCTGCTTCTGGATCTCGAAAATGCCCCTCAGCAGCGCCTGGCCGCCCTCGCCCGGCGCTCCCGCCTCGCGTGCCGGGGCGCCCTGCCCCACCGAGGGCGCCCTTCTCCCACCCAGCCCTTCTTCTTCTTCTTCCTCCTCCTCCTCCTCCTCTGTCCAAGAGGAGGAAGAGGGAGCGCCGCTTCCTCGGCGTCCGGAGTTGGGCTCCGTCCCCCGAGTCCCCTCAGGGGGTTCGGCCCAGGCTGTTGTCCTGTGGCGGAGCATTGCGGGCACCCTTTACTCGCCCTGCCCCCCTCACCCACCCAGGAAGGAGCAAGAGGGGGGGGGGAGATGGAGGGCGGGAACAGCGGCCCAGCGCGTCCCGGCCGCTACCAAGGCAGCCGAGCCTTCCTCCTCCCACAGAAGGCGGGGAGGAGGAGGAGGAGGAGGAGGCGGGGAAGCCAGCGGCCCGGAGCGCGCCCGCGCCGTGACTCCCGGGCCAGGAAGCGCCCGGCGCCTCCCTTCTCTCTCGCGCGCGCCTCTCGCTGTCCAGCCTGGCCCTTGAGAGAGCCGCCAGCCGACCTGGCCTTCAGGCGGGAGGAGGGGGAGGTTTCTCGGAAAAGGCGGGAAAGGGGAACGAGGCGCGAGGTTACGAGTGGGCTTAACACGTTTCTCCACACCCAATAATAAACTTAGCACTGCACGTATTTTGAATTGCTTGTGTCACTGTACAACAAGGACGGCACGTCAGGAGTTTGAGACCCGAGTACTGCACGACGGAGTGAGCACCCGTCGACTGTCCCAGCTCCTGCTAACTTAGCAGTTCCAAAGCAAAAAATTGCAAGGAGATAAATAGGGACCACCTCGTTGGGAGGGTAGACAGCATTCCGTGTACTCCGGTGTCTAATGCCTGCTACATGTCCACGGAAACGTCTGCAAACGCAGGCAGTGCTGTTTTTTTGGCTATATAAGCAGAGATGAGCACTGAACCCTAGAGTCAGATGCGATTGGCTTTGTAGCAAAGGCGACTTTACAACGAAGTACCATGTATCATTTACAACAGGAGTATTCAACCTTTTTAAATTGGGGGCCGGGTCACACTCCGTCAGACAGCTTCAGGGGCTGAACGGCCATTTTGCCCTTCCTCCACCACATGCCACTTCCTGGTGTGGTGGAGGCAGTAGGGGGACACATGAAATGGTGCTCATGGGCCACAAGCAAGTTGAGAATCCCTGATTTACATAATACTCATTGTGTATTATAATGTGGTTACAATGACGAATGGAGACAACTTGGATTAGGGAGTCCTCACTTGGCTATGGAGTCTCACTGGGCAAGGAGAGGAACTGATAAAATAATTCCTTAACTATCATGCTTACCCTGAAAATGGCTCTTTATAGCTGTAGGCTATTTCCTATTCATATATTTCATGTGTAGAAACCTAGAGAAGGGAAACCTTCAGGCTAACAGAGGATATAGGATTACATCCGCAGATATCTCTCACAAGTTGAAGGCTCTTTTGGACACAGAAGGGATTATTCCAACAGTGTAAATTGCACAATTAAAATGAAATGAAATCCAGAGATCAGAGAATAATTAAATTGGAAGAGACCTGTGTGCCCATTGAGTCCAACCCCCTGCTCAATGCAGGAATCAAAATCAAAGCAGATCTGACAGATGGTTGTCCAATTCTCTCTTGAATTGGAGGTCTCACCCACTCTTGAGGTAATTGGCTTCATTGTTGTACTGCTCTCACAGATAGAAAGTTTTCTGTAATATTCAGCCTATACTGTATCTTGCTAGGCTTCCTGTAGTTTCAGCCCCTTTTTACATGTCCTGCACTCTGGGGTGATCTAGAGGATTTGCTGTACAGGCCATCACATTCTTTCTTCTTTCATTCATGTCATCCTTCAGTCATACCTACGCAAAACTTTTTGTTTTTAGGGATCAGTGGTATTTCCTCTGTGGGTAGCAATGCTTTGTTTTGGTTCAATTCCACTGTGTATGATTACAGAGATTGAACAAAAGCAGATGGCTTAAATTGTGGAGGGGAAGAAAGAGAAAGCAAAGGGTTTTTTTAAAGTCTTTGTAAAGTAGTGCTGATGGAATACAATATGTAAAAAAAATTAAAAGGTTCATTTTCCAATGATCATGAAGTGCATTAAGCAAATCACAGATCTTACTCTTTGTCTTTTATTTGGGCTGAAATCCAGTAGTGAGTTGCAATTAGAGTAAGTTTACTGAGTTAGCATTGATTCAGTGACTCAACTCCTTTGTTCCATTGGTTCAGAGAGCCTGCTCTAGCTATGACTTACTACTTAGTTTCAGCCATTATATACTAGTTTCAATAGCGCAGGCAGGGGTTCACAAATTTTTCACACCATGGGCTGGTCACATGGTTGAGTGGACCACTCACATGTTTCCTCCCACTGTAAACACTGCCATAAAACGTGTCCATGTTTACAATAGCCAGGAGTGCATTTACGGCAGCATTTTATGGCTGTCATAAACACACCTGCTTCTGCTTCTGGGAGCGGCAAGGGTGACAGCGGGCCACATGAAATGGTGCTGCAGCCTGGGTCTGGCCTGTGGGCCATAATTTGGCCACCCCTGCTATAGTGTAAAGTGCAAGAATATTAAAGGCTGCTGTTCATTGTTTAATGATATTCAATAGGCAGTATAACATATACATCAAGGCATAAAGAAAAATGCTGGGTTTCATTTTGAATTGTCCTATTTGTGACAGCATGCTAAATACATATTACATATACTGTATGTATTTTTAAAGGAAAATGCTGATTTAAAGAACTCATTTGCAGTTTTTCAACCCATCACTCTAATATGGATTAATATATTTTATGTAGACAAATATTAGTGGAGGAGAAGCCAGTTGCAGCAGTGGTCTTCCAGCTAAATAGCATATTTAGGGCATGCTAGAGTACATAATAAATCCAGTCATTCTAATGCAATCTATTGTGACAGAATATAAATAGATGTGCCTTTTCAAAAAGTGTGGGAGAGAGCTTTTGCTAGAACTGAGCAACAGAAATGTTCAACTCTTGAACACTTTAACTCTGTACACTGTTAGATGATAAAGATGATTGGCAAAATATCAATTAGTAACAACTTCTGGACAGATTTCTAATGACTGAAGCAGATTTCAGAATAGGTCATCTCAAAAGCTGAAGAAACAAACAGCCCTTATATGGATGTAAGCAATAGCTTGCATCCAGCCTTACAACCCTGAACTAGCCATACTGGTCATGGGCAGTAAGCCAGCCGAACCCAAACTCTTCCTAGCCTAAGGATGTTGGAAATTAATTAGGACCATCCTCTTTTTGGCCTAACTTTGTACCAGGACAGTGGTTGAATTGGTGAAGCTCTGAAGTAACTCCCTTCTCAGTTCCTTTATTTTCTCCCTTCTGTCGGAAGAACTTAATCACATGTGCAAGTCCAAAGGCAGATTGCTCTATTAGCAGGTCTCTGAGATCGACAGCAGAGGGCCATTCCTGCTGGCAGAAAAGGCTTGTATCTAACTCTAGCAGTTATAGCTGGTGCATGTTTGACTATAGATTTTAGTACCGGTATTTATTTTATTTGAATAGATGCATTGAAATCCAAACATGTTCTATTGTCTTCTGTGGATTTCAATAAGCATTCAACTCACTTAGGCCAACAAGATAAAAATTTGGGGAAGAAAATACTCTATTCTGTGCTGCTTTATATCCTAACTCGATATGCTTAAAGAGAGATTTAAAATGGTCCTTGCGCCAATGAAGGTGATGAAGCGCCTTGTGAATAAACATGGACTGAAATGACAACTTTGTAAATATAAGAATGACTTTGTATATGAATTGATTACTTCCAAGGGCCACCTTCCACCATCCTGTTAAGCAAGCTTAATGTTTCTCATTCGTTACTTATATCTATGTTACCAAAATTGTGTGCAAAGGCTGACAACTGTGGGTGTTTCTGTGAACAGTCTTAGCCTTTTCTATTCCTGTAACCTAAATTAAAAAAAACTACATGAGGAAAAATTCTGCCTGGGATTTTTTAAAACACGCAGGAAGAATGCAGTCAGTCTACCTAAAAAGATCTTGCAAATGTCCAATTTAGTTTGTTCTCTTTATTATTTTTCTTGAATTACCTTGGCAACAGATGTTTCTTAAATCTCAGAGGTTAACTGCATTGGTCAGATAAGATGAAAATTAGTATTAGCTGGGGCAGGGGAGGGGAAAGAGTTGAAAAGCCTTGTGGCTTGCAAATGCCATCCAAATATTAATTAAACATTTAAGCAACTCAATTTGTAGATTGTGTTCCTCTCATTGGCACCAGTTCTGCAGTTTTCTCTCATCCGTTAGAAGTACTGTGTGTTATGTGGAGTGCATTCATGCATTTTCATAAATTAGAGACTCCCCTGCAGAAGGAACATCTGTGCCTTCCTTTGAATAAAATATGGTGGCATGTGAGTTACCTTTTGACTGAGTGGAAGAATCCTTGTATTTGGAAGAAAAGCACTTGAGCAACACAAGGACTCTCCTCTCCCCTTCCTTTCCTTTTTAGAATCCTTCCACTTCTCACCCTTCAGAACTATCTCTTTGCAACAGGATTCCAAAGTGTGTAAGCTCTGATTTATACAACTATATTTCATTCTCGTGTTTTTAAAAAATATTAGAAATCATTCATCTCGCAATTGTGTCTGTCATTAATTAACTAGCAGTTACCTTCTTCTGTTAATAGGCAAGTACAGTGATCTCTGTGGAGTCATTTAGATGTATTCAGGGGCTCCAGCATAGTGTTCTCACATTGCCGTACATACAAAAGATCACTCAAACTTTTATTTTTCCCTTTGAACAGTAAACTTTCATGACACATGGCAAAATGATTTTGAAATCCCCCTTAGTTTAAGGTATCCCTTGCTGTGCATTATCAGTGTGAGGTTTTGAGAGGCACAAGCCCAAAGTCCCTCAACGGCACATAGAATTCATTGTGTGTTTTTCAGGTCCTTGTCATGGGCTTGGCAGATCATCGATGAAAATGTGAAATCTGAAGGAGAGTTTCTTCATTCCTCTTTCAGCTTTATTTAAAGAGAGGAATAAGCTTACCACCGTATCATAGTTTCTCCTCTTTGTTCTGAAATAATGTAGATGTCCTTGTAATACAAGATTCTACAATTTTATATACAAACACGTTTATTGTTGCTTAGTGTTTTGTTCAGTCTGCATGCAACAACCCTGAGATACTAAGAGAAAGGAAACCTAAAATGATACGGATTACTTTAAAATGGATATAAGGAAGCGGGCAGTGGTTTGGGGATCATGGTCTCGGTTCTAGTAGAATAAAACTGCAGTATTCAGTAAGAGGAATCAAATAGCAGCTGAAAATGTAGAGGTTGCTGGTAAAAAGTTGTTCTTCAGACATGTTATGCTGAGTTAATGTTCTGAAGCCATTCCAGGTTTTTTATGCAATGGCTTTCTTCATAGAGCCTTTTAGAGCCAAGATGATACTATCTCCTAATGGTACATCACAATAGTGGGAAAGATATCCCAAAAGTCAGATATGCACAAGGGACCCACTAGGTTTGCATTTTGAGCTTTTTGTAGTACCCACAGGCAAGGCAGGCAGTGGAGGCATTCCTTTGTGATTCAATTATTAATTTGCAAAAGAGCACATATAACGATGAAAGAGGAGAAGAAAATAAACACCTTTTAGGAATGCCTTCTTTATAGGACCCTTTTTGCCACTTTTTAAAAATAATAATAACATTTTCTACAATAAAATACTGGTTGGTAAAGTGTCCTTTTGGGAAGCCATCATCCTATCTCACTAATCCTCATGAATAGTGCATCAGATTAATCATTCCCCCACATTCTAAGCAGAAAGAGGGTAAATGCTGAGAGACAGCGATTGATTGGTTTTGGCCAGGATATGAATTTGAATTATGAACTTGAATAGAGGCTAGGTTTTAAATTTGCAAGACCATCTCCAGCAATTAAGAGTAGAACTTGTTTCTCATCTCCAGCAATTAAGAGTAGAACTTGTTTCTCGAAAGTGTTTGTGATGTTCCTTATCTTTTTCAATGACATCCAGATTGTTTTAGCTTGGTATGCTGGTGGTATCTGACATGAATAAAGAAGAGCTGAAGCAATTGTACCAACAGTGTGAAAGATCTTTGTCATGGTCAGGAGGCTTAGCAGTAAGTATCAATGTTCCTCCTAAGTATTCATTTGTCTATACCTAGGTCTCTGTTACAGAACAAGTTTGCTCTTTTTTGCATAGCTTCCCATCTCTTCTTACACCTACTTAATATGTGTGATGGAAGGTTGCTTGGGAAAACACAACTGAGATATAAGGAGATGCTCAAGGCTAGCTGACTGGTGGTAAGAGTATCCCAGGTAGACAGCTCTAGAATGTATTTACATGTTTATGTATATATGCTGTTATTGTTTTGCCAATTAGTGAGATTTAGACATAGGGGAAAGGGCCATGGTGGCATAGCGGTTAAGACACTGACCTTGATGATTGGAAGGTCAGTAATTTCAAGACCTGAGTGCGGCATGATCGAGTGAGCTTTCATCATCTGTCTCACTTCCTACCAGCCTAGCAGTTTTAAAGCAAGAAATTGCAAGTAGATAAACAGGTACCACTTTGGTGGGGAAGGTAACAGTGTTCTGTGTGCTTCAGTATCTAGTCATGCCTGCCACATGACTACAGAAATGTCTGCAGATACAGTCAACACTGGATCTTTGGTTGAAATCTACTTGCAATTTCTTGCTTTCAAACTGCTACTGGTAGGTTAGCAGCAGCTGGGACAAAGACGGGAGGTCATTCCATCGTACTCGGGAATTGAACTGCTGATTTGCTGACCTTCTGGTCATCAAGTTCAGCATCTTAACTGCTAAACCACTGTAGTCCCTTATGTGTTACAGGTATATCTATTATGAGAAGGAGACCCAAGACTTTAAGCTTTCACAAAGTCATCTATCACTCTCTTCCATTGCACCAAATTTGCCATGGTGGCAGTGGCAAAAACAATAATAATGCTAGACATACACAGTCTGATTATTGCTGCTACTTAAGCTGAGATTTAAAACCCTGGAAACTTCTAAGTTGTGACCATTCTGTGGCTGTAATGGTTCTATACTGTTTATTTCTCCTGTGTATATGGATGTACACACACACACGAGATATAAACAATGCAGTAGTTGTATATTTGGTGAGTGGTTGTGTTTTGCTTGACAGTGATAAGGTGGGTGCTTTCCAGGACAGTCCGTTATAAAACTTTTGGGGATGAGGGAGTAGAACATGTGTGGCTGGATCTATGTTTTAATTGGCTTGCATATTGCTTGATGGAAGAGATGTTGTTTAACATGTAGAAGAATCTGTCTGGATGAGAAGGCATTCAGTTCAGGTTTTAATTGAGATTAGTTAAGTTTCAGTTAGAGATAGAAGGAACTAGAATGCTGTCAGAGTGAAGTCAAAGTCTTGGAAGTAGTGAGGGGGAAAGAAGCAGAGTTGTGCTGTTAGGAAAACTCAAGTTGTTTTGTTTCTGCGATGAAGCTATGAGGTCTTGTATATGTCTTTGCTGGAACTTGTGTAAAACCAAGAATCTATGCAGATTTATATAAAGAATTAAAACTACTTAGAGGACAGAAATAAAGTAAAAGAAATTTCAGTAGTATGATCAATTTTCAATTTTCAATATTTTTTATTTTTAAATTAAACAATCCTATGTCTTATTTTTGAAAACAGCATTCACAAGATATTATACTATGTAAAGTGCTGGGATACATAGTCAAAGTAAGCTCACCAAAGCAACATAGACTGTGTGTGTTTCACCAAGATGGGTGGTTGTCCTTTAATGGCAGCATGCACAAAGTAGAAGAAGGTGAGGTGAGTGTTGCTGAAGCCAAGGTGGTCTGGAACAGGTCACCTTCTAACTGAGAACCCTGTTTATGTCACCTTGAGTACCATTGAAGAACAGTGGGATATAAGCATACAGTACTGTATATGCTTTGTGGGATCATCTATCCCAATAACTATAAATCTCTGGCCAATAACCTTTTCTACTTCTGCCCTTCCAGAGCCTTCAAATAAAGATGAGAACTGAAAAACTTTCATTGTATTCATTTACTTTTAAATATCTAGCAATCCAAGATAGGAACGGACAAATAAATAAATAAATCAGTGTTATTTTCCCCTGCATTCAAAATGTTACAGTTTTAAGTCATTTATAAGACAAACATGAGTTTTTTTATATATATTTGGGGGGGGGGGCTGCTGCTGCTGAGATCATTACTTTCTTTAAAAATGTTAATTGAAACAGATAACCTTCACTTTTCATACTTAATCAACAAACATCTCTCTGCCCACATACATATGAAAAATGAGGAATTTTTCAAGGACTTTTAAAAAGTGGCAGTCTTAAAGGTGCAGTGGCTGAATATACAGAGAAAGGAATGCAGCATTTTAAGAGTTAAACATTCAAAGATCAGGATGGACTTTGGATGGTTTCACTTTTGCTCATATTCAATTCATCTTTTAGATCCGAAGATCTTTCCTCCCATCCTCGGTTTGAAATAACCTGCAAATATTGGTTAAGTTCTTTCCAGAAAGGAACAAAAACAAAACGATCACCCATTCCTAATTCAGGGAAGAAAGAAGAGAAGGCACAGAGTTGCATTTATTCTTTCTTTCTCACTGTGGACCTGATATTTCATTTCACAGTTGCTATGCTCAAAGAGAAATCACTAAGTGCTACTTTTATTTTCTCTGGGCTGTTGATATTAGAACAGCTTTCCAGTTAGTAAAGTTTCCATGGACAAGGCAGGTAGGAAGCAACATTAGCTCTGCTTCTAGCTAGCAAGAGCTGCCCTTCCTCCACATCAGTAGCTAAATATGGAAGCACCACAGCCCATCCTACCTGAGGTTTGGGATTATCCTAAAACCTTTTACTACAGGAGGAAAATAATATTCTGTCTACAAAAGCTGACTGGGCCAGAAGTGGAATCTTTCCTGAACACTTATTATGGAGCAGCCCCTCTGTTGCATCTGAAAGCAAAGGCCTTGCTTAGGAAACACACACCTACCTTCAAACAATCTGACACCAGCCAAAGAGTGTCTGCTGCCCAAGGCAACGACCTCACTTTGTCTTAAAAAAAAAAACTAGCTAAAGGCAATAGCTGTTATAGCACCATGGAGACAGATTGCCATACAAGCCTTATCTCAGGAAATCTGAGGTATATGCCTTGGATTTCTTTGTTAAAAAACTTTTTTACCTGCCTGCTGGCAATCTTCCATGGCACTTAACATTTGCCAGTGTATGCTTCTGTGCTTCAGGGCGATGCAGGGAAGAGACCATAATCAGCCAATGAAGCTGAAATCTTGCTTGCCTTTCAGTATCCAGAAAAAAAAAATGCTCCACATCTTTGTGTCTTTTTGACACTGCAGAAGTACCTGTAGTGCACTTGGGCTCTATTCACCACATCTGCAGGGGTGGACAGCAATCTGTTCCCAGATAATTTTTCTGGCCTCTTCTGACCCCCATTTACCACTGCCTGCTGCTAACATGTATGGGAAGGAGTTGTGCATTGACAAGGCTCTGGCACACACACACACCTCATCATTCCCCCCTCCCCCACATACACACACTTTAGAGATCCACTCCTGCTACCTCTGAATTTAGGGTGGCAAGGAAAACAGCTTAGCTCTCAGTGGGTTCTAGTGGACCCAGTGCAGGTAACCACTGGTCTAAAAAGTGGTGGTGGGTTGTACCTATTCTTATGTAGGGAGTTCTATAAGTCATTAGGTATGTTGATTTAAGGATCATTCAAGCCAAAGGTACAGTATAAATATCCCTCCCCCAATTCAAAAAATGTAAGTTCACAACCCATATTGACAGATTGGGAACTTGGCTTTAAAAAGAGAAGAGTTTTAATTCTATAGGGGTGCAGAAGTCCTGCATTTTTTCAGCTTTTCTGCACATCCTTGGTATTATGAAATACAAACATCGTTCCAGATTTTGTCAAACATGGAAGTCTCTGTGCTTTAACACAGTTACCCTTTGTACCCACACAAAAAAACCCTCCACACATAGGGAAAGGCAGGAGTGATTTATTACAAGCAAGCAGGTTCAGATGTGCTGATTGAAGAATAAGTGCAGACAAGTTATCCATAGCAGAGTTAAACCAACGCATGATGGCTGTCTCTAAAGGTCAATGCTGTTTTAGACTGGATGCAAGAAAAAACCAGGTGAATCCTGATAAGATATTTCTATAAGATGAAGGTGATCATTTTAGTTAAAGATAACTTCTTAAACCATTTGTGATATATGTTTTGGCACCTTCCAAATGAAACCACATTGTTTGAAAAAAAGAAGATTGGGCAGAGTGCAGGACCTGATCCCAGGCTGTTTGGTAACTCATACTTTGCTCTGTTCTTGGCTTCAGCTGTTGTCTTATTTTCCATTATGTGGAACAAACAAGGCCTACCAAAGCATGGGACCAATGACTATTTCACATATTATCCAACAGTGAAGAGGTATTAACTAATGGGTCTCTGCACAGTCACTGCATGTACACTGCGTACACTGAGGTACAAACAGTATAGACATGGTGGAAAACACCAGTTGCACATAGGCAATTTTTGTACATTCATGGAACAAAGACACAATCTGAAGGTTAGTCATGCTTACATTGTACTAAAGTCAACTGATTTTTTTTAAATGGCTAAACATTTTCTCATTGATTTCACCAAGATATATGAGTGGTCACTATCCTGACTCCTTCCCTGTTATCCTTCCTTTGCCAGGCAAAATCCTTAATGTCCAAGCAGTTTTTAGGCAATTGACTTGAGAAGAAGATCTTAATGGGGAATGTATAGGGTTTTTTTTTTTTTAAAAAAAAAACACTTTTAAACTATTTTGTTTCAATGATTGTTTTAAAATGATTGAATGATTAGTTACATTTTAATTCATTATCTTTTTAACTGCTTTGTAACCTGCCTTTGGTTCTTATTTTGGAAAAAGTCAGGGTATAAATTAAATAAAATATTGCCTTCACTGGACTGGGAACAACGTGTGTGTTTGTGAGTGGCTTAAAATCGAAAGGATTCCTGATTCACTAGAAATGTAGCTGCAACAAGCAATAGCTGAAGCTACAAGGGCAGAGTGGGTGCCAGAAGACAGCGTAGAGGAAGGCAGGCAGATGTCATGGCAAAAATAGTGGGCTGGAATAGTGGGCTGGAAGTCTTGGAGTCTCCATGCTGATGAAGTGGAAACAGTCTCCATCTTTCTCCATAAGATCATCACCAAACTTTCCCTAAACCTTGGTAAGAGAAGTTTCAGAGCCAGTCTGTAGTTTAGAACAGAAACAACAGCCATTTCAGTGGGGCTAGCATTGAAGTTCTGATGAAGGTGGGAGACAGAATTCCCAACAAGCCCCACAGACCTGCTCCTTAAAAACATACACAAGAGTAATTGGGAAATGTGGAAGATAGTGTTTGTTTCCGCTTACATCCTCATAGTAGACATCAGCCATGTTGTTTTGGAAAAATACGCTGTAGTGACTACCTTTGGTAGGAATGTACCCCCACCTGTATTTCAGTCAGAAGGAAGAGAAAACATACTATCTCTGAAGTTCTGGTCTATGATCACCCATGGTTTGAAGTTCATGAACATACACTGGGGTAACTGTCAAACTCTGGGGAAGACCAAGGTTGAGTGGAACTTTATTTGCTCAAAAGAAGGAAGACCAAACCTACTTCAGCTAAAATGCAAATGCAGTTATATGCCAATATAGCCATAACACTTGTGCTGAGCACATTTGAAATTGTTGTAAAATTGATGATCCTGATCCTGTGACTTTCCTGCACCACAGAACAACCATACCCAGTTCTCCTCTTCCTTACCTTGGGCTAAAGGAAATTTTCCTGGCGTCCGGGTGGTGTGAGTTCTGGTTTGAGCTGAAAAACTGATGTCTTCAAAGTCATGGCAGATGGCAGACCACATGAAATGGAATCATTTGGGGCAGATCTTTCTGCTGTATATCCTTCTCTTTCAGTGGTATTCCAGGACCTCAGAATTGGACAGCTCTGCCCAAGCCTAGCCTGGCTGGATAAGCAAATAGGCTTGACTTCGGCAGCATGATATCACTGGCAATACTTGCTGACAAGCAACTTGTTATAGTGCCCAGTTCAGCAGATCTATCCCCTACAGTTCAAGGCTTCTGCCATCTTCTACCCACCTTCCAACCCCAGGGACCTATTACATTGCACCTTAGGATATATACTTTTTTTAAAACTCAGTTTTATTGTACAAATAATAGAGGTTGCACCTTTCAGGAACTTTTACAATAACCCCATAGGAATTGCTTGCACTAAGGAAAAGGCAGGGGAATCACACTTAAAGAGAAATGCAACATCGACCAAGTCCCTACTGTTTCTTGTAAAGATGATTACCTACAAAATCAAATGTGCATTACACTGTCATATACAGGGTTACAAACAAAATTACAGTACAGCTTGTTTTCAGTTGAACCCGCATTTACATTTCAGACAGCACTTATTCTGGATTGCATTGTACATGCATAACTATATTGTTCTAATGATGAAGTCAAATGGTTTTTGAATTAACCTACTGACTACAATTGGAATATCATATAATCAAACCATCATAAATCCAATGCATTTCCCAATTCTGGATGAAAAAATATGACAAAACCAGGGATTCATGTGACAATGTATAAGAAATCATGCATTCACCGTTGTCTGGAAACACTACTATTTTCAAGATACTGTATCTTTGTCTTTCTCCTCTCAAAATCACATAATGGGATGTAGTAGAATCCAAAGATGGCAAAGAAATGGTGCAAATCGAATGTGATAGTCAAGCAGCTTTTGAATTGTGGGGGAGAAAGTAGGTGATTTAACATTTGCTTTTTAGAACATGGATGTATATTTATACAAGTTTTTCTTAGTTGAAATGTTTCCATAGAAAATCAGGTGGGTCCACCACCCCCTTCCATTTTTGGGAGGAAAAATGTAGGGATGTAGGTTTTTTCTCTAAGGAAACGACAAGTTCCATAAGAAATACATTGCTGGCTTTTTGCAATTGTTCATGTGAGAAGGATCTAAAAGGAAATTGGACAGGGAAGGAGGTGCTAAGGCAACAGAACAACTTTTCCTTCTTCTAAGCACTTTTCTGCTGGTTTAAATTACTTAAATTATTTCATATAAATTAGATATAATTCTACTTTGTTTCCAATACATATAAAAATTGATGAAGCTGCATGGTTTTAAAATAGTTTATCAAAAGTTATTAAAAATTCCGTACAAAAATTACAACAAAATAATTCAGCATGGGAAAAGGTAGCAAGTAGGGAAAAAAGGTTGATTGAAAAATAGACATTTGATATATACTTCTTCCAACTTTTTAAAAGTAGTATTCTTTTTTTCATATCTGGCCCGTGACTAAAGTTGTTTTTAACCCCCCCCCCTTCTTATTAGAAAAAGAAAACATTGCATAGATCCAAATTATTGCTCGCGATTTTTGTTGTGCCGATGGGGGGAGGGAGCAGAGAGAGGAGGAGGAGAAAGACCTCAAACGCCGGTATAGGTTTAGCTTGGCAACTCAGGGTGGGATTGGGTGGGGAACGGCGGCAGTTGCGGAAGGGGAGAAACCGGCCAGCCTCACCTTGGTTCTCGTTGCTCCTAAAGGCAGTATGGAGGATACAGAGCAATGACTCGGACTGGACTGGAAGTTTCGTGTGTGTGTGTGTGTGTGTGTGTGTGTATCTGTGTGTGTCTATCTGTCTGTCTGTGTGTCTGTCTCTCTGTCTGTCTGTCTGTGTCTCTCTGCGTCTGTCTGTGTCTGTATCTGTGTGTCTCTGTCTGTCCGTGTGTGTCTCTCTCTCACTCTCTTTCTCTCTGTGTGTGTCTCTCTGTCTATTTGTGTCTGTCTCTCTGTGTCTGTATCTGTGTATTTCTCTCTCTGTGTGTGTTTGTCTGTATTCTTTCTCAGCAAGGCGGTGCCGCTGGGCTGCCCGTGCCTGGGCTGGGCCAGTCCCCTGGGCCCTCCCGACCCCGAGGCCCCTAGGAGGGGAAGGGAAGGAAGTCCCGTTCAGTCGTGAAATATGGCATTCAGCTGGGCACTCATGACGCGTTCCTGGTGGGCATGGCCGTCGTAGGGCAGGAGGCTCTCGAGGGGGATCTCGCAGCGGGAGGCGGCGCAGGAAAAGAGAGGGCCGTGGCCTGTGGGGGCCCCTGATGCCACCGACCCTCCGGCCAGGCCGGCGGCGGCGCTGGGGTAGTGCATGGCGGCGAAGGCGTAGCTCTTCTCGAACTCGTGGGGCGCTTCGTGCTTGAAGGCGAAGTTGCCGTTGACGCTGAGCGGCGGGCTGAGCGGCCCGTCGAAGGAAGGGCTGCCGGCGGCCGAGGCAGCGGCGGCGGCGGCGGCAGCGCACTCGGCCAGGGCGCTCTCGAAGAAGGGCTCCAGGGCGGCGGCGGCTGCAGCGGCGGCGGCGGCGGGGCCGTAGGCGTGGGGCGCCTTGGCGTGGAAGAGGTGGGAGCTGTCCATGGTGCCGTAGGGCGGGCTGGGCAGCCCCGGCGACTGATAGGGGTAGGGTGGCACCGGGAAGGAAGCGCTGGCCGGCGGCAGGTGGGGCGGCAGCTCGGGGCTCTGCTCGGGCAGGAAGGTGCGCGGGTTGAGCTGGAGGCAACCGGCCACCAGGTTGGTGGTGGGCTGCGAGAGGCCCTTGCAGAGGGTCTGCACGAAGGAGACCAGGTCGGGGCTCTTGCCCGAGCGCAGGATCTCCGACAGCGCCCAGATGTAGTTCTTGGCCAGGCGCAGCGTCTCGATCTTGGACAGCTTCTGCGTCTTGGAGTAGCAGGGCACCACCTTGCGCAGGTTGTCCAGCGCGGCGTTTAGGCCGTGCATGCGGTTCCGCTCCCGAGCGTTGGCCTTCATCCGGCGCAGCTTGAAGCGCTCCAGCCGCGCCTTGGTCATCTTCTTCTTTTTGGGGCCGCGCCGCTTGGGCTTCAGCTCGTCGTCTTCCTCCAGACCGCCTTCCTCCTCCTCCTCCAGATCCTCCTCCAGGTCCTCCTCCTCCTCTTCCTCCTCCTCCAGGTCATCCTCCTCCAAGTCCTCCTCCAGGTCCTCCTCCTCCTCCACGCCGTTGCGCAGCGAGTCTACCTCGGCCGCCTGGGCGCGCAAGGCCCCCATCTCTTTCTTCTCGGCCTCGTGCTCTTCCTCTCGGGGGCTGAGACACTCGTCGGGCCAGCTGGGGGGACCCTGAGGCTGGGGCTCCCCCATCAGCCCGCCCTCGCTGTAGGACTTGGTCATGCCGGCTAGCCTGGGCACGGGAGAGATCAGACACAGGGAAAGACCATCAGGAGAGAGAGAGAGAGGAAGCAAAGAGCAGTCTTCGCACAGAGAAGGGGAGGGAAACCCTTCTGCCCATCCCATTGGGGTCATGCCTTTCACTAGGCTAACCCGAGAGAAGCGATTCAACCAGGAATAGAGTCTGCAAGCTTCGGAGAACTTCAGGTCTCTTGGTCAGACAAGACGTTGACACCTGTTGGTCTGGAAAGCTGGCAGAGGCTCCCTCGCGCTGCCATCCAGAAGACACTGGCGATTATATTATATTATATTATATTATATTATATTATATTATATTATATTATATTATATTATATTATCCATGATTGTTTTTTGTATTTCTTTGACTGTACTGTATTTATATATATATTTTATTATTTTTTATGAAGGTCTTGTCGACCACTTTGATTGTATTATACTTGTTATATTGTATGTATATTATGTTTTCTATTGTAACATTGTTAGCCGCTCTGGGTTGCTTCGGCAAGGAGAGCGGCATATAAATTTGAATTTAATAATAATAATAATAATAATAATAATAATAATAATAATAATAATAATAATAATAATAATAATAATAATAATAATAATAATAATAATATTGTATTGCATTGCATTGTATTGTATTGCATTGCATTGCATTGCATTTCTATCCTGCCCATCCGGGGTATTTTCCCCACTCTGGGCAGCTTACAACGCATTAAAACATCAAACTAAACATAGATAATAAACAGACCGAGTAAATCTATAAATAACAACAAAAACTATGCTCCCCCATTAAAAAACCCAACATTATATATATATATTTTTAAAAACACATATTGGCGATGGCAAAACGATTGTTCAGCCATTGACAACATGCCATTGCCAATATGTCAGAAGCAGCACGCCTTAATTCATACCAGGAAATTTACTTGCGCGTGGACCTACACTCTTCGGTGGATGCAGTTTAAGAAGCATTGGAATAACGAAGTCAACGGAAATGTTAGACAGCCTGGTTGGGAACGGATTTTGTTCTGAACATCGGCCGAGGTTAGTGTTTGGACGTTCACAAACCCGCCCCAGGGACCTGGTTCCGTGGCAGTCGTGAGCTGAATGGATTTACAGGCGGGTTTCCATAGCTTAAAGACGCCCCTACTTATGACTCTCCCCAACAACCAATTCGTTCCACGCCTCTTCCTACAATGAGATCGATGGCCTCCAACAGCATTATGTAACCTGTTTGTATTCGCGGCGACCGACGGCCGTAAGGAGGTGAGCAGCTGGAGGAAACCTGACTGTGACACGGTCGGGAAAGGGAGTAACGAAGGCACTCAAAAAGGCGAGGGCGAGGGGAGAAGGGCAAGCCAGCCACGTTGCCAACCCAGACAAGGCAAACTGCCAAGAGTTATTCATCCAGGGCAGGATTTATGCCTTCATCTGGCCTCCTTTCGCGTCCCTCCGCCATCGCCCCAGATCCCGTCCCATACAATAGCGGCGCAGACGTTCCCAACTGTTCCCCGAGTCCAGCGCTACTCGGCCGTTGAGACAGGAGGCATCAGGTGCAACAAGCGCAACGCAACGCAATACATCGCTGCCGCCTCCTTTTTCTCTCGCGACTGGGGGACCTGGCGTTGTGGAGAAGCCTTGGCCAGCCGGTGAGGGGTGGGTGCACGAGTTCAAGACCGCCCCGATCCGAGTCCCCCTCGGTCTCTTCCCTCCCAGCGCAACAGTTGACTTGCTCCAAGACTTTTTAGCCTGGGGTGCCCAAAGTTTGTGGGCCGTGGGCCGGCCACGTGGTTCAGGGAGACGGTCACTATGGCCTGGGGCCCGGATTCGGCCCGACACCAATTCATCTGGGCCGCGAAGCCCTCGTTGCTCCCGGTAGTGGAAGTGTGAGCCAATGAATTGGCGTCGGGGCCGGATCCGGGCCCCAGGCCATAGTTTGGGCACCCCTGTTTTAGCCCTTTCGGAGGAGAGACCGGGTGAAAAACTTGCCACCTGTCGCCTTCTTCCTTCGTCATCGTGACCTTCCATTCTGGTCTTTGCTGTGGTTACCTTGTAAACTTCAATTCCCGATCTCGAAGCAAACAGCAATAGAGTTTCCAAGGAACCAAAAAGCCCTGAAAGGGGGGGGGGGAGTATTTAATACAACAATGGTGTCAACTTTAGAGCCGCTCCTGCCTCACGGAAATGTCCCACTTCTCCCGCGCCACCTGCTCCCTCCCCGCCACCCTCCGGATACGGGCATCGGGGCCGCCACCCGCAGAGCCTCTAACGAACCAACTGTTTCGTTTGGCTCCTTTCCTCCTATGAGACTTACCTCGACGGCAAGAAAGGGACCCGGGCTGGAAATTAAGGTTTCAGTTGCCCCTCTTTCAAAAAAGCCTCTTCTGGAGCAGAGTTCGAGTCGCATTCAACCGCGCATCGAATTACTCCTAAGGCAGTTAGGATCGGTCTAGGATTTCCAGCCAGGAGGCCTTGTTGATAGATAGATAGATAGATAGATAGATAGATAGATAGATAGATAGATAGATAGATAGATAGATAGATAGAGAGAGAGAGAGAGAGAGAGAGAGACAGAGAGAGACAGACAGACAGACAGACAGACAGATAGATAGATAGATAGATAGATAGATAGATAGATAGATAGATAGATAGATAGATAGATAGATAGATAGATAGATAGATAGATAGATAGATAGATGGACTGCACATCCAGTGATTCCTCCGCAGTGGAACAGAGTCAAGCCTCTAGCCTTGTGTAGGAATAAATAAATAAAGCCCGCCGAGCGATGGGATGTGGGATGGGAAAGAGAGCCATGGCTGGCGCCAGAGAGAGAGAGAGAAATCTTTCTCCTCCCAGACCAGACCCCGATTCTCCAGTGTGGGTCCCTCGTTTATGAGCGTCCCGAGGATTTGCCTAAGCGGGGCAGGAGCCTTACCTGTCCTTCTTCAGAGGAGCCTTGGTGGTGAGGGTCTCATCCCCCTGTTGCTCCCGGGAAGATTTCCTCGACGGAGAGCGCCCCGAGTACCTTTAAAAAAAATTCTTATCCTTCTTGTTTAATTTTAATTATTGTTTCCTCTCCCCGCCCCCTTAGACGGCTGCGTGGAGGAGACTCAGGTTATATAGCCAAGCGGTTGTGGCGGGGAAGGGGGAGGGAGGGAGGCGCCCCCTGGCGAGGGACTGGTGGCAAACCCCGCCCCCTCCACTCTCCCCCTCCTTCCCTCCCTCCTCAGCCTTCCCCGGCACGCGCCATATGGTCACCCATGTCAGCCCCCCCCCCGGGGGGGAGAGAAGGAGGGAGGGTCACGTGAGCCTCGTATTTGTATGCCGCCCAACTCTTCTCCGTTCCTCCCCTTTTGTGGCCCATCTGTCGCCGGCCGGAGACTCCGCGGACCTGTTTCTCTGCTCGCGGGGAGGGGGGGGGGAGGGGTTAACCCTTTCCCGGCTGCTCCGGGAGAACAGATGCCCTCCCTTTCTCTCTCTCCCCCCCTCCATGTTTCATTTTTCAGGGAGAAACTCTACGCCTCTTCCACAGAGGGGTGGGGAAGGGGTGGCGATGGCAGGCATCCTCGGCCCGACAGCTCCGCGTCCAGAACCGGCTTGGGCTCGACCCGACCCTCCCCCTCCCCCCAGTCTGGAGGAACACCGTTTTCTCCCCGCCCGGGGCTTCCCTGCGAGCCGCTTCCAGGCCGCTTCCAGAGCCGCTCCTTCTTCCGAGCGATTTCAGCGCCTGACCCTAACCCGCCCCATCACCGGGGAAGAAGCGCTGCCTCTCCCGAGAGACCCGGGATTATTCCCGCTGCCGAGGGCTTGTGCTCCTTCTTGTGGCTCCCCTTCCTCGCCGCTTTTTACTGCCTCCCCAATAAACTGCAGTGGCTCAAGTGGCTAACACGTTGGCTGGAAGGCCTGAGGTCAGCAGTTCCATTCCCGAGTATTGCAGGACGGAATGAACTCCCGTCTTTGTCTCAGCTCTTGCCAACCTAGCAGTTCGAAAGCAAGAAATTGGAAGTAGATAAATAGGGACCACTTCGTTGGACGGTAAACAGGGTTCCATGCACTTCGGTATCTAGTCAAGCCTGCCACATGACCACGGAAACGTCTGCAGAAGCAGACAGCACTGGCTCTTCGGCTTTGAACAGAGATGAACAATGAATCCTAGAGTCAGATACGACTGGCTTTCGAGCAAGGAAACCTTTACCGTTACCTTTAAATAAATCAAAGTCCAACCCAACCCAAGCAACCCCTGGCGCACCTTTGCTACGGGAAAGAAAACAAACCGGCCACGGGTCTTGCAGCTCTCCTGACTCAAGCCCTCTCAAGTACCAGAGCTACCCCAAGACTTTGCATTGGGATCAAATCCAACCGAGACTAAAATACTGGCCTTTTAGCCAAGAGATGGGGTACACAGAAAGAGCCTCCTGGAAGATTGTGGTATTATTATTATTATTATTATTATTATTATTATTATTATTATTATTATTATTATTATTATTATTATTATTATTATTATTATTATTATTATTATTATTATTATATTATCATACCACCATCTGGCATACCCTGTGCCACCTTGTGGTGCCAGCTAATCTTTCTCACACTAGGTCAAGTGAAAGGAACTGCAGAATGAACTCCCCAAAAGTGGCTTCATTTTGGCAGTTTCACGTCTGGCCTAGACACAGAAGAAGAAGCTGCAGCAGCAGCCGCCGCAGCTGCCGCCGCCGCAAAGATCTTCCAACAAGGAAGGAGACATCTGCTTCCTCATATGCATCCCTTCTGAGGGAAGAGGTGCCTGGTCTCCTGAAACAGGAATCAAGCAAACAATGGGTACAGGAGTCCTTATCCAACCCTGTTATAAACGTTTTGGTTGTGAAGAATCCATAAAACCTTTCCTGGGTGAAAAAAGAAAAGAACCATCACTATTTAAACACAGTGTTTAGCTGTCCACCTAGCTAGGCTCAGTTATACTTCAGTACAGAGACATGGTTCTGGAATGTGGCCCCCATTTAAATATTAATGAGCTCGCTGGACAGACAAGAGGGGATATGAAACATATTGTTAAGGGCCCCTCAGGTCACTTCAAGCCATGGTGAGCCTGAGAAGGTTTTCGAAGTATATGGGATGCTGAAGGTATAGCTTTCCATTACAGGAAGTCGCCAGAGACCTATTCCCACATTATGATCTACCTCTAAATATAACTGCAGAGCTGGAAGATATTCCAAGAACTCCAAATAACACCGGGGGAGGCCACTAGAAAAGTGGGGTAAAAGAGAAAGCGAAAAAGAAGAAGACAGCTCCATAAACTTGCCGCATGGTGTCCCATCTCTGCACATTAGAGGGCCATTAACTTGACTGATTCATGAGTTGTGTGCCCTCATATTGGAGCCGATTTATAGCGACCCGAACAGGGCTTTCCAGACAAGTGACACATTTAAGGCGTGGCTTTTTCGGCTATTTCTAGCACGGTGAGTGGGGGCTAAACTCAGCCTTCCCCTCCCACACCGCAACCCCAAATTAATCCTAAAAAGAGCTTCTTTGCACCACTCGCTCTTCTCGTCTCAAAGCAACAAGGCCTCTCTAGGCGCCTGAAAGGCTAGAGAGGGAGTCTCAGCCTGTGGCCCATGGGCCAGATGTGGCCCACTGTATAATTTCATGTGGGCTCCTCCTACCCAGCCTCCACCACACCAGGAAGTGCCATGTGGTGAGGAATGGCAAAATGGCCGTCTGCCCCCCAAAGCTGTTTGAAGGAGCGTGAACGAGGCCCCAGTTTTAAAAGGTTGAGAACTCTGGGCTAGTGTGTTCCATTTGGCATAAGCCTTCTCGGACTTCGAGCCCATTTCTTCAGATGCCTGTCCGGAAGAGCTTACTTAGGGCAAATTAAGCTTCTTAGCCCTCGAGGTGCCACCGACTGCTCATCTTTGCGTTTCCACTGCAACAGGAGGGCGGTCACGGATGCTCTCCTAATAATGTCCAAAGATCATTTATTGCTAGTCTCCAGGGGGAAATCCTTTGAAAGATCCTGTCTAGTATGCAAAGGTTTGAGAATATCAGAGAATAAACAAAACAAAACAAGAACGCTGTAGCACTTTAAAGACTAACTGCTATATTTCAATGTGAGCTTTTGTGGATCCACTTCACCAGACAAAAGCTCACATTGAACTGTAACAGTTAGTCTTTAAAATGCTACATAGTTTTTGTTTTTGTTTATTCTCTGATATGCCTGAAACACAGATTAACACGGCTACTATTCAAAAAAAAAAATTATCAAGGTTTGAGAAGGATCCTGTGGAATCGGGTTTTTAGATTTGGGGACAATGAGGAGGCCCATCCAACTCATGGTGAGGGCCTTTCTGAGGAAGGGTTTCGACGTTTCTGGACAGAGGAGGAATCGTGAAGGGGGAAGAAGAAGAAGAAGAAGAAGAAGAAGAAGAAGAAGAAGAAGAAGAAGAAGAAGAAGAAGAAGAAGAAGAAGAAGAAGAAGAAGAAGAAGAAGAAGAAGAAGAAGAAGAAGAAGAAGAAGAAAAGAAGAAGAAGAAGAAGAAGAAGAAGAAGAAGAAGAAGAAGAAGAAGAAGAAGAAGAAGAAGAAGAAAGAAGAAGAAGAAGAAGAAGAAGAAGAAGAAGAAGAAGAAGAAGAAGAAGAAGAAGAAGAAGAAGAAGAAAGAAGAAGAAGAAGAAGAAGAAGAAGAAGAAGAAGAAGAAGAAGAAGAAGAAGAAGAAGAAGAAGAAGAAGAAGAAGAAAGAAGAAGAGAAGAGAAGAAGAAGAAGAAAGAAGAAAGAAGAAGAAGCAGCAACAATGGACTACAAACTGGGTTTTTGTCTGTGAATCTACCACAAAATACAAATGCTGAGGGTGGCAATGGTGACTGAGATTTAATGTGAGGTTTCCTGTTTGTTTTCCTCACCAGGGCCTGCTTTCCAGAGCTTTCCAGTCCCACCTTTATTTTTTATAATCCTGGTGGCTTTTTCTGATACGTTTTCAGCCATGAGGGAAAGCAGAGAATGGCCTTTTTTGCTGGGGGTCCCTCAGTATTTATAGGTACCGTGGACCCTTCTGCCTCCTATCAAGAAGGCTTCTTACATTGCCTAGCTGGCCCTTGGTTTCTGAGGTCTCTCTCTCTCTCTCTCTCTCTCTCTCTCTCTCACACACACACACACACACACACACACACACACACACACACACACACACACACACACACACCGTTTTCTTAATAGTCCTTAATAGTCCTTAATAATCTTGTCTCACAGGTATTTCTGAAAACCTAATGCGCCACCTTCCACAAGTTTAATTGGAAATAATCCCCCTTGAGTACCCTGGGGCTTGAGGCCCCGCCCCTATCCGCATGTGTAAAGGACTTCAAGACAGAAGATCCAAAGAGGTCTGAGTACTAAGTTGTTTATTCTTGTTGTTTGTTTGTTCTGTAGAGGGATGGAATGTAGCCACTGAATTTTGGACGCCTACATCAAATCCTTCCGCACAAACTCAACTCAAGAAGAGTGCAGGTCAAGGGGGAGGGGGGAGCTGTGCCACTTTCAACCATGGAGAGGTGTGTGAGAGAGTGGTGGGCTCCAAAACAATGTACTACTACACTGTGGGCATGGTATGTGGTTGTGGCCAGGGGGGAAAGTTCTGTGTAGCATTCAAATTAGGACTACTTTATTTCAAAACTTGGATGTGCAGGGCCAGCCAGAATTTCTGCTACCATTTCTGGCAAACTGGTGCGAACCTGCTGGTGCCCACCACTGGTCAAGCCTACTTGCTATGAACAGGGAACCTCATTCTGGACCAAAGTGGAACCCATGAAGAGTCTCAAGTTGGACGTAGCCCTTCAGTTGAACTCAAACTCGCAGCTCCGCATGGCCACTAAGAAAAAGAGAGGCTAAAATTAGCCAAAGCGCTCCACGTTGTATCTTTTCACTTGGACCAGAGTTTCGACATTTACACACTCACTGGTAAGAATAGTTTAGGGGCAAAGCAAGACAAGTATTTAGACATGCAGCTGCAACTCTTTTTTAAAAATAATAAGACTTGATTGGGTCTTATTTATTTATTCGTATTTATATACCATCCTCCTCACCAGGGAGACTCAGGGCAGTTTACATATCATTAAACATAACAGCAAAGAAATTAAAAAATATCCTTAAAAACTTCAGATCTAAAAATTATAAAAGATTTAAAATTTAAAATTGTAAAAGTTTTTAATAAGTTTTTTTAAAAGAGAGAAACGATGATCGTTTTTTAAAAAAACTTTTAAAATTTAAAATTTTAAATCTTTTATTATTTTTAGATCTGAAGTTTTTTAGGAAATGTTTTTATTTCTTTGCTGTTATGTTTAATGATATGTAAACCGCCCTGAGTCGCCCTGGTGAGGAGGATGGTATATAAATACGAATAAATAAATAAATAGATAAAACCCAATCAAGTATATATATAGGATGAGTCCCTGCGTGCGTATGTAAACAAGTTACAGACCCATGCAGGAACTCATCCTGTTGTGTCAAACACAACGCCTCCATTGTCTAGTCTTATGTCTTGGACCGTCTGTTGATTCTGGAAAGCCAAGAATGATTCAGGGGTGGCGGTGGGGGGGAGGGATTCTGATTTCCTAGCTGTTTTGCGCTGAATGAAGAGTACACGGTCAGATCCTTTAATATTAGCAGGAGAGGCGTCATATGCGCTGCGATCTGCGTGGAGCCCACCGATTCCGTGAAAGATCACCCTCTGACGCGGAAGGAGCCCGATGGAAACAGGCCGAGGCGTCTCTCCCCTCTCCCCCCTTCCCCCACCCGCGCCTGGCCTTTGCTGGCAATCCGACCGTGTGTGGCACGCGTGGTGCCTGCTTTCCAGTCCCTGCTTTTCCAGGAATTAGAGAGGCAGGCGAGAAAATGGCTGGCCTTGTCGGGGTGGGGGGTGGGGAGGTGGGGCGGGTTGATCTCCAGGAAGCTTGCCGGAGGAGGCCAGGTTGGGAGGCAGAGAGGAGGAAAGGTAGATGGGGCGGGGGAGGAGATGCAGGTAGAAGGTCGCGTATGTCCCATCCTGTGACGCTTAGCAACCAGCAGAGCAAAGCCCAAGGCAGGGGGGAGGGAGGGCGGCCCCCCTCAGGCTGTGATTTCCCCCTCCCTCTCCAATCTCTCTCTCCTCCCCTCTCCTCTCCCCCTCTTGCTCTGGAAGTCCGTCTAGCCAGCTCTAACCCTATCAGCAAAGATCCCCCTTGGGACCAATCCATCTATGTTTAACCCGTGTTGTGGGGTTCAGGGCGGCAACACATCCCAGCACATTTAGCCAGATCGACGTGTGTGTGTGAAATCACTGGAGTCTCACTCCCTCTCTGGGTCAGGAGAAGGCACTTGGAAGACTTCCCAAAGCAGGGATTCCAAGGAAGGAGCTCCACCAAAGGGAATTTTTCCGTCGTCTTACAGGACAGTTCAACACATGGGGCTCTTATAAGATTTTCCTTCTGAGCCTCTCAATGCCAGGATGGTGGAATGGGCTGGGCAGCTCCGACAGCCTTCTTGCTTGTCACTTTTAAAGAGTTTCTCCCCTCCCCCACCCTTGCACCCTCTCCTTCCCTGCCTCCGAGTCCACTTGGCCAGTCAGAGCCTAGGGCCCAGAAGTTCTTGACCTTTTGACCTCAGCGGCTTTGATGCCACAAGAGCCTCAGAGGCGCAACGCTTAAATTGCTGTACCACAACCAGAACCTTATAGATTCGATCCTGACCAGGGATCAAGGTTGACTCGGCCTTCCATCCTCCCGAGGTCGGTAAAATGAGCACCCAGCATGTGGGGAGCAAACACACAAACCACCTAGTGAACTGCCAGGAGAGACCACTAAGTGGTGTGGGCCAATATTAGAAGAGTAGCGTGCCTTGGCGGGGCCCCGTATAAACATTTGTTTGGGGGCCCTTAGGAAGGGTAAAGATTTGTTTTACTTACGCACGTTGGGGGCCCCCGTGCCCCGGGGCCCCCATATAATTGACACGGCAGATACGGCGGTAGCTACACCTCTGGCCAGTATATAAGTGTAATTGCTATTGCTGCTATTTCTTTCCGTGTAAGTAGGGAGAAGGGCTCGGATTCAGCATTCCTTCCTTCCTTTTTTCCTTCCTTCCTTCCTTCCTCTCTTCCTTTCTTTCTCTTCCTTCCTTTCTTTCTCTTCCTTCCTTCTTGCACCAGTTCCTCATCGCCCCCTTGTTTCTCCCCCTTTCGACCCCCTCCCCAGCCCTCCTCCCCTCCCCTCCCCTCCCCTCCCCAGGGCGTCCGTCTGTCCAGAGCGGCACGCGAACCGCACGCGCGGCCCACAAAAGCCTCTTTCACGGCTGGCTGCTCCCTTTCGCGGCGTCCCGAGCCCTGGGCTCCCCCCCTTCGCCCGCCGCGCCCGCTTGGAGCGCCTCATCTGCCAGGCCCACGCTCACACCAGCAGCCGAGGCCAGAGATGGGCGGAGGGAGGGAAGCGTTTAGGTCTCCCACCTGGGAGGGATGGAACAACAGAGCCTACATCGTCAGGATTTCCCCTAATCAGATTCCTTTTCTTGGTTTAGGCATCGGGTTTTGTTTTGTTTTAATTTCCCCCTCGCCCTCTTCTCCCCCTCCGGATCTCTCTGTTTTCCGATTAGTTTTCTGGCTTACTGCTAAACCCCCAAAGTTGTATGAATGCCAAAGATACAGAACCTTCTAGCGACACAGAACAAAAAAAAAGTCCACTTTGATTCTTCCAATTTTATTTAAAACAAAGCAAAGCAAAGCTTAATAAATAAATAAATAAATAAATACATAATAATAATAATAATAATAATAATAATAATAATAATAATAATAATAATAATAATAATAATAATAATAATAATAATAATAATAATAATAATAATAATAATAATAATAATAATAAACCCAATCACACTTCTATACCTGCCCCATAGCTCTTAATGCATTCTCTGGGCAGGTTACAGGCAGGGTCGTAGCCAGGAGTTTAGATTGGAGGGCGGAGGCGAATATATTTTCAGGAGGGACAACAATGTCACACACACACATATGCACATGCACACATGCACACGCACACGCACAAACCTTTGGGACTTTGCCCTGGGTGGGAAGGCTGGCTGTTAGCTCAGGGAGGCTGACTATGGCCCTGTTACAGGGCTAATTAGCATTTTGCCCCAAAAGTGCTGGGTTCTCATTTTACCGACTTCGGAAGGATTGAAAGCTGAGTCCACCTTGAGTTCTCGTCAGGATCGAACTCACAACGTTCTGGCTGCAGTACAGCAGTTTAACCACTGCACCGGCGGAGTGGGGACCCTACATTCTTTTCCGGGGACGGGGGAAGGCAATTTTGTAAAACTTTTCTAAAAAGCATTTTTAGTGGCTCCATCCGATGGATGACCTACATTGCAAAAAGGAGGGCTGATTTATGGAGGGGGGGGGGGACAGGAGGAGACGGCGGGGGAGGCGCCGAGAAATGCTATTAAAATGCCTGTCAGTTGTCCCGAGCGCAAAGAAACCCATCTCGAGGAAATCTCTTGGGTTTGCCGCATTATCTTAATTAAGATAATTGATTCATATTGCACCTGCGAGAACGAGGGGCGGGGGGAGAGGAACAGCTCAAAGCTATTGGAAAGATGGGGAGGGGGGTTGTCATCTTGGTAGGGAGTGATTTACGAGAGCGGCAGATCGTAGAGGCAAGGCCCGCATCCCATGGCTTTGAACGCTTAAGAGGAGGAAGGAGGGGCCCGTGATACGGAACCAAGACAGTTGACGTCCTAAGAAGGAAGAGAACGTAGAACGGGGAGGGGCTGGCGGGCCACGTGTCCTCCCTCCCCTGCCCCCCCTAAAACACAGCGCCCCTCTGGCAAAGGGGGAAAAACAAGGGGGGGTCCCATTCCCTGTGTTAAGGGGGAGGCCGAGTAGCCCGTGACTTCTCTCTCTCCCCCCCCCCCCGTCGGTGTCCAGGTGGGCTTGAGCAACGCGCCTCACACCTGTTTGCCATAGAAACAGCTCCAGAGGAGAACCAGAGCCAGGTAACGGCCGAGGACCCCGCCGAGCAACAAAGTGTGCGTTGTTTTCCTGGTGGGTTTTAAAAAATTAGTCCAGCCTCAGGCGGGGATAATTTATTTATTTATTCACATTTATACACCGCCCTATTGATACGAGCACCACTCCCGGCGGCTTACCATATATGCTATTATTATATACTGTATATATATTTGTATTTATTATATTTTAATAGCAATTTATTTATTTATTCACATTTATGCACAGCCCTTTTGATGCAAGCACACACACACACACACACACACACACACACACACACACACACTCTGAGTGGTGCTTGCATGAAAAGGGTGGTGTATAAATGTAAATAAAAAAATACAAAAATAAATTGCTATTAAAATATAATAAATATAAATATAATACATATATCATCATCATCATCATCATCATCATCATCATCATCATCATCATCATCATCATCATCATTATTATTATTATTATTATTATTATTATTATTATTATTATTATTTTCTATACCGCCCTACTCGGTAGGACCGACTCAGGGCGGTTCACAACATATACAAAATTACAAATTCACAAATGATACTAATAATACTAATAATACTAACAACAACAACAACAACATTTTATAATACAACGCACGCGCGCACACACGATCAGAATAAAACCCATCCAGTGGTAACCAAGAAACACACAAGAAACAGGGTAGCTGGGAGAGGGCAACGGGGGCGGGGGGAGAGGCGGCTGCAGAAAAGGCACCAATTAGCTCGGCTAAAAGGGAAGGCCGAGCGGTGGCGAAATCAGCACCCTGGACAGTTCACAGGCTCTGAAAGGTCCTCAGGCGGCGGGGTGGGGGATCAAAGGAAAGGAGGTGCGGGCGCTGATTTGCAGGCTTTCTCACGAGTAGTCCCCCACGGCCTGCAAGCTGCAAGAGGAACCGCTAAAAGGATTTTGTTTCCCCCTAATTGCCAAGGGAAGGTCAATAGGAGCCCCTGTGTATTTCCTTCAGAGGGCAATTTCTGCCAGGAGGTGGGGGAAGTGGGGAGAGGCGTCGAAGTAAAGGGAATTGCTGCGCCAGATGACCTCTCAGCCTTACTGCGCTCAAAAAGTTACGCTGGGTCCATTCCCTCTTTTCGAGAGAGAGAAAGGCACAAATCAATTTTATTGCTCTTAGGTACCCGCCTTAGGGACTGCAGGCTTTGAAACAGAAATGAGCACTGAACCCTAGAGTCAGATACGACTGGCTTGAGCAAGGGAAACCTTTACCTTTACCTTTTACCCTCCTTAAAGGAGGGGGGGGAGACTTCTTGGTAGAAGCAGCACAGGTCAATTCGTGGGTACTCCGATATATATATAGTATATATATATACATATATATACAGGATTCCAATATATATACAGTACTGTATTGGAATCAGAAACACCAACAGTAAGGAGAGACAGCCAAAATGAGAGAGGCAGAGGGCTTGAATTTATTCTCAATTTAATCCACGTTTCAACCATTCAGTCCCTAAACTCTTGCATAGGTTTTTGTGAATTCTAACAGCACACATATGGAAGAAACAGGTATATTCAAGGAGAGGAACATGTAGTTGTACCTGTTTTAAGGTAAATATAGCCTATATTGTTTATGAATCCAGACCTGTTTGATCCCAATTGCATTAATTCCTGTATTGCCATCAATTCCTGTATATTGGAAATACTAAGGTTCTAGACAAAGGCAGGTTCTGAGAATATTTTCTATAATGTCATTTGTTGAAATAAAAGAAACTTCTCAGAACAGAAATGAATGAACTGAAACAGAAACACGCACGTCCAAGTTATAATACCTAGCTTTTAATTAAGTTTTTAAGCTTTTTAAAGTTTTTAATTTTTTAAGTGTTTTTAAAATTGTTGGAAATCGCCCTGGATCCCTTTGGGGAGGAGGGTGATAAACAAATATAAATAAATAAATAAATAAATAAATAAATAAATAAATAAATAAATTGTCTTTAAAAGATTGGAAGTATTTTATGGGCAGTTTTCACTGCCACACCCCACTTCAGTTTGACTGGACAACTTCCTTTTCTCCCCCTCCTTTGCTAAATGATATTGTTTAATTTTATAAATGGCCATTTCTATTTAGTTAATGGAAATTACATCCAGACTCAAGTTTTAATTATCTGTTTGCTAAGTGAGCCTTTCGGTCATTGTAACATAATTATGAAATCACAATTGTTTGGGGGTGTTTTTTTTTAGTGACTCGATGAGAAGGGAACAGATTTTAATCCTAGGTATATGTCTTTTGCATCAGATTATGGTTGATGGACCTTAAAGTTCTAGTAAAACATGCACATACAGACATATACCCACAGAAGGTACTGAAAGTCTGAAATCTCTTCATCCCTGTTATAAGACAAACAACTACTTTGTCAGAACTACCCCTACCCCCTCTTCTCAACCATCTCCACCCCCACCCCCCCACTGATGACAAACCTCTCTATTATTAGGAACTAGGACTTCTCAGACAGGATTTGTAGCTACTGACCAATCTCATTATTTTTGATCCGGGCATTTATCCAAGAGTCTCAACTTCTTTAAATAAATAAAGTATTGTGGGTGGGTTCTTTTCTTTAATTAAAAACAACAACACACATACACACAACTTCCTCTTTAATAATCTCATTTCCATTTGAATTAAATATTGATAATCTGACCTTTAGCGTTCCTTTAACTAATCAAAAGGAAAGACATCCAAATGTGGATAGACTTCAGCCCTGCCCTGGTGAGCCTTTCCGCTTGAATGGGTGCTGAGATTAAACATACCCAACTTCCTTTTTTCCCCTCCCTCTCTCTCTTTGCACTAATTGCTTATGCAAAAATGCAGATCTGTATTAATTAGTAACTCTACTGATTAGTTCAGTGGTATTTCCACAGAATAAATCATGCTGCAGACACAGGGAGGGGAGGGTGAGGGGTGAGGACATGAGTTGGCACCACACCAGGAAGGGCTCAGGATGCAATAAGATTTCCATGTTCCATAATAATAAAAAAAAAATCCCAGACTGAAGCTACCTTTTTTTAAATTGTTGTTGCAGGTAATGCTGTGTACCACCTGCTCCCTGCACCTGCCATGGGAAATTGCTTTCAGTCCTGGCAGGGTCTGCCTTCCTGCCCTGAAAGTGCACAGCTTTCTCAGCAGGAATCGTGGCACATGGAAGCAAATGATCCAATGGAAACCTGGTTGTCATTTTGCCCTTTTAAAACACTACATGTATGTGTTTTTTGAAATGAGGGTGGGAGAATTGAAGTGGGAAAAGGCCATGAGCCTGTGATACTCTCTCTGAAGTTGCTATTTTGCATGATTGTATAAGCTAGAATGGGGGCTGCGGTGGCTCAAGTGTTTAAGATGCTGAACTTGATGATGGGATGGTCAACAGTTTGAGACCCAAGTACTGCACAATGGAATGAGCTCCCGCCTCTGTCCCCGCTCCTCCCAACCTAGCAGTTTGGAAGCAAGAAATTGCAAGTAGATAAATAGGTACCACTTTGGTGGGAAGGTAAACAGCATTCCATGCACTCCAGTGTCTAGTCATGTCCACGGAAACATCTGCAAACACAGACAGCGCTGACTCTTTGGTTATAAACAGAGATGAGCACTGAACCCTAGAGTCAGATGCCACTGGCTTTTGAGCAAGAGAGACTTTTACATTTACCTATAAACTAGAATGGTATCATAGTTAGAGTACTAGATTAGGACTCAGAAGACCGCTGGGTGAAGAAGCTCCATTGATAGCCGTGGGCCATTCATACAGTCCAACCATGACCTATCTCACAAGTTGTTGTGAGCATATAGTGTGTGTGTGTGGGGGGGGAAGAGTCAGACACTCAGAGCTCATTGGAGGAAAAGCAGAATGAAAGTATCACCAAGGCACAAATAAATAATCTCTCCCCACCATGCATTGTCTTCTGTGTTTAGGAGAGCTAAGCGTCCCAGGTCCTTTTTATTAGCAGGGATGATGAGGTCATCTGGCTCCACTCTTCCCTCTTAGCTGAACTGCAGTCCATATAGGGGTGTGAAATGATGGATTTGCCCAGTTATAGCAAACAACTGTTGTTCTTGTTGTTACTCAAAACATTTTGTGATGACTTGGTTAGGATGGGCTATTAAAATCCATCACAGTTGTACCTCGCTTAAAGAGCATAATGCGTTCCACAGGATTGCTCTTTAAGCGAGTTTGCTCTTTAAGCGAAACACCATTGTAAATGACCAATGGGGGGGGGGGGATTGCGAACCCCGATTTATTTGTTAAGTGATTTTTTGATTGGTTTTATTTCTTAAGCGAAGTGACCATTCAGAGAAAATTCTGCTCTTTAAGCGAGTTACTCTTTAAGCGAAACGCTCTGTATGCAAGGTTTGACTGTATCTTTATAAAATGACTGTTCCTTGACTGAGATGGGAAAAATACCAGAACTGACTTTTGCCTATAGACCCATGATGGTGAACCTTGGCACTCCAGTTGTTGTTGAACTTCAATTACCAGAAGCCCAAGCCAGCACTCCTGCTGATCAAGTCTTCTGAGAGTTGAAATTCAAGAGCATATGGAGTGCCAAGGTTCGCCATCACTGCTATAGACCAAGAGGTTGAAACATTACAACTTCAACACACATGCAGCCCAGAGGGTCCAAATAAAGCTCTTCCAGTTGCCCCAAGACCCCTACTCATACCCTCACTTCCTGAAAAATAATATAAAAAACCTTAAAGGCTTAGAAAACCTCCTTGTGCCCTCTAAGGATGAGGTGGGTTTCCACCTGTGTCCTTTTTTTATGTCCCAAAATGTATAGACCAGAAGATATTCCTGCATTTTTGGACCTTGGTGAAAGGGATTGTCTAAATGAGTGGCGAATTTTCCAAATTTACTGCCACACCACTGCTTGCCTTCTTATTTTAATATATTTAAAAGATGTTTATTAGACAGGTTGACCTAGTTGCTTTGCTGTTTCCATAAACATGAGAGTCAATATTTGAATAACTGCTTTAAAAACATATATTTTATCTGCACATGCCAGTTTCTGCAATATACTGAGTTGATGCATTTCTTTTTTGAAGTGACCTGTTTTCAGTTTTGGTCCCACTGAATAATCAGTTGATAATCCTGGTACAACTTCAAACTTTCTTAAAACATTCCACTTTTTGTTTGTGTAATAGTTCATTACAAAAATGTCTGTTATACATCTAAATCCCTAGTTACTATAAGTTACACTTCAATATTAAACCACTTTCCTTCTTTGAGACATTTATGCACATAACAACCATTTAAGATTAGCAAGAGCAATTACACTTATATATCGCCCTAAAGTTCACTCTCTGGATGGTTCACAAGGTAATTAGCATTTTGCCTCCAACATGCTGGGTACTCATTTTACCAAAGGAGGAAAGACTGAATTTACCCTGGGCCCTGTCAGGATTGAATTCACAGTGTCCTGGATGCAGTACAGCAGCTTAATTAGAGTGTCATCAAGGCTCTTCCAAATTACTCTGCTGGAGTCCTATTGATGTTACATAACATATGCAATGACCCCTCATTAAGCCTGAATGAAGAATTAACAAAGTCAGTAGACACACTCCTGTCTTCTATTTCCATAAATAATGGGAAGAGTTGCATTTGTTTCTAAAAAGAAGAAAAAAAGACTCCTGGGCTGGATAGATCATTGAACATCTATTTTCTGGTTCTGAATGCAAGTTTTTTTCCCAGTTGCTTAAGCAACAATTCCATAGGAAATGGGGAAAGGGCATGCTGTCTCTAAGCTAAAATGGAGTGGGAAATGCTTGATGTTTAACCTGGATTCTGAAAAGGAAGGGGGTTCTAGAAATCATGTCGCAAAGATTTGATGGCTTCTGGAACTTAACAAAGAATTTTAGAAGAGGTGTCTATGTTTTATAGTAGTGGTCCCCAATCTCATGGGACATGGGTCAAGTCTTAAAGAGGGCCACATCGAAAGGTGACAAAATTGTTAACCTACTGACTTAGATCAAAAGTAAACATTTAGAAGTCAATGAAGAAATGTTAATGTTATGGGTACCTGTATTTGTACTGGCCAACAAAGTACCCAGAATGGACAAAAAGCTTGTATGGAGGGTAAGTCCAAGAGAGACTAACAGAAGAAATACACGAGATGAGAAGAAGCAATCTTGTTATGGTGTTTTTAGTAAGAAAGGAGAGGAACAACAGCAGCAGAAGGTGCCACTTGAGGCAGGAAGAACAATGTGGGTCTGACTCTGAGGGGAAATGCCTTGAAGGTGAGAGCAGTAAACTAGCAGACTGAAGGCCTTCACAGAAAGGATCTGCGTGAGGCCCATGGGCTGCAGCCAGAGAACCCCTGCTTTGTAGACTACAGCAAAGCCTTTGACTGGGTGGATTATGTTAAACTATGCGTGGTTCTGAAAGAAATGGGAGTGCCTCAACACTTGACCATTCTGATGCATAACCTGTACTGGAGACAAGAAGCTATTGTTCGGACAGAATATAAATAGATAGAAGGTTTTCCTCTAGACAAGGTGTCAGAAAAGGGTGTATTTTATCCCCATAGCTGTTCAAACTGAATGCAGAACATATCATATGGAAAGCTGATTGGATTCAGATAGAGGAGGAATGAAAACTGGTAGAAGAAACTCAATATTTAAGCTATCCAAATGACACAATCTTACTGGCAGAAAAAATAATGTCTTGAAATGACATTTAACGAAAAGGTTGTTGAACACAAGATGTTTTGGAGAGATTTCATTCATAGGGTTGCCATGAGTCAGATGATTTGATGGCACAACAACAACAAAGAAGTAAAATTGCCATTGAGACATGAACAAAGAAGACAAGCAGAAGTTTTGTGGGATTGATATGTGATGGAGAAGAGGGAGGGAGGGAGAGAGAGTGTGAGCAAGTTAAATGTCCTACATTTGGCAGTTTGTGTGTGTTTCTCTTCTATAGATACAACATCCATTTTGTCTTCTAAAATTTCTTCACAGACCCTGTCAGGGCTAGAATCCGCAGACCAAGCAACCATCTTCTAACTTGGTGCCACATAACAGCAGCAACAACAACAACAATCTGGAAACACCACCTGATTCAAAATAACAGTAGTTGAAGAAATTATGAAAATCCAAAAATAATCCATTTCAGAAAACAGACTAATAAACTAACTATTAAATCTAAAAATACTTTCTTTAAGAAAATAACAAAGTACTGTACAGTACTCCATTTGAGTTCCTGTCCTACTCTACCTCTAAACTTTGTAAAATAAGAAAATAACAAAGAGCTAACTTCTCTAAGTATTTCCATCTCATTCTTTCTCAGAGACAGAGTCTAGCCAATGCTGGAATTTGGCTAAATGTTGGGCTCTTCACCCCCAATCTGGTTGAAGATTTTCTACGTCCAGATCTGCTCTTCTGATAAAGCGATGTTCATCACAAGCTCCCGCTGTCCTGGATATGTTTCTCCTTAACTAACTAAAATCAGGAGTTTTTATACATAATTTCCCCTCTCCCCATACCTTAGAAATGTGCTTTTCTGTGAGAATAATCTGTGAGTCCCACAGGTGTCTTTCTGTAGTGGGGGCAGATTCCTATCTATCTGGGTCTCCCATCATCCTTTCCCCCCAGACCTGAGAGTTCAGATGTCAGGTGTAAAGTTGGTGTCTGGGTCATGCTGGATCCCTTCCTGGGAAGCCCCTCCCAGTTAGATGGTCAGGTGGATGACTGGTCACCAGAAATCATCAAACTGGAGACAAGTTTACTTTCAGTCAAATACAAGTTTGAGAACCCTCTGTCTCTAACTCCGGTGTTTCTGTCCACTAGGGGCACTAAACATGGGATGTCATCCCTAAAATGTCTTTGGAATGTACTCAGAAAAGCTGCGCTCTAAACAAGACACAGTCAACCCTTTTTCTCACGGATACACATAAATGTATGCAAAGTAACTTAATAAAAAGGAATGTTCCTTGAGTTCCATGACATCGAACTGCCGACTTGCAGGTCTTCCAGCCAACAAGGTGAGCTTCTTAACCACTGAGCCACCACAGTCCCTCACAGTGGTACTGCAATAACATCAATAGCCCTCTCCTGTTTCAGATATACTTTTCTAGAGTCTAGCAAGGCGGTCTCTGAGCAACGGCAACAGCCAATTATACTGCAGAAAAGGCAAGGGATCTGTTACTCCAGCACAGATCTGGAGGACCTTGCCACCATTAAACTCTATCCACTTCAAATTGTGGATCTGGACATCTTAAATGGCTAGTGCCATTTATAAACCCACTGGCTTTTTCTAGCATGGGGTTGTGTCAACTGCATTGGGAAATGCTCCTCATTTCTGAGGGTGGATTTCTGTTGGTGGGTGTCTGCCTTCCCTTCCTAACTTCTGTAGCTATACCATTCAAAAACAACCACCACCCAGCAGTTAGGCTTTTAAAGTATTGGCATCAATGGAGTATTTTTTAAAATAAAAATCTTGTTGCAACTCAGTAGTGTGTTATACAACATATACATGATAACGTGTGTCTGATAGAAGAAGACATAGTTTCTCCAACCTCAGTTTTTATTTCCCTACCCATTTCTGATATGTAGTGCCTTGAAAGTCCATGAAACCCTCAAATCAAATAAAGATCCATCCCTTATAAAAGGAATGAATGGCTGCCATCCAAGCACAAGGGTGCAATAAAGCACATGGCCATTTGAGAAATACATAACACCAGGGTCAGATCCCATCAGTGACTTCTGAAAGAGTGTGGCATGGCCTCTCTCAGAGGGACTTCACTGTACTACATAGACAATCCCAGAGTTTGAGAAAGTTACTCTCTTGGACTACACCTTCCAGAAGTCCCCAACCTATGTGGTTACTAGCTCTATAGACCGGGATATTCTGGGTGTTGTAGGCTCAGAAAGTAATTTTTCCAAATCTAAATCCCCATCCATGTACAAGTGTAGGTATTTTATGAGCATTATAATGAAGATACAGCTGCTTCATCCTTGAAGTTCTTTTTTGTTCTTTACCAGAGCTGCAATTCAGAGGCTGGCAGTATCCATATTGGAATGAACAGTAATAATTATAAATAGCAGGGAAATATTATCCAGCATTTACTAAGCTATTCAATTAGATTAGTGTTCAGATTAACATTTTTTCATTACCCAGCAGAGTTAATAAGTTTGATTCTCAGCCAGTGCTTAATGTAAATCTTTCCCCTTGTACTATTAGTCAGTTCTGCAAACAGCAATGACTTCATTAAAAAACGATGTGAGATGATAGCTAAGTGAGTAGCTCCACCTACTGGGTACCTTTAAAAAATCCCACTGAATTTATTAGCTGCTGGCTTGGTTTTATTATTATTAGTATTATTATTGAGGCATGAAGTGGAAAGTTGTAACTGTGTTCAGGGAGACGGTCAGTACTGTATTGCTATTGATTTCTCCTGCCTGGAAATATGGTTGAATGTACATTTGTGGACATAAGGGTGATTTTTAAAATCATGCAGCACATTGACAAAATTGCAGGGGGAGGGGCCAGAACACTCTTTTCTGTGTTTACTTTCTATCGTCTGACTGGTTGCTATGGAAGGCAATTTGAATGAGTGGGAGCTGTGTTTTTTTTAACAGGAAAGCTTTTAAATTCTTTTTAATTCTATCATGTTTCCATAGTGTAATTTACTTCATTGGCAAATGTCCTATTTCAGGGTTGTCCAAACTACACCCTGGGGGCCAGATGCAGCCCCTGATGCCATTTTATCCGGCCCACAAAGCTCTTGTCACTCCTGGAAGCGGAAGTAAAAAGCACCCGTAAAAAGTAAAAAGCACCCCCAAGCCATAGTGACCAGTTCCCTGAACCATGTGACCGGCCCACACCCCAAAACTTTAAAAAAAAACCATTAAAACTGCTAAAAATACCCCCTAAATACAATTATAACTAAAAGTGCCAATGGCCTTCATTATATAAGCCACAAATTGGGGGGGAGGTTTGCTACCGAATCACCAGTGCCTCACACCTGCTTCGCCAACCAGGTTTTTAGAGCTTTCCTGAAGGCCAATAGCTTTGTCTGGAGATGCAGCTCGGTTGGCAGGAGGTTCCACAGGGCTGGAGCAGATGCCAAAAAGGCCCTCCTTCTAGTGCTAGAGAGCCCCTCCAGTTTACTTTGGTGGGACAGGCAGATGTCCTTGGGGTGATGTGGTCTCTTAAGTACTCTGGCCCACTACCATGTAGGGCTTTGAAGGTGATCACCAGCACCTTGAATTGCACCCGGAGGCACACCAGCAACCAATGCAGGTCCAGCAGTAGGGGTGAGGCATGGGCATAACACCCACACCCCATCACCACACGGGCAGCCACATTTTGGACCAGTTACAACCTCCAAATGGTCATCAAGGGCAGCCCATGTAGAGTGTGTTACAGTAATCTAGTCTGGAGCTGATCAGGGCATGTGTGACCATTGGCAAGGAGTCCCGGTCCAGGAGTGGGCATAATTGGTGAATCACACAAAGTTGAGTGAAAGCCCTCCTGGCCACGACCACCACCTGCTCATCGAGCAGGAGTCTTGAGTCCAGGAGGACCCCCAGATTATGCACCGGGTTTGCCTGAAGCCAAACAGCCCCATCCAGCACCAGAAATGGTAACTCCTGGGATAATGCGGGGGCCCTGACCCACAGCCACTCAGTCTTGCCAGGATTCAGTTGTAGCTCGTTGTCCCACTTCCAGACCCTAACAGGCTCCAGACACCTGGATAGGACTTCTACTGCATCACTTGGATCATCACGGGCTGAGATGTACAGTTGAGTATCATCTGCATATTGATGATACTTCACCTCATGGGAACGGATGATCTCACCCAGAGGCTTCATGTAAATATTAAATAGGAGAGGTGAGAGCACCGAGCCCTGTGGCACCCCATATTGGAGAGGCCTAGGGCTGGACCTCTCGCCCTCTAACAACACCAACTGGGTCCGGCCCCTCAGAAATGAGGAAAATCAGGACCACACAATGCCCTGGATCCTGAATCCTCAGAGCCGTTCCAGGAGGATACTGTGGTCGATGGTATCGAAAGCTGCTGAGAGGTCAAGAAGAGCAAGGACAGATGGCTTGCCTCCGTCCCGCTCATGCCAGAGATCATCCAACAGTGTGACCAATGCAGTCTCGGTACCATATCCAGGCCTGAATCCTGACTGAAAAGGGTCCAGATAATCCGCTTCATCCAGGACCCCCTGTAGCTGCCGTGCCACTGCCGTCTCCAAAACTTTCCCTAAAAAGGGAAGGTTGGATACAGGTCAAAAATTGGCCAATATTGTCAGGTCAAGTAATGGCTTCTTCAGGTGGGGGTGCACCAACACATGATGCAATGGTGCAGGAAACACCCATCCTGTACAGAAGCATTAACTATCACTCTGACCCAACTGCCTGTCACCGCCTTGGTCATTTTAACACACAAGCAGTAGCATGAACATATACAAGGAGCCTGTCCATTTCCTCAGGGACAACTGGATTGAACTGATCCCAGATAATGTGACAAGACTGATCCAGTCAACTTCAGATCCACCATATCCATGTTCGGATTAAACTTTGAGTGAATCTTAGCGATTTTCTCCGTCAGATAATCAGCAAAATCATCAGCTGACCCCTATCATCTAGGCTCAGCCCCCACTCTTCTATTGAGGAGGGACCTAGACCTGGAACAAGGATGCTGAGTGATTATCTGCAGTGGCAATAAGGGTGGTGAAATATTGATGCTTCACCACCTCCATTGTAACAAGGTAGGCCCTAACAGTGGCTCTAGCAAGTGTTCGGTCAGAATCACTTTGGGTCTTCACCCAAAGGCACTCTAGGCATCTCTTTGCACATTTGAGCTCCCTCAATTCCTCCATAAACCACAGAGAAGAGCAATGCCTATGTGTGAGGAGAGGCCATAGTGGTACAATCATGTCCAAGGCCACCGCTGCCCCCTCATTTCAGAGATCAACAAGAGCTTCAGCTGCATTGTGCAACCGATCCAGAGGGAAAAAAACCCAGTTCCCTCTGGAATCCCTCAGGATCCATCAGTCACCGGGGGTTGGCTAGTTTAACTGGCCCTGCCTCCCTGCAGTGGGGCATCACCCCTAAAATGTCCAGAGTCACCAGATAGTGATCTGACCATGGCACCTGTGTTATATATGATTGCTGTAATTTAAGATCACTCTGACAGGAAGGCTAAATCCGGTGTGTCACCATTCATTCAGTGGGATTTATACCACTGGACAATGGATTCAGTGAGTCTGCTCTAGTTGGCAGTACTGTTTGGATCTTATTTTGCTGTTAATGGCTTGTCTCTCTGACTGTCTTTTGAATACCTCTAAGAAAGTGACTATGTAAGCCTCAGTAGCACAGGTAGCTCACAGGTAGACTAAAGGGGCACTCAGCTAATATTTTTGGGGATGGAGTTTCTCTACTTCTTTTAGGCAGCTAACTCTTACAAGCAGAGCCAACAGCCTCCAAGTCCTTCTGCATCACGTGGGGCAAGTTATCAGACAGGTTGCATTAATACTGGATGGTAACCAATACTGGATGGTAACCAATAAAACTGGATGGTAACCAAGGATTTCAAAAGACCTATCCTAGCTGCCAATCATTTGGTCTTCTTCTCCTCAAAGAAAAAAAAAAGATGGCAGATGGACTCGTCCCTGGCAGATGTTGACAAGGGAGCATTATATAACTATGTCCTTGGGAACTGCTACTGAGGAATATTACAATGCCTGTTGTCTTCTTAAGATCCATAGTCCTGAAATGTTGCCCAGCCTCTAAGTTGGATGCATTTTTCAGAGCAGATGCTCACCCAATATACCAGCATCTGGAAGAATTGAACTCCCATTAATATTTATTTATTTATTTAGTCAGACTTCTATGCCACCCTCCTCAGGACAGCAAACAAGAGTTAAAAACACAATCAACAATAAAACCCATGATAAAATATAGAAATAAAATATGGAATATAAAACCAAGGTCTTAACTAGGTGGAGGCACTATTTTTAGCTATAATAGTAGTCATGTGCCATGGTAGCAGTGGCAACAGCAGCAGGTGTTCTTATCATTATTATAAATCCTTCACACAAGTGTTCAAACTATTTAAAAAAGTGGACAAAAAAGGGCTTTTAAATCATTTCTGTCTCCAGATGGCTAAATAGAAATTAAATACTGCTTGTGAATCCTCATGAAGGATATCAGTTTCTCATCCTATGAGACTCTTGGTGAGACAAATCCCCCCCCCAAAAAAAATTCTATTGATTAGGGATAGTTAATCATACCAGATAAGGCCCATCTGATGAGCTAATTTGTTTGTAAGTTCAATTGAGTTAAATGGGCCTACTCTGGTTGTGATTTGGGGCTCATCTAAGCTATTAAAATAAATCAGCAGTCTCATTTGGCAGAATAATTGAGTTGTAAGAAGGAGAACGGGCAGATTCAAAGACTTAAGTGCACTTGGGTGTTTTATGTATTGTGTTATGAAAAATTGTAATACCATAATAAAGAGAATAACTAGAATAAAGTATAAAAATATATATTATACATATAAGTAGAATGGTTAAGAGATAGTGTGTATTGAAAAGATTTGAATTAATTTTTAAAGTTTGTTTTTTTGTTATAATTGTTACTTTTTTCCTCTTCTTTGTATGTCATGTCATTTTGTATTTTGTTGCTTCCTCTTTTAATATGTTTTTGTTAAAAATCTTAATAATTTTTTAATAAAATAAAATAAAATAAATCAGCAGTTCCTTTGTGTTTGTTTCAAAATCAATTTGTTTCTAATTTCATGTCATGTGGTATTTGTATCCTAGTATGTGAATTTCTCCTTCTTATGACCACTGCCTCCTTTTTCCCCTTCACTGCCTCTGTTGACACCACGACTTCTTCCTCCACTATGGCCTTCAGTGTTACTGCCATCTCCCCTTCCTCTATCGCTGTCTCTACTGCCATTGTTATTGTTGCCAGTCTCAATTTTCAAAGACCCACAACCTAAGACAAAAGGCACTATCTACTATGGCAACCTAACTCTTTAAAAAAATCTAACATAGTGCAATAGCGCTAGACTTTTTTTAAAAATTAAGAAGATTACTTTGAACTGCTGGGCATCTATCTGCTCATTACCTTAGTACAGTAATACCTCATATAACATTAGTATCGAATAACACGAAAATCGCATAACATCAAGGAATCTGGGGGGAAGAATTGCATCAGATAACATTAAGATCCTATGGGATGCTTCAGATAACAACCGCGAAAGCCTGTGTGGTTACAATGTATCTCTATGGATCCCACAGAGGATCAGATAACACGAAAAATCATATAACATGAAGACTTGTGGAACCAGGTTTTAGTGTTATATGAGGTTTTACTGTATTGCCCTCTACCTTGGCATACCCCACAAACATAATTTATCTTGACAGAGGTGGTGGCACATGCAAAAAATGATTCAAAATAAACTATGGGCCAAATCAATTCAAAATAAACAAACCACATCAGACTGTTTATGATAAACCACTCACCAGCAGAAATATAGTGTGCTCAGATATACACCATGTGGTTCCCAATCTTTAAATCAGTTTAGAACATGAGGAACCTGATTCAAATATAGATTTACACTGACATGCGAACAAACCCTTACTATGCTAAAATAAGTTGCAACTTCTTCATCTGGAAGTGTCATATCTGATTTAGAATACTGGCTTACATCATGGCAATCACCCATGAAGATTGTCTCGAGAGTATAATGCCATAGTCTTTCATTTGTCTTCGACATCCCAGGGTGACCCCTGTACCACTTATCCAGTTCTGCAAGTCATTTTCTGATCCTGATCCTTTTGGCACACCAAGTCCTCATCAGCCCCAGGCCAGTATTGATGAAGCTGATGCCCTCCATCACAATGGATTCAAGTGGGATTTAATCCACTTGGGGACCATCACCCTTCTCTGTGACTTTGCCTCCCAAGGCTGGTTGTCCTCAGGGTTGTCATGTTAGTTAATTGCTGCCTGATGATTGGTGTTGAGTCACTGGCAGTATGGTCTACTTTATTACCATAGCAGGATGACCTGGTCAGACTGGGAAGCTGCAACTAGAGTAGGTCAGTTGAATCAATGGAACCTATAGAGAAGTTGATTTACTGTTTCAGTGGCTCTACTCTAGTGCCACATACAACATTCAGCAACAGGATTCCAACCCTTGTCGTGAGAAACTCATGCAGTTATTTGTGTGTGTTTTGGAATCATCTATACCTCTTCATGTTTCAGTCGGTGGACTGGATGGCTTTAGCTAGAGTTTGGAAGCACTCCTTTTATAAAAACTTCATATCCCAGCATTCCCAAGTCAGCAAAACCAGTGACTGCAAACTAAAAAAACAAACAAACATTTTTCCTTGGGAGCTGTAGTACAAGAAGGGATTTTTCAAATTCTGCCCTTGGTGTGTGATTCAGCAAAAGTCCCTCCCACATTCTTGATCAATGGTCTTATGCCCAATCTCCAGCATTCTTATCCCAATACAGTAGTAATCTTCAGCCCTTTATAATTATACCCCCTCACTCTCCATTTTCCTAGCTGCTGAAGCACAGCACTCAATTCAGCTCAATTTGCCTGATTTAAAAAAGAAAATTAAACCCATGCAACTTCACAACATCTGTAAATCATGTTTCCAATATGGTCAGTTGGTGGTGCTCTAGTTAGTAACTTTGTGTATGACCGTCCTAAGGCATTCCTCTCACTTTCCACCCCTTTTGGCTTCTTTATTGCAAGCCTCTCGCTCCCAAATGTGCAGCAATAGTTCTCTTTGTTCCAGGCTCAAAATAAAAGCAAGACAAATTGGTTTGGGAAGCTCTTGACATTATCTCAGCCACTTATCAATGAGCATCATTCAAAGAGACAGCAATAGTGGCCTACTGTCCATATGTCAAATCTGTGCCAAAGGGTTTGGTCTTAACAGGAGAAGAAAATCTGCCAGGAATCTCCTGCTAGCCACAGCATTCCGGTTCTGCCTTAATGAGACTGTATTATAATAACCTAATCCAAAAAATGACTGCGTATTTTAAAAAAAGGTCTAAATTTTATCCACTTGTAAAGGAAGTAGAAAGATTTTGATAAGAGATTAGAGACATTTTTTAAACCACTGGCTATCTAGACTGAGGATTCTGGGAGTTGTAGTCAAACAGAAACTTTCCTAGGCATAGGAGACCCCAAAGAGAATTGAACCTATGCCTCTTTATAAATGGTGGTAAGGACATATTCCTACTATAACTTAATCAGAATATTTATCCTGTGAAAACCACTCTGTTTTCTTCTCCTTTTTCCTCACATCAGGTGATTCCTGGTAACATGCCACTCTCTTCTCCTGATTTTAATGAAGGTGTGCTGGAATATAGAAAAATATAAAACCAAAGAGACTCCATCTTTGCCCTCTTAATAACCTAGAAAGTGGTGTGACTGTGATTCAGCTTAAAACTTGCCTGCCTGTTGTTCAGGCTGAGGCAGTAAACCCTTTCCTCATTAGAATAGAGGTCTTATAAGAGTACCCAATGGTAGAGGATAGATAAGTGTGAACTTTGGCCACTAGCCAATGTTAGTGTTTAGTTTGAATTCCTTTGTCTCTGAAACCAATACTAATGTGTCAAGATTCTAAGACCACCGCATGGTGAGGTGCCATGCATTTCCTGTTTACTACTGGGTATATAAGCTCTTGTTTTTGAATCCTCGGGGTTCTCAGATTTGAGTAGCTACACTCTCTATTAACCATTGCGCAAATAAAAGACCCTTGAATCTGTACAACCTGGAATTGCTGTCCCGTCTCATCTTTGATATCACAATTCTACAACAAAGGTCAGAGTCCCTTTCTAGCTGGAACCAAAGTATTTTGCCTTCTTGAAAGGACAAAGGAGAAGCCCGGAGTATTGTTGTTAGAACAATGTTTCCCAGACCTGATTCCCTGAATATTGTTGGATTTCAGCTCCTAGAACTCCCAACCAGCATGGGTCAAAGGCCAGGAATTCTGGATGTTGTAGTCCAACAAGATATGAGGAGGCATGTTTGGGAAACCACATGAATTAGAGCCACCAGGATAGAGTATTGACCAATCTAGACTCAGCCTAGAAGGTCATCAGATTATCATGTGCCAGTTTTACATCTCTTAACCTAATCAACATCAATGAGTTGTTGTTATAAGAATAAAATAGGAATAGGGAATCATGGCGGAATGTGAGCTCTTTGGAAAAAAGTCAGCTTATTCACAATTATGGTGATGGTTACAATAAATGTCTGAATAAATACATTTTGACCCTCTCAGAGTATATGATGTCTCTAGTAAAATCTTCTGCCATCTTAACAAATCTCTGGTATAACAGCAAGGTTCACAGTATCTACTAGCAGATCTCTGAGAGTATGTAGGAGATCAGGGTGGTCTGATTTCTGACTTCTAGTGGCAACTAAAACAAAATATTTAAAAATACTTAGCCATATTTATATTTAAATTAGGCTATTCAAATAAAGGTTTTGGGTTGTTATAAGGAGACTTTTGCATAAAAAGACTGTGAAGTCAGTTCTGTCCTGGTACCAGGAATAGATAAGATTTCTGGGCTCAGAATGTGTTCAAAGTGTGTGTACCTTTTTGCATTTGGCTCCAGCAGAGGGATCTTGGGTTCTAATAAAACCTCAGGATAGATCTGATGAGTACAAATTTTGCCGTCAGTTGAGTTGAAGGAAAAGTAAATATGGGGAGTGAACAAAATAGATTTGGGCAGGATGAATATCCACCACTATCTTGACTCTCAGTGCTATTTATTTATTTATTTATTTAATGTATATACCATCCTTCTGTCCAAAAGGCCACCCAGACTAGTGGCATAAAACACAAGTAACAAAATATACAGAAGTTAAAATACAGAATAAAAGAATATATAAATTAAAAAGAAAGAAAATTAAAACAACAGGCAAAATGGGCCAAGCTCAACCAGCATCATAAGCATAAAGCAGAGAGTAGCACAATATCCTGAAATGCCTCTCTGAAAAGACCTTGTTGAATTCCTTGACAGAGGAGTCCAGGTGCACATGTGCTGTTAAAGCATTCTAGGTTGCTGGAGCCACAGCTGTGAAGGCCTGGTTCCTTATCATCATCCTCTGGGTCTCCCTTGGAGTGGACACCCAGAATGCAAACGCTTGGGATAATTGGATGGTCTGCGCAGAATTTAACCAGAGTTGATGTTACACCAGATACTGAAGTCCCAAGCCGTGAGGACTCTGTATGTTAATACTAGAACCTTGAATCTGGCACAGAAGCTAACAATCAATGCAGGCAGACCAGGATTGGGGAGATATAGTGGAATTTTCAGGGACCTGTCACCAATGTGGCTGAAGCATTTTGCACCTGATGCAGCTTCCAAACCATCTTGAAGGAATGCTCCATGTAGAAAGATTTGTAGTAATCAATTCTCGAGATTACCAAAGCATGAACCAATGTCTTAAAAGACCTTGCATCAAGAAGTGGGTGCAACTGGGATATCTGCCTAAGGTGCAAAAAGGCAATCTTGGCGTGGGTAGCTATCTGCTTCTCTAAGCTGGGTCCAAGATCTGACCAGATCCTGAACCCATTCCTTCAGGGGAAGTATGGCCCCATCAAGAGTGGGATGAATTGCACCCCACTTGTTAACAGAGCCACCCTTGTCAGGATTCAGCTTCAGCCTGCTAGCTGTTGTCCAGTCCATTATCACAGCCAGATAATGATCTAAGATCTGGATAGCCTCCTCTGTTGCAGGTGTAAAGGAGAGATAGGAGATGTGTATCATCAGTGTATGTACTCCAAAACTTCGGGTGATATCTCCCAGCAGGTTAATGTAGATGATGAAATGCATTGGGGAGATGAGCAAGGCCTGAGAGACCCAACATTCCTTTAAGTTAGGATGGGAACAAGTAGCTTGTTTTTTTTTTTTACTCAATTCGGGCTCTCTGACCCTCCTGCTTGCTCCAGGGAGATCAGAGGACCCGATCCAAGCTGTTACTGGGCTTCCCTGACGTCCCTGGCCAGTGCAAACCCTGACATTTTGGCTTGCTCCACTGGCTGGGGATATCAGAGAGCCCAGAAACAGCTTAGATCGGATCCTCCTACCTGCCCAGAGCTGGCAGGGGAATCAGAGAGCCCAAAATGGGTTAAAATGGATTTTTTTCACCCATTTCGGGCTCTCTGCCCCCCTGCTGGCTCCCGGGGGGGAGGTGTCAGGGGACCCAATCCAAGCTGTTTCCAAAGTTCCCCCACCTCCCTGGAGGCTGTAGCAAGCCAAAATATTGGGATTCTAATCCCAACGCTTTGGCTTGCTGCTGCCCAGGGGAACAGGGCTTTTTTTTTTTAAACATTGTGCGATCAATGCATTGCACAACGTGACGAGACTTGTGGAACCAAGTCTCATCGTTATCCGAGGTACTAGTGTATATGGTTTGTGGTGTCTCTGACATGAATAAAGAAAGATCTGTTATTTGTTTTTATTTTTATTTTTTGCTCTGCGGATACACTCAACTGCCAGAAAGATGAATAAATGGGTCCTAGAGGACATCAAGACTGAACTGTTTCTGAAACAAAAATGATGTACCTGAGCCTGTCGTAATTTGGGAACATCATGAGAAGGCAAAGACTCTCTGGAAAAAGACAATACAGTAAAACCTCGGATAACGCTAAATCTTGGTTCCACAAGTCTTGGTGTTATCCGATTTTTAGTGTTATCCAATCCATGTTAAAATCCTATGGGATGGATCGGATAACGTTAAAGCTTCATAGAGATACATTGTAATCGCACAGGCTTTAGTGGTTGTTATCCGATCCATCCCATAGGACCTTAACATTATTCGATCCAATTCTCCTCCCCAGATTACTTAACGTTATGCAATTTTAGCGTTGTCCGATCCAATCGTTATCCAGTGTTTTACTGTAATAAAACCTCACATAAAGAGTGCCTCGCTTAGAGACTAACTCACTTAAAGAGCAGCATTTTTTCTGAATGGTCATCCTCGTTTAACAACTAAAAACAACCAAAAACTTGCTTAACAACTAAATCAGGATTCGCAATTCCCCCCCTCCCCGCCTCAGAAGTCACAATCAGTCACTTACAATGATAGCGGTGATGCTTTTTCCAAGTGTTTTGGTTAAAGAGCAGGTCGCTTAAAGAGCAACCCCATGGAATGCATTATGCTCTTTAAGCGTCGTACCACTATACTGAGAAAGGTGGAAGGCATCAAGAAAAGAGGAAGACCAAATGGAGATCTCTCATTCAAAGGGTTGCTATAAGTTAGTGATGACTTAACAGTAACAACAGAGTTGTATATATCTCTCTGACAATTTCAATCACAGTTTTTTCCATTGTCACATTTAAATCCTTTTTAATTGCTGCAATATTTTTCTGCATTATTTCTCCATTTCTGTTTGCATTTCCAATACAATTTTCTTCTTTCTTTAAAATTTCAGCTATTAATTAAGCCGCTTCCTTTATTATTTTCCTTTTAGGAATAGCTCCAATTTTTCTCTCTGAGCCAACTTTTTATTATCAAAGCAGGCACATCCTCCTTTCCAATAACAGTGCCTTGTTTTTCAACTCATCAATGACTCTGAAAAGTTCACAGGTTGTTATTCCCTCTCTGAGTGTATCAGAACTATAAATCTTTGAACTCATTTCAGAGGCTACAGATACTTTAGTACAGGGGTGGCCAAAATTTTTGGGCTACAGGCCAGTCATATGGTTGAACAGGCCAGTCACGTGGTTCCTCCCACCGGAATTGACAAGCATGGGTGCATTTACGGCAGCATTTTGCTCATGCACAGGCACATTTTACTTCTGCTTCTGGGAGTGGCACAAGTGATGCAGGCAGGATTATTAGGCGCCATGGGCTAGATCCAGCCCCGGGGCTTTAGCAGCTTCATCTTTCTGTGGCCTTGAGGAAATGGTTCTGAGGAAGTGGCCTTGATCCATGAAAACTCATATTAAAATAAACCAGTTAGTCCTTAAGGTGCCACAATGTTTTTGCCTTCTTTAAAAAATTTTTGTTTTTACTTTTGCTTTCATTTTACTCTTGTCTGGAATTTGCCAAGCAGGATGATATTCATTGCCTATCAAGGCTTCTCCTTCTCCCCTTTCTTCTTCTGCCATTTGGCATCCATGCTGAGAAACTTTTTCACAGATGGGGAGAGCTCAAGTGAATATTTTCGATTCTTGCTTAACAGCTGTTAATAAACTGCATCTCTTTTTCTTTCAAAATACAGTCAAGCCTCGCATAAAGAGCGCCTCGCATAAAGAGTAACTCACTTAAAGAGCAGAATTTTCTCTGAATGTTCGCTTTGCTTAATAAATAAAACCAACCAAAAACTCGCTTAACAAATAAATCAGGGTTCACAATTCCCCCCCCCCCACACACACACACACACAATTGGTCACTTACAATGGTGTTTCGCTTGAAGAGCAAACTCGCTTAAAGAGCAATCCTGTGGAACACATTATGCTCTTTAAGCGAGGTACAACTGTATGAGTAGAACTCACAATTCCAGGGCTATATAGAATGTTGTTAATCTTGTTTTGGAGATTGGGAGCCTCTTGGCTCAGTAGCTGGTTGTGTACAGACTGGATACAAAACCCTTCCTTTAAGAACTTAACAAGCAAACAGCTTCCAGAAAGTGTGTCTTCAGAATTAGCAATTAGCTAGATGCACCAACATTGTTGAAGAACGGCATTTGTTATTCCACAAACAGCACAGTCAAAGTCTTGGATAGCTGCGTGAAAGAGCCAGGAAGGAGAAAATATATCCACAAAGGGACCTCTCACTTCCACAGAGGGGGCCTTTATTACTCATTGTGTTGCCACAGGACAGAGACCAATAATCGCCACCATGAAAATGTGACATCCCCCACTCTCTTGACCTTCAAATTCCAAAGATGTATACCTTATGGATAAGGACAAAAACCTCAAAATGCAAAAAAGGCATTGTCTTCTTTTTTCTACTTGCACATCCCAAGCAAGTCTTTTTATCCTTCAGTCAGCCAGTCTCATTTGCAGAATTATACCACGGGTGTAACATTTTCATGTTTACAGTTAAAGAGCCCTGCTAGGATTGTTAAACAGCAATTCTTCAATGATTAGCTGGACACAAGTGAATGTTACATCACTTGCCTTATGCCTGCTTAAGACAAAAAGGCAACAGGATTTCAGCTTTTAAATGAAAAATACTAAAGAGGCTTTACAGAACAAACAAAGCAATGGATTCCGATCATAAGTACGGTAATATTTCTAATCATGATACTTCAAAACATATTAGACTATTGTGAAGGAAAAATATTTTTTTTTAAAGAGAAAATCCTGCAATATAAATCATTTTTTTAAAAGAGAAAAACCATCAGGTAAATCTTAATATAACCATAATTAAAACTGGCCCCTTTTCCCACTCAGTGATATTTCTAGAGATGATTTTGTCTTTCAATGTAGATAATTATATCTATTGCTGTTAATGTTTAGTTATTGGGACCTAAAATGAGGGACATTTGAATGCTTCCAAAACCTGCAGTTATGTGTGCGTATATGGGTGCCTGTCAACGGTGTGAATGTGTGGACAGTGAAATATCTAGGTGAAGGTGCATTAGAGACTTAAATGTAAGTGATAGTTCCATGCCGCCAGCTGTTCATCCACTAATGCTGAAAGATCTAAATTGATATGGGGTTTTTTATCTCCTTCCATTCAAAGTGAGCAATGTCCTTTATTTGCTAGGGCCATGTGGTGAAAGCCTGAAACATATGGCAAGATAAATTTTGTTTGATGATGTCTTCTTTTAAAGCCTTTGATTGTTTGAGCTTCACATTTCACTGCCCTCAGTGGATGGAATATTCTGCATTCATTCAAAGCTTGACTTTTACATAGGGTGATCTAGCAAGGGAGTTTTGTTAGCACCTGATCAGGATCTAACAGTATCTGCAAGAGAAGTGTCCAATTTGCTGACATGAGGAAAAACAGATTATTTTCTTTGAATCCCTGCATCTTTTAAACTCCAGAATGCCTGATGATTTGTTTGACATTTTTTTGACATAAAGTGGATGTAGCAATGAGTGTTGGAAAGCTAAATATCTCACCTGAGCCACAAGACACACTAAATGAATTTTCATTACCCACAGTGAGCTTTTCTTCAGCATTACTGACCTCCTTATTGGGCAGTTGCAGGAGCGTAGGATGGGGAGGGACAGGGGGTGGACCGCCCCGGACGGCACTTTTTGGGCTATGGGTGTTCTTGGACTACAATTCCCAGAATCCCTAGGAGGAGTCAGCAACAGCGTCCACCAGGGGTCGGCAAATTTGGCTTATGCCCCGGGCAGCTGAAATCAACACTACACTACTGGGCAGTTGTATAGGTTATTTAAATTAGGGTTGGAAAATCTTTGTCTTTTCAGTTGTTACTGGACTCCAAATCCCCCCAACCTGCATCATCTATACAAAGTGATACTACGAGCTGTAGTCCAAAGCACCTGGAAAGCGAAAGGTTCCTTATTTAGGGCTCTTCCAGATAGAAAGTTTGTTATCTTTAATGTACCAGGTTCTGCTCTGCCGTCAATGTTTTCCCTACCACCTGTACAACATTCCTCTTGTCAGTGACTTTCCTCATAATTTTATGTACATTTTAATTGCTCCAGAAGGCATTTATTCTATTAGTATCTGTCTCCTCCCCCTTCACAATTAATGATAGCATGTCTTTCCCTGCCTGAGCCCATGTGCATCTCCCTGTTTACGAATGAGAGAGGAAGATATAAAATGATGACATTATTCTAGCAAAGAACTTCCTTCTTCCAGCACCCTTCTTGTTGTTCAGTCTCACAGTCGATTCAGACCCTTTGAGACCCTATGGATCATTGTCCTCCAGGCATCTTTGTCCTCCACCAACCTCCTCAGCCTGCCCAGTTCTGTGCCCACTGCATCCACAATACCATATAGCCATCTCATTTTTGGCTGCCCCCTTCTTCTTTTGTCCTCCACCTTTCCCAGCATCAAGGCCTTCTGAAGTGAATCCTCTCTTTTCATTTGATGTCCAAAGTACTTCAGTTTCATCTTTACTATTTGACCTTCTAGGGAGCAGTCAGGGTTGATTTCTTCTAAGACTGACCTATTTGTTCTCCTCGCTGTCCAGGAGCACCTGAGTCCTGGTGTAATCCACCCCATTTCCACTTTGGCAGCTTTTTATTCTTAAAAAAAAAAGATTTACCTCTAAAGCACCAAGAAATCAAGTCATGGTGAGGGCAGTTCTACCCAAATCTATATTCCCTGATAGCATATGCTTGCAAACAAAGTCTTTCTATAGTCTTCTGAAAGTATGTGTGTTCTCCACTCCTTCAATTGTAGTGAAGGAAGAATGCTAGTTCCACCCCTCCAACTGTTGGACAATCCTGGCCTAGCAGTGCAGCTAGTGTATCCCAAGAGATTATGGCTGCCCCCCCCCCCAGCTCCCCTTTTGTTTCTTTTTTGTTCCTAAAGTACAAATGCTGAGGCACAGTTTCAGCAGAGAAAAAAAGAACATTTTCTTATAAGGTTTTTTTACTCAAATGAAGTTGTTGGGGAGTAACTGCAAAGATGTAGTATTACATGTCACTTCATCTTGGTTGCAAAAGGCAAAAAGATGAATCTCTCAAGCAAATGTTGGTTGCAAGACAGTACTAAGTTATTGACCCTCTGAAACCGGTATTTTAAGTCAGAAAGACAACTGAACCAGTCATTCAGAAAGATTAAGTTAAACTAGCAGTACAACACAGAGAGAGTTTAGAATGGAAAGATAGTTATATTTTGGAGGGAGGAAGCATTTAGCCTGCTGATTGGCTGTTCAGATTCAAAGCAGCCAATGGCTGTGTTTCTTAAATGCTGGCCCTTCCCATCTGCATGTTAATGTACAACAGGGGTTCTCAACCTTTTCAAACCGTGGGCTGGACCATGTCCCCTTAGACAGCTGAGCGGGCCAGATTGGTGGTTCCCCCCATTGTAAAAAGTGCCATAAAATGTGTCCGTGGTTGTCAGAAGTGTGTTTACAATAGCTGTGGGCACATTTATGGCTGTTGTAAATCTGTGCGCTTCTGGTAGTGGCAGGGGCTATGTGGGGCACATGGAATGGTGCCATGGGCCAGGTATGGCCTGTGGGCTGTAGGTTGAGAACCCCTGATGTATAAAAACAAACACAAAGCATGATGGGATTGGCTGCTGGAAGTTCAACTCCAGCAACACTTTCAATACAAAAATCCTAGCCCCCACAGTTCAGACTCCCAATTTAATCATTTTCTGGGTCCCCCACCACACTTGATGTTGGAAGTGATGACAAAGAAGGGCAGGGCTAGCACTTTCCTCTTATTGAATATGGAATACGCACACTTACAGAATGCCTGAAAAGGTTTCAAGTACAGCTAGCGCCCCCACATGTTTTTAGGTGTATATAATATCTATTTACTGTATTCAACACAAACAGTCTAGTGTACCTTTACATTTTAATGTGTTTTATACATCATAGATAGGCATACACAACTTGTAAAGAATTTTTTAAAAGGATATCTGTAAAACAACCTTGCAGGCATGAGAAAATGCCATATGCACCCCAAACAAGAGAACTGTTGTTCTGACCTGATGTTTAATTGTCAGCTGAGTTTCCCTTGAGTTAAAATAGCCATATGCAACTCCCTTCAATCTTTCCAACACCTGCCAGATAAAAATAGATGCTTAGGTTGCATTGAGGAAGTGATACATCTTAATGGAGGAAAGTGTAACAGGCCCTTGCACAGCTCTAGCTTAAAAATAGGTTGCGATAGATGCATGTGTAGTTTTCACTTGTAAGTACAAGTAGGGTTAGAAATATGCACCAAATTTCCCCAACCCACTCAAACTTTTGTGTTAGTTCCACCAATGGAAAATTTCATTTTTTAGACTGCAACTACCAGGATAGAAGAAGGACTCTGGTGGCTGAACTTGATGACTGGAAGGTCAGCAGGTCGAGATCCAAATACTGCACGATGGAGTGAGCTCCCATCTCTGTCCCAGCTCCTGCCAACCTAGCAGTTTGAAAGTAAGAAATGGCAAATAGGTACCACTGCGGTGGAAAGATAAATGATGTTCTGTGCACCCTGGTATCTAGGCATGCCTGCAACATGTCCATGGAAACGTTTGCAGATGCAGACAGTGCTGGCTCTTCGGCTATAAACAGAGATGAGCACTGAAATCTAGAGTCAGATACAACTGGCTTTTGAGCAAGGGCAGCCTTTACTTTACTCAAACAGAACAACCAACTTAATTGGTGATTTTACCAGGGCATTCTGGGATTATACCTTAAGATAACACCTTTTGATCATTGGTGAGGCCTTGCAAGGTTACAAAAGGAACCAGATTTGGCAATGGGATGAGATCATTGAGAGAATCAAATCCTTTATGTCGCCATGCCTGGGAATGAGAGGAAAGAGGGAATTGTGGATGGCACCACTGAAGAGATTAACCTAACCATGGATGATAGATTGTATTTGTTTCCTCTTCTGATGTCCTAGCTTACATCTGAAAGGATACTTACCGGTAGGTATCTGGCTGTTGAGCCTGAGTTTGGGAGTTCAATTCTACACTGTGCATCCTAGGAGAAGAGCCAGTCAATGTGTCCTTCAGCAGGCTGCACACTCCCAGGAAACCCTTGCTAGTAACAATAAGGCAGAGTTGTTCTGCGAAAAGCCCTTGTAATATCTCTCTTGAGGTATACCTGGTTTTACTAAGATAGTCCTATTTGAGCCTCTTGGTAGTTCTGGTTCATGTTTCTCTGGGCACCCCCAGCACTGCAGGCAACCACACATTTATCACAGAGCATAGCCCTTCATGTGCCATACAGATATAATTACTATCCATTATGGAAAGTGGCAAAATTGAAAAGCTGTATTTTCTCCCCCTCTTTCAGACATAGATAAGTAGTTTATCTCAGGGGATTTGTTTTTCCATGCCAAACAATATCATAATAAAGGCCGCTTCTAGTGCCTGAGGACAGCTATTCTGTCTCCCGAATGAATGGGAGGAAAAGGTGGTGTGCAGGAAACACCCGGCTGGAATATCTGCGGTGACTTTGCCCTCCTCCAGGCTGCCACACAGCGTGCTGCTATTGGAACTCTAAGCAACACCGCAGAACCATTTCAGCCTGACTCTGCTGTGGGGCTTTTTATAGTTTGGTAACTGAGGCAGAGAAGGACTGCAGTGGTTTAATGGTTAAGACACTGAACTTGATGACTGGTAGGTCAGCAGGTCAGCAGTTCAAGACCTGAGTACTGCACAACAGAGAGAGCTCCTGTCTCTGTCCCAGCTCCTGCCAACCTAGCAGTTCGAAAGCAAGACATTGCAAGTAGATAAATAGGTATCACTTTGGTGGGAAAATAGCAGCATTCTATGCACTCCGGTGTCTAGTCATGCCTGCCACATGTCCATGGAAGCATCTGCAGGAGCAGAAAGCGACTGCTTTTTTTTACTATAAAGAGAGATGAGCACTGAACCCTAGAGTTGGATAAGATTGGCTTTCATGCAAGGGTGACCTTTACCTAACTGAGGCAGATTCCTTTCTTTCATTGTGGTGGCAGAAGCTTGATAACAAAATAAAAGTCAAGGTTGGCTATGGTATATGTATAATATTTAAAGCTTCTTTTAATCTTTTAATTGGTTTTAAATTGTTATTGATATGTTGTGAATTGCCCTGGGTCCCTTTGGGGAGGAGAGAGCTATACAGCTATGAATGAATAAATGAATGAATGAATGAATGAATAATACAGGGAAACTTGTCAGGGTTAGGCATGTGTTTTTCTTTCCATGTTCTTTTTTTTTTTTGGGGGGGGGGGGGAGGCTATAATCTGTTATTTTATATGAACTGACCTTTTCCCAGCCTGGACCCTCAAAATATACGTTTGACATGACCATGGTATTTCTAGATGGAAAAAAAGTTTCCAGTATATATTTTATTTGCTTGTTTGGAAGGTGAGACGTGATACTTCTGTGGGGCTACATGCAGAGTCACATAGATGCTTAGGAATTCCTCTTATTCACACAGGCACAATCACATCTGTACCCCTTTCTAGCCCCCTTCATGTGCCCATTCATTCCACGTACAGCTACCCATATTTCAGTGCACATCTCCATCCCTTTACACATTTCATTCCGTTCTGTTCCCTCCTCAACCCATTCACTTCCTTCTCCTCCCTTTTGTTCTGTGCAATAAAGAATAGATAGGTAAAGGTCTCCCTTGTTCAAAAGCAAGTTGTATCCATCTCTACGGTGTGGAGCTCATCTTCATTTACAGGCAGCGCTGCCTGCTTCTGCAGATGTTTTCTGTGGTCATGTGGCAAGCATAACTCGACGCCGAAGTGCATGGAATGTTGTCACTTTTCCCGCTGAAGTGGTACCTCTTTATCTTCTTGCAATGTCTTGCTTTTGAACTGCTAGTTTGGCAAAGCGCTGAGACAGGAATTCACTCCATCGTGCAGTATTCAGGCCTTGAACTGCTGATTTGCAGACTTTCCAGTTGTCAAGCTCAGCGTCTTCAACACTAAGCCACCACAGCCCTTGTAAATAATAGATACACAGATATAGAAATATTCTGTATTGCATACAGAGGAGCAGGTAATATCAGGGGCTGAGGGAAGAAATATTTCATCTCTTTTGCTGATGGACAATCTGGTGTGTTCTACCTCAGGTTCAATCAGTCAAGTTGCCTTCCTCCGGGAACTGCAAGGATTTAGGCAGAAGACAGTAAGTAATATAATAACAAACAGAGCAAAACTATTTCCTTATAAATTACTGTTTACATTCTACCTGAAAAGGGAGCATAGAGGAAAAGAAATAATGTAATGGAAGTACTGTACTTGAGAAAGCAGGAAAGCAAAGTAGAGGGAGGGAAATTTCTTTTGGTACCCATCTTTAACCCATGGTCCTTACTTCCATCTTCTCTTTCTCATCTCAACACACCTTCTATTACACTTTCTTCTTCCCCTCTGAATTCTGTATCATTTGCCCAGGTTTTCCTTACTCCAGAGTCCAGACACAGAGATGGGGGAAATTATGTTTGTGGAATTCAAGCTATCCTGGCTAAGCTATTGCTAGAGTTTTGGTCCCTCAAAATAGCTATTTCCCTCTTGGCTTTCCATTTCATATAGTGCTGGGTTAATTGACTCACTTACTCAAGACATCAGGGATTGCCTTACCAAATCATTTTTGAGTCACATATTTCTGAACTTTGGTAGCTCCACTTGCCACTTCTACCCCAGTGTCAGGCTCCTGTGTCAGGATGGCAAGCAGAAATTGAAGAGGAGACATTTCTTATTATGTCCCCGTCCCCCCCAACTAGGAAAAACTTCTCCTGCTGGATTTCTTTCTTGGTACTGTAAGCAAAATCTCCCCTCCATAAGACCTAGTCATACAAAACAGACAACAAAACGTCCCACTGTTGTTCTGCAGATAGACAAAGATTTCCATTTCACTGGAGGGGACCTAAAGGTTAAATGAAAACATGCATAGAATTTTAGGCTGCAATTTGCAATTAAGGCTACAATTCTGAATGTATTTAATTGGAATTTCGACTTTCTAAAATTTAATAAATTAGTTTGGAATTAATTTTAAATACAGTGAGATGATGATGATGGTGGCGGCGGCGGTTGTTGTTGTTGTTGTTGTGGTGGTGGTGGTGGTGGTGGTGGTTTATAAAGCAGAATGGCTCTGTAAACAAGTCTATTCTCTGCAAATTGTTGGTCTCTTGCCTTAATATTTGTTATCTTCAGATAAAACAATCAGGTAATAGAAGAACCAAAAACTTGTTCCGCAGGAATCTCAAATTTGCGGCCAGTTGGAGCCTTGGCCTTTAGAGAAAGAGAGCTAATTATCTTGGTTTTTAGTTACTATTTCTCTTCTATTCAGGGCTGGATTAAGACATACAAAGGACTTCACATTTAAGAAGTCCTTAACGAAGATTATTTACAGGCCTCTCATATGATGAGATCTTATACCACAGCTTGACTAGCATGCATACTTGGCATGACCATAATCTCATGCATATCCTAAATTTATCTACTACTTTTAGGTGCCACAGATATAACATTTTAACAAAGACTATTAATGGAGGGGAGGGAGAAAGTGGAGGCTAGAGATAAGGAGTCAAACATGCTCTCAAGCTGAGGCATTGTAGGAGGTTGTTCTTCAAAGCCTTCCAGCTTGAAGGACTTGAAGAAAGAAGTGGAGAGGAAGGTGGCATTTGCAACTGTCCTGGAGAAACAGACACTTCTGTCTGTGAAAGTTTCATACATGAGAGCAAGGTTTACTCTTTAGCATTTGCTTTGCCCAGCCTTCAATATATATATTTGGGGTCTTGCCAGTGCCCTGCCCCAAATATGCTATGAACTCATTTAGTGCATTCACAAAGTTGGCCATGCTTTTTGGGAGAACCTCTTTGTCTAGCTATTATGACATCCTAAAACACGCACAGACACCAAAATGGATTAGTTTTGTTCATACTGGTTTTCCTTTATTTATTTATTTTTGAGCAACTTAACCTTGAATATCTGCAAGTGCAGGTCTTTGCTTCTTTGCTTGCTTGCTTGTTTCTCAAGGCTTCCCTTTCCCCTTCCTCCACAGAACACCCCTGTAGGTGGGGCTGAGTGAAGTTCATGCATGAGTGGGAATTTGAGGCCTGGTCCTTTGGGTCAAGCATGCTACCTTTCAACCCCACACTGGCTTCCAAAGAGAGCCTTGGAAGCCTTTTGTGATTCCTGTTCTATCTGCTACATCTTTGCTGCTCATCCTCAAACTTGACATTAGCAAATATAACTGTTTGCTCAGCTTTATCTTCCATAGATAATGTATGAGTAACAACATCACACATCCCAGCTACAGGACAGTGACACAGACTGTTCATGTGTCTAAAAGATTTATTTCTTGTTCAGCCTTTTGAGTCACAAGTTTTAGACCAGACATTCCTATGGGGGGGCACCACCCACTGTCTCCGACCATGTGGCATATTATGGGGATTATTGGAACTGTAGGGACTGTGGTGGCTCAGTGGTTAAGAAGCTTGCCTTGTTAGCTGGAAGGCGAGCAAGTTGACAGTTCGAAAACTGGGTACTGCATGATAGATTGAGTGCCTGTGTCTGTTCCAGCTCTTGAAGACATCAAAAGAGCTTCATTTGGGCACTCCCAGAGCAGAGTTTCTCCTGGAAAAATCCTTTCAATCCAGAATAATTTCTGACATGAAATAATAATAATAATAATAATAATAATAATAATAATAATAATAATAATAATAATAATAATAATAATAATAATAATAATAATAATAATAATAATAATAATAATAATAATAATAATCATCATCATCATCATCATCATCATCATCATCATCATCATCATCATCATCATCATCATCGGGGATCGATCTGCCCCTTGGTTTTCAGAGGAACTAAGGGAGCTTAAACGGGCCAAGAGACGCCGAGAGCGCCGCTGGGTGAAGACTCGGAGCGAGTTTGACCGAACACTGGTTAGAGCTGCTATTAAGGACTACCTAGTGGCGATAAGGGTGGCGAAGCGCCAATACTTCACCACCCTTATTGCCTCCGCAGATAATCGCCCAGCGGCCTTGTTCCGGGTGACCAGGTCCCTCCTCGGTAGAGGGGGTCCGGGCCCTGGGTGGCAGGGATCGGCTGAGGATTTTGCTGATTATCTGGCGGAGAAAATCGCTCAGATCCGCTCGAAGCTGAATCCCGGCGTGGAACGTTCGGAGCTGGGGTTGACCATAGCGCAGTCTAGCCATGTTACCTGGGATCGGTTTGATCCTGTTGGCCCTGAGGAAGTGGACAGGCTTCTTGTATCTGTTCGCGCCACGACCTGTGCACTGGACCCATGCCCTGCCTGGTTAATAAAAGCTTCCAGGTCTGTGACAGGTGGCTGGGTTGAGGCGATCATTAACACTTCATTGAAAGAGGGGCATTTTCCTGCACATTTTAAACACGCTTTAGTGCTTCCCCTCTTAAAAAAACCGTCCCTCGACCCCACGGTAATTTCCAACTACCGTCCAGTGTCCAACCTACCTTTTTTAGGTAAGGTTCTGGAAAAGGCTGTGGCGCAGCAGTTACAGGAAGTCCTGGATGAAGCGGATTATCTGGACCCGTTTCAGTCAGGATTCAGGCCCGGATATGGTACTGAAACTGCACTAGTCGCATTGGTGGATGATCTCTGGAGAGAGCGGGATGGAGGGGAGCTGTCTGTCCTCGCTCTTCTCGACCTCTCAGCGGCTTTTGATACGGTCGATCATGGCATCCTTCTGGGTAGGCTCCAGGGTCTGGGGATCCAGGGCACAGTGTTGTCCTGGTATTCCTCATTCCTGAGGGGCAGGACCCAGTCGGTGTGCCTGGAGAAGGAGAAGTCCAGCCCTAGGCCCCTGCAATATGGGGTGCCTCAGGGCTCGGTACTTTCTCCTCTCCTATTTAACATCTATATGAAGCCGCTGGGTGAGATCATCCGTTCCCACGGGGTAAGGTATCATCAATATGCAGATGATACCCAGTTGTACATCTCCCCCCGTGGGGACCCAAGCGGTGCAGTGGAAGTCCTTTCCAGGTGTCTGAAGGCTGTTAAGGTCTGGATGGGGGACAACGGGCTACAGCTGAATCCCGGCAAGACTGAGTGGCTGTGGGTAAGGGGCCCTGTGTTATCTCGGGAGTTACCAGCTTTGGTTCTGGATGGGGCAGTTTTGCCCCAAACAGACCCGATGCGTAACCTGGGGGTCCTCCTGGACTCACGACTACTGTTCGAAGAACAGGTGGCAGTTGTGGCCAGGAGGGCTTTTGCACAACTTCGTGTAATACGCCAGTTACGCCCGCTCCTAGACCGGGACGCCTTGCTCATGGTCACACACGCTTTGGTCACCTCCAGACTTGATTACTGTAATGCGCTCTACATGGGGCTGCCCTTGGTGACCATTCGGAGACTGCAGCTGGTCCAAAATGCGGCGGCCCGGATAGTGATGGGATGCGGGCGTTATGCTCATGCCTCACCACTGCTCCGGGAGCTGCACTGGTTACCAGTATGTCTCCGGGTGCAATTCAAGGTGCTGGTTATTACCTTTAAAGCCCTATATGGTAGTGGGCCAGGATACCTCAGAGACTGCGTCACCCTAAGAACGTCTGTCCGTCCCACCAGGGCGGATTGGAGGGGCTCTCTTGTTATTCCATCGGCTAGGGAGGCTCATCTCTCTAGCACTAGGAAGAGGGCCTTCTCTGTGTTCGCCCTGGCCCTGTGGAACCTCCTCCCAACTGAACTGCGCCTACAAACAGAGCTCCTGCCCTTCCGGAAGGGCTTAAAAACCTGGCTGGCGGGACAAGTGTGGGGACCAAGGTATGTGGGATCCCACACAGGGTGGTTGTTTTAAGGGATAGCTTCCCTTGCTGTGGGTTTTATTCCGCGGGGTTGTTTGTTCCCGGTTTTTACTTCTTGTTTTTATGATCCTTTTTACAGTTTTAAAATTTTAATTATTAGTATTTATTGGATGGGTTTGGGTTTGTGATTGTGTTTTGTCTTGTAAGCCGCCCAGAGTCGGGTATACCCGATTGGGGCGGGATAATAAATGTGAACAATAAATAAATAAATAAATATAAATCATCATCATCATCATCATCATCATCCAGGAGGCTCTTTCTGTGTACCCCCATCTCTTGGCTAAAAGGCCAGTATTTTAGTCTTGGTTGGGTTTGATCCCAATGGAAAGCCTTGGGATAGCTCTGGTACTTGAGAGGGCTTGAGTCAGGAGAGCTGCAAGACCCGTTGGCTGGTCACAGGGTTTGTTTGGGGTTGGGTTGGACTTTCAGTCGTATCTGACTCTAGGGTAATAATGTCATCGTCGTCGTCGTCATCGCCATTGCCATTGTCCTAATCCAAGAGAGTCAGGGGGTGGATTATCATTTATCTAACCAATACCTAAAATGGTCAGATAAAACAATGTAGAAAGATAAGTGCTGCCTGTCATCACTTTTTTCAAATGAGTATCAATTTGAACCAAAGCATTTTGCTGCAGCTTTAAAAGCTTCACTCTGCTCTAGTCCTCATCTTGGAATAAGAAAGGGTTACAGTTGCCAGATCACAGTCTGTTAATTAATTTGCATATATTCTTCTCTGCTTTTCTTCAGCCAACCAAATGTTGACTTGGAACATATCATAGAAACTGGGCTGTGCAGACATGTTTGAGCCCATTAAGTGCTAGGCTCCTTATAGGAAGCTATCAAAATAATTTGATAAATAAAACAATTTGAACAAGCAGGAGATAATATCAGTTTTTACAGAGGTGTGTTCTAGAAACACAAAAGCAGGAATAGAGTCTGGACTCTGTTTCCGAAATCACTGCCCTTTAACAAGCATTCTGAAACTTCACAAATATCCACTGGATGGATGAGTCAGCTGGAAAATAAAACATCCTGAGGTTGGGACATCATTTGAGTTAGTCAAAAAACACTTACTAGAGCAGTATTTCCCAATCTTTGGGTTTTTGGACTTCAATTCCCAGAAGCCTAAGTCAAATCCTGAAAGCATCGACCAGCCAGTGTACTACCTTAGACTTCTGGGAATTGAAGTCCACCAAGTGTTCCGCAGAACATAATTTGGAAAATGCTGTACTAGAGCACTGATATCCAGTGGTTGGATAGCTCAGTGAGTGGAACTACCCAGGTTGCCCTCTTCCCCAGGAGAAGATCCAGCCTTGGGCAAGATGCACAGCCCTAGACTGTCACCACTGGGGTGGGAGGGACTGGCAAACCAGTTCTGAATTCTTTATATCTAGGAAGGGTCCTCATAAGTTGTAATCAACATGGCAGCATATAATTAACTTAATAGTGTACTATTAAAAATTGCTGGAAATTAGTGCAAACTTATGATCATAATGTGGAAGTTTAATGTATTGAGTTCAGTACTAGGCCTCAGGCCCCCTTTTGGAAGAATAAAGCTATTTGGATAAGAAGCCTTGAACAATAATTTGGAAATCGCGACAGATGTTCCCTGGCGTCTACAGTGTTTCCTTGCAGTAGGCAGTTTGTGATTGACTTTCATAGGAGGCCATCTCCCAGAGGATGCCAAGCGGAGCCATGTGGGGCCTGTCTTTTGACATCACAATTATTGCCGGATGCTAATGCAGTGGCGAAAAGCAGCAGGCTGAATGGATCAGCAGTGAGCTACTAATGAATGTTAATGCATTGCTCTAATTTAGTACATTTGTTTTGTTTATATTCTTATTAACCTTCTGATCTGTGGCTAATGAGTCATTCTATTTCAGGGTACTGCCAAATGAAGCTATGCAGGGAGGGGAAGAAACCTAAACCTCACAAAGTTAATATGGAAAACAAACTTGCTTTTAAAAAGAACGAGATCAAATAAAAGTGTCACCAGACGTTTGCCTACTTTACAAATCAATATAGAAATCGACACCCTGGTGTTCATGTAGAATTGGAGTGTCCATCAGAACTGGGATTGCTCCATGGGTGGGAGTCAGGAGTTAGGCATTTGAAGCCCTAACTGTGCCTCTCTGGCCACTTGTGATCCCCTGGACTGTGAGCATCTAATGCCCTGTCACCTATGTAGACTTGTTCAAGCTATACAGTCCTAGAGCATCACCAGTTTTCTTAGAAAGCTCTGGGTGCCTCAACACAAATCAGAATGAATTTGATGGCACAGAGTTCTTTTTTGAGAATTCTTCAAACACCGTCCTTCAAGAACACTCAGAATGGCCTGTATTTTTCTATATTGATAAAGGGTCAAAAGCTTACTGATAAGAGATGTTTCTATAAGGAAAGGAAAAGGATAAAGCAAAATAAAAAATAGGCATCTTGAAATGGCACTTAAATTACCCAATCTATCTCATATTTTCTGCAGGCTGGGGTCAGATCAAGATGTTCTGTGATAAGGAAGCAAAACACTGTGATGCACAGGGAATGTGATGATGTATCAGATTAATGAATCATTAATGCATGAAACCAACTTCCACTAATTGTCAGAGAACTAACTACCTCAGTGGCAAAACATGTGTTTTGCAAGCCAATGATCTGAGCTGTGGTCTCTGGCATTTTTAGTGAATAAAGTCTGAGGTAGATCAACCTCTATTGCTCCAGAATTCATTCCATTATGTGGATCTCTGGTCACATTGGAATTTTGTATTACCATACCTTTGACCATAACTTTAAAAAATCCCAAATCCCTAAGATAAGTTTAGATAATTTTGAACTCCTGTTGTTATATGGTGTCAAGTTGTCAGAGACAACCAACCCTATGAATGAGAAATCTCTAAAATGTTCTGTCCTCAACAGCCCTGCTCAAATCTTGCAAGTTATAATCTGTGGCTTCCCTTAGGGAATCAACCCATCTTGCATATGGCCTTTCTCATTTTCGTCTGCCTTCCATCTTTCCCAGAATTATAATCTTTTCCAGAGAGTCTTGGCTTTTGGTGGTGAGTCTTAAATAGGATGGCCTCAAGTTAATACTTTTTAGTCTCCCAAGATAGTTCAGGCTACATTTGCTATAGAACCCACTTGCTCGTCTTCCTTTTAGTCAGAGGATCCATAAAGCTCTCTTTCAGCACCATATTTCAAATACAGTACTGTAATACCTTGCATAACGAGCATAATGCGTTCCACACACTTGCTCGGTATGCGAGTAATTTGTTAACCGAAACACATTTCCATAGGGAAATGTATTTCGCTTAACTTCGCCTGCGGTGCATGCGCGTCACCTGGGTGTTTGGAAAGGGTACAGGGATCTTCTCCGTACCCTTCCCAAACCCCCACTGACGTGCACGCGCCTGCAAGGTGTTTGGGAAGGGTACGGGGGAAGATCCCCTTACCCTTCTCAAACACTTTGCGATGGGGGTTTGGGTGCCGGGTTGAACGGGCGTGCGCCTGCTCAACCTGGCACCCAAGTCCCCATCGCACACTTTGCGATGGGGGTTTGAGTATCAGGTTGATCGGGCGTGCACCTGTTTAACCCGGCAGCCAAGCCCCCATCACAGACTAGAGCGTGCTGGCTGGGTGTTTTGGAATGCAGTGGGGAGCCCCTGTCCGTGTTCCAAAACACCCTGTAGCCGAGCCACCTGTCAGCTGTGCATTTTGGAATGCGGACGGGGGACTCCCCGCTGCGTTCCAAAACATCCAGCCAGCACGCTTTAGTCTGCAGGGTGTTTTGGAATGCGGCGGGGGAGTCACCCGTTGGGTTCCGAAACACCCCGCAAATGCGAAGCTTCTCGTTAAGCGAATATTTGCTCATTCAGTGAAGCAGACCTATTGGGGAAAGGTCTGCTCGTTAAGTGAGTTTTTCGCTATGCAAGATGCTCGCTATGCGAGGCATTAGTGTAAGTTGATTTTCCCCCATCAGCTTTCTTTACCACCCAACCTCATTGAATTCATTGGTTTTTTTCCTTAAAGGAATGTCTCCCTGGGTTATAATACAAAGAGATCTTAATATAATTGGCATTTCTCAAAGCTTGAAGAATCAAAATGCAAGTGGATCTGGTATTCACAAAGTGGAAAACTATTGATGTTCTATTGATCAATATATCAATAGACTCGATCAGTAGAGTCCTGTTGATGTTCATGTACATTTTGCATAACTTGTAATATGCTCTTGTGTCTAAATTGATGAGGTGCTGGGGGCATTTATTCTGCATAGCTAGTTGCATGACCAGGCACCCGGCCAAGATACATCCTTTCACTTCCTCAATTAGCTGCAATTAGGTCCAGTAAGTTGCACAAATCTTCCAAACATTCCAATAGGATTCTAGCCATTGCCTTATAATCATAAGGAAAAAAATGGATGGTATCTTGAATAGGCCACGAAAACCTCCTGCACAGAGACTAGCTTTTGATGCTGTATGAATCATTGTCAGAGGAAGCATTGCAGAGTTGAGGGATGTTGCAAAAAAAAAAAAAAGTTTATAAAGTCATGGCCTGATTTGCTGGCCTAATGAGCCTGGCTCCTTGTTTAACAAGAGATTCCAAATGAAGGTTGTGAAATCTACTCAGAGATGGTAAGTTTTAGATTTCACCTCTGGCAATATACATTAGAATTTCTAATTTTGTTACACATATTATTGCTAGTCACTAAATATCTCAGTCCTCCACCCTATGAATGGGTGCTAGCACTGCAGCTGCTGAGTCTCAAAAGAAATGTTCCCAAAGAAAGCATAGGCTTCCTGAGAAAGTGGCCTTGCCTTTGGTACTATCCAAAGCAATTGGTGAGGGGACCAGTTCCTATATTCCGCCTAAACCAGTTCAACACCGTTGTCCAGCAACTGGGGTGGGGAATAATAATACAGTAAAACCTCACATAAAGAGTGCCTCGTTTAGAGAGTAACTCGCTTAAAGAGCAGGATTTTCTCTGAATGGTCACCTCACTTAACAACTAAAACCAACCAAAAACTTACTTAACAAATAAATCTGGGTTCACAATCACTCCCGCCAGAAGTCACAATTGGTCACTTACAAGGGTGTTTCACTTAAAGAGCAAACTCACTTAAAGAGCAATCCCGTGGAATGCATTGTGCTCTTTAAGAAAGGTTCAACTGTATACATACTAGATTGTGCAATAATACACAATGCCACCATATAAGAAGCACTGTTATTGTCCACTTACAATTGACATAAATTCCAGGTGGTTCTTGCACCCTTGATCTATTTGTCTCAGTGCTGAATATGCTAGAGATAAATAATGTGGAAGCCTTTGAGTCAGTGATGGGATGACAAAAATTCTACTACCACGCCATGACGTCACGGACGTCATGGGCGTGGCCAATGTCATGACGTCATGATGTCATGGACGAAGCTGACGTCATGACGTCATGACGTTGTGGGAGGGGCCAAAATAAAAATAAATAAAAAATAAAAATAAACATACACACACACACCCCTCCCTCTCTGCCCACCCACCCAGACACAAATAAATAAATAAAATAAAAACAACCACCCACCCAAAACACAAATAAATTACCCCTCGCTTACCTTTCTTGGGACCCCCCCAGCTCGCCGCTGCCGCCACCCCCTCCCCCCCGACCCAGGCAGAAGGCGGCCCCCTGCTGACTAGCGGCGCGCGCGCGATCTCGCGCGCACCACACACCTCCGTCCGCTCGCCCACCAGGGGCCGTCCACCACCCACCCCCGACGAGCGCACCTCCGGCAGATCGCCCGCCCGGCTGGCCGTCGGGGGCTCTCCTGGCGGGCGGCCCGCGTGCACGCGCACGCTACCCACCTCCTCCTGCCCAGCCAGCCGCCAGGGGCTCCCCACCATGGCGCCACCCACCCACCCCCGATGAGCGCCCCATCTCACGGCAAGTTGGGTGGGTGGCTGGGCGGGCGAAGGCGAGCAGCATGCGCGCGCACATGGGCCGCCCGCCAGGAGAGCCCCCGACGGCCAGCCGGGCTGGCGGGCCCCTCCTTGAATTGTCCGCCTAAAAAAAAGCCCCTTTTTCTCCTCCTCGCCTGCAAGCGGCGAAGCGCACGCAGGGCGCTCGCCAGCAAAAGGGTGGGGAGGGGACATTTTGCCACCCCCTGAAAGCCGCTGCCCAAGGCATCTGCCCCCCCACGCTATGCCACTGAGCCAACGGCAGCTCCGGCGGCGGCAGGCGGCGGTTGCAGGCACCCAGCCCACAGGCCGGCGCCCGGCGGAAGAGGAGGCGTCAGCGGTGCGCCGTGCCGGGTGTCCCCAGGGCATGGGGCTTGTCGGCAGTGGACGGCCCAGCCAGCCCTCAACGTGCCGCGGGGGAGGTGCCCTTCTCAGAGGACTGGTGCCGCCTCCGCCGCCGCCATCCTGAAAGCTCTAAACAATTGTTTTTAAAATTAGAGCTAAAATGGCTCCAATTGACTGCGCATGTGCAGAAACTCAATCTGACGCATGCGCAATGTGTCAGATTGAGTTTCTGCACATGCGCAGTCAATTGGAGCCATTTTAGCTCCAATTTTTTTTAAAAAAAAATTCTTTCGGTGAGGCGTCCGGAACCGGACGCCCCAAAAGTGGACTCCCCTCACGGAGAATCCTCCGGAATTGGTCCTACCGGTTCCAGGGAACCGTCTGGAACCGGGGACATCCCATCACTGCTTTGAGTTGTTATTTGGCCACAACTCCCATTACCTTTACCTACCAGAGCCAATGGTGAGGAAACATGGGAACCACAGCTCAACAGCATCTACAGCAGGAGTTCTGAATTTTTAAAGCCAGGGGCCGGGTCACATTTCCTCAGACAGCTTTGGGGGCTGGACGGCCATTTTGCCCTTCCTCTACCACATGGTACTTCCTGGTGTGGTAGAGGCGGTGGGGCCCCCACATGAAATGGTGCTGTAGGCCTTATCCAGCCCATGGGCCGCAGGTTGAGAATCTCTGAGCTGCAGAATCACAATCTCTCTTCTCATGGCATAGGATAACACCCTGAATGAACTCTTTGGAAACACTCTTAGCTTACATACATTCAGATGAATGGTGGAAGAAGTACTTGCACTTAGCTAGCATAGCACTTCTTCCATGTCTAGGCAGCACATAAAACTTCTAAAATGAAGCCACCTTTTGATGAGTGACTTCTGCAGTTCCTTTCACCTGACCTAGTGTGAGAAAGATTAGCCGACAACACAATGTTGCTATTACCAGGGTATGCCTGATTGTGGTTCAAAAATACCACAATCTTCAAGGAGGCTCTTTCTCTGTACTCCAGGCATAGCACTGAGCTTCTCACATAGAAGTGAGCATTTCCTTGATTTGGAGGGAGCTTAATCATCATTGAACCTTTAGGAAGTTTGTTTCTAAAATGGTGACCTCTGATTCAGTATTGGATCAAATGACATTATTTGATGTTGTATTGGAGTACATTTCGCACGATGAGTCAAACACAGCTTCCTGTAGCCTCCCACAAGACTTTAGTTCAGGATAGTGCTAGAACAATAGTTGAGTCACTACTCATCTTCATCGCTCTTGTTGCGCAGAAGGAATACTAAATAGGAAAGCTGGTTTTACCATTCAATAACATACATGGTAGGGTTCTAAAATATAAACTTATGAATGATTTGCCAGGGTCTTACTGTGAGATAATCATGAACAATAAATGCCCTCAACTGGATCTGCAAAAGCCCTAAATTAAAAGCTGTCATTCTAGGTTTCTTCGTTGCTTATGGAAACAAGTTACATATAGGAAATAATAAAAAACAAATGGTTTAAAACTCATTGTGACACATTTGGTCAGTGCATGAACAATGGTACAAATGAAGGAGGGAAACCATCCTTCTAGCAACTACACAGCAACAACCAATAGTATATTAGAATGTACTGGAATCAGTATAATAGGAGAAATCAAATACTATAAAAAGATAATAATCAGATAAAAATGACTCATGGCATGCCTTGATATGTATTTTCATTTCAACAATGGCACCCAGTATGGTACTTTCCTACTTAGTCATGCAGTCTGAAACACCCAGATGTTTCTGGTTGGGATTCCTACTTAGGATCTATTTCTTTTTTTAAATATAAGTTGCTATTATAAAAAGTGTGTTTACACAGATGCAGCTTTGATTTCAGTTTGGTTGTTTTGTCTCCCAAGTGTTAGTGGATTTGTAGACACATTTCCACAGCAGGAAAATGAGGAAAGACGGCATACTAGGCACCTTGTTGCTCAAGCCAAGGTGAATGGAGGTGCTGAACAGAAGTAGGATTGCAATCCTGTGTAGAAATCCTCATGGGCATAACCAAGTAACCATGTGTAAAATGGTACTCCAAGGCCATAGAAATGAAAACAGAGTTCTGGAATATCTTTTTTAGATCACAAAAGCAATACATGCAGGGCTAGCTTTTGGGCTTCCAACAATGCTTTGTCAAGACAGATGACACAACATTTAGGGGGTAACAGAAGACATGAAGTCCCAGATTCCTGGCTAGATCACCTGTTGTCATTGCCTTCGTAACCATATTGACTTTCATAGTGGAACTTGAGGAGTCTCCATCAGAAGATATTATAGAATCCTGTATTTTGTTACTATACATGGATCAGAAAATCACACACACACCCCTTCTGTGCATGTTTTGCACAGGTTTCAGAAGTTACTGTTACTTGGATGCTTCAGATTGGGGAATTCGGCAATTCGTGGTCTAAAAAATATTGGTAACTTTTCCCAACTCTAGAAATGTGCTTAGGCTGACAAGATTAGCCAAGAATTTGCCCTGTTCTGCGAAATAGGATTTCTTCCAACAAAACATACTTGGGATGGGTAACCTGATGTGATCTCTCTAATTATTTATAGCACCAACTGCTCTAAATGTAGGGCCCCAAATATTGTAAGATACGGTATCAGGAAATATGTTTCCATCAGTTGCACAGCCCAGGCAGTGGATCAGGATGTTGGGATTTGCTGTCCACAAACATTTGTAAGGCCATGGGTTCTTCATCTCTGCTTTTAAAAACAATGTTAAGAGAAAATGTAGTAGCGTAGAGAGAATGGTGAACATGAAGAACTCTCAACCTGATATTCGTGACCAACCGCTAAATATAATTGATTTAGGTATTGGGTCTGGCTGATTAGTTTCTCCTTAAAAAAGACTAAGGTGAGCATCTTGTTATGCAAACTAAGATAAGCATCCTGTTTTCTTCTGGGACAGAAGAGTAATTGTGATAAACACCCAGTGGTGGGCATCAGTAGGTTTGCACCAGTACACGCCTACAGGTAGTAAAAATGGCTGGCCCCGCCTCATAATTCTTGTCTCCAGAGACAGTTCAGGCTTAATTTACCACTTTTTTATCTTCAGTTCAGGGCATCCACAAAACCTTCCGCCAACACCATATTTCAAACAAATCAATTCCCCCCCCCCCCCGTCAACTTTCTTTGTAGCCTAGCTTTCATGCCTCTACATAGTAATTGGGAATACAATAGAATGGAAGGATGAGTTTGGCCTTAGTCTTCAGTGACACATCTTTACACTTAGTGGTGATCTTTTCTAATGAACCAGAAGAAATGTGCTTTTGTTTAACTTGGAGTAATTATTTCCACATTTTCTTCTGTACAGAAGACATTGTGCATGCACATGGATGTAAAACAGATCCAAGCAATTTTGGTAGTATGTACTATAAACCCTTTGGCTAATTCAAGCTTTTGTATGCTTTTATTTGCATGAGGTAAAGTTATTGTGAATGTAAATAGATTATGACTATTGTAGAGAGGGAACCCCTGCTCAACATTTGGGGGGGGGGGTGAGAAAGCCTCTTTTCATATGCTCAGCAACTCTCCAGCCCTAGAGAATGAGAAATACCAAATAAGGTTAAGTTATCCAGTGTTGTGTAGTGGACAGAGTGATTTAGGAAATCAAGATTTGAATCCCTTCTTGACCATGAAAACTTACCGAGAGTAATGGCAAAGCTACTGTTTAAATATCTCACATATTTTGAGCACCTTATTAGAGTTGTTGTAGTCAGATGTGGCTTGACAGCGTATAATGTTATGTAGTCCCCCAACCAAAGATTACAGTGACTTTTGCTTCCATTTAGCAAATAACACCACAATAAGTTCAGTGAAAAAGCCCAAAGAATATTATGAAAGAAATATCCTGGTAGGGTTAGCCCATGTCTTAAATTTAAAATTGTTCCCTTTCTCACTGATCTTCTCCCACCCTTTGAGTGCTCCTAGTTGAATTGTGTTCAAAATAACATTCAATTTACCTGCTCAATTAACCTGGACACCCCTTTTCACTGAGGGATTTGCTCAGTTAAAACAAACAACAAAATGTAGGCACCTCACTCTCAGGGGGATTTCTCCGATCGCTCGATGAAACAACTTCCACTCAGCCTAAACAAAATATTTAGTACAGTATCCATAATATAATGATTTATCACTAAATTTATTGTTTTCTTTCCCCTCCTAAAATTGAGATAAAGGCACTTTGCACATGTTTAAAGACATGGCATTACTATCTTACATGCCCAAAGCCTGAGTCCTAACACTGAAAAAACAATGTAGGCTGCTGCCCATGTTAGCTATGATGCATATTCAACCATAGCTTTTTCCAATTTGCTATGTGCACTAAAGAAATACTATACATGTTTGTGATAGAGCTCATTATACGTGAAGTACAGCAGTTTTGTAATGTAGGTTCTTTGTGTTTATAAAAATATATTGGAAGATATTTCCCTTGTGAAAATATCTATTGTTTATAAGCAATGCTTAGGGATAAATGCATAGTGGAGGGAAAGCTCAGAATGGGGGTGATATATTTAATTTTGGTTCAAATGTTTGGTTGTATTGTTTTATTAAGAAAACCCCACACGCCCTTCAAACAAATGCAATTTGGATAGTGAGAGTTCTGTTGTTCATTTTCTTTGGTGTTTATTCCACAATATAAAGGGGGTGTGCGGGCGGGGGGGGGTAGAAAAGGATAAGAAGGAAAGGAACTTGGTTGGTATGCTTGGTTGTTGTTCTTTGTTTTGTTTTGCACACAAACTAATATTTTGTGTTATGAAATAACTCTAGAAGAAAGAGGAGCTATTAAGAAACAATGGAAGCAAGAAAACAAACAGGAACAAAGGGATTTTCTGGATATTCTCTTCAGGTTCAAATTGTCAACCTTAAATGTTGGTATTTGCCATCAGGCCATATTCAGTTTCACTCTTCCATACTTAACCATCAATACCTGTCAATGATCAAGTGCTGGACAGGATTTTGCCAGTAAGTGGTAGTCAATGCACAAGGGTACACATGATGTAACCCCAGGCCACTGTCAGCTTGTAAGATTTCATTTTTCATTGAATCTATTTCACATTAAGATCCAAAGCTGGTGGTGATTAAGGTGGCAGATTAGAGCTAAGAAGATCTAACAGCCTTTGCCCAGGAAAGGAGCTCACCAGACTCTGGGACAGTTTTCATCTCCAGCTTTCATGTTATAGCAAATTAGCCTTTTTTCATAGAGAAGAAACTTTGCATGATCCAGTGGCAGTCGGGGCTCCATGGGAGTAGGAAAAAAAGATGTTGGAAGAGTCATGCTAATGTCTTTTTCCCATTGGATACAGACAGCATTTGAAACTATGTGAATGTTCAACTTCCATATATTTTTGACTTCAGATCTCAGAAGGGAGGAGAAATCTCCCCAGCCAGAATTTCTGGAACTGTTGCTTGTCTGCCCCACCTCTATGACATCATAGGGACTTGCCCCTGTGACATAAAAAGAGCTCAACCTCTTGTTTTGTGTTTTGGTCCTGAAATCTCAAAGGATGGGATATGGTACCCTGTAACAGTAGCAAAGACTGCCTTCTCAACAGGTCTAAACCCTGCTTTCTCTCTGCTTGCTTCCTGCTATTGTCCTTGCATGCAAGATCAGCAACTAGATGCTGCCACTAGAATTCAGACCCAGAAATGTCTCTAAATCAGCACATTCTGGTCTCTGGAAGCACCGCACAGCACAGCAGAAAGCCCCCAGCCTTCCTAACAGTTGCTGGTGGGAATGACTGGAGTCAGCGATCTTTGAGACGGGCTCATTGTTTGTGAGGGAAGGCTGGGAAAAGATGCTGCCTCACATTTCTGATTACAAAAGTGGCTTCTGCTCAGGAATGAGCTGATGTTTAATATCTAGAGGCAGACAGGAGAGATGCTGTGCCAAGAAAGTATATCCTTCTCTGCAATCAGTAGGAGACATTTTGTTGACGTTATATTATCCCCGAGGTCTTACTCACATTCACAAAGAGCAGGGCCCTTAGTGCTGCTGGGCTCCCCAGCTGCAAAGTATTGCTTATGGAGATGAGGAGATAGAGAGTTTCAGTTGTGCAATCTAGACCAGGCATGGGGCAGCTTTGGGTGTCCCAATGTTGTGGGCTTCAGTTGCCAGAAGACACACTCAGAATAAGAAATGGTGAAGGACTGTCGGAAAGGTACTTCAAAACATTACAAGGAGGAACCCAGCTCCATTTTTTTCTGTCTTTGTTCCTTCTGGTTCATCTCAATATATAACCCAACCACATTGTTCTGATTTTATTTCTCCATGATTTTTCTATTTCAGTTGCTACTGGATTATATCAATTATATCCTGTATTTTTAAATCTGAGATACACTGATTCAATGTATTATTATGACTAAGTAGTATGTACACACACCTACAAATATATAATATCAAGCCTATACATACTTGAGGAGAAATACCTCACAAAGACATTACCTTTTACTCCACAGATTCTGGGCAACCTGGTCTGTTTAAGTCAGAAGCACTCAGACATCAACAATATCATTTGTGTGTGGTTGTCCTGAAAGCCTCTGTGGGGAAGTGCCAGGGGTATTGTGGTGGACAGGAAGTGATAGGGGTACCTACTGGGGGGTTGGGGGGGGGAAATCCCATACATTCCCATTACCTCTGCCTGCCTCTGTGTGTGTGTGTGTGTGAGAGAGAGAGTGAGTGAGAGAGAGAGAGTTGCTGGGGTGCACTGGAATGAGTCCCTGTATTTATTTATTTATTTAGATTTATATCACCGCCCACTCACCATGGCGACTCAGGGCAGTTTACAGTTACAAAAAAAACAAACAAAAACACACACACACAAACAGCTAAAATCCATTCCTCCATTCCTCCTCCCGGCCAGAGGTAGAGCCCAGGATTAGGAAGTGGAAGCTTCCATCTAAAAACCTTAAAACTGTTAAAATTTAAAATTAAAATCTAAAAAAGATTAAAAACAAATTAAAAACTCACCAGATGCTACAACTACTAATTTAAAAGTAGAGAAAGAGAGGGGCTCAGATCATCCAATGTGCTGGGGTCATTATACCTTCTGCACCCCATATCTGTCCCACCAGCCATGTTTTTAGATTCTTCCTAAAGGGCAGCAGCTCTGTCTGGAGACGTAGCTCCATTGGCAGGAGGTTCCATAGGCAAACCGGCAACCAGTGCAGCTCCCAAAGCAGAGGCGAGGCATGTGCATTACGGCCACACCCCATCACAACCCGGGCAGCCTCATTCTGGACCAGTTGAAGCCTCCGAATGGTCGTCAAGGGCAGCCCCATGTAGAGCGCATTACAGTAATCAAGTCTGGAGGTGACCAGAGTGTCTGTGATCATGAGCAAGGGCCAGCACACCACTGGCTGGTGCACTGAGAAGTGCAGTCTGTGGTGGACTATGTGCATAGGTGGAAAGCAGAATGCATCCTCAGCATGCAGAAGGTCCTAAGCCCAGTTCCTCACATCTTCAGTTACTAGAAAAAAAGGTACCGTAGCAGAAAGCCTTCTGCTTAAGATCTGTGGCTGCATGCCAGAGGAGGCACTTGAAGCCCTCTCTGTGCGCACCTGCGTGTTCGCCCCAGTACAAAGTTTGTCCTGCCCTTTTGCCCCGCCCTTCTGCCCAATGTGACTGCCTCTTCCCTCCCCCCAGCACAGAATTCACTTTGCCCAGCAAGAGCCATAGCCAGGATTCTAGATGTGGGTGAGTGAATATTTTTTCAGGGTGGGCAACAAAGGCTCTTTTCAATGCCTTGCCAGGGTGGGAAAACTGCTAACTCAATTAGCCCCCCTCTGACTACGGCCCTGTGCCCAGCAGCCCAAAGCAAGCACTTCCTTCCTCCCTGATTGCTGTGTTGGCCTTTTGCAATAAACAAGTGGCTCTGGGGTTGCAGTTTGGGCACTTGGACTCTAAAAGGTTTGCCATCAATGCCATAGATAGTACTGTGCTAAAATGTATTGCCTCCTGTCCCTATAATGGCCACAGTCAAAGGAACAAAAGGACGAACTTCATACTTGGCCTGGGCCACTCACACTATTGTCAGGACATGCTAGGCCTGAAGGGTAAACTCATTAACAAATGTTTAATGCCCAAATGTTTGCCTTGCATCCATCTACTAACCCTTTGCAATTTATCAGGGCAAAACTCCACAACTAAGCTGAATAACAACTAGTGATCTTCTTCTATTACCAGTTGTAAAAAGCCACATTGATTTGTATACTTATCTATTATGCTCACCAACCATTCTGTACCTGATGTGTATAAACTGATGCCATGAAGTCTCACTCTTATGTCTGATGAAGTGGACTTGATCCACAAAAGCTAACATTAAAATATAACAGTTAATCTTTAAGGTGCCACAACGTTTCTGTCTTTTTGTTTTGTTTACTCTCTGATATAGTCAAAACCTTTGCCCTTCCTTTCCTGTTGGTTGCTTATCATCTGAGACCTTATATTGTTTGACGGTTCTGAACTACTTTGACCTGATAATACAGTAGTTAGCATCTAGTGCAGTGGCTCAAGTGGCTAAGACACTGACTGGAAGGCAAAAGGTCAGCAATTCAAAATGCAAATACTGCAGGCTGGTATGAGCTCCCATCTCTGCCAGCCTAGCAGTTCGAAAGCAAGAAATTGCAAGTACTGTACTGTAAATCAATAGGGACCACTTTGGTGGGAAGGTAAACAGCATTCCGTGTACTTCGGTGTTTAGTCATGCCTGTCAAATGACCACGGAAATGTCTGCAGAAGCAGACAGCCCTGGCTCTTTGGGTATGAAACAGAGATGAGCACTGAACCCTAGAATCAGATATGACTGGCTTTCAAGCAAGGGTGACCTTTACCTTTACTAGTGCTCCTACGGCAGTCTGTACACATTCCTTTGGTTCTGGTGTTTTTGCATTAATATATTGTTAGGCTGGCTAGACAGCTCAATAAATTAGACATCTGGGTGTAGAACAGGTTGGTCTCCACCCATACATTATGAACTAGGCCCAGTCTAGACACTAAGTAACATTGCCAAAAGGGTCAACTAACAGAGTGGTGTAGGCTTGTTGTTCTATTTTCTGCAGGGAAGTGTTTATATCACAATGCACAACCTTGCATTGGTCTGCACACTCTGCCTTTCCTGGTGGCCACAATGCAAGTCATTCCTCCTGACCTTTACATTAATTCCCACACCCTCAAAGTGGTGACTGACAAACTGAGGCCTACCGCCTTGTTCTTATCCTCCCAGTGAGTCATAACAGTGAGTCAGTCAGCCTTTGGGCCATAGAGAATTTGGAAGTCTTTGAAAAGCATGGTTGGGTTTGGGTCAAAGGATTTTTCTTAACTGCCTCAAGAACGATAGATAGTGTGCTTGTGCAGAGATCACGACAATTCTCAGGTTTTTTTGCTACTGAAATAGTATGAAGGAGTGGCATAATAATTATTGCTTTTAGGAAGGAGAAAGGGGATAATTTGTACCTGTGACGAGATGTGCCGAGTCAAACTTCCCATCTCTGGCAGGAGGGAATGAATATCAAAGTGTGCAATTGTAGCATCAACATGTTACTTTTGGAGGGAGCAATAAGGACTTAACCACATCCTTCTGGCAACTAATATAATGGCTCATGGTGTTCTTACTTTATTCAGTGTCATGACTAAATGTACTCATTTTTTTTACTGTTTCTTATTTTTGGCAGAGAGGACCAAAATGCTTTCTTGGGTTTGAGTGGGTTTTCTTCATCAAATTGTAAACCACTGTCCTACTCCTTTTATAAATTGTTAATTTAAAATTTGAAGAAACCAAAATGTGTCAAGCAATCTAACAAGTAGCATCCTATTTCAATTCTGAGTTAATGTTTTAGCAGCAAGCAATGCTGTGCACAGGTCCCATACTTCCATTTGGAGGACAGCACAGATGCTTCCTGGTGGGTCCGAATTCAGCCCAGGGTGGATTTGTGCCCCATCTAGTTGTGGGTCAACCAGTAATTTCAGATTTCCAGGCTCCCATTGACCAGCACTGAAAAATCAGGGTGGCTAGAACTAATTTGTTTGTCTAGAAATATATAAATATGAAATCTGGTGACCTCACAAACCAGAAACAAAGCAGAAAAACCTACCTGATGTCATTCAGCTAGCACCAGAGTTTAGTCTACCATGCATTTTAAAAGTCTGCAATCCCCCCCCCCCATACATGATACAGTTCATGATACAGTTCATTAAAAGCTTAAAGATCCCAACTCAGTCTAACCCACTCATTTTCTCAGCTGCCCCTCAGGCATCTACACAGCTCTGCCACTTCTAAAAGGAAGAGGAGAGAAGTAGTATTGCTTTCCTCCTCCTTGTTGTGCCTTGGCTGCTATGGGAATCATAACTAGCTATGGTCTCCTTGTGGCCAAGATATTATGAGGGAGATGATGACCCCAAATTACTTGTGTATAGGCAGCTTCCCTGTGATTCCTTGTTTGTAAGAATCATGACCAGGTATCAGTTAGCTGAATTCCCAGGCTACGGCAGTAGGTAAGAAAATGATGTGCTATTTTCCCAATAATTCCTTCCCTCCTTTCCCTCTCAACTGCACCACCATTTTCCCCTCATTCCTACAATCCCTCCCTGTGGTCTGGCTCCCCCCTGCTCCCTTTTAGATGTCCAAATCACCAAGACAGTCAAGATTATTCTGGACCTTTACACTTTGCCCCATAAGTGAATCTGACCATTTTGCTTTGGTCTGGGCCCCAAACATACTGAGCTGAAATAGGCTGGTTTAGCCAGTAATTTGGTCTTTCTGCTTTTTAAAAGGTGCTTACTGGGTTGAAAGGATTTTTGCTGGAGGAACTCCGCTCAGGGGATGCCCGAATGAGGCTTCTTTAATGTTCCCAATATCTTTCCCCGCCAAAATGGTCCCTATTGATCTACTTGCAATTTCTTGCTTTTGGACTGCTAGGCTGGCAGGAGTTGGGACAGAGATGAGCACTCATTCTGTCATGCAGGATTCAGGTCTTGAACTGCCAACTTGTCAACCTTCAAGCTAACAAGATGAGCTTCTTAACCACCGAACCGCCACAGTCACTGAATTATGGTTACTTTTCTGAAATGGGTCTGGTGGACAAATTACTTTTTTCTGAGATGTAGCATAAATGACATTAAAAAGTACAATCAAAAACAACTCTCTGAACTCCATGGCTCTCAAAATTTAAGAGTCCAGTCCTCCAGCCAAATGCTATTCAGTGATATCCTTTCCAGGCTAGCCACTTTACCATTGGCAAACATGTGCCACTGTTTGTGTTAGAAAATGAATAGCAAACTCTGGCACTCTAAATATATAGCTGCCAGATTGTCAGTTTGGTCTAAGGTGACCCATGGCCAAAGAAGAGAAAACCTAGTATGAAAAAAGAAGCAAAAAGGGGTAGCATTTGTAGAAAATGTGTATATGCTAATTAATTTGTAAAGTTGCCAGTGGAGATATAGAAGCTATAATACAGCATATTGAGGAAGGGTGCCACCCGTCAACTTGTGTCTACTCAGTTTTCTACCAAGATGCTATTCACGCTTGATAAATACCCCTCTTCCCTCACTCCCCCAACACACACAAATGTGTGCTTTACATGCCTTTTCACTTCATGACAACAACAAAAATAACGTAGAGACTACACTCCAACTCTTTCAGCCATCCAGGAGACTCTCCAACTCTTTAGGGGTGTGCATTTAATTTCTGATCTTTCTGACTCAGGTTTTGTTCTTGTTCAATGTATAGAGATGCAAATGGAGGCACAAGGGATTCTTATTTTGGATCTCCCTTTGTATAATTTTTGAGGTGGGTGTAGCTGCTTAACTCCACTAGCAGCAGGAGAGCCGAACTTGGTGTCCCCAACCTACGCTGCCCACTAGGAATTAATATTCTTTCTTCTTCTTCTGTGTACCCCATTAACAATTAATAATAATAATATCCTTAGAACTGCAGAGCTGGAAGAGGGACCCTGTGGATCACTGAGCCCAACTCCTCTGAAGAAGATCCTGTGGGGAATTGGACTCCCAACCGCTAAACCACTGAGCCATCCACACATGCTGTGGGTGTCAGTGGTGTCTGGGGGCCCTTCCGGGGGGGGGGTGCCGGCGCTGGCCTCGGGCAGCACTTTTTGGTCTATGTGTGTTCCTGGACTACAATTCCCAGAAGCCTTAGCAGGAGTGGCCACCAGCATCCACCAGGGGGCGGCAAATTTGGCTTTAGCCCTGAGCGGCTGAATTCCATGCGGCCTCTACTGGTGGGTGGGTGATGGAGTGGTGGGAGCTCACCTCTCTTTTTGTTATTTGACAAAACAGTAAAAATAAATTTTAAAAAGAATGTGAACAGAGAACTAGCACTTGAAGAACAACAGAATAGTTTCCAAGTTTTTCAGCTTCACCTGAGCAACAAATGCATACAGAACAAAATGTGTTCTTAACAATTCAGTTATGAAACAAATGAGGTCTTTCATTAGGGAAATGAATACAATTCCAATTTTGGAAGAGGACACTAGCAAACCCTAACACTCTAACATCAGGCTGAGGATTTAGCCACCAGTTAGCAACTTCTATGTTGTGGACCCACACTAAGGACCCACACTGTGGACCCACACCTGATTTAGTAGTGTGATATAGTGATCAGAGTTGTGGACTGAGATACTAGTTTCCTACGTCCCATGAAACTCACTGTCTCCCTCTCAACCTCACCAGCCCTACTTGGCAGTTATTGTCAGAATATCACAAAGAAAAGTGTTAGATAATCTTCACAGTCTGGTGTAGCTAGTGTGTCCCAAAGGATTAAGGCTGAATTCTTCGAAATGCAAGCCCTCCGGAATGCTTCTTTTCTTTCTTCTTAGTCCAGCTATTGAACAAATGTTCAGGCAAAACTTTAACACAAAGAAAACTAATGTTTACTTATAAGGCTTTTGTTCAAATAAAGCTGTCAGGTAGATGGCTAACATATAATACAGCAGTTCACTTCATCTTAGTTACACAAGCAGGGAGAACAATTCTCTCGCACAAATGATGGTTATAAGAGGGTTACTGAGTTACTAGCTTTCTGAGACTAACACAGTTTGAGTCAGAAGGGAATGGGCTACACTGCAAACCCAGACTCAAAACTCAGCATATATATTCAGTTGCTTTTGGAGAGACGAAAAATTTAGCCTGCTGTTTGGCTGTTAAGATTCAGAACAGGCAGTGACTATGTTTGTTAAATGATGGTCCTTCATATCTTGATGTTAGTACAGAAAAACACAAAATATGGTAGGATTGCCTGTTGTAAGCTCAACAAAAAGGAAAGCCATGTACAGTACACTGGCATGAGCTCAGTTGAGCTAACTAATCTGTAAGTAAATATAAGAGTGTTTATGAGACTACCAAGTGCTTTGAAAGCCATGATAAAACTGTTAGGATATAGGAGTAGGTTTGCAACGAGAGCAAACCAATGACTGTATCTTTAAGACTATGCAGCTACCACAGCCAGGTGCAAGCATTGAGTGTTTGTGTCTAGCATAAATTGAGGCAACAGTCTTTGCCAGCCAGCCAGCCTGTTGTTCTCTGACTGCTTTGTTGCTGTGCTCACGTCCATCGGACCCTCGTCGTTCTTGAGGATTGTCTGGTATGTCTACTTGCCGTTTATTGCAAGATATTGGAACACATACCTCAGCCACATTGTGGTGACCTAACCAAGGACTGTTTTGGAACCGAGCTACTCCGTAGCTAGAATGAACTGGTGAATATCTTCGAAGCCGACCTTGAAGCAACAGATAAAGGTTTGGACTGCTTGTATTGCTTTATCGAAGATAAGAGCTTAATTAGCTCACATAGACTATAAGGACTTGCTGCACCACTTGGTCTGACTTCAAGACAAGTGTTAACTTGCACTTTGTGCACAACCTTTGTAAATAGTGTAAATACATATTTCCTGCAACCCAAGCCGGAGTTTGTTTTTGTCTCCTGTATCTCAACAAACACTCTCAAACCTCAGGGTGTGGCAAAAGCCAGCCACCTCCCTGCACTCTGCTATATTTTACCATTTCAAAAACAACCTCTCGATGAAGATCTCCCATACCTCCAAAAAACTATTAGAGTTCTCATAAGTTGAAAGCAATCTGATGGCTCAAAACAACAACAGAAAAGTCCTTTTCTCTTATACGAGAATTCATACATGAAAGGAAACACTCAAGCACAAATAAATCCAGCAAAACAAGTCTGACTCAAATGTTCACACAAATGCTACTGTCGGCAGTCAAACAAGCCTTTGTTTAGCATTTCAAATTATTCAGGACTGCCAGAGCTTTGCTTTAACTGAAATGGCATTTGCGAATGCATGTCACCAGAGCTCATCCAAGCAAAAAGAAGACTATGACTTAACAGACTTTCATAGGGTTTTTTGGGTGGTGGGTGGTGGTGGGGTGAGGGGGTTCATATCTGTGTCTATCTCTTCCAGGCTTATGTCCTATGCCTGTCTGAAATGAAGTCCATGAAGTCTGTTACTGGTACCAGAATAAGGTATTCAGGAGAATATATAAGAGGCAATCTGCTGGATCTGGCCAGAGGCCTCTCAAGGTTTGCATTCTGTTCACACAGTAGACAGGAAGATCCTTCTGGGATCACCCAACAAAGTAAATATAAAGGCAGAAGCATAAAATCATAAAATAATTGAGTTACAAGGGGCCTTTTAGGTCATCAAGTCCAACCCGCTGCTCAATGTAGGAAACCAAATCAAAGCAGATTGACTGATGGTTGTCTGATTCTCTCTTGAATGCCTCCAGTGTTGGAGTGCTCACCACCTCTTGAGGTAGTTTGTTCCATTGTCTTACTGCTTTAACCATTAAGACAATTTCCCTATATCTGGCTTACTTTAGTTTGAGTTCATTATTGTGCATTCTTCACTCTGGGATGATCAAGAACAGATACTGCCCTTCCTTGTTATGATTATATTTCAAATATTTGAAGAGTGCCATCATACCCCCATCTCAGTCTCCTTTTTTCCAGGCTAAACATGCCCAGTTTCTTCAGTCTTCCCTCATATGGCTTAGCTTCCATTCCTCTGATCATTCTGGTTGCCTTTCTCAGTACCTGCTCTAGTTTATTTGCATCTTTCTTAAAGTACGGTGCCCAGTATTGGACACAGTACTCTGGATGTGGTCTAACTAGTGCTGAATAGAGAGGAACTAGTATCTTTAGTTTTTGGAGACTATACTTCTATTACTGCAGCCTAAAATAGAGCTGAGGGTTGGGTTTTTTTGCAGCCATATCACACTTTTTTGCTGTCTTCCACCTTTCTTTCTTTTTTGAATGGTCTAGAGTTGTGCCTTTAGAATTTCATTTTTTTAAAGAAACTCCCATCCATCTTGGACTCCTTTTATTGAAAAGATCTCCTGCCATGCAGTTTTACCTGCCATTGTTCTGAGTTTATTGAAGTTTGATTTTCTAAATTCCAGTGTGTACGTGCAGCTATACTTCACTTTTGTTTCCTTGGAGCTCAAGAACTCAAGTAGAACACATTCACTTCCCCCCAGAGCTTGTCTTGCTGTTACTTCTTCTACCAAGTCACCTCTATTGTTTAGGATCAAATCAAGGATCACTACTCCTCTAGTTTCTTCTTCCATTTAGGAGAAAATTATCAGTCACACAAACCAGGAATTTCTTGGAAGGGCCATGTTTGGCAGAATTTGTCTTCAAACAGTATCAGGATAGTTGAACTCTAATTTGTTTGTTTCTTTGTTTATTGTATTTTTATGCTCCCATTTGGGATATTTCCCAATATGCGTGGTGCACATGCAGATTAAAAAATAACATTAAAAACCCCTCTCCATTACTACTATATGCTGTATCTTTGACATTTTTGCAATTTCTTTTTCAAAAGTTTGGTACACATTTTATCTCTATTCCTTGATTCTTAACATGTCCGTTTGCTTAACTATGAGTAGCAGAATGATAAATATCTCTAACTGGGATAGTAAATCTACATTTCTTGGGAATAAAAATTGACATCACAATGTCCTTCCACTGGCATAATTGATGCTTTATTGATGCTTTCATTTCTTCTTCCTAATTATGAATATTTTGGCTCACCCTTTTGATGTGTTTCCTTAAAAAAGCACTTGCTGTGTTCCACTGATGTTTTGCTAAACACCTTTGCAGAAGCCACTTTCATTAGCATTTTAATTATTTTCTCACCCCAGGACATCCCACTCTTCTGTTTTCTTTGCAATATGGTGAGATAATGTGTTTCTTTCAGATGAAGGCTGTACTTGGTGGTGTTGACAATAGTGATTGGCATATAGAAAAAATATCACTCAAATAGCATGGTTGGAATATTTACAGTAGTGTTAAGTATATAACTTCATGTTCACTGTCTCTGCGCCAAATGCGAACAATGGCAAATAGTTTCTGTTATCTTTCCAACAAAGGTGTGTAAGCCAGAAGCTCATTTAAAAACAAAAACCATCTTCATATGTTTCTCAGTTTTCTATATATTGCATAAAAACAGGTCTCCCTGGAGAGGGAGGTTTATTGCAGTCGTAACAAAGAAGATCCCACTTCTACATTTAGAAGTGAAGGAACCCAGATCTCAGTCTCCTCAGCAGACCATAAAGGGCACAGGATGCCCTTTATGTCACCAGTATGGGAGATATCATCAACCTGAGTCTTATACCCCTGCTGTATTCTTTAAAAGGTATTTCACTGAACCAGCTACCCTTTTGTGACCTCTCTCTCCCAAGGATCACTAACGTGAGCACTCATCTAGCTTCTGCTTAAAGGCTTGCTGCTCTACTGCTAAGTATGGTAGATGACTGAATAGGGGGGAAATGAGGGAGGACTTGGTAGAAAGAGTGGAGGAAATTTTCAGTCTGCCTTGTTTCCAGCTTGTTAAGGTAATTCTGCTCTGGCCATCCAGATTCTTGGGAGGTACAGTTAGGGCAGAGCTACCCTTAACAAGCTGGAAACAAGGCAGACTGAGATCTCCCTCCTCTCTCTGTGCTCTTTTTTCCTCTTTGGTTCCCTTACTTTCCTACTTTGAGAACAGACTGGACTGAATAAGCTCTGATTCACAACAGCTCTTTGTAAAAAGTTCATATCCCTCAAAGGTATAGAGCATATAAGCTTTAAATTTACATTTATGGTAAACAATTTTAATTTTAATTTTAATTTTAATTTTAATTTTAATTTTAATTTTAATTTTAATTTTAATATCTACTAAATGGGAAAAGAAACAAGCTAATAGTTCGTTACTGTATCATAAAACCAGGATGGAATATAAAAAAGTTACATTTATAGATTTCCATTAGTTCAAATCTTGATGTTTTTTCACAGAATTTCATTCTTGTGTAAGCAAAGTAAACCAGAACATCTGAACAAGCAACAGTGCGCTTTTGTTCTCATGCCCTGCTTGTGGCCTTCTGATGGGCTCTTGTGAGAACAGAATGCTAAACTGGCTTTTGGCCTTACAAGGTTTTGTTCTAATTCAGCACTGATCTACTTATGTTCCTTTGTTCCAAAACCACAACATAATGTCTGGTAGTGAACACGTTCTATACCATGTTCATCTCTACTAAAAGTAAAGCACAGTTCATGTGTTGTGCACACCAGCACATGACAAATTGTCCCCACTAGCCATAGTCTACCAGTAAGAAAAAGGAATGGGCAGCAACTCTGACTTTTCTTTCTATCTTTCTTTTTAGCAGCAGATTTATTTGGCTGGCATTTTACTGTTAAATCCCACTGTTTTCTTACTGCAAAGCATATGTGGCTTTGAGTTGTTTCATTTTCTTTTGGAAAAACTGAGCAATTACAATAAGGAAACAAAGTACAGTTGTACCTCACTTAAAGAGCATAATGCGTTCCACAGGATTGCTCTTTAAGCGAGTTTGCTCTTTAAGCAAAACACCATTGTAAATGACTGATTGTGGGGGGGATTGCAAACCAAGATTTATTTGTTAAGCGAGTTTTTGGTTGGTTTTATTTGTTAAGCGAAGTGAACATTCAGATAAAATTCTGCTCTTTAAGCGAGTTACTCTTTAAGCGAAGCACTCTTTATGCGAGGTTTGACTGTACACAGAACACCAATATACAGTCAAACATTAAGCGCCTCGCTTAAAGAGTAACTCACTTAAAGAGCAGAATTTTCTCTGAATGTTCACTTCGCTTAACAAATAAAGCCAATCAAAAATTTGCTTAACAAATAAATCGGGGTTCGCAATCCCCCCCACCAGAAGTCAAATTGGTCACTTACAATGGTGTTTCGCTTAAAGAGCAAACTCACTTAAAGAGCAATCCTGTGGAAAGCATTATGCTCTTTAAGGAGGCACAACTGTATGATCAATCAGTGTATGATTGGTGTATAATTCCACTTTATTGTCAATTTTAACTTTTTACTATACTGTATTTTCACTCTTAGGTACTGTGAGCAAGTTAAAGGCTTTCTAAAGGAGAAGTCATTTCTAAAAAGTAGAATTCTCTTTGGTGTCCAGCCCTGTGCATCGATATGAAATTGTTCTCTGGGTGGATGGGTGGGGTGTAGCTTCAAATCTTTTGAAACAAGAGCTAAAATCCTCAGCAAGCTTATTTGAACCAAGTCCCTTGGCTTTTGGAGACCTCAATTCTGTGTAAACATGCTGAGGATCATGGTGAAATTCTTACTGTTGAACCATATAAAGGAGGTTCAAACAAAAATGAACTTCTTGTTCAATCTTCTCATAGAATAACAGAATATGATACAGTATGCGGAATTAGTGATTATTGTGGTTGTTTTCTCATATCTCTCTTTTTAAAAAATTATAAATTGCTCTTCAGCAATGATGGATTCCAGGGAGATGTACACAACATTTCAGAAGAGCAAATTCAATATAAAAATACCTCCATACACTTACAAATTAGGAAGAGGGGGAAAATCTCCTACTATGCAACAAACAAAATTTTAACAACTAATTAACTCAAAAGGAATGAAAAGTTGAGCTTTTAATGTGGTAAGCACTGTATTCTGTTACTGGTCTGCTTTTGAATTGTTTTTAATGCACTTTAATCTTATTTGTTTGTGCTTTCCTATTATAACTGTTCCTGTTTTTGTAATAGCTTAGCTCATTTCGCTATGAGCTGGCTTGAGTCCCAGCTTTGAAAGAAAGCTGCAAAAGAAATTAAATACATTCAATAAGATTAAGTTAACCCTTTGGATAAAAAGAACTGTTTAAATGTTTAAAACAAAACGCACTGGCCAACAACTCAGAGTTCTTACTGTTATGTGCTGTCAAGTCACCTCGGACGTTTATGAATGAGAGATCTTCAAATTGTCCTGTCTTTAACAACCCTGCTCGACACCTGCAAATTATAGCCTAAGCCTTCTTTTAGGAAGGAAGCAAGCAAGATTGCAAAGGAAAATCCACAGACATTTCTACATTCAATAACACTTGGGGGAAAGGACCATTATAGGATAATTCTAAATGCAAATCCATGGCACCCAGTTGTCTAATGCTTGCAGACATTCCTAATATACTTTTAAAACCAGGCCAGATTGTGGAACTGAGGGCCAAGAGTGTTTCAGAGACATGATTCCAGCAGCCTTCTGTGATTGAGTGATCATACTTGCAAACAAAGCCTATGTTTACCTCCTGATGACCAATCACAAGATAAAGCAAGCTGGATACTGTGAAACAATCTGAGACGATCAGCCATTTCAGCACTTATACAGTAGGATTCTTTCTTCTAATGACAGGGAATCTTTAAAAAAATCTTTGGCCCTGAATATTCCCTTCCAAAAATATATTTTCTTCTCACATGCTTAGCCCCTTGTCTGGAGGACACTAAAAAGAATTAAAACAGATTAATTTGTTATAATCTGTAAGAAGACGACCCCATAGTTTAACTATTGGCATAAAACAGTTCTCAACCTTTTTTAAGATGGGGCCCGGGCCATGCTCCCTCAGAAAGCTTTGGGGGCTGGACGGCCATTTTGCCCTTCCTCCACCACATGGCACTTCCTGGTGTAGGGGGCAGTGGGGGGCACATGAAATAGTGCCATGAGCAGCATCCAGCCCACAGGCAGCAAATTGAGAATCCCTGGCATAAAGCTTTGAAGCCTTATCAGTGGAGGAAGCAAAGTATATATTGAGATCTAACTTGATTGATTAATTCATTGTATTAGTGGCTGTGGTGGGGTGGAAAATATTACTAGCTATATAGCAAAGAAAGGTTTATTTCTATTTTTGATTTTTTTTAAAGTGGGGCCTGATAATGTAAGTTCTGAGGGAAAATGATGAAAAACAGACCCAGTTGGTCTGGCAATTTTACATCCTGTTTTAAAGAACACTGGGTTTGGGCAGGTCAAGTTTAGATTTGCAATAGCCTGACAAACCATGTGGCTGCACATGATTTGAACAAGAGCAACCCTGTCTCTAAAATAACTGACTGGCTGAGAAAAGAGTAATTTGCCTCTCTCTTTGATTGTGTGAGATACCTGTCAGCTCTTTGCCTTGACTTGTTGTATATTTTACACACTTATTCTGGTAAACAAAACAAGAATCCAACTGCCTAGTGGAAAAAAGGAGAATGTACAATTCAAGATGGGGTTTCTGTATCTCCAGACGTGGTGTAGAAGAACGCTCCCCACTCTGGTGTCTGCCAGATCTTTTAATATTCACCATCCCTAACCAAATTTGTGGACTACAATCCCTATTGTAGAAACTGTAAATCACACATCTGACCAGGGATGATGGAGATCCCCAGTCTCCATGGAGAATGAAAATCACCAGGCTGGAAGACGCCAGGGTGGAAGATCTAGCTTCTATGAATGAAGCTATTTTCATTATTTATTTATTTATTTATTCCAATTTGTTACCCCGCCCCAATCAGGTAGACCCAACTCTGGGCGGCTTACAGTATAAATTAGAAAAATACATAGCTTAAAAACCACAATTCATAAGTAAGTAAAACCAGTGGGACAATCCCAACATGTCCCATATATATTAAAATTCAATTAACTATTAAAAATTAAGAATGTGGTTAATACCATACTAAAAATTAAGCTAAAAGAAATTAGACTTACAAATTACAAGAGTCTAGGAGAACGAGGGCAAGAGCAGGGAGGCAGGAGCAGGGAGGGTGGCTGTCTCATTAGATCAGCCACCCAACATGAGATCCAACATTCTTTAATCCACACACTTGCCCTGCCAGCCAGGTTTTAAGGCCCTTCCGAAAGGGCAGGAGCTCTGTCTGTAGTCGTAGCTCGATCGGCAGGAGGTTCCAGAGGGCCGGGGCGGTCACAGAGAAGGCCCTCCTCCTAGTGCTAGAGAGGTGTGCCTCTCTAGCCGATGGAATTACAAGAAAGCCTCTCCGATCCACCCTGGTGGGACGGACAGACGTTCTTGGGGTGACGCGGTCTCTAAGGTATCCTGGCCCACTACCATATAGGGCTTTAAAGGTAATAACCAGCACCTTGAATTGCACCCGGAGACATACTGGCAGCCAGTGCAGCTGCTGAAGCAGTGGTGAGGCCCGAGCATAGTGCCCGCATCCCATCACTACCCGTGCAGCCGCGTTCTGGGCCAGCTGTAGCCTCTGAATGGTCATCAAGGGCAGCTCCATGTAGAGCGGATTACAATAATCAAGTCTGGAGGTGACCAGCGCATGTGTGACCTTGAGCAAGGTGTCCCGGTGTAGGAGTGGGCGTAACTGGTGTATTACACGAAGTTGTGCAAAAGCCCTCCTGGCCACGACTGCCACATTATTATACAACTAGCTGTGACAACTTCTTACATATGGATGTAATCATCATCATTGTCTGCCATCAAATCAGTTCTGATTTTTGTGACCCTGTAAGGGTTTCCTAGGTAGATAGTATTCAGAATTGGCTTTAGCATTCCTTTTTTTTTAGGGCAGTGATGGTGAACCTTGGCACTCCATGTGTTCTTGAACTTCAATTCCCAGAAGCCCCGATGAACAGGAGTGCTGGCTTGGGCTTCTGGTAATTGAAGTCCAAGAACACCTGGACTGCCAAGGGGGTGCCCTAAAGCATTACTGCTTTAGTGGGTGCCCTGAGATAGTGCAGTTTGCTATGGCCCCACAGCTCTTCTGGAACCTTGGGCTCCAGAGCTAGTAACTCACTGAGTCATCCAGCCTGCTTGTGTATATAAATAGTCCTGTAGATTTGGTCACATTCTAGGTGGACTGGAGAACCAGAGAAGTGTAATGAATGAGGCAACAAACTAGGGTTGAGGATGCCTGGATTTAAATCTCTGCTGAGCAATGGAGATTTACTAGGGGATAGCACTGGTAAATGTAAATGTAAATGTAAATGTCACCCTTGCTTGAAAGCCAGTCATATCTGACTCTACGGTTCAGTGCTCATCACTGTTGATAGTCAAAGAATCAGTTGCTGTCTGCATTTGCAGATGTTTCTATGGACATGTGACAGGCATGACTAGACACTGGAGTGGACAGAGTGCTGTTTTCCTTCCCACTGAGGTGGTGCCTATTTATCTACTTGCAATGTCTTGCTTTCGAACTGCTAGATTGGCAGGAGTTGGGACAGATGCTCACAGGTGCTCACTCTGTTGTGCAGTACTCGGGTCTTAAACTGCTGACCTGCTAACCTTTCAGTCATCAGGTTCAGTGTCACTAAACCATCACAGCCCCGGCACTGGTAAAACTACTCCTTAAATATTTCACATACTTTGGAAACCCTGCTAGGACCTCCGTAAGTAGGAATTGATTAAATGGCATATAACATATAATGCATAAATTGCAAAAGAAATCAACCATCACATGTTCATTTTGAGCTCTCTGGCAGTGAGAACAGGCATATAATTTATCCATGGAGGAGGATAAAGTACACCACACCCATCCGTTTTGTACTTGTAAAGGTCAAGTGCCCTCTAACTGTGGCTTCAATGGGGCTATTTCCAAATAAGTATGCTTAGAACAGTTCACACAAGTGCTCTTAAGTAACAAAGCACAAAACGAGGACTTACAAGGACTTCCTTTCCATTCTAAATTATAATTTTAAAAAAGGCAGAGGAATGTGAAGAACGCATTCAACGGCTGTTGAGCAAAACCCACCTATAATCATTAAGCTCTTAGCCAATTTTCAGATCACTGACTTCCAGATCTGATTGAATGTAGGGCAGAAAGAGTGACGTTCTTTTATGGCTCCTTTCCTGCTGTCTATTGTATCTTTACGTAGATTATAGTGCTGTTACCCAAAAATTTGGACCCCAGGTACGTTTCTCTGGCAGAGGTGTTAGAAAAACCCAAGAACTTACAACGAGACAGGTAAATCGATCAAAACAAGGTGATTTATTGGGAGCACAAGCAAAGGAAAGCTATTCAAATTTATAGTCTGGCCAGACCTACAATCTAAACAGCTACCTTCCCTCAATCGTTTTGAGGAGAAACCCTCTCTCGTGATCTCTGCTCACAAAATTTGGTGAACCGAAGATGGCCCCCACCCACCTGGAGGGGGTATTTAACTATTCTATCTAAAACTAACTCTGCATGCAAGGGGAGGGGGCTGAAACCGGGCAGGAGGAAAGGCAATTAACATATTTTAATTACATGTAAACATGAAACAAAGGCAGCTCTGAGGTCAGATGCTTTAGTTACACAAAAGCGGCAGATTACAGCTATTGCTGAAAAAAAACCGGTTATAGAGAGTTTACATTAGGTCAAAGGAGCATATTTGTGGTTGACAGGAATAACCAATTGCATGTAGCGGCGGGAAAACAGTGGATTCCGGCATGAATGGAGCCTCCGGACAAAATTGCTTTAGCGTCTAGCGTGTAAACAAAGAAACAAAGAAAGATGTTAGAATCAATATGCCTTAATCATTTAGTTAATGGGAGACCTTTGAGGAGAGAAGTCACCTTTTGTTTTTCCCTTTTAATCCTCTGGCTGCGTACGTGGGAGACGGGATGTCCGCTTGTCATTTTACTTTGCTTGCTTCCCCCCCTTTTTCCTGATCAACTTTGGGGTAGTTCCCCACAGATTTTTGCTATGGTTATGCTTGGTCAGTGTTCTAATCAATGTTTAATTGAACTTTAATCAAGCCAGAGGAATGAGTCATTCAGCTTCCTTTGTGAAGGAATTTCTGCTTATCAGAAAACGTCAACAAACCACACCCTTTGGCCCAGCAGACTGAGGATGACTGAGGACAATGGAGCTAAGAACAATGGAGGCAATTAGTGACTTTTAATCTCTCCCTCCCTCTGGAAAGGCTTCCAATTATATGAATTTAAACTTTTGGCTTTTCCTTATTTCCATATGTGTGTGAGTGTTGTGATATTTATATTTTAATAAATGCTGTGATTAATTTAATGTTTTATTCCAAATTTTTTGGTATCAATCCTTCCCATTTCCTCGCAGATGGACTGGCCCTTGGACGGTCCCATCTTCAGACTGAGTGGGTTTCAGTTATGATGTACCCACTAGGTCCCTGATTACGTGGGACCTGACACAACGTTCTTAGGGATTGCAGAAGGGGCACACACACACAAATCAGGATTATAATTACAGCAATCCCAAGCCCTGCTATGAAAATGTGTTTAAGATACCCAAAGTCTGGGAGCCAGCTAGTTAGCCACCCCCACAGTGAAAACCCAGTGTCCTGTTTAATTTCAGTGGAGAGGTTGTACAGCCCATGGATGGCTTCCTCTACCTGCTTGCTGTTATCCGTCAAATTCAGGCAGCACATCCCTTTAAAATCCTCACATTTTCTGTTATGTACCAGCAGTAAATAATCAATGGACATTCTGTTTTGTAAGGTTGCATCTCGGATCTCAGCCATTTCTTGATTGATTAAATGCAAGGCTCGGCTAGTATAGTTAAGGCCTTTAACGAGCGAACATGCTAGTTTACCAATTTGCTTTTCAGCATAGACCACGAGTCCTGGTATTCCCACTAGAGAGGCGGCTAGGGCTGTGTATTCAGCAGGGGAGAAGAGGTGGAGTGCAGAGTCACAGTCAGGGGTAAGCCCATGTGTCTCTATGCTCCGTTTTGTCCTTTCCTCCCCCGTTAGCATTTCCCTTGAAGGGAGGATGACACTGAGTCTGGCTAGGGAGCAGGGGCCCCCTGTTGCCAGGGCTGGAATATATGAGTACACTTGGGTCCCGCACACCATGAACCATCCTTCAGGGAGCTTAACAAAGTTGTGCACATATGGTGCATATTCTGTATGGTTGCACTGCAATGCCTGGGAGTCAGGGGTGACATTAAAACATCTAGCCCTGCACCCTTCCCAATATACACACAGAGGGGACTTGGTCACTGTTCCCACTCTAAATTTAATCAGCTTTGGGTCTACACCTGAGACCAGGTGTCCCAGGGCTGGGGCGTTTTTGTAAGTAAGTGGGTTTCCTTTCCAACCTGGGAAAGTCACCTTTTGCAGAGGCAGAATGTCAGTGGTGATTGCTACTAAGCAAGTAGCCGCCATCTGGCCCACGGAGTTACCGGGCCTTAAACAGATGTTTGAGACATTAGCCACATGCTTTCCCAAATATTCCCAAATGTTTTCATGGGGGCTAATCTGCCGGACTGGGGAGAATTGATCTGAGCCAAATGAGGGGGTTCTGCAAACTACTAAGACTACAAATAACCATTCTAACATCTTATACATTCTACACATTTCACGCATATAAAAAGGTTTTACCTAGGGTAAGTAAAAAAAAACCAGTACGCTAGCAATACTTAAAAGAGAGAGAGAGAGAAAATAATAATAAAGACACAAGGCTACTTCTCTGTTGTTTGAGTTGGATCCTTGCGTAGGGCGGAATCCTGCCGCCTTTTAAACAAAAACTTTAATCCATCCAGGCCTTCCACAGACCAGGATTCGTCTTCTTCCTTCTTCTTCACGGGTTTTGCGCGCTGGTTTTCCGGTGCAGTTTTCCGGACAGGGAATTGTTCCTCCGGGGGTGGGGTTGGAGCACTGCGGGCTCTGGAAAAATGTATCCAAGCCACAATCCCTTCCACCTTTAAACATGAAGGGGTTGTCATAAGGACTTGGAAAGGCCCCTTCCACCGCGTTTCCGCAAAACCTGGGTCGATTGCTTTTACGTATATCCAGTCCCCAGGCTGGAACTTGTGCAGTGCAGTGCGAATGGTGTGTACCTGCTTATTAAGGAGAGACTGCAAGTTTTCTTGGAGAAGGTTAGACATGCTTTCCAAATAGTTTCTTAACTGCGTTCTAGGCACTGAGTCAACGTGCTCTCTCCCCCTGGGTAGGTCCCCCACCGGATAGGGACGACCATACATTGCCTCAAATGGGGAAATTGCCAGTTTACCTCTGGGCAGAATTCGGATCCGCAGCAATGCCTGGGGAAGCAAGTCTACCCAACCCATGCCTGTCTCCTGAATCATTTTACGGAGGTGATTCTTTATTGTCTGGTTAGCTCGCTCCACCTGCCCTGAACTTTGAGGTCTCCAGGCCGCATGTAGTGACCAGGGAATATCCAGAGCCTTTGAAACCTGCTGTGTGATCTCTGCAACGAAATGCCTTCCGTTATCAGAATTGATGCCCTGCCAAGGAATTCCAAACCTAGGGATGATTTCAAAAATGAGCTTCCTAACAACCTCCTTTGCTTGGTTGGTTCTGCAAGGGAAAGCTTCCACCCACCCTGTGAGGGAGTCAGTGAATACAAGGCAGTGTTTAAATCCCCTGTTTGGGTACATTTCGGAGAAATCTACCTGCCATCGCGCTCCAGGGAAGGAGCCTGTAGGCTGGCTTCCCCATGGCCCTTTCCGGATTCCTGTATTGGGATTGTTTTTCACACAAGTAACACACATCCTGCACACTTCTGTGGCATTTCGGGCCAGGTCTTTAACGACCGCCCATGGTTGAATGCAATTTACCAACACACCAGGGCTGGCGTGTGTGCGCCTGTGAATTTCCCTTATAATGTCTGTGCTGAGGGCTTTGGGGATGAGAATTTTCCCATCGCTAAATACCATCCACCCTTGTTCGTTTAGGGATCCCCCTTTGGAGTGGCCATAGCTTCTCTCCTTGTCAGTGTATGTGGGGTTCGTGGGGAGTTTAACTGCAGGGGCAGGGGCTGAGATAAAAGTGATCATTTCCCTGTCTATTTCACAGGAAGCCGCTTCTTTAGCCGCCTCGTCTGCGCGGCGGTTTCCCTCCCTTTGGTGGGGTTCAGTTGCCTTCCCGTGTCCCCGAATGTGGACCACAGCTACTTTGGAAGGTTCATGAACAGCCTGTAATAATTTAAGCACGAATTCTCCGTTTTTGATGGGTTCTCCGTCTGCGCTTTTAAAGTCCCTATTTCTCCACATTGTCCCGAAAACGTGCAATACACAAAAGGCATATCTGGAGTCCGTGAAAATGTTTACAGCTTTATTTGCGCCAATCTGCAAAGCCCTGGTTAGTGCAATTAGTTCTGCAATTTGGGCAGAGGTCCCTGCAGGAAGTGGGCTAGCCTCAACTGTCCCATGAAGGGTGACCACCGAATATCCAGCTTTTCGAATTCCCTGGGCTACAAAACTGCTACCATCTACATATAATTCCAAATCTGGGTTAGGCAATGGGACGTCCCCTAAGTCTGACCGGCTTGAGTATTCCAGATCAATGGTCTCCACGCAATTGTGGACCATATTAGAAGTGCCAATTTCGGGAAGCAGGGTGGCGGGGTTCAAAGCGGAGCACACCGTCAGTCTGCGTCTTGGGTTATCTAGCAGGGCCGCCTGGTACTGGGTGATGCGAGCATTGGATAGCCAGTGGTTTCCCTTTTGCTCAAGTACCGTAGCCACTGCATGGGGCACAAAAACGGACAAATCTCCCCCCAAAGTGAGCTTCTCTGCGTCCTCACACAAGGTCACCGTGGCCGCCACATGTCGCAGGCACGCCGGCCAGCCACGCGCTACTGGGTCTAGCTGTTTGGATAGGTAGGCAACTGGTCTCCGCCATGTGCCAAACCACTGAGTTAAGACACCTAGCGCCAACCCCTTGTTCTCATGGATGAACAGTTCGAATGGCTTTTCCGGGTTGGGCAGTCCCAGTGCGGGAGTTTCGAGTAAGCTTTTCTTAAGGGTTTGAAAAGCCCGCCGCATTTCTGGTGTCGCCTCTACCCGTTCCCCTGTTCCCTTTAAACCTTCAAAGAGTGGTTTTGCAATTTGGGCAAAGTTAGCGATCCAAACTCTGCAATAGCCACACATCCCTAGAAAACTTCTCCATTGCCTTTTTGTCTCGGGCAGGGGTACCTGGCAAATCGCCTCTTTTCGTTCGTTACTGATTTTGCGTTGTCCCTGGGAAATTAGGAATCCCAGGTACAAGACTTCCTCTCTGGCAATTTGGGATTTTTCCTTGGTTACCCTATAACCTTCCTCACCCAAGGAATTCAGCAAATGGATGGTGGCCAGTTTACAGTTTTCTACTCCCACACTTGAAATCAGCAGGTCATCTACGTAATTTATGACTTTGGCAGGGACCGGACATTGCCAATTTCGAAGGAATTTACTTAGGGCCTCCCCAAATAAAGTGGGTGACAGTTTGAAACCCTGAGGCAAGACTCCCCAGGCGAAACGGTTGGCGGGCACCTCATTTTCCCCTGGAGGGGGGTCCCATGTAAAGGCGAAGAATTCCTGACATTCGGGCGCAAGCGGTATAGAGTAAAATGCGTCCTTCAAATCAATTACAGTGAAGCGATCGTGATGGGCTGGGATCAAAGTGATCAGATTGTAAGGGTTTGGGACAATGGGAGAAATGTCCTGGACCGCATCATTAACTGCGCGGAGATCGTGAATCAGCCGGTATTTGCCAGTGTCCCCCTTTGGAACTCCCATGATTGGAGTGTTGAATGGGGACTGGCAGGGGTATATTAGACCCCTTTCCAGAAGTATTTTTAGCACGGGGATCAGTCCTCTTTTGGTCTCTACCTTCAGAGGATACTGTTTTATGAACACTGGTCCCCTTCCTGGTTTTAATTTAACCAAAACTGGCTTTGCGCTTTTGGAGCGGCCAGGTCCGCTTCCGTCTGCCCATACTGTTGGCCGGACAGATCGGGAAATCTCATCGAGTAGGGGGTCCGCAGTTAACGCAAGCACAGCCCCTAGAACAAACAATTTTGCTTGTGGGGTAGCAAAAGTTACCTTGCACCCCTGTTCAGAGAATTCAAGTTTTGCGCCTAATTTCTGGAGCAGATCCCTGCCCAGAAGGTTCGCAGGACAGTTGGCCAGATGCAGGAAGGAATGAGTTAATTCCTGTCCTGCCACACTGATTGTGACTGGGGGCAAAACGGGGGCCTTTTCTAGCTGCCCAGATGCCCCTACTACTGCTTTGGTCTTCCCAGGGAGTTGTTTTATGCAGGGAGGGGGTTTCTGTAGCACAGAAAAGGTGGCCCCTGAGTCTAACAGAAACGGGACTTGTGTGTTTCCCACCCTTAATTCCAGTATGGGATCGCCGGGTGGTAAGTTAAAAGCAGACCCCGGACCCTGTCAATCGTCCCTATCGCTGTCTCCATCCTCCAAAAGCATTTCTAGGGCAACCCTCTCCCTGGTCGGATGTTGCCCCTGGTGTCTCTGGTACCTGCCCTCCTGTGTCACTTGCCCTCGTGGGGGGGGGCGGTGGCGGCCCTGTGTGGGGGCAGCTTTTGGCCCAATGCCCAACTTCCCCGCAATTACGACACGGGAAAGTCTGTTGAGGCGGTCCCCTGGGTCTAGTTTGGTGTCGCGGGCCTCCAGTGTGTGGGCCGGATGGGTTGTTGGGTTCCCGTGCGCAGCCAGGAGGCTGGGGGTAAGGGTTCGGGCCCCACCCTCGGCCCTTAGGGGGCTGGTATTGGGGATAAGGACCCCACGCCCCTTGGGGTGGCCCGACGGGTGGTTGGTTGGAAAAATTGTTCTGTGGTGGAGGCCAGTATCCCTGCGGTCTGGTGAGTTCCTGCAATGCTGCCACCAAGACTTTCTGGTCCTTGTGCCTTTCTCTGGCTTTCTCCTTCTTAACATCTTCCTCCCTGTTGTTGTAAACCCTGAATGCTGTATCGATCAGTCTCTGCATGGGGCATTCTAGTGGGGACTCTACGCTGGTTAATTTTCTTTTGATGTCGGGCATGGAGTTGGCCACGAAGAGGCTAGTCACCAGCGTTTTGCACACTGGCGACTCTGGGTCCTGGCCCAGGTACTTCCGTACCGCCTCGTGCAGCCTTTCCAGGAACGCAGTGGGGGTCTCCGTGGGTCCTTGTCGAACCTCGTAGACCTTCCCCATCGCGTATTGTTGGGGGGCTCCATTTCGAATTCCTTCGAGAATGCACTCCCTGAACCTGGCAAGATGGGTTTTGGCTGCTTCGTCGTGGCCCACCCTTGCATCCCATTCTGGCCTCTGGGAGGGGACCACATTCTCGGGGACCAAAGGGTTGGCTGCATCTTGGGGATTTTGCAGCCTCGAAGCATGCTTCAAGGCAGCGGTCCTGATCATCCTATTTTCTTCAGTTGTGAACAATGTGTTCAGCAACTGCTGGACATCCACCCAGTTGGGGTTGTGGGTGTTGAAGATGCTCTCTACTTCTTTGGCTACTGCTAGGGGGTGCTCCAAATAGGAGGGACACGATCTCTTCCAGTTGAGGAGATCGGTCGAAGAAAATGGCACATAGACGAAACCTGTCCTTTGTTCGCCAGCGGCCGTGACAACTAACTGTTCTCTTAGGGGGAGCACCATGCGGGGGGGATTCCCCTCGGCTGAGCTCGCCGCCTGTGATCTAGTGACACGTTGATCATCCCTTCCCAGCCCTCCAGCTGGGAGAGGGGGCAACGAACTATGTCTCCTTCCCTTATATCGCGTCTCGTACCGGGAATCACCCGAGCCTAGAGACTAATTTAACCCTGGTCTCACGGGATGACTACCTCCGGTCTTGACCAGGTCAACCAATCCGCCACGGGCGCTCAGTCAATTACTCTGGCACCCTGTGCTTCTGTGAGATTCCTCAACGGGAGCGACCCGGCTATTGGAACTCAGCCCAAACCGTAAAGACCCCAGCGGCAGGTGATGAATCTGCTCACTGGACCCTGAAACTTAAACTAAAGACGCTCACGGGATGGACAATTCCCGGTCTTGCTTTTCTAGTGGTGGCGAAACTCACTAGTGCCCAATCTCTTGTGCAGTTCAGGTTTGTCAAACCGTATCTACTGCACCATGGGGGTGGGACTTTAACCCACAATCCCTAGTACCCGAGCTGCCACTCGGTGGGAAGTCTAGTTCAGTAGGCTTTTTCTTTCTATTAAGTCCAAATGGCTATTCTGTAAAAAACAAACTAAAAAAACAAACGATTGAACTATCTTGGCAAGAATTTCAAAGGGACCCCAAAATCAAAATTATACATTACCGATCCTGAAGTTTTCAGTTGTAGAGACGAAATGCCGATGAGTCTCTCAAAGTCTGATTGAAGATTTCAAGTAGGAGGTTGTTTTGGATCTTCTCTTCCTCACTTTGTGTCCTGCACCTCTTAAGGAGGTTGCAGGAGCCAGAGGCTTCCCGGCCAACGCACCAATTTTGTTACCCAAAAATTTGGACCCCAGGTACGTTTCTCTGGCAGAGGTGTTAGAAAAACCCAAGAACTTACAACGAGACAGGTAAATCGATCAAAACAAGGTGATTTATTGGGAGCACAAGCAAAGGAAAGCTATTCAAATTTATAGTCTGGCCAGACCTACAATCTAAACAGCTACCTTCCCTCAATCGTTTTGAGGAGAAACCCTCTCTCGTGATCTCTGCTCACAAAATTTGGTGAACCGAAGATGGCCCCCACCCACCTGGAGGGGGTATTTAACTATTCTATCTAAAACTAACTCTGCATGCAAGGGGAGGGGGCTGAAACCGGGCAGGAGGAAAGGCAATTAACATATTTTAATTACATGTAAACATGAAACAAAGGCAGCTCTGAGGTCAGATGCTTTAGTTACACAAAAGCGGCAGATTACAGCTATTGCTGAAAAAAAACCGGTTATAGAGAGTTTACATTAGGTCAAAGGAGCATATTTGTGGTTGACAGGAATAACCAATTGCATGTAGCGGCGGGAAAACAGTGGATTCCGGCATGAATGGAGCCTCCGGACAAAATTGCTTTAGCGTCTAGCGTGTAAACAAAGAAACAAAGAAAGATGTTAGAATCAATATGCCTTAATCATTTAGTTAATGGGAGACCTTTGAGGAGAGAAGTCACCTTTTGGTTTTCCCTTTTAATCCTCTGGCTGCGTACGTGGGAGACGGGATGTCCGCTTGTCATTTTACTTTGCTTGCTTCCCCCCCTTTTTCCTGATCAACTTTGGGGTAGTTCCCCACAGATTTTTGCTATGGTTATGCTTGGTCAGTGTTCTAATCAATGTTTAATTGAACTTTAATCAAGCCAGAGGAATGAGTCATTCAGCTTCCTTTGTGAAGGAATTTCTGCTTATCAGAAAACGTCAACAAACCACACCCTTTGGCCCAGCAGACTGAGGATGACTGAGGACAATGGAGCTAAGAACAATGGAGGCAATTAGTGACTTTTAATCTCTCCCTCCCTCTGGAAAGGCTTCCAATTATATGAATTTAAACTTTTGGCTTTTCCTTATTTCCATATGTGTGTGAGTGTTGTGATATTTATATTTTAATAAATGCTGTGATTAATTTAATGTTTTATTCCAAATTTTTTGGTATCAGTGCCATTACACCTGTGCTTATGCATCTTCATTTTGAACATTGATGTAAGTAGAAATACAGAAAAAGTTAGTGTTTTATTGCAAAAATTAATGAATAGCCATGAGAAACAAATACTTCAGTCACACTTTTGTTCTTACAAAGGATTCATTCCCCATCCCTTTGGCAGGCTAAGTAAAATATTCTACTGCATCTTGAATACGGGAAGGATGATAGTTAGATTGCCTTTCAACATGACCATCCTAGTTGAAAATATTCTGGTCTCTATTAATTCTCAGATCTTTTAATCATATGAAGTAATGAAAAAATAACTGGATGCAATCTATATGGGAGCAGGATGAGGAACAAATAAACATTTGGTTTCTGACTATTTAAGTTATCTCTAAGGAGATACTTTTTCATACAGTGTATTGTCAACACCAAAGAATGTAGAGACGGCCACCAATCAAATTAAAGGATGCACTTAGTATGTCATTAGACGTGGAGTTGTCTTAAGTGGTAAAATAAATTTGTTTATCCTAGCACAAGCTTTCTTACTACACATGTTGCAGATTACTTTGTGATTGGTCATTCGGCTACCTTTGCAATTCTGATCACTCAGGCACAGTGCGAGCAACAACTTCTGTCCCCTGACAGAATGTGTTATAATAGGGAGAAATACATATTTCCCTTAAAAGGTACTTTGACCCTTGATGTATTTTAAAGGGATTTTAAAAAAAAATCATAAAGAATAAGGCTGTCATGTTACCTCTAACTCAGTGGTTCCCAATGTGGGGCCCATGCCCCACAGGGGGACTTCAATTTCCAGAAGCCTAAGTCAGTACATTGGCTGATCAGTGTTTTGGGGAATTGACTGAGGCATCTGGGAATTGAAGTCCAAAAACCAAAGGTTGGGAAATGCTTTTCTAGATTCCTAAGTAGCCCACCTCTGAATGCTATTTGTAGGGAGACAATATTAGAAATATCTGTTATGCTCATGTATTGCTCAGGAGATTTCTGTAGACATCTGGTGTGCAGGTGATTGGAAAAAGGATGTTAAACTAGATGGCATTTCATCAGGACTCATCTTATGTTCTGTTGAAATGTACTGGGGAGGGGGCAATATTGCCCTGGTTGAAGAAGACTAAAGTCCAACTCTCTTTTGAAAACTTGCTCAGTAAAGCTGGCTTCTCAGAAATTTGGGTCCAAATCTTACCTTTTTCTGGTGCAGAGTAGACTTAGCAGGCAATGAAACATACATATGTGTTATCTTACCCAGCATCCTTTGATTCATTGAGTTGGAGTAGGATGGGACTAACCTTCAGAGTTAGGCTTTAGTCATTGTATCTGTCTGTTTTCCAAATCATGGGTTGGATCTAGACTTATCCTGAGAGGAGACTCATGGAAATATATTAGTCATGCCCTATATAAATGCTTTTCATTTCACTAAGTCTATTGGAAGCATGGATAATATAAATTCCAATCCATGGCTGTGACACATTTACCCATGTGATCCTCCAGCTCTCCTTACTCAACAAGGGATATCCAATGGTGGGCTCAAAAAAATTTACTAACACACTGTGGGCGTGGTATGATGGGCATGTTGCGCCCGAATTAGGACTACTTTATTTCAAAACTTGAATGGGCGGAGCCAGTCAGAAATTTTGCTACCAGTTCTGGTGAACTGGTGCGAGCCTGCTGATGCCCACCACTGGGGCTATCCCTATTTTGAATAATAATTGTGTGCCATCAAATCTATTCTGGCTTATGGCAACCTTTTACAGGGTTTCTTGGAAAACAATACACAGAACTGGTTTACCATTCCCTTTTTCTGGAAGCATACTTTGCAGCCTGCCCACTCAAGACCAAACAAGCTACAGTCAAACCTCACATAAAGAGCGCCTCACTTAAAGAGTAAATCACTTAAAGAGCAGAATTTTCTCTGAATATTTGCTTCGCTTAACAAATGAAACCAACCAAAAACTCGCTTAACAAATAAATCGGGGATCGGAATCCCCCCCCCCCACAATTGGTCATTTACAATGATGTTTCGCTTAAAGAGCAAACTCGCTTAAAGAGCAATCCTGTGGAACGCATTATGCTCTTTAAATGAGGTATAACTGTACTTCTTCTCTTGGGATGGACAATGGGGAACTGAATACCCAACTTCTGGTTCCATAGCCAGACATCTAACTCATTAAGCTATCCAGCTAGCTGTCCCTTTTAAGGTCTTTGGTAAATCACAATTTCTGCTTTGATCTAATTTCACTCTGTGGGAGTGTTTTTTATAGTGTATTTCTAGGAGGATGTGGTTTTTGTGGCAACTTTTATATTAATAATAATTTAATAATTTCATGTCAGAAATTATTCTGGGTTGAAAGGATTTTTGCTGGAGAAACTCTGCTCAGGGGACACCCAATTGAGGCTCCTTTCATGTCCCCAAGATCTTTTCCCACCAAAGTGGTCCCTATTTACATACTTGCAATTTCTTGCTTTTGAACTGCTAGGTTGGCAGGAGCTGGGACATGCAGTACCCGGATCTCGAACTGCTGCCTTGCCAGCCTTCCAGCTAACAAGGCAAGTTTCTTAACCACTGAGCCACTGCAGCCCCAACTTTTATATTGTGACTATTGTGACTATTATTTACGAATACTGCAGCTCCTCTGGTTGCTTAGTGGTTAAGACACTGAGCTGGAGACTGGAAGGTCAGGTTTCGATACCCGAGAGCTGGACTTGGGGACATGAAAGGAACCTCCTTCAGGCATCCCCTGAGTGGAGTTTCTCCAGCAAAAATCCTTTCAACCCTGAGTAATCTCTAACACAAAATTATTATTATTAATGAATACTGTACTGTAGTTTTACCTTTTACTTCTGCCACCTTGTGAACGCTTGAATCCCCCCCCCCCCCATGGATGACCTACAGTGGCAATTATGCCATGGAACCTGCTTTTTACCCTTTAGTTTTGACACCTCTAGCAGCTCTATTCCCAGGGCTTGTAGACTTGCATTTTAAAAAGAACTCATCACATTATTCATTACCTTTCAGCAGCCAGGTTGAGTCTTATCATTTTCATGTTTACCTTTTTGCATTGCTCAGTGTTGACATGTTGCATTCTCACTACCGAGAGATATAAAAATTACAGGAAAATATTCTCAAATCCCTTCTAGTGTCCAATCCTGACACAGCATTCTGACAGTAGTTATGAAAATGTAGTATACAAAAACACACATTTTTCTTGCCACTTCAGTTGATGAGGGAACGGGCATAAAACCTGGACAATTCCTGTTGCAGTGCCTCTAAAATGTCTTTAAATGCCCTTCAAAACCAATTTTGGAACTAAGTGTTGCTCATTACACATAAGTAGCTTTGGTGTTATTGATTACACCTACAAAGTAACCTTGTAAGTGGTAGTTACTTTTTGCTGAAATTTAACTGCTTATACTGAGCTCCTGTCTTTGTCCCAGCTCCTGCCAACCTAGCAGTTCGAAAGCAAGAAATTGCAAGTAGATAAACAGGGACCACTTCGGTGGGAAGGTAAACAGCATTCTATGCCCTCCTATATCTAGACATGCCTGCCACATGACCATGGAAATGTCTGCAAGAGCAGTCAGCACTGGCTCTTCAGCTTTGAAACAGAGATGAGCACTGAAACCTAAAGTCAGATACGACTGACTTTAGAGCAAGGGAAAACTTTACCTTTACCTAATGTTACCTTTAAATAGTTTACTTCAAGCAATGCAATGAAATGAGTTTCTCTTTAAGGAAGGTAGATCTGTGAGCCACTTTTAGCATGCAGCACATGTTTAATTTAAGAGAGAGCCTTACAGAGCAACTCTTTCTCCTTTGAGAGAGTGTGTGGGCTCCTCAAAGATCCCAGCTGTTTGTGAAACTCTAGTCCAGAGGTGGTCAAACTTTTTACACCATGGGCCTGACCACGCCACTGGACAGCTGATTGGGCCAGTCATGTTGTTCCTCCCACCAGAAGCGGAAGTAAAACACGCTCACACATGCACAAATACTGCTGTAAAATGCATCCATGGCTGTCATAAACATGGAACATTATCATCCAAGTCATCCAGCCCATGCTGCCTGTGCTGCTACTGGAAGCAGATGCACCCCATGCATGAGTAAACATGCTCATGCATGTGCAAACACCATGGTGTGCATCCACTTCCAGTAGCGGTGCAGGCAGCGCGGGCTGGATGATTTGGATATTAATGTTCCATGTTTTTGACAGCTGTGGATGCATTTTACGGCAGTATTTGTGCATGTGCGAACGTGTTTTACTTCCGCTTCTGGTGGGAGGAACCACATGATTGGCTGGATGATTTGGCAGTGTTCTCCGGATTCTGCCCACAGACTGTTTGGCTAGCCCTGCTCTAGTCAGTCAAAGGTGTATAGTTGCTTTTGATTCTTTTTAAATTTCTAAAGAGGCTTTTAAAAAATCTTATGGTATATACTCAAGTATTCTACCGAGTAGGGCGGTATATAAATTGAATTATTATTATTATTATTATTATTATTATTATTATTATTATTATTATTATTATTATTATTATTATTATTATTATTATTAATTTAATAATAATAATAATAATAATAATAATAATAATAATAATAATAATAATAATAATAATAATAATAATAATAATAATAATAATAATAATAATAATCTGAGTTTTTTAGCGCCAAAAATGAGCCCCCAAAAAAGGGACTCAGCTTATACTTGGGCCAATGACCACAAGGGTCCCAGAACCATATTGGATTGAGATGTGCCAAGAATTTAATTAATTTTACCATATTTTCATGTATTTTGATTATAGAAACTCACTAGCAGTTGCTGCATTTCCCACCCTTGGCTTATACTCGGGTCAATCTATTTTCCTGGGTTTTCAGGTCAAAATTAGGTATCTCGGCTGTAAGGGTGTAAAAACCTGGCTGGCAGGTCAGGCCTGGGGTACCGGAGGCACAACGACCTCAGCCTGCTGGCTGGTTTGACCCCTGCTCCCTTTAGTTCTTAAGTTTTTAAATCATACAAAGTTTTAGTCATAGTTTTAATTGGTTTTAACTGTGGATTTTGAGAGCTTTTAGAATTTTAACCTGTATTGTTTTGATGTTTTTTGGGATTTGTTAAACTGCCCTGGGTCGCCTTCGGTGAGGAGGGCGGTATAGAAATTTAAATAAATAAATAAATAAATAAATAAATAAATATTATACTTAAGTATATATGGCATCTTAAATTGTTCAATAAATATGCTGCCTCAGCATTGATGCCACTTTCTCCTTGTAGTTTAAAAGTAATAAAAATCCTAAAAAAGGCTTTAAGAAAAAAGTTATGTTTCAAATTAGAATCCCCCTCCCCCCCATTTAGAAAACTCATGCCACAAATTAACCTCCTCCTAACTCAAAACATAATGCTCCTTGTTTTGTATCTTTCATGTCCACCCTGGGATGCCTATTAGCCACTCATTGCAGTAACATCTTGTGGATTTCAGCCGCCCGGAGCTTAAGCCAAATTTGCTGCCCCCTTGTGGATGCCAGTGCCCACTCTCACTAGGGCTTATGGGAATTGTAGTCCAAGAAAACCCATAGCCCAAAAAGTGCCGCCCGGGGTGTGGGTGGGCCGTCCCCCCCACGAGACACCACTGACTCATTATACCCATAAATACATCACTAGTGGGCAGGAAATGAAATGAAAGACTCACTCTGATGGCCTCATCATCTGCAAACCTCAGGTGTTCAGTCCTCAGTTTCATTATGAGTGACAACATACAGTAAAACATCGGATAACGCTAAAACTTGGTTCCTCAAGTCTTGGTGTTATCCGATTTTTAGTGTTATCCGATGCATGTTAAAATCCTATGGGATGGATCAGATAACGTTAAAGCTCCATAGAGATACATTGTAACCGCACAGGCTTTAGCGGTTGTTATCCGATGCATCCCATAGGACCTTAACGTTATTTGATCCAATTCTCCTCCCCAGATTACTTAACGTTATGCGATTTTAGCGTTATCCGATCCAATCGCTATCCGGTGTTTTACTGTACTTCTGTTTGGAAGGGAGACATTGACCTATGGTCTGAATTCTGTAAATCTTTGGAAAACAGTTTCAGTCTTAACTTTTTTGAAGTTTAGACCAAAGCTTCTCTTTCTCTCTTTTGGGAATTTATTTTCCTCTCCTTTTTTCTCCATTCTCCGTTGCTGGAGGTGTCCTTCAAGAAGCCACCCCTCTTCCAGACTCCCTCCCTGAGCCACCTGCTGATCTGCAGATCTTCCAGTCATCAAGTTCAGCGCCTTAATCTCTAAGCCACCACAGTGCTGAGTTGTGATTTATTTATGATTTGTGACTGTGGCTGCCAGGTCTTAGGCTTTGGCCTTGAAACTCAGGATTTGGATTCATTCACCAGGTACCTGGCCTCAGTCCTGAAATATCAGGGAACAAGATACTGGCTGTCTGGCAAACCTGAGATGGTCTGAGGGTTCATTGTGATTTGCTGCAGAGTCACCTTGAGAGTTGCCAGTGAATCCAAACAAACTAAAGAGCCAGTGTGATGTAATGTTACATGACTATGTTGCTTTGAAAACCAAACATGCTGGATCTGTACAAGTTCTAGAATTAATCTGGAGTCACAGCGTGTATCTCATACTCTTAGTGCTGGAACTAATATTGATACACATATGCTGGCAAGTGATTTACCATGAGATCCATTATGACTAGAGAAAGACAGTCAGGGTGAGGCTCTAGAGACATTGGTTCAAATCTCTACTCAGCCATGGAAACTCCTTTGAGGGGTGGCACTGGTAAAAATCACTCCTTATATTATATACTTTGAAAACCATAACAGGGTCACCATAAAATGAAGCACATTGATGGTATATCATCTATACTACTACCACCACTGAATGCAGTGGCATCGCGTAGGGGGGGCAGGGCCCCCCCACCCCCGGTTGGCACTTTTTGGTGTCTGGGTGTTCTTGGACTACAATTCCTAGAAGCCCTAGCGGGAGCGGGAACCAACGTCCACCAGGGTGCGGCAAATTTGGCTTAAGCCCCAGGCGGCTGAAATCCACGCGACGTTACAAATGGCTTCTGGTGCTAACTTCCTGCGACCCATAGCTGCCTTCTGCCAGCAGATCTCTCCTGTTAGACTTCAGAGGCAGGTCTTTGGTAGCCATACTTTCCTTTTAAATTCATTATTGTGCCTCAATATTGTCTGCCTAGCTCACACTCACACCATTTGTGCAGTTGTTCATAAAAAGTCTCAACCCCCCCCCCCCATCCCAATAATAACATGAGGACAAGTACTTTGATCTCAGGTTTTGGAACTGAAATCTTAGGAATGGGATGCCACTTACCTGGCAACCCTGTTTGGGACGATATTGGAACAAGCTATATTTGTCACTTTCCACATAGCTTTGGGAGTGGCACCAAAAGCTATAGATGTGTATTGTCTTATCTAAAACTAAAAATAACTCCAGGAAGCGTTCTGTCCTGAACCACCCACTCCACCCTAAGTTTGTAAGAAAGAAGAAAGAAAGGCATGGCACAATTGGTCTTTGTATCTAAGAAACCTTGCTTTCTTATCAGACCTGCGTATCTTAGAACTTTTACACTTGGAAACAGATCTCGAATTGGAACCCATTCTTTGTTTCATTTTGAAACAAATGCAAGCTGCTGGCTTTAAAGAATAGCAAAGACTGAACTCTTTTCTTAGGGAACCTTACAGTAAAAACAGCAATAAAGTAATCAGAATTTCAGTCACATCATTTTTTAAAAAGGCAATAATTTTATCTGCAGGAAAGGGAACAGCATAATAGCAGATAGACTGCCAGCTCACCAAGTACTAGGACCTATCCTGGAGATTAAGAAATGAGTCATTAACTCTGCTATAAATCCAAGGACAATAAGTGCTCCTAAATAGAAACTGGAATATGTTTTGGAGTGGGAGTATAACTCCTTCATTCAACAGGTTGCAATCCATGTTGTGGGACTACAATCCCATCAACCTTTGCTAGCATAGTGGAGGAGTTATAGGACCTGCAGTCAGGCAACATCTGGAAGATTGTACTTTCCCTATCCCTGGTGTAAAGTGTTTGAAATCTAAGCAGGAAACAATTCCACTCTGTTCTTATATGAAAAGCTTGCAAGAAGTTATGGTAGAAGTTTTCAACTGCAAAATAATAATAATAATTGACAGCCTACTGGAGAACTCAGTGAGCTGGAGCCCTAGCTGCTGAGCTGAAAGTTGGGAGTTGGATTCTCCCTGTGCCTCCAGGGAGAAAAAGCCAGCCTATGTATCCTTGATCAAACTGCATCGTCTCAGACAGCCTATAGAAAAAAGGGAAGTGGCATATCACTTTTGAGCACTGTAGAACAACCCAGCAAGGGGCACCATCATTTGGAATCAATTTAATGTCATCTTAGTCATCACTGAATACGATCAGATTTTTTAATATTAGCTTTAAAAAGATTCTGCATAAAGTTTGTAAGCTGGTATATTATTAGGCAAGCAAAATTAAAACCAGAAAAAAAGAAAGAGGAAAATAATAATAATTAGAAGTTTCTTTTTCTGATTTTATTCCATTCATTTATGCCACAAAAGACAAACATCCAAAAAGTTCTTTTCTTGGAGTACAGCTGCTAGAGTCAGACTTTCCCACCAAGTGTAGACATAGCTTGGATCTTATTGTATCCCCTCCCCGGGTGGTGGGGGTGAAATTCTTCCAGGTTCTGATGATGGAAAATCACTTCCTAGTTAAGGGCAGTATTTCCCTGGGAGAATCTTTCAGGGGCTGCCTACCTGGCCAAAGGCTGATTCCCAAGCGGGTGGGTCTTCCTTTTCTTCTCTCCCTTCCCCCACCTTCCTGGCCCTTCCTCCATAGCCAGGACCAAAATTGGGCAAGGCTACCCTGCATCTCTCTCTTTGCAGAACCCACTTCTTTCTTCCACAGTTCTCTGCCAAAAAGTGCAAATGGAGATTCAAGGGAAATATATGTTGTTTATCCATCCATACGTATCCATCCTAAATCCTTCAAAAACACTGTTTGTGAAACTCAGATAGACTGGCATGTTTTACAATTTTGTTGTTGTTGTTGTTGTTCAGTCGCACAGTCGATTCCGACCCTCTGCGACCCTATGGACCACTGTCCGCCAAGCACTTCTGTCTTCCACTATCTTCCTCAACTCGCTCAGCTCTGTGTCCATTGCGTCCACAATACCATCTAACCATCTCATTTTTGGCCACCCTCTTTTTCTTTTGCCCTCCACCTTTCCCAGCATCAAGGCTTTCTCAAGCGAATCCTCTCTTCTCATTTGATGTCCAAAGTACCTTAGCTTCATCTTTACAATTTGACCTTCTAAGCCGCAGTCAGGGTTGATTTCTTCTAAGATTGACCTGTTTGTTCTCCTCGCTGTCCAGGGGACTCTCAAAACTCTCCTCCAACACCACATCTCAAAGGCATCTATTCTTCTGCACTCAGCTTTCCTAATGGTCCAGCTCTCACAACCATACATTGCCACCGGGAATACCATTCCTTTGACTATACAAATTTTTGTTTGCAATTTGATGTCTCTACTTTTCACTATGTTTCCCAGGTTTCTCATCACTTGCCTCCCAAGAATCAGTCGCCTTTTTATTTCATGGCTGCAATCTCCATCTGCAGTGAGCTTTGATCCTAAGAAAATAAAATCTGTCACTGCTTCTACTTCTTCCCCATCTATTTTCTAGGGACTGATAGGGCCTGTTGCCATTATCTTGGTTTTCTTTATACTGAGTCTCAAGCCAGTTTTTGCACTTTCTTTTTTCAACCTAATCAGGAGCTTTTTAAAATCCTCCTCACTTTATGCCATTAGGGTGGTATCATCTGCATATCTCAAGTTGTTTCTCCCAGCAATTTTGATCCCAAATTGTGATTCCTCCATCCCTGCATTGCGCATTATATATTTATTTTGAATTTTAGGGGCAAACATTGCTAGTTGCCCCTTTATGGTATTATAGATCCTGATAAAGAACATGTAGAAAAGAGGAACTCCATCTTGCCTGCTTTATCTCTTCGACCAGCTTAATCACAACAACTAAGAAAACCTAAAAATAAAAAGACCTGCCTTTTAAAATTCCATAATGAAGTGTTTTTTTCCCCTTATTACAGCTGTTTCAAACAGGCTACACCTTCTAGTGATATTATCCAGAATCTTATCTGTTTGGATTATAGCATTTTCGTACTGAACACATGCTGTCATAACTTCCAGAGTTTGGCAGGCTTTTAAACAAACATTGTTTCTAAAGATCCTGCTGGTTTCAGTGTTTCATTTCTTTCATACTCTTGTTTGTCATTAATGGAACTTAAGATCATCAGGCTGATCGAGAGGAAGTGAAGGGGGGAAAGGAAGACTTCGAATGGATAAACAACATATCTAAGCTAAACACTTTTAGCCTCAACCTTTCTTTGCATGATTCAAAGAGAGAAGGAATCAGGATTCACCATTAAATCCCGATACGGCCAACCTAAGATATTTTGCTACCTGAGTTAAAGTAGCACATAGTTCCTTCCCCTTGCTAAAGCATGCTGAAATGGAAATCAGCTACAATGTTTTAAAAGAGAAGGGAGGGAATCCCCAAGTCCTTCATTGCATCTCTTCAAGCAAAAAATTATCAATAACTAAAAGGACCTGGAGTCAATCAGCAGTCCAAGCAGGAAGTGACCCACAGAACCTTTTAGAGATTTATGTAAGCATTCACTCACTAGTTAGTGGGTCTACTCTAGGTGGAGCTGTTAAAGAGGATTTAAACCAGATTTGCCACACTTTCAAGACGCTCCAGATTTGCTGAGTGAGGTAGAAGCCCTCCTTTGCCTAATAATAGGGCCAGTCCTGAAGTATATTTGGAAGCACACCCCCATGGGGAGGTTAATGAGGTTTAATGCACTGATAAATGTGTGTAGGATTTCAGTCTAGACTGGCATAATCCTGTGTCTTTGAAACAGCATTTGCCTTTAGCATGTTTATTGTATGTAGGCTAGCTTCCTTCTCTGTAGCTAGGCCATTAATGGTGAAACTTGCCAGGTGTTCTTGAAGTGCTGACTTCGGCTTCTCGTAATTGAAGTCCAAGAACACCTGGAGTGCCAAGGTTCACCATCACCAAGGTAGGGTATGGCAGTTTACTAATACAGTTGCCATTCTCCCCACAAAAACACACATTGGATACAGCAGTAACTTTGTTTACCATTACTACAAGGTTTCTCACCTTATCAAAGAGCAAACCCTGATGAGGAGAACAATTAATCTAATCTTTTCACTTTCTAGCTCAATGCCTACCAACTATTGTATTCAGAAATAATGTGAAACTGAGGAGGGTTAGAAGATGATCTGCTATTTCTGCCTGCCTGTAAATGATAGATGACAATTGGAATGTCAGTTTATAGATATTCACATTTTATGAAGAGAGTAAAACATTTCCTAAGAATAGGCTGCCCCTGGCTTGCCAAATAACAGAAAGGGTTGGATCGTGGTTCTATAGCCATTACAAGGATCAGAGGTAGCTTCCCTATTGTTACAATTGGTCAATTGAAGACTGTATTCATATGAAAAAGGAGACGTGATGTGTATTCTGTCTCTCTAGAAGAAAAGGAGGCCAAAGGAGGCAAATTAGCCATTACTTAGTGAAAGGCCACTTTAGATGTATTTTCCCCTCAGAGGCAGAAAGAGGCAGTGTTTTCTTTGTCTTCTCTGGTATAAAATGGGGCATCTTGAGATGCTCGTGGCTGCTAGCCATTTTACCTTTACCGGCAGCCCCTGAAGAGGACTCCATCTGCCCAATGCAGATGGACGCTAGATTTTTCTCAGGCCTCTAAATTCTTTGTTTGTGTATTAGTCTTATTCTATCCTCAGTCAGAAATACCTGGACTAAAATAAATTTAATTGATACTGGAAATTGTTCTTCTGATGTACCGGTATTTTCTATTTTACTTATATATGCTTCAGAGTACAGGGCACTCCCCTCCATCATCAGTGTTTCAGCCCTTGGTTTAATTTGTTCACATGTCCCCTGGGGTAAATGGAACCTTTTCACCATGGTATTTCATTACCTTGGCTCACAGGCATTGCCCCCAAACCACCATGGGTGCTACAAACTTTGGAGTTAAGGTATTCCGGCTAAAGGGATGCTTTCCCCCTCCCCACTGAAATTCAGGTATCATACCAACCATCATCATGTGAACCAGAACATATCTAATATTGTCTGATTTTGGAGCGAAGAAAGGTCAAGCTTGCTTAGGAGCTGCATTGGAGACTATCAAGGCTTTTAGATAGGGCATGGAAAGAATCTTGCCTACTATCCTGGGGAGCTGTTGCCAGCCTTAAGCCCTGCTCAGGCCCTGTGAGCACACTTAGAATGGATCCCCTAGTTCTACCACACTGCCTGCTCTTTATGGCTCCAGTGCAGGATCTCAGGAGGTGTAGTTGTCACTCCCATTTGAGCTCTATACACAAGCGCAAAAAACCTCCCAGGGCCTTGCTTCCACAAAATGCAAGAAATCAGCAGGACTCTTCTCCTGCAGTCTTGGAGGTGTTGGTGCTCTCCATCTGCACTTTTATTGAAAGAACTGTGGGTTCTGCCCTGGAAAATCAAACTGTGAAGGACAGGAATAGGGATACCTCCCCCCCCCCCCCATCACCCATCCCTCTTAAATACAATAATGTAAGGCATTCCTTTCTCTGTATGTTCTTAGTGCCACCCTTTTATAATGCCTGAATAGGAAGATACAGAGCTGGACAGCTTCCTATATTCCTGTGAGTCAAAATCTGCAAGTATGACAGTCCAAATGTTTCCTCTGTTTACACTAGACAGAGGGCCCAGAATGCTTGACTGATGGAATGTAAACAACATGACATGCATTCTATCACTGAATTATCTCGCCTCTTCCCTCCATTTCACAGAACTGGGGAAGATGTTTGTCTCTGAAAAAGTTAAAAACATTTGCAATTTTTTTTCTTATTTGGAGAAACCACAAACTTTCTTCCTCTGCTAATACAACCAAAGGCAGAAAGTGTGGTTCTCTAACACAGCTATTCAAAACTATGTTGACTTGCTGCGTGAAGTAGAATGTCTCTCAGAATCCCACAGAATTTATTGAGAGGAGTGCCTTCCAAATCTGCCATACTCTGAAACTTTTGTGTCTTCTGGCTTGAGAGAATGAAGTAGGTTTCACAGAGTTAGTTTGACATCCCGTTCAAACACAGGTTCAAATGCAGAAAAATGTCAGGGAAATTCTCATGGGTGAGGTTCATGAGTCTTATGTTTACCTGACTTAGGAGGATATGCTTGTCTGCATATCTTCTCTTTCAATGCACAATGATCTCTGTGATATTTGTGAGGGGAGAGGAGCAATTCCCATGTCTCACAAAGCCCAATTAAAATATATGGAAGCAATTCTTCCTATAACTCCACCTGTAGGTCCCAAGCTTGGATGAGAAAAGAGGAGGGATTGAAATTGGGTGTGCACCCCAGTCCCATAAAACTTTACTTCTGAAGAAACAACAAGGAGCCTCATTGTAGTGATGGAGAAAGGTGCCATAAAGCATGAAAAGGAACTAAGAAGAAGAATTCTTCCTATAAGGCTTTTTTTTCAGATTAGGAAGATTGGGCAACCAAGTTAGATGAGATGCAAAATCATTACCATCATCATCTGAGTGTGACACTTTGCAGTGTCCTGGTAAGTATGTCAAGAAATTGATGAAAATTGCTAAAATGGAGTCAGCTTTGTCTTCCTGTACCTTTCTGGAAGGCCTGAAACAGTTCACTGAGTGAGAAGGGGGGGAGCACCAAGGAGTGAGAATGCATAAGATTAGCATAGCTGGATTTTCTTATCTTTGTGGGAAGCATGTCTTTCCTCAAGGCTGCTTGAGAAGGTGTTTGGGTTTTTTAATCAGCAAGAGACTAATATGAACTGAATTTAGATGGTATTGAAGAAAAAATACTTTCCAGGTGTTTCTGAGATCTGGAAGCTTCTGGAAGCTAAAAGGTCTAGTTGATGGAAAAACCTAGACTTGCTAATGGCAAGTCTCATATCTGATAACCTTCCCTTCCCCTGAGGGAAAAATGGGGACAATCATTTCCCATATTGCTAGGCTGGAAATCTCAAGAACTTGTCTGTGGACAGCTGTAATACACTTATCTGTAGAAATCTCACTGAGTTGAGTGATGCTCCTTTCAGATCACATATCCTCATTACAGAATATTGTAGTGTGCTCCTCTAATGTTGCGTGAAAAACATTGATTTGTGTTGCTTAAAATGGTTAAGATTGCTCACCAAGAAATCAGGAACACTTCTTTTTAAAAAAACATAAATTTTAAGAAATAATAAAGTCCATGTCTCTTTGTCCTTTTGGCAAGGTAAATATTACATGTGTACTTGAGCTTGTGATATGGGCACACTATATTTGATCTAAGATATTCAGCAGCATCCCAGACTACATAGCCCTCGCCCAGAACACTTGTCCTAGAAACAAAGGGAGTTGTTCCAATATCTTACCCAAACACAGGTTTGTCATGACCTGGATATAGGTGAGGATTGTACGCTGCTGTTGCCTAACAACCACAAAAACATTAATTGCTTGTGTCCCAAAGACAGCAACAAGGGTGAGGTGAAACTGGGAAATGTGGGGGTGAGGGAAACTATGCTATTATTAGGATCAGTATCACCTTGGCTAGTACTTTGGCTACCAAGGGAGGCAGCTGTAATGGCTATGGAAATAGAAGACCAGAGCAAGCCTGGAAGGTAGCCAACCTCTGTTCCATGCCAGCTGTGACAGGAGGCTCTCCAACCCTGCAGGAGAGTCTGGGGCAGCAGGAGCCAAATGGGTATCTAGAGCAGGGTTGCCAAAACTTTTTGAACCATGGGCTGGTCATGTGATTCTATCCCACTAGAAGCAGAAGTAAAATGCACCTTGCAATCTGTTTTGCAACAGATATGTTCTGCAACAGGATGGGATAGATTTTTTTAGGCTGCCATTTTCTCTGCTTAAACCAGGGGTGCCCAAACTATGGCCCACAGGCCAGATCTGGCCCCCAACACCATTTCATCTTGCCTGTGCCACCTTCATCACTCCTGGAAGTGGAAGTAAAATGCACCCGTACAGGCAATGAGGGTGTCATAGGACAGATGAATTGGTGTTGGGAGCTGGATCCAGCCCACTGGCCATAGTTTGTGTACCCTTGATCTAGAGCCTTAAAATAGACATACAGTAACAAGAGGTGAAGTAATCAAGTGCCAGACTTAAAGTCATATGCTTTTCTGAAGGATGTAAACACACACTCCCCCCTTTTAATGAGGTAGAATAATTAATCCTGAGGATTAATTTGCTGCAAATGGCAAGCAGGGCTAAAGCAGATCCATGGCTAGGAAGAAAACAGTGTGATATATTCAAAAGCTGATGCTAGCATGAACATGTGCTAAAGTGTTTTTATTTCATGAGATTAGAATTTAGCCAGGCTGGCGTAGGGGTTGCAGTGTTGGCCTGGGACTACCGGAGAGATCTTAGTTCTAGATGCCATCAAGCTATGAAAACCAGTGTTGAAAAATAAGAAAAATAAGTGAGGCTTTGATGAATGGCCATCCATTGGCTTACACAAGCCATGCTACTTTCCCCCAGTGGGTTGAAGGACAGTTTCTGTTCAGTGTAGGCTGTGCATAACACTACCCACAGGGAAGGTCAACAATGCAGAACCCCTTCCCTTTGTTTTCTCCTTAACAAAGCACTGAGCTAGCAAGAAGAGTTAAAAGTGAAACAAAGTACTCCTCAAGTAGAGTTTCAAATATACATGCATATACAGTACTGTATCTACATTTCTGGAAGGAAACACCTGTTATGATCCTGACCCTATTTTTAGCTCAAGGCAGGTTTACAGGAGAACACTGAGCCATGCAAAGCTGCCAAGCCAGCCTTAATCAAGCTAGACCTCCTTTCAGTGTTTCAAATATAAACACAATGCATCTTATTCTTACATTGTGTTTCACTGAATTCTAAGGCTTTTAAAATCCTATGGGATGTATTGGATAACGTTAAAGCTCCATAGAGATACATTGTAACCGCACAGGCTTTAGCAGTTGTTATCCGATACATCCCATAGGACCTTAACGTTATTTGATCCAATTCTCCTTCCCAGATTACTTAACATTATGCGATTTTAGCGTTATCTGAGGTAAACGTTATCTAAGGTATTACTGTAATAATATTCAACCTTTTCTTCAAGAAGTTCTAGATCTGGGGTTCCCAATCTATGGCCTGTGGGCCGGACCTGGCCTGCAACACCATTCCATACAGCCCATCTCCACTGCACCCAGAAGTTGAAGGGGACACATTTATGTCAGCCCTTAAACGTGCTCATGCATGCACAGATGTTTGCTTGTGGGAAAGAATTTGCTCAGAAATGAACTGGTTCAGCAATGGAACAAAGTGTTTCCATAGCCAGCCATAATAAGGAAATGAAAAGCCCTCAGTGGCTTCTTTGCTTTGTAACACCCAACATCATTCTCCAATAGCTCTACATGGGGCTGTCCTTGATGACCATTCGGAGGCTGCAACTGATTCAGAATGCGGCTGCCCGACTGGTGATGGGGTGTGGGCATTATGCCCATGCCTCACCCCTATTGCGGGAGCTGCATTGGTTACCGGTGTGCCTCCAGGTGCAATTCAAGGTGTTGGTTATGACCTTTAAAGCCCTATATGGTAGTGGGCCAGGATACTTAAGAGATCGCATCATCCCAAGAACATCTGTCTGTCCCACCAGAGCGGACCAGAGAGGCTCTCTGAAGATACCATCAGCTAGAGAGGCTCGACTCTCTAGCACTAGAAGGAGGGCCTTTTCCGTGTCTGCTCTGGCCCTATGAAACCTCTTACCAACCGAATTGTGCCTCCAGACAGAGCTATTGGAAAGAACTGGCAAAGCAGGTGTGGGGCACCGGTGATGTGATGACTCCACCTTGCTGGCTTATGTAATGTAGGCCTCTCTGTCTTTTGTTGTTGTTCAGTCGCACAGTCGATTCCGACCCTTTGCAACCCCATGGACCACTGTCCGCCAGGCACTTCTGTCCTCCACCATCCTCCTCAACTCGCTCAGCTTTGTGCCCATTGTGTCTACAATACCATCTAGCCATCTCACTCTTTTAACTTTATTTTTTAAAATAATTGATGGGGAGGAGGAGGGTAATTTTTTTTTGAAAGTCTATTACGGATTTTTAAGGGTCTTTAATGTTTTATTATTGTAGTGATTTTATCGTTGTTATACCGCCCAGTATCGCTCCTTCGATTTGGGTGGCAATATATAAATTTGAATGAATAAATAAATAAACGAGAATGTGTATCATGCAATTTAAGTTTCTTTTTAAAAAAATCTCTTTAGTCTGGATTGGGACCAGCATCCATGGGTGAAACAAGAATTGAAAACACAATTATTCTGCAGCTGCCACTCAATTACCTAGAGTAGCATTTCCCAAACTATGTCTCAGAGGCCTCAGTCAGTACATTGACTGATCAGTGTTTTGGGGAATTGACTTAGGCTTCTGGGAACTGAAGTCCAAAATTCAAACTTTGGGAACACTATGCTAGAGAATGACTGTGTGTGTGTGTGTGTGGGGGGGGGGGGAATTGTCCTATATTTGGTGGCAGAAGGACAACAGGGAGCTCCATACCCTGGAAGAAGATGTCAGGGAAGTCTTTGCCCATGATTCTCTAAAGCAGGGATTCTCAACCTCCGGCCTGTGGGCCAGATGCAGCCCATGGCAACACACACACACCAAACCAACCAACCAACCAACCAACCAACCAACCCCACATTCAGGGCGGTAGTCAGGATTCTAGATGGGGAGGGGGTTCCTCAGAAAGGGCAACACATATTATAACATTGGCATCCAGGGGTGGGGCGGGGGTGGGCTGGGCTATTACCTCAGGAGGGTTTTCAGACTGAAGAAGTGGACTTGATCCACAAAAGCTAACAATAAAAATATAGCAGTTAGTCTTTAAAGTGCTACAGTGTTTTTATTTGTTTTGTTTTCTGATATGCCTGTTTTTTTCTGAGTGACCTCAGTAGGTTTTCTGTGACAGCTTTTACCAGATGTGTGAAAAGCAGTTTTGTGATGGATTTACAAAGTGCTGATGCATTTTTGTAGCTCCAGGGGAAGAAAATTCAAGATTGCTTTGATCTCATTGTGGGCAAAATAATTCTTTTCCGTTAATAGGAGTGATGCAACTTGCAATGTTTTTCCAGTTGGTTGCTTTTCAGGTACTGTTCAATTATGACAGGTTAATGATTGAAGTCCCATTTGCATCACTTTAGGGAAGAAGCACCCTTTTCTGTTTTATGAAAATAGGCTTCTAGTTGCATACCATCATGCTGCCTAATGCTTTGCTTGGTTTGTAACTGTGCCTGTCTTTTTCCAATCTCACACTTTGAACTGTTAGGGGTAAAGATAATATCAGGACTTACTTCTCATCTATGTGCATGCTTTTCATAGGAGTAAGCCTCCCTGAGTACTGTGGGACTTCCCAGTTCACAAAGATGCAGAGGATTGCACTTCATATTACCTGTAGAAACCACTGTCTTTATTGCTTATGTGTGTTGATGAAATGTCTTATAATAGGAGGTACTTGGATACCTGGAGGTTGGGAGTTCAATTCCTCATTATACTCCTGTGTGGGTTTGGGCAACTTGCACAGTCCAAGGGTGCCACCAGAAGTTGTTGTTGTTCAGTCGCACAGTCAAGCCCAACCCTTTGTAACTCTGTGAATCACAGCATGCCACTTCTGTCATCAACCATCCTCTGGAGTCTTGCCGAGATCCATGCCCACCATGTCAACAATAGCCATCTCATCCTTTTCTGCCTCCTTCTCCTTCTCCTTCTCCTTCTGCCTTTGACCTTTCCTAGCATCAGGGCCTTCTCCAGTGAGTCGTCTCTTCTCATTTGGTGGCCAGAGTACTTGAGCCTCATCTTCAATATTTGTCCATCCAAGGAGTAATCAGGGTTGATTTTCATTAGGATTGACTGATTTAATCTCCTTGCAGTCCAGGGGACTCTCAAAAGTCTTCTCTAGCACCACAGTTCAAAGGCACCGATTCTTCTGCGCTCAGCCTTCCTTATGGTCCAGCTCTCACAGCCATACATTACTACTTGGAAGACCATTGCATTAACTATGCTGAATTTTGTTGGCAGGGTGATGTCTCTACTTTTTATTATGCTGCCTAGATTTGCCATCACATGTCTCCCAAGGACTAAGCATCTTTTTATTTCATGGCTGCAGTCACCATCTTCAGTGATCTTGGATCCCAAGAAAGTAAAGTCTGTCAACCAAACTACCCCTGAACAATTGACTGAAGTATGGCCTTTCTAAGATCAACAATCTATGTCTTAGACTTGGGAAGACAAAAGCAAAGGGGCAAGATTACTAGTTCAGCTACTCCTGCATGTACCACAAGTTAAGAAAATTGTGACTTGAATTGTTCCTTAAATCTCCCTAGGAAGTGGCTGAAATGCAGGATTTGGGTTTAGATAACTATTTAATGGAATATGTGCCCTTGAATCAAGGTAAAGGTAAAGGTCACCCTTGCTCAAAAGCCAGTTGTATTCGACTCTAAGGTTCAGTGCTCATCTCTGTTTATAGCCAAAGAGCCTGCAGACATTTCCATGGACATGTGGCAGGCATGCCTCAACACAGGAGTGCACGGAACGCTGTTTACCTTTCTACCGAAGTGGTCCCTATTTATCTACATGCAATTTTTTGCTTTTGAACTGCTAGGTTGGTAGGAAATGGGAGCTCACTCTGTCATGCAGTACCAGGGAATTGAACTCCGAACTTCCAGTCATCAAGTTCAGTGTCTTAACCACTTGAACCACCAGAGTGCCCTTGAGAGCATCACTGCAAACTATTGTATAAATCTCACAAAAGAAAGCTGTTTTAGCCTCAGTCATTGTCAGGATAACTTTTAGAAGTTGATCCTGTAACAAGCAGAGTTAGCAAAGCCTGGAGGATAAATACAGCTTGCTAATGGGCTCCAGTCTGGCGTCCTGCTACAGACTTACCATGTGTCCTTAAGGAAAAGTCACTTGATCACCCTTCCCTTCCCTTCCTTTCCCAGGCATATGTTAAAGGAATTTGCACATGCAGACTTTGCAGGCATCTAGTGTATGATTCAGTCAGGCAGGAGCCAAAGTTATTTCAAGTTAAGGCTAGGGTGCCTTGACAAATGGAAGGAAGCATGGCAAATGAGAGGTAGGAATAGGCAGGCAGGGTGGAACCAGGAAAAGAGAGTAAGATGCTGATTGTTACTTGAATTCAATGCAACTTTATTTTTTGCTGTGTCTTGGGCAATTGCAATGTGATTCTTGCCAACGCACCGGACTATGTTCAATTTTGGGGTGTTTGTTCTAGAATTGGAAAGGATCTGCATGAATTAATACACTCTTCTATCTCTGCATCAGACACCAGCAAAAGAAAATCAGCAAATTAAAATGCATAACGTAATAAAAATATGCAAAATAAATTTACATGCATACAATATATATGTTGGCTTTATAACCTCAAGAGCAAACACTCAAATGTACAACACTGAAATAAATAACAAATGCATTTTTAATTTAATGTCTGCCTAATGATATTCGGGTTCTGATTTGTACATGGCATATGCAATTGTTGTTAGTGGTTGAAGCTGCAACTCTAGTCCATAATAAATTAGATTCTGCAAGACACTTTTGAAATGGAACATTGGAACAAACACCAGCGAATCTCCTAAGGTGTGATCCGAGAGTCTCGAAAATACAATTATAGTGTATGTATCATAATTAATTAAGAAGTCCTCTTTGGTTCAGAACTGCCATAAGGAAGAATAGATGGTCCTCAGCATTAAGGAGTATTTATGACACACTAAAGATGGGCTGCTGGCAGGGTAGCTCAGTGGTTTAGGTATTTGGCTGTGGAGCAAGAGGTTGGGAGTTTGAGCCCCTATTGAGCTTCCTGCAAGCCAGCCTAGGTACCCTTGGGCAAGCTGCCCCCAGAATACACTTCTGAGTATTCTCTACCTAGGCATATCTGAAAACAAAAACAAAGACACTGCAGTACTTTAAAGACTAACCACTATATTTTTACTGTGAGCTTTCGTGGATCAAGTCCACTTCTTCAGACAAAGGAGTAAAACTTCCAGGCATTGTTTATATACACCAGATGCAGGAGTCAAGATGTCAGAAGGCAACCCTTCCTGCAAATTCCCTTTTACAACGTGAGCACAACAGGATGTGCCCACACAAGTAAGAGATTAAACCAGTATGAGTTAACCTCATTAGCATATGCTTTGCTTGGCAACTTCACACTTTGAAGATTGAAAGGGGGACATTTAAAACTAATCTGAATAATCATTTTTTACTGCTAGCTGTAGGAAGCTGTATTGATATGCATGCTTGCCTGTCATTCTGCTTGATTACTCTTTACCTCTTTGTTTTGTGATCCATTTTCCTTTGTGACATCTTGACCCCTGCATCTGGTGTATATAAACCTTGCCTGGAACTTTTACTTCTTTGTCTGAAGAAGTATGGGGTGTATATAAACAGTGATGGGCAGCCAAAAAAATTGCTACCACACTGTGGGTGGAGCCAACGTCATGCCGTCATTGGCGGAGCCAATATCATGATGTCATGGGCGGAGCCAATGTTATGACATCATGGGTGGAGCCAATGGTGTGGGCAGAGCCAAAGTTTAAAAATACATAAAAATACATTACACATAAAAATGCAAATTAAATACACATAAAATACACATAAAAATACAAATTAAAATACAAATTAAATAGACATAAAAAGACATAAATACACATTAAATACAAATTAAATAAACATAAAACACACACAAAAGCACACACTAAATACATAATCCACCCACCCACGCACCCCAAACCCAAGTCACTTACCCTGGGGAGCAGAGCAGGTGGCAACAGTGGTGGTGCAGCGCAGCCTGGCCCAATGGTGCAGCCTAGCCTGGCCTGGCACAGCAGCGTGGCCTGTGTTGGCAGTGGCGGTGGTGCGGCCCAGCCCTGCAGTGTACCACGGCCTGGCCTGGCCTGGTGCAACAGTGTGCGCCAGCAGTGGTTGGCAGTAGTTGGCAGCGAGTGGCAGTGAGTGGTGGTGGCGTGGCTGTGCGGCTGCATGGCAGTACAACTCCAGTGAAGGCCGCTGCCACCTGCATCTCCAAGGAGGTCACTGAGGGCCTCCCCAGCTGCCCGACTCTGCAGTCCAAAATGGCTGCTGGTGAGTGCACATGCGTAAAACTACCAATTGACACATGCATGCTCAGTACTAGAGACGTGCATGCGTCAATTGGTAGTTTCACGTGCACTCTCCAGCAGCCATTATGGGCTGCAGAGTGTGGCAGCCAGTGAGGCGACCGAACCGGTTGTCTCAAAAAAATGGTAAGCACCCCGGGTGGTCTCCTGGAAAGGTTAGTACCACCCCTGGGGGGACCAAACAGGATTCTTACCACCGGTTCTGTAGAACCGGGGCGAACTGGCCTATGCCCACCACTGTATATAAACCATGCCCACATTTTACTTCCACTTCCGGGAGCGATGAGGGCTTCGTGGGCTGGATGAATTGGCATTGGGGGCCAGATCCGGCCCCCAGGCCATAGTGACTGGGCCCCTGAACCATGTGACCGGCTCACAGCCTGAAAAGTTTGGGCACCCATGCAATAAAGTTTTGCTGGATGTGGCAACTCCACTGTGGGACTTCCTTGTGTCAAGCACCCTGTCATCTTCCATTTTCCATCCTCCAGTCCACGCATTTGGGGAACAAGTAAGTGTTTGATCTAGTGACTGATTTTGCCATACTCAGGCAAGCATTCATAAGTCTGTTCCTTAAGAGGCTTGTGATTCACAATTTTATATATGTGTGACCTGTGATTTTTTACTTTCCTTGAACTCTAATGAAAAAAGGAGGGATGCAAACCCAGTTAACAAAATAAGAACAGCAACGCATGGTTGTTAGCTGTATGAATAGTGTGGGTGTGTGGGTGGGGAGGTCTCACCTTGGCCTATGGAGGACAGACACACAGTCTACTGTTGAGACCTCAACTGGAGGCCATACCAGCTTGTGCTCTGCTGACACACACTCTGAGAATGTAGTGTCATCTCCACACTGCAGTGAGGCACAGGAGGAAGGTTTGTAGAGGGCATTTTCATTTTATTTGGTATTGTATGGTGAACCACCTTCAGGCCCATGTTTTGGGCAGAAATGTTGGGTGCAAAGCTAATACATATCTGCACACTTGCATAAACTATGATGTTCTTTCAAGCAGCTAAATTGTAAGTGGTTCATGATTGGCTAGGAAGTTCCCTCCAAGTACTCACAGCCACTAAGCTGCCCAGATATACATATTACTTTATCTCCCTGTGTAAGAAATTAGGCACCGCCCAGGGTGGGATCCTTCAGTGATGAACTAAACTTTCTCCACACTTCTCAGGTGCCAGAAAAATTAAAAGTGAACGCCTTAGCTTAACTGTTACTGTTTTCCAAAAAGATGCAGCAAGAACTTAATTACGTGGTCCAAAAGAGCATTTCTGAATTGCAGCTGTACAAACCCAAAAAGGTAGAGATGAGGGAGCTGCATTATTTATTTGAATTATTGAAAACTTCATTGCTGCAAAGATTGCCTGAGACATGTTGAGTCAAGTGGTTGCCACTTCCACACACCCAAATACTAACTCGCACCTTAACAACTTTTAATTAATCTGCAGCTGTTGAGTTGAGGACAGTTAAAAAGCGTACTATATTTGGCTCATTTTACAATGATGTGGGGAGCTGCCCTTACACTGAAAATCTGCTTTCTTTTCAAATAAGGGAAACACTTGTGCCTTCAATAAACATTCAGAAAGGAGAGCAATGTAGGCAATTCCAACAGATTAGTGGTGTTGCTGGGGGTGGGCGTGGGGGCGGGGGCACTTTTTCAGCTATGTGTGTTCTTGGATTACAATTCCCAGAAGACCTAGCGGGAGGGGGCACCAGCATCCACCAGGGGGCGGCAAATTTGGCTTCAGCCCCAGGCGGCTGAATGCCATGCGACGTTACTGCAGCAGATCTAAATCTAACAACAGTTCAGTATCCAACCTCGATATGAGTAACGTACAGCATTCCAGATGCTGTTGGATTACAGCTCCCATCATTGATTTCAATTGACTACGCTGAGGATTATGGGAATTGCAGGCCAACTGCTTCTGGAAAGTGGTGTATTCTCCAGCACTGGCGTCAGGTGAACTGTTGGCAACAGTTTCACATCACAGCAGATGTTTGTTTTCTTTCCTCAAACTGTGAGAACTTTACACACAGTGATGGGATGTAATAGGTTCGCACCAGTTCGCTAGAACTGGTAGTAACTTTCCCCAGTATCCCGGAGAAGTGGTAGCAGCTTTTTTGGGGGGACCACCTTTGGGGCTTACCTTTTCACTGTTTCCCCCACTGCGCATGCACGCCAAGCACTTGGTGTGCATGCACGCCTACAGTGCTTGGCACATATGCACGGCCTCCTTGCTGTCCTCCCAAGCGGGGAGGAGGAAGAGAAGCTGCTAGCCTGAAGCTCTCTATAGCTTGCTCCCCAGGGTGACTCACCTTTGGATGTGGTGTGTCTGTGTGTATTTTAATGTGTAATTAATACCTTTACCTACTGCCACAGTTCCTAAAAAGGCCTGGAGGCCTGGCTTGGGGTTTTTAAGCAAAGTCTTGGAGTTACCTCATCAATAAGCTACACCTGTGCTGTTCCAGTTGCTGTTCCAACTGGAGAACCCTTAAGGAGGTACAGCTGTATTACATTTACATTAAGGCATATTATCCTACAGAACTGGTTAGGCAAAGACTTAGTACCTAACTTCTTTAAATGTTGAAAAGTTGAAAGTGCCAAAATGAAGCCATCTTGTGGCTAGTTCATTCTGTAGTTCCTTCCATCTGACCTAGTGTGAGAAAGATTAGCCAAACTAAGCTTTAAACTCTGTTTTAAAAGATCTGGTTGATTTGTGTTTGGGGTGTATTTTAATGCATTTTTAATTTTATTTATTTATTTAATTTATTTATTTAATTTATTTACGGGTTTGTGTTGTGGATGGGTGGGTTGAGGGGTGTGTGTGCTTATTTTTATTTTATTTTTTATTTGGCTCCGCCCATGATGTCATGACATCACAGTGGGGTAGTAAAATTTTTGACATCCCACGACTGTTTACACACCCTAAAACAGGGCTATGAATTAACAACCTGGAGGGTTTTTTTGTGTCTAGTGCTTCCAGGCAGTGTTTCTTGACCCTGTTAAGAAGTGTTTAGAAGAGTTTTAACACTCTAAAGGAGTTTAAAGAGTGGCAGGTTGAACTGAGTGGATATAAAACACCACGGATACCATCAGTATTTCTATCTTTATGGTTCTTTTGACAAGAAGTATTTATCTTCAGAGGCATGGAATGAACTGATGACAGAGACTGAAAGGCTGACTGTTTCTAACCGAAGCTGTCAGACAACTTCATTGGAAGGACAGCTCTGAGGACATTTTCTCAATCTCAGCTGTTTTTATTGGTTGGGTTGCCTTGTGCCTCCTTACTCAAGTCTCTTCATCTTGTGCTTGTCTTGATGAGATTTAGGAGCCTGACAAACCAGAGACATCCTCTCAGGCAAAATTATAAGCTGTCTGACAGATTTTTGCCACTGTTTTTATTTCATGGTTTATGTGGTTTATATTTTAGTCTTCTTAGTCTGCATATTTTCATCATGCTGGACCTGCCTCAAGAACCTTGGCCAAAAGACCAGGTAGATTTTTTTAAAAAAAAAAAGAAAGAAAACGACTTAGTCATTTGGCCTTTTGTGAGATTCACCATGCCACTAAATGAGGGCAACCCTCAGCAAATGGCTAAGGAAGTTTGCAGAACATGCTTCACTAAGGCTATAAAGAAAAAATTCTGCTAGATGAGCTTGTATGACCATGGAGCCAAGCCAGTGCAAGCTAATGCTGTAAAACTAATTTTGAAAGGGGAAAAATCTATATGGAATAGCTTCACACCCATAGCAGTAAGCTTCTTGGTGTACCATGTTTTAGACTGACATCAGACAGTTAAAACAGCTGACTCATATAGCAGACAATGAGTCAGAAATGCTTTCCTAAAGCTTTGTACACAAAGGCCACCCTTATGCTGGAGCACACTTGAGGCATGGAAAGAAGAATATGAGAGGCGGTTGCGGAAGTGTTGCCACCTGTTAGAAAACCCACAACGATGATCACATGCTATCAGTGTGTGCTGTGCCTCGCCTGTGGTTTTGATGTAACCACATTGCATGAAATTCATGCAACAGACATCCTCAACTTTCTCCTGTCCACTCTAAATGATCTTACAACTCCCAACTAGGTTGGGGAAGTTTCTGGAATTTGTAGTTCATGATGTCTGGTGAGCAGTATGCAGGCTGTAAGGTGGCATGCTGCTTGTAAACAGCTGGAAGGCATAGGCTTCACCTTGACATTTTGGAAAGCCCATTTCGTAGTGACATTCTGTTTCCTTCTGCTGTGTTGTTATTACTAAACTCATTCCTGCATAACTTCACACTCACCGCCCACTCCCAGCCTGAATTGGGAGGTTCAACACTTTTTATTAGTTGCTTCAGGGTTTTGTACCTTAATCTGGTGGCTGAATTTTATTTACACAATTCCTTCCCTCCACCCTCTCTTTAGATCACTCTAATCTAGTCCTTCTTGGAGAACAGTTTTTTAAATTAAAAAAGCACACTAGCAATCTTGCTTCTCACTACACCTCCCTATGTGATCACAAAACTGGGTAGGGCAGGGTGAGGCTGGGAAATCCCTCCGACCCTTTTTTATCTGGGCTTCACAGAAGTCAGCAGTGGAGGCAACAAAATTTCTACCAATGCAATGCTTTTTAGTTGATCATCTGTCCCATTGCCAGTTCTGTCCACTCTGATCAGAATACCGCAGCACCTTATTCAAGTTCTTTCCCCCCATGCCACTGGCAATTCTCCAAAATACATGTGTATGACGCAATCATATCTCAATCTCTTGTGGCTTTGGCTGTAACCTTTTCCCAGAACCATAGATTCCAAGCTTTCTTTTCTTCTACTCCATTCAATGGATTCTCTCTTCTCCTACACTTCCAATGTTCTTTGATAAGTCTGTTACTAATTTAAAGGGACCACCCATAAGCAGCAGGGACCAGAAGCTGAGGGAGAAACTAACAGTGGAGAACAAGTCTGAACTGAAGGGGGGGGGAACCTAAGATACAGGGTCAAGATGCAAACTTTAAGTCAGGAGGTCAGAGAATGGAAGACTATGCCATAAGATGTCTCAAGTGAACCAGGATATATTCCTTCCTATACAGGAAGATATGGTGTCCTGTCCATCTTAAAGGGTGTCAGAGTCAATCTAGCACAAAAACTTCTTCAATAAGAATGCTACCACTTGCAGTTCTGAGATTTCCCCCAAAAGGCTGTTGCACATGGATCTAGCCATTTCTAACATGTGCCCTCACCTCCAGAAGCTTGCAACAGTGGACACTAATAGGGCATCTTCTTTGGTAGTGTCATATCCTAGGAACGAAGACGGTTCATACAGATGTATGTTTGCTCACTTATTTCTGACATAATGAGAACTTCAGGGGCTTGTTAAAAGTCCAGGTCTTACATCTGATAGCCGTGTGATAGGAGCCAAGGTCAAAAATAAGAAGTAGACTATTGTGAGGCATATTAAACCCCAATGATAGCAAGGAACATCATTTCCCAGATCAATGCTAAGGTTGTCCCCTGGTGAGTTTCTTTAGGCTCTTCCACCACAAGAAATAAGGCAGATATTGACAAGGGAAAGAGGTGTTTTTCAGTTGCAGCACCTGGTTTAATTATTTATTTTTATCCCATTTATATCCTACCTTACAGCAATTAAGAATACCAGGATAAAACATCAACATTAAATAAACAAATGCAATGGTTATATACACACCCAATACCTACTGTGAGATCTTCCAGAGGAATATTTCTCTTTTCCCAGGCTTTTAAATGCCCTTTACATATTTCTTTGTTTAAACACTAGCAGTTTTGTTGTGCATCTCAGACTATCACTTTTATTTTATGGGATCCATGCTTGTTTTGTTGTATTTTATTAGGTTTTTTTCTTTGTAAACTACATCAGGATAGATGGATAGATGGATGGAGGGAAGGAGGAATGACAAAAATTAAAAAAAGAAGTCCGGAGTTTATTTCTTTGGGCAAGAGAAAAACCTTTTATTTTTAATTGTTTGAGTCATTGCCTTTGGATAATGTTCCCTCTTTAATAGATAGAATCTGTATAATTTGCCTTTCATTTAAAAATAATCTCAGTAAGGATTGTTGAAAAGCTGGTGTACGCTGGCTGAATCAAAAGGAGGCTGGGAAAAGGTACAGATGGATGAGGTCCAAACTCAAATTAGCAAACAACAAAAAAAGGAACATTTGCGTCATTTGTCTCTCACAGTTATTCTGTAAACAATGACTGGCAAGTTAAAAAAAGGTAAATGCATAGCAGTGTTTAGCCTAAATAATGCCAACTGATGATTGTCCACATACAGGTGTATTGTTATCTGCTGACTGGGACAGTTTATAGCACATCAGCAAACATCAAATAAATTAAATGGGTAATACTTCATAGCAGAGGTCCACACTGAACTAGGGCTGTTTTTGTTGCTCAGAAGGGAAGTTTAATCTGCTGTAAACCATGAACGTAGAACATCTGAGGACACAAAATATTAACAGTAGACTGGAGTGCCAGATGGGCTAACCATGCCTGGTCTGTTTCATCGTTTGAAGACAAAAATCTAGAAAAAGGATTGGCAACCAAACTGGACAACTTTGGCATGCTAAGCATAGCAAATGTCCAAAATTGCAAGGCAGGGAGGGAGGTAGACAGACAGATGGACAAATGACTCAAAACTAAGAATACATTGATGTGTGTTTGATTTTTTAAAAAAAGGTTGGGCAGTCTAGACCTGCCTGGAGTAAAAGCTGGAAGCCACAGGCAGATAAATTCACATGACCAATGAAATGTTACTTAACTATCATTTATATTTTTGGCAATCAAGATACTCAGGGGAAGTTCTGAAAGTAAATAAAAATGGCCTTGAGGGGGACTTTGATCACTTCTGGCTTAGAGGTTCCGAGATAAAGTTGCATGATGGACCATTCCACTGAAATCTAAAAAATGATAGCAAAAATTCTATCTTTGGGTTACAGATTCATGGATCCTACTGGATGCAGCATTTGGGGAGCTGCAATCACGGGATTCCTATATGTGACAATAACTTCTTCAGCCTCTCTGGTTGGTACCTGCATTGGTTGAGTGGTGAGGATTGGGGGAAAGGGAGCAATGATAGTAGTTCAAAAACACACAACAGCACTGTTGCAAGAATGAGAGGGACAAGTGGGAGCAAACTTTTTGCAGCAAAATTCTATATAATTCTATATAAACTGTAGGGAAAATGCATATTAAAATGCATACAAATTTTCATGCAAACATTCACAAAACTTACATTTAGAATCAATTGAATTTAAAGAAGAAAGAAACTGGGAGAAGCCAAATTTGAAAGATCTACTATCTCTACACAGGGCCACAACAATGACAGGTCCAGAGCTGGTAGAGGGTAGACCTAATTTCACCCATCCATTCATATGTTGAAACTCACTCCTATCTCTTCTTTCCACAACATTTCCCCCCTCCCCCCAATACATGCACAGATACACACCATAAAAATGACAAGTCATGAAACTATAATTATGCTCAGAGCTATCCTTTCAGGCACAGACATCCCTTAAAAGCAAAGAACTGGTGGAAATCCTGCACACAAAGATCTCTTCTCTCTCAACCTTAGCATGGCTGAACCACAGATTGTGGCTTCTCTGTTGTGACATTACGGTTTGGCCACCAGTAGACACCTTCTAAGGGAAGTGTCCCAAGCAAACAATTTATTTGTGACATTTAGATGACATTCAATAACCACAATTCCCCAGCCAGGTGACATTGTCTCTAAATCATAAGCAATCAGTACAGCCTGGACCATTTGTTAGAGGGTTGGTTATGACCTATAAAGCCCTAAATCAGGGATTCTCAACCTGAGGTCCATGGGCCGAATGTGGCCAATAATGCCATTTCATGTGCCCGCTCCCACTGCCTCCACCACACCAGGAAGCGTCATGTGGTGGAGGAACGGCAAAATGGCTATCCGGCGCCCAAAGCTGTCTGAGGGAGCGTGAGCTGGCTCCCAGCTTTAAAAGGTTGAGAACTCCTAAATGGTTTAGGACTATATCTGCAGCAACACCTCTTGCTAAGACATGCTACCCAGAGCACTCATCAGCTTAAGTTATGAGTAGTAATTCCTAAAAAAGTAAAGCAAGCTGTGACTAATGGAGGAACTCCCTAAATTGATTAGCCAAGACCAGGGTAATATGGTCAGAACAGTCTATGTCTGTGATCAGTCTGGCAGTCATGTACTGTATCCACTGAAGTTTTCATACTGGCCTCAAGGGTATCCCCACATAGAGAGCATTGCTGTAGTCTTCTTTGAGATTACCAGTACATAGGTCAGCATTATCAGGGAGTGCCTACAGATGGTTCAAAGACATTGATTTCAATGCTTCTGGAGCTAAAAACACTTCAAATATGGTGGTATATTGTTTGGTTTAACACAGGGATTCCCAGCTTGCAGCCCACAGGCCAGACCCAGTTGTCCATGGCTGTCGTAAACACGGAAGTTGGCACATTTACAGCAGCCTGCTTCAGCTGTCTGGGGGACATGGTCAGGCCCACAGCAAAAAAATGTTGGCCACCCCGGTCTACCACAAGAAAATTGTCTTTGAAGCTATGATCCCATAGATCAGAATCATCCTGCCTTTTTGCAACTCCAGATAAAAAGCTTCTTGTTGCCCTGTGAAGACAGTTCCCACAGGAACTGATGATTATCTCCCGAAACAAGACACAGCTTCCCAGCCTGTGTGAATGTATGGGAAGACACATTAGCTGAAGACAGACATTTTATGTCTCTGCTTGTGGAATTTCAGTCTTGTGTAGGCTTATGGCAATAAAACACTCTTGAGTAAAAGCAGATATCACATGTGGTTCTGATGCATGCAAAGATTCACAAGCATTTAACCCTAGAAGAAAGTCACTGCAATAGGTCTTTGAGAGTTTGTTTTCCTTTAGGACTTCATTTCTTTCAGGCAATCACATAGAGGAATGAACATCATTTGGATTTGGATATTTTAAAAACATAAACATCACCATTCACATCAAGCCACATTTAACACATCTGTTGTTTTCTGCTCCTATGCATTTTTTTGTTTATATAGAGTCCCTTCATCCTGAATATTTTTGATGTGACCATTATCTTTCTGTTTGAGAGTATAAATTCTAGCTGCCTTAATCTTGTATTTATTTCAAAAATTTAGTTAATTCTTTTGGTTTTTTTAAAAATCTTTTCCTTTTTGTTGGTTTGTTTTTGATTACTTTGCTTTCATCAACCTAGTATACCAGCTAGGACACACAAGACTGTCTCTTCTCTGTTTCTGATTACACTTTCTAATACTTTAAGAAACAAACAGCAAGATTCTATGGTAAAGAAAGCCTTAGTATTTCTCGTTGATTAATACACTTTTGTTCTTCTGCATTTTCTTGTATGCGTTCCAGTATCTGTCGTTGCTCATACCAAAAATCTTACATAATTTCTAGAGTCTAAGGAGCCATTGTGATGCTCTTCTCTGTCACAGTGAGAGGAATGCAGTCCTTCTCAATCAAATACTCCCTATGTACTAGCAAAATTCCTTACAGACAAAATCCTTCTTGCCTAACATGTGAAGCACATTTTACTTTAATGGCAAAACTAATTTAGTAACATCCACATCTACAATAGGGGAAACAAACCATTCTCTTCGTGTTGCAGTTGACATTACCTATACAGTTGTACCTCGCTTAAAGAGCATAACGTGTTTCACGGGATCGCTCTTTAAGCAAGTTTGCTCTTTAAGTGAAACACCATTGTAGGTGACCAATTGTGACTTCTGGTCGGGGGGGATTGTGAATCCTGATTTATTTGTTAAGCGAGTTTTTGGTTGGTTTTATTTGTTAAGCGAAGCGAACATTCAGAGAAAATTCTGCTCTTTAAATGAGTTACTCACATAAACCTCACATAAAGAGCACATAAAGGTGCTCTTTATGTGAGGTTTGACTGTATACTCGATTGATTAAGTACTGATTGATGAAGTATTGGTGAAACTGCTGCCCTTCATCAAGATGGATTCAAGTGGAATTTAATCCACTTGGTGACCATCATCCTTCCCTTTGGACTTGACCAGCCAAGGCCATTAGTCCTGGTTGTTGGGTTAGTTAACCACCACCTGACGATTGATATTGAGTTGCTGGCAGTGTGGTCTTCTCTACTACTATAGCAGGATTACATGGTCTTGTGGGATATCTAATCCAAATAATTACATTTTTCCAAGCTGTCCATTGCATCTACAGATGTTGACCACAGCAGCATTTTAATCTCACTTCAAATTCAGCCGTGAGATAAGTGTCCTCCACCAAATCTGAGGCAGCAGACTAGTTTAGGAGACTAGTTTAGGAGCAGTGGAAGCTCTATCATATATACAGTCCTGTCTTCCATCACTAACTTTGGAGGATAAGGTAATTTTTAAAGACTGGAAACCTGTTGGTGCTTGCATACGATCTGCATAACTTGCTGTAAATAACCATGCTCTTGGTTGAGCAATCAGGTGTGTGACTAGGCACATGATGAGATATGTCCTGGCACCTTGTCAATTAGCTACTATTAGCCATTTCAAGGTATGCAAACCTTACATGAACACCTGGACACTGGACATTGTCTCCTGAATTAGTTGATCTAGAGACTGCTGATTTTCTACTGCAATAGCTTTTCCACAGGGCCATCCCATGGGGCTGGACAATCTGTGGTCCACTAGCTGAAGCTGAACCACACCTGAGAGAAGGAGAAAGACCAGCAGATGTAAGCAAAAGGTAACAAATTGAAAATGTATAAAAATCAAAATGGAGATACCATCAGATAAGGGAGTGTGGTGGCTTAGTGGTTAAGATGCTAAATTTGACAAACTGGAAGGTCAGATCAGCAGTTTGAGAACCAAGTGCTACATGATGGAGTGAGCTCCCATCTCTGTCCCAGCTCCTGTCAACCTAGTGGTTTGAAACCAAGAAATTGTAAATAGATACATAGGTACCACTTTGGTGGGAAGGTAAACAGTGTTCCATGCACTCCAGTGTCTAGTCATATATGTCATGTGATCATGGAAATGTCGGTAGACACAGATAGTGCCAGCTCTTTGGCTATAAACAAAGGTGAGCACTTAAGCCTAGAGTCAGATACAACTGGCTTTTGAGCAAGGATGATATTACCATCAGATAATGTGCAAAAATATTTAGGTCTATTTGAAGCCTATTTGCATAAGACCACAGCTGCCATCATCCCCAGTCACTGGCCATGCTGGCTATGCCTGATGGGAGCTGCAATCCAACAGCACCTGGAAAGCTACAGGTAACCCAATGTGATCTACAGTTTCCCCCTCTCCCATCTCCTGTTCCATATGCCAGCCGTGTTATAGACAACTAGGTGGGATTGCTATTTAATTTCAGCTGGAGGCTTCTCCCCACTGTTGAGAATTCCTTGTGATTCATACAAAGCCTTTAAAGTAGAATTTGCTCCTCATTATTTTTCTGTTCACAGGTTTAGATGGGGGTTATGCTGAACACAGGAACAGAATGAGAGTCCTAGTCTCACAGGAGGTCTCCATGGAGAAGAGAACTGACCGAAAAGAAAAGCTTCTGCTTCACAGCAGCTGGGGAATCTCAAAACAAAACACTGCTTTGATTCCCTTATATCAGCAGAAAAATGATCTATAAATAAGTGCATACATAAATAACCAGGGTCCCTAATTACACGGAGAGGCTCATGTGTACAAGGTGAGCTCCTCTTTAGGCTGTCTTCCTACACAAGCTAAAACTCTCTTCCTACACTTTTGTGAACAGCTGGACAGGGCTCACATGGAAGATAGTTGCAAATAATTAGACAATGTATTGTAGAGCATTGCTGCTGTATATATCAGGATGCCCAGATCCTTATACTTGTTATACAAGTTAAAAAAAATAAAGAGTAAGAATTTATCTAGGGCTGCAGTGACTTAGTGGTTAAGACCACTGGAAGGTCAATAGGTTAACGCTTTGAGAACCGAGTGCTGTACAATGGAATGAGCACCCATCATCAGTCTCAGCTTCTGCCAACCTAGCAGTTCAAAAGCAAGAAATTGCAAGTACTCTAGATAAATAGGTACCACTTTGGTGGGGAAAGTAATGGCGTTTCGTGCACTTCAGGATCTAGTCATGCCTGGCACATGACCACATAAAAGTCTGCACACACACAATGCTGGCTTTTTGGTTGTAAGCTGAGATGAGCACCACCCCTAGAGTCAGACATGACTGGCTTTCAAGCAAGGGAGACCTTTACCTTTAAAAAACTGCCAAAGAATTCGCCAAACTGTGCACAGGAGGTGGCCATAAAATAGAACAGGTTTTATTTCTCTTCTTGATATTCCAGCACACTGCTATGTTGGTTACATATTATTGGGAAAAAACACAGCAAAATAAAATGAGCAGGGCCTTATTTGCTCCGACATGAGCTAAGACCTGAGCCAAAACCGATGTGATGATTCCTATCTATACTATATTTTACTGATGGCAACAAAGTCTTCAGCAGAGAAATGATCTAACTAATTGCAACATTGCCGTCCAGATTCCTTGAGGGGGAAAAATATTGTTTCGAGATTTAGCCTCATGCAGCTCCTAAATACAGAAACTGCTTTACAGGGTCAGGTGCTGATGACTGGAAGGGCTCAGTCTGTATTTTGGCAGGATAAGAGACAGAAAACACTGAGGCAAGGCAGCTGGAAGAAATATGCAGCATAGGAAATAATCTGAGAAACAGGAACTCTGAAAGAAGAATAGGCGAAGGAAGAAAAAGTCTTAGGCCTAAATTATATGTCTGCTATTACCTGTAGCAAAAGGTTTTTACTGTGGGTAAAAAAAGCAAACAGGAATGGATCAACTTAAAATGCACATTGTCTACTTTAATGCAATTCCTTGCATTCAAACAGAAGACTTACAAGTGGGTCCAATAGATGCAGCATGTCAGGTTGTACATGGCACTGGGAAAGGGGGAGGATGCAGATCCTTTGAGCCTCAGCAGTTACATCCAAACTTACCTGCCTCTTCAGCAAGGTTGGGGAATGTTGGTCCTCCAGATATTTGGACTGTAATTCCAATTATGTACTTGATTTTGGCCATACAGGGTGGAACTGATGTGAAGGCCACACATTCTCCACCCCTGCTCTGACTTTGCAAAAGGAGCCAAAATTGGGAATTGGGAATCATCCAAGATCTCCCTGTAAAAGAAAAATAAATGTTTGATTAGCTTTTCACACACATTGTTGCTTCTCTCTTGGTGAATATTGAAAACACCTTAGCATCTAGTCAATTGATTAGGCTGCCTTTCACCAGAACAGGCCTACACAACAGATGACAAATTGAGTCTGTTCAGTTTCGCAGTACACAACCCAAACAGGTTCAAATATCTTGACCATACGTTGTCTCAGGTAACTTGATGGATTAAACCGTATCCTTTTAGCTTTACATTTGTCAGCTGGGTTGATAGCTATACTCACGAAATATGGAAACAATTTTGTGATTCATGTGGAGATTTGCTTCTGGGTTATGTAAATACTTGTTTCATTGCTATTTCTTGGCCCAAGAGTGTGTATTGTTCATTTTCTGAAAGGGAACTATTTGTATTTTGATTTGCAAAACACAATGAATTCATTACGCCCACTGGCCATAATCCAGAGGTGCACACAACCCTCACAGCTGGGCTTCAATCCTCAACATCTTGCCTTCTGTTTTTTAAATGCACTTCTTTGTGTAGAAAATCTTACAGGCTAACTCAAAACACCTCAAATTGAGACAGACATGGGCTAGCACTAAGCATATTTGCTTATGTAATTTCCAGAGGAATAACTTTGTACAACCTCAACCAAAAGTCTTATGGCACCTTGAAAACTAAGAAGTTTCATCAGGGCACATATTTTTGTGGATAGCAAGTAACTTCAGGTTGCATCTGAAAAAGCTGGTTGCTTCCTTTGAAAGCTAAAGCCAAATTAAACTTTTTAGTCCTTAAAGTATCACAAAGCTTTGTTCTTCAGTTCCATGTGCAGCTACTCTTGATGGTGAACTCCCATTATTTTCCTGGCAGGCATGTGTTGTTATACATGCATCCATCTATCCTGGCCACTGGACCCTCCTCAGCATGGCTTTAACTGCCTTCCAGCTTGGACTGAGACCTCAACCGACAAGGTTTCTTGGCTCTAGCATCCTTCTGTGCATTCCTTGGATCCAGTTCAGTTCCTGGCTCATTCCTAAAGGTTGCTTATGGTGCAGTATAATGAGTCTTGCTATAGAGACAATACATTGATGATATTTGCTTAAGATTCAGCTAGTTTCTAAAAGAGCCAAGTTCTGGATGAAAGTCCACACATTTGCATGTTGGATTTTATTGAAAAAATAATTTAAAACACTCTTCCATGCAAGCAAACACAACAAAGTGTTGTCACATGTTAAAGGTCAATTATTTTTGTTTATGTGTGAAATAAACTTTTGTAGATTTGAATGCAGTTCATAAGTAAATCATAAGCTCAATGAGGATGCTTAAGGAGTCTACCACTAGGATTTCTGTTAAGGTACTCTGGGAATCATATCCTGAGTTTGTACTTGCAGCTTTTAAATACATATTTCAAATAACACTTTTTAAAAAAGATATTTTATGCACATTGATGGAACTGTTATGTCTTTTTAGTTCCGCCTGCACTCAACCACTGTCAATAATTGGGAGCAGACTAAACAGAGAGTGCAGATTTTCACAACAAACATAGCAATTCTTGATTTAATTCCATCCCAGCTGCATTCATTTCCAAGCTAAGGTTTTGAACCAAATTTCAAATCCCAAGATAGACAATTTAAATTCATAGTTTAGAAGACAACCCTTGCTTTCATGATAACAGTCTCATCAAGATACCTCAACATCAATGGAACCAATTATCATCACTAACTTGGGATTCTATTGATTTCAGTCCTTCCACACTAAGCATGAAAAAGTCAGGATTCAATTGATGGATAGAAAGCTCTTTACGCTTCACACTTTTCATGCTGTTCAGTGCATAGTAACAGCATAAAAATAGAAACAGCTTAAAACCTTCCTCTTCAAGAATATCAAACAATTGCAAATAAGTTAATTGGTGAGATTTGAGGCTGCTTGCCCCTGAAGCCATCAGAAATTTATTTTGTTGTATTATGTTGTTCCTGTTTATTTAATTATTTGTACACCACGCAGAATGGGAAATGTCCCAGATGGGTGGTATAAAATGTAAAAAATAAATAAAAATAAAATAGTAAACCTAGTCCCAGTATGATGGTGGCTATTGAATGTGTGAGATGTGTGTAAGGCCTCAGAGTACATTATAGTGGTGAAGAGCTAGATGACAATCAGAGATTAGTGAAACTTACATCTGATTTGCTTTTTGGTAAGAACTTTGTAAAATTTATTGAATTTTGAATAAATCTTCGAGCAAGCAAATGAAGTTCAAATGTATATAATTTATATATAGTCTGAATCTGAGTTTTGAACCTCTTTCTAATGCTGACCTGAGAATTACCACTTCTTTTTTCTTTTCTCCTGAGAGCCTCATTTTTAGCACCTGACTGATTGGAGGCTGATGTGACACAGTCCTTTCCATACTCGGAAACAAAGAATAGCTGCATCAGTTGAATTTGGCCAGTGTGGATAGTGTAGAACTCAACCTATCTCAAGCTGGATCCTGCCCATGGTACCATTTCATGTGGCCAGTCACCTTTGCTCCTGCCGCCATTGCCAGAGGTAGCGGAAACAGCCATAAATGCATCCACGGCTGTTGTAAACATGTTTAAGATAGCTGTAAATGTGTAAAAATACATTTTTTACAGCCATAAATGTGGACGCGGCTGTTGTAAATGCATTTTTAAGCATTTATGACTGTCATAAATGCATTTACAACAGCCGCGGACATGTATACGACAGCTGCAAATGCATAAAAATGCATTTACAACAGCTGTGTCTGCATTTTATGGCAGCATTTATGGTGGGGGAACCACCAGTCCAGCCCGCTCAGCTGTCTGAGGGAGCGTGACCTGGCCCACAGCTTTAAAAGGTTGAGAATCCCTGGTGCAGAATGTTGTTCATTTCAATTTTTGGAGGGGGGGACCTACCAAGAAGTCTTAAAAGATTGATGTTATTATCCCCCCCCCCAAAAAAAAAAATGATCATAATTCACAATCCTAAATGCAATTGTTAGTCCCAACTAGAGCAGAGCCATTTAATCAGTGGAAATTTGGTAGCTCAATACTGTACTTGCATAAATCTAACTGATTCAATGGTTTTACTTACGAAATAGCAACTGGACTTTGGGCACAAATTTCTTTGTGAAAAGGATGGAACAAACTTGATTTGAAAAAATGCAGGAGAAAGCAATATGGATGGACTTCTCAATTCCTAGTGATGGCTGAGGTCAATACAAAATACTGGTTCTGGAGGGACTGCTCAATGAGATTCTTGCACAAGTGGATCCTATGTAAGGAGGAGGTCAATGCCAAGCCTTAGGGAAGGGATTCTCAATGTTTTTCAGCCATGGGCCAGACCGTGCCCCCTCAGATAGCTGAGCAGACCGGACTGATGCCATAAAACACATCCGCAGGTGTAGTAAACACGTTTATGACAGCCGACGACTCATTTGTGGCTGTAGTAAATGCGTTTACATGGCCACAAATGAGTCTGCAGTAAATTCCGGCAGCGGCAGCAGGGACAGCTGGAGCGAGGTTGGGGGCTGGATTATTTGGTGCCACAGGTTGGATCTGGCCCATGGGCCGTAGGTTGCGAACTACTGCCTTAGGGCCATGTGGTTTTCTATATGTTGCTCCACATGACTTGCAAACCCCAACACCCTTAACCAGCAAATCCAGTGCTAGAGGGTCAAAAGTTCTCTACCTCTCCTGTACGTGAAGTTTGCAAAGTGTCCCTCACCTATTGGGTTGGGGGTAAGGAACCCATTTGTCTTCCGAACAACCTGTAAATTCCTAACCACTTGCAAAATATTAGAAACCTGCCTCCTCCTCCATTAATGCTGGGACCATTACACAGGAAATTGGTTGAATTGGGTGTGAATAAACCAGCTAGCAATACTTTTTCTGTATGAGAAACTACTTTGGATATATTAACAAAGTTGCTTTGCTCAAGTGAATGTTCCATATATATCATATGCCATGTTTCTGGCAAGAAATATGGGGGCACGCTAAAGGGGAAGTTTGGAGCATGAATCTACCTTGCCAAATATTGCTAAGAGTCATTGTTGACTCTTTCATCACAAGCATCCTCATTTTCCTATGCAGTTTTTAGTATGAAGATGTCATTTAGAGTTCCATGGGTACAATGCAGATTTGGGGGAGTGTGTTTCCATGAGCATCCATTTATTATACAGTATATTAATCTCATGCTCCCAGTAACATACATAGGGATTTTTCTATTTTACCCTCACAGGAACCTAACTAGGTAGGCTAGAATATGAAAGTATAACTGGCCCAAGGAAGAGCTTACAAATAACAATTACAATCAGGAGGTTTTGGGAATGGCCATAACGGCATGTATAAGTGACATTTATTTATTTTATTTTATTTAGATTAATATTGCCACCCACTAGCCGAGGCGACTCAGGGTGGCTTACAGTCAAAACAACAACAGTACAATAAAAATTATAAAATGGAAACACATAAAACAACCAAACCAGAACACAAACGAACTCCCGTCAGGCCCTTGTTGTGGGCCCAGAGGAGTGGGCAAGGTCTCCAGCCATTTTAAAAAGACATTTTAAAAGTAGCAGAAGGAGTGAAAACTATGGGGTTGGTTTCATGTTTTCTAGTTGTGTTTATATTATTTTAAAAGAGCATTTTAGAAGCATTTTGAGCAGAAGTTTTTCAATTTTTTTACATTCTCTTATCAATACTCTTTTTAAAGTAATGGAAAAATCATGAGCCAAAAAATCACTAACAATCTATGTAATAATTGACAACCATGAATTATTTGGGGAGGTGAGCAAGTTATATGATCAATTAATTTCAGAATTTAATTTCCCAAGTTTTGGCCAAATATTACCCAACACCAACTAAACAAGAATTGGAGTCCATGTCTCCATGCTGGGGGGAAAATACAACTCTTGGCGACAAGATTTCTATACTCACCGACCCAGACAAGACGCCTCATGCCTGTTATTTCATCCAGTAATGACCAACCAAATGCTAAAAAATGTGGGTCAGCTACTCAGAGATCCTCATTCATTGCCCTCCCTCTCCCCTGCACACACATACCTGCTCTATTTCATTAAGGAAGGTGTGGCCAATGCATAGCCTAGATACATGTTTGCAGGTTTTTGTGAACCAGCTCCCTCCCTAGTCTCCTGTTTCTCCAGGGAAAAAATGTTTATTACATTTTAATCTCAACTTTCTAGCATTAAGATGCCACTGCAACTTGTTTTTTGAAACACTCTTTTGCCCTCTAGGCAAGCATACCCCAGAGACCACAGTAGCTTAGTGGTTAAGACGCTGAACTTGATGACTGGAAGGTCAGCAGGTCAAGACCCAAATGCTATGCGATTGAGTAAGCTCCCATCTCTGTCCTAGTTCCTGCCAACCTAGCAGTTCGAAAGCAAGAAACTGCAAGTAGATAAATAGGGACCACTTCGGTGGGAAGGTAAATTGTGTTCCATGTACTCCGGTGTCTAGCCATGCCTGCCACATGTCCATGGAAACTTCTGCAAATGCAGATAGTGCTGGCTCTTTGGCTGTAAACAGAGATGAGTACTGAACCCTAGAGTCAGATATGACTGGCTTTCGAGTAAGGGCAACCTTTACCTAGCATCCCCACAATGCTGCTTTTCAGGTCTTTTAGACCATATAGGTCCCCTTAATAGTTCCTGCCTACACTGAAAGATCACAGAAGGTCATCCAGGCTTTTCTAGGCCTTAAAGCTTTATTTCTGTACAGATCTGGATGTCCAGAGAGCACTAGCTGTTTTTAATCTGCTTAACTGCAAGTTTTAGAGAAAATAAATGCTTCCAATGAATTCAAATAAGATTTTAAAAAGGTTCCAATTGCCAGAAGTTTTATGCAGTGCTGACAAAATTAGAAGAGGATTAGCAGACTTTAGCCCTTAGCAATGAACAGACAACAGGCTGACTCAAGCAAAACAGTAACACTTTTTTAACCTTTAAAATGATTAGCTGCCCAACCACCACCACCCCGCCCTTAAACTACTGCTCTGTACATTATATGGTGTCGTTCCAAGAGTTTTTGCTGCATGAAGGCAGAACACTAAATGACACACTTTAGGGTCTAGCTGCACCAATCAGACATCACTTCTTGACTCCATCTCTCCTCAGAAATTTCACCACCTGCTTCATCCTGTTGGATTGACCTGGTGTGGTAAGCAATACGGAATATGATTAATCCTAGGTTCCAAAAGGAAAATAAACACAGTAAAAGTTGTGAGTTGCAGGAATGTTTTAAGGCCCCTCCCTAAGTATTCACCGATTCTGCTGGTTTCATTAACCGTGGATACTGCTTCTCTGTAACTAACTGAAAGCAGAATGCACAAAATTCCATATAAGCATTTAACAGAGCACTAAATTCCCTGCATGTCCTTCCTTCTTTCATAAATATAAATGGAGACTTTGGGGGAGGAAGTGTGCATGCACACACTATAGGGAGCTTCAGGCTAGTAGCTTCTCTTCCTCCTCCCCGCTTGGGAGAACAGCAAGGAGGCCATGCATACGTGCCAAGCACTGTAGGTGTGCATGCACACCAAGTGCTTGGCATGCATGCGTAGTGGGGGAACCAGTGAAAAGGTAAGCCCCGAAGGTGGTTCCCCCCAAAAGCTGCTACCGGTTCTCCGGGACACTGGGAAAAGTTACTACCAGTTCTGGTGAACTGGTGCGATCCTGTTACATCCCATCACTGCTCTCAGGCATAGGATGACCACAAGCTGAAGTTGACTTGATGGCATGATACATTAGCATCCCTCTCTTTGAGCCCAGGATTTTTCTAGAAGAGCTGCCATTGGTGTAATTATGAAAGCTTCTATGAAATTCAATTAGTTGATCATTATTTACTAATCTTTCGCCTGTACTCATCAGGAAACAATAAAACAGGCTAAAGCTACAAACAGGAAGCATTTAACTAGAGGTAAAGAAGTTCTTCAAAGCCTCAAATTGTGATGTTTTGTCCACATTAGCCAGACTAGTGCTTTTTGTTTTACTACATATTAAATTGCCATGACAGATTTTTCACACTTTTTTAATTGGTATTTTTTATAGTAAGTTGCAATTAAGAGTAAACCCATATGACGCAATGGAACATACAGAGATGATTCACAAAATCCCTGTCAACTGAACAAGCCTATTCTAGTGCAATTTATTATGCTAAGTAACAGGATTTAGGGCATTTGATCATGAGCTAAGCTCTGACAAGTCCACCCCACAGACCCCTCCTGAAACCTTTCTTATATAGCTCTTTATAGGTTGTAGATAGCTCAGCAAATAAAATATCTGCCAGAGGTTCCAAGTACCAAGTTTGATTTCCCCGCTGGGCCTCCCAGGACAATTTCAATCATTTTGTTTCAACTTGCTAGCTTTTAAAGCAATAACTTCTGATTTTGTTGTTGTTCAGCAGCCTTTGACACAGGCAATTACGATAAACAGAGAAAAACACATTCCTGCCACTGATGGTTGGCTAGAGATGAAAGGGAATAGGTGCAAGTATGGATCCATTCCTAGAATAAGAAAGTAGAACTGGTCCCAGTGAAGAGCTTACAAATAACACATTGCAAGATGGTTAGTTATCTATAAAGAGGGTTTGGGAAGAGCTACAACAAGGGCATAAGTAAGTGATATTTTGGGATTGCAGGGGCTTAGTGCTCAAGACGCTGAAGTTGATGACCTGAAGGTTGGCAGGTCAGCAGTTCAAGACCCGAGTGCTGCACAATGGAATGAGTACTCGTCTTTGTCCCAGATCCTGCCAACCTAGCAGTTGGAAAGCAAGTGGATAATAGGTACTGCTTTGGCAGGAAAGGTAACTGCGTTCAGTGCACTTTGGCATCTAGCCATGCCTGCCACATAATCAAAGAAACGTCTGCAGGCGTAGATAATGTTGGCTCTTTGGCCGTAAAAAGTCGTGAACAACCCCCCACCCCCAAGCAGGACACAAACTACTTTGGAGCAAGGGAGACCCTGACTTTTGTGACATTTTAAAAGTAAAATCCTAGTAATAAAAAACTCCTGGTGGGATCCAAATGCATCACTCAGAAGTTATATCATTATCGGTCAATTCTGCCATCTGGATTTTAGATTTTTGTGATGTTTTATCTATGCGTATCATGTGTCGGGAGTGTTTTATGTTAAGTGTTGTTTTCTGCACTGTAAACCGCACGGAGTTGCCTTGGCGAGGGGGCGGTTAAATAAGTATAAAGGTATCCGCAGGGCCACCTCCGCCTCACTGGATTAGGTGGGCAGCGTGCAAGCGACCCCTCGGAGGAGAGGAAACAGGAGCGGGGCGCTTTCCCGCCTCTCACCCCGTGTGGTCCGGCCGCCCCAGTTTCCAGCCCCGGCCCGCCTGGTCTCTCTGCCGCCCAAGTATGAAGAAGTCGCGGCGAGACGCCTTTGCGGCGGCGCTGCGGAGCCCGAGCGCCCGCTCAGCAGGCGCGAGTGCCAAGAGAGCTCAGGCGCGCGGTCGGCCCACGGACTACCTCCTCGGGCAAACGGGGAACAGGACCGTAGCCAGAGAGGGGCCACGGTGGGCTTGACCCACCCTGCGTTAGCAGTTTCCCACGCTGGCAAAGCGCGGCTTCCCATAGAAATGCACTCGGCGAGTGGGCGGCAATAGAAATCTGAATAAATAAATAAATAAATAAATAAATAAATGAAAAGAGGCTTTGTTGCCCATCCTGAAAAAAAATATTTGCCCACCCGCATCTAGAATCCTGGCTGTGTCTCTGCGGGGGGGGGGGACCTCAAACTGGCTCCTGAGCCCGGAACCTGCGGGGGGAGGGGGCACCTACGATAATAATTTCATGTCAGAAATTATTCTGGGTTGAATGGATTTTTGCGGGAGAAACTCCCGCTCAGGAGCTGGGACGGAGACGGGCGCTCAATCCGTCATGCAGCACCCGGGTCTCGAACTGCCGCCTTGCCAGCCTTCCAGCTAACAAGGCGAGCTTCTTAACCCCCGAACCCAGCTACTGGACCGGGCCAATATGACATTGTAATGGGCTCTCCGGGTGAGGTGGGGCTTGGTAGTAGGTGACGCCCGGGGTGGGCGGCCGGGCGAGCGCCGGGGCGGGCGGGCCTGCGGCTGCTCCTCCTCCTCCTGCCGAGGGCGCCTGTTTGCTTGCCTCCCTGCCTGCCTTCCCTCCGCCAGCTGTGCTGGGCGACTGCGGGCTACTCCACCCTCCGCACCCGGCGCTCAGAGGCTGGCCCTCCTTGCGGGGCCGGGCGGAGGAGGGTCCGGAAGACGTCTTGCCCCACTTGCCGGCGGCGGCGGCGGCTGCGTTCAAGCCGAGCCGCTTCCCGCGCTCTCCTTTTGGGCAGGAGGCGCTTGCTTGCCGGAGCCACCCCGCCGCCCTGCCTCGCCTCGCCTGCCCTGCCCGGGGGGAGCTGCAGGGACGGCGTCGGCATCGGAAGCCACTCGGGGGGCGCTGCCCATGGAGGAGGAAGAGGAGACGGAGGCCGGGGGCGCCCCTTGGCAAGGGGTCGCCCAGAATAAGCGCAAGGCCTGGGCCAAGAGCCGAGACTCCTGGCAAGCCTCGGAAGCCGAGCGGCTCTCGCCGGAGGAGCAGGACGTCGGCGGCGGGGAGAAGCTGCCCTTGACGGCGGAAGGAGGTCGGTGAGGTCCAAGTCGCCCCGTTTCCTTTCTCCGCTTCCTTCTCGCCCCAATAATCACCCGAAGCGAAGAAAGGCCGCGAAGAGTCCTGTGGCACCCGGAAGACGCTTCCAGGCTGGGCGGCTCTTTTGATTTGGGCTGCGATGACGTCCGCCCAAGCTCGGGTCTCAAGAAGTGTCTCCCGTCTCAAGTGCCACAACAAAGGCTTTGTCTTCTGTAACAACTTGGGAGAGAGTTGCGGGGGAGAGAGAAGTTCTTCAAGACTTCCGCGGAGAAAGCACTGGTTTGAGACCAAGGCTGCTATTCGGAGAACTGTTCTTATCAAGATTCCATTAGGAAAACTTTTGTTTCACTAGCCCAGGGGTGCCCAAATTATGGCCTGTGGGCCAGATCCGGCCCCTAACGCCAATTCATCTGCCCCACAAAGCCCTCGTCGTTCCTGGGAGTGGAAGTAAAATGTGACCGTACAGGCACGTTTTACTTCCGCTTCTGGGAGTGATGAGGGCTTTGTGGGCTGGATGAATTGGTGCTGGGGGCTGGATCTGGCCCGTGGGCTATAGTGACTGGCCCCCTGAACCACATGACCAGCCCATGGCCTGTAAAGTTTGGACACCCCTGCACTAGCCTGTCATATTTGCAGCTCTGAACATGTTTACTTGCGGTTGGCTCCCAAAGCATGCATCTGATTTCAGTAAAAATTTAATCTAGACCAGTCCTTAGACCTCTGGGTGGCCTGCTTTTGATTTGTCTTTGGAAAATTATGGCAGGGTAATGAGTTTTGTGCTTTCCCCTCCCCTGCATAACTATTGGGTACTGTGTTCTTTCATGCTTTTAGGTCAATTGAGTTAAATTTAGTTAATTTCTGGGAACCCAGCAAGAAGGATGCCCTGACTATTTTTTTAAAATGAACACAATGTTCATCATTGTATAACTGAATGGTTTTTTTCTTCTTTTCTTCCTTTCTTTTCTCGGCCCATTTCTTGACCATTCAGGCAACGTTCCAAATGAAAAAATTGCAATATGGCTTAAAGATTGTAGGTGAGTACTTTTTTTTGCACATAATTATTTGATTGAGTATGCCTTTCTGGTTTAGGTGGAGAATGTGCTTGTCCTCATTCTGGTGCAATGTCTAGATCTTGAATTTCTTTGGCACTGGATCTTCTCAAATACCAGCAAGAGTCCTACCTCCTCAGTGGAGGTAGTGAGAGGAGTAGTAGTAGTGGAGGATTCAGTGGGATATCACCTATCCTGTGTGCATAAACCTATCAGTCGCAGTTCAGCAGGTGCTGTAATCCTGTGTATACTTACTCTGGCATGAGCCCTGGTGTGGCTCATTTACTGGTAAAGTTGGTTAGGATCAGGCTGAAAGGTGTGCGTTAAACCCACTGATTCCATGGATTTCAAACACTCCTAACTTTATCTTGGACTTTGACTGTAACTGTAGTGTTTCATTGGCAGTTGTTTGTGTGCTTGCAAGTAGGCATGTTGGGATAGGGGCTGGCTGTTTGGTTTGTGTTGTTTTGGTTATACTCACTTTATTATGTCGGTCAGGAAATAGCAGCATGTTCTGTCTTGTAAAAATGCTACCTACAGTGCAAAGATGAAAGTGTTTTCAGGAAACAGAGCCTGACATAAACCAAGGAAATATCCCATGCTGTTCCTAAATGTTGTCATTTCGGCTGTGTAATCTTCAGATGTATGTAGGCTGCCTTGCTAAACATTTGTACCAGGAAGTTAGTCCCTTTTTAACCATTGATCATTGTGTCTGAGTGGAAGTGGCTTGTAGTACCTGAACGCTCACACTGGAATAAATCTTTTTGTCTTTAAAATGCCGAAATACTTTTGTTTTTAATGTTGTTTGTACATTCCAAAGCAGACTAATGTGACTATCTCTTTTAAAAACTCTTCCAGCCAGTTAGATGTTGTCTCACAATTTTAAATACTCTTGCTACTCTCAGAAGCCTTCTAAACTTCATGGTTTTTATTATGATTCATTCTGCTGAATTAAATAACATTTCTAGGCAAGCAGATTTAAGCATATACACCATATATAATGTGCTGTACAGATTTTGTAAGATTTCATGTGGAGAGAGAATTACCAGAAGTGCAGGTGGGGTTCAGAAGAGGCAGGGGAACTAGAGACCACATCGCCAACATAAGATGGATCATGTAAAAAACAAAGGAATATCAGAAACAAGTATACTTCTGTTTCATTGATTACACTAAGGCCTTTGACTGTGTAGACCACAACAAAATGTGGCAAGTAATTAAAGAGATGGGAATACCGGAACACCTTATAGGCCTCATGAGAAATCTGTACATGAATCAAGAAGCAACAGTTAGGACAGAATACGGAATGACAGAGTGGTTTGGAATAGGAAAAGGAGTAAGACAAGGCTGCATTTTGTCACCCTGCTTATTCAACTTATACACAGAACACATAATGCGCAATGCAGGGATGGAGGAATCACAATTTGGGATCAAAATTGCTGAGAGAAACATCAACAATTTGAGATATCCAGATGATACCACCCTAATGGCAAAAAGTGAGGAGGACCTAAAGAAGCTCCTGATTAGGTTGAAAGAAGAAAGTGAAAAAGCTGGCTTGAGACTCAATATAAAGAAAACCAAGATCATGGCAACAGGCCCTATCAGTCCCTGGAAAATAGATGGGGAAGAAGTAGAAGCAGTGACAGATTTTACTTTCTTGGGATCAAAACTCACTGCAGATGGGGATTGCAGCCATGAAATAAGGCGACTGATTCTTGGGAGGCAAGCGATGAGAAACCTGGGGAGCATAGTGAAAAGTAGAGACATCACATTGCAAACAAAAATTCGTATAGTCAAAGCAATGGCAATGTATGGCAATGTATGGTTGTGAGAGCTGGACCATTAGGAAAGCTGAGCGCAGAAGAATAGATGCCTTTGAGATGTGGTGTTGGAGGAGAGTTTTGAGAGTCCCCTGGACAGCGAGGAGAACAAATAGGTCAATCTTAGAAGAAATCAACCCAGAATGATCCTTAGAAATTCAAATTGTAAAGATGAAGCTAAGGTACTTTGGACATCAAATGAGAAGAGAGGATTCACTTGAGAAAGCCTTGATGCTGGGAAAGGTGATAGGGCAAAAGAAAAAGGGGGTGGCCAAAAATGAGATGGTTAGATGGTATTGTAGAGACAATGGACACAGAACTGAGCGAGTTGAGGAGGATGGTGGAGGACAGAAGTGCCTGGAGGGCAGTGGTCCATGGAGTTGCAGAGGGTCGAAGTCGACTGTGCGACTGAACAAAAAAAAACAAAAACAAAGTTGAAATCACTGCAATACAGTTGTACCTCGCTTAAATAGCATAATGCGTTCCACAGGATTGCTCTTTAAGCGAGTTTGCTCTTTAAGTGAAACACCATTGTAAGTGACCAATTGTGGGGGGAATTGGGAACCCAGATTTATATGTTAAGTAAGTTTTTGGTTGGTTTTATTTGTTAAGTGAACATTCAGAGAAAATTCTGCTCTTTAAGTGAGTTACTCTTTAAACAAAGCAATCTTTATGTGAGGTTTGACTGTATTATTCTTCTGTTGACTGTAGAGGGAACATTCTCTGCAGGAATAATATCATCATAGTTGTGGTCAAAGCTTGGAGAAATTACTATTTTGTTGGCTGGGAGATTCTGTAAATTTTTAATCCCAAAATGTAATCTCCCCATTCTGATAATGGAAATTAAAAATTTTGTGTGTGATTTTAAAACTACAACTCTCAGAATTCTCTAGCCAGCTATTCTGAATTGTGTTGCAAGAAAACACAGCCCAGCTGTTTGTCTTTGAAACCATTGTTGTGCTGTTTCCAGATCCTTGAATTGAGAGGAGGTTCTTAACTCTAGCACAGTGAACAACTTTGATCCAGTCATTCTTACTCTTGAGATTCTTAGGAAGATTCTTCTTTCATGTCTAGGCCAGACATGAAACTGCCAAAATGAAGGTGCCTTTTGGTGAGTTCATTCTGCAGTTCCTTTGGCTTGACCCAGTGTGAGAAAGATTAGCCAGCAACACAAGGTTGCCATTACCAGGCTACACCCACTTGTGGTTCAAAAATACCTAAATCTTTGAAGGAGAAAATGGTTTCTGATACCTTGAGCTCTTTGGAGGAAAGTTGGGATGAAAAATCTAGTGAAAAACTTTCTTCTGGCTAGTTCTGATATAGAGTGCATGCAACTTTAAAAGTAATTTTGCTTTCAAATCTTTCAATTTTTATAGTTAAAATGATGGGTTTTTATAAAAAAAAGCACAACCCCCAAAAGGTTATAGTAAGGGGGGGGGGAGAAATAATTTGCAGAGGAGCACACATGTCAGTCTTTCGCAGCACTGTAACAAAGTTTTAGCATTGTGATAGATTGAGTCCTGTATTTGTTGTGATATCTACTCTTGTAGGCTTAGTTTCCGTGATCAGATGCATGAAACAGTTACTTACAAGATAGGAATCAAGTTTTGAGGGTGAGGTTTAGTGTATAATTTTCAACTGCCTTTTGACTTTTGTATTTCTAGTTTATGGTCTGTATTCCTAGTGTATTGTCTGTTTTGAGTGTCTGTTTTTCTCATTTTGCCTGGCTCACTTAGGGAAGATTTAAAGAAGAAGTGTAGAAGACCTGTTCCCTCCTATCTTGGGTGCAACATGTACAGAGCGATGAGATCTAGACGCTGTAACACAGAAAAACAGGGCTTGTTATTGTTTTTGTTGGCAGGTAACCATTCCTGTCCAACATACCCCCATCCCTTGCGAACATTTATTTATTTAAATCACCCTGCTCCTCAAGCCAGAAAAACTTTCAGGCTTATATGAGATGAAATCAGATTTTTTTTTTAAGAGAGAGAGAGAGAAAGACCCAGCTTGCAGGTTTATAATCTTTAAAAGCATGTCACCAAACAGGAAAAGAAAAGTGAGGAAAGAGGACAAACAATCATTCTTTCAACAAGGCTGGTAAGATGGCACCAACATCCATTTCTTTTCCCTCAGCTGCTGCCTGCCAAAATGTTGCTTCTTCTTCTGTCACATCTGAATCCGAATACAGTATTGGTTATCATCATGGAAACGCCCCATAAAGACTGTTGTGTGAATATAATGCAGTGGTTTTTGATTAGCCTTCCACATCGCAGCATGACACCCATATCACTGATCCAGTTCTGCAAGTCACTTTCTGGTCTGAACCCTTTTGGCACGCAAAGTCCTCATCAGCCCCAGGCCAGTATTGATGAAGCTGCTGCCATCTATCAAGGCAGATTCAAGTGGGATTTAAACCACTTGGGGACCATCACCCTTCCCTGTGGACTTTGCCTCTAAGGCCATTAGTCTTCAGAGTTGTCAGGTTGGATGATTGCCACCTGACACTGGGCACTGAGTTGCTGGCAGTATGGTCTACTCTGTTACCATAGCAGGATAACCTGGCCAGACTGAATATTGCTAGCAATAACAAAATGCAATTATAGGTTTCTTCTGTTTTTTCCCATTGAAATGTTAGTGAAAGCTCTTTATGTAACAACCCAAGTCCAAAGAACAAAGCACTTACTTTTACATTCCCAGGCAAGAGAGGAAGCAGCAAGAGGAACTGGCAGAACTTGGGAGATACAGGTTAAAGTGTGATGTGAGGAGTTACTGCTTGGAAAGAATTGTTCTAAAATGCTGGAACTGCCAGTGTTTGGCCATTGGGATTAATCTTTATCCTTTTATCCAGTGTAATAATAATTTCGTGTTAGAAATTATTCTGGGTTGAAAGGATTTTTGCGGAAGAAACTCTGCTCAAGGAATGCCCAAATGAGGCTCCTTTCATGTCCCCAAGAGCTGGGACAGAGACAGGTGCTCAATCAGTCATGCAGTACCCGGGTCTCAAACTGCTGACTTGCCAGCATTCCAGCTAACAAGGCAAGCTTCTTAAACACCGAGCCACCTCAGCCTCTGCGAAGAGTGGTGAGTTAGACAGTTAGTTTGCTGAGAAAAATTCCAACACTATGACTGGGTGGGCCCTGATGGTATGATTGTTTGATTCTTCTCTGATTGTAGTATGGATGCTGCCATTCAGTTTGTGACAAGATGATTAAGATGGGAACAAATGACTGGAATTGTATTTCATTTAGTCTTACCAGTTGGGGTATAAATATTAAGGTCCCCCCCCCCCAGCTATCAAAACAACTTTAGCATTTATTTATTTTTATTTTGGTTGGAGGTGTTTCCTTTAATTTCCGAGCTGAATTAGCCCTCCCAATTCGATGTGTTCATCAGAACATATAAAAGCTCTTTTTGTAGCTCTATCTTGATTGTCACACACCCATCTCAAAGGAAGGTAAGCTTGCTGCTCCTGGTGGGCAGCCAGAACTATAATATTCCCAAAGTCTTTTTTTATGCTTGCTTTAAAAGTAGCTCTTCTTGAAAACATATCAGAGAGTAAACAAAACAAAATAAAAAGTCCAAAAAAGGTGTGGCATCTTAAAGACTGCTGTATTTTGATGTTAGCTTTCATGGATCAAGTCCACTTCGTCAGACGCTTTGTTGTCCTGAAAAAAACATTTAATTTGAAGATCTTGAAATTATAGTCTAGGATTCCCTTCCCACAAATTTAGAATTTGGGTTATTCTTTCCTTGAGGAATTTCTGCCCATGGAAGGTTTACTGACATCAGCGGACAAATAGCTTTGTGTTCTAATGCAGTACTTTTATGTATGAGTTGTCCTCTTTATTTTTCGTGCCTATTAATTTTCCAGCAGTGGTCCTAAGTAAAGGTAAAGGTTACCCTTGCTTTAAAGCCAGTTGTATCCGACTCTAGGGTTCAGTGCTCATCTCTGTTTATAGCCAAAGAACCAGCGCTGTCTGCGTCTGCAGACATTTCTGTGGTCATGTGGCAGGCAAGGAACGCTGTTTACCTTCCCACCGAAGTGGGACAGGAGCTCACTCCATTGTGCGGTACTTGGGAATCGAACTCCGACCTTCCAGTCAGTGTTCAGTGTCTTAACCACTTGAGCCCCCGCAGGCCCCTGCAATGATCCTAGTGCCATGCTTTCTGTACTCCTAAAATATGAATCTTTGCCATATATGCTGTTTCATCAGAACCTTTGGAAGTTACATAACCCATGCTGCTTTTGCCTATTTACTTGAAAGTAAGCTTTGTTGAGTTGAGTTGGGCTTAACAGTTGCTGTATTCCAGTTTTACATGATGCTAGATTTTCACTTCCCAACATTGTCCATGTGTCTATAAGCCTTGTTGCCATGAATCATTTTGCCATGGACTTACTCACTAGAGTTAACCTCCCAGCACTTTGGAAGCAAATAGAATACAGTACACCTATCAAGCACAATCTATGTTAGCTCATAATGGCTGAAATGTTGTTGCTTCTGACAGAGTTGTAAGAAGAATTGACCCATTGAATGAGTGGGATTTGGTGAGTTGCATACCCCATAAATTCCATTGATTCAAATGAAGCTATCTTAGCTGCACTTAGTATGGTGAGCATCAGGGTTTCAGTAAGCATCCGTGTCAATAGAAAAAAACTGGAGGTAGTCAGAGGACTAAGCCACAAAGGCAGCAGCTAAACATTTGGATGATTGGTCATAATTTTTCAGTAATTGTGGTTGTGTTTCACTCTTCCTCCAAATATCTTTATGCGTTGTGTGTGACTAGGTTGTCTCATCTTCCTATATGTTATAACATGCCCATTGTGGTCTTTGACTGGTTCACCTTTCACTGGTTTTGTTGCACCTTAGGTCTTCTAGACTTGAATCCAGCTCCACTTGCCTTTTCTCTCACCTGATTCCAGTGAGCAACCCCTTTTCTACCCATGATAAAGTTTCCCCATCTTTCTCGTTACTTAAGATTTACTTTTTAGCTGCATGCCTTGTTCACAAGAGAACATAAGTTATCGTTATACCATCTGGTATCCCAGGATTATCTACACTTCCTAGCAGTGGCTCTCTAGGGTATCAGGTAAACCTTTACAAGCCATACCTGGAGATGCCAAGGATGTAACCCCGGGTATTTTGCCTCATGCAGTGAGGTATGTTTCTACTAACTTCCTGAGATTTTCATTTTTCTGGGTGTTGCTTCCTTTACCTTTCAACAATTAATCTGTGTCTTAATTTTGTCTGTCTTTCTACTGCTACTTAACAAGAACCCTCTACGTGCCTTATTTTGTCATGTGCTACTTCTAATTCTTTTTCCCACCTCAGGTCTGCATTTTCCTTTTCCTCTGTTGGTGTTCCACTCAGATCACTACAGCTTTTCTTTAATGATTGTATTTCCAGTGTCCTTTTACCATGCCTACGTTGAAGTATTACTGTTTTTAGCACTTAGGACATGAAAACGAACTGGACTTCTGCCCATTTCTGCATGGCAAGAGTCACATGCAAAATATATAAATAGTGTTACATAATAAAGATAGAAGAGGGATGGGGCCTGACATGTGTTAATGGACTGCAGCAGGAGTTCTCAACCTTTTAAAGCTGGGGGCTGGGTCACCCTCCCTCAGACAGCTTCGGGGGCCAGACAGTCATTTCCCCCCTTCCTCCACCCCTTGGCATTTCCTGGTGTGGTGGAGGGCCACATGAAATGTCACCGTGGGCCACAATTGGCCCATGGGCTGCAGGTTGAGAATCCCTGGACTACACTTCTCATGGTACCACACAGCTAGACTGACTATGGCAGCTGGGAGCTGTAGTACAATAGGTCCCAAGTGACTAAACTGCTCACTTCCGCAGTGAATGATGGCCAGCAGAAGTGTTCATCTGGATGCCAGAAGATTAGTCTTTGTGGATTTAGTCGTGTGTATATATATACATTTTCTTATGAAGATATCAGGGGCCCGCCTAGTTCCTTCTCTTCCCTAGACCTTGCATAAGGGTTCTCCAAGCTATGGTGACCTCTAATCTTCTTTACTTGCTTTTGTGACTGAGTCATTCTAATGTAGACAGTTTCCACTTGAGGAATTCCAATATTACTTAACATTTAATTGCATCATAAATAGTCTGACTAATGACTGTGATAATTTATCCAACAAGAGGACAGTCAACAGTCCAGGCAGGTGGCAGGCAATAGTCAGCCTGTTTTTATTGGCATAGGGCTATAGATTTTTTTACTACATTTACCCTGCTGATATTTCACTGATGGAAATAGCTACTGTCCTGTACATATGTGAGTTGGTTTGAGGCAAAGTCCAACAGATTTGCACTGACCCCATGTTTATTGGCAGTGGCAACACAGTCCAGACTCAGAAGTACCACAAGCATAGAAAACGAACTAAAATTTCACACAGGCAACTGTCCCCAGGTGAAGAAAATCTCAGAGGAAAGTCACAGCCTCCAAGATATGTGAATGTATTGTGTTCAATTTATGTGATTTGACATATAAATTCTTTGGGGAACATATTTGTTCATATTATCTTTTATTTTGCTCATTATATTTATAACCCACTTTTCCTTTGAAGATTGCTTGGGGGCTCTTCCTCCACGCAGTGAACCCTTGAAGTAGGGCAGTTTGGGAGAAAATGGCCAGCCCATCCAGCTAGTTTCATGACTCAGAGATGAAAAGACCTTAGGTCTCTTACATCCCAATCAAGAATTGTAACTGCTGCACTATATTGGCTAAAGAAGGATTAACAAGCAGCTAGCCAAAATATAGGGAAGTATTTAATGGTATGGGACTATTATGTGGAAATAACAGTGTTTCTGAGCATAAGTCAGATGCTGCTGCAGCTGCTTCTGTGTCTAGGCCAGACATGAAACTGCCAAAAGGAAGGCACCTTTGGGTGAGTTCATTCTGCAGTTCCTTTTGCCTAACCTAGTGTGAGAAAGGTTATCCAGCAAAACAAGTTTGCCATTACCTGACTGTGGTTCAGAAATATCATAATCTTTGAGGAGGCTCTTTCTGTATACTCCACCCAGATGCTGGGCTACTGTGATTAGAGAGACTGCAACCTTGGTCCCCTTTCTCTTTCTTCCATCTTTAGAGCTAAGATACAGAGTGATGGCTTGTTTCTCCCAAAGATTCAGCACAGCAAGGGGTGGGGGTGTGGGGTTGAAGACAGAAGTGCCATTCCGTGCAACTTTAGTTAACTGTGAGCAAAGCGACCCTACATTCTCTTCTCTTCTGCAAAACAATTTACTGCAAGTTTTGCTCTGCATGTTCCTTCTGGTCCGTCTTTCTTTCCTTCCTTCCTTCCTTGTCAGTTTTGTACTACTTGATCCAGTGGAGAATCACTTCTCTGGGTGGTTATTCATATAACAAAATTGTAAACCCAGCCTGACCATCCACCCCCAAGGACCCAACACTCTGAACAACTAAAAATGAAGATGGCAGCAACAAACCCAATCCATACAGGATTAAAAAGCCCTAGCAAGGGGGAGAATGTCCTCAAAAGGCCTCTTTTAAAAGGGCAGTTTTCACTGCTTTCTTAAAAAGTTGGAGGGAGGGGACCTGATGAACCTCTGCTAGTGGACTTCAAAAGTGATGGCACTGGCACTGAGAAAGCATGATTCCAAAAGTAGGTTGTTTCTTTTCCTATAATCCATCCATCTTTCCTCCTTGCTAGTGGTTTAAATTTTTTCCCATTACTTGAGTTGAATTGTGCAGTATGCAGAAGAGTACATCAAAGGGTGTGTGCCCATATAATTCTGGAGCAAGTTGCCTCTTCCTCCATGCCTGAAGTGCATGTTTTCAGTTAGATGCCCTACACCAGGCTTCCTCAACCTTGGCCCTCCATCTGTTCTTGGACTGCAGTTCCCAGAAGCTCAAGTCAGCATTCCTGCTGATCAGGGCTTCTGGGAATTGAAGTTCAAAAACAGCTGTAGGGCCAAGTTTGAGGAAGCATGCCCTACACTGAGAAGGACCTCAGGCGTTACTTCTTGGTAGCCGTAGGTTATTGAGGGAAGTTTAGGCTCTGTACAAGTTTCTTCTGAAGATCCTCTTCCACAAAGACCTTGGCCTCTCAGGAAGCACTGGAGCAGTTTCCTGTTTGAACAGGAAACAAGGCCTGAGGTAGGACTTGGGGTGTGTGAATGAAATGTAGGTGTCAACTTGTGGGATAGAACTCTGGGTGGAGAATCCTAGGGATGAGAGTCTAGCAAATCATCATCATGAATTGACCACTCCTAGCTGGCAGATTTGATCAGCCCTCATTATTGGCTATGCTCCCTAAGGAAAATAGAAATTGAAACCTCAACAGCATTTGGAGAGTCATATTGATTCCATTCACTGGTGTAACAACTGTGTGACAAGTAGATGCTCCAACAATTTAACTTTCCTCCATGCCAGGGTAGATAAAAAAAGGTGGTCTGCTGTGATATTATTTGTTAAGCATTCATTAAAGAAGAAAGAGGTTTGTCCAAGTAACCTGAGGTTTCTTGAGTCTTTATTTTAAATTTTCTTTCTTGATTTTTTTTAAAAAATATTCTAAATATTTTCCTCTGCATTATGAATTTTAATGACGGAAGGGAGAGTAAATGAATGACACAAAGAAGAAGAGGCAAACGTTGAAATAAAGACAGTTAATGGGCAAAAGAAGGTGTACTGTGCTTGTTAAGTAGGAGTCTTTGTACACAGTTGTGTGTGAATTTTGCAGAATAGCCAGTGGTGAATGCCTTTTATTGCTGTTACTAATGTGCAGTTGAAATTTCTTTAGCCTGATTCCATTCAGAACTAAGTGTGTTTAAGGCCATTGATGTCCGAGGGTTTGGGAATATCTAGGTCTAGACAGGATTAAACTGTGTTAGTGAAGATAAAATGCAAGATCAGGAAGCAATCCGCTGAAACAAATTTCATGCTTATATGCTATTTAGCCAAGTGGGATTAAAAGCATGTCAAAAACTGAAAATTGTTTGATGTACTGTCGCACTTACTTGGAAGTGAGTCCTAATTAATGTTGTGGGATTTGTTTCCAAGCAGATGTATACTGCAGATCATCCATCTCTGTCTTCAGGGTTATGTTAGAACAGTGCTAAAGGATGACGGAGAATCTGTTTTGATGTATTAGTGCTTGTGTTTTTTGGTGATTTGAGGGAATAGCTGTGAGGCAAGGTTTGCTTGTCAAAAGAAACGCTGACCCTGAATGAAACTACTGCAAATCAGTCATCAGTGTTACCATTTGGTTCACGGGGACGTGCTTTTCAGCTTCGCTTCCAAGTACTGCTCTGGTGTGGAAGAGACGTTTCTTCTCCCTATACCACTCTAAAAGGCAAAGTAACCCTGTTCTCTCTTGGATCTGGCTACTCTATGCCTGAAACCCTTAATCTGCGTAAGGGTCTCATCAGCTCCAGAAATGTTTCAGATAATTTTTCAAACCACCGTCCGGTGGGTTTCCTTTTGTGATAAGGAAGCAACTAGACAGTTGCTTTATCAAAGGATTTCTTTGCTGGACGGTTGCTCAGGAATCTACTGGCTATAAAATTGAAGGTCCTGTTTAGGCAGTAGGAAGGAAGTGATTCTGTTTTGCCCAGGTGGACTGAGCCCTAAGTAAATGCGATTAAATCATTTGGAGTGCTTGCTACAGAGTAAACCCCATACTTTTCTAAAGAAGAAAACAGCTAAAACTAAAGTCAAACAGTAAATGAACTTCAGGTGCAGTTGCTGGTTGGCGGTGTGTGTTGTGTTATTTTTTAAAATTGCCTTATGCATGTATCTGTTTCACACAGAAGCATAAATGAGGAAATCCTCCAGCCCACGGGAGGCTGGTTTTTATTGTCTAACCTTGAGAGCTTTTTTTTGCCATGGCTGGGAAGAAAGAAAAATAATGTATTTTAATTGGAAAGTACACAGGAAACATGTAGGCCTTTCAGGAAATGGCAGTTTGTAAAATTCCTGAGAAGGGAGAGATTTGATTTCTTAATTCTAGTCCAATAGCAAAGTTACAGGTTTTGAAACGTGCAGCTTTGATGCTTTTCAAAGCAATACCGGACACACTTTTCTATCTGATAATTATTCCATTTATGACCATTGAATGCTTTTACTTTGTTTGCTCAAGTATTTCTTACCCACCCTGTATTGACAGATCTTAAGGAGGGATGCAGTCAATAAAATCAGATTAAAACAGTAGGGTACAAAGTGTATGAACAAAGACAGGAAGGCACAAAAGCATTTAAACATATGAGAAACTTTTAAAGAGAGGAAAAGCTGTAGTAGGCCAGTAACAGCTTAGTGGTTAAGACACTCACCTGGAGACTGGAAGGTCGGGTTTCAATAACCATGGGCTGCACTTGGGAACATGAAAGGAGCCTCAGTCGGGCGTTCCCTGAGCAGAGTTTCTCTGGCAAAAATCCGTTCAACCCAGAGTAATCTCTGACACGAAATTATTATTATTAGTAGTAGCCCAGCAGTAGATTAACACCTGCTTTGTGTGCTAGAGGTCTCTGGTTCAGTTCTTGGCACCTCCAGGTGAGGCTCCAATAAATATTCTAATGCCAAACTCAGTGGAATTGCTGTCTTATCAGTGAAAATGCTATGGTGTTTTAAAAGGAATGGTCTGACTCATTATAAAGCAACATCCTGTGTTCCTAAGAAAAGCCCACTGTGAAGTCTTGTTGATAACACTTAACAGTACACAGCAGTGGCTTCTTCTTCTGTCATAGCCAAATGTGAATATAGGCGATCCTCATGGTGATCAGCCATAAAGACTGTCCTGAGAATATAGTGCAGTGGTCTTTTATCTGCCTTCCGCATCACAGCCTGACCCCTGCTTATTGCTGCCCTGCCTTGTAGTTGGCCAGCCATGCTCAGTGAAAGTAACCACATGTTCTCTTAGGGCAGGTACAGATTTTATCTAGGTAATGAAAGGAGAGGTTCTCAGTAAGCTAAATGAAGATAGATTCCGAGTCCTCCCATCAGATATCTTGGGTGAACTGGAAGTCTCGTGCTTATTTGCAAAGCTGGCAGTGATGATAGAGGCACAAGAAGTTATTATTTACCTTTATCATTCAGGTTTCCTTTAGTGAACTCAAGATGTTGATGTACATGGCTCTCCTCCTCCTGAGTCTTGGCTCAAAACCCTGTGAGGTAGGCTTGGACAAGGGAAGACACCCACCCCAGCACCACACAGTGGTCCTTTACCCATACTTTGACAGTTCTACTGCACTCCCATCTCACACTGACAAGTGCTGTCACTACTAGAATAGCCACTTGGCTGATAAACTTGCTGGACTTGTGTTGTAGGTTGGTTTGCTTTATTCTCACAAGCAACTTTAAAACAAAGCAATCTTTTGTACAGTCACCATAACGTACAACAGACTTCACATTGATCTTTGCTCTTCCTGCAATCTCAAAACAGTATATTACTGCTTCTCAATTTTTATATTTGGAAAACTTACATTCGGAGATTATTGCTTTTCCTATCTCGGTGGATAAATGGACATTTCAATCAATAGGAGATTGTGGGAGGCAATATAATTTATATTTGGAGATTGTAGTTTTTCTGGCTCTGTAGATATGGATGTTTCTGTTATTCTTGCAGGTGTTGGGGAACAAAACATTGAAGTTTTCGATATCAACTGCGATGCTCGTGGTGTCTCATTCATGAGGCAATTGTTTCAGCATTTCATATTTTTCTATCATTAAATATGTAACCATTGTTGTGCCCACACACTGTCCCAAAAACAGCATGTAAGTGCTGTAGGAGAAACTGGGATAATGTATTTTGGAGAATGTGCTGCTAAAGCAGAGGTGCCCAAACTACAGCCCAGGGGCTGGATGTGGCCCCCGATGCCAATTCATCCGGCCCACAAAGCCCTCATTGCTCTGGAAGCAGAAGTAAAATACGCCCATATGGGTGCATTTTACTTCCTCTTCCAGGAGCAATGAGGGCTTCACGGGCCAGATGAATTGGCATCGGGGACCACATCCGGCCCCCAGGCAATAGTGACCAGCTCCCTGAACCGTGTGACTGGCCCACGGCCTGAAATGTTTGGGTACCCTTGTGGTAAAGCATTTCAGGCTCCCCACAGCTAAGCATTTCAATTTTAGCATCATTCCCTCACACACACACCCAATTGCACTTCCTTCACAAAAGTCCCCACCCTTGGTGCTAACAAAATAGGGATGTAAATATCAGCTTCTCTTGCTCCTAATACATCCAAATATTCTTCCTCTTTGAAAAGCTAAGAAATGTGAAGTTCTTGAAAGGAATACAGGAATAAGTAATTTGTGTGTGCGTGCAATTTACGTAAGGTTGCACAAATAACACTTTGACCCAAATAATCAGATGGTGCTAAAGGACAATTCCTAAGTGATTTCTGTATGGTCTTTTGAAGGTTATAAATGCTGGAGAAGGTCTTTTGAATGTGTTTTAATAATCAGGCCATAGTTCTGTGTCTGCTGTATTTCAGTGATGGGATGTAACAGGTTCTCACCAGTTCGCCAGAAACGGTAGTAACTTTTCCCACTGTCCCAGAGAACAGGTAGCAGCTTTTGGGGGGAACCACCTTCGAGGCTTACCTTTTCACTGGTTCCCCCACTGCGCATGTGCACCAAGCACTTGGTGTGCATGCATGTCTACAGTGCTTGGCGCGTATGCACATTCTCCTTACTGTCCTCCTTGCTGTCCTTGTGTTGTGGGTGGGTTGAGGTGTGTGTGTGTGTGTGCTTATTTTTTTAATTATTTTTTCTTTGTCTCTCCCCAAGTCATGATGTCATGATGTTGGCTCCGCCCACACTGATGACATAACAGTGGGGTAGTAAAAAAATTGACATCCCATCACTGCTGATGTATTTGTATGTGCTTTGATTCACAAAGGAAGAAGGCACTATTTTTTTCTCTGTGAGGCAAATCAGATAGACCTTAGTGAGTTTAAAATGGTGTCCCTTTTCTTCTTACAAGGAAGTAAGGAATCTTAATGGAACTTGAAAACTCAGTGAAATGGGACAATCTAGATAGAGGAGAATGAAGAATTTACCAACAAACCTTTTTATCCCTACAGTAGACTGGCTTCTTTTTTTTAAAAGGAGATAACCAAGGTACCATTCTGGAATTAAATTTCCTGTTTTGCAGTATGATTAGTATCCAAACAGAATCAGCTGACTCCAAGGCCTAGCTGTTGTCAAGTAATTTTCCACAAATATTCTATTTCTACAGTTAGGCCCCCAAGGGCATTCTCTGCAGATAGTGCAAAGCAAAAAGCCTGTTTCTCAAACAAATACATACTGTTGTGCTCTGCAAACTTTCATTATAGTGACTTAACTTGTAGTGTTGCCTGTTGTTTGATAGAGCTGTTTTTATTGGTAGCTTTTACTAGACTGCATAGATGGAAGATCCTAAGAGAGGGAGAGAGTCCTCAGTTGTGGCCAATTTATGTAACAACTGCAGATGCCCAGGGAAGGTCTAGAAGGGGAGTGGCTTACTTGGAAGTGGCCATTAAGCAAGCAAGGGAGAAGAATTTTTTAAAAATATTTTTATTATTTTAAAGCAATAAAAAGAAAAACATTCAACATACATGATACATAGTAACCAGAATCAGCTACAATACAGCAAACAATAACAAAATCAAATCTTAACCAAACATCATACTAAGTGTGAAATACAATTATTCTTAACTCGTTTTCATGTTATACTTTCCATAGTGTTATGTTTCACATAATATTGTATTGTCTCTCATAAACTATAATGGACAACCAAAAAACAATAGATTATAATAAAAAATAATAACACCCTAGTGATATTTACATTGCCTTGGTGGTCACGATTCATTTTTCTTTTCTCGTATTATTCCCAAAAACTCAGTAGATCTGGTGCTGGCATGCTACCTTTCCCCTGACTCAATGTATAATTTAGAAAAGGTCTCCATATTTTCCCAAAATTATTCTCTTTAATTAAACCTTTTTTTGTGATTCAATTCCCATGTTAACTTATTATTTAATGCTAACTGCCACATTTCTTTATACCAATCTTCTATTTTTACTAAAGAATCACTCTTCCAATTTCTTGCAATACACTGTCTTGCTACAGTCAATATTATAGACAATAATTCAGTTTTACATTTATCCAATTTCATATTATCAATTTCTGTCAATAAGGCGGTACCTGGTTCCAGTGTAAAGCTCATTCCCATTATTTTTGAAGAGTTGTTCAGAATACAAAGTGTACATCTATGATTGGGAGGACCTAATTGCAACATTGGAAGTCAGGACTTTGAATCCCCATGAGTGCCTGTTTGGGGAGTGAGGCAGCCAAGGTCACCTAAGTGTATGTGGTTGATGGGACTTTATGCCCTGCCATCTGTGCAGCTTCAGCAAGATGCCTTGATGCCAGAGTTGCTATCTGAAGGAGGTACTGGAAACTTCAAAGTAATGCACACCTAGAAAATCTTGGGAGGCTTGTCATTAGTCAGAGTTAACTTGATGGTGTGTAATTATTAAATTCTTATTAAGTTCACAGTGTTCACAGCAAGCACCATTGATTTAAATGAAGTTAAAGAAAGACTGTCCCTTGAAAATACTTAACAGTTTACTAACAGTTTACTCTCTCCCTTGAGATCTTACCTATTGACACACATATTTTCCAAGAGTTCTCTAGGGCCAATCTTTTCAGATATTTATTTGCCACTTGTCACATTTTCCCTCTTGGAACTGCCTTGCTTTTTTTGTCTCTATTGAGTAAGGCAGTTTAGAGAGTCATTGGTGAGTGCCCTCTTTGTAGAGAAAGATGGGCATTAAGTGGAAGCTCATGAAGAGGATGTGGTGGGGAATGGCACTTGGGCTTCAAGATCGGTTTTGGCTTTCAAGGTGGAATAAACCCAGTGAGCTAGATGCAGGCGAAGGGCAGTTAAGTTGGTTCTCACAGAAATAAGTAGACATTAAGTTCTAACTAATTTGCCAATTTACACTGAATCATGTCCACGCTGAAGAGACTTAATGTGGAGCAGAGTCCAAGTTGTAGCATTTAGAATGTTTGATCAGCTTTCTCAGGCTTGTCTTGTTCTGAACCATTGTATTTTAAGACCTCATTGTGATATGGCAACCTTCTTCACAGTTTTTTTTGTTTCTGTTGCCTGCAGAAGGAAATGAAACATCTGTCTTGTTCCTCTTCCGAATCTGAATGCCTTAATTTTGAGTACTAGTGGTAGAGTGCCATCTTCTCATCTTTGGTCACTGTCTTATTTCCATAGCTGCCATTTTCTTCAAACTGTAGGTTCGTAGGTTTCCCTTGCTCGAAAGCCAGTCGTATCCTCCTCTTGGGTTCAGTGCTCATCTCTGTTTCAAAGCCAAAGAGCCAGCGCTGTCTGCTTCTGCAGACATTTCCGTGGTCATGTGACAGGCATGACTAGACACCGTAGCTTATGGAACGCTGTTACCTTCCCACTGAAGTGGTCCTTATTTATCTACTTGCAATTTCTTGCTTTCAAACTGCTAGGTTGGCAGGAGCTGGGACAAAGACGGGAGCTCATTCCGTCCTGCAGTACTTGGGAATTGAACTGCTGACCTTCCGCCTTCCAGTCAGAGTCTTAGCCACTTGAGGTTCGTATGCTTGTTCAAATAGTTCTCAGAGGTGTCTGAGGTATGTGAACCAACAATTACCACAGGAGAGAAGTAATTAGGTATAAGTTCAGTCACCGCTATGAATATTTCTTCCGCTTTTTTGTTTGTAGGTTGTATTTGTATGAGTTTAATCTCTGGTGTCTCGGTTTTTAAAATACATGCTGTGCAGATCTAGTCTTTTCTTGCCTTGTAGAACAAGTTCTTGTTTATGATGACGTTGCTGGTTTCCACAGATACAGATTGTCTCTGAAAAAGCTTAAAGTTGAGCTGTCCTTTGGTCACTAGATAAAAATTTCAGAGATAAAGACTTGTGGAGCTGGTGCACGCTGGTTTAGGACAAAATAATGAAACAGTCTGGTTTTGAAAGAGTTATTGCTTCTTTTGTAATGACATTTTCATGTTAAGGAATAAAACATTTAAAACAGAAGGCAGTGAGCTGATTTGTCTCATCTTGATGATAATATTATTGTTTACTTCAGGTATAACTAATTTGGAACAGATGGCTGGGATCAGGAAGTTTTGTCTGAAACAAAAACATGTTACCTAATTGTTTTCATAGAGCAATATTGATCCATCAGAAAGCACCCAGTTTGGCAATACAGTGGTACCTCGCTTAAAGAGCATAATGCGTTCCACGGGATTGCTCTTTAAGCGAGTTTGCTCTTTAAGTGAAACACCAGTGTAGGTGACCAATTGTGACTTCTGGTGGGGAGGGGGATTGTAAACCCTGTTTTAGTTGTTACGTGATTTTTTGGTTGGTTTTATTTGTTAAGTGAAGCGACCATTCAGAGAAAATTCTGCTCTTTGAGCGAGTTAGTCTGTAAGCGAGGCACTCTTTATGTGAGGTTTTACTGTTCTTTTAAGGTGAACAACAGGTCACAGAAGTAGCAAGCTTTCATCGTTCCTCAAACTGTTCTTTGGCACAGTAGCTAGGGAAAGAAGTAGTAGGCAGAGGGAGTTTACAACATGACACTTGATGTTATATCAGGGGTTACCAATCTTTTAAATTTGGGGGCTGGGTCACACTCCCTGAGACAGTTGAGGGGGCCAGACTGGTGGTCCCCCCATCATTTATGGCTGCCGTAAACATGTCCGCCATTTATGAGTCTGTGGTGGATTCTGAGTTAGGGTTAGGACTGGAGTGAGGGCGTGGGCCAGATAATTTGGTGCCACAGGCCAGATCTGGCCCAGGTGCCATAGGTTGCCAACCCCTGTGTTATACTCATGTAGATTGCCCCTGGGCTTTTCTTCAAAATGGAGGTTGCAGATTGGCTAATCCAGTTATTACTACTAGGTATTGCAGATTAGAAGCTACACCTCGGATTCTGGTACAACTAAACAGTGTCCATCTGTCCTTTCCAAAAGCAAATCATCCAGCTGTTACCTGTGTGTGTCTCCAGCTGTAAGTGAACTATACATATTCCTGGCTAGACAGAGAGTAGAGGGGAACATTGTTGTTGTTCAGTTGCACAGTCAACTCCAACCCTTTGCAACCCCATGGACCATTGCCCGTCAGGCACCTCTGTCCTCCACCATCTTCCTCAGCCCACCCAGCTCTGTGCCCATTGCATCTACAATACCATCTAGCCATCTCATTTTTGGCTGGCCCCTTCTTCTTTTGCCCTTGATCTTTCCCAGCATCAAGGCTTTCTTGAGTGAATCCACTCTTCTCATTTGATGTCCAAAGTACTTTAGCTTCATCTTTACTATTTGACCTTCTAAGGAGCAGTCAGGGTTGATTTCTTCTAAGATTGACCTATTTGTTCAGGGGACTCTTAAAACTCTCCTCCAATACCACATTTCAAAGGAACATGTTGGCCCATACAAAGGCAAATCTGCTATTTATAAGGGTCAAAGTTTTTTCATTCACAACTTGGCACCTGCTGCCATGTCAGTGAGATATTGTGTGGAAGGAAAACACTGACAGGCCTTATTAGTTGGAATTTTTGAAATGGTAGCCACGTTAGTCTGTGTTTCAAGCATGTCAGAGAGTAAACAAAACAAACAGACAAAAAACCTTGTTGCACTTTAAAGACTAACTGCTATATTTTAATGTTAGGTTTTGTGGATCAAGTCCACTTAATCAAGTTGTAGGGGAGTTATAGATGGTTGCTGTCCACAGCCAGGGTGCCGAGGCATAGTGTGGAACAGAGTTTCTCAATCAATTAGATTCCTTGGTAGAGCCAGACCTGGCATAGGAAGCAATAGATACACAAAATGACTGCCATTACGCTTGGGAAAAATATAAGCTCTTAACTGCCAGTTCTTGATAGCATGAACAGGCAATCTTGGCTGCTCAGAAGGCCACATTTAATTTGTTGAGGCATATGTTGGAATCAACTGTGCGACTGAACAACAAAATGTCAAGGTAAGTGAATATAGCAGGCATTCACAACCTATGGCCCATGGGATGGCCCTAGCCCCCGATGCCAATTCATCTGGCCTGCACTGCCCTGGAAGCAGAAGTAAAACATGCCCACACATGTGCAAAATGCATTTATGGCAGCATTATGGCCATGCATTGGTGCGTTTTACTTCTGCTTCTGGTGGAAGGAACCATATGACCAGCCTGATCAGCTATCTGAGGGGCATGGTGAGGCCCATGACCTGAAAATGTTGAGAACCCTTGGAATATAGGATAGTAGCCCAAAGAATTTGCCATGGGGATGAGAGAATTAAAACAAATCAGTGTTGCTACAGTATTTACAGAAGAGGACACATGGTTTCAGTAGTCAAACTAATAGAAGAAAAAAACACTAAATGATACATGGTTGGGTCCACGGAAATGTCTGCAGACGCAGATAGCACTGGCTCTTTGACTATAAACAGAGATGAGCACTGAGCCCTGGGGCGGATATGATGAACTTTCGAGCAGGGGTGACCTTTATCTTTACCTGAGTCTTATTATCAAATTGTGCAAGGCAAACTGAAAGTTGTGCAACTTGTGTGCACATTCATTTTGGCTGTTGGTTATGTGCTTTGATGTACCTGGGGTGTGTAACACACAGACATAAACTTGCAAAACATTCAGTTCCTGTCAGACGTATAGTATTTTGCAGTAGGATTTGGCCATTCTGTTTTATTTTGTTTTAGTATAGCCTGTCCTGTACCATGAGTGTTGGTGTGTTTCTGTATGTGGTGGTGAAGATTTTAGAGCAGGATGACTTCATGTGCAAATCTCATGTTGACTGCATTCCAATAAAAAAAAAGTGGTTCATCTCAAATGTGCCATAAGCTTTTGCATTAGTTTTTGCAACATTAGAGTAACACACAGTTCTGCCACTCTCATTTCCCAGAAATTCAAGATACAGTAGTAATTTTTTCTGAAAGAGCAAATTTTTCCTTTTGAAACTGTAGTGGTGGAGTCAATTGAAACTTTGTGTGCAGAAAGGAGCTGGTGAAGTGGTTCAACCCTGGACTGTGAAAATCTATACCTGGTGTGTTAGCAGAACATAAAGAATTTGCTGGCACATCTGCATAACAGGCTGTTGTTAAATGGTCAAAAACAGGGTGAAAGTTGGCAGCATAATTTAAGGGCTAGAGTTGACAGTTGTCACCCTAACCCAGTGGTGGCATACCTATGGCATGCGTGCCAGATGTGGCACTCCCAGGCCTTTATGTTGGCATGTGCGCTGTCACCCCAGCACCAAGTCTGACCTGCCCTTCTTCCCAGCAGCCCAATGGGAGCACTTCCTCCCTTCTCTAGCACAGAGTTCAACTTGTCCCTCTGCCCAGCAGCCCAATGGGAGTACTTCCCTGCCCTCGCCATGTGAGCACTTTGTGACAAATAAGTGGGCTCTGTGTGGCAGTTTGGGCATTTGGTATCTAAAAGGTTTGCCATCACTGCCCTAGCCTGTTCTTTGAGTAGCTCCTCCAAGCTACTAGAGATAGAGTGGAATGCAGCAATTGTATTGACTTTGCTTCACTTCCTACCTGTCATAACAGTGACACCTGCATATTACAGGTGAGGTAGAGTTGTCTAGACCAGGGTTCCTCAAACTTGGCTCTCCAGGTGTTCTTAGACTTCCAATTACCAGAAGCTCAAGTTAGCACACCTGATGATCAGGGCTTCTAGGAATTGAACTCCCTGAAAATCTGGAGAGCCACGTTTGAGGATCCCTTGTCTAGACCTATCTCAGGTGGCTGTCTCTATGCATTGGAGCTTTTACAAACTCCTGACTCCAGTGGAAAGCTAGGTCACCTTTGCTTGAAAGCCATTCATATCCAACTCTAGGGTTCAGTGCTCATCTCTGTTTATAGCCAAAGAGCCAGCACCATCTGCCTCTTCATGGACATGTGGTAGGCATACCTCAATGGAACTCTGTTTACCTTTCCACTGAAGTGGTCCCTATTTATCTACTTGTAATTTCTTGCTTTTGAACTGCTAGGCTGGCAGGAGCTGGGACAGAGACAGGAGCTCACTCCATCATGCAGTACCCAGCAATCAAGCTCTGACCTTGCAGTTAGCAAATTCAGCATCTTAGCCACTTGAGCCACCACAGCCCCAGTGGAAAGCTAACAACTTTATAAAAGACTCAGTCTTAGATAGTGCAAATCTATGCATGCTTATTCAGGCGTACCATATATACGCGAATATAAGCCAGGTTTTTTAGCCCTGAAAATGAGCCCCAAAAAGGGGACATGGCTTATACTCAGGTCAATGACCACAAGGGTCCCAAGACTGTACTGGATTGAGATGCACTGATAATTTAATTAATTTTACCTTTATTTTCATGTATTTTGATTCTTGGAATTCACTAGCAGCAGCTGCATTTCCCACCCTCAGCTTATACTCAGGTCAATCTATTTTCCTGGGTTTTCAGGTCAAAATCAGGTACCTCAGCTTATATTCAGGTTGGCTTATACTGGGTATATAGGGTAAGTTTCGCTAAGCTGGGTGGAATTTGTTCTATAGTAAATGGGTGTGAATTGAGAAATTCACAGAAAGGACAGAATTCAGGTAATATGTTAAAGATTCTCTAACCTCTTAATTCTGTTTGAAGTTATATGCAATATATAATGTATGTTTTTTTTAAAAGTGGATTGTTTAGATGTTGAATTGAATTTAGAATCTGGAGTGTTCTCAGTACTATATGTCTATATTTTCAAAACCAATTATAGAGAAATAGTGCTAAATGTCCATTAAACACATTGCCCATTAACATTAAATACTGTATGGTAGTATGCTTTTATTTCATTTGACAGGTTGGATACAGTACCTCTGTGTTTTTATGCTTGCATGTATCATCTTAAGCACATGACTTCGCAGCCCCTTGTTTTCTGATCAGGCTGTAAGGTTGACAATTGTACCACTTTATGTGAACATTGTCTATTCAGAAGCTTGATTTTGTTACAGCTTGCTTTGCAAGCAGTTTGTGTGGCGTGAGGGTGTGTGGACGCACACACTTTTGGGAAGAGGAGGTGGCGGATGTAAAGACAGCTGCTTTTAAAGGAAGGATGTGAGGAAGCAACTTTCTGAAGACAGCCATGCATGTTTTAATCTCTTCTGTGGTTTCAGAACACCCTTAGGAGCCTCCTTGGATGAGCAGAGCAACCCCATGTTAAAAGGTAAGGAGCTACTATTTTAAGCCCTCTATGGCTTTTTCCTTTATTCTGGAAGCACAATAATACTACAAAAAAGAAACTTTGAGTTGACCATGCTTTGAAATTGTTGAGACCGTCTGGTTATTTTGCAGTATTTCTGAAATGGTCTGGTAGGAGTTGGGCCGGATTAATGATCTGAGCTGTAAACAGTTAAAGAGCTGTAATCACTTGTTCTCTAGAGATAACAACCAGGCAGACTGTGTGTAAGAGAGTGAGTGAGAGAGTTTCATTTCGTGATAAGCAGTACACTGTGAAGTAGGTCAGCCTTTTAGTACAATCTTTCTTGGCTTGCTCTGGCTGAACTTGCCACACCTGAAAAGTTACCACCTGTGCAAACCAGAATGCAAAAGTTCAAAGTACAACAAGAAGCTACAGGTAGTAACAGGGCATATAAGAAGCCTTTGCAGTAGCTGGCGTTTCTTTCTTTGAGTACACAGGAGCAGAAAGGGAATGTTTGAGCCAGGCTGTTTCTTAGGCTTACACCTCCCTGGTAAGAGACTACTTCCAGAAGCAGTCTTTCTGTTACGTTCTATGCGCAGAACTAAAGGAGTGTGTGGCCCTTGTGGATCTGAAATGGCTGTTTCCTATAGCTCGAGAGCAGTATTCTTGCAAGTATTCTCCTTGCCCCCCTTTGTCTTATAAGACCTGCTACTTTGATGTTCAGGATTACAACATCAGTCAGTTCCAGAATTTCTGTGGGAGATGGCAGCATACTGGACTACTCTTCATTTCTTACTGCTGACTTCACAATTTTAGTATGATAATATGTTGGTGCTTTTAAAAAAAAGATTGCAAATGCCACTTTGGTTTTATGTTGATAATAACTGGAAAGTATCTGTGGCTGTAGATGTTGATTTTGCCCAATCACCATCTTTTTAGGCATGCTGATGAAAAATGGAGGAAGCTTTGAAGATGATTTGTCGCTGGGAGCAGAAGGTGGGTGTGGCATTAAATGTATGACAACTTCTTTCAAATCGAAAGCAATCCAAGTAATCCAACTCTTTGCTTTTGTATATATAAGTTTTTGTGATACTAGAAGTGGAAGTTGCTGTTCTCCATTCTTTCTGCTGTCCTAAAGTATTTAGGAACAATATAATGTTATTTGAGTTTAGAAAGTCTGTTTTGTTAGTGGGATCAGGGTCTTGGTGAGAAAAATACTGATGGCATTGTTCTTATTTAATAAATTCCTGAGTGCTAGAGTAAATAGCTGTTTATCCAGCATATGGTCTAACCTAGAGGGAAAGAAGCACAGTGTTCTTTTCCTTTCACAAGATGTTATTAAACCAGATTATATTCCATCACAAAGCTTCCTTATAACAGACCTTTAACTTGGGTTCCTGCAGTAAACAAGCTGTTTTCACTAACTTTGGTTTGGTTCCCCCCCCCCCCCCCACACACACACACATTAATCATTTTCAAAATATAAAATAACATACCTGAGTGGCTTTCACAACAACATTTAAGGGGAAGACACTGAAAAATAAATAAATTTCGTGTCAGAAATGACTTTGGGTGGAAAGGATGGAATGAGATGCCAGGACATGACGTGACTTTCATGGCTCATTCTTGGATCAATAGAGGTTTTTACCTCAGAGCTGCTTCCTGCATTACCGCTGTAAACAAACCACTCCTACAGTCGCATTCAGTATATGACTTGTAGTGTGGACTCATAAAGGTCCCTACAACTAAGTTGCATTTTTAGGAACATGAAACTAGGACAAAGTGCCATTTTATACAAAAGGGTTAGAGAACTTGTGTCCCCTGTGCATGCCCTGGAGCTTTTATCTGCCACCATCCTTTGTCATTGGCTATATAGCTTAGGGATGAGAGGTGTTGAGTATTTCAGCAGTATCTGGAACAGCACACATTATGCTATCTGTTATTTGCTTGGTTCAAGGTGAAATTTTGCAAATAAAAAAATGTTGTAGAAGTACAACACATCTGTTTGATGAAATACTGTCATAGTCAAATGAGAAAGGACAAATAAGAACTATATATATTTATTTATATGCTGCTTTTATCCCCATAAGGCGGCTCACAAAAATAGCATTTGTACATTGGGCGATGAGGTCTTTCAGAAGTCTTTGGAGCCAAGATACAGATGTTTCTCTGTGCCATACAGCTGCTTCACACCCATGGATGTTTTTCCCATCTGGGTGAAATATGGGTGCATGAGGTCCAGAATAGAGGTGTACCAATAGGAATCTACTATTTTCCTAGGCAGTTTTGAACCCCCGGTCCTGCACATCCTTTATTTTCTTCCAACAAAAGGGATATTCTTGTTTTCAAAGAAGGGAAACAATTAAGCTGCAATATTTTCTTCAAAAAGTAATCCATGAACTTTGTTTTAAAAACATCAAGCTTTCTTTGAATACTCTTTTAATTTTTATTGGATTAGCCATGGTTTTATTGATGAATTTATTGCTGGATTATTGTGTTTCTGATATTGTTCTGTGATGCTAAGTCAGCCGCCCTGAGTCGCTCTGCAAGTAGGGCGGCATACAAGTGTGAACAATTAATAAAGAATAAGTAAATAAATAAACATTCAGGGATGTGGCTTAAAAATGTACAAGTACATATCGTTCTGCACATGTACTTGCATTTTGTGCAGAGCAGTGTGTGTTTACATAATCAAACATCATAAAAGGAACAATGTTGTTTGTTGTATGAATGGGGTATAATGCTGTTTTATTTATTTATTTGTTTATTCAGTTTGTATACCCGCCCCAATCAACATACAACTCTGGGTGGCATACATAAAACCCCCAATGTTTAAAATTATAGAAACCCCTAAAATTCCCAAAAAACACTGAAAAATTACCTCCTACCTACACCAAATAAAAATCTAGTTAAAATAAAAAAAAAACCCATGAGTGATCCTGCTCTAAATGAGCCTCTGTGTGTGTGTGTGTGGGGGGGTATTTTTGCTCCCTCTCCACCTCTCCACACTTGCCCTGCCATCCAGGTTTTCAGCTCTTTCCTGAAGGGCAGCAGCTTTGTCTGGAGATGCAGTTCAACTGGCAGGAGGTTCCGTAGGACTGGAGCGGATACCGAAAAGGATCTTCTTCTAGTGCTAGAGAGGCGAGCCTCTCTAGGAGATGGTACTTTTAGAGAGCTACTTCGGTCCACTCTAGTGGGACGGGCAGATATCCTTGGGGTAGTGCAGTCATGGGGTGATGTTAGTCATTGCATATAGTGTGGGGCCACTAAATAACATATTTATCTTACATAAACTGTTATTTCTCTTTCAGCTAATCAGTTGCATCAAAATGGTGAACAAATGGAAATCTGGTAAATACTCACATTTCTGGTTTAAGGATAATGTTTTATAAAGTACTGTACCAACCTTATATGTTTGAGATTGTATTGTTTTTTAATGTTGTTAGCCAAATGGAGTAATATTTTACACTAATTGGGGTGAGAGATAAAATTAATTAATTAATTAAAACTATTCTGTATCACCCAGAGCGGGATACCATCCAAATGGGTGGTTTAGAAATGCAATAAAAATAGATAGATAGATAGATAGATAGATAGATAGATAAATCATTTATCTAATGGGGTTTCACTGGATATATAAATGTATGGGACCTGGCTGTGAACACATTTTTCTTTCAATCTATAAATTTGAGCTAAATAAATATTAAAAATGGAGGGCTATTATTTCAATTCAGAGGCTGTCTAGATGGCCATATACCACACTGTTTGGGGCAGGTTGGTCCAGTTGTATACCCCAATTAGACCAATCCACCTTGACACACCTCTTGTTGGTAGCCTGTCAGGGCTTAAACTAAATTGCTCCACTTTATTTGTCCCCTGTGTTTGAAATAAACATGTGGTAGAGAGAGAGAATAGAATTGGGGCCATATTATAGCTGATCAGAGATGGGACTCGGCAGTGCGCCTGGGTAAAAGCCAAACAATGTTCTGCAATTGCTGATGGAAAAACTTCCCCTGCCCAAAGATTAGACCCCAATCATGTACGGGGAATTACCTCTTTGCATCTGATGGGAGAACTTTCTAGTGGTGGGCTCCAAAAAAAATTACTACCACATTGTGAATGTGATATGGTGGGTGTGACCAGGAGGAAAGCCCTGCGTTGCACCCTAATTAGGACTACTTTATTTCAAAACTTGGATAGGTAGAGGCAGCCAGAATTTCTGCTACCGGTTCTGGTGAACTGGGGCAGACCTGCTGATGCCCACCATTGGAACTTTCCCTCTCAGATGTAAACTGCTCTTCCATGCCTCAATCACTACATCCACCCAACTCTCCCTCTTTGTCCCTGACAGAGGAATTTTCCACTGTCAGGATCAAATCATCCTTCCCTCCCCCTCTTCCCATGATGCAGCCCTCTTAGATAAGCAAAATGGTACCTGCATGTAGCCATTGTGCCAAACAGCATTTTGCTTCTACCCTCAGTTGGCTTTCTGACATCTCAGATACCTGAGGGAGAGCGTGAGGGGCTCCCCCATTGCCAAATGAAACAGAATCCTGTTCTTTTAAAGAAGCTCCCTAGGATCTGATGTCATCGAAGATGATGATGAAGTGGTGTTGTTTACCGGAGGTGGCAAGTCATAGTCTGTGACTAATGTTTGGATTCAGCACCTGGAAGGAGTCTAAAATACTTCACAGAGGGCTTCTGTAGTGAAGAGAGAAATTAAGGGGATGTGAATTGAATCTCAGCCATGTGAATTTACTCAGCTTGATTTTGTTAAATATGTGCAACTTGGGATTGTTTCATAAGCAAAAGCAGACCTCTGGTCACTTCTAGCTCTCAAAGAACCTGGGGGAAAGAACAACTTTGTGAAGGAGCAGCCCATCACAGGTCTTTTGCTTATGGACCTGCTAAAGCTGCCTGCCTTAACACTAAATGCTTGATTAGCAAGATATGTAGGAGCTGCTTCAAGTCTTAGGTAATGGGTGTGCTTTCCTCCTCCTCCAAGGCTATAAGGAAGAGTTCAGAAGACATTTCTTCTGCTTTTACTTGCTTATGTCATCCAACCTGGGGAATGTGGTTAATGCTAAGTATGGTTAATTCCTCCAAGCTAGTATTATAAGTCATCATTTGAAGGCAAAGTGTTTGAAATAAACAATAATTTAAATTAACCATAGGTTACTGTACCAGACAATGGTATAAATTAGTTGTAAGAAAAGCGAAAGCAAAGGCTTGAAAATAGCTTCCAGCTCCCTGGGAGGAGGTAGATGTGGAGAATGTTCACCTCCAAAACTAACAATTTACATCAAATGGTGATTTCATGCATAATGTTAACCCTAACTCTTAGTAGTTCTTCTGCCTGATCAAGCTGATCCATAATATCCCAAGGATTGTAATCCACTAATATTTTTCTCCCTTCTTTCATTTATGCTCTTGTTATATTGTTAGGCATGCACTTTCTGATTGTTACTTGTATTTTTAAGGCATGATTACAAAATAAAGCCCAACTTTTAAATATTAAAATAGGACCATAGAGGTGCCTGTATGTGGCAGTGCAGTAGTCCTCATCTGTAGAATGACAGCCTATAAAGGAGGCAGAATAAATAAGGAGGTGGTGTGATTCCCCCCCCCCCCCAAAAAAGATAAGATCCCTGAGAGTGGTGTGATTTTTAGCAGGGTCATGCTTTGGGGATGGACTATAGAAGTTGTCAGTTTTAAATGGAAGGTTTCCCCCCCGTATCATTGTTGTAAATCATAAAAGTGAAGTTTTTCAAATAAAACTTACATCTTACTGTAACTGAATAGTTGGGTGAGTGGGATATAAATCTAAATAAAATTCTAGATATGTTTTTAAAAGTTGGTAGCAAATTTGCCCTTCTTTTAAAATACAGTAAAGCCACAGTTTACGATTTGGGTCCGTTCCGATAGCTTTCATTGGAAACTGGATCAATCATAAACCAAAGCATATTTTCCCATAGGAATGCATTGAAAATTTAAAACAAAAACATTCCCGACCTCCCAGAAAAATCCAGTCACCCCCTTAAAATGTAGGATGCTACTTTTCCCTACCTTGCCTGGGCTCCAGCGCTTCTTCCTCAGGGTTGGCGTTGGGCAATGAAGAGGAGCGGTTTGTCTGGCCACCAGGGCACGTCCAGGGCTCCCCCGCTAAAGATGCATCTCCCCCCTTCTGTGCCCGGGTCAGTGTGGCGAAGGGGGGAGAGCCTATTACAGTGGGTGACCTTGACTTGTGCATTCATGGCACCTCTTCTGGAGCAGTTGATAAGGCGTGGGATTTAAAAGATATCCCATGTTTTAGCGCTGGCTCCAGAAGAGGTGCCATGAACACGCAAGGCAAGGTCGCCTGCTTGCAGTCAGCTCTCCCCCCATTCTCCACACCAACCCGGGAACTGAATAGGGGAGAGGTGATCAATCGTAGCAGGTGACCTTGCCTTGCGCATTCATGGCGCCTCTTCTGGAGTTGTTGCTAAGGCGTGGGATTTAAAAGACATCCCGCACTTTAGCAATGGCCCTGGAAGAGGTGCCATAAACGCACAAGACAAGGTCGTCTGCTGAGATTGTCCAAAATGGCTATGTGTGGTCTTCCTGGTCATAAGGTGAAAAAGCATCAAACACCAGGACGTCATTTCCTCTGGATTTGCCATGGTAAACTGCAGCAAACGTAAACCAAGGCAAGTCATAAGCTGTGGTTTCACTGTACTTTGCTTCCTTTGTATTGACAGTAATGGTATGTTGGCAAAGGACAAAAGACTTCAGTTTCATCAGAAGGGGAGAAGTATGAATTCCACTGGCTCAGGGAAAAGCAGTGCAACTGTTTCAAGGTAAGCAAAGAATGTTTAATCTGGGCCTTTCTCTCTCCCTTGCTCCCACTCTCTGTGTTTTTCTTTTTGATAAGAGTTGCCAGCTTTATTTCTGATACTAGCCTAATTGTCTGAATTTTGCCTAGACCAGGGGTAGCCAACCTATGGCTGTGGGCTGGCCGCAGCACCATTTCATGTTGCCTGCCACTAGTGGAAGCAGAAGTGGATGCTTCAACTGCATGTGCACATGCACACCAACCCCACACCACCAAGCCCCCCCCCCCCCACTGGGACAAGCACCTGCTGCTGTGTCAGGGCCAACCGCCCTCTAGCAAGCACCGTGTGGCTGTGCCGGACACTGCAAAGGCCTCCCGGGCTCTGGAGAAGCCCCCCCCCCCCGCATTGCTCCTGCTTTTGTCCTGGTTAGAATTTCCTGGAGTAAAACATCGAGGGAGGGGGGATGCGTTGCGCATTATAATCTGGAGTCAGTCTTCTTCCCAATCCAATTTTTCCTCTTGCCTTTTGAAAGGAAAAAAGTGTTCCCACCAACAACAGGCCTTCCTACCTCGCATCGGGCATCTCCCGCAGCCTCCCGACTAGGGTTTTAGCCTCCCCTCACACCTCTTGTTCGGCAGAGAGAATGGGGTGGCAGGGAAGTGGTGCAGGCCGGTCTGTACAGGGCGGGGCTTCCCTTTGATGGCCCATGTGCCAGGAGAAAAGGCTTCTGCATGCCACTTCTGGCATGCATGCCATAGGTTCACCACCACTGGCCTAGACTGATAGCATCCTCTTTTTGAGATGCATGTGGGAACTTGCAGTTCTTAAAGTTCAGTAATAATATGGGCTATGCTACATCCAGTGGAAGCAACTGTATTTGTTATTCATCTGTCTGCCCTAGTCATGCAGTTCATTAAAAAGAATTCACAAAGGATGAGAATTCAACCCTTCCATAGTTCCTGGTACCCCCAGTTTCCAGATGCTTTCTCTTAATCAGTGATGGATGAAGAGAATTGTCTATGATACAGAAAGGAGATTTTAATTTTTTTTACTGATGTTTTTTTTCTGATGTTTAAAGTGGGTAGCATACTTCAGAATATAAAAGGAATCTAGAAAGACACAACTTAACACACAGCTACCCATTTACAGGTAGTCTCTGTTTCTATAGTTCCAAACTGGGATTAAAATTCCGTAGATCTTTTGTTATAAGACATTTGGAAGCCTGTCATAATCTTTGTCAACTTCAGCAGAAGTAACTTTTGATGTGCAGGGCTTCACTGTTTTACTGATTAAGCTTGTATCATATGAGATTGACATATATGGGGAGTGGGGATGAAAACCCAGGTATGTGAGACCTGTCTTAGGTTTGCCCTGAAGCCAATTTTTTTTTGTGTTTCCAAGAGATACATGTACAGTAATACCTTGGATAACGTTTACCTCAGATAACTCTAAAATCGCATAATGTTCAGTAATCTGGGGAGGAGAATTGGATCGAATAACGTTAAAGTCCTATGGGATGGATCGGATAACAACCGCTAAAGCCTGAGCAGTTACAATGTATCTCTATGGAGCTTTAACGTTATCCGATCCATCACATAGGATTTTAACATGCATCGGATAACACTAAAAATCGGATAACACCAAGACTTGTGGAACCAAGTCTTAGCGTTATCTGAGGTATTACTGTACTTGGGACAGGTACATCTGTACTCTTCCAGCAGCAAAGATCAGCTGGCTGGGTCACACCCTTTAAACATCAGATATTTGCATCTTTTTAATTTCGGCCCTCTGGGTCATGGTCACCTTCTGCTAGTTACCTCTCTGAACTTCAGTCGATAACTTCCTCTGCCTAGGCCAGTGTTAGAAGCAAAAGAAGAGAAGGATTTAGAAAAAAATCTTTCCTTTTCCAAAGCATCTCTTGCTTGCTTGCTAGCAGGATAAACACCACTAATGGCACTTTCACAGAGAACAGCTGTGCGTTGTCATCTTATGGAAGTCTTGGTGTATCAGTCACACGTTCCAGGGTCTACCAATGCTTAGCTTAATCCCTTCACATGTTCTAGCATTTTTAGTTTTATGCATAGATTTAGTTGCAACAATAGTGATAATTTGTTGTTGCAGAACATTTCAGTTAGCATGAGCTATATGTCTCGTCTAAACTTGGCTAGGACTAGTGAGGTGATCTTTGATATGTTACTGTTTCTTAGATAAACTGTTGAGTAACTTTGCAAGATTTCACCAACAGTCGCAAGAAATGAAGAGTTACAGGGTTACAGAGCACCATATGAATGTTAATGGCTAGATACTAAATTTCTTATAAATGATACTATGTAAAGTTACATGAGAACTGACTCTGTGCTTTAAGTTTAACACAGGAGTTCTCAACCTTTTAAAGCCGGAGGCCGGGTCACGCTCCCTCAGACAGCATTGGGGATCGGACGGCCATTTTGTCCTTCCTCCACCACATGGTAACTCCTGGTTTGGTGGAGGCAGTGGGGGGGGGGGCACATGAAATGGTGCCATGGGCCACAGCCAGCCGACAGGTCTGAGAATCCCTGGTTTAATACTTCAGCACTATCTATAATTCCATCTCTGGAAGCAAAATATTTTGGTCCAAGAAACTCTTGTGTTCTTTGTTTTTGCTTAGTGTTTCTGAACTACTGGAACTGTATGAAGAGGATCCTGAAGAGATTCTCTACAATCTTGGATTTGGCCGAGATGAACCAGATATTGCTTCTAAAATTCCATCAAGGTTTTTTAATTCATCATCCTTCGCCAGGGGAATAGATATAAAAATATTTCTGAATGCTCAGCTGCAGCGCATGGAAGTTGAAAACCCCAATTTTGCTTTGACAAGTATGTATGCTAAATTAAAAGTGTGCTATATTCTGAGAAACATCCAGAGAACTTTGTCTGGTAGAAGCTATAGACATGTGATGGGAGACAGATACGTATATACTGGTACAATATATAAACAACATTGAGATGTTTCCCATGGAAAATATGATGTTGCTGGATCATCTTACTGTTTTTCAAGGTACTGAAAGAGGGATAAATAGATCAAATTCCATTTCTTGGAAATCCCTTTTAGTTCTGGACTTTCTGAAGAACCATCTGAAGAAAAAGAGCTATTAGAAAGTCACTTTCCTCATTGTTCTTCTTTACCACATCCCCCTCTCTTTGTTGTTGGTGAGGTGAACTTTTCAAGGTTGCAGGAGTGTCTAAATCAGTGTTTCCCAATCTTTGGTTTTGGGACTTCAATTCCTAGAAGCCTAAGTCAATTCCTCAAGGCACTGATCAGCCAATGTACTGACTTAGGCTGCCCCACCACATGGGGAACCACTGGTCTAAATTCTTCTTCCATGTCTAGACCAGATGGTAGTTTCTTAACAAAATGCTGAGTAATGTAAACCAATGCTTCTCAAACTTAAAAATGTCAGGTGTTTTGGACTTCTGTTCCCATCAGCCCCATCTAGCATAGCAATTGGTCAAAAATTGTAGAAAGTGAGTTTCAAAACATCCGAAGAATGTGAGATACACAACCACTGCTATAGACCAACTTCCCAAATCTGAGTGTCATCATCCTTGACCGTTGTCTGTGCTGGCAGTGGCTGATGGGGAGTTTAAAGCCAAAACATCTGGAAATATTCAGATTAGAGAGGGCTGGTCTAGAAGGTTGATGCCATGTTGAAGACAGTTTATCTTAGCCTGCAGAGCAAATGAGAGTTGTGGCGATAGTGATACATGGAGTTGACGTTGGAGAAATGGTTCAGAAACAGTTGTGGGGTTGGCTGGAGAGAGTAAATGGATAAGGAGTGTTCTATGCAAAAGTTAAGGATGGGATCCCACTTCTTTCTGTCTGGAGAAAAACAAATGACAAGTACCTTACCAGTTATATAGGAAAGTTTTCTTTGTTGTGTTTTCAAGATTGATGCTGTGACAAAGAAATAGTTACAGTACTTTTAATATAATAGCAGAAGTGATATTTTTAAAAGGAGCAGTTTTTTCAAAATCCTGGCTGACAGTTAGAGAAAGTAAAAAACTAATCTCAATGTCAGGGTTTATTTTTTTCAGCCTTATGTGAGACACCAAAATTGTGCATATAATAATGATTTCTGAGGGTCAAAAAAAATCTGACATGAACTTGGCACTAATGTACTATTATACTATGTTATGCTTTCTGTTTTTACCTTCTGTGAGTTCCAAGTTGCTTGTAGCTTCATTATTGAATTTCACAATGGTGCCCATTGTTCCCTTTGTCATCTCTGGCTTGTCCTTTTGCCAGGTCGCTTTCGTCAAATTGAAGTGCTTACTACTGTTGCCAATGCATTCTCTTCGTTGTATTCCCAAGTTTCTGGCACTCCATTGCAGAAAATTGGGAGCATGAATTCGACAGCATCCAACAAAGAGGTGCCCAGCCCTCCTCCTCCTCTAACGCGAAGCAACACAGCGAATCGTCTAATGAAGACCTTATCTAAACTCAATCTCTATGGGAACCCACCAGTGGGAGAAGGTGGCAGCCCTACAACGCCCTTGCCAGATGAGAAGGTGAAAACTGAAAGTCGGAACGAGGAAGCTGAGGTTAAAAATGAACCCAAAACTCCGAAGCATTTCAAAGCTTCCCTGCTGGCTACCGTGAAAGAGGAGGTACCCAACAATCACCTTGGTGTTGGCTTGGGGCTTTCTGACTGCACTGGTGTTGGACAGGAAACACAAGGCAGCGCTGAGTTTCAAAAAGATGAACAGGATGATTCTTTCCTTAGTAATTCATATAGCCTTCATGAAAAAGCTACTGCTATAAACTCTTGTAGCCTTGATGGGAAGGTGCCAGAATCCACCAGCTGTGAACCTGAAGATGGCCCTGAATTGCAGTGCTCTCCTGCTTCTACGTTGGATAAAGAGTCCTGTGGTCCAATAGCCAACCCATCCATTGCCAACCTCATGTTGCAGCAGAAGGACTCCTTTGAGATGGAAGAGGTAAGTGGGAGAAGTCTTTGATGTGCATATTTTCCTTGAATTATCTGTGCAAATGTTGAAAACAGTAAATGGGGAGAAAATAAATCTGAAATGTTGCCGGAAGTGGTTCTTAGATACATAGCTTCACACCTGAAAGTCATACTGTAAATGGGCAATTCTTAATGCTGATTTTAAACTAGTAATGTAGAAGGAACTGTTGTTAACTCTGGCAACTGCAGTGTTGCTATATATAGTATAGGGGTTTAAGTCAGAGCATGAAACCTGTGATCAGGAGGAAATGAGAGAGGTTGTTGTGATGGAAGTGTATATTCTGAGGCCTGCTCTTGATCTCTTAAGGACCAGGGGAGCATATGGCCACCCAGAGGTTGCTGGACTACAACTCCCATCATTTCTTACCATTGATCATGCTGGCTGGGGCTGTTGGAAAGAGATTAAAAATAGCTTGAGCTGTAAGGTGAAGCTTCTTTTACAGAAGAGCACAGTACCCTGCATTCCTTTAAAACAGAGTAATGAGTTCTAAGTACAATAATGGATATTTTTACCTGCAACCAGACTAGCAATACTTAGTGTCTCTCTCTTTCTCCTTTGAACTATTTTTAGAGAGAGTACTTTAGCTACCCCATTAGACACTGAGGGGTAGGGGAACCTCTCACTGGATATCTATCCATAGACCACTGGGAAAATTCCCAGCAAACACTGCAACTAAGTGGGCAGTTCTTTCTTCTTTCCAGCTGATAAATGTGGAGAGAAGAACAGCATGGAGGTAGAAAGACATTCTTTTTTGTACCAGTTTCTTCTAACCCATTCCTAGAAATCTGCCTGGGGGATTCTAGGCTTGTGGTGGCTAACCTTGGCACTTCAGCATTTCCTGGACTTCAGTTACCAGTCAGCACACCAGATGATCAGGGCTCCTGCGAATTGAAGTCTGAAAACAGCTGGAGTGCCAAGCTTAGCCACCACTGTTCTAGGCAATTACTGGGGCTGGAAGTCCTTGTAATCTGAAACTCCCATTGCTAGCAGCCTTGTTGAACCTGGTGACCTTCAGATGTATTACGCTATAACTTCTGTCACACACCCTGCCATCATGGACATTATAGTGCAACACATCTGGCTGTACTCAGGAATTTCCTAGAGGTACAAGTTTGGGAAAAGCAGGCCAAGTATATTTATACTCTTACCTATCTTCTGTGCAACTCATGGCAGCATATATGACAGGATTGGGAGATGTGTGGGTGTCCAGCAGCTTTGGCTTTTCATCTCAGAAGCTCCACCTAGCATGGTCAGTGGTAAGGGGTAATATGAGTTGTGGTCCAAAGCAATGAAGAGTTATCCAGGCTCCTCAGGGGCTCTGAACAAGGCACTGTTAGGATTCTGATTTCTCAAGCTTCAGTCAGAAAGTTGCCACTTTGAAAAAGGACACAGAATCGGAGTGAGCAAAGAGCACTTCAGGTGCTGAAATGACGATAGACTCCTTCAAAATAACATCTACATTCTTGTCTTCTGGATTTTAATCAGTGCAAATGAGAAATCTCACTTTTTCCTAGATAATATTTTTGTTTAAAATGCCACATGCAGGAAGGGCATAAAACAATTACAGGGTGTTTGAGGACCCACTGTGTTTTCCGTCTCACTTCCCCAGTTTTGCGTTGGAATATTTTCATAAGACATAGTGTGACAATTACATTAATATGGGTTTCCCCATGTTATCCTGGAGCCTTTGAGGTTTGTGCTCCTTGAGGAAGTCTGTTGCTGTCAAGATAGCCAGCATTGGAGCATGAGTCAGGGCCAAGTTTCCTTAGGAGCCCTGACCCCTGTGTTCTTGACCCAATCAGATTCTCATTGAGTCTGTGTCCTATATTGATACTGGCTGAGGAGATGGGGTGGGCGGGTGGGTGGAGTGGGCTAGGGCTGTACATTAGGAGAGTACAAATGCCAGCAGGGCAACAGATCCTGTGGTTCAAACAAGGATGAATGTTGGGAGATGATTAGTCTTTCCCCTCCCTATCAGAAAGCCAAACCAAAAATAGGGAGAAGCAGCTGATCAAGGATAGCCATTGGGAGCAAGCATCAAGGCAATTCTTCCTAGCAAATGGATTGTAAGATTAATTTTGTTTTTTATAAGTGTTTTCCTCCTTACGTCGCCTCACGTCAACACAACTGTGATTTTGGTTTTGGGTCTTGGTGTGTGTGTGTGTGTGTGTGTGTGTGTGAGAGAGAGAGAGAGAGAGAGAGAGAGAGAGAGAGATCTGTTGGTGGCACAATTTTGATGGTAGGACAGATATACCTCCCTTGCAAACTAGCTTCCCAGGCGGGTAGACATCTTGGAAGTTGAGTTGTCCTCATATTCTTTAATTCATTTTTTGTTGCTGTCCATGAAATAAATCTTCCAGCCTTCATATTGTACAAAGAGTTGTGCTTTCAATACTGAAGATGGTGGTTGTTGATATCAGAAAAGTGTGCAGTTTTACTAAAAGCAGTAAAGAATGTAGTTCTGCTCTGGAAAGTGATCTGTTAGTAATCGTTACCTTGCACATCTCTGGGGCAGTTTTTGCACAGGTGTGCAGCTGGATGACTGGGTCTCGTAAATTCACCTACAGTGAAGACCATAAAAACAAAACAAAAAGAGAGAGGAAGAGGTCAGTGGAAAGTTGGGGAAGGGTTGGGAGAGGTATTCCTTCCTTCTTTCCTTCCTTGTTAGCATTATCCGAGTTTGTGCCTGAGAGATAATGGGACTATACAGTGTAATGAGATGCCTCTGCAGTTCCCATGGTCTTCTGACTGAAATTATCTACCTCTTAGATGTATTGATCAAATGCTCTTGACCTCAGAAATTCACAGATTTGGGAGGCTTGTCACAGATCTCAAGAAATGAAGAACACATGAAGTTGTGAAGCTTTTTAAAGAATGGAAATGGTTAAAATATGCACAATTGAAAGCTAGACTGGCTGAAATGTATTTCAGCCGGTCAAGGAAATACAGTACAGTAGTTATAGACACATGCACAATAGAAGTTTAACTAAATGTACAAATTGAGGGAAATGCCCATGGAAAGTATGTACATTTCCTTATGGGAGGGAAAGAACACAGCCTTGCAACATGGCATAAAGGATTCTGGAGTCACAGGTTGGATTCAGAGAAACACAACAAAGCTAGACGTACGCATTGATTTCCCTGGAACTGGTGCTTTCATGTGGTTTGTGACTCAGCCATTCCGCTCTACTAACTTTATTTGTATTTCAGAGCCACAAAATTGAAAAGTGGTTAATAGAAGTATGCGTAGGAAAACTAAATGAATCCAAATTGCTTAGGAGGATTAACATATATGTGCCCGTGAAAGACAGATGTAATAGTAGGTTTACTATAAAGTAAGGTTAGGATTAAACTGATAATGTTCATGCCTTTAGGTGACATTTTTGCTATGCTGATAGTATGCCAAACACTGCTAATTCTATCACTGATATAAATCTGAGTTTTGTTTTTATTTTATTCTTGTTGTATTTTCATTTTTGAAATGAAAGGCACAGACAACTGGGAAACTAAATTGTTTTTATCAAAAGGAGCATGTTTTCCGGACACATTATCTTTCAAAATTTCCACATTAATACCACGCCAGACTGTTATGATAAAGCCACTACTGGTGGATTTTGCTATGTTAACCACCTCTCCCAACGAATGGGCCCTAAATTTTAGATTTTGGCTGAAAAGAACATGTGCAGTCTAGATAAAGCATGTGAGACCTGGTTGTTTCTGGTGCATTTGGCAACATGACCTAGAATAGTCAGTTGCCATGGCCCCATTACCCTGAGAAGGGTTCTTCAATCATGGTTGAACTGAGGACTTTCCACTGCCTTTACTATATAGCTTGGATTTGCTACGTAGCAAAAGTGATTCAGTAGGAAGGTACAGATATGATGTTTGTTTCTACAAGCATTTTAGAAAGAGCCTCCTCGAAGATTGTGGTAGTTTTGAACCACAATCAGGCGTACTCTGGACGATGGGAACCTTGTGTTGCGGCTAATCTTTCTCCCACTAGGTAAGGTGAAAGGAACTGCAGAATGGATTTACCAAAAGGTACCTTCATTTTGGCAGTTTCATGTCTGGCCTAGACACAGAAGAAGAAGAAAAGTTACTGGGAGAAAATCACAAAGTGTCAAGGCTCAGTAAACAGTGCAGGGCTGGATAAAGGCTTGCATCTGTAACTGCTCATACTTGACTGGACTCTCAACTTTTCTATTAGCAGGACTGTTACATGTAGTGGGCTATTGGTGGTTATGTAATATTTGAGTAATTTGCTGCAGCTAAATGATGAGGGGCCAGGGTGACTCTCATTTGTTCTGCACATGACCATGCATGTGTCTGAGATGCACCCTGACACTTCTTTGATTGGTTGCAATGAGCTACAGCAAGTTATGTGAGTCTCATGTGAATACCAACAGAAGTCTGGCCATTATATGAGAGACAAGCTGCAGAAACATATCTTTTCCTCCTTCCTTCCCTCTTGACAAAATGTGTACCAGAATATCCCCATTATTATTGTTTTTTTACAAAGCTCAAACAGTGTTATTTCAATAGAATTATTTCGTTCTTTTAACATTTTTCATGATGGGGAGCATAATGCCTTAGCTTGATATTTTGACAAATGTGTCTGTTTCCTGAGAGGAAGTCTTTTGATATGGGATGTCTCTATTTCAATAAACTAGCATTAAGTTGGGGCTTGTTGTGTGTGAAAAAAGTAACTAAGCAATTTTTATCACTGAAAAACATCTTAAGAGTTGAGGAAACATCTGAAAACTGAGTAGTTGTGAAATATGGAAGCCAGATGCTCCAAAGGGTTTGGGGAAAATAGCTGCCTGTAAATATGGTGGTGGCTGATTACTTAACCAAGTTGCCAGAAATATTGCAACACTTAATACCAGTCATTTAATGATGCGTTATAAAGCTGAAATGAAAGGAAGCAATTTGTTTTGACAGCATTTTTTCTCTCCCCTCCTCCCCATAAGTCATTCTTGTGGCTTTTCCTCTTTTTGCATTTTTTTTGTGGCTTTTCCTCTTTTCGCTTTTTAAAACTAGCATATATGAAAAGGTGTATCATTTTTCATGTGCTATTTTGAATGTGCGTGCAGAGAAGTGGCCATATGACTCCGTACACACATTTAGCGTAATGCCTTAAAGAGGCCTATATGGGAACAGATCGTGCACGTAGGCTGTAAATTTGCCATTTGTTGTTGACACAAGTAAAGGTCCTCTTAAGCTGTTATTGAGGTTTACAAGGAGTCAGGAATCCACCCTGTCCATTCCTGACTTCTCTGTGTTTATGGGGAAGATCTCAAAAGGAGCTGTAACTGGTCTTGATTGGTTACAGTCACATAGGTTTGTGGGATCAGAAGAAGCCATGATAAACTTGGGTCCTCAGAATGAAGGATTATCACCCTATTGCCTCTACACAGCTTGCAATAGCAGTTGTGTTCCACTCTTTGGCTCACGGGCCAAATCCAACATGAAAATTGGTTCCCCATGCCAGAATGTGCCTGAAAGAAGGCTCAACCTTACAGTCTATCTTTTTACAGCAGCAGCAGCAGTGAGGATCTTACCATGCCAGTACAAGCTGCTTTAGGGGAACAGTGAAAAGTAGAGACATCACATTGCAAACAAAAATTCGTCTAGTCAAAACAATGGTATTCCTGGTGGCAATATATGGTTGTGAGAGCTGGACCATTAGGGAAGCTGAGCTCAGAAGAGTAGATGCCTTTGAGATGTGGTGCTGGAGGAGAGTTTTGAGAGTCCCCTGGACAGCGAGGAGAACAAATAGGTCAATCTTAGAAGAAATCAACACTGACTGCTCCCTTGAAGGTCAAATAGTAAAGGTGAAGCTAAAGTACTTTGGACATCAAATGAGAAGAGAGGATTCACTTGAGAAAGCCTTGATGCTGGGAAAGGTGGAGGGTAAAAGAAAAAGGGGGCGGCCAAAAATGAGATGGTTAGATGGTGTTGCGGAGACAATGGGCACAGAACTGAGCGAGTTGAGGAGGATGGTGGAGGACAGAAGTGCCTGGTGGACAGTGGTCCATGGGGTCACAAAGGGTCAGAATCGACTATGCGACTGAACAACAACAAAAACTAGGATAGATCCCAGCTAGTGTAGGCCCTCCTAATTATATATAAAGTATGGTGTATTTATTTGTTTGTTTATATATTTTTATGTTGTTATTGTTCAGTTGCACAGTCGATTCTGTAAATGTCCATAAAAATCTAACGGGGGTTTTTAGAGAACGAAATACTTATCAAATATTGAAAAGATGTCTTGATCAGTAACTGTAAATGTCACCATTGATGAGCTGTCTTTTGAAACTATTGTTTAAGATTTAGGTCTGGAATTTGTGAGGTTGCCTTCACTTCAGGGAAAACCAAATAATAATAATAATTCCTTAGTAGTCATTCATGCTAAACTTATTCATGTGAAAAGTGATTAAAAGTGTAGTATGAAAGTTGGCAACTTCTGCCCCATAATAATTAGAAACAGCCAATATTTTCAGTTTTCTTATTTATTTGCTACCTGTAGGCAAAGTAGAACCATGGACATTTTTGTCTTCATAGCTTTCCTACAGTTTGATTATAATCTTCTCTGTAATTAAGCAGCAACTATTTATACATTCTTGGACCATTACATTTCAGAGTGGTTTTTAACAATCAGGAGATACTTCTTAATGTTTGTAATGTTAAGTACTGAAGTGGTGGAGTCAAGGAACCTAGAAGCCAATAAAGTTGGTTATAATTTTTTTAAGAAAAACTAAAGAATGAACAGTTTTATTTACATTTATCTTCTTTTATACTAAAAGTGCTGCATGATTAAGCATATTTAAACAGATAAAAATAGTTCTTAAAAACATTTAAGTAAAACACTGTACAAACTATTAAAGTTCTAAAATGTCAAGTTACAAAATCTACCAAACAGAAAATGCTATACTCGGAGCAAGAGGGAGAAAGAGGGCAGGACTCATCCCCATCAAAAGGGGAAGCAAGGCAATGATGTGAATGAATTAGGAGAAATAGAAAAATGATCCAAGAATTTAAAAGGTCAAAATCTGTGAGAAAGTCTATAGTAGTGGTGGTGAACCTATGGCACACATGCCAGAGGGGCCATTCACAGCCCTCTGCAGGCATGCGTGCCATCACCCAAGTAAAGAGTTTGCCCTGCCTCTCTGGCCAGCAGCCCAATGGGAGTGCTTCCTCCATCCCCAGCACAGAGTTCACCCCACCCCTCTGCCCAACAGCCCAATGAGAGCACTTCCTCTCTCCCCCCAGCACAGAGTTCACCTCACCCCTCTGTTTGGGCATTCGGTCTCTAAAAGATTTGGTATCAATGGTCTGTAGAGTTGGGTCAGGATCCAACAGTGTACTGCAGTATCCAGTGTTGGCAGATTCAGGATCTTCTTTCCTTGCCTGTCATGCTACAACCTGGGATACCAAACAACTTGCTTCTGGGCGTTGCTCAGCTCTCTGGTGCAAGCTTTTAGGATGGACGTTGGGGTGCTCTCCATTCTTGTGAGAGGGGCTGAGGCTCTGAAGCACATCAGCAGGGTTCTGCCCTGCACCACTGCTGAAGCGGTTCGGAGTGAGAGGGATTGGGGCAGCTGGCCCTTTGAGTTATGGACCTTTGTGCCTCCCCTCCCTGCCTGGTAGCAAAGCCGCAGAGGAAGAGGAGGGAGAAAGCATGGATACTCAGTGGTGAGTTCTAAATAGAGCCACACAAATTGGTGCACCAGCTTGTGCCTCCACGCATGCACCGGTTGGGGGGTTGGGATGTGTGAGAGCTTCTCTCACAGCCCAATCCCTACCGCATGCACATACACCAGGCGGGGGGTTGAGCTATGAGAGAAGCTCTTTTAAATGTCCTAGTCCCCAACCGGTGTTTGTCAGTCACTCAGTAGCAAAGGCAGGGATTGGGCTTTGTGGCAGTGCCCATGGCTGCCAAACCGCACCATTGATGGCGGGGGGTAGGGAGGTTCATAAGATGCACTCTGTTTTTCAGCCATATTTAAAGGGGGGGAAGTGCATCTTATGAGCAAGCAAACCCAGTATGTAATGGTAGCTGCCACTGTCCATTAATTGGCTTGTCTATGAATAAGTGTATAATTGGATTATGCCACCCTTAGATACCATCAATTGTTATTGTGGGAAAATATCTCAGATGGGCGGTATAGAAATCTAATAAATAAATAAATTTGCCTGCCTTGTGAATGCACATAAAAAGATTGATAGATATAGATGAGTTTGACACTCCCATGTGTAGCTCCTACCTGAATTCTCTGAGTGCCCAGCTCATATCTAAATTGAAAACATCATGATGATAGAATAACTCTATTAATTTCCCCAGACCCCTAAGCACCTTTTAATAACTTTTGCAATGGGGTTTTTCTGAAAAGTTTTAAAAGTTGGGTTGGATGGCTTTACAGCAATTTAATTAATTCCAACCATTTACAGAATTTGGTACTGAAGGGTTCAGGACACAGTTTTTGTAGACACAAAACCTATCCTGCTGTTTTTTCCACGTCTAGGTTAGACACGAAACTGCCAAAATGAAGGCACCTTTTGGTGAGTTCATTCTGCAGTTCCTTCACCTCACCTAGTGTGAGAAAGTTTAGCTGGCAACACAAGGTTCCCATTACTAGGGTGCGCCCTGTAATTAACATATTAAAATGCTATAGGAATTGCTATTTTGTTTTGCTGAAACAAAGATGCCTGAAAATAAATAATGTGATTTGTCTGATACCTTTTTATATTTAGAGGTGTGTGGGTTTTTTTTTAAAAAAAAACTTAATAGTTTGGAATGGCAACAATCAAATAACCCTCTTCTTAGCTAGAACTAGGAAATGTGAAGCAGTTTTCAAACCAAAGACAAAAGCTTTCCTGTGTAGTTTCTCTTTTGGGGTGGGGGTGGGGAGTTGTATAAGAACTGCTTATTTAGCAATTAAAGTCACTTTCTTGTTGTGCAAACAAAAGAGCCATTTTATACTATAAACTTCCCCCAGCCCCATAAGCAGGCCAGTCTGCATTGCTGCATAGTCTTACAGAGTGAGTCATGCAAACTATGACCCTTATAATGGGCTCCCGACTGAAATGCACAGTGTTTGAAAGAATGTCAAGTGATATGAAAGCTTCTTACATTTTGGGTGCTGTCTTATAACTATTGCCCCAAATTCTGTTGCTTAACTTAACAAGTTGAAACTAGAGCAGGCCTGCTGAATGAGTGAGAATTTGGTCAGTCAACTCATCTGACTTATTATGCTAAAGGAGGTACAACTAGAGTAGACCTATTTGAACCAGTGGAACTTATAGAGGTGTTGACTCGCTAAATCAGGGGTTTGCAATGTTTTCCCACCAGGGGCCAGTTCCCACAACCACGCTCAGCTGTGTGGGCCGGAAGTGTGTTGGCACCCACTACTTACGTTTTCGATGGTGCACAGCAATGGTGATTGTACTATTTTTGCCGCATCTTGCTTAGCCTCTGCTGCTTCCCATGGTGGTGGGAGGCTTTTCAGAGCATATTCACTCCACTTTGGGAATTTTTCGCTACTTCTCCGCTGTGTTTCAGGAGCTAATCCATGGTGCTTGGAGACTTCCTGCTTCTGTGGTGTGAACCCAGGCGCTGATGTAAGCTCCACCCAGCACCAGAAGTCACCAACTGCCGTGGTTTAGGTGCTGAAATGCAGTGGAGAAGTGGTGGAAAATTCCCAAAATGAAGTATCCCACCGCCCTGGGAAGTGGCGGAGGCTGTACAAGAAGCTGCAAAAATGGTGCGATCACCACCGCCACAGTAAGTGACGTATTTTGACTTCCGGTGGTGGAGGGCAATCCTAGATGTCCCTGGGTGGCCACCGTGGGCTGTATTAATGAGCTTCACTGGCTGGATTAGGCCCATGGGCCATAGGTAGTAGCAAATGCCTGCACTAGATCTTCAGTGATTTAAACAACCTACTCTAATAAGCAACAGGATGTTAGCCACTGGGCGTTAAGCCTGCCACATAAGAATAAGACTTGAAACCATCCAAAAATCCTACTGCTGTGGGCTATATTTAGAGCTTCACAGAACACATTTCTTCATTCACTGTTGCTCGTTTAAAATGCAACAATACAGCTTCTTCTTCTGTGCCTAGGCCAAATGTGAAACTGCTAAAATGAAGCCACCTTTAGGAAATTCATTCGGTGGATCTTTTTGCCTGAAAAAGATTAGTTGGCATAAAGTGGCCGTTTGCTCAGGGTAAGCCCAATTGAGTTTCAAAATACCACAACCTTTGAGGAGTTTCTTCCTGTGTAACCCAGTAATACAGCTGGGAGAGGGAGAAGGTTATATTGGAGACCCCTAGTACAGAACCTAAAGTTGGACCAAGTTGGACTTCGGCAATGGAAGGATCATGTGGCTCATATTTGGGGCAGGTGGCGGTGAGGGACAAGTAAATTTTCATTGGATTTCTGTTTTAAGATTACCGTAGTTTGGCAGTTGTGAAGATTTGATCCTTGGCTGAATTTAAGGCCAAATTGTCATTTGGTGAATAAGCTAGCTAACCAAATCAAAATACTAGTGTGATTCCTGTAGTCCTTTCTAAAAACCTGCCTCTTTTCACTCCTTATTTGTCTTTTTCCTTATTTTAAATGAACCTTGAGGGAAAGTTCTTTGAAACAGCCCAGCTAGTTCCAGTAGCTGTTTTGTAATTTTTAGTTGGTATTAATAAAAGATTCTTGGGAGGCAAGCAATGAGAAACCTGGGGAGCATAGTGAAAAGTAGAGACATCACATTGCAAACAAAAATTCGTATAGTCAAAGCAATGGTATTCCCTGTGGCAATGTATGGTTGTGAGAGCTGGACCATTAGGAAAGCTGAGCGCAGAAGAATAGATGCCTTTGAGATGTGGTGTTGGAGGAGAGTTTTGAGAGTCCCCTGGACAGCGAGGAGAACAAATAGGTCAATCTTAGAAGAAATCAACCCTGACTACTCCTTAGAAGGTCAAATAGTAAAGATGAAGCTAAAGTACTTTGGACATCAAATGAGAAGAGAGGATTCACTTGAGAAGGCCTTGATGCTGGGAAAGGTGGAGGGCAAAAGAAAAAAGGGGCGGCCAAAAATGAGATGGCTAGATGGTATTGTGGATGCAATGGGCACAGAGCTGAGCATGTTGAGGAGGATGGTGGAAGACAGGAGTGCCTGGCAGACAGTGATCCATGGGGTCGCAGAGGGTCGGAATCGACTGTGCGACTGAACAACAACAATAAGAGTCTCACAACACTCCTCTTAGATTGGGTTCCTTTTTTTCCTTTTGTTATTGAAAGCTACCAAAATACTCTCACAGTAGTGGCTGTGTAAGGAAGGCAGAATCACGGAGCAATGTTCTTTTAAAACAGAGGAACAGTGCCCTGGCATTCTGACAGGATATCACAGTCTTTTTGCATTTACAGTGTCCTGAGTGTTCCATCTTAATTATTTACTTGGTGGTCCAGGAAACCTGGAAGGGATATAGACAAATGGCAAACAACAATGAGTGCTTACTTTGGCTTGCCAAATCTCAATGCAGTGGAACCGGTAATCAGCTAAATAATCAGTTATGCAGAGTATGCAGTTTCACATAAATTGACCAATGAGGCATGTTGTCTGTTAAGCCTAACTTTTAAAATACTTTGATTTTGCTTCTACTGCAGATTCAGAGCACAGAGGGAGAGATTCCGCATGCCCCTAACTTGGGCCAGCTGGCTTTAACCAAAACGAAGAAAGGTGAGAAGATCATTATTTCTTTTAACCACTTCTAAAAGGAGGCTGATATAGCTCCTCTGTTTCTGAGAGCATTTTCTGACAAGTTGATTCAAGTAGAGTATTTGAAGCTTTCTAAGTTGCAGTCCACCCAGAAGATCTGAGGCTGCATCTCAGTTAGGGCTGAGATCACAGGGTGTTCTTGTATAGCGGCTTCTTAAATGGCAAGGGTATGAATCAGGCTGGTAACCTCAATTAATGGTTGGACATCTGTATACTGTCTGTCGGTGATGGGTGGGGAAATTGAAAGCCTGTACTTGTTTTAAATATGATAAAGCCCTGTCATTTAAAATGACCATTTTTAACTTTGAAATTACATAGAGCTCAAATCTATATTTGTGTGGTATGTACATCATTATCCTGTACAGGGTGCTGACTTTACATATTCCATTGGGCCACACAGACTGTCTTAAAGTGAAGCACTAAGTAGGTTTCAAGTTTTGCTGTCTTCAGTAGTACATAACATTAGTGGTACCTGAGTAAGTCTGTTCTAGGACTACATTTCTAGGCCCCAGGAAGGAGGTGTTTATGAGGCAGCAGATCTGGTTTAGACAGTAGTATTTTGCACCATGTGGGTTGTGCCCTTCATTCTTTGCTACCTGTCACAGGGAGGTACTATGTGGCAATACACCCATCTCCATCCTCCTCTGACAGTTACAGGGGTTGTTGTGTTGTGCGAAGGAGTGGGTAACACAGAGAGATACTGATTCTTTTTTTACAGCCTCTACTCAACTGACAACCCTGAGAGGGTTCTAGAAAGATCATTATTACTTAACCCTATTCATGGAGGATAGGATGCTGTTAGTCCACAATTAAACTCTTATATAGCTGCAAAGAGAGTTATTCTTCAGCCTTTCTTCAGCTTTAAATGAAAGTTTTAGCCTTATGTTGCAGGATGTTTGCTGTTTCCATCAACTTGTTTCCCAAGTATGTTTTAATGGAATAGCTTGATTCAATTAGATGTTCCTCTGTGTATCTTGCTGCTGTCTCTAAGATTGTCTTTTCATGCCTATGCCAGAGTAAGTCTCTTTGCCACATTTTTTTGGAATAGTAGCCATGTTAGTCTGTGTTTCAGGCATATCAGAAAGCAAAAACAATAACACTGCAGCACTTTAAAGATAAACTGCTATATTTTTTAATGTGAGCTTTCGTGGATCAAGTCCACTTCATCCGACATAGGAGTGAAATAGCAAGACATGAGCTTAAATACACCAGATACAGAGTCATAGAGTGATTAAATCAGAATGACAGGTAATCATGCAAATCAATACAACTTCCCACAGCTGGCAGTGGCAGATGATCTCTTCAAGCTATTCGGATCAGCTCTAAAAGTGGCTTTTATTCTGATCGGCTCTAAATGTCCCCTACTCAATTTTAAATGTGGGGAAATACAAAACAGTAACAGATGATCTCTGGCAGCTATTTGGATCAGCTCTAAATGTGGCTGCTTTCAGATCAGTTCTAAATGTCCCCTATTCATTTTTAAATGTGGGGAAATACAAAACAAATACCTGATATTGAACTTATGATAATGAACGTAGCCTCTGTGTTACTGTTGTGAAAGGGAATATTATAGGAAAATTGTGAAGGAGGTATAGTATAACAAAATACAAAATATATAGCAGCATATAACAATCTGTGTATCAAATTTGATAATGTCCCTTAAACCCCTGGCTAATACGCAAACCTTTGTGGTGGGTGTCCAACAGATGGATGTATTTGATTCCTGCTCTCTCTCTCTCTCTCTCTCTGAATCTTAGTCTTGTAATTTCTCTGTTCCAGAATTGCAACTTTCAGGTCTTGGGTAGAGTGTCCAGGTAGATTGAAATGGTTTGAGACAGGTTTCTCTGTGTTTTCATTCTGGATGTTTGATTTATGCCCATTAACTCTTTTGCGCGAAGATTGTCCTGTGGCTCTTTGCCACACAATATCATGAATGTGTCATCTATTTTCAATGGCCCTGTTATAGTTACTTTTCTGTAATGTATTGCAGTTTGATATACATATTTAATAGGTTTGTAGTAAAAGTTACACACGCTCCTCAGTTTTTTCTTTTGCATAAAAAAGTTGGAGATCTAAAAAAAACCAACCCATTGTTGATATTTTAACATTAAGTGCATTGAATTTTACAGCTCTTCTTTCCTGCATTAACACAACTCTTTAAAATGTTACCATATGCTTTTTAATCATGCTTTCTATTTTTAAAAATCTTACTATGTTTATCATAATCCACTAGCTTTTGAGATATTGTTGTTAAAACATGAACCTCTCACACAACTAATCTCGTGTGCTGTTTAACTAATGAATTTTAATCACCAGGAAACAAGTTATCTAGTGTCCCCAGAACTGTCTTGTTTTGCTTACAGGGTGTGTTGTTGTTATATTTAAGCAGCAAGCCTGGAACAAAAAAAATCATTTTCTATGTGTTGTGAAACTGAAGAGCTGATGACATGCCTAGTATGTGAATTACTTGCTAGCTTGAGTAGGTTCTTTTCAGAGCCTCAGCATTCTCCACCCCTATTTCTTTTGTAAAGGCCTAATATGTGACTCTTGAACAGGCTGCCTAACTCACTAACTTTCACTGAAATCCCAGCTCTCATTCCAGAATATGTTTCCAGTAAATTTATCAACTGAAAGTTTCAAGCTCAAATAGGGCTCTATGAATCTCTCTTACCACTTAATCATCAAACATCTGTTATTGTCTCTTCCAGCTAGTAGTAGTTCTCTGATATCTCTCTCAGGGGTGGCTCGGTCGTTAAGAAGCTCATCTTGTTAGCTGGAAGGCCAGCAAGTCAGCAGTTCAAGCCCCAGGTACCGCATGATGGATTGAGCGCCCATCTTTGTCCCAGCTCCTGCCGACCTAGCAGATCGAAAGCAGGAAATTGCAAGTAGATAAATAGGGACCACTTCAGGGGGAAAAGATCTTGGGGACATGAAAGGAGCAAAAAATCTCCAGCAAAAAATCTTTCAACCCAGAATACAGTAAAATCCCAGGTTATGATGGAGGTCCATTCCAACAGCCTCTGTTGTAACCCGGAAAAAAAAAAGTAAGCCGAAACAGCCATAGAGATGCATTGATTTTTTTTAAAATGGTCCTGAATTGATCATTGTAACCTGAAAAAAATACATTAAACATTTGTAAACCGGGATGGCATTTCCATAGGATTTGCCATTGTAAACCGTAGCAAACTTAAACTGAGTCGGTTGTAACCCGGGGCTTTCCTGTAATTTCTGACATGAAATTATTATTCTCTCTCTCCTCAGTTTTGCTTCTTGTCTCTGTTCAAGTTCAGAGCCCATTAAACCAATGTGTGAGGAGCAAAGGGTGGGGGCATGTTTCATAATAACTGTGCAGAATTATGGTTTGGAGAGGATTGTGTCCCCACATGCCTGAGAGTCCAGAGGGTCTTTCTGAGGCTGCTGCTTTTCAGATGAAACTGAGGTCAGAGGAAGTGGGCAAATACATTCTGTGCTTTCAAGCTAGACCTCCAAGCCCAGGATAGGATCCACAACTTCATGGCTTTGATTGTTAGCTTCACAAAACATTCTTCTGAAATTTCCCATCTCAGTGAATGTGCATTTTCTCCCTTATCCCGCTTTTTATTTTTCCAATGATTTGGTGGAACCAATCCTTTTAGTGGGTTTGATTCACACATTGTGCTTCATAGCTTAGCTATTCCTGTTCTTAACACTCTTACCTTATCCACGGCTAGTCATGTTGAACATATACCGTAGTTTGTGCATGCTGAGTGTTCTAATATTCTGGGCTTTAGTTTTTGCCATTTGTTGTATGTTAGCACAAAGAAAAACCTATTTTCTATTTATCAATTAAAATGCTATTTTCTGTTTTTAAGCTAGGTAGAGAGGACTGATAAACTCTGGTTTGGGGAGAAACCTTATAAAGACTGGCATTTGACCACCAAATACAATTTGAAGGGGGTTAATTTGATTTGATTTGTATGCTGCCCACTCAGCGTATGCTGACTCAGGGCGGCTCACAAAAATCACAACATATCAAACATTACATTACAGTGGTACCTCGCTTAAAGAACATAATGCATTCCATGGGATTGCTCTTTAAGCGAGTTTGCTCTTTAAGAGAAATACCATTGTAAGTGACCAATTGTGACTTCTGGCAAGAGGGATTGTGAACCCCAATTTAATTGTTAAGTGAGTTTTTTGGTTGGTTTTATTTGTTAAGCGAGGCGACCATTCAGAGAAAATTCTGCTTTTTAAGCGAATTAGTTTCTAAATGAGGCGCTCTTTATGCGAGGTTTAACTGTACAATAAAATATAGCAATACAATAAAATGTAACAATGCAATAAAAATAACAATGCAATAAAGTATAACAATACAATAAAATGTAACAGTGCAAAAAGTGTAAAAGACCAACATATACATTGATAACTGTGGCAAAGGGACCATCATGTCCTGAATCAGCCACCAGCCCTCCCCAGCTGTTCCTTCTTCCTCAGGCTGGGTGGGTGAGGGTCCAGAGTCCAGTCTGGTAGTCTACTCTGTGTTTTATGAGCTGGGCTAATTGCCACTCAAATTTTTATTCAGGACTTAGTTGCTCAGTCCTAAAAACAGACTTTGTCTGGGAGTAAAGATTATGGTAGGTCTCACACTAAATTTTGTTCAGTTCAAAACTTTTTGTCATAAAACAATGGTCTGGTTGTATCTCTACTCTGCCTGAATGTTTTTCAGAGAGTACAAAGACAGTCCAACATTGCCTAGTAGACTTCACTCTTAAAAATAGATTCCCATGATTTTGTTCCATTCAGGCTTTGACCAGGCTGATGGCAAGCTTTGATCTCTATGCCAGCAACTGTTGCTTATCATTCTGTTTTCCAGGCAGCAGGAGTGGTAGGAGGCCTAGAATATGTTGAATGTCATGAGATATTTCAAATATATTTTAATAGGGAGCTTCAGTTGATCAGTGAGGGAAAAGAGAGCTCTGTGCCTTCGAAGCCTGTTGGAAACCTCTACATAGCAAGAGCAGGTAATGCAAATACAGTACAGTAAAACCTCGGATAACAGTAAAACTTGGTTCCACAACTCTTAGCGTTATCCGATTTTTAATGGTATCCGATGCATGCATTGTAACCAGCACAGGCTTTAACGAACGTTATCGATTACATCCCATAGGATTTTAACGTTATACAATGCAATTTTTTTCCAGATTGCTTAACGTTATGCAGTTTTAGTGTTAACTGATGCAAACGTTATCCGAGGTATTACTGTAATAGCACATAAAAACTCCCATCTCCCTGCCTTCAGTAGCTTTAGGGCTGAGTGGAAAAACTTGGAGTGAGACTGTACTGTGAAATACCTCCTGTTTTTCTGGTTTCAAGGCTAGATCTGAGTTGACAGAATGTAAAAAGTGGCAAGGGCAGCTGGTTCAAACCAGTTCTGTTGAGTGGATAAGAATGTATGATAAGAATTAGTATAATGGGAGACTTGCTAATGTATGAACATTTACAATTTAAATGTGCTTTAAAGATTTGTGTGTTTTTAAAGTGCCCAGTTAGAGCACATATTTTCCCTCTTGTTGCCATTTTCTAAGATGTTTTGAGCAGTTGTTTCTCAGCATTGTTTGCCCAAGGGCTTCAGGAAAAAAATGGCAAATGAATATCCATGTGAATGTCTGTGTTTAAATGCTTCTATCACATGATTTTTATTTCATATCTCACAGCAGCTAGCATTAAAAAAACAACACCTAAGTGGCTGTTAGTTTGGTCTCCTTTGCCAAGAAAGAGAAGCAGCTGTAGTGCAGTGATTACGTATGTATTGTTAGTCTGCAAAGATTTTGATCAGGATTGATAACCAGTATCTCCACTTAAAAGAAAGGGCAAGGTAGCATCCAGTAACTCCTAGGTATTTGATGGACTGGTGATCTAACTTGACATACGATTGGAGTTAGAAGTAATGATTGGAGTTAGAAGTAATGATGCTCCCATAATGTTGAACATGTTCGAACATTATATCAAGCATTCGGTTAAGTAATTATTTTTTACTTTCTTGTTTCCCCATTTTTAGGAATAATTTTTAAATATTGTAGTGTATGTGTGTGTACGTGTACATGCACACTGTGTATATATTGAAGGTCTATTATTTCACTGGTGTGAAATGGCTTCACCATTAGTAAAGGTAAAGGTTTCCCTTGTTCGAAAGCCAGTCGTATCCGATTCTAGGGGTCAGTGATCATCTCTGTTTCAAAGCCGAAGAGCCAGCACTGTCTGCTTCTGCAGACGTTTCTGTGGTTATGTGGCAGGCATGACTAGACACCGGAGCACACGGAACTGCTAGGTTGGCAGGAAGCTTCACCATTGTTGACTGCAAATACTGTATTCTGCTTTGTTCCTGTGTAGCTGTGACCTATTTATGACCTGGTGACTTTCCTTATGGTAAGGGGCATCTCTATGCCTTGCTAGATTGATTTTTAGATAGCCCACGTGCAATCTGTCTTTTGGGGTTATACTTGAAGCTCTGCCGGGTTTCTAGAAGCTTCCAGAATCTTTGCTGGTGCTTACTTGGTAGAAAACCCAGAATCATTTCCATATGACAATTAATTTGTAGAACAGGACTTTGTAGTAAAATGCAACACAAAGCATATAAAGGCCCTGTGTGAAATTTTCTCCAGTGAGAAGTTCAATCATTCTCCTTCAGGTTGATAGAAAAGAAATGCCTTTTTTTTTTTGGGGGGGGGGGGAAATAATTTCAGACATTTAGAAATGTCTAATACATCTTCTCAGATCTTCTTCAACATTCTTGTGCTTACTTCTGTATGGATGGAAAACTAGCTTCTGTTTGCAATTTTTTAGTGGTCTGACAAAGATATCACCCATCCTTACTTTTGTACATTTCTCTAGAATGCCAAAAGAGAATGGACATGGTTGGGTAGCAAAATGTTTCCCTGACTTCTAATACAGTTATGTTCATTGCTGCAGAAATCAAGTTACAGCCTTAAAAATAAAAATTACCAGTCTGCAGTACAATTCCTTTGAGAAACCATTGGAGAATTTCACCTTACCTGGAGGTCTTCTCAGAGTAATTGTTCCTCCACAGTCTCTGCATAAATAGGGTGATGGATTTTTGAAAGGGTACTACTTTCAAATTATGTGTACAGTGATCATACATAATAAATAATGTTTATGAGCTCAAGAAATTGGGTTGGGTCCAGAACTAGTTTTCCACAGATGAAACCGTTCCTTCTATGAAAGTTTTCTTGTCCACCAGAGCATTTCCACTGGTAGAAAGGCTTCTCCTTCACCCCCAGTCCTGAAAATATACTCCAGAGGTTCAGGGAACCCTACATACAGGTAGCTGGGGGTTACATGGAAAGCTGGGTACTGGGGGGAAATTTACACAGGCATATACACAAGCCCACACACTCTCTCCCACACTCACTTTCTGTAGGAATTGACACTTTGCAGAATTACTTTTAAGTATTTTTTTGCTAGTATTGTATTGTAATCACTTCTAGTCATATTTATTTTCAAAAAGTACCATATTCTTTTAACGGGAGACTGTTGAACATGTTGGATACTTTTGTATTTCCTGTGTATGTTGTAAATATTCTTGTCTGTTTGTGCTTTTGTGGATTTTTATAGTTTCATCATCATATAAAATATGTATTCGCTCCATTACTAGCCACTTCTTGTAAATTATGTAAACCAGTATAGTTGGGAATGAAAATGAGGTCCTTTTTACACTAATAGGAATGAGAGCACAACCAGAGGTCACACTAGGCTGTTTGCAGTTACAATTAATAGTTCATTTAAAATTAATGCAAAGTATAGGTAGAGATTATAAATGTCTTTTGTAAGTTCAAAAAAGGATGAAACATGTCCAGGTAGAAATCGGAGCAGCAACATTCCATGAAGAGAATGATAACATTCACCAAATCAAAGCAATTGTTACATACAAGAATTTTCTCATGCAGAGCAGGTTATGGTTCCATTCTTATGAAAGACTTCTAAACAGATACAATCCTGAACAAACTAAATTGATTCTTTACAGAAGGTGTCTGTGGTATTCAAAATCAAATCCTAGCAAATGATCAGATGCTTAAAATATTACCTAATGCAGTACCACCTCAATGCTCTCCAGCCCTGACTTTTAGAAGCAGGCGTAAAAGTTCTCAACTATATGGCAGCAATGCTGACAAATCAAAATATGATGAAAACAGAAACTAAAAAATTTTTATCTACCAAATCCAGTGCAGAGATGCAGAAGGCTTGATCCATAGGTCCCAATGGGTTGGTTCAGGCGAGCCTCTTCCTAGATCCCAGATGGCAGATCCTGGAAAAGCTCCTTAGGAAGGCAGGAAGGATGGGTCAGGCAAGTGTTTTGCGATCAGGATTTTGGGATAGGATTGAGGGGAGAAAAAGGGACCCTTGTCTTGGGATACAGTGGCTTTTTGTCCCATTGACACCCTCCGTGTTTCGTGCTTTCTAATTGGCTCTTCTACTTAATTCTCCAGTTGCTAATCACAAGATGGTTCTTCATTGGTGAATAACATGGTGGGATCACAACCTGTAGGGAATACTTCTCTGTTGTTTTCAAGGGTTGGTGTAACCATAGACAAATATCTCTGTATTGGGAACACCGCTGGCAAATTTCGTGGTTTTGTGCATTATGTTTCTGTCTCCATACTGGCCCATTATTTTGGTCCCAAAGTAGCTATGTCAGCACTAAGAAGTAGTTCCCAGGCACTTAGCATTTCCTGCCCTATATGGGAGCCAAATCTGTACCTGAACATACTTATTATTGCCCCTTTTCCTGATTTGCTCCCCTTTTGAGCCCCCTACTCCTAACATCTAGGTGTCTTTAGGATAGGTAGGGCCTGAGTAACAGGGAAGGGAAGTAAGGTCAGTTGGTGACACCAAGTGGTCACTCTAATCATATATTTTAAATCCCAAAAAATGTGTGTCCTCTGCTTTAAAATACCTCTTCATTGCTTATTTGATTTATGTTGACTTGGAAAATTATACTGGCGTGATTATACTGGCACAAATTTCACCTACAAAGTGGCATAAGTTAAGAAGTCAATTTAGGAATTTACTTTTGCATGGCAAGTCACAAAATTGGTGTGTGACTACAAATGTCACATATTGCCTTCTTCATTCACAGCTGAGATTTACACCAGTTGGGATCTGAATTCCTGATTAATGCAGCATATTGTAGCATGAAAATAAATATAGTACAGGGGTTTTTTTTTAAAGTCATACTGCATGAGGAGACAACACCTGCTTCATCCCCATGGATAACTTCAGCCATTCTGACCCTGTTCCAGATTCCAGGACACTTCATTCATGAAGGAATGGCCAGAAGTAATTAGGATGCAGAGATTGCTTTAAGGTCTTCAGCACACCAGAATGGGGACTGCTTCTAACAACCATTGCTTTTTTCCAGTGTTCTGGCTTTACTGGCATCCATTTTAGCACCACAAGTGTCCTGAGTTCAACTCAGATTTGTTTAGAAACACTTCAGTATGGCTGGATATAAATGAACATTTCTAGTAGCATGCTAAAAGCCAGTTGACACGAAGATCAGCTTGAATTGTTGTCACTCATTGCCTCTCTTGACGCATTCTGCACTAATGAACGGCATCCTGGCTCTTTGTCTTGTGGCAGCTTATTACTGAATGGATTGTATGGCCTGAATCTGAAGTTTACAATTCTTTTTTTAAAAAATACTAGCTTTTGTGAGGGAATTATTTCATTTATGAGGTGTGTCTAAAGCACAGTTGTCTAGTTCCTGCCATATTCCAACATGTCCAAGAAAGGGAGTCTAGGAAGTGAGTGATTGGGAAAGAAATTGATTGCTCATTTCCTCTTATGGCAGCTCTTTTGAACTGTGCTATCTATAAAGCACTTTTTCCACTTAGATCAGGGATGCTCAAACTATGGCCTGGGGGCCGGATGTGGCCCCCTATGCCAATGCATCCAGCCCACAAAGCCTTCGTTGCTTCTGGAAGCAGAAGTAAAACATTTTACTTCCACTTCCAGGAGCAACGAGGGCTTTGTGGGCCGGATGAATTGGCATTGGGGACAGCATCAGGCCCCCAGGCCGTAGTGACCAGCTCCCTGAACCATGTGACTGCCCCATGGTCTGAAAAGTTTGGGCACCCCTGACTTAGATCATAGAGGACCAAATCTGCCAGTATGACTTCACAGCAAGAGAATGCAAGTTAATCCACATTTCCTTTATTGTATAGTCACACCCTTACCGGTGGGGGGTGGAGGTAATTGAGTGGTTAGAGATTTTTACAAGTGTCCCTTTTTGGGTATTAGACTTTGTGATTTTGGTGCAAATCATGGAAATCTTGTTCTCTTGCAGTTCAGGTAATTCCTGTGTGATTTGAAATGGTGGTGATTTGAAAAACAAAGGCTGTAACATGAGAAAGGTGGGGTATTTCACTTGTCCAAATAAATGAAGGTCTCTTTTCTGAGTAGCTAAATGCAGATTTGTGTGTGGGTTAGTTCAAAAGGAGTGTTTTGTCATGTATGTGATTATTTCCACTGATTTCTCCCTTCTTCTCCCATCTAGACCAGCTATTACGATCAGCAAGTCAGCATTCTGACAGCAGCGGCTTTGCAGAAGATTCTTCAACAGACTGCTTTTTGCTAAATCAACTGCAGGTAAACTTGGAGGCCATAAAGATGTGTTTCTTCCCATTGCCCAACCCTCACTTTCTGCTGTCTGCCTGTTTCCTTACTTGCCACTTTCTAATGATGGTGTAAGATACTTAGTACAGTAAACCCTCGCTTAACAAGTATAATGCGTTCCACAGGATCGCTCTTTAAGTGAGTTGCTCTTTAAGCAAAATGCATTTTCCCATAGGAGTGCATTGAAAACCAACTGCACTAGTACATCAGATAACGTTATGACTTGGTTCCACAAGTCATAACATTATCCAGTTTTTAAAGTTGTGCGATGCATTAACATTAAAAAAAGCCCTGTTCCTTTCCACCCAATCCCATGGCTGATCCCAAGCTGGCAGCAGCACTGGAGTTGGGGGAAAGAACAGGCTTAGTGATCCAGGCCGGGGGGGGGGGCATTCTGAAGAGGTCTCTAGCCTCTACTCAGAAGACCCCCACTCCCACCTTCCACCTGGATGGCTAAGCCCCTTAGCCATCCAGGTGGCCGGGGGTGAGGTCTGAAGAGAGGTTAGGAACAGTTTTTGAACGTTAAAAAATGGTTTTGGGGCCTTTTTTTTTTTTTTTTTTTTGAGGTTTGGAACAGAATACGGTAATATCTTGGATAACGTTTGCCTCAGATAACGCTAAAATCGGATGTCAGGGAATTTGAGGCAAACATTTGCATCATAACGTCCGATGCAGATATTTCTCTCAAATTTCCCAACGTTGATCTCTGCCCCGACATTGATCTTTGGGGCAGATATCTGCCAAGGCAAACATCGCTGGTTTGGTTGGGGGGAGATCTCCCCCCAACCAAACTGGCACTATGAAGCTCACAGCGGCGTGGATGGAAGCAGAACGGGGGCTTCCCGGTTGGCTTCCCAGCCACACCACTGCTGCACCCAAATGCGCCACTGCTTCAGTCGGCACTTGGGTTGGGTGCATGCCCCGGTTCTTTCCCTCAACCCAAGCACCTATCGCAGCATGCTATGTTCGGGTGGGTTGGGGAAAGAACGGAGAGCACACCCAGTAACAACGATCCAGGCAGGGGTTTCTGAAGAGAGGCTGGGGAAAACTTTCCCCAGCTTCTTTTCAGACCCCCCCCCCGGGGCCTGGATTGCTAAGGGACTTAGCCATCCAGGCATGCGGGGAGGCTTCTGAAGAGAGGCTGGTAAAAGGGCCTGGATCACTTTCCAGTTTGGGATTAGCCCTGGGATTGGGTGGAAAGGGAATGCCTTTTTTTTAAACGTTGTGCGATCAATGGAACCAAGTCATTATGTTATTTGAGCTACTGTACTAGTATATTGTGTGATACAGTATCTGCAGTCTGTATAACCACCAGCTGATGGTATAGCTTGATACAAAAAAGCTGTCATTTTATGAATGCTTCATGTAGCCTTTTGCTTGTTTGAATTGTTGCAGTGGGATTCAGAAAACAGCTTCTTTTGGTTTGGTCAAACTAAGTTGAATTTCTTACTGGACTAGCTGTCCAGAGCTTTCTTGTGCCATTTGTCATAATCCACTTTCTGAGCTGAGGAAGACATTTCTTTCTACAGAATGAGAAGCAATCCAAATTTAGTGGGAGAGCTGATTTTTTTAATTGCATAATTTAAAAATATGATTAATCAGTGCCCCTCGCTGCTACATTTTCTTTATTTGTATAAAAATCCAAGCATTCAGTTCTGTTTGGTTTTTCATTTTCCTTCCTTCTCCCCACCTTTTTCTGTTTCGAACCTCTTAGGGACATGACTCTTTGCAGGCCATGGGCAGCAGTGCTGAGAGCTGTGACAGTGAGACAACAGTGATGTCTTACAGTGAAGAACTCAAGACTCCTGTAGCGGAAGAGCAGCTCTATTTCAATGAGCTTGACGAGGAGAAGTTCCTCCTTTCAGAAGCAGAGCAAGGAAACCAACAGATGGTTTCTGAGCTCCATGAAAGAGAAGGTCAGATGATACTAGAACGTAGATTTCCAAGTGGAGACAGCAAAGGACCTTTCATGCAAAGAAATGAAGATGCGTCTGCACAGGAAGTAGCAGATGAAGCCTTGGAAGAAGGCAGTGAAGAGAGTGATATAGACAAAAGCAGTGAGTGTGAGTTCCCACCCTATAAAACTCACCACATTCTCAAATCAGTGTCCTCCATAGAAAGCAGCAGTTCAGCTCCTTCCTCAGTGGAGCGGGTTAGCATTGCTTTGCAGAGAGCACAGAAACGGATCAGTGGTTCATCTGATTCCAGAACGGGTCGCACTCTGCTGAAATCAAAAGACCTTCTCGTCAAGCAGAGGCATCGAATCGCTGACCTGGGCTATCCCTTGCGGCGCTCCCAGTCTCTTCCGACCACACTGCTAAATCCCGTGAGAGTTGTCTCCTCTGTAAATGTCCAGGTGACTCCAGGAAAGCAGACGTTCTGCAGCCCTCCCTCTTTCACTTACAAGTATGACACACCTGAGGAAGGTGGGCAAGAGGAGAAGGAAAAAGAAGAACATCCCAGCACTGAGATCAGCAGCAGTTCTCCCAAGTGTACATCCACACTTTTCATTGCTCCTTCATCTCTCAAGAAAGAACTTTCCCATCCTCCAGTAAACAAAGTGGCAGAGGAACCATGTCAAAGCCAAATGCAAAGTTGCCCTCTGCACCTCCCGGCTTGTATGTCTCAGTCATCATGTTCCCTGCATTCACTACATTCTGAGTGCCTAGATAGACCCATATGTGCTCACATGAGAACATTCAGTGCGCACAGTGTCCCCAGCACTCCCGGGTCTTCTTTTGGTGGCTTGCCTTCCCACTTTGGCTGTTCTCTTCCACGAAGGCATTTTGGGCATCCGAACCAGTTCCCAACTATGAACTCGCCCTCCACAGTTGAGATGCAACTGAGGAGAGTTTTGCATGACATCAGAAACTCTTTGCAAAACCTTTCACAGGTAAGAAATGGTTGAACTCCTGCTGCTTTTTCCTATCCAGCGCTTCCAGTTGTGTTGAGTTACAGTTGCCACCAGTTCTAACTGTGACATCCAGTGACCAAGCTGACTAGAGATAGAGGAAGTTGTAGTCAAACACATCTGAAGGCATGAGGTTAGGGAAAGATGCTACAGTCTGTGTTACCGTCAAGGTAGAAACATGTTCTTGTGACTCAGAATTGCCAAGTAGAAAGATAATATATACAACTGGGATTCTGTTGTTTGTATAGATTTGCTATTCCATAGTCTGAAGGCAGTTCATTCATTCATGTATATAATTGATTCTGATAACTGGCAGGGAGAAGGTGCTTCTACGGCCATATGTTAATTCAATTTCAACATTGGCGTTTGAAACTCCAAATCCAAATTAGATGCTTGATCTACTGCGACATGCTGTTATTTGTATTAACAAGACCAAACACTGGAATGTGGAACCAAAAATCAGTGAAGGGGGGGGGGAATTATTTATTTTAATTTGGAATCAAAGAATCTTATGACATCTTAATGTCTAATAAATGTAACATGACAGAAGCTTTTAAGGAATGAATTCTGTTTAGTCTATGGAAGTTCAGCTCAAAATAAATTTCTAAGTCTTTGAGATGGTATAAATCTTCCTCTTGTCCAACATTATTTAGAGACTTCTCGCATGTGCTGCCTGGTGTGAAGCTGAGATATGGCCATTTTTCAGGTGCCAGAGTTCTGAAGGCTACACCAGTTTGGGTAGGCCTAGACCTGGGTCTGTAAAAACCATTGTCCCTGAGAAAATGTAATAAAATTAAACGCACCACAAGATTTTAATGGCATATGTCTTTTTCCAAGAATGTACTTGGATGTGAAGGAAGATGGAAAAGTGCATGAGAATAGCAATGTTAGTTTTATAGCTGTACTGTTTTAATATGAGCTCTTGGAAACTTTTGAATATCTTATAGCTCTTGATTTAGTAAAGTTTCTTTAACCACCTTCCCTTTATGAGGGCTTACCACTATAACTTCTCCTCAAAAGCCTTTGCAGGATTTTCCTCAATACGTGTTTCATAGTGCTGTCATATTATGGCCTGCTTGCCATCTGGCAGTCATCTGTTGTTCTCAATAGATTTATAGGGAGTTGGGTAGGAAATAGTCACTTTTTAAAAGATCAATTCACAAATTGACCATTACTGTATTTCTTAAGTGGAGTTTTCCCAGGAATCAGACCAGAAGTGGTGAAATCCAGTTGATCATGAACGTAACAGATCTGTGCTATTTCAATTTGTGAAATTTAAGCACTTGCACAGTACAGTTGTACCTCACTTAAAGAGCATAATGTGTTCCACAGGATTGCTCTTTAAGTGAGTTTGCTCTTTAAGCGAAACACCATTGTAAGTGGCCAATTGTGACTTCTGGTGGGCGGGATTGCCAACCCTGATTTAGTTGTTAAGTGAGTTTTTGGTTGGTTTTATTGGTTAAGCGAAGCAAACATTCAGAGAAAATTCTGCTCTTTAAGCGAGTTACTCTTTAAGCAAGGCGTTCTGTATGTGAGGTTTGACTGTACTTCATTTCTTTGTCTCTTTTTCTAGAACCCGATGATGAGAGGTCATGATGTTCCTTCAGCCCCTTACAGTACTGAGAGATCGTCGGTCCTGCCTCTCTATGAAGTAAATGGCACATTAAAAAATGCATGCATATTTTGTTCATGATAAAATAATAAGAACTGTGAGTCTATACAATTCCACCACTTTCTTGGGAAAAGAGATGGGAGTAGTATGTAAGTTCTCATATATATTTAGGACACTCATTCTCTTCCTTTCTCTCTGCTGCTCTCAAGAGAAAAGGATGACGAGAGATTTGTGGCTACTTCAGCCCTGCTTCAGCTTCTGCCAACCTAGCAGTTCGAAAGCAAGAAATTGCAAGTAGATAAATAAGGACCACTTTGGTGGGAAGGTAAACAGCGTTCTGTGCGTTCCAGTGTCTAGTCATGGCTGCCACATGACCACGGAAACATCTGCAGAAACAGACACGCTGGCTCTTCAGCTTTGAAACAGAAATGAGCACTGAACCCTAGAGTCAGATACAATTGGCTTTTGAGCAAGGGAAACCTTTATCTTTACAGCCCATGAGCTGCACATTCCTGCCAATTTAGAACAATTCCCATCAGCTTTAGCCAACACAACCCAGGTGGGGGATGATGGGAATTGTAGTTCAGAAATACCAATGGGGGTGAAGGGAGGGGGGAGACATACACTCCATAGCCCAGATCTGGATGATTTCCATGGAAAATATATTGGCAAAAATTGTTCTCTTTACTTGGGAATGTAAATATGGCCTTTTCTCTGTACCGTTCTAGAATACCTTCCAAGATCTTCAAGTGGTGAGAAGAAATCTAAACCTCTTCAGAACACAGATGATGGATTTGGAATTAGCCATGTTGCGTCAGCAGACTACAGTATATCAGCACATGACAGAGGAAGAAAGGTTAGTATGCGAAAGTCCTTCCTTCAGCAATTGGCAATTGTATTTGTGCATATAGGTGGAGCACTTGATTTCTTCTCAAATCTTCCTGCCAGTTCTCTGTCACTCTCAAACTACTTTGTTTTCTTCTAGGTGCATATTCTTGAGCTTATCAAAAACATGCTTCTCCTTCTCACTCCACATCCAAGCATATTGGCCAGATCCAGTTCTTCTCCTGCTGCTGCTGCTGCTGCCTCTTCTGCACATCTGTGACCTGATGCTTTGCCTTCTGCCTCTGACACTAAAATGCTCTGTTTCTGGTCATAACTCACTTTAGACCAGGGAAGCTTTCTCTATGCTGATTTTCCCCCTCATCCTGTCATCTCTTTCCTCTTCACTCAGTTCAGAGTGCATCTGTCAACAGCAGTTTTTCATCCTGTTGCTTATTGTCTACTCATGGTGAGTTTCTCATCTTTTGGGGTGGGGGAATCAGCATCGTGTCCCTATTCCTTACAATTTTTAATGCTCCAGAAGTAAATTATAAATATCAACATTAACAAAAATTATAATAACCCGCCAATTTAAAAAACAACAACCCAGCAACAAAGAATATATTGGGGAAAAGTTAATCAAAACCTATTGCTTGGCCATTGGCAGTATGTCCTTAAAAGTTTCTTTAAAGAAGAACAATTTTAGTTGTTTTTTTAAAAATGGATAAAAAGGGAACCTGGCACAGCTCAACTGGAAGAGAGTTCCACAAAGTTGGTGACACCACCAAGAAGTCTCTTCTCCAAGTCACAGCTTTTCTTGCTAATCTCGGGGTCGGCACCTGGAGCTGTGCCATCTGAGGTAGGAAAGTCCCAAACCATTTAGGGTCTTAAAAGTTAGAACTGACACCGTTTACATGGTACGGAAAGCAACAAGTAGCCAATGCAGCCCTGCCAAGGCTGGGGATATATGCTTTTGATACTCATACTCCCTTCCATTCCCATTTCAAGCTGCCTTTTACAGCCAATACATTTGTACCTTGCTTAAACAGCATAATGCGTTCCATAGGATTGTTCTTTAAGCGAGTTTGCTCTTTAAGCGAAACACCATTGTAAGTGACCAATTGTGGGGGGGATTGCGAACCCCGATTTATTTGTTAAGCAAGTTTTTGGTTGGTTTTATTTGTTAAGCAAAGCGAACATTCAGAGAAAATTCTGCTCTTTAAGCAAGTTACTCTTTAAGTAAAACGCTCTTTATGCGAGGTTTGACTGTATCTATAATATGCTTTTTGAATCTTTTCAAGCCTGAGAGATTTGGTTGAGTAGGTCCAACGACTCCCCCTGCTTATTCTAAAACTACTTATTAAGTGATTGGACTGGTTCCTAAACTGAAGATTGAGGGGTTTCTGTACTTCAGCTCCCAGAATGGCCAAGAATCCTGAGGTTTTAATCTAGTAACATCTAGGGGCAGGGGCAGGCTTGGGAACTAATTCTCAGCCAATTCTTTCATGCCCTGATTCCCATGAAGTTCATTTCTCCCTCATTGTAGCAAGATCCTCTGAAGACGAAAAATAGTTGTCAAATCTATTTGTATAGCATTGAGTTGACATTTACCGAAAAGATTATGTTCTGCTCTGGGTGCTTTATTATACTTGGTGAAGAGGTTAGTTTACTCATTAATTCAAGCTCTAGTAAATTTTACTGCTTGCTTTGAAAAACAAAGCAAAGCCTTTTGTACTCTTTCTAAGGGAACTGAGGAGATGTCTGGGTTTATCTTTTCTCCAGGGATGGAATTCTCATTTTATTATATTATTTATTTATTTGGAATTCTAATTTTAAAAGGACTACTGCCCCCTTAACATAATCCAGTGTTACTATAGTGTGCCAAAGGAAATGTAAGGCAGTCTAAAACCTAGTCTGCATGTCTTTTGTGTAGGTACTGTATTATGTAATTACTATAATATGGGTAGGGTCCCAAAGGTAATCCCACAGAGGGAACCGCTTCCATCCATGAAAATTGGAGAGAAATAATTCTACAATCACTCCCACAATCTCTTGCGTATCCTGATAACTTGCTCCAAAGTGTTAAGACCCACAGTGGTGGGCTGTGGAGGGGACAGAAGGTCACTGTATCATGCTAAACAGGCATCCACTAGGGTGGTGTTAGATTTAGGTGCATAGTTGTGGCTTGTTGTCCTACCTATTCTGAACTTCCATTTTCTAGATACACTCATACCTCGCATAAAGAGTGCCTCGCTTAAAGAGTAACTCGCTTAAAGAGCAGAATTTTCTTTGAATGTTTGCTTCTCTTAACAAATAAAACCAACCAAAAACTCACTTAACAAATAAATCGGGGTTCGCAATCCCACACACACACACACAATTGGTCATTTCCAATGGTGTTTCACTTAAAGAGCAAACTCGCTTAAAGAGCAATCCTGTGGAACGCATTATGCTCTTTAAGCGAGGTACCACTGTATTTATGTTGTTTTCTGTAAAACTAACTAGCAATTAGTACCCCACTGTTACTAAAACATCATTGTTACATTTTTTTTTCTATAGCAGTGCTTATAGTACTACCATATCCTGCTGATTTTCTCACGGCTTGGCTCTGATGCAAACATGCTCAGGATTATATGCCAATGATGACGTGAGCCCATCTGTTTTAGTATTGCAGTCAGTATGGTAAATGCTGTGTTCTTTGTTGACCTTGCTTCTGATTTAGGTATGAAGCTGATCAGCTTCAGACTCTGAGAAAATCTGTCCGCATGGAGCTACAGGAATTAGAAATGCAGTTAGAGGAACGTCTCCTTGGTCTTGAAGACCAGCTTAGGAGTATGCATGCAGCTTCACCTTTCAGGCAGCACAGTCTTATGGTAGGTGTTGTAAGTACTATAAGTATTTCGCTGGATTGTGATGTTACACATTTACAAGGCAGTAAAGCAAGCAAATAGTAACAGTCTAGTTTTTTTCCCCTTAGAATAGTGGTTCTCAACCTTTTCAAGCCAGGGGCCGGATCATTCTCCCTCAGACAGCTTCGGGGGCATGATGGCCATTTTCTCCTTCCTGACACACATGGCACTTCTAGGTGTGGTGGAGGCGTTTGGGGGGCCACATGAAATAGTGTCATGTGCTGTATCCAGTCCCCGGGCTGTAGGTTGAGAACCTGTGCCTTAGAATATTACTGTAGAAACAGGGTGTGGAATATCTGCTGCTTTATAGAACACAGATCTATAAAAGAAATCAATTGCTGTTCAGTTGAACAATGGTTTCACAGATAATTCTGTGTGAGCTGGGTAGGAGCTTTAGGTAGATTGTGGCGAGTAATGCTACTTACTTGAATAGCAGTTGTATGAAGTTAAGCATTTTGTTTCAGGATGGGGTGATTTTTAACATGAATTCAAGTTCTGTGTTAGATGCAACAGTGTATTATCAAGCCATTAGCATCATGGCCATTTTGAGTTGACAAGCAGATATTCATAAATAAAAAGTTGGAATAGCAATTACATAGTGCTTAGTGCCCTCTCTGGATGATTCACAAGTTAATTATCATTTTTTGCCCCCAACATGGTGTGTCCTTGTTTTCCCAACCTTAGAAGTTACAGGGCAGCAGGGAGAGGAGGCAGTGGTGGACCATTGAGGGCCATCCTCCAGGTCCTTGGAGTTGTCTACCTGTTCTGTGTAGTATGCATAATTATACTACTTGCAAAGAAACAATTAGAATCCCAGTTTCTGATTTCTTTCCCACCAGAGCATGTATGGAGGGAGAAGCACTGAAAACCTGTCATGCCCTTCTCCACTGAATGTGATGGAACCAGTAAGTATCCCTAAATAGCCAAGAAGGAAGGGATTTGCAGGATTCTTGTTGAGTTGTTCAGTCTTGCCAGCACTTAGGTTGCAAGTACTGCTCCCTGTTGTCAGTAGAAATGCTTTCAATGGCAAATGATCAGTTAGTTTAGTCTTTGGGGAGTTAACTGACGGTTCGGTGACTGTAACATCTAGCCAGATTAATTTCTGGACTTCTTTTGCTTGCTTCCTTATCCCACATCCTGCTGCACCCAGGCTAATGAAAGAAATTGCAAGTAGACAGAGAGGTACAACTTCGGCGTCTAGTCATGCCTGCCACATGACCTTAGAAACGTCTGCAGACACAGACAGTGCTGGATTTTTGGCTGCACACAGAGAGGAGCACTGCACTCTAAAGTTGGATATGACTGGCATTCGAGCAAGCATTTACCTAAGAGACAGTGAGTAAAACAGTTGATTAATTTTTTTCTCCTCTCCCTTGATTCCACAGGTGTCTGAACTGATTCGAGAGCAGTCCTACCTGAAGTCAGAACTGGGATTTGGGCTGGCAGAACATGGTGTGGAGACTTCTCTAGCAGAAGGCTCAGAATCTGCCTTTGATCATGGTGGAAATTCCGACACGTCTTCAGTGTGTTCCAGTCAAGCTAGCAGGAAAGCTGGGGCACGTTCTTCTGAGACAGTGAAGTCAAAGCCTCTGGGCAAAAGAACCTATCGAGCATATGTGAGCTTGATGCCTTCTCCCCCAGCGAGAGCAGAACTGAGGCAGCCACCAGAAAGTTCTGAAGAGCACCTGGCCTCCAAAGTGGAGGTGGAGCAAAAACTTGAAAAAGTCCCTTCTGCACCTGCGGCTGAAGAAATGCACAAGAATGTGGAGAACGATGAACTGCAACAAGTCATCCGAGAGGTAAGCAAAGGCTAGCTTAAAATTTCCCACTGGAAGAATTTCATGCTCATAAAGATAAGCAAAAGCCACCAATCACGTTAACAGAAGCATTCAAGATGAGTTTTATGTACTATTTACCTGTTTCCATTTTTGTACCACCCATGTATCCAAGCTGCCACTCTGGGTGGTTCCCAGAACTCACAGCTGTAAACAAAAATAACCCATCAACACAGTGTGTGCGTGTGTGAAACCAAAACAATGTTGACCTAAAAGCAAACCTCTATATGGCGACCAAACATTTTGCATAACATGAGAGTTGGTTTAATACATATGATTTATGTTCAAGTGGTATATATGAACAGAGGAAATGAACATTTGCAGACAGGTCTAGAACAGGAGTGGAGAACCTTTAGCCCTCTAGAAGATTTAGATGTCACCTTCCACAATCCTATTGACCATGATGACTGAAGCTTCTGGAATATGACATCCAAACACATATTAGATTTTAATGACAGAAATACCCCCTCCCAGAAGTCTCTGGCAGTAGGGAATGAGGTTTTTTCCACATATTTTTCCTGTTGAGCATGGAGTGGCATGGGGGACCAGGAGCCTCTTTACCCTCCCCAAATAACCCAGGAGGGCATGTACAGCTCATGACATGTGCTTTGCTTTCTTCTAATATAGATGGAAGCACATACAGCATCCCAAAAGGTTTTGTGTATCTCATTGGTTTTAATAGAACTTAAACTTCTGATAACTAATGCCTGGGTGGTTACCAAACTTGCTTGCCATGTGGATACATCTCATGCAAAGCAGATGTTTTCCCCTGATGTTGAGTTTAACCCCTATCCCTATCTGTCTCATTCGCACACTTCAGGCTAAAAATGGGAGAAAGTCAGAAATAAGATGAGACTTAATGTAGCTTCCATTCTTCCTGATATCTGACTCTGTTGGTTCTGGTCCTCTGATGTTTTTTAGATGTCTACTACTAGAAGCCCTAGCCAGCAGAGGCCAATGGTCAGCTATTTAGGAAGATGAAATCCAAAGTGTCTGGAAAAAGAAAGGTTACAGAACACTTTTTGACTAGCATGGGGTGGCAGATAAGGCTCGTCCCCTTGAGTTTCCTGCACAAATCAGAGGAGTTAAAGAGATGGGGTAGAATAGATTGAACCTTCGTCTCTAGTGCCAGAATTCCCCTTCCAGTATTTTTGAATCCATTGGGGATCAGTGAGTATCTTAGGGGAAGAAACTTTTTTTTACAAGGTGGACACCTGCTGAATGGGCAAGTGGGACCTGCCATACCTGAAACAATGATCAATATTGAATTGTTGGCTGACCATATTGGTGAGTTGCTCTTTCACCCTGTGTTTAAAACACACGATTCTATGAGAGCCTGCTAAATTAAATTGATCATGCATTCAGGTGACTATAGGATTTTGAGCCTAGTCTTTTAAACACAGAATCTGTCCAAATTGTTTTGTGTATATCACTAAATGGACAAGGCTACTATGGTAAGAAAACACACTTCATGTTAATATGCTGTTTTCCGTCTCATAAATGCCAAATGCATCAGCCTTGCATTGTTTGCTTCCAGAACAGAATGAATGCAGTGCAGGAAAATTTATTGCTATATTATATATATATTTAAAAACCTCCTCAACAAATACTAAACCAATGGATTTCTGAATAATTGCTTGCCTTTTGAATACTTGAATAGCTTGATTTAGAAAGCAGAAGTGGTGAGAGGCACAGGATCTGCTTCTTCTTTTTTTAATCAACACTGTGTTGGAGTGGACTGTAACGTGCTTGTACCTTTGGCCTAGAACCTTGACAGCCAACCTTGGCACTCCAGATGTTTTTGTAACTTAAATTCCCAGAAGCCCTAATCAGCAGGTGTGTTGGCTTGGGCTTCTAGGAATTTAAGCCTAAGAACACCTGGGTGTCAAGGTTGACCATCACTTGCCTATGACAAAGCTTCAGATAAAGCTGCTTTCATGGATGAAAACTGCACATGTGCCCAACACATAACACACAAAGTCAACATGCTTAGTGTGGCCTCTTTTTGCTTTAAAGAATATTTGTATTTTGATCTGTGAAATGTAATAGTTTTAAAAAGCAGCTCTACAAAGTTATTTTTTAAAGCTACCATTCCCACATTCTCAATCAGCTTCTTGGGAGAGTCAGGGCATTGTGGTCTTTAAAAGTTAGTTTCCACTCTTCAAATAAATTTAGCTATCAACAAATCCGTCACGTAAGACGGTGTGATTTCAGTTATCTGACTAAGATTTTTGGCCAGCTATCAGGTTATGTTTTCAAAACGCTAGGGTGTTTTTGTAAGTCCCACCGAGGTCTGGTGGGAGGATGTCGTGTGTACATAGTAGAGCAACTCTGTTTCCAGAAATTTTCCTCAGTATGTAGCAGGCCTACACCATGGACATGAGATTTACTTGTTTGGCACAGACATACAGAGTGTTGTTTCTAAGAAGTGATGCTAATGAGTGCTCATTTTCTTCCCCTTTTTGAAATATACTTTTAGGAATATACTCAGCTGGAGAGAAAACATTTTAAAGAAATAGCAGAGTACCTGCAGGTGCAATGTCTCCCTTACAAGCTCCCTTTCAGAAATTGCATCCTTGAGAAATGCTATTTTGCAGAGTGCAAAAGTATTCCTTGCTGGAGCCAGCAGCAAACTTGGGATGTAGAGGTCTGGCAGCTTCCTGCCAAGGTCACGCAGGAAGTGTGGCTGTTGCAGAGCCAAGAATAGAACACAACTTTGTCTGTTCCTGAGCCTGTCCCCTGCCCGCAAAGATGAATTCTTCCTTTTGTTTGTGCATCCATTAACTGAACTAATTTAGGATGGCATTATCAGTTTATTTCAGAATGTAGGGTTCATAGTCATCCAGGGTTTTTCTCTCCCCCCGTTGTTTTTATAATTTTGACCTTTTCTTTGGAGAGGTAGCAGTTGCCCCTGAACATCCTAAGTGATAAACTTGAGCTGTCGGGATCCACTGCAGCTTGGATTCTGTACACAGCTGCGATTCTGTACACAGCTTCTCCAGGCAGACAGCCATGAGAACTTCTATTTGGAATGTCCTCTTGGACAACGAAAGTCTTCCCAAGCTTCAGACTGGCCCTAACCACTTAGGCATCCTATTGGGTCCAACAGAACAAGCCATCCTATTTGGTTACTGACTTTCAATAAAAGCAGGCAAACAAAGTCTTCCTGGCTTCTGTTTCTTGTCCTTAGTTCTGGTTCCTATCCCTTCTTCTTCAGCATTTGGAGGAGGGAAGAGTACAGTTTGCAACAGTGACACCCATCAATCATGGATAGGCAATACCTTCCAGAATTCAGTTGTCACTACCCTAACTTTCAGACTTCTGAGATCCATCTTGTTTTGTCAGCAGGTTCATATGGAAGAAGGCAGACTTGGTACAATAGGAACTGCAAGGCTTCACAGGCAGGGTAGTATTGATGTCCATTAGGCTCTTTGGGGGAAACCTCCCGTAAAACTCCCCTTCCCATGATGAAGCCTTGCAACTCTTAGAGGACTTTGTGGCTCCTACAAATCACAGAGATATTTCCCCACCAAAAGAGGAACACATGGACAGCAATGGAGAAAGGAAAACCTTCTGTAGGCAGAAGGTTTTGGGGGGTCCCCAGGATTCTGCCTAGGAAATTCTGGGCAAGCATGGGCGTGGAAGTTCAGGGAGGTACAAAAGCCCCATCCCAACTGCCTGGTCACTCAAGTTTACAACAGGAGAGTCTAATGGACATTCAGGTTTGCTGGGACAGAAACTCCATTTGGAGTAGGGCAGCCTAGAAAAAGAAGCCACAGAGGAAGGTGTTGCAGTTTAGCTGTTCCTGCTGCAATCAGGAGCAAGTGGGTGGCATGCTTGAACTTGCTGCTCGTGACCAGTAAGCTAGGGTTGTCATGCATGCCACATCGCTGTATTCTGGTAAGCATGAGAACAACCCATGGAGACAACCTCAACTCTAGGGTTTGGCAGAGAGATGCAAGAGGGAAACCTATAGACCTGTGGAAAATATATTTCAGATAAAGATTGTAACTTCAATGCCCTCTTCTTTTTTAGATCAAAGAATCTATTGTCGGTGAAATCAGACGGGAAATTGTCAGTGGACTGTTAGCAGCTGTCTCGTCCCCTAGCAGATCTTCTAATGCTAAGCAAGAAATATAATCCTGAATCAGTACTAAAGGTAACATCTTTAGTGTTGCTGTATTCCTGTTACCCATCATTGTATTTAAGTGCTTCATGTAAGGTTTTTGATTATGAGAAAAGTTTCAGTCAACATTCAAACTTTTCTTTACATTGAGAGCCAGTGTAGTTCTTCTTTCCTGTCCAGGTCAAACTTTCAACTGCCAAAATGAAGCCACCTTCTTAGCTTTGTCATTGGGCAAACTTAAATCTCATCGGTACATGTTTCCAGAAGTAATCAGCAGACCAGCAAATGAGCCAGATTCTGTGTATCTTCACATTCACGTAGTGTGTTGTTGTCCATCAGCAGTCCCTAGTTGAGCATGTTGGTCTTGCATTTAGGGACCCCACCCCTCAGCCTATTCAGGGTCCTCCAAGTGACATAGTGGAGGTCAAGTTCCTCAGCAATATCCTCTTTTAATATTATTCCTTGTTCAGGGAGCTGCTTCCTCCATCTTCTGATTTGATTTTGCTCTTGCGTACAGCCAGTGTAGTGTAGGAGATAGATTGATAAACTAGGATTTAGGTGCCCTGGCTTCAAATCTCTCTTCAGCTATAGAAAATTGACAGGGGGCAGCCGTTAGGATGGAACCCTGAGATTTGTAGGATTCCTGCTCCCAGAACTCATCCGGAATCCCCCAGGCAGTTTTGGGAGAGGGAGGAGAAAACCAGTAGGCAAAGGAGAGTTATCTGTACCATCATATGTGCTATGTTTCATGTGTTTCTGCTCTGAAGGAGCAGAAGGAGACAGACACTGTACTTACTGGGGGTCCCAGTGTTTCTTTGGAATCCATAAAGGGAGATTGCCACAGAACACTTCTTACCATGGGTTATTTCAAAACATGATGGCCCTCAAACGTGGTGACCCTCTCCTTCCTCCTCAGGGCAAAAACATGTGGAATGTAGCATATATGGTGCCTTCTGGTTTTGGATGTCCACAGTTCTACTTGGGGAATTCCAGTCCCAGCAGCGTTGGAAGTCAAAGTGTACTACTAGATCTAGCCGTAGGTTCCTGCCTCATTAACTAAATATTTTCCCAATGCCAAAGGATGGACATATAACAGCATTTCATTTTCCCTCCAAGGTTGGCATGTGGTTCAGGGATGCAGTGGATTTCTCATTTGGAAGATGCCAATGGAGTTGTAGGCCTGTGTTCTGTTGGACAAAAGTAACAGCTGCTGAATACATTCCTTCACCATATGCTGTCTGACTTCTCACATTGGGCCCTTCTACTACGACCAAGATTCTTCTAAGCTTAACTACTGCTTGTGAATTATCAAGAAAACTGGCTGTTTTGCAAGCCTTTAATATTTATTTGTACGGTCTTATAATGTGTTTGTCTGTCTGCATTGTTCTTAATTCTATGTCGCTGTGTTCCTCATAAGACTTGAAGACTGCTGGACCTACCCCAGTTCAGTGCTGAATAGCCTAGGGTTGTTTTTTCTCTCCACAACAACAGCCCCCCCCCCCTACCACCACTGACCTCTGTGAGGTATTTAACTGTGCAATAACAGATTCACTCTTAAGAGCTTGAAATAACTATTTCCACTGTGTTTACTGAGTGCCACTTCAAAAGAAGGTAACCTGTTGTAAAGATGGCTAAGTCTTGGGAGAAGCTATCGTTTGTAAAAAAAATTAGAGAAGAATATGAACTTACATGAAATTACTAAAAATACTCACTCTGAACAGCCTTACCTTTGTGCAGTAGAAACTTTAAAATAGTAGTTTTCTGCTTCTTTAATCTTCCCCCATTCCTTCATGTGCCTCTTTTTATAAGCCTTAATATAGATGAACTATGCAGTTATATAAGAAGGTGACATTTCCCTTTTTATTCAAATATGTTTATAAAACACTAGTGTCATGCAAGAAAACGGTATACAAATTGAAGAGGATTGGTCACTTCAAAGGTTGTTAAATATAGGGAAATTGGAAGGAATTATGTCTCTTCTGTTTTTTTATAGGCTGGGGGAAATGGCACATATCAAAGCAAAATGAAATTGAAAGTTTGCAGAGTTCAAAATGTATGGCTTTTGTCTATGGGGTGCATAGTTGGTTGAAATGCAACAATGTTTGAATGCCACTAAGATTCTTGTCTTTTAAATTTTATTGTTACCGCTAATAAATTTTCAGATTGTGTTGAAGACATAATCAGTGACTAGTAAATTTTTAACAATATTATATGAGAAAAGCCTGTCAAAAGAGCTGTATGTTTAGAATATATACAAAGGCTGATCTCTTTTTAAAAGTGCTATTGATGCCAATAAAATTATTTATTTTGCCTACAAATCTGGAGTTAATCTTTTGAAATCTGTACTCTCCCCCCCCTTGCAATTGAATGTGGATGACTTTTGAATAAAGATTGATGTGAATATATCCTCAGCTGGATATTTGAGAAAAACCAGCTGGCAGGATTGAAGAAGAGGTAGGCAACTTGAGGGACTGCAGCTAATATCTCTTTCCAGTGTTGTTGGCAATGGTGATGATGAAAGCTGTATTCCATCAACATCCAGAGGGCCAGATGTTCCCCAGCCCGAAATGAAAACCTCATCCGCATTGACTGGTGGAATTGTTTGTACTGTTGGACAGGATAGATCCATTTTTAATCTTTCTTGGGTTAAAAAATCACATGCAGGGGAAATGGAGTATTAAAAAAAATAGTTCAGTTGTACCCGTAACCATTTTGCTAGCCTTGTTTATGCATGGGAACATTCAAAATTTTGATATCTTTCAGCAGCCAAAAATTACACATCTCATTTTGTCATCCCGGGTTTCTGCTATGTCATTATGTTACATTCCTAGAGCTGATCAGCCACATTCTGGGTAATTGAGAGATGCTTAAACTGGTCCATCTTTCTAAGCCTGAGATTACTGATGAATGGCAACAGGGAGTGTGTTTTCCAAAGGAAAGATGGAGATAGTTGTGGTTACAATTTCTGTCTTTGTTTTTGTTTGGTCTGTGGTGTTTTGCCAAGGAGAGGCAACACAGGTCTATAAGAGAATGACATAAAACCTGGGGGTGGGGGTGGACAACCTTGGACTCTTCTAATATCCTTAAACATTTTTAGATACCCAGAAAATGAAACTATTACACCAAAAAAAAAAATTGTTTACATTGTTCTCATTTGATACATTCTTTTTGGAAAAATAACTTAATTGCCCCACCTGTGCTTTCCCAAAACACTACCTTCATTATTACACAGTTTTACTTGCAAGCTATGGGTAGATGAAAGAATTCCTTCAGGCAGAATACAGTAATACCTCGGATAACGTTTATCTCAGATAACGCTAAAACCGCATAACGTTAAGTAATGGGGGGGAGAATTGCGTTGAATAACGTTAAGATCCTATGGGATGCATCGGATAACAACCGCTAAAGCCTGTGCGGTTACAATGTATCTATGAAGCTTTAACGTTATCCGATGCATCCCATGGGATTTTAACATGCATCGGATAACACTGAAAATTGGATAACACCAAGACTAGTGGAACCAAGTTTTAGCGTTATCCGAGGTATTACTGTACGATCGTATGCCACTTTAGATTTGGATAATAAATCTGAGTTGCAGAAGAGCTTGGCTCATGCCATTCCTCTCCATCAGAGTAGGTGAATAGGTTGGTTTCCCATTTTGTAAAGCTGACCTGTGCAGCACTGGCAGAGATCTAAACGGTTACTTTAAACACAAATGCATACAGTGAAATGAGTTCTTAAACTTAGTTCCTCATCATCCTGTGCAATATATCAGGTAACAAGGTGGCTCATTGTTTCTTCAGCAATAGAGTTTTACAGGGCTGGGGTCCAACCTTTCTCATCTAGGCTTGGGACCAGCAATGGCAGAGTTCTGAAATAAGTTTGTTATTCTGCCAACAGTTAATGCTAGACACTACTCGGAGTGGCACACAATAAGAATGAAAGAGATAAGGAAAAACATTAAGTACTGGTAAAATAAAACCAAATATGATCAAATAACATGGTATAAAAAGAAAAATAACATTATGACAGTTTGTAAACTACAATGGCACTTGATACCTTCAGCTTGGCACAGAATACCACTGATTGCCAATGCAGGCTATCCAAAAATGGGATAATATCAAACTGACCAACACCTGAAATCAGTTTAGTTACCACGTTTTGCACCTGCAGAAGCCTCCTTACCAGGCTCAAGGGCAGCCCCACATAGAGAGCATTGCAGCAGCTGATCTTGGAGATTGTTAGTATCACCAGCACTCCTCCCATTAGTAAAATGTCAAAAAACCCTAAAATGTACAATATGAGAACAAACAAATCACCAAATGTGATCACACTGCTTGACAGGTGAAACAGGTAAACCTTAAACTTTCATGAAACCGCTCAACACCCTTGGGAACTTCATAGCATCCTTATTCAAGAACCTTGGAGCTGATATAGAAAGGGCTCTTCTCCTTCCTGTGGCTATGCTTTCCTTTGGTGTTGAAGTGACTTTGAGAAGGGCACTTCCTCCGTAAAGGAAATAGCCTTTGTCCTAAAAGGACTGGGATTGAAGCCACTTAAATATTTATTGGAAGAAGGACAGAACCTAAAGCAGTGGCAGCAAACCTTGGCACTCCAAGGGTTCTTGAATTTCAATTCCCAGAAGCAGTGGTGGGCATTCGCATGTTCACACCAGTTCGCCAGAACCGGTAGCAGAAATTCTGGCTGGCCCCCCTCATCCAAGTTTTGAAATAAAGTAGTCCTAATTCCGGTGCAATGCAGGGCTTCTCCTTGGCCATGGCCACCATACCACACCCACAGTGTGGTAGTAATTTTTTTGGGGCCCACCACTGCCCAGAAGCTCTTATCAGCAGGAGTGCTGACTTGGGCTTCTGGTAATTGAAGTCCAAGAACAGCTGGAGTGCCAAGGTTTGCCACCACTGGCCTATAGTCTCCAGATGTTGGATGTCAGTTCCTCTTAGTCATAAGAAGCTTAGTCAATGGTGAATGATGATTGGGGTTGTACATCCAGAAGGCCATAGATTCCTCATCTCTGTGCTACACAATGATGTTCCATGTCACTAAAACTCTCCCAAGTACTTTCCGATCATTTGAATAGCAGCTCATCATAGATGAGATTTCATTCTGTCCTAGATCTTTGTTCCTTTCCTATTGGAGGCTCAACAATAATAGGGTTCTTTTGACATCAGATGTGGCGGCTCTAAACAGTGAACTGAAAGCAGTCTCTAGTGTTCTTCATCCAATAAGGTTGTTTTCCTACATTCTTTCTCCACTTATGTCAGCTGTAGCAATCTGTGTTTTTAGTTCTTTGTTGTGGATGCATAACAAAAGCATATGCCTCTGAGAGATAGTCCATATGTGGTTGGACCACATCTGAATGCAGACATTGATGCCTCTGCCATAGAAAAGATTTAATTATTCCACAAGTCACACATAGCCAACAAATATCACAGAACATGAGAGGAGTCATGTTGGGTCAGATGAAAAGTTTGACTCATCCAGCATTCCATTCTGCAGCAGCCAACCAGATGCTTACAAAAAGCCCACAAGCAGGTCATGAATGCAATAGTACTCTGTTCTTTTATGAGGGTGTGTTTATTGTGATTTTTTTTCACCCTCAAAACTAACCTTGTCTGTACTGCGTAGTATAACACCTACAGAAGCAGATTCATCCTGTTACAATAATGAATTGGGCTTCTTAGCCAATATGCAAATCACCACACAACCATACAAGAATTTGGACTGGCCCCGGCCCACAGTTTTGGCACCCATGAACCACGTAACTGACCCATGGCCTGAAATGTTTGGACACCCCTGCTGTTCACTTCTGCTTCTGGGAGTGATGAGGGTGGAAGGGGCCAGATGATTTGTTGTCAGGGCCGGATCTGGTGCACAGGCTGTAGTTCGGGTAGTCTGGCCCCTTCCACCCTCATCACTCCCAGAAGCTGAGTGAGTTTTACTTCCACTTCTGGTGTCATTGGCTGGATCCGGCCCATAGGCCATAGTTTGGGTACCCCTGGCTAAGAGGGATAGAAGCTAAAACTGTGGTGCTAAAACTATGGGCCGTGGGCTGGGGCCAGCCCACAACACCAATTTATCCGGCCCACTCCACCATCATCACTCCTGGAAGCAGAAGTCAGGTGAGTTTTACTTCCGTTTCTGGGAGTTATGAGGGTGGTGAGGGCCAGATGAATTGGTGTCATGGGCCAGATCTGAACCAGAAGCCTTACTAACAGCAGGGGTGCCTAAACTTTTCAGACCATGGGCCAGTCATGTGGTTCATGGGTTCCCAAACTACTCCCTGTGGGCCAGATCTGGCCTCCAATGCCAATTCATCTAGCCCACACCATGCTCGTCGATCCCAGAAGCGGAAGTTGGGTGAGTTTTACTCCCGCTTCTGGGAGCAACGAGGGTGGAGCAGCCTGGATGAATTGGTGTCAGGGCTGGATCTGGCCCATAGGGAGTAGTTTGGGCACCCATGAACCATGTGACTGGCCAGTGGCCTGAAACGTTTGGGCACCTCTGCTGTTAACAGGGCTTGTGGGCTGGATCTGGCCCATGATACCAATGGATTCCTGTGCACATGACTCCAGATGGCCACCTTGCATGTTGGTAAATGTTGGCATCCATTTTGGGTCCTGCTTCTATCCCTCTTAGCCAGGGGTGCCCAAACTATGGCCTATGGGCCAGATCCAGCCAATGACACCAGAAGCGGAAGTTAAACTCACCCAGCTTCTGGGAATAGTGAGAGTGGAACGGGCCAGATGAATTGGTGTCAGGGCTGGATCCGGCGCACAGGCTGTAGTTTGGGCACCCATGAACCACATGACTGGCTCATGGCCTGAAAAGTTTGGGCAGCTTTTAAAACTGATTTCTGTGCACGTGGCTCCATATGGCAGCTCTGCATGATGATAAATTTTGTTATCCATTTGGAACTTGTTTTTTCCCTCTTAGCTTTTAAAATGGAGTCAGGACATATTGAAAGCGTCCCCCCCCCCCCATGATCTTGGTGATTTTGGAAGGTCAGTGCACTACAGCACAGTACACAAGCTAAAATTTGTTTTCTTCTGCTCACCTAGTTTTCTTGGTGTGCCATGGCATCATTGAAAAAAAAAATCTGTCAATAAAAAGAGGGAGCACTTCTTTTAAAACAGAAAAGTTAAAAAATGCTATCTGTTTTTTCTCAGCTAAACTAGTCAAACTGGTTTAGCAAGCTTTTGTAATGTGTGATTGTTAATGAAATGTTGCAACTTGAGATAAAAAGAGCAGACAGCCCCCTCCCTTTCTCCCAAGACAAACAGGTGAGTCACAGCCACGCCTCAGGGAATTGGAGGCAAACATTTGTATCAGAAATAGTTATGTTATCTATAATGGTGAACATAACGTTATCCATGCAAATGTTTGCCTCAAATTCCCCAACGTTATCTGATGCAAACGTTTGGAAAGCTTTCAAGGCTTTGAATACAGCCAGAAACTCAAACCAGTTGATATGCCATTGGCGTTCATAGGAGAACCAAGCCCGTTGATGCATAATGAGCCCGTGTGGGCACCCCAGCCCAGGTTGCTGCTGTCCATTGTCAGCTGCACCTAAGGGCTGGGATCATGAAAGGGGCATAAGTTGTTGTCAACCAACCACCACTGGAGCTGAGATCTCGAGTGTGGAGGGAGATGGAGTCATTTGGATTGAGACTCTTCTAGACTGTTGTAGACAGACAGAAACCAGTGCTGAAGAGGTCTTGAGCAGAGCTTGGCATTTAATTTAATTTAATTTAATTTAATTTTCGCACTTAAATGCCGCCCAATCAGGGAAACCGACTCATTAAACAATATACATAGTAAACACAATATACACAGTAAATTAAGCAATATACAATAACCAATATACACGGTAAATACAAGGTCAATAAACACATAGTCATATAGTATACAAAATTCAATCAACAAAACAGCATAGGGGGGCGGAGTTAAGATGGCGTAAAGAGAACAACGCTTCTCGTTCTCTCTGCCTGATAAATGCGGTAATAATGGGATTGTGAGGAAAAAAATTGATGTTGGATTACCTGGAGGCTGTGTTGATATAAGAAGATTGCTGTGGAGATAAAGGAAGGAATTGAAGGAGTGCGGAGGCTGAGCGGGGCACGAAGAAGAGCTCCGGACAGGGGGGGGGGGGAATCGGAGGATTCAGCCCCCACCACAGTCCGTGGAGCTCTTTTAAAAACAAAGTGTTTGGGTGCCGGAGTTCGCCTTTGCTGAGGAGTGGAGGCAAAGAGATAAGTGGTGGAGTTTTTTTGACTCAGCGGAGCTGTTTGGAGCCGTTTGGAGCTATTTGGGTGCCGGAGTTCGCCTTTGCTGAGGAGTGGAGGCAAAGAGATAAGTGGTGGAGGTTTTTGGACGCAGCGGAGTTGTTTGGAGCCGTTTGGAGCTATTTGGAGGGCGACGTGGAAGACGGACGGAGATCGGCGAGTGGAGTTTGGTGAGCGGGGACGAGCGCAGGAGGGGAAGCTGCATTTGGGCATTCAAGTCTGATCTGGCTGGAGGAGATCGGGAGAATTAACTGTGGAACTAACTGTGGAATGCAAAGTTGCAGCTGAAGTAGGTCGGTGATTGGCGGCTTGTTTATACTGCGATGTGGAGCTGACTTAAAAAACTTTTTCTCTTCCAACTGCTGGGGTTGTAATGGCGGATTAAGACAAAGTTTAAGGCTTTAAAGGGGCGGGGACGAGGTCGTCTCTTTGTCTCAGGAATTGCGCAGTAAAAAATATTGAGTAAAGGCGCCTCTTGAAAGAGATCAGCAGATTCACCTCCTAGCCCTGTGTTCGTCTCTGCCATGGCTCTTGCTGGAGAATTATAAATAATTGTTACACAAAAAGTAAAGGTCCAAACTTCTTGAGGAGTACATTTTTGGCGCACGATAGACGTTGTTGGTGATTTTTGTTTTCAAAGAAGCTGTGCTGTTCACAATTTTCTCAGCACTTTCATTAAAAACAGCCTCAGAAAGAGCTAAGATTCAATTCTGGTGAACCAAGTACTTCCCTATTCCCTACTCCCTCCCCTCATTATATATTTTGCCTGTTATACTGGGGTGTTTGTTGGGGAAAGAGGGGCAGGAAATGGAAGAAGTTGTTAGACCGAAAGGTCGTAAAGGCAGGAAAGGCAAAGATCAGGAAGAAGAAGAGAGACATACTCCTTCACCTATTACAGAGGCTCAAGAGACAGCAACGAGTTCCACAGCAATGGAACAGGAGGGCTCCCTTGATCTGGCCCATAGAATGGACAATATAACTATAATTTTACAACAATTGCAGGCAACAATGCAAAAGCTGGATGAGAACCAAACTAAACTGAATAAAACTGTCAAGGCTAATAGTGAGGAAATGAAGAAAGACAGGGAATTAGCCAGGCTACAATATGAAAGCCTGGCAAAATCCCTCACAGATGTGAAGAAGGATGTGACAGTGAACACACAAAGGATTGATGAGATTTCAAAGACAATGAATAAGGAAGTCAAACATGCCATTATATCTGTAAACGAACTTTACATTCAAGAGCATGTTCTGGAAGATAGAATGACAGAGCAGGACCAAAGATTGATGATGGTGGAAGAGGGGTGGAGAAAATTTAACCTAGTGATCCGTCATGTGGTTGAGAAGACGCCAGACAAGCTGAAAGAGAGAATAGTGGAATGGCTGAACTCACTCAAAATGGGTAGAGAATTTGGATTAGATGATATTGGTGCTGTGTATAGGGTGGGTGGAAGGAGGGATAAGAAGACACCTAGAAATGTTTTAGTTAAATTTGTAAATTGGGGAGATAAGTTGAAGGTGATGTCTTTTATTAGACAAGCTGGGTCTGGTGTCTTAAAAATAGATGGGGTGGATGTGGAGGTCTATAATGACATATCACCTCAAGAGAGGAAGTGGAAATACATCATGAAGCCTGTCACGAAGATATTGATTGCAAAAGGTATTAAGTATGTATGGCGATTTCCACAACAGTTGAGATTTTAGTTATGACAAAAAATGGCATGTGTTGAACGCAAATATGGATGCATTGTTGTATTTAACACAAATTGGTTTGATCAAAGAGGCTGATACAGATTGGATAGTAATGAGAACAGAATTGGCTAAGGTGGGTGTGATGGGATCGTTAGTGGGTCGGGAGGAGGAGGGAGCAGTGGGTGGGGCGGACGTTCCAGGTACAAGCGGGGTACAGGTGGGGTGAATATAATCATAAATTAAATTAATGTCAGAGAGAGGAGGTCAGTAGAAGATTGATATGCCTATTTTCTCCGGTCCCCCCCTCCCCTCTTTGGAGACCAAAGGTAGCATTAGAAGAAAAGATGTGGGGAGGGTTGAAGAAGAGAATAAAATAGGTAAGTTTTTTTGTTGTTGTTATTTTTATTTCTTTGTTAGTTTAAATAACATTTTTGTTTCAGTGTACTCTGTTTTGCTTAATTTCTTTAGTAGTGGGGTGGTAGGGGGCTTGTTAGGGAACACGTCCGGGGAGGAAAAAAGACGATGGGAGTGGATCAAACATAAATGGTTAAGTCATTGAAGGTGGTGTCGTGGAATGTGAAGGGGTCAGGGCACACCCAGAAAAGAAACAAGTTGCAAATATCGCTTAATAAAGATAGGGCTGAGGTAATCTTCTTGCAAGAGACCCATCAAAAATCTGCAGAAGTTAACAATTTAGTGGTGAGGGGAATTGATATTTATGAAAAGGCATATGGGACATCTAAAGCCAGGGGAGTCGCAACTCTGATTTCGGAAAAATTGGGGTTTACGGTGAATAAAACTATAGCGGATTCAGAGGGAAGATATTTAATAATTAAAGGGAAAATTGAAGAAGAGGAGATAACATTAGCTAACATCTACGCTCCAAACGATAAACAGCAGGAATTTCTAGATAAAGTAGGGAAAATATTGAAAGAGGAAGGGACTAAGAACATGGTCGTAGGTGGAGATTTGAATTTGATGTGTTCAGACATTGATAGTACAGGGGTAAAAAAGAGAGGCAATAAGTACATATTAGAGGATTGGAGAAAATCATTGGGGTTAAAGGATGTGTGGAGAGAGTTAAAAGCCCAAGAAAGAGAATATACATATTATTCACATGTGCATGATATGTACTCAAGAATAGATTATATCTTTGCGACAGAAGAGATGGTAAATAAAACTGATGACATTAAAATTGGAACATTTAGAGAATCCGACCATGCAAAAGTAACTGCAGTTATAAATTTTAAAGAGGATGAAAAAAATGGATACATTTGGAGATATGATGCAAAGCTATATGAGAAGGAATCAACAAGGAAACAAGTTATGGAAAAATGGGAGGAAAGCTGGAAATTTAATGAAAATAATGAGATCAGCGGGGGAGGAGTTTGGGATACAATGAAGGCAATTTTTAGAGGGGAATCGATAAAGTTAAAAAGTATCAGGAATAGGAAAATTAAGAACAGAAACCAGGAATTGGAAGGGCAGTTAAAACATCTTCATTCTGAATATGCTAAAAAGAAAGACCAGGGAATATTTCAAGAGATTAAAAGAATTAAGAAAGAGTTGGATGGCAAGGATATTGAAAAAGTAAAGAAAGACTTGATTTTTCTTAAAAGGGAATATTTTGAATATGGTAATAAGAATTCCAGGCTATTAGCAAAAGCAGCGAGGGATAAAAAAAATAAAGGGCAAGTAGGTATACTGGTAGATAAAAATGGGAAAAGATGTAATAAAAAAATAGATAAGGCAGAGTTGATTGAAATTTTTTATAAAGAGTTGTATTCGAAAAAGGAAATAAATATAAGTAAGTTGCGAGGATATTTTAATCAACAACAGATAAAAAAGGTTACAGAGGAACATAGGAATAAAATGGAGGAAACAATATCGATTGGGGAAATTGAAGAGGTAACAAAAAAATTGAAAAAAGAGAAAGCACCTGGGGAGGATGGGTTACCAGCTGAGTTTTATAAAGATTTTATGCCATGGATTCTCCCGAGACTGCATAAGCTATATAATGGGATTTTAGGGGGAGATACGACTCCAGTTTCCTGGAATAGATCGACAATTGCTTTGATTCCCAAGCCGGGCAAAAATTTAGAAAAAATTGAATCTTATAGACCTATATCTCTGATCAATCAGGATGCCAAAATTTTTACCACGATTTTAGCAAATAGACTAAATGGTTTCATGGCCAATTATATCAACGAGGACCAAGCGGGGTTTGTTAAAAATAGACATATGGCAGACCTTATCAGAAGAGCAGTGGACATTCTAGATATGATGGAAAAAAGAAAGGAAAAAGTGGAGTTTTTAGCACTAGATATATTTAAGGCATTTGACTCCCTACAATGGACAACGATTTATGAGATGATTAAATTATATGGATTTGGGGAAAAATTTCAAGGAGTTATTGGAGAATTGTATAAAAAAGGCACAGCAAGAGTCAAATTTAATAATAGTTATACAAGAGATATAAGGCTAGAGGCGGGTACGAGGCAGGGCTGCCCTTTGTCGCCATCGTTGTTTATATTGGCTATGGAACTTTTGGCAAATGCGATTCGACAAGACGAGGGAATAGTAGGAATAGGAGGAACCAAAGTAAGCCTTTATGCAGATGACACACTGTTGACGGTGAAGCATTCAGCGGAAAGTTTAGCTAAGATTAATAAACATTTGAAAGATTTTGAGGAAGTTACGGGATTGAAAGTTAACTGGGACAAGACAGAAATGATGCTAATTAATGGGAAGAAAGAAGATGAAGAGTTAATAAAGAGGAATTATAATATACAAATTACACGCAAAATGAGATACTTGGGAGTAATGTTATCATGCAAAACTGGGGAACTTAAAAGAATGAATTATGACAGACAAAAGAAGGAAATAAAGGAGAAAATAGTAAAATATAACAAATTAAATCTGTCATGGTTCGGAAGAATAGCTATATGTAAGATGATGTTATTACCCAAATTGAATTTTTTATTTGATGCTTTACCGCTAAAACATACTGATAAAGAGTTGAATGAGTATCAAAATATGATTAATCGGTTCTGTAATGGAAATAAAGGAGCCAGAATAACTAAGTCATTATGGTATGTCTCGCAAAAAGAGGGAGGACTGGGAATTCCAAACGTTATAAAATATTATAGAGCCTTTCAAATAAGAAATGTTATAAAAATTTTAAATAGGGAAGAAACAGTCTGGGAAAAATTTGAAAGGAAAAATTTATCGAAGATGGGTAAGGCACAGTTTTTATGTGAGGGGAAAGAAAAAGGAAATAAGATGGCTCAGGGTATGATGTTAAAATCAACAATGGAGGTATGGAATAGAGTGAGGAAAGAGCTTGCTTCGGGAACCTCGCCAATTTTAGAAGTGGGGGATTTTCAAGATTTTCCGATAAAAATAGACACAAAGATCAGAGATATATTGGTGGAAAATAAAGTACTATTATTAAAAGATTGGGTCAATGCTTGCAAAGATCAAGAGAAAAGACAAAGGCTGTATTTGCAACTTCAATTGGACTGGTTCAAGATCCTCCAGATAAACAATTGGAATAAGAAATTTGTATGGGAAAATGGTTTAGACAGAGAATGTACGGAGTTTGAGACGCTTTTGGCCAAAATTAGAAATGGAGAAATGGGAATCAAAGGGATAGTTAGTAAAGTTTATAAAATTTTGAATAAAAGTCAAAATATACAAGAGGTATTGAGAGAAAGCTGGGAACAAGAATTAGATATAAAGATAACGGCAACAAAATGGCGAAAGATGTGGAAAAGGAAGATAATGAGAACTATGTCTGTGAGAGTTAAAGAGCACAATTATAAATTGGTATGGAGATGGTATAGGACCCCAGTCGGCTTGCACAAAATGTATAGTAATATGAGTGAAATATGCTGGAGGTGCAGAAAAACAAAAGGAACATATGAACATATGTGGTGTAGATGTGAGGTACTTAAAAATTTCTGGGAAGGAATAAAAAAGGAAATAGAAAACATATTAGATATACAGATCGGATTGGAGTCAGAAACAATTTTATTAACAGACATAGAAGATCAGGACATAAGCAAAGACGATAAAGAGTTATTGGCCATAATGTTGACTGTTGCAAGACTAGGTATTGCCAAAAAGTGGAAAAGCAATGAACAAATAGGATTAAATGATTGGTATACACAAATGTGGAATTTAGCCTTAAATGAAAAACTTACTTGGGAAATTAATAGCAGGAAAGGGAAAGTTAATAACAATAAATTCTGGAGGATCTGGGAACCTTTTGTTAATTATACTTTAAAAGAAAAAAAGGGTATACCCCCTGCAAAATATCATAACGACTTTTGGAAAATGTGAAAGGTATAGAACCCCCCGGACTTTTGTATATAGCACAAGGGTGTTTTCTTTTTCTTTTTTTCTTCTTTTTTCTTTTCTCCTTTTTTTTATAATGATGTAATAGAAATGAATGGGAAGATTATGTACTAAGAAAAGAAGAGAATGTAATAGTAATGTGTATAAAATATGTTACACGATTGTTACAAGCTTTTATATTTTTATAATGTCTTTATTTGCATTTTTGTCTTCCTTTTGTATTTTTCTTTTATATACCTAATAAAAAATTATTTTAAAAAAAAACAGCATATAATAGTATACAGTACAAGAACGGCCTCTCCACCATGGCCACAGACAAGTTCCAAAGGTGGCAGTGGCAAGGTCCTGCCGCCATCATGACCTTTAAAGCCCAGAGAGGGGCTGGGCTGAAGAGTGCTGGCAGCTGGAGAGGACCGGGCACCCATGGCTGGTGGGCCTCTTCACCCCAGCCACGGCCAAAGTCTGGAGGTGGTGATGATGAGTGTGAAATGCCATCAGCCAGCAGTGTCTGTTGTTTACCACCCGGTTGGCTCATACACTCCCCACCCTTGCGAAGCTTTCTCCGGCCCATTAACTTCCTCACTAGCCTGATAAAATACATGACACCAGCAAGTCAGTGTATCAGTAGGAGAAAGCAAAGATAGAAGGGAGCAAACTTGCAAGGTGTTGTCAAGTTGTTCCTACCTCAGGACAACCTGAAAGTTTGTTGTCTTAAAGGGCAATGAGAAGATGGGCAGATAGGCAGGCTGTACCTTCTTCAGAGGCAAAAACAACAATGAACAGGAACAGACAGCAGGCACAGCAGTCAGTGAGGAATAGCAGATAGCAGATGCATAGGAGTCACAAGCCTCTCTGTAGGAATCACAGAAAGCCTCAAGGCCGTTGTAAGTTCCAGTCCTCAGCTTCCAAGCTCCAAATTCAAACTTCAAGACTTATCTAAAACTTATCCAGCTACAAACTCTTAAAATGATGTGGAGGGGTACTAGTTAACAAAATAAAACTAGTTAACAAAATAGGGTTAGGGTTAGGTTGCTGGGTGCCAGGTACCAGGTGCCATTTTCGGGTTCAGGATTTCTTGTGCTGGGTGCTGGGGTCTGGGTGCTTGGAGCAAGGGCTGGGGCTGGGGGCCGGGGGCTGGGGGCATGGGAGAGGGGGCCTGGGACCATGTGTGGGTGTTCTGAGTGCTGCTTGTGGGGTTCTAGGTGCTGGGGATGGGATTCCAGATTTCAGGTATGATGGTTCTTGGTGCTGGGCTCAAGGTGTCATGTGTGTGTTCTAGGTACTGATTGTTGGGTTCTAGGTGTCACATATGAGGTTCTGTGTTTCAAGTGTAGGTTCTAGTTGTGGTGTTCTATGGGCTATGGGCGGGGTTTTAGATGCTGTTTGTGGGGTTCTAGGTTCTGAGTTCTGTGTGTTATGCATGGGGTTCTAGATGCTATATGAGGGGTTCTGGGCGCTGTATATGAGGTTCTAGGTGATGCGCATGAAGTTCTGGGTTCTAGATGTAATCAGTGGTGGGATGTCAAAATTTTTACTACCCCACCGTGATGTCATCAGTGTGGACGGAGCTAACATCATGATGTCATGATGTGGGTGGGGCCAAAGAATTTTTTAAAAAAAATACAAAATAATAAAATAAAAATAAGCATACACACACACACCTCAACCCACCCACCCACCCACAACACAAACCCGTAAATTAATTAATTAATTAATTAATTAAAAATACATTAAAATACACCCACTCAGTGAAAAGGTAAGCCCTGAAGGTGGTTCCCCACAAAAGCTGCTACCGGTTCTCCGGGACACTGGGAAAAGTTACTACCGGTTCTGGCGAACTGGTGAGAACCTGTTACATCCCATCACTGGATGTAATGTATGGGATTCTAGATCCTGGCTGTAGGGTTCTAGGTGCTGCACATGGTGTTCTAGGTCCTGATAGCTGGGTGTTATTTGTGGGGTTCTAGATGATGGCTGTGGGGTTCTAGGTGCTGGGTATGGGCCCCCATGTGCTTTTTATCAGCCTGCTTTTAAACCCAACAGGGTATGTGAAAGAAGATTGCACCATGGTAAAGAAATGTTCAAAGAAAGCAAGTTTTTCCTCAGCTCTAAGAACGAATGTTACAAAATTGAGAGCTTTGTATATGATGTTCTGACATGGCAAAGCTCATGGGGAGGGGGAGGAAGGAGAGATTTGTTTTTTCCCTCTAGTGATTCTGTGGGAAATAATTTTAACAGAATATCAAATGTAGGCAGGAAGAAATGACTTTATTTTTAGCAACAACATGCTTCATTCGCTAACTTAAAATCACAATGAAACTATTATTACTATTATTATGTGACTAAGCAGGGAAGAAGTATTTTCAGTTCATTAATCCCTCAGAAAAGTATATGCTAGCCATGGCATAAAGCATGAAATTCAGACAAAACCATGTCAGTAAAACCCTGGGTTACGACATAGGTTCCTTCCAACAGCCTCTGTTGCAACCCAAAAAAAATTGTAAACTGAAACTGAAAAGGGGCCTGAATTGATTGCTGTAAATCAGAAAACATTAAAAATTTGTAAACTGGGATGGCATTTCCATAGGATTTGCCATTGTAAACCGCTGCAAACTTCAACAGAGGCAGTTGTAACCCAAGGTTTTACTGTATATGTTTGAAATTAGAAATGTTTATATTTGACAAAGGCCAATAGCTTGATTTAATCAATGGGGAAAATGGTACAAAATGTTAAAAACAGGGTTTTTCCCCATCCCTGTATAGGAGTTCAGAGTTGAATGGCCTCTATAAAAACATGGAATGGATCCTTACTGCAGATGATGTTGGCATATTTTGTGATCCTGCACCCAATATCATGCCTTATTTTGGCATGGGAGGGTACCAATTATTTTGCCATTGGTTTAACTATCAAGTATTTATTCCCTCTGAATCCTTGAACTATGTTATTAGGGTTTTTAAATTGACCAGTTAAAGCTAAGCACTAAAAATTGGGACAATGTTAATGTTTAAACCTGATAATATTAGACTTGTTAAATTAATTACATTATGCATTAAATATTGAAATTAATCAAAATGTTTCTTTTATGTATTTTATGCAGAGAACACATATGACTCACAAATTCCCCCTCTCCAGCAAAAGGGTCTACATCACTTTAAAATTAGATTTATCTCAGTTTTAGCTTTCTAATTTATAGATGTCTTATACAACACAGCTAAGATTCTAGGCTGGTTCTCTGAGTTCTAGGAATTGAAGTCTACTGTATTGCTCTAATTATATCGTTATACATGTTGCTCACTTCTTCATGCCAGGTACTGTACTATCAAGTCAATTCTGACTTAATGGCAACTTTAAGAATGGACTTTTTACACTTTCCAGCTATATTTCCTGTCTTTGAAGGACTTTTTAAATTATTATTTCAAAAGATTCTTGAAAATGTGTAACTGGTTGTTTTCTCTGCATGATAGGGATGCTGTCTAGTAGACACCCAGAAAGAGTTATTTCTTTGACAATAGATCAAAAGACCATTTATAGCATTCTGTCTGTAAAAAGGCAATCAGTTAATACCAGTTGGCTGAATGTTTTACTAATCCTTCAGGAAAATGAGAGAGAGAGTGAGCACTAGCTTCCCATAGTTCAGTTTTACTCATGAGTAGACTAAGACATATGCAAGTATTCTGCCAGGGCAGGAGACTAGAGAAGGAGTAGACTAAACTTTTGTTATTATTATTTTTTGTGGCATGGTTCTTCTGCAATGCCTAATCTGTGTCCAGTTTTTAGAGAAATGTGTTATGTATTCATATGGTATTTTTTTGCCTGCTGACTTCAGAGAAAGCACACCCAAAATGGACCTGAGAGGAAGGGGAGTAGCTTAGAGGAAGAGAGCCTGAAGGGAAAGGGGTGTGACCTAACAACTGCCAGGACCTTTATGTAGCACCTGGGAAACTAGAGGAAAAGGTTTGAAGATTTGAAAAGAAAGAGTTAAATAAAGAGGTTATGAATGGAAGAGACTATTCCATGGTGGTGACCTGCAAGGTGTGTGCAATGTTTGTCTTCCTGCCTGAAAACAACACAGCATACATATGTAACAAGTGTAAATTGGTAACACTCTTGGAAGAAAAAGTGAAAGAAATGGAGAAGCAAGTGGCCACAATTAAGATTATAAGAGAAGATGAAGAGTTCATAGATAGAACTCTTAAGCTGCAACAGTCAAAGGAGGTACTAGAGATAGAACAACAACAAAACAAAACAGAGGAAGAGATTGCTGATAACAGAACAAAGGAAGTCCATGAAGAAGCATGGAAAAGTGTCAAAGTTGGTAGAAAAAGAAGGAGAAGAGACTCTACACCAGTGGAACTGCAAAACAGCTTTCAGATTCTTGAAGAGGAATCTGGTGGACAAGATGCAGAAGAAGACAAACAAGATCCCCCGAGGGGACATTAGCTTGAAACTCAGGAAACCAGATATCCAGAACACACACCCTACAGAAAGAAGAATTGTAGTAGGGGAAGATCCTTGGAACCATCTGTGATAAAATGAGGCCCCAAGTCCTTCACATATCCAAAATGGAGTTTTTAAAGTTTTAGTCTATAGTAGAAATGTGGCTTCTTGTGCTAGTAAAAGGCCACCTGTTTGTTTTTCACTCCCTGGGACCTGGATGGAAACAGACTGGGAGGCGCCAGGCCTCATCAATAGGGCCAGAGTTGTTTACCCCAACTCTGGGATTTGATTGGATGTCTTCTAATTACCTCATACCTGGAGAGAATTAAGCAAATGGTTTGATAGAGGAAGTGGCAGAGAGTGATTCTGAGGCAGAGAAGATGTAGAGGGGGGATGGGCGAATGCTACAAGCCCTTTCTCCCTGGATATTCGCCATCAGCACATGGCTTCAGAAAGGACAAAAAGAAGTTCGAAAGTGGTGGTCGACAAGGAAACATCAATATGAGGGAGAAAGGCCATCCAAACAGGCCTTATCTCTGGAAGTCTTAAATATGGTAACTTAAAACAGATAGAGAAATTCTTTTTATTTAGGGGAGGACATGTCTGAAAGCATTCTTTCTCTAAAAGTGAAATTTTGAATAGGTTATTTTTCTATCCTGAGATCTGTAACCTGATTCATCAAAAACCATGCTACAAATTCAATAAAACATATTTTCTTCAATTAACGCGTGTTCATTGGAATTGGAACGCAGGGATAACAGACAGTAAGTCCACTGGCCTCTTTTTTAATGCTACCTTACCTCTCATAAAAAGTAAATTGGTTGGGCTCTGTATACATAGAAGACCCAGGTTTTGGTCAGCTGAGCATGGCTGAGAACGAATGGTGAACATAGATTCCTTGCCGTGAGCTTTGGGCGAGTTCTAGAGGGGATTTTGGAATAATCTACCTTGGGTTGAACGCCTGAGAGGTCCCAGAGCTAGTGAGGGAGAGTGTGCTTTTATCATACCATCAGGTATGCTGTTTCCCTGGATCACAGATAAGGAATGTGACGGAAAGATTGCCATCACTCATAAAGCCCACAGATGCTTATCCATATCTTCTAATCGATGTGGGAACAAATTATACTGCCAATAGGAATTATAATGAAATTACATCAGACTTTGTAGCTCTGGAGAGGAGATTCAAGGACTTTGGGGACATATGATTTGATAGGGATAACAGAGGGCTATAAACTGTTGAAAAATACCTGGAAAAGGGAGGTAGAGTTGCAATATATAGTATGTTAAAAACACATATCCCTGCATAGAAATACAGGAGGGTGAGATGTCATGTCCCATAGAAAGTATCTGGATTAATATGATGGGAAGGGGGACAAAAAGAACGTGGTATTTGGAGTCTACTATTGACTGACCAATTAAGGGGGAGATGTGTATGAAACCTTTGAAAAACAAATTGCAAAAATGTCAAAGACACATGATGTAGTAGTAATGGGAGATTTCAACTATCCCAATATCTGTTGTGGGGATCAATGAAGGTAAAGCAACTTCGTAAAGCAGCCATATACATTTTTGGTATGTATTAACAAATAGATATCTTTTGTTGGGCATAGTGGCTTTAGGTGGAAATCTTTCATATCATGGAAGTTCCTTCATCTCATCTTGTAAGCATGTCTATTTATGGTGGTCTCTTGCTCTCTTTAGCAGGAAAGAGAAATACACCTGCCATTCCTGTCCTGTCAGGCCACCACCTATGCCTTGTTGCCACATCTGCCACTCACTGCTCTGGGGATCCTTCCTCTCTAAACCAAGGGTTATGGGTGAGGTGTTGTGGGAAATTACCTGCCACCATTGAGGCTTTGAGGAAGGATTCTCAGACCAAAGCTTTTGAAAATGGGCAACTTCAGAGAGCTCCACAAAACATCAGAGGCTTTCTAGAGTAATCGGGGTCTTCCCAGGATAGATGACGTGGTGCTCCTGATGCTTCAAAACCCAAGGCAGTGGCCTTGATTCACCTAATGGGAGGGTTTTCCAAGACGTTTTACCAGCTGAAGTGGAACAACTGATCTCTCACCGCAGAAAGATCACAGAGAGAGGCCCCACTCTTTGTCCCTGGCTCTCAAATGCAACAATAACAATTGAAAGGTCAACCTGATTCCCTTTTCTGATAGTCAAATTCGGCTGCCCATAGGGGTCTTTTGCACCTTGCCTAATGGTAGGGCTGGCTCTATGTATGGCATGAAAGAGAGTGCTTTATTTATTTGGGGACCAACTAATTCGATCCTACCTGCTCCAAAGCTCCTCATCCACACCTTGGATTTGAAAGCATCCTAATCAATAATTCACAATCCATCAGCAATACCCCAAAGGGTGCTTACGGTGCACTTTGGCGCAGCCATTTGGTAATATACAGGAGAGAGAGATCCTCTCTTTCAAATCCCAGGGCAGCAGGCCAGGTCGAGCTAGTATTGCATTTTCAATTAGCTTCTGAGTGATTGCCTGGCGTATGTAGAAGGGAATCTGTGCACAATTAGCTTCTTGTGCCTTTCAGCTTTGAGCTGAGGGGGGTTTGAAGGACCGGAGGAGGAACAAGGCTCCAGCAACCCCAGACAGAGGGGCTGCTTCTGCGGATGAGGAAGACGGCAATTTCTCAGCTGAGGCTGCTCAACTCATTGACTCAGGAATTAGAGCCATTATTAAGGAAGGCTTGGTGTGGTTTCAGGGAGTGTGTCAAGGGCTAATTGAAAGGAACAAGTCTCCATCTTGCCTTCCAGGCAGTTCTGGGCTGTTTTCACTTCAGCATCCTGATTACTGCCATGGAACCGAACAGTCCAAAAAAGATACAGTTTGCTGTGCCCTTGTTTCAAAGTCAAATAGATCCAGAAGCAGCAGAACAGGTAAGAAGCTGATTTGAATTTCATTGCATGGAGGAGAAAAGAGTGTGATGTTTCCACATCAGCCAACCAAAGATTCCCAAAAAGTGGACAGGTCCTGAGATAGAGGGACCTAGTTTGTCCTTCAAGCATTCCTGTTGCTATTTACTCCAGTGTTCCAAGGACACATTTGTGGTCTTCCATTCATTCTATAAGAAAATACATTTCCCAGCAAGGACAACTGTGAGTTTTGTCGGTACTTTTGTTTTTTGATCACTCTGCATTCCATAGAAGTATCTTGGCAGCTGTGGAGACAAAAAGGGAGGTATTAGAATATCAGCAAAATATTCAAGAGAAACAGCATTTAGTGGGAAAGGTATTTAAAAAGAAGAAGTGGAAAAGCTTTCAGTTGTCAGTTGAAAGAATTTCAGAAGAAAATGTACCCTTTTCCTAAATGGTCCAAGTCTAATTGCATCTTGCTGAGTGTGAACAGCTAAGTTAGCAAAGGATTTTCCTATTTTTAAGAATGCGAGCAGAACTCTCTTAGGAAGCGGAGTGACACGCAGTGACAGGATGATAAAAAGTAAGAAATTGTGAATTCATTAGACGTAATTATTAAGTAACAATTTCTTATGTGGCTTGGAATCCCCATCAAAGGTTGGATACTTGTGCATGAAAGGTAACAACATAAGATTGTTTGCTCAGAAGATATTCCTATTTATTCCATAGAGCTTACTCTTTAAGTATACATACAATTATGTTGTAATCCTATGCACACTGATGTGGAATTAAGTATTATGCAACGAAGTCCAATTTCCTTTTAAGTACCAAAAACTGTATCAGATTGGAGTGGCTGTGTGCAATTATTTGTTAATTCAGTGTGCAGTATTTAATATGCTGCATTATGCTGAGTGAATGGTGATCTGCAGTCTATCATTCTTTAAACAATTTTCTTCTCCTAAATCATGCATGTCCCTTCGTTTAATTCCATTATTGACATGAAATCTCTCTCTCTTCTGCTTTTCTCACTCTGCACACTGATATTGTTACAGGCTATCTAATACATTGCTGTATTTTTGACTTGTGCTACTTCTTGTACACACACACACACACAAACGATCTTTTTTTTTTTTTACTGTAGCATTCATTACTGTTCTCTAATAGCAAAAGGAAATTATACAATAAAAGGCTATCTTTATTGCTGCAAGACGTTCTCCACTAGAAATAACTGCTAAGAGGAAGAGATACAGATTGCTCTGCAATTGTAACATTTTACTGCTTGGATCTTAATGATGCTATTTCCAACTGGAACCTAAAGAACCATTTTATGCCAAGGGGAGTGCCAGCTAGTTGCAGATCAGTGTCTGAGGCTCTTGGCCAAGATGGCAACCACCTCTCTCTTTCAGGAGCAGAGGCTGACGGTGTTGAATTTTGCCTTAATCCTAGCAGTGGGATAGAGTTATCTACTACAGCTGGAGGCAGCAGACTAAATTGGGGTGGGGTGGGGGTGGGGTTAGACAACCTTTGTGTAGACCAGTGGTTCCCAACATGGGGCACATGCCCCACAAGGCAATCTTCCAGAAGCCTAAGTCAGTACATTGGCTGATCAGTGCTTTGGGGGATTGACTTAGGCTTCTGGGAATTGAAGTCCAAAAACCAAAGTATGGGAAACATTGGTATAGACAGAGGGGACACACACAGCTCTGTCCTTGAGGTGTTATAAATGTCCTTACCTTGAGACCACAACTGGTGCCCTCAACATCTTCTTCCCGAGGCATTTGCCTCCTCCTGTGTAATCACAGAGTCGAACCCAGCCAGGGACATTGTGCATGGTAATCAATTACAGTACTTTGATTTATACCCTTCCCTTCCGCAAGAAAGCACAAGTCAATTACCAAGCTAAATTTGAAAGACTGCCCAAATATCAAGTGACAAATACATCACACATCTTTAAAAAAAAAATCACAAATTGTCAATGTACAAAATTACCAATGCAACTGTGGTTACAAATATCTACAACCACAAATCAGGATTGTAAGCTAAAAATATAATCAGAGCAATACAAACAGGAAATAGTTCAACATCATCATTTAAACATTTGCTAATTCCATAAAATATTGTACAAATAAATATCCTTTTAACTCAGGGATCCTCAACCTGCAGCCTGTGAGCCAGATGTGGCCCATGGCACCACTTCATGTGGCCCACCACCACCTCAACCACACCAGGAAGCCCCATGTGGTGGAGGAAGGGCAAAATGGCTTCCCAGCCCCTGAAGCTGTCTGAGGGAGTGTGACCCTGCCCCTGACTTAAAAGGTTGAGAACTCCTGTTTTAATTGGTACTTGGAAGAGTAAAGAGTAGAATACCGAGAATAATTTTCCTTTAGCTCCATACAGATGTTCAGCCTGAAAAACATGCATGGTTCAAAGGTTTGTTAGTGACAGAGGCACAGACAGCACATGTGTTTATAAACATGTTCAGCCAAACATAATTGCAGCATTTCCCTGATTTGTCACCCTTTCTCATCAAGGCTACCAATCACAGAAATCCTGTAAGAAAGCTCAACTCAACATGCTCCTCATTTCCTGTCTAGGTCAGACTCTAAACTGCCAAAAGGAACCCACCTTGTGGTGAGTTCATTCCAGAGTTCCTTTCGCCTGACCTAATGTGAGAAAGATTAGCCAGCACAAGGTTGCCATTGCCCAGGGTATGCCTGATTGTGGTTCAAAAAACCACAATCTTTGAGGAGGTTTTTTCTGTGTACCCTAACTTAACATGCTTACAGTGTCTATGCAGACCTTCATGTTGAACATAGGGGGCAGAGTTTATGTACCTTCCACCATCATAATGTCTGAATGAGGCAATTGCCGACCTCCATGCCACAGCACAAACAACCACTAGTTTTGAAAACTTTTTTATGCAATGCATGGGAAGTGTCTCTTAATTGCACTATATCTTTTGCCTACAAGGTAAGTTCTGAGCACATTCTACATCCTATTATACACTCAGTAATAAACCAATCAAGATAACAACAACAGAAATAAAATGTTGTCAAGAATCAATCTTCCCAAGAAGGAAGAGTCTTTGGCATACCACTGTTGGTATTAACAGTATAGGACAGTTGTGGTTAGGCTGAAAAACAGTAGGGGTTTGCTCAAATCTGACCAGAGACGTAGCTAGCAATTTGGGCGCCTGAGGGAAAAGGCCCCAAATCTGATCAACTTCGTCACAAGGCATGGACACAAACTCCCTCTTAAAAATGAAGGAGAGAATGTGATGTCCCACAAAAGAAAGAAGAAGTGAATGGAAAAGGAGGTATTGCATTGATTTTCCTAAAATTCATCTATTGTCCAAATTCACCTCTTGATTTTGGTGCCTTCTACATTTTGATGCCTTGGGACAAAGCCTTAATTATAGCCCTGGAATTGACTTGAGTATAATTGCTGGCACAGGTAAATCAGTCCAAGTGCAAACTGAAAGCACACATTAGCAGTTCCCTTTGCCGAGGATTCTGGGATAGACTCTTAGATTCAAATCAGATGTTCAAAAATATTACAGCATCAGAAGGCAATAACAATTGCACCTGATTGCTTATCTAAGCCATGTAAAAACTCACAACTTCAACTCAGATCCTACTCCTGCAAGATCTGCTTAGGATGATTTCCTAGCCTTACTTAGGAGCATCAGCCACTAAGTGTTTCAATACAATGTGAATTTCCAGCAAGAAAGAATAGTAGGACTTTGGGAAGGATATTATTTTTCTGAACATTGCTAAAAGTAAACCAAACATAAAGATTCTTTTGGATGTAAATACTAAAGACATTAAGATACTCTATCCAGTTGCCATTCACTGTGCATTAAGGGCTGTGGTGGTTCTTTAATCAACCTATATCTTCCACAGATCAGAAAAAGAAGGCCCACACCAGCATCATTAGTCATTATGACTGATTCACCTCCAGGTAAGTCATTCCAATTAGCAGCTGTTTCTAAGTGGTAGGCCAGTCCTGTTACTGCAGAATTCTGTTGTCAAAACTTTATGTAGGAAACAAAACTAGAAATGCACATTGAAATAGGCACCATTCTAAGACTAGTTATGGATCTAAAGTCAGTGTTGTTGTTTCAAGGACCACCATGTTCTACACACTTCTTGTGCTTATCCTGTCCTTTCATTTCAAACTTTGGGGGGAGGGGATTCGAATCCTAGAGACATATTCCTCTCAAAAGATATACACAAGGATGGGGGTTAGAGAGAGGAAAAGATACTTGGCAAAGGGGTACATTACCTATCCATAGGTTATTACCTATCCATAGGGAAGGTGTGCTTGTCAGCATGATTAGGATGGGGGAATAACAGGTAGGAGGTCATCCTCTTCAATAATACTAAATCTGTAACTAATTTTTGTAGTGAAAGTTCTTACATATTTCTGTTGCATTCCTACATTGCAACCCTATGCAAGTTTGCCTGTACAGGAAGTAAATTCCACTGGCATAAATCTAATCACTAGTCCAAACTAGAGGAGACCAACTGATTCAATTGCTCAGTCGTAAGTCAACATTTATGAAGACTGCATTGAATCTACATGGGTATACTCTGCTGGATTTAGGATACTGTACAGTATTTAGCTTTTTCTTCAGAAGACACACAACTTATATTTAGGTATGCAACTTTAAAAAGCATTGGCTTATGACAGAAGGTGAAGAGGCTGAATTATGAATCAGTATGTCATGGTTCAAATTTCAATTTTAGGCAGGCTTAAACAAGACAGTGCTTCTCAGGCTCCTTACCTGCAATTTGTTGGCTTGTTTATTGAAACCTATGTCACAGGTACATAAAGCAAAGCTTAAGACCAAGGTGCAAACCAAAAGTAAGCTGACAAGAGAGTGCAAGTCTCTAAAAGCATAGAACAGTTTTAAATAGAAACACCAGCAAGGCTGAATCTTCATCAGTCTCCAAAAAAATCATAACTCAGGTGGCAGGTGAATCTTTCTGGGGAAGGTATTCTAGAAGCAGAATGCTAGACCTGAAAAGGAGAGTCTTAACAAGAAACGTTGGTTAAGGTCTTTGGTTAAGCTTGGATCACATGAGATTGGTGTATGCATAGAGAGGGAATGGGGAAGAACAACAGAGTTTGAACAATGACCTGTCCAGACAGACTGCCCACTGAGGAGTGGCTGGATCACCCAGAACAGCTGATTGTATCCTATTCGTGGGGAAAAGCAATGTGCCATTTGTTGCGCTCCTCCCACCTGAACAAGAACTGACTCTTTCAACCTAATTGAATGCTTCCCCTGATTGTTTGCAAATGGTGTGGGGAAATGATTATTTTTACATCTCCTAGATCAGGGGTGCCCAAATTTTTGGGCCATGGGCTGATCATGTGGTTCAGGGGGCCAGTCACTATGGCCTGGGGGCCAGAAGTGGCCCTTGACACCAATTCATCCAACCCACGAAGCCCACATCTCTCCTAGAAGCGGAAGTAAAATGCACCCATACAGGCACATTTTACTTCCACGAGCGACAAGGGCTTCATGGGCTGGATGAATTGGCGTCAGGGGCGGCATCTGGCCCCCAGGCTATAGTTTGGCCACCCCTGTGCCAGATCATAGTTGAAGCAATACATCATTTTATTTATTTATTTTTTAAAATGTTTGTTGCAGATCAGCAATACATAGAAACACAAAAGGCCAATTTTTCTTAATTTAAACGAAGTGATGCTTTGCGTCAGAAATGATCTAGCAAACATAAAAATCATTTCACTTCCCTTGAGAGTTTGCAAATGATTAAAGAAATGTCTGATTTCTGATATTTTCAAATAGTGGAAGTTGACACCAGAAGCAGCTTTGACAGGTGAAAGGCTCCCATATATGGACAGAGGCACTGGGACTGGCATATTTATAGGCACACACTGAAATATTAGAACCTTTATAAGTTGTGTTTTTGGGGAGGGGGGGGTAGATGGATCCACTCTGTAAGCCGCCCAGAGTCGGGTCTTCCCGAGTGGGGCGGGGTATTAAATACAAATAAATAAATAAATAAATAAATTCACCATCCAATGTGTGTGGGCACTGTAAAAAAGTGGACCAGCCCACTCACCCCAAAACACCCCAACGAGCAGACTTAATTTCCATCTGCCACCCCCTTAGTGATGTTTATGTTAATTTAGTGTTGTGTTACCTTCAGCCCTGAGAGAAGCTACTGAAAGCAGTATTGGCTGCCATGAGGATTGGATCTATATTCTTTAAGCATGCAAATGTTTAAATTTTGGAGCCCTGGGCCAAAGCCCCCATCCCCCTAACCTTCTTATCTGTCTGCTGAAAAATTGTCTCTGTAGTTGTGACCTGACTCTTCAACTATAGGGTACCTGGAGCCTCTGAAAAAGGGCCTCAAAAGATTTCCCTTGGTATGTACAGGAGGACTCATTCCTGGCCCTGATCTATTTAGGGTTTGATAGGTCATGTAGCTATTAATACATTTGTTCTTCTTTCTTCCGGCATTACTTCTTCTGTTTTGTAAGAAATCTGTTCCTTTTACCCCAGTACAAACAAAGGGAGTTTTTCAGTCAATCATGTTTTCTATTTCTTTGCTTTCCCTTTCCATCACTCTGAGGGTTTTTTTTCCTGTGAAGTTTTTTTCTATACTTTTCTGTCATGTGCTATTTCGTGTTACTCATAAGTCAGGTTAAAAATATATGTCTTTACAGTTGCCGTGCCCATGAAATACACTGAATGCTAGAAAGCACGAAGTAAATCCCTCCTCCTCTTTTTCCTCATTATTACAGGACAAATTTCTAAAATAGATGGTAGCTTAGTGGTTAAGATGCTGAACTTTATGACTGGAAGGTCGGCAGGTCAGCAGTTCAAGACCCGAGTACTGCACAATGGAATGAGCTCCCACCTCTGTCCCAGCTCCTGCCAACCTAGCAGTTTGAAAGCAAGAAATTGCAAGTAGATAAATAGGTACCACTTTGGTGGGAAGGTAAACAGCATTCCATGCACTCTGGTGTCTAGTCATGGCTGGCACATGTCCATGGAAACGTATGCAGATGCAGACAGCACTGGCTCTTTGGCCATAAACAGAGATGAGCACTGATCCCTAGAGTCAGATACGACTGGCTTTCGAGTAAGGGCAACCCTTATTTTTCCCTTACTCAGCCAGCAGTAATGCCCCTTTCCAGGACACTCCATTTCCTTTACCTTTCCCCTGTTTATTACTTCAGTGTCTCCACTCAACAGTTAGCATTCTGTGGTTTCTTAAGTATGACTTAATAATACAACTGAGCTGTTTTGGAGAAGAATAATTCCCTATTCCATCTCCTCCATTCCATCCCTTTTCCTTTTCTCCCCGATGCCTTTCTTTCCTTTTTTAAAAATTGTAATTATAGGATTTCCCCAGAGCATATTGATTCTTTTCCTTTGCATATGGTGCAGCTTTAGCTAAATACGAAAAAATAGGGGGAAATGATGGAATATAATGGATCATTTAAAATTAATGTCTGCAAGCTGCAGGCAAGAACATGGCTATGGTGTAGGTCTGTGATGGCGAACCTTGGCACTCCAGATGTTCTTGGACTTCAATTCCCAGAAGTCCAAGCCCCCTGTGAATCCACACGAATGGGTTTACTGCAATTCATCCAGCCCCTGCCGCCCTCGTCGCTCCTGGAAGCAGAAGTAAAATGTGCCTGTACGAGGGTAGCGCTGGCTGGATGAATCACAGTAAACCCACTCGTGTGGATTCATAGGGGGCTTGGGCTTCTGGGAATTGAAGTCCAAGAACATCTGGAGTGCCAAGGTTCACCATAGCTGGTGTAGGTTAAAGTAAAACAACTGGCCAGCTAAATATCGAGAAAAATTGTACTAAGAAGCCTATACAAGCAATCGCGGGAGTGAGACCTGTTTTAGGCCACTTAAAAATTTTGTTTACATATACAAGCAAGTTTTTTATTCAGGAGATTCAGGTTTTTACAGTTGGAACCTGAGCATTGCAACTTCTCAAAGCTCTGCTTGAAACTATAATACAGACTAGTTTTAATGTATTATTGCTTCACGATGCTCACTCTTCTGTGGTGTGCAATGGCAACTTGTGAGCAATCCAGATTTAGCTACACATACTGTTAATGTGCCCTCAAAGTAATGCCGCTGACACGTTTCCCAATCAATGGTTACCTTTGCTCATTTAAAAGCCACTCAAAGAAGCATCCATCTCTCTTCTCTATTCCTGGCATCCTATCCTATCTGGTATAAAAGCTTTGCAGCATTTTGTATCCATTAAGCAATGCTACACTATTTTCTTCTGAAGTGTTCTTACTTAGGCAGTGAGGAATGCATTGTGTTGGAAAGGGGAAATAATACAACAGACAAATTGCCTTCATTTAAACAAAGCACCTTTTATTCTATGAGAAATATTATTGCATGCAAATAAAGGTGCCACTTTCTTTGGATGGAAATATTGGCATTATATATTATATATATTGTATGTATTGCATGTTCAATATATTGCATATGAAGTATCTGGAGGTTGATGGCAACCACTTGTGCACCTCTTGTAATTGCAGATGTCAAATGTGACCTTTCTTATTGGCATATATTGAGTATTATTATTATTAAGATTTTAAACTGCCATATATACATATTAAAACCATTATTTTAAAACTACGCATTTAAATTTTTTAAAAATACCTCCCCATCATAGTTGACTCCTTTCTTCCTGAAGGCTTGTTTAAACCAGGATTTCTCCACCTGCGACCTGTGAGCCGGATGCAGCCCATGGCACCATTTCATGTGGCTCACCACCACCTCCACCAAACCAGGAAGTGGCATGTGGTGGAAGAAAGGCAAAATAGCCTTCGAACCCCCAATGCTGTCTGAGAGTGTGTGATCTGGCCCCAGGCTTAAAAAGGTTGAGAACTCCTGGTTTAAACAGATGCATTTTCAGGTACCTCTCCAATTTGTCTAGTTTGTGCTTCTATTGACTACAGTTGTTTATTTTCTGAGAAGTTTATTATTTATTTATTTACATTTTTATACCGCTCTTCTCACCGGGGCAACCCAGGGCAGTTTACAACATCATAAAGGCATAATACAACCAAACCCAAACCCATTGTTAAAAACTTCAAAATTACAATTATAAAATTTAAAAAGTTTTTAAAATTTATAAAAATCAATAGGTCCCAATAATAATTAAAAAGTTAAAAACAACTTAAAAACAAAAGATTAAAAGATTAAAAGACCAGGGGGGAGAGGGAGCTCAAACAAGCCAGCGAGCTGGGGTCATGGTACTGCCAGGACCCCATACCTGTCCCGCCAGCAATGTTTTTAAGTTCTTCCTAAAAGACAGCAAGTCCATCTGTAGACGTAGCTCAGTTGGTAGGAGGTTCCATAGGGCTGGAGCGGACACAGAGAAGACTCTCCTTCTGGTGCCAGAGATATGTGCCTCTCTAGCCGATGGAACAACTAGAGAGCCTCTCCGATCCACTCTGGTGGGACAGATAGATGTTCTTGGGGTGATGCAGTCTCTTAAGTATCCTGGCCCACTACCATATAGGGCTTTAAAGGTGATAACCAGCACCTTGAATTGCACCCGGAGGCTAACCGGCAACCAATGCAGCTCCTGAAGCAGAGGCAAGGCATGTGCATACCGCCCACACCCCATCACCACCCGGGCAGCTACATTCTGGACCAGTTGAAGTCTCCGGATGGTCATCAAGGGCAGCCCCATGTAGAGCGCATTACAATAATCTAATCTGGAGCATGTGTGATCATGAGCAAGGAGTCCCGATCTTGAAGCGGGTGTAACTGGCGTATTACATGAAGTCTTCCTAGCCATGACTGCCACCTGCTCTTCGAGCAGTAGTTGGAAAGTCCAAGAGGACCCCCAGATTATGCACCAGGTCTGTTTGGGGTAAAACTGCCCCATCCAGAACCAAAGATGGTAGCTCCCGCGATGGCCCAGGACCCAGGACCCACAATCACTCAGTCTTGCCAGGGTTCAGCTGAAGCCCATTGTCCCCCATCCAGACCCTGGCTGCCCCCAGGCACCTGGAAAGGACTTCCACTGCATCGCTTGGATCACCACGGGCCGAGATGTATAGCTGGGTATCATCAGCATATTGATGATACATCACCCCGTGGGAACGTATGATCTCACCCAGTCGTTTCATGTAAAAGTTAATTAGGAGAGGCGAGAGTACCGAGCCCTGAGGCACCCCGTATTGGAGCAGCCTAGGGCTGGATACCTCGTCCTCCAGCCACACCAACTGGGTCCGGCCCCTCAGAAATGAGGAGAACCAGGACCACACAGTGCCCTGTTTCCCCAAACCTTGGAGCCTTTCCAGAAGGATACCATGATTGACGGTATCAAAAGCCCCTGAGAGGTCAAGAAGAGCCAGGTCAGATGGATACCCTCTGTCCCGCTCTCGCCAGAAATCATCCACCAGCATGACCAATGCAATTTCGGTGCCATATCCGGGCCTGAATCCTGACTGGAAAGGGTCCAGATAATCCGCTTCATCCAAGACTCCCCGTAGCTGCCATGCCACTGCCTTCTCCAAAACCTTGCCCCAAAAGTTGCAAGCACTGTGGGGTCTAGCGATGTTTTTTTCAGGAGGGGGTGTACCAAAGCATGTTTTAAGGTAGCTGGAAATACCCCTTCCCGCAATGAAGAATTTATGATTGCTTCGACCCAACCGCCTGTTATCGCCTTCAATGTTTTGACTAGCCAGGCAGGACATGGATCCAGTGCACAAACAGTGGCACGAACAGATCCAAGGAGCTTGTCCACTTCATCAGGGACATGGAAGAAAAAGAGGGATGGGACAACAGCACCTTTTGAGGGAAGGTATTCCAAAATGAAAGAGCACCCACAGAAAAAACCCCTCTTTCAGTTCCCCAATGGATGTGCTTATGAGAATGGTGTAACAGAGAGAAGGCACTCACGTGAGGATCTTAGTACATGTCAGGTCTTATATTGGGAAATGTGGCATTTCAGATAGTCTAGACCAGGATTCCTCAATCTTGGCTGTCCAGGTGTTCTTGGATTTCCCTTCCCAGAAGCCCTGATCAGCAGGGGTACTAACTTGGACTTCTGGTAATTGAAGTTCAAGAACACTTGGAGAGCCAGGTTTGCTGACCCCTGATGATGAACCTTGGCACTCAGTTACCAGAAGCCCAAGTCAGCACTCCTGCTGATCAGGGCTATTGGGAATTGAAGTTCAAGAACACCGGGAGTCCCAAGGTTTGCCATCACTTGTCTAGGAGATTAAATTGAACCCTGAAGAATTCCATAGGCCAGTGGGCAAGGCATTCAGCAAGTGTCCCCCAACACTACCTTCTGGGTTTACCTCTTCAGGAAGGACCACACAACTCCTGTTTGCATCCCAGATAGGCGGCTCATAAGGATACCATGGTAAATGGTATAGAAATCCCACACTTATACCACCATCACAATATTAGCTAATGATCTCCAACATCCAAAAGGCACTTGCATTACCAATGTGACTCATTTGTATGATCAGTGCAACTCAAGCTTTAAACGGATACATTTATGTAACCAGCATTTTGTTTTCATTTTAATTCATCTTTCAAACTTAAAAGCAGCAAGTTTCCAATGAATTAATAATGATTCATGTGAAAGATTAGTCTTACAATTTTAACTGAACAGATCAACATCAACTAGTTAGCTTTGCTGTTTTTGCTAGAGAAATAGTGAATCCAAAAACTCAGGGGTGGCATTTTTGATTAGCACAGAATGACACAATCTGTTGTATCCTTCTGAGTTTCTCATCCCCTCTGAGATGAGTGGCAATTTTCACAGCAGTTTTTTTTTTTTTTTGAAGGGAGGGTAGAATTTTTTTCCAAATAAATGTACACTGTTGTGAGCTACCCATCCTGTATCATACAATATTTGAGGATGACTAGGTCTTAAATGGGCAATTGAGAGTCACTGCTTGGTAAAAAGATTTATTCCTGATGGAGATAAGAACTGTTTGAATTTATTTGTCAATATGAGCCAACATAGCTGTGTGCATTTTTAGACTCCTTCAATTTGTAGCTTTGGATTCTAGTGGGACTGTTCTTCAACTTTAGAAATTATTCAGAATCTAGCACAAAGTAGAGGCACTTATCAATTTACAAACTGATCCAAAACAAGAGTGGAAGTTCGAAGTAGTACAGGAATTTAATTGGGTTATCTGGAGCATCAAATATTGCTCTTGTAGAATGACAGTAATGAACAGAACAGTAACAGAAGAACGACGAAGTCTAAAACTGAAGGAGATCAACAGCTCAGGCAACCAGTTTCTAGGTTGTCCTAGAAATTCCAATCACAGACACCCTGAAAGAGAAATCCTTTCTGCCATGATCAGTGACCATTTTTGAGAGAAGCAGACTAGACAGAATAAGGAGAGCTTGCTATTCACAATTATTTATTTTTCAAGAAGTGGAATGAGCATGCATTGAAGAATCTCTTCTTCTTTGCTCTTACATAGCTGCGGATCACATTCTTAATTGCATGAATGCCTACCTATGTCAAACTGAGCCATCAGGTAGGATTTGAGTGGAGTAGATCAAAATAGCATTAGGAATAGGATGTAAGCTATCTCATCCTCTTCTGTCATTTTTAGTTTACTTTTTTATGTTTGGCATTGGCTTTTATTTTTATAACCCTTTGTTGTTGTCGTTGTTGTTGTTGCTGCTGCTGCTGCTGCTGTTTGTTTGTTTGTTTGTTGCTGTCATTGTTATATGTGCTTGGTTACAGATGGGCCAGATGGTAAATATTTCAAACAAAGAAGCAGTGAGGCTACTAACCAGGACTATATCTGTTGTAAAAATTTACAGTCCATTAATTTTCCTGCCAGATTCCCTTTCCAATGTACCTAAAGGGTGATGGGGAGATTGAAATAGCACACACAGTCTGCAGAATAAAAGACATAGGGATTAGGTCATAAATCACTGTCTTACTTTATTCTACATTGCTTATATAAATGAGAAGGGAAGCCTCTCCTCAGACATGCAGAATAATGGAGGGACATGTTTTCCCAGATAATACGATTTTTTTTACAGTACACCTTGATCTTACAGTGATCCAGCTACATATTTTCCTGTTTTCTTATCAACTTGTTACTGGCATAAAAGGTAAAGATAGCTTACTCAGAACAAGATGAAGGTCAAAGGCCTGACTATTCTTATGCAGGTCTATATTGAAAAGTACAGTAGAACCCCATATAACGAATGCCTCTTACAGCAAAAAAAAAAAAAAATCATACAATGAAGAGGATCTGAAAAACCCATTGTGCCTCATATAACAAAAATTTTCATTATATGATGCAGTGCATCTCTACGGGAAAAATTGTACCATGAAAATGTTTTCGTTGTAAGATTTTTCCCATAGAGATCTTTGTTGTACAATTTTCTCCATAGGGATATTCATTGTACGTTGCATCATATAATGAAAAAATTGTATAATGAAGTGCCTCATAGAATGAATTATTTTCGTTATACAGGGTTCTACTGTAGTTAGAAATAATTTTCCAATGATTAATAAAATTTTACTACATATACAAACATTTATATTGAGTACATTTGTTGAGTAAATTTGTTTAGTAAATTTATTAAGTTTGAGAATATTTTACAGCATCTTTAGGGGCAAGGGAAGGAAGGAAAAAGGAAGGGAGGGAAATGATGAGAACACTAGCTGCATACTAAACACCGAGCAGCAGTGGATTGGACTGGGTCTTATTCTGTACCCCACATCGGAGCCTTTCCTCATTCCATTATTTTTATGTTGTTTTCTTTGATACTTTGAAATATTTAGATAAGAATCAAATTGGGCAAGGTATAAATCAGCTCAAAGCAAACCAGTTATGGTTTGTAACAAAAACAGTTTGGACCATATCAAAGTGGAGGAGATTTGCTCAATTATTGGCTGTAATTCGGAATGCTGGAGTTAAGTGTAATTGTGCAAATCTTAGTGACAAACTGCCATTGCTTAATAAGTTACTACTTTTATTCCTTGCCATACAAAATTCACACAACTGATGCACATCAAGGGACGAAGTGGCATGTTGTTGATTGACAGCAATTTTCCCATTGTAGTTTGTATTCTTGTACTTAAAATGGTGTAAGTAACCAACAGAATTCTGACGAGTATTTCTGACCAGTATTTCTAAATTTGCATCTATACATTCATGTTGGCATAATGAAGTGTTATGCAAATCAAAATCACCTCTGTCCCCTTGGTGACACATAAGGGGACACCCTGCAAGGCTAGAGTGCTTTCTCTTCTGGGACAACAGTTCTACCAACTCTCAAGCACAATTTTAGTCCCCCAGCCCTGCGTAATCAGAAGAGCACAGATGCAACTCAGCATCTCACACATACAAAATATGGCTGTGCTTCACCATGACCATCATATATTTGAAAAGGCATATAAAAACACCAGCCACAGCCAAAGCCAAATTGAGAGTATGTAGCCCATGAACCCATTGTAGGCATTTTGATGACTTAAGATTTTGAAAGAAACAAACTTGCCTAACACAAGCCTTTATGGCAGGGGTTCTCAACCTATGGCCCACAGGCCTGCCCCAGCCTGCAGCACCATTTCATGTGGCCTGCATCGCGCTGCCACCAGAAGCATAAGCAGACATATTTACAACAGCCATAAATGCACCTGCAGCTGTTGTACATGCGTTTACAGTTTACGACAGCCACAGACCTGTTTTATGGCAGCATTTACGGCAGGGAGAACCACCAATCCAGCTTTCTCAGCTGTCTGAGGGGGCATGGTCTGGCCCGCTGATTACAAAGGTTGAGAACCCCTGTTTTATGACAAGCACGGTTCCTAATAGAATGCATTTTGGAATTGCATTTCAAGGAATCTATGTCTTTTGTACACAATACCTTAAAATAAAAACATTTATAAATATATATTTTCAGCTGGAAAACTCCTGTGCATAATTTCAACAAATACACATTTCAAAAGATAACTGAGTTTCCATTCAGGTCTTAGTCCTCAATGGCAAAATGAAGGGACTTTTGCATTCAGATGTGAATAGAACAAATCCCCCCCCCCCATCCCTCACCGAGGACATACCAAGGAAGACCCACATTAAATTTGCTGAACTTTAATAAGTTAGTGTTGGATATTCCCTCAGATTCCTCCAAATAATGCTTTCCACAGATCAGAAAGCATTGAGCTGAACTGAATTTTATGAAGAACAGATGTTGAAACAACACTGAAATACTCTGCACAAAGGTTTTATGACTAATCGGTACACACTGACATGTTTCAATAAACTAGCTCTCCACATGACAGTTTGGAAGAAAAAAACAGCAGAAGAAGATTTTGTGGTCATTTACCCCTTCTTTATGAGGAATGTTTCAGGCTGCTGGTTTTATTGATACAGAGGCACATAGATATGTGTTTGTGAATGGTAGTTTAAGGTAAATTTTAAGGGTTAGAAAATTTACTAATAATAAACTTTACTATAGTGGCTCAAGTGGTTAAGACGCTGAATTCAATGACTGGAAGGTCGGAGTTCACTTCCCGAGTACTGCACGACGGAGTGAGCTCCCGTCTCTGTCCCAATTCCTGCCAACCTATCAAGAAATTTCAAGTAGATAAATAGGGACCACTTCGGTGGGAAGTTAAACAGTGTTCTGTGCACTCAGGTATTGAGTCATGCCTGGCTATAAACAGAGATGAGCACTGAAATCTAGAGTCAGATACACCTGGCCTTTGAGCAAGGCGGGCGACCTTTACCTTTCTTTATTTTTCTGGACTATAAACCTGGGAGTTTTCCCCAACTCCGGTGATTTTTACACATGGAAGACCTAGTGTGCTGAGAGCCCATTGTAGGAAACAGCTGAAGTACAATCAAGCCAGAGACCTGATACTGTATAGTTATTTCGGTTCATTTATCTAGAAAGTAATTCTTTCTCATGCTGAACACAGGTCAGTCACAGCCCTGGAGAACGACAACACAAAGATAAGCTAGAGAAGCAGTTTCTAAATCAGGCCCCAGTATATCAGTCTGTGAAATGTAGTTTAGCTGTCTTTCTCTCTTTATCTCTTGTTAAGGATTAACTAGGCTACAAGGCCCACATAGAATCATGGATCGAAAAAGTCAGAGAAGGGAAAACCGAGATAGGTCTTGCAAATCCAGTAGTATTTTCCACAATACTGGGGAAGGCATGTTTGCGAGGCAGGCCAACCACAGCTGTTTTCAATTTTAAATCTGTGCTTATGGTTTAGTCATAAAATCTACTGACAGAGCGCTGCATCAGTAACAACAGTCATTGTCAACTACTGATTGCACATATTTTTAAAGAAGAAAACATAGCTGTTTTTTCTCCTCTCTCTGTTATCCCCCTGTGTTGCAATGATAATATTAGACTGAATATTTACCATCCATATGTCTTACTTTATTCATTCGTCTCTTTCATTTCAAGAATTTAGAACAGAGATTTGGAATCTATCATACTATTATATTTTTTTTAATTACATTTAGTGATGCACAGTATTATCTGGCAAGGAAGCATAGTGGCTAGGCCTAAATTTTGGCTGCTACTTAGAGCAACAGAATAGGCAGGGGTAATCATTGCAGATATTTATGTAGTTTAAAAGAACCTAATCAGACTCTTAACTCAAATGTTAATAAATATACTGGTCTCTTAAGATTTAAATGAACTATAACAACTGCAATTCATTAAACAAAACATTTGTAGGGAGAATTAATTGAGCTTGACACATTGCCTAAAGTATGCTTGCCATTTACACTCCACTATAACTAACATGGGGCCATATGAGACTTAGTGGTTAAGACATTGAGCTTGAGGACTGGAAGATCAGCTGGTCAGCAGGTTGAGACCCAAGTGCTGTGCAACAGTGTGAGCTCCCATTGTTTGTCCTAGCTCCTGCCAACCTAGCATTTGGAAAGCAAGAAATTGTAAGTAGATAAATAGATACTGCTTTGGGAGGAAAGGTAGCAGTGTTCTGTGTACTCTGGCTATAAATGGAGATGAGCACTGTACTCTAGACAGATACGAGTGGGTTTCGAGCAAGGGAGACCTTTACCTATAACACTCCTACCATCTAATACTGGCTTGTGAAGCCTCTTGCCCTCCACACATTTTTGGATGCATTTTTATCACCTGTGACTATTGACTATGTGAGTCGGGCTGATGGAGGTCATAGTCTAAAACAGAGTTTCCTCAACTTTGTGTTTTGGATTTCAGTTCCCAGATGCCCAGAGTCGGGTCTTCCCGAGTGGGGCGGGGTATCAAATTCGAACAAATAAATAAATAAATAAATAAATAAATAAATAAATAAATTCCCCAAAGCACTGGTCAGCCAATGTACTGACTTAGGCTACTGTTGATTTGTCGAGTGCTGACTTGGTGAACAGAACTTAAAAGATTTCCTTCTAAATGTCCAAATATTTCAAAAACAATTTCCCAATATTTTAGCAACTTTCCCCATGTTCTGTGTCCCCCAAACATATCTGATTTATTTACATTAACTTTCATAAAATGAATAACCACTTTGTTGTAATAACAAACAGTGAATGAAACGTACACTTTTTTTTTAAGATTATGTGGCTTTTGCACTATTGGATACTTTTGTGTTTCTGGCATAACAACCATAATCCTTTATGTACATTCTAAACACTCCAAATAAATAGTGAGAGGTCTTTATTATACATTGACCTAAATTCTCCTACCTAGTTATGCTGGTTTATTACAGGCAGCATAACTTATGAAGACAAACTACCATAAAATCCTGAATTACATATGCCTCGAGTTACATAAAATTCGACTTATATAATGATTTTTGCACTAAAACCATGTCCCGATTTACATAACACAATTTCCTATGAATTTGCTTCAAGTTATGTAAAAATTCATTTTTTCTATGGGTTTGCTTTGAGTTAAGTAAAAGACCGATTTACATAATATACGGAACAGACTTTTTACGTAAGTAGGGGATTTACTGTATGCCCTGTTAAGAAATCACTGTACACATTATCAGGCATCTACCGAGTTGTGTGACTCAGGGTACTTTTGAAAATGTTCACCATGATTTCTTAATTTTCAACAATTTGCCTCCAATGGTCATGCCATTTGCTTAGCTACAGAAGAGGACTTGGGTCATTATTTCACTATTTTTCATATAGTCGTCAACTATTTCTAACTAGAAACATTTCTATTTGTGACATTTTCACCACATGTGACAGAGAAACACAAATTTGCCATACTGATTGGACAATCTATTCATTTAAATTAAGTTCCTAATGTTCCCATTAATCTTCTGATTTTTGAAAAAAACATATCCAGCAACAATTTCCATTTTCTTTGTTCAAGACTTTTTGACAAGAAACTCTCAACATCTTTATTTACTTGACTCAGTGGTTAAGAAGCTCACCTTGTTAGCTGGAAGGCCGGCAAGTTGGCAGTTTGAGACCTGGGTACTGCATGACAGTTTGAGCGCCCGTCGTCTGTCCCAGGTCCCGACAGCCTAGCAGTGTGAAAGCAAGATATTGCAAGTAGATAGATAGGGACCACTTTGGTGGGAAATGATCTTGGGGACATGAAAGGAGCCTTATTCGGGCATCCCATGAGTGGAGTCTCTCCAGCAAAAATCCTTTCATCCCAAAATAATTTCTGATGATGAAATCATTGTTGTCGTGGTCGTCATCGTCATCGTCATCGTCATCATCTATATGGAGATCTTGGAGAAATTACTTTGTTGGATTATAGCTGTTGCTATACTTGCTGGTAGTTTCAAAAAACTGCCAGTTTCCCCCCAAAAAGTAACTTTTAGAAGCCATGCAAGCATGACTATGGTTAATCGGCAAAAAAATCCCTCAATTTTAAATATAAAGAAAGATCTATACCACTCACTTTTCCACAATAGCATTTCAGCGTGATCACAGTTGTACTTCGGTTATCTGACTATATTGCTAACTTGTATATTGTATTTCTAGATGGGATTTTCTTGACATTGTATTGTTGATTGTATTGTTGTATTATCGCTTGACTGTATTGCCATATTACTGCTGTTTTGCTGTGTGGTGTTTCATCACAGTACTGTTATCCTATTATTGTTTGTATTGGTGATGGTATGCTAATTGTTTTGTACACTGCCCTGAGTTGGTTGCACTAAGTAGGGCGGTATAGAAATCTAATAAATAAATAAATAAATAGATAGATAAATAAAATAAACTCTTTGTTAAAAAGTAAACCAAGAGCTCTAGACACACTTTCCCTCCCATGGGAAGAGCAGTCTTAAAAAACAACTTTGGCAATTACATTTTTAGCTAGGATTATGTTTTCTATTTTATTTCCCCCTAACTAGATAAGTCATTCTTGGTATGAATGGCAAAGATAAGAAAAACATTCAGCTGCTTGCTTCTCTATAACGTTGATTTTCTCCGCTAGAGAGCTGATTAGATTTCATTAGATGAAATTAATATATATTTAAAGATCAAGAATGCTTAGATATTTACCAGCAAACTGGAATGTTTTCCTCTAAGCAAGTTACAGCAACAGTAGATTTAATTTGTCAAGAATATAACTTTTGAACCCTTGTTTCTTCTCCTGGGGATTAACATGTGAAGGAAAATAATACTGGTGAAAACAAAAACTAATGAGATCTGGATATACTGTAATTGGTTGTTTGAAGAAACAGGAAGTTGGGGAGAGTGCTCATGTTTCATCAAACATTCCTTTCAACAATCAACAATCAATATTTTCTTCTCTCCCCCATTTCTAGCTCTTTAAAAAAAATTAATTAGCCTGTGGCTGGTTTATAGATTGTAGAAGCAGAAGTACTTCTAACTGGCATATTAATCACAATTTATGCTCTATATAACTTCCTTACCTTTATGAGTTACTCATAAGATCAGATCTATGCATAGCATTCCATGACGTCACTACCATAAAGTAGAGAGGGAAATATCTAGAGGAAATGATCATCAGAAACATTCACTTTGGCCACTAGTTAATGCATTACTTGTTGTTAATCAAGTAAATATTATTATAAGAGATTACACATGGAAATAATATGTCTGACGGTAAGCTAAGCAATAGGGCTAGTGTCTCAGGCAAAGGTCTTCCCATGTCCCTTTGTTGGAGGAAAGGCCTATGAGATTCCTACTCATAGTCATCTATACAGACGGTTTCCAGGTCAACATCATACCCAATGCTGAGATTTCAGGCCCAAAACTGAGACCTATGAGTGAGTCCTTTTGATGCAACAGAGATAGGGTAAGCAGCAATTGGAAAGGAAGCTTCTGAAACAGTTGATTGTAAAAATAGGCATGAAGCAGCCATGCAGAATAGACAAAATGCATCAAGCAGGCAAATGTTCACATAGAAACCATATTTTACCATAGCTTGTATTGAAATTTGTCTCTCTGCCCGGAGTTTCATGAGAAAGAAATTGCCTGAAATTTGAGCTAGTTCTTTGAGATCTTGCAACATCTTTGTAGCCATCCGTCAACATACACCCCTCCCACCTTTATTCATGCACACCTGAAGGGTACCAGTGGTGACCCGTTCTTTGTAGGAACACTCTTCCACGGAATTTATGTTTCATTCTTTCTATAGCACAAGTTAAGCAACTTATGTCCCAAAGAGTTCAAATAGACTCCTCTGCACCCCAGGGCATCCATACCCCAGAACTGCTCTGAATTTTTGCAACAAAATGAACTGCAAAATTCAGGTAATCTTATTGGGATATTTAAACTCTAGCATTCTATGATAAAAGCAAACTCCAGGCAGTTCACAAATAAAAATATATAGGCTAGAATAGTATAGTACAGTGTATTGAATAGCATAGCATAGCATAATAGCTGAAATCATTTTATGCAGTTGCACATCTGGCATAACTTTTTGAAGCAAATAGACATAAGCTTAAAATCTCCACACTGAGTTGCACACAATTGAGTAGGCAACAGATAATGTCTACAGAGCTTGCTTTATCTACAGCAATTTGCTTCCCAAAATTACACCACTTGTGCAGCCGCTGAACAGGATTTCGGCCAACAGAATAGAGTAGAATTAATACACAGTAATGCTTCTGGTCAGTTATATGCTTTACATCAGACTTAATACTAGTGCAAGTTCAAACACAGATACAAGTGTGCGCAGCTGTAGTACAAATCTCTAATGAGGGCCATGACATTTTTGCCTGGAAACAGCAGATCAATTTTAACTATCTTGGAGTGTAGCAGAGTACTCTTGTAAATGGGGCTATTTGGAACTGCACTGAGCAGTTTTACAGATGAACCTTGCATCTTTTCTCAAATTGCATCATTTGTTACAAAGCAGTACCATAGAAACAACCTTCCTCAATTCCAGGAAAGTATTTACATACCCTTTTCAATATAGCTGGTATCCTATTACAAGGGTTGCATTGTTTTATTACTTGGTGCCAGGGACTGATAAGCCCCAAGACTGTTTTATTATTTCCCTCCTTATCAACAGACAGAGTAATATCTCTCTATGGGGAGACAGCAGGACTTAGACAAAGACAAAAAGCCTCCAGGAAGAGAGTGATTCTCCTACTTAAATCCAAATATTTCCTTATTCTTGCAGAATGTGATGAAACTCTGATACAGAGACAAATGGAGTGAAATTCCCTAAATGGTATAATCATGCCATCCTTTGTTTTCATAAAATAATAGAGTTGGAAGGGACCTATTTGGTCAAGTCTAAACCCCTGCTCAATGCAGAAATCCAAATCAAAGCAGATCTGACAGGTGGCTGTCCAATTCTCTCAGATTTATCCTATGGCTAGATGGTATTGTAGAGATAATGGGCACAGAGCTGAGCGAGTTGAGGGGGATGGTGGAGGACAGGAGTGCCTGGCGGACAGTGGTCCATGGGGTCACGGAGGGTCGGAATCGACTGTGCGACTGAACAACAACAAACAATACAACCATACTAAACAATATAGACTGAAATCAAAATCTAAGATAACCTAAAACACTGAGGCCAAAAAAAAGGAAGGAAAGAAAGATGGAGAATAAGGAAAAGAACCCACTGTTAGGGGTGCTACTAAAATAACTCATAGATTCATCCAAATAAAAACAAAATGAGTAAAGGAAAATGAGACTGGGCAGGGAAATAATAAGGAAGGAGGAATGATATACTGCAGGGTAATGACCGATTCACAATAAGCGACTGCCAAGTGACAGTGAAGTTCTTTCATCACCTTTTCTTTTCCATACCCTACCCCAGTTGTAGCCACCAAGAATTCCACAGATATAACTTTTTTTATGGTGCTCTGGCTGTTATTAGGCAGTAGATGGTCTTGTAAGTGGGCTGTTCCCGAAGATGAGTGGATTTGTTAAGCCCAACGGACCATACATTTCTTTGACCCAATGAGAAATCTTTCTCTCTGTCAATCTGGAGCAACTGCATCTGAAGGGAAAAATAGAAATTAAACTGTGGGATCTGAAGAGAAGGGAGAGATCACCTATGCCTTTCTAGCTTTATTCCTACCTGTATGCATTGGTAGAGTTTTGGTAGTGTCAGGAAATCCACCACTTTGGCTCGGGGTGGGCAACACCCACCCTGGCCACCCCCTGGCTATGGCCCTGGCTACTCACCACATGATCTAGGGCAGTGATGGCAAACCTTTTAGAGATTGAGTGCCCAAACAGAGGGGTGGGGCAAACTCTGTGCTGGGGGAGGGAGGAAGTGCTCCCATTGGGCTGCTGGGCAGAGGACCAGGGTGAACAGTGTGCAGGGGCAATGGCACATGTGCCAACAGAGAGGGCTCTGAGTGCCACCTCTAGCACACGTGCCATAGGTTCGCCACACTGATCTAAGGCTAATCTTTGTTTCTCTCTTGCTTGCTCTCTCTTGCTCAGTCTGACTTACCCCTCACAAGGCTGTGGTGAGGACAAAGCAAGAAGGATGAAAGAATGACATTACATTGAATTTAGGGAGGCAAAGTCAACATACAAATGTAGCTAGAACTTGGAGAAGGTCCTTTTTGGGTCCACTACATATGTAATCTCCCAATACAAAAAGTAGTTTTTTGAAGGTCTCAGCCTGGCAAGTGAATGAAGGAAGCCCACTCAATTGAATATGATGGTTTATTCCAGAGTAGACATGAGGAGGACTGCACTCTTTGTCAATTTTCATGTGCAATATCCTCTAATTGTGTTTCTCTATTCCATAGAAATAGATGAGAAAAGAATGAACAACAATTCTCAAGACGAAGTAAGTTAATTATGCTATATTTTATTGTCATTTAACTATTATTGAATGAAGTATTGTCTAACATTTAGAAATAGCTTGCATTTTGTTGTGCTACAACAGAATATAAAATAGCAATAAAAACATAATGAACAACTGTGTTGTAGGGTGCACAGTTGTGTAGTGAGAGAACATGAGGCAGACTATGGATTGAGAAGTATTTGCCCTATGACCCCAGAGATCAAAAAAGTCATTGTCCATTGTATAATCTTACTAGCCTGAACTGCTTTCAAGCAGTCTATGCTGCAAACAGACAAATCTGTTGTTTCTCTCCCTCATTTGTGATGAACTGATTTCTTGGCTCAGTTCTATTATCACTCCTTAAATAAGGCTGCCCCATAATCGACTGTGCGACTGAACAACAACATATATTTCTACACAACTATTTATTTATTCATTCATTTAAAGTTCTCTTTAATTTTTATGGTTAAAATAAAGGTAACCTTACCTTCCATAAGTTTTGAAGCATGCTTTGTGTGGGTGTTCACACCAATATATGTATTGGGGGAGGGGGGCAAGCTCTTCTGATAGTAAATAATTCTCACTTGTGCATATTAAAGATATGTATCAGTTTCTGCCAAAAACTGATAGCTGAGTGAAATTGGTCTGTTTTGGAATAGTTCTGCTGTTTTGTGAACTCTAGTAGGTTTCAGAGCAAACACAAGAGTTTCTGTGTTTGACAAAGAAGAATAGAGAGTGGCCTTCACTCACTAAAGCAAGCCAACTTAACCTCATATGTGAAACAGCAAAGACACCAGCAGAACTTAGTAAAAATACAATCAGGAAAATAAATAGCTAGCAACTTGTTGTCCTTTCACTGTTGGCCGAGTGTTGAGCACTCCCTAGACCATCTCTACACCTATATGAAAGAAGACAACACACAATAAAGAGAATAAAAGGCCACAACCTGCATTGGTTTCAGCTACAGCATTGGCCCAGCATTGGGGAATTGAATATTTTGCACAGAGAGAACCAAATGCCATTCAGTGTCAACCCCTGGACTTTTTAGCAGCTACTGAAGGTTCCTTCAGGAATAGCAATCCTCTAGAGATCAACCAGGCATACACCTTGATTTTCTGCCATCTGAAGCAAGGTTTAACAACAGATCCTCAAACTAGGCCAGACTATGGCTCTGCCCCAGATCCCTCTATGATAATTCTTCAACAACCCTCATACTGACTGGATACAACTCCTATGCCCTGAACTGCCAATCAAGTTATGACAAAGTAACAAGAGACATCATACCTGTAACCAATCATCCTAACACCAAAACATTAACATTAAATTGTAACACTATACCTTCACCATAGCCAAACTAGAGCAGGTACATCGAAAGGCAGCAAGGATGATCAGAGGACTGGAAACCAAGCCCTATGAGGAAAGACTGAAGGAAGTGGTCATGTTTAGCCTTGAGAAAAGGAGATTGAGAAGGGATATGACAGCACTCTTCAAATATCTGAAAGATGGTCATAAAAAGGAGGGGTGGGATCTGTTCTTGGTCATCCCAGAGTGCAGATCATGTAATAATGGGATCAAACTAAAGGAACTCAGATATAGGCTGAATATGAGGGGAAAACCTCATAATTGTTAGAGCAGTATGACAGTGGAACCAACTTCCTCAAGAGGTGGTGAACTCTTCAACACTGGAAGCATTGAGAGAATTAGACTACCATCTGTCATATCTACTTTGATTCATATTCCTGCATTGAGTTCGGGCTTGGACCCAATGGCCTAAAAGGCCCTTTCCATCTCAGTGATTCTGTGATTCTATAACCAGGGAGAGGAGTGAGAAAAACAGCAAGTGACTGATTGATCGGGGCAGTCCCCTACTCCACTACTCAGGCAGGTATACCGGTGTGAATCATTGCATTTTCTGGTCAACCTATTGCAGTCTAAATTTGAATTTCCCACTGGCTAACCTAAGGCCAACATTGGAAAAATGCTTCCCCTCTCCTCCCACTGGCAAATAAGAAGCCAAAAAGAGGGGGAGCTTCGTACTGCCATCCCAATGTCCCCTGCATCCAAGGATCACCATTCAGGAGTTGTCATTTTGGCCCCAGCCTCTCCTGTGTGGTGCCACTCCACCAACAAATGGGGCAGTCTGGGTCTCCATTTATCAATCTGGTGAGCACCTAGTTGGCTTCCTTCCAAAGGGACTGGTACTAAAGTGATTGAATACAAAGTCCTTTAGCACTTTGTGCTTCATGAAGACAGGGATTTTGTTTTCAAAAATAGTATTTTTCCAGGTTTTGTTTCTGTGAAATCTCTGAAGTTGGGGCAAGGGGGAAGGAGTGAATGGAATTGTAGGACTGACAGATAGATGTAAATAAGCCTACAACACACTTGATTAGGGCTTCCATCCACTCACTGTGCTTTGGGCAAAGGATTATAATGTAGATAAGTACAGGTCTTTACAGGTCTTCACAGGTGTTCTCAAGCCAGGAAGGAAATGTTTTAGTATTGGGTTGTGGCATGAAGAGCTTTAAGTTCTACCTGTTTCTGATTTTTAAACCCACCCCTCTCTCCTCAATCTTGTCCTTCTTAGTCCTGTTCCTGTCATGGAAAACCAAATTTCTATTTAGGATAATACCCTTCCTGCTGTTGTTTTCAGTGAAAACATGTGTTTTCACTGTATCATGTTTACTCTTCAAGTTGGACATTGATGCCATTTTACCTTTCTTTCCCTCATTAGAAAAATAAAATTAACTGAATTTGGTACACATACAAGTGCTTCAGCCTATCAGTGCATCATATTTTATCACCATTATCCCCTATTTGCCAATGATGTCTTACTTCATTTTTTCTGGAGCAGATTTAATGTGAAACAAGCAGCTTAATTCAATATGCTCCATCCTCCCATGATGAACCTGGAAAAACAAGTGCTTAAAAACTCTAAATAAATGTTAGTTTACTTTCTGATCCGTTTAAAAGCTCAGAGATGAGCACTGAACCCTATAGTTGGATATGACTAGCTTTTGAGCAAGGGTGACCTTTACCTTTAATATTAATATCGTGTTTCTTCACTTCTTATGCTCTCCTGCCCTCATTTGTCCTCATCATTTTTATATGTACACAAATACCTTAACTTGTGTTCTGTCTCATTATACCATATGGGATCCTTTCTCAGAAGTAAGCAGTTCAAGCCAACCAAGACACTTTTTCACATTATGAATTAATTTAATTTTAATTTCCCAATATGTTTTCATTCCATTCTTCTTTATTTATTTGTTCTAGTCTGTCATTTATTATGGTAAATTTTCTTCTACAGAAAGACTTGCTTGACTTTCAATCAAGTGAGACATTTACCTTTACTTTATTGTAATAATATATCCCCCCACTCCCTCACTGAGGCGGTTTCCCTCTATTTCTGCATACTCTTTCTCCATATTCCACTTCTTCTTAGTTTTCATTGGAGAACTTCCTTTGAATAGTGATGTTCACTCTTAAGTGAATTTTTCCCCATATTTAGCTCTAAACATTTTAAAGCATTCAGTAATAAGGAACAACATCATATCATGCAATAAATACAATCAGCACTCTCTAAATGTACCCAGTCATTTATTCATAAATTATATCTTTCCATCCATTACCATAAAATATTAGGGACCACTTTAAATATTATATTCCATTTTATATATGAATTAACAGATCTAAACCTCCAGGAGAATGTCATAAGGATTTTAAAATGAACATCTAAAAGCACGGTAGTATGAATATTTATTATTTCATAAAGGTAATACAACTGGTTGAATTCATAGACCACCAATGATGCTGAAGAGCACATTTTATTTAATGTCTGTTGAGACAGACTTTAAAATGACTTGTTTGTGATGCAAAAGGCAACGACTGAATTCTATGTTTGACTGCTCAGTTGTGTTCAATGGAGCTCACTCCCCAGAAAGGGTATGCAAATTTGCAGTCTTATTTTTGAAATTATGGTTCTTTACCAAACATTCTTTATACATAGAATTTCCAATAGCATCTTCAAAGGGACTTACTTGGTCTTGGAGAAATGCATGAGTCTTAGAAATGCATGAGGAACAACAGTAAAAGGCTTTTTGGTGTATCACCACACACACCCAGGAAACCAGGCGTTTGTTGCAATCTGAAGCCCTGATCTCTCAAAATTCTGCAATGGGCAGAATTGGAATTCTTTTTCTATTTGCACTTTCTGATCAACCCTTCCTGAAAGTTAGAACTGCTAGACTCTTGAGTTAGGGTTCTGGGAATTGAAGTCCAAGAACCAAAGAGTGGGAAACACTGTGCAGTTTTGTCATCAACTAACACATGTCAATCCACAATTTTAAACATACAGTAATACCTCAGATAACATTTGCATCAGATAATGCTAAAATCGCATGACGTTAAGCAATCTGGAAAAAAATTGCATTGCATAACGTTAAAATCCTATGGGATACATCGGATAACATTCGCTAAAGCCTGCGCCAGTTACAATATACAGTATCTCTATGCAGTTTTAATGTTATCCGATGCATCCCATAGGATTTTAACATTATCTGATGCATGCATCGGATAACATTTAAAATCAGATAACACTAAGACTTGTGGAACCAAGTTTTAGCGTTATCCAAGGTTTTACTGTATAGTAAAATCCTGTACCTCTTTCCTCATGGGCCTTAAATCAAAGTCTTTATTTTTCTCCCTCCATAAAATTCAGCATATTGATAATCACCAAAGGCATATACCTTGAGTTTGCCTGAAATATATATGACATATAATAATGTACATAAGACATATATATGTGGTAACCTGCTTTGTGTTTCATATAAAAATAATGCCTTGGGAGCAGGACAAGATATTTTCCCAAATCCATTTATCAATCCCAATTAGTTTAGACCCTTTGATTCAGAAGGACTGATGTGAGGATTTGCTTGATAAATCCCATTCATTCATTGAGGATACTCTAATAAGGGTTAACAGTTGGATCCCCTTGTCTGTTGCCCGTTTGTTTCCAGTGTAAATCTGTCTCTCCACTGCTTCATTAAAGTATGTGTTGATTTGGTTTTTCTCAGGGCATAATGATCACATAAAAGAGAGTGAATGTAGCCCACTTGCATTGAGAGCAGCATGATAGTTTTTTCCTCCTCTGCACTGCATAAAACATGGAGATATGACTGTCTGAAGCTAATGCCCCTAGGTTACCTCTCCATGTGCCCCCCACTCACCCCGGTCAAACAAGGTTGCTGGCTCATACAGAGGTTCAATGTATAGAAAAACCCTCCCTTTTCCAGACCATTGCACTCCTATGTTGAAAACAGTGATGGAGAAAGTGGGACTAGCACATTTCCCTGGATGTATGTGGGCTCCACAAGCCACCTTGACAACTGAATAGTGCTGTTCTAAGTATGATAATCTCCTAACTCCATGTAGCCAATCACATCTCTCTGTGTGGTAATAAAGTCATTCACAAGGCTCCAAGGCTCCACCAGGAAGGGGGTGGGGATACAGGAAATACTGTAATGGAAAATGCAAATCAGTCTATAGCCCCAAACCCTCAATCCGTATTTTTTCTTCCTCACCAGAAATCTGTCTGTCTTTTAAAAACAGAAACCTTTCACTTTAGTTCAATGCATGTGATTGCTTTGGACCAATACAACAAGAAACAAATAAGCAAGCACTCATGTACGCACACACATCCATGCTTTGACAAAGCACCTATCCCCTCACCTCTTGCTTCTAGAGGAGCAAAATGAGTTCTCCTTCCCTTTCTTTCTTTCACACATACATACAAGCAGCAGCACCACTCACTTCTCTCCACAATGCCTTTCCTCGCTTCTTCTTTATTAATAACTGCCCCTTGATGTTGCAGTCATATGTGTGTGAGAGTGGTTTGTTTTTAACAGGATCACAAACTGGCAAGATAAAATATGAAAATGAGGAAATACGGCGGCTCCTTTGAACTGTGACACTTACAGGCACTCCAAAAGGAGTTGCAAGCAGGAGGTTTTTCCCTCCTCTGCTTCTTGGAAGAGAACCAAATGTCCCTGTGTGACTTTACAGCAAGAGCATGTAAAGTGGGTGAACTGAATGTTATATTCTACTCTAGAGCTTGGGAGGGAGCCAATAACTTACAATTCTAACTGAAGCTAATGCCCCTAGGTTACCTCTTTGCTTCTGTGGGGCCAATTTTTTTAAATAAAAGGTAGCCTCTTTAACCTCAACCCTGATGCAGATGCTAGCAAAATGTTGATAAACAACAGAGTCAATAAATAGTTTTGGCAACTAAAGTGCAAAAATAAAGCACTAAATGCAATTAAAGAAATGGAGTCAAAAAGAAATGTCTCTAAAGTACTGATAGATTTTTGCACTTTTTGATTTTGTTAAAACTTTTCTTTCCATTGAAACTTTATCCTTTTGATCCTCAGTCACAGAATGCCTCTCCCAAACAGAGGAAGCAGAGCGTCTATACACCTCCTGCCATGAAAGGTACTGTTCAGGTACTGTTTATTAATATGCTAATGACTTGGTAAATTAATATTTGCATAATCACTTGAACTGAAATGAGCCACCTACACAATATGGGGTTTCTTTGACATGCTGTGGGGTGAAAATCAGGTTGCCTCCATTCTGTACCTGACAAACATGGATCAGCTAAGAGTCAGAGGAGACCTGATCCTAATCCATATTGTGGTATACTGAGTGGGGAGCCTGGTGAAAATGAAGATGTTCCAGATACTATCTAGAAGTCAGCAAAGGTTCCTAAAAAGACAATGGCAACCTGAATGAAGAAGAAGACAACGAAGAAGCAGGAAAAGTTTCAAAGGATGAAAGAGAACTCGGGATTGTTTTAAAGCAAGGATAGGTGACTTCAAGGATCTTGGGGGACAAATTTCTCCTCCAGCCTCCCCCCCCCCCCTCAACTGTGCTCAGCTAAGAAATGTGCATTTATATCCTTTAACAGGAGAAAAAAACAGAGTACCTGAATGGGTATTTTCATATTCGTTATTTCCAGGCAGAGGGCTTACAGGCAGTGATTGGCTCCAAAAAAATTTTACTACCACACTGTGGGCGTGGTATGGTGGACGTGGCCAGGAGAAAAGCCCTGCATTGCACCCGAATTAGGACCACTTTATTTCAAAACTTGGATGGGCTGGGGCAGCCAGAATTTCTGCTACCGGTTCTGGTGAACTGGTGCAAACCTGCTGATGCCCACCACTGCTTACAGGACCCCATCCCATCCCAACCCACTCACCACCCCACCATCCCAAAGTGGAAGCCACCTCTCCTGGAAATCGCCAGGAGAAAAAAAATAGGCTTCCTGCCCCTATTCTTGAACTTGGAAGGCTACAGAAATGATCCTGCAATGGTTGAATGAACCACATATTGCCCATTCTTGCTTTGTAAAAGATAAGCCCACAAAGCATATTTATGGCTCATGTGGTTTATTTTAAATTGTTTCTTTAAAATGGCAGAGGTAGTGGGAAAAAAGAGAATGATATTTTTCTTATTCAGAAGAAGTGGGTACAGCTGCACTTTGACCATGTACAGACATCTGAGGAAGACTTTATTCGCCTCAATTGAACAGAAAACAATGCAAAGAAAATGAAAATTCCATACTGCCTATATACTTAGGATGTTACGATAACAGTTATTAGGTCTTTTCTTAGGTCTTGAACTGTTAATTTTATACCCATCTTTGACGGTGAATCTAACAGTAGATTTTTTTAAATAACAACAATAGTAATAATAAACATCATTTTAGTACTGCAGGGAGGGAAAGGACCCTATGAATCGTTTCATATAGCCCCTGCCAAGAAGGCACAGTGGGGAATCGAACTCTCAACCTCCCTAAACCACTCTTTGTTCTACCTGCCTTGTTGTGAGTCATATTTTCAGTGGTTGGCCTGCCTGGGCTGAATGGATAAGCTCACAGCCCTCAGCACGGCCAGCTGTAGCCCGGATTCTAGGGTTATGGGGGGGGGGTTGGGGGGAGGATTTTCAGGAGGGAGAACAATGTTTCATACACATATATAACATTGGTATCCTGGTGTGGCTTGGGAGGGGGGCTGTTAGCTCAGGAGGATTTTTGCCCCCCCTCTTCCCCCCTCTGGTTACCACCCTGGCCCTTAGCTCAGACCAAAAATTATTTCCCATTCCTGCCAAGTTGAGGTCCTTAGGAGCTGTAATTAGGACCTTCTAAATTAGAGGAGGTCCTCACACAGGCTAAATGCCATGTGTTGCAAAGCCAGTGTAAGCAGATGGTGCCACTACCACCCCATTAAGAAGGCAGTTGCTTTCTCCTGTTTCTCCTCCTTTGGCGCTTGAGGAAAGAAAGGGGACTTTCAGTCTGCAGCCTTCTGGGGCCCTGAGATGCAGGAAGATACCTTGATAACTTTCCAAAAGACCACATAACTTTTTCAGGTGCCTCCAAATTTGGGTGGAAACTGCAAAAGCCACAGGGAAACCATGGCGGCAGGAGCAGCAAATCCAAAGGCTGATGCCACATTTGAGCAGCAGCCAGCATGAGGTTGCCCATCTCACTGGGTGCTTTGCCACTCACCAGTGCCCTTAACAGGCTACCAATATTGTTTGTTTTCTTTATTTGATATCAGAAGATAGTTTGTCTTAAGGGACTGGTGTAAATTAGCATACAATTGATAGGGCAAATGGTTCCTTCCCAAAATGCCCTTCCTGTTTGTGTTGGTTTCCTTTGTACTTCTTTGAAAGGTATCATCCCATGGTCCTTTAAGCGGGAAATAGCTTACTCCGTCATCTATATGTGTTATGTGTTTTACTGGAATGCAGCATGCTGGAAAAATCAATGTGAGTGCTATTGATTGCAGAGCTATCTCTAGAGCAAGGCAGGCAACCACCTAGATAACGGCAATTTAGTGCAGGATCCTTGTGAAGATTATGTTTCTGCATTTAATGGATGCTGGGAGGCCCTTTTTTCCATTTGAAAGGCCTCTTCCCTCTTCCTCCTCTCCCATGGGGCATGGATCGGATGATTACATCCTCTGTCTGCTTAGCAAACCACAAATTGAAAATACCATTTTATGTTGATTGGAGAGGCTTATTTTGAGTATGTTCTGGTCATTTGTCAATTCAAGCTTCCACACTCACACTTACTTTACATAAGCCATAGTGCCGTGTTGATCGAGAGAGGCATAAAATAGTATTCCTAAGGAATTTTCCAGTCCTCTGAACATGTTCAGCAAAGTTGATGAAAGAGTCAGGCTTTATATAGTTTCCTGATAGTAAGGTCGGTAAAGGTGAAGGTCACCCTTGTTCAAAAGCCAGTCGTACCCAACTCTAGGCTTCAGTGCTCATCTGTTTATTATAGCCATAGAGCCAGAGCTGTCTGCATCTGCAGATGTTTCCATGGACATGTGGCAGGCATGCCTAGTGCATTGAATGCTGTTTACCTTCCCACCATAGTGGTTCCTGTTTCTCTACTTGCAATTTCTTTGGAATCAACTGTGCGACTGAACAACAACAAAAAACAACAAATTTCCTGCTTTTGAACTACTAGGTTGGCAGGAGCTAGGACAGAGATGGGAGCTAATTCCGTCATGCAGTACCTGGGAATCAAACTCCAACCTTCCAGTCAGCGAGTTCAGCATTTTAACCACTTGAGCCACTGCAGTCCCTGCCTGATAGTACCGGAATGTTATTATGCAGTAGAACAGATTAACATCCTACAAGGCCTTTTCAAAAATGGGGACAGCCCAAACAAAAATTCATAACTTTGAAACAGAGATTCAGATCATACCACATTTGGCACAGGTGTAGCAAAAACTTGTTCTTGCTCTGATGCAAATTTGAGAATGTTTGGACAAAGGTTTTTTGACTTACAGCTTCCTACCACTTTTCAGAAAAGAACAACCCCAAATAATCCTAGATTTAAAACAGATTAACTGAACTGGAAACATCAGTCTTAATAATCTTCAAAGAGAATGGTTGGCTCCACCTACTACTTTGGTTTGGAGAGATCCTGGCTGCAAGGGCTGTGACAATGATCCTTAAAAAGGCCTTTCAGAAGGGCGGGGGGGGGGGATAGACACTTTGTTATAGGACTTAATATGTGTGGTACAGGTTTGCCAGCAGGAGCTTCATGCAGTGCTACATTATATACATTCATTAGTGTCTGGCCAGTAGACCGTACAGCCACCGACTCAATGCCAAGTGTTGGCCGGCGGTAAATAACCTGACTCCCTAAAGGGGCCAATAGCTATGGGTTGATGAGCCCATGTATTTGGGGTGATGGTCCCCCTCAGTGGAGGAAATTCCACTGGAAACCTTCATATTGGGCCCAAAGGCAGAATGAGTGGAGGAGGAACCACTTCATTATGATGCCCAACAGTCTTGGAGGTGGAAGAGGCAATGCCAGATGGACTGGCTGTGAAGGCACACCTTCAGTGATGGGATGTAACAGGTTCTCACCAGTTCTCCAGAACCGGTAGTAACTTTCCCCAGTGTCCTGGAGAACCGGTAGCAGCTTTTGGGGGGAACCACATTCGGGACTTACCTTTTCACTGGTTCCCCCCCCTGCGCATGCACACCAAGCATTTGGTGTGCATGCACACCTACAGTGCTTGGTGCGTATGCACGGCCTCCTTGCTATCCTCCCAAGTGGGGAGGAGGAAGAGAAGCTGCTAGCCTGAAGCTCCCTATAGTCTGCTCCCCAGGGTAAGTGACTCACCTTTGGATGTGGTGTGTCTATGTGTATTTTAATGTGTATTTAATACCTTTACCTATATTGACATGCTACCACAGTTCCTAAAAAGGCCTGGCGGCCTGGTTTGGAGTTTTTAAGCAGTCTTGGAGTTACCTCATCAATAAGCTACACCTGTGCTGTTCCAATTGCTGTTCCAATTAGAGAACCCTTAAGGAGGTACAGCTGTTTTACATTTACATGAAGGCATATTATCCTAGAGAACTGGTTAGGCAAAGACTTAGTACCTAATTCTTTAACTGTTGAAAAGTGCTAAAATGACGCGATCTTGTGGTGAGTTCATTCTGTAGTTCCTTCCGACCTAGTATTTTATTTTTAATTGTTTTTAATTATTTTTATTTTTTCTTTGGCCCTGCCCACAACATCATGACATCATGACATTAGCTCCACCCATACTGTGATGACGGTAGTAAAATTTTTGACATCCCACCACTGCACACCTTGTTAATATCCTCAAGGTTGCAACAGTCCATTGTAGTCCCAGTGTTAAATCCTGCATGTCTCATTTCATATGTGCTGCAGGAGATGTCTCGTGATCAGAGGCGTAGCTACCGCCGTATCTGCCGTATCAATTATACGGGGGCCCCGGGCCACGGGGGCCCCCAACGTGCGTAAGCAAAACAAATCTTTACCCTTCCTAAGGGCCCCCAAACAAATTTTTATACGGGGCCCCGCCAAGGCACGCTACTCTTCTGCTCGTGATCATAGTGTGTGGGTCACATCATGGCAAGCTGGGATCCACCTTAAACAAATTCACACCAGTGGCATTTTTCCTGCTTCAGGAAAAAATGTATTCTCAGAGGACAATAGATCCATAGGCAGGGGAGAGAAAGAAAGGTCACAGAAACAGATTGAAGAGACAGCTTTTCTTTAAAGAGTAAAAACAATGGAATGGAATGAGTATTCCACAAAGGGAGACACTTTTCCATGTAGCATAAGAAAATTAGCATTGGGTTTTGTAAGACATTTTAAAAATATTTCCCCCTTACATTTGAACAGATGGCAGATATGTTTCGTTCTAGCACTTACAATAAACATTTTCAGTATTTATGTGCCCAGTCTCCTCATATAGGTTTTCAAAGGGGAAATCAGTGCCACACTTGGGGCAATCTGAACTTTTGATGCTGTCAATCAGGATCCAATTAACCGATTCTTAGCTAGACACTTTTTAACTTTTTAAATCCTTCTTGATCAAATAGGCTTATCAGACTCGTGATTCCATGGGGATTCAGTGTCAGGTTGTAAGAATGGAATAACAAAAATAATATTATTATTTTTAAAAAATACAGGTACAGAAACTATTTTTCATAATGTTTTTAAAAAAGAATATAGAACAAATAATTAGAAGCTCATTTGTTTAAGCTGTGAAATTACTGTTTTTTGCTTTGTACTTGAGGATGGTCTTCATTGCCTTTAGCAGACCTTTGTTGCTTATATTCTGTCATAGTCTTTGTTCCACCCATCTTGTCACCATATAATTGCTTCATAATTTAAAGAGACCTCCAAAGAGGCTTGATTCCTTTCAAGTTAATTTTAATGTGGAGTGACTATATGAATAAATCGCATCCCACATGTCTTATCTTTAACAGCTCTGTTCAGATCTTACAGCTTTGCAGCACTTTATGTTAAGTTATTCTCCCTTCCTTCTACTCACATCCTAGTTATGTTGTCTTTTACCAGTAATTTCTGCTCAGGATTCCTTTATTGAGTCAATTCATCCCATGTTAGGTCTTTCTTTTTTCTTACTGGTCCACTTTTTCCAGCAATATTGTCCTTTCTGGTGAGTTCTGCCGTTTTCAGTATACAGTAAAACCTCAGATAATGCTGAAACTTGGTTCCACAAGTCTTAGTGTTATTCGATTTTTAATGTTATCCAATGCATGCATCAGATAACGTTAAAATCCTATGGGATGCATCGGATAACGTTAAAACTCCATAGAGACACATTGTAACCGGCACAGGTTTTAGTGAATGTCATCCGATGCATGCCATAGGATTCAACGTTATGTGATGTAATCCCCCCCCTAGCTTAACGTTATGTGATTTTAGCGTTATCTGATGCAAACGTTATCTGAGGTATTACTGTATGTGCATGGTAGGGTAACCCTCAATTTACTCATTTTTGCCCCAATGAAGATTCAGGCTTGAGTAGATTGACCATCCACTCATTTTCCTTTTTGGTGGTTGGTGTAAGACTTATCTCCAACAACATGTTTCAAAACAATTGATTCTCCCATCCCCTGTATTCACTGTCCATCTTTTAAGTAATATGGGTAATTTTGACCTCAGTTTTAAATAACAATCTGTGCTCACTCCCAGTTCTGTCCCTTTTTATTTTAAAAGACAAGTGGCCCTCTTTTGGAAAATGTGCAAGCAACATGTTTGTGGAGCTTTGGGTCTGATATAGCTTTTTTTCAACTTTTTTTTTTCAAGTTGTTTAACCCAAAGAATGGGTTTGGAATTGGAAGATAGTACTGTATTCTAGTCTCCCTTCTATGGAGCAGGAGTGAAAACATGAGTTTACTTGAGAGGTTAAAGAGTGTGTTGCAGTCACTCGCATTATAGCTTCACCATTTCATTAAATCCAAAATAGCCCTTCAAAATATTTGGGCACAGGGGAACTACAGACACATCCCAGCTGTCCTTCAATCTCCCCCCCCCCCAACAACCATATTGCGGGTCTTATGTTCTTCTTTTGGGATCCTTTAGCACTGAGTGATTCTACTTGAGAGAAGTGTTTGTTAGAATTTGTGTGTAGTTTATGTATACTTAAAATTCTGTTTTTGAAAAGCCTGGAAATTTAATTTTTCAAAAAATCTCCAATTTATAAATGTGAGATTTTTTTGCTTCTGTGTCCACAATTCAAAATGCCATGAAATGACCCAATATTCCTGCATAACATTGTGGTTGTGTTGCCAGCCAGAAAACGGGTGCCAAACATTACAAAGCAATCTGAATGATGACAACACCAATGTCAGTAATCAAGATATCTACAGGATACCCTCTTGTGTTCACTACCATTCAAAAAGAGACATCAAGTAGGAAAAAGTCCCAGAAGCTGACTTATTTATTTATTAGTTAACCACTTCCTACCCAATCATAAAGCAATTGTCAGGGCTGTTTTTCCACATGTTTTCTAAGCTGGTAATGTGGACATAATATTGTGCAAAGTCTTGTAAAAAGCATCATTTAATGGTAAATACAATAGAGACATTATTGTTCTACTGTTCTACTTGAACAGCTAAATCTTGGTAACAATGCAGTTAAGAGTCCATTAGAGTTAGATTTTATCCCTTTGATTTCATTATGTTCTGTTTCCAGTTTCAGTTTCAGCTGTGTTATCACTTCTGCCAGCAATAAAGATGTATGGTTGTCTGCCTGCAATAACTAATAAGAGTTTATCTGGCAGTAAGATGATTATGAGTAAAACAGGACTGAATACCAGCTGATAAAAGTGAAAGAAAAAGAGAACTAAACTGATAATAATAATAATTCCATATCAGAAATTATTCTGGGTTGAAGAAACTCTGCTCAGGGGATGCCTGAATGCTGCTCCTTTCATGTCTTCAAGATCTTTCCCACCAAACTGGTCCCTATTTATCTATTTGCTTTCAAACTGCTAGGTTGGCAGGAGCTGGGACAGAGATGGGTGCTCAAACCGTCATGGGAGTTTCAGACCTGGGTCTCAAACTGCTTACTTGCCAGCCTTCCAGCTAACAAGGTGATGTGAAGAAACCTACCCTTTCCTCTTATAAAACACTTGCTATATGGCTATTTTCTTGAATACTTGATCGTGAGTGATGAAAACAGCATTAGAATAATAGAAACACTGCTGTGTACACAACAGTTAGCTGATTGATAAGCCACACAGTTCTGTTAACTCTTTTTCTTAAAAAATAAATAAATAATAATTCCAATGTGTGGAGCTTAGCATGAGGTTCTATCAAGATTTCTGGGCAGGAAAAAAAACACAAGCCAACAGCTAGTTTTTTTTTAAAAAAAAATCAATTGTTTTCCAAAAATTTGTTCTTTTATTCCTTACTTAGTTCTTTATATAGTATCAAATTAAAATGTCTTCCTTGACTGAAAATAATGAACGTCTAAAGGCCAGGATGAAGACAAAGGGCATGGTCTCCCAAACAAGGTGTTAACACATGCTGATGTATTTATTTTCTTTCTGCTCTTTCCTGAACTTATAAAAAGGACAAGCACATTTTGTAAGAGAGAATCTAAAACTGAGATACATAATCCAGCATCAAACCAAAGCAAGAGAACTCACTGGTACTTCTAGGTTTTTAAAGAATCAAAAAACAGGTGCAGATTACAGGTGAAAGAATACTGTAGCTATAAGGCAAAGCTAGCTAGCTAGCTTCCTTCCTTCCTTCCTTTCTTATATTTCTAGGAATCTCCCTAAAGAAGATGAGCCAATTCAAAAGACTAACCCTTATTTATATTCAACGAACAATGTGGATCATAGTTTTTGAAGAGAATAGTTCCAGTGACATAAATAGTTTTATTCTCCATCAACAGAAGCTATGCTTGTTGAAATTTCTGATAGCTCCATGGTTTAGGTATCTTGCTACAGAGACAGAAGGTGGAAGTTTAATTCCTTACTTTGCCTCTTTATCAGAAGCTGGACATGATGATCCATAGGATCTCTTCCAGAAGTTCTAAGATGATGATGATGAAGCAAGATGCTTTTTTCTAAGTCATGGCTGGAAAAAATGTACTTAAAATAGCAGGGTTAAACAAACATGCCCTGCCTACGGTCCATATTTCAGCAATCTCTAAGTAATACAAAAAGAAATGTGACTTTTTGTCATCGGCTGAAATCCTGTTGGAGCAAGAGCAGTGGTTCACACTGTGGTACCCATGCCCTACAGGAACTACAACCAGGAATTAAGAGTGCCAAGAAAATTATCAACAACCTCAAATGTGCACTCTAATGGCAAAAAGTGAAGAAGATCTTGAGAGCCTCTTGGTGAGAGGGAAAGAAGAACGTACAAACATTGGCATGAAACTCAACATCAAGAAAACCAAAATCATGACATCCAACCCCATCATTCTGTGGCAAATAGAAGGGGAAGAAATTGAAGCAGTGACAGACTTTACCTTCTTGGGATCTAAGATCACTGCAGACAGTGACTTCAACCATGAAATAAAAAGACATTTACTCCTTGGGAAGCAAGTTATGGCAAACCTAGATAGTCTAATAAAAACTCAGCCAACAAAAATCATACTAGTTAAAGCAATGGTCTTCCCAGCAGTAATGTATTACTGTAAGAGTTGGAAGGCTGAGCGCAGAAGAATACATGCTTTTGAACTGTGGTGCTGGAGACAATTTTTGAGAGTCCCCAGGACTGCAAGTAGATCAGATCAGTCAATCCTAAAGGATATCAACCCTGACTGCTCCTTAGAAGGATGGATATTAAAGCTGAAGCTCAAATACTTTGGCCAACAAGTGAGAAGAGAGGACTCACTGGAAAAGGACCTAATGCTAGGAAAGATTGAAGGCAAAAGGAGAAGGAAGCAACAGAGGATGAGATGACTAGACAGTATCGATGGCACAGTGGGTGTGGATCTGGCAGATGATAGAGGCATGCTGTGGTTCATGGGATCGCAAATGGTCAGACTCACTGTGCAATTGAATAATAAGCCTACTCTATTGTGCCATATAATATAAAGCAACAGGCGTTCAGCATCTAGGTCCAGTTTACATAATATTACAGTTCTTGATGGTAAAAGATATAACTTAAAATCAACACAAATGTTATTCATTTTAAATAATCAGTGACTTAATTATGTGGTGTATCTATTACAATGCAGATAAAGGAAAACAGAAGTTAAATTTGTCTGAATATAGTTTAAAATTATGAACAACTGGCAGTGGGTACACAGAAAGAGCCTCCTCAAAGACTGTGGTATTTTTGAACCACAATCAGGTGTACCCTGATAATGGGAACCTTGTGTTACCAGCTTTCTCACACTTAGTCAGGTGAAAGGAACTGAAGAATGAACTCACCAAAGAGTGCCTTCATTTTTACAGTTCCATGTCTGGCCTAGACACAGAAGAAAAGAGAAAAAATAATTGGCAGTAAACACAGTCTAGGAAATACAAATGGTCATACTCCAGAAAATGCAGAATGAATTACAGACATCATGGTACAAGTTGTTCAACTAAACATAAAAAAAATCTAGGATTCTATAGTATACACCAGGGTTTATCAACCTACGGCTCACAGGCCATCTTCCACAACCTTTGCCACTGTCCTTGTTCCCTCTGCTTGGCTTGGCGTGTCCCTAATGTTGGATGCTTCCTGACCATTAGGTTCTGTTAGAGAGCTTATCCAAAGTGTTACGCCTGTAACTCTTTGGAAGCAGCTTTTTGGGACCCTTTCCCAAAAAACTGCACCAATATCTTGGAGGTCATGGAGGCCTTCATTAGGAAGCAGTACCTCATTCTCACTTGATGATTCTTCCAGTACTGCCACGTCAAGCAGCACCACTGGCTTGGCAATTCATTTCCCTATTAAGACCTTCATCCTCTTAACCCACATCTGTTTGCATGAAATCAATGTGGGAAACTTCCTTTTTCATTGGCTTGAGACACCAACAATTATTTTCTCAGTTCCAGTAGCATGTGGTGTCAAAGGAAGATGTCACGTTGTTTTATAAAAACAGAAGACCAGCTAAAATGGATGATTTGATGCCAGAACAAATAGAAGAGCTAGAGGCTGAGGGAAGGAAAATAAATCAAGAGCAAATTTCTGGACAAAATTACTCCACTAAAGACAGTAACTCAGAGTGCAAGGCTGGCTCTTCCTCTTATCACAGGATCTAGCCCAGATTGCAGTTTCTCTCTCTGAATATAGTCAGCTATTAATATTTTTTATTAAAATGAAGAATTCAGTATGGGGAAGCAGTGGTGTGAAGTCTCAGAATAAATTAGGTACCTGAGTGAAATTCAATAAAGCAAGGAGGAACAACTGTAAGCTCTCCAAGAGTCATTTAGATAGGGGAGGTACAGCCAAAAGTTAGAGAAAAAATTTGAAATATGTGAACTGCTTGAGTCATAAAAAAAATCAGTTATTAGACTTTTAACCTCTGATGAAAGTAAGGAATTTAGCATGAAGACAGAATTGTGTCAGAGAGCAACAAAAAAGGCAATAAGATTCAGACAGAGACCCAAGAGATTAATTGCACATCATTTGCCCAATGAATATATCCTCCTGTTCAGAAGCAATGTCTTTATAATGATCTTTATACGGCGCTAAAAAGCCTAGTGGCTGATAATTCTAATACACATTTTCTCTACCATCATCGAAAACTAAGCTGTGATAGTTAAAATGCTGGAATTATAGGGGAAAGTTCAAAAACACTCTCATCAGAAAGTGTCAGATGATGTGAATAACTGGAGCTTTGTTTGGAAATGCTATAATCTGGTGCTTTCATACTACCCCAAAACCAAAGGATTTTTAGTTCTAGATGAGGAGAAACCTGCATCTTGGATATTAGATATGGTGCACTGTTATCCAAGTGGAATAAGTACATTCTAATTACATTAATGCTTGTGTAGCAACTACCTTTAAGAACTGGGAGCTGGTAATTGTAATACAGAAATAGAAAGGAAAATGTATGCTTAAAGGAATTATAATTACTAGGTTTTTTGAAAAAAAAATTGAGCACTACAAACAAATTGTATGATGATTGATCTAGAGGAAGGTGACACGGTTCACGGACTAACTCTTTCTGATTTAATACATATATCAACACCGGATCTTAATACTCAGCTTGATCAAAAGACAAATGAAAATGGAATGGATTTGCTCAAAGAAAATAGGAAATTATAGCACAAAGAAGAGAAGGGTGGCAGCAGTGGCGTAGCGTGGGGGGGCGGGGGGGCGGGCGGATGCCCCGGCCAGCGCCTTTCAGGGGGCGGCAAAATGTCCCCTCCCCACCCTTTTGCTGGCGAGCGCCCCACGTGCGCTTCGCCGCTTGCCACACACCTCCGTCCGCTCGCACCTCCATCCGCTCGCTCGCCCGGCTGGCCGTCGGGGGCTCTCCGCCACCTGTTGCCCCTGGCAGCGGCTTTCAGGGGGAGGCAAAATGTCCCCTCCCCACCCTTTTGCTGGCGAGGAGGAGAAAAAGGTTTTTTTTTTTAGGTGGACAATTCAAGGAGGGGCACGCCCGGTCGCCCGCCCAGCTGGCCATCGGGGGCTCTCCTGGCGGGCGGCCCATGTGCGCTGCTCGCCTCCGCCCGCCCAGCCACCCACCCAACTTGCCGTGAGACGGGGCGCTTGTCGGGGGTGGGTGGCGCCGTGGCGGGGAGCCCCTGGGGGCTGGCTGGGCAGGAGGAGGTGGGCAGCGTGCGCGCGCCCGCGGGCCGCCCGCCAGGAGAGCCCCCGACCGACAGCCAGCCCGGCGGGCGGGCCCCTCCTTGAATTGTCCGCCTAAAAAAAACACTTTTTCTCCTCTTCGCCAGCAAAAGGGTGGGGAGGGGACATTTTGCCGCCCCCTGAAAGCCGCTGCCAGGGGCAACAGGCGGTGGAGAGCCCCCGATGGCCAGCCGGGCGGGCGAGCGGACGGAGGTGCGAGTGGACGGAGGTGCGTGGTGGGCAAGCGGACGGAGGTGTGTGGTGTGCGCACGATTGCGCGCGCGGCGCTAGTCAGCAGGGGGCCGGCTTCTACCTGGGTCGGGGGGAGGGGGCGGCGGCAGCGGCGAGCTGGGGGGGCGGCGGCGAGTTTGTTCTTCGCCCCAGGCGGCTGAAGACTGCGCGACGCCACTGGGTGGCAGATATTATGACCTCAGCCATTTAGACGTAGGTGAGAAGACAGATGAAAACCACTATTTTTAATTTGATGTATACTTCAGCATCAACCTCTAAGACTCAGCATGGGCAATCACTGACAGAGTTTAGGAAACTACAGTGAAAAAAGTGAATTATCCATTTTGACAATGAAGAGTTACTCCTCCTGGATTCCTGCTATCATTAATGCTACTAGTACAAAACAACATCCTGAGACAGTTAGCATCCCCGAGAGAGCATTTGAGAGCTAGGCAAATGGGAAACAAAAGGAGAAATGAAAATGATTGAATTCTGCTGAAAAATCACCCATTTCAATGGAAAAGAGATTGATAAAACTTTACAGTGAAGATGGCAGGGAATTATCAAGAGCCCAAGTCACTTCTTAGACCTCACCCATAGAAGTCAGAATCTTATAGATTTTCTTGTTATCTTACTTGGAATGGTGGGAGTTATATGGGAAAAGAGGAACAGGGATCCCCATGGAAACCCTCACTAGCAAAGAGGGTGGGTTTTGTGATCCCTCATGCCAGTAGGATTGACCCACAGTCTGAGTAGGTTGAAGTCTTGAAGGAAGAGCTAAACTTGTCAACTAGGGACCAAATAAGGGCAAAGAACAAGCATTTTCTGAACAAAAAAAGCATCCATGATAGGCTTTCAAAAGATGAAGGCTGTAATTTAGCAGACCTGCCTTATGAAAATGATTACTTTACATTTAGTAATCTTACCTGGGGGTGAAAATTCCTGGATAATAGGCCTGGGAAATTTAGTTACATGTCAGATGTAGGTATGTCTGCAATAGATTGTGTTATTGTCTTGTATGGTTTTCGAAATTGGCTCTTCGATTAAGGTGGGTACCTGAGTTGAAAGTGACCATTTACCGATATCATTATATTTGTATCTGGGGAGCCTTACTGGGTTTGCTAGGCAGGATCCTATCTTGATTGCCAATGAAGAAACTGGAGCTCAGTATATCATGTGTTCAGATGAAGGAATAGCAAAGCCGTTACGTTATTTGTTAGCTAGTTTGCTAGATGCAAACTCACTTGAACTAGTAATTGCACTGCTCCACAGTTTGATCGACAATGTCAATTCTTGCTTGAAGCTCAGTAAAAGGATTATTAATTTTTTGGCATCAGATAAGTCTAAAACTTTGTTTGAACAAGAGTGTTGTGGTGAGAAATGCTCTTTGATCAGTCGTATGGACTCTTTCTGTGTTACCCAAGGCATAGTTTGAATAAAAACAAGATGCAAAGTTAAGTTCAGGTTTAATAAAAAGAGGCAAAGCCAGAAAGAAGCATGGAAATGCTTAATAACTGCTTGGTAACCACATTTTGAAGAGATGCATTTTACAAGATTCCAGCAAAAGCCTGGAAGAAATATTTTTACTACCTTGTATGTGAAGGAACAAGTCACTCAAACAATGGACTGAAGTGTGGTTTACTAAGCTACTAGAATGGCCCTCTGTCTCAATAGTGGAAATCAACAATTTAATCCTTTAAATTGAATAAAGTGCCTGGAGCACTCAAGATCATCAAATTTAAATTAGATTGATGTGTGTCTATGTTGCTAACTCTGTTTATATGTAATTATCCCAATACACCAAAAAGGAAGCAGACCAGAGCTGAATATTGATAAACCTTTTAGTTTACCTTATGTACTCAAATATAAGCCAACCTGAATATAAGCCGAGGTAACTAATTTTGACCTGAAAATCCAGGAAAATAGATTGACCCGAGTATAAGCCGAGGGTAGGAAAGGCAGCATCTGCTAGTGAGTTTCAATAATGAAAATACATGAAAATATGGTAAAATTAATTAAATTGTGCACACATCTCAATTCGGCGATGTCTTGGGACCTTCGTGGTCATTGACCTGAGTATAATCCAAGTCCCCTTTTTGGAGCTAAACAACTCAGCTTATACTCGAGTACAGTTATACCTCGCATAAAGAGCATAATGCGTTCCACAGGATTGCTCTTTAAGCAAGTTTGCTCTTTAAGCGAAACACCATTGTAAATGACCAATTGTGGGGGGGATTGTGAACCCAGATTTATTTGTTAAGCGAGTTTTTGGTTGGTTTTATTTGTTAAGTGAAGCAAACATTCAGAGAAAATTCTGTTCTTTAATCGAGTTACTCTTTAAGCGAAACGTTCTTTATGCGAGGTTTGACTATATATACAGTACTCAATATAGAACTTGCCACTCATTCTGCCTTGATAAACAAACCACCATTGCTGCAATTCTCAATGGCACATCCATCCTGGTTTGGCATATCCATGCCCTCCCCCTGCTCCTAAATTGACACAAGTCTTATACAGTATGTTAATATAGTTTCTGGGTTAGGTACAGTAAAATGAGTTATTTAACCAACCAGATCATGACATTTCTTGATGTAATACAAAGTTGCATACTTTTCACTACACTTTTAATTTTTAAAAAATTATTATTTTTTATTGAATAACAATAATATTCTAGATAGATAGATAGATAGATAGATAGATAGATAGATAGTACATTTGAGACTATGGTAAACTATATTTCTGTGTGAGTTTGAAGTCTACGTCTTCAAACACAAGTGGATCGTATCCATTAGCTTTCACACAATAAGAAGTTCGGAAGTCTCAGAGGTGTCAGAGCATCTTGTGTTTGGCTTTGATTTTGCTGTTGCTGATGCAAACTGAAATGGCTGTCTCTGAAAACAGTGCATCCTGTTGCCTTCTCTTTGGGTAGAAAATTGTTTGGGTTAGTTGCATTCATCCCCTAATAAATGGATTTATTTACAAAGCTACAGCTGCCTTACAATTGAGTTTTAGCATCCTTTTAAATATAGATGTTCCAGCAGGAATTCTTCAAGATTGCTTTTTCTCACCGTGACCGTGACAATAATAAAATTGCTCTGATTTCCCTGTTCACATTTCTTTATGCAGGATTATTATTTAGTGAGCAGGCTCCCTCTAGTGGTTTTGTAATCTTGCTATTTGTTTGATTCCTGCCACTCTCTAAGACAGTCAGCTGGATACTGTTACTTGAGAAACTAAGCATGTCTTAACAGAACTTGATTAAGCCCATGTGATCAAGTGTGTGAACTATACCTGGGAAATCTGGATTTATATGGATTCACTCAGGGGTGTGCTGAGCACCTTGGGAGGGTGGTGGACAGGAAGTGATGGGGGCGCCAATTTGGGGGGGGGTGAGAAATCCCATACATTCCTGTTATCTCTGCCTGCCTCTGGGGGTGCCAGTTGCTGTGGCACACCGGGATGACGAAAGAAGTGAATCCAGTGGTGTGCTGGTCCACAGGGATACAGGGATTCATCCCGGTGTGCCTCAACAACTGGTGCCTCCCAGAGCCAGGCAGAGGTAACAGGAATGTATGGGATTTCTCCCCCCAAACCCCCCAATAGGTGCCCCATCTCTTCCTGTCCACTGCCCTCCCCTGAGTGAATCCATATAAATCTAGATTTCCCAGGTATGGATCACACACTTGACCCCATGGGCTTAATCAAGTTCTGTTAAGACATGCTGAGGTCTAAACTGTGAGTGGGCAAAGTTCAACACTCTGTATCAGAGGTTCCCAACCTATGGCCCATGGCACCATTTCATGTGACCCATGGATGCCCTCGCCACTCCAAAAAGTGGAAGCGAATGCATTTACGTCAGCCATAAACAGAGTGGAGCGTTTTTAGGCATTTGCTACTAAAAGATGAAGAAAAACAAAAAGATTAAGCAGCTGCATGAAATAACAATATCCAGGTTCAAAGATGCTGCACCATCCTTTTCATCTAGTTTTGGGATTGGAAAGTGCTTGTTAATTTTTTGTTTGAGACTGCAGGCTAGACGTATAACTAATCAAAGTTCAGCTCATCTCTTCTCTTAGATTATAGCAACCACACTAGCATTTTTTCTGTGGAGTGGGGGATGTTCCAAGACTTACTATAGATACCTGAAACCATGGCTACTTGCAAACCATATATTTTACACTGCAGAGAGTGGCCTCTAGTGCTCAGCTCTGGTAGCTCACCATAGGAATAACAAACTGTGAATACTGTACTACATTTGCAAATGGGGGTACCTGTACTGGGTACTAGTTTGCAACATTTTAGAAACACACCACCTGGCTTTCTTTTCAAATTGGTCTGAAGCAACTTGGATTGACCAGAATCTCTTTCAGACTAAATTGTTCTACTATGAGCCTGAGTGGCTTGATTTGATTCGATATTCAGGATTTCACCCAAGTGGTTGTACAGCTTGAAATGAGAATTAATCAATGCTACTGATGCAATGGAAAGATTGCACATTGGGAGAAATAGATTTTTATTGCCAGGACGGCTCCAAAATGCAGGGAGTTTTAGTTCAAAAAGACACTCTGAATTATCTGGCAGTGAGGTCCAAAATCTGAGACCGGTGTTATAAAAAGAACAGTATAAATTGATTTAGCCTATGCATCACACCCACTGTTCCATTGTTTGGCAAATCTCAGTTGAAGCAGAGCTACAAGTGACAATATGAGCAAAAGCAGGCTACCAAATGTTCGGGTGAGTGGCTGCTCATCGCGTAAGTATTGTTGGAAATGTGGTAAAGCCCTCCTGGAAGGGATTCAACAGTAGAGAAGAGGTTCACTTTCTTCCAAAGATATTATATTTATTGATTTGGGAATTGCACACATTTTCCCTCCTAATTCTTGAGCCTAAACCTTTGTTGATGGATGGAGGTTTCTGCAGGTCTGCTTGAAAGCTAACCGAACCCCTGCCTTCCACATGAACTTATAGGTGTTAGTTAATGGACATTAACTGTAAATGGGGCAATTGAATTGTTCATGAACTGAAGATACACTTCACCAGGTACCTGATATCTCTGTAGTTTGCAGAGTGCATTAGTCTTTGGCTCCCTGTGTCTGCTTTCCTACCACAATATCAGTGCACATTGCAAATCCTTCAAAGAACCCATGGTGTGCTTTTCACCTGGACATACTGGGCTAGTGTTACCATTACACTTCCCCAATACTGGGTCACAAGGGAATTAATCAATGCCATCTTAGCCAAACCTAGTGATCTTCGGATGTGTTGGATCAGAATTCCCATAATCCCCAGAATTCCCATTTTCCCCAGCCCTGCCTGAAGTGCATCGGTCTGGGAAAAGTTGGTCCAGGCACTTATACAATCAGCCCACTGATTTCAGCACAAAAAGTAGCAAAACCGCAAGCTTTTCTTGTATAAACATACATCCCTGCCCTTCCCCTGTTTTCAAGCAATACTCTTTTCCCATCCATTGCCCAGGCTTGTGTGGAGATAAATATTTGTTGTTGGGTTTTTTTACCAAGGGAATGGAATTATTTTCATTTTATTTATGTTCTCTTGGTGGGTTTATTTTTGACATTGCTCTCTATTTTAAGTAGTTGTATAAATATATCTCGTAGAAGGATGCTTTATAGGGAGAAAGAAAAAAGAACAATGGCGACCGTTATTTTTGGCAACACCAGGAAGAAAAGCAGAGGGTTGTTTTACAATGCTCCTGGGATTATTTGTGCGATCTGTCAGGCCTTGTGCTTTTAACCAGTGCTATTGCACTCATGTCCTTTAGCTGGACAAACATTCATCCACAAATTACATTCAATCCTTTATAAGTACAGTACAGTACTTGCATTTTTGCAGGGCTCAGCCAATTTTGAAGACTTGGGGAAGTTACATTCTAGGTTACAGCTCCTAGAATCTCTTGGCTTATATGGTTACTTGTTCATGTTGACTGGGGCCCTCACAGGGACAAAAGTAGGTCAGAAGAGGAATCCCCCCCCCCATATCTGCCAGTTTCTCCTATCTTTCTCTGTTGCCTTCAGAAAGTAAACATTGACATGCAGTATTTTTGCACTTCCTAATACAGTACTTTTTTTAATGATACCCAGTGGGATCCATCGGAGTCATTCAATTGAGCCTCTCACACACATTTTGCCAATCAGCTTCAGAGTGCTGAAGGGTTGTATGGAGTATGTTTCATGGGGCAGGCAGGCTGCTCAGGGTTTTAAAGGAGGAGGAGTGGGAGATGCCCCATTACTTAGGCAAATGGAGATAACTCCCCATCTTATAGCAAATACTAGCTGCACTTTCTAAAGCAGATCTATCTCTGAAGAAGAAGAAAAAAGAAAGAAAATGTGAGAGCCAAAGATTGGGGAAAGTGCTGAAATTCAATTAGAGATCCATAAACAGTCATCTACCACCAGCCCCAGTTACCGTGCCCTTGATTAAAGAAGATTAATTACCCTTAAAAGAGTGAAAATTCTGCAGTGAAGGTATGGTTTCTATTATCCTGTTCCATATTGGCATGAGGAGGTGGAGGAAAAGGATGGCTGTCATTGCTATCTCCTCCTCATTCTCGATCTCCTGTCTTCCCTCAAGAAAAACTAAGGCACATTCCATTAGCCACTGTCAGATGTGTTTCTAAGTGGAAGAAGGAAGCCTTTATTGTGGCTCCCAGCCTACCTTCAGCTTATCTGCTGTTGTCATGAACTCTGATACTGAAGAATGGTTTGAGGGTTTTGGCATTGGCATACAATGCTAATTGTTAACCGTTTGCACCGTAAGTATTTTGAGACTGAAAAGTTGCTGTAAACCATTGGCCTAGGCCAGTGACAGCCAGCCTTGGCATTCCAGGTGTTCTCGCACTTCAATTCCCAGAAACCCTGATCAGCAGGAGTGCTGAACTGGGCTTCTGGTAATTGAAGTCCATCACTGGCCTAGGGTACAAGCATACATGAGAGGTAGCCCTTAACTGGAGCTAAAAGCATGATAGTGTTGCAGAGAGGTAATTGATGCAGTTTTCCTGGTTTTGGAAAACAAGACTTCAGAAGAATCCTAAGCCACAACTGATCACTGACCAAAGTAAATTTGAATAGGCCAGGAGGACTAAGACATTTGGAAAAGTGCATTAATTGTGCTGTATAAATAGGAAGGAGAGGGCTGGATGAATGAATGAATGAATGAAAGGCAGTCCATCCTCTAATGAAATCACAATAGCCAACTGACCTAGAATAATACCTAGCATCAGATTTCAAAAGCCAAATGTTGGTGCATTGCAAGTTTTCCTGCTACGAGAGCTACAGGGGATACAATTCCTTACAGATACGAGGCGTTGCTTTCAGTATATAACACCTCAGAAGATGAACTGAGCTTCTTCTTTTTCTTTTTCTTTTTCTTTTTCTTTTTCTTCTTCTTCTTCTTCTTCTTCTTCTTCTTCTTCTTCTTCTTCTTCTTCTTCTTCTTCTTCTTCTTCTTCTTCTTCTTCTTCAGCATCAGCATCAGCATCAGCATCAGCATCAGCATCAGCATCAGCATCATCCGAATCCAAATATGAATTCAAATCTAAATATTGGCAATCCTCATGGTGATCAGCCATGAAGACTGTCCTGGAAATATAATGCAGTGGCCTTTCACCTGCCTTCTGCATCGCAGCATGACACCAGTATCACTGATCCAGTTCCGCGAGTCACTTTCTGGTCCTGAGCCCTTTTGACACACAAAGTCCTCATCAGCCTCAGGCTTGTATTGATGAAGCTACTGCCCCCCACCCCTCAAGATGGATTCAGATGGAATTTAATCCACTTGGGGACCATCACCCTTCCCTGTGGACTTAGGCACCCAAACCATTAGTCCTCAGGGTTGTCAGGTTGCCTGACACTCTGTGTTGAGTTGCTGGGAGTATGGTCTACTCTCTATTACCATAGCAGGATGATGACCTGAGATGATTAGAAAAGGAAACCTGCAGGCCTTGAGTTGATCCCAGAGGCTTCTTCTCTTTGACCTGAAGCCTCTTGACCTGCTGACGTTTTGTCATGGAGGGCTAAGTGAGGGAATAACAAATCAGACAATTTGAAATGTTTACTCATCAGCCATGAAGTTTGCCTGGAGCTAAGAAATTCTTCACCCCTTACATTTTTATTTGGGAAGCTGTCAGAAAACACTGGCACAGTTGAGCCACAGCTAAACAAGCTTCAAACTTTACGATTCTCTTGTTCAGCCAGGAATGACACAGGGTGTGCGACAACAGAATAATGTTGAGAAAGCCTCTCCCAGTCCCAGGTGTGATGCTGCTGTTAGCAGCATTGAAATGTGAAGGCGGAAAAGAGAACCGAAACAGGAGGGGGAGCAGAATAAGTGATCTGGAAAGTAGCCAGCCATTTTGAACGGTGCCTTTGATCCTTCCAGTGCTTGATAGGCTACGGCAGCAAAGACAAATGAACTCATTGCCTTTATTGGGACTACAGAAGAAATGTAACTGTGTTTCTCTTTTTTGTGACTAGAAGAGTTGATAAACAATCCAAGCCCTAGTTGAGGAGATCTGGTGGCATGCAGAGCGGGCAAAAGTCATTAGAGAAGGCCTGATTTGTACTAAGAAGTTAAAATCTTTATTACACATAAAAAAAGAATTTCACACTTTCTAAAACTCTAAATCAGAATGTAAACATTCTTTGACTTGAGCAAAAGAAACATGTGGAAGTAAATGGAATATATAGCTATAGCAATGAGCCTTATATACCACCCCATAGCACTTAGTGCACTCTCTGGGCAGTTCACAAGTTAATTAGCATTTTGTCCCCAACATGCTGGGTACTCATTTTACCAACCTTGGAAGGATGGAAAGCTGAGTCAACCTTGAACCTTGGTCAGGACTGAACTCACAATCTTCTGGCTGTAGTATAGTAGTTTAACCACTGCACCACTAAGGTTCTTCATATGGAAGTTACCAAACACAATGATTAAAAGGTTAAAGATCAATTCTAACATGAGTAATTTATACTGGTTCCTCAGTTGATCACTCTTGTCTGCTGCCAGGAACACAAATCCCTGCCTGGCCCATTGTGCTCAAAACAAGAACAAATGTCATGAACAAAATAAACTAGTGCTACTATACAAGTGCCTTCAAGCCACAAATTACCCAGTTCCTTTTGCCAATCACAGTAGGAGCATCATTGATTCCATTAAGTATGTTGTTAACAGTTTCTTAAAGTATAGATAAGTCATCAGTTTGTGATGCAGGGTAATGGCAAGACTGAATCTGTTAGCCTGCTGTTATCACAACTTTGTAAATATATATCCATTAAAAATGGAGTTTTGAAAATGCAAAGAGGAATCTCACAGAGGCAGGTCTGGTAAATATTATTAATTCATTATTTAATTATAATAGCGACAGCAAATATGACCCCTGCATAGCAAGTCTTAGACTGTGGGATTTTAGCTAGCTCTGAGATAAAAACTATTGTCTCCTTTTGCTTTTATATTTTAAAGAAAAAATGAAAAGTCATTTAGTCAAAGTCTAAAAATAGGTTTTTGAGAGTCTCTTGCATAACTCTGATCCAAGGTTGTCCAATCATTTAAATTATTCCATGACAAAACTTAATATAGCACGGCTGAGTATTAAAATGGCTTTATTTAAAGAGTTGTGATTAGTTTAGGGCCAAAGGCCCAGGCTATGTTTTTCCATTATACAAAGAAAGTTATATTGTTCCTGTAAAAAACATTTGGACAAGCAAACATCTTTGTACAGAAGATTAGAAAGCCACCCAATGATTGTATATACACAGAGAGATAGAACATGAATCTTTTTTTAAAAAAATGGCATGCAAATAGCAAAAAAAGTCAATGTTGAGTGATAATCAGATGTTTTTCCCCTCATAGTCACAGCTAATATTTTAAAACAAAGTTATCTTGCCATTAGATTATGAAAGGGGCATAGAATGTCCTTTTATTTATGGCAAGGTCTTTTTAACAAGGCTTTTGCTTTATAAGCCTCAAAACTCAATTGTGTATCTAGATATGCACTCCTAGCACTATAAACCGATGTCTTCATCTACAATCTACTTGATAAAGTCTGCAAATGTGCCAGCATTAAAAGTGTTCTGATTTGCCATGAGAGAACTACGGAGAAATTTTTAAAAAGCTGAAAATTGACACAGTGGCGCTATTTTCTCATTTTTGAACTATTATTTACTTCACATGCTGAAAAGACATTATTTACTTTAATCAAGGATGGATGGATAGATGGCTTTGATCAGTTTGGTGCGATTGTGAGTACTTTATTACTTTAAGTATTAATGCCCCATTGGAGTACACAGAAAGAGCCTCCTTGAAGATTGTGGTATTTTTGAGTCACAATTGGGCATACCCTGCTAATGGCCACCTTGTGTTGCTGGCTAATATTTCTCACACTGGGCCAGGTCAAAGGTGCCTTCATTTTGGCAGTTTCATGTCTGGCCTGTGTCAAGCTGTATTGTTGTGCTTGCTTGTCTGTCATCTTGCTTGACCACACCCTTCTCCCTTTGACCCCCTGAATTTGGTATATAAAAACCATGCCTGTAAGTTTCACTCTTTGTCTGAAGAAGTGGACTTGATCCACGAAAGCTAACAATAAGAATATAGCAGTTAGTCTTTAAAGTGGTACAGTGTTATTTTATTTTATTTTGTTTATTTTGTTTTGTTTTCTGATATGTCCGGCCTAGACACGGAAGAAGAAAAATGCCCCATTAAACTCTGGGGGAGGAGCTACCGGCAAAATTATATAATGCAGACCCAGGACCCAAAATGTATCTGACTGGCCCTTGATGTTCCTGGACTTTTCCTCCATGTCAAACAGGCAACATTGCCCCTTATACAGGTACAAGCAGGAACAAAAGTTGGGTGCATTAGCCGGTGTGCTTTCTGATTTCTCTGGCCTTATGTCTTTCCTACTGCAAGACTCAGGGAATACTGAACACTCAAGTACATTGTTGAATGCTTATTCACTTTCAGATTTCTTTCATCTGGATCAGATGGATTAAACCAGATGTCAGTTTTTAATTTCCCCCTGGAAATTTCATGATGAGAATATGGATATGTCAGAAAGTCATCTTATTTGCACAGATAATTTGTCTAGAATCTGGAAATAAGCTTTGAGGGGTAGACAAACTAAAGTGCATTGCCAGTTCAAAGCATATTAGCGCATACACTTGCTGAAAAAACGGCTTGCATTTTGGCTTTTTTCAACAACATTAACTGAATTAAATTATGTACAGTGAAATCAGAACCTTTGAGGAAATGGAATGAAGAAAGCAGAAAATGTCAGAAGGATAAATTAAAAAGGGCAGCGATATTTATGCATTCTGACTTTTTTTTAATGATCTGGTGATGCCAAATGGAGTCATTCAAAAGGAGGTGAGCCTCAAGGTACAGACCAATTATTCTGGGCTAGAAAAGAAATATAGGCCCAGGGAAATTATTCCTACGTTGTGAGGAAAATGGATGAACATTACTCTCAGACAGATGGCAAGAGAGAGAAAATGCCTGTTAACAGTAATGGAAGTTCTGAATCAAATTTCACCCAGAGCACGGATGCTTCCACTCACTAATGAGGAGCGCTAGTTCAGTCAGGCACAGAAGAGGTCTCAGAGCACAAATGGAGTAACTGGATGAGAAGTCAAGGATATAAACAGTACAGAACCTCCTTTGAGCCAGCAATCTCAGAGACTGGTCATAATACAGCAGAGAAATGCATAGTTGGGCAGAAGGGAGTGTCCCTAGTGGCACTCCATAGCAGGGCACAAATTGTAAGACTTACAACATCTGCCCTGCTACAGAGCGCCAGCAGGGACGTACCAAGCTAAGCGGAGGGGCAAGGATTGAGGCGGCAGTGGTGGCAGCAGCAGAAGTGGCAGCTGGATGATTTGGCCCCACAAACCGTAATTTGAGGATCCCTGTTATAGAATATAAAGCAGTTTATATGGCATTCCAAGAGAATCAAATAGAAAGAGGAAAATTCCGGGTACCAAATAGAATGTTCCATGCTTATGTTTACACTAGACATATGGTATGTAAGGCTTTCCATGCCATTGGATTCTAGCTTTGACCACCACTAACCAGCAGAATCAATGGCAAGGGACCATAAGAGTGGTAGTTCAACACCATCTGGAAAGCCATGGATGTCCTACTAATGGCTGACACTGATTGTCAGAATACAAATGGTTTGATTTGGAAGATACACTGAAGGAAATATGTTTTTCATTCTGTCATGGTTACATTATAGTTGGATCACAGCAGAGGTCATGTAAGCGAGACCAAACATATTTCATTGCAAAAAACAATCTCCCTCAAATCTAAGAGCTGCCTTTTTGTGGCATCCAGGTATTTATTTTAAAGCGGCTCATCCTCCCCCCCCCTTGACTTTGTCAGCTATTAAACCTACATATGTTAGAATTATGTGGGACTTGGAGAGGTTAATTGTTATTTCTGGTGACCTTAATAGGGTTTTTCAAATTACTGTATGAGAAATGTTTATGGAATAGTTTCACAAAGGCTATCCCCAGTGAGTTTCAATAGTCAAAGCAGGGGTCCAAACTCTGAAGGCACTAATGCTGTTTGTTTCCATGTTCTGAAATACTTTCTTTATTCCATTTTGCAGATCAAGTGTTTGTCAAAGCCATGAAAGAGAAAAGATCTAGCAAACTCTCTTGAACCCAGGGTTGAATCACATGCTAAAGGAAATGCTTATTTCCTGTTATTTACAATGTCTTTTCATCCTAGGCACACAATTTGTTCAAAGTACAAGGTTGAACATAGAGTTGTATTTGTCTCCTGATGACTAATTACAAAATAAAAGCAAACAAGTTTGCCAAATGTGGGGTGAGGCTAGCTTGTATGTGGACAATCAGATAACATTTATCATATGAGGGGAGGGGTCTACTAAAGATAAATTCACTGTATTGTCTCATGTTGACTGCTGGCGATATATGTGTCAATCTTATCAGTGTCTTTTACTGTTCCTGTTGTGAAAACAAATCCATCATATTTTTCTTGTTTATGGCAATTAGTGGCTCTGAGGTAATGGTACTGTCACAAGGGAAAATCCAAACTCCTCTTTCCCCAGTGCACAACAGACATGTTTCCAGATTTTCTTCTTTGTGATCTTAAAGATGATCTTTTCCTTTACAGGGATTAAGCGTCTAAAAAACCAAAATGAATCAGCATTCCCAGAAGAAGAGGAAGGAGTCAATGAACAAGATGAAGAGTGGAGCCCTTAAATGGCAATTGGCATGTGAGGAAGAGCTTCTCTTGTCAAAAACTGAACTGTTAAACATTTCTGCACTTACAATGGAACTTTTATTGCTTACGTTTCTGACCCAAAGCAGTTTTCATCTCAGTATGTGGCAGAAGGTGGATTTTATAGTGGAATTTACAGCAACTTGAGGAAACAGTCTATGTTATCCTATACAGCAATTGAAAACTACAGTTTATTTTATGGCCTGTTTTCTTGTTTCTTTCTTTCTTTTTTTAAAAATAATAACTTCAAAGATATAGTTGCAAATATGCTGAGTCTTCTATCTTTAGTGCTGCCACAGCTTAAATCCTGAATGTGTGCTGCGGTTTAAGATCAATTGTAAATAATACAGATATGAAAGCTAAAAATAAATGTAATATACATTTAGTCTATATGGTGTTTGGCATAGTGTTTCTCACTAGCAAGAAAGCCATGTGAAGGGGATGTATGGTTTTGCCTGCACAGAACATCTAGGCAAATGATACCCTGCCTGTAACAGGATGCATCACATGGTACAACGTCATACACAGTGTTTGCCTTTATTGTCTTCCTCTGCATGGGTGCATAGTCTATTCGGGAAAGCTTATGATAATGGCTACGAAAAATGAGAGGGGGGATTTCCTATTAAGAAGTACAGTAAATGTCAAGTCGATAAATAGGTGCCACTTCTGCAGGAAAGGTAACAGCATTCTGTGTGCTCCGGTGTCTAGTCATGCCTGTCACATGACCATGGAAACATCTGCATGCTCAGACAGCACTGGCTCTTTGGCTGTAACTGGAGATGAGCATAACCCCTTAATTAGATAAAGAAGGTTACCAGGTTTGCACTCATTCATATAAAGTTCTGCACCCTCAATGATTAATAAGGCTTACTTCCAAACAAAGTTTGTAGGATTGCAGTGGCTTAACATCACAACCCAATGCAATCCCCCCTCCCCCCAAAATAGATCCTTGTGTGTTCTTATTCCTACATATGTGTTGGTTGGTTGGTTGGTTGGTTGGTTGGTTCATTCGTTCGTTCGTTACATAGTTTGTCTTTTCTCCAAGTATTTTGTTTCTTTTTTGTAAACATATTTATTTTCAGATAAAATGCACATACTGTACATATATTTTTTTTGGAGACAGAAGAGCTTAACCTAAACTCCTACATCCATCTGCCTATAAGTAAACCTCATTGGCTATGATAGAATTTATTTCTGAGTCATAGGACTATAGATTAATTTTTACCCACTGAAACAGAAGCTGTTACATAAACTGCTACTTTAAGACGCATTATAACTCCCACCCAGCCTTATTAAGTAATCAGAATTAATTAAGACTGCCATATTATCTCCTCTTACCTCAATGTACATTTTGAGTACACAAAGGATTCTAGTTAACTTGATTTCAATTTCTCCTCTTCTGTAAAGTTGCAGTTTACAAACTGAGGAGACATTCCAACTTTTTAATCACCCAGATATGAGCAGTGACAGACTTTACATTCTTAGGATACAAGGTCACTGCAGATGGTGACTGCTGCCATTAAATAAAAAGGTGACTAATTCGTGGGTGACAACCTATGAGAAACCTGGGGAACATAATTAAAAGTAGAGACATCATCTTGCAAACAAAAGACTGCATAGTCAAAGCAATGGTATTTTGGGTAGTAATGTATGGTTGTGCGAGCTGGACCATAAGGAAAGCTGAGTGCAGAAGAATAGACACATTTGAAATGTGGTGCTGGAGGAGAATTTTGAGAGTACCCTGGACAGCAAAGAAAACAAATAGGTCAATCTTAAAAAAAATCAACCCCAACTGCTCCTTGGAAGGTCAGATATTGAAGATGAAGCTAAAGTACTTTGGACATCAAATGAGAAGAGAGGATTCACTTGAGAAAGCAGAGAATGAGATGGCTAGATGGTATTGTTGATGCAATTGGCACAAAGCTCGGTGGGTTGAGGATAATGATGGAGGATAGAGGTGCCTGTTGTGCGATGGTCCATGGGGGTCACAAAGGGTCAGACTTGACTATACGATTGAACAACAACAAAAATGAACACAAAAACTGCCTAAGGCACATCTGCACATATCTTTTTCTTTGTCCAGAGCAAAGCAAAATTTCTAGGAAAAAAGAGATTTTCCCAAATCCTACCCAACTCCATAGGCTATGAGATCAAGTGTGTAAGATTGGGAGGGCAGACCATCAAAGGAGATTTGCTACATAGGAACCACTGAATGGGAAAGAATGGCTGAGACCAAAGTAATTTTGAAGCCTGAATCCACAATCAGCTCAAATGCACATGGGGGATTTCATCTTCCCCATGTGATCCACCTCACGAGCAAAGCCTTCAACTCACATAGCCTTCACCTAGAGACACATGGCTCATTCAAAGATTTCCCACCCTTACCAAAACCAGGCCTAGGGCTGGAGGATATGAAACTTCCTCTTCCTCTTCCTCCTCCTCCTCCTATAAGGACATCTGAGTCAGTCAAGGTAAAATGTAGTCTTTTGTTCTTTTTGGATATGGTTGGTCTAAGCCAGTTATAGAATTTTGCTGCAAGAAGAGAAAGAACAGGGCATGCTTTATGGAGCAGTTTCTTGGCACAGGATGTGACTTTTTCTTGTCATAGGCAGAACTCCAGATCTGCTAAGGAAAATGTTCAAACCAACTTCCCAAGATTTCCATTCAAGGAGCCACTGCACAGTAGTTTTCTGTGGCAGTTTCTACCAGGAAATATCTGTCAGTGCTGTTAGAGGTCTTCATGGAGAAAACTTTCCTCAGTGGAGAAGAACAGCAACGAGCAATTACTCAAAGGTGTGTGGGTCTGAATTGATGGAAGAGCTTGAAGAATTGGGAGGAGAGATACCAGATGTATAATCTGATCCACATCCTTTTATTGCCATGTACAAAAACATGAAGCAGACCTATCTTTCTTCCTGATCTTTGGTCAGGGAGGAACTGCAGGCAACAATTCTAAGCTGCATTTTATACATGCCATAATTCTCGCATTGTGGCCTCCAGATGTGTACACATCTGCTTAAGTCTTTGTGGGAGCAGCCACTGTGCCTGATATTACAACTGCCCAAGGTTTAGTATATCTTCTGGGAAACACTACAGGTGGTTGTGCCTCTGAAAGCATTCCTTCCCCAGGATGCTGTTTATCTTAAGGCAAGACTTGGGTGCAAATGATGTAAATCTGCACATAAAGTGGCCTTGAAGGAAATTATTTGGTTCAATACAAGGACAAACATGATGAAAACTATGGCATTAATTTAAACAGAGAAATTTCAGTTGATTTCCCTAAAAGTTTATTAAGCAAATGCTCAAGAGTTTGTTGTACAAATCAGTGTGACTTTAAGCGTTGAGCTTGAGCATGTCTTTTGTAATTATTTTTTCTGCCCTTTAAAGAAAGTGAGCATAATGTTGTAGTTTTCTTAGCAGTGAACTTGGTATGTTGCTTTCTTATTACACATTCCCTAAAGAATCAACTCTTTTCTCCTGAGCCCCTCTAATCATGATAATTATGCCACCATATGCCATTCTCCTATTTTCTTCCTAGTTCTAATAGGACACCGCCTCCATCCTTTTAATATGTCATTTGTTTATTACATTTGTCAAGGGCTTTAACGTTATATGGGATTTTTAATTGCTTTTTGAAACACTCAGCAGAAGCTAGCATGGAGGTCAATGATAAATCATAAAGAGAAATAGCATTTGAATCGCTGGTGTTCTAATTTTTATTTTACTAAATTCTAAATTTGTGGGAATCTTAAAGTTTATCTATCTAGTGTGGTACATAAAACAGGATTAAAACAAATCTCAAACATAAATTAAATAATCAATCACAGAAAAAGATACGAAACCCAAAGAACACAGGTGGTGGGGTGACCATGACACAAGGACAGTTTCAGCATCTGTTGAACACACACACACCCAGTCACTATCATCCAAATTTGTGATGAATACCAGGTCTAAAGTATGCCAACCACATGTGTAGGACCATTGACACATTGGGACCAACAATGCTTTAGTTGCTGGGAATAACACATGTGATTTACAAATTTGAACTGATTCCAGATTTGAACTCAGAATTTGCCTATCATGTACAGATTCTAAGACGTGCTATAGCTGATTCTAAATTTGAACTCAGAATTTGCCTATCATGTACAGATTTTCAGACGTGCTATAGCTGTTCAAATGGTCGGTAACTGGGCAATGTATTTTTACATGGGAATATTATAACAGTTGCAGATACCACTATGCCTGCTGCTGCCTCAGCTAAATCACATCCCCTGGTGGCATGCATGTTCTAGCAGCAGCTGTCGCATGTCTGGGCATGTCAGTGAGCTAACTTCAGAAATATGTATATAAGGCAAGATGGACCAAGGGCTTGTCTCTAGTGCGAAACCATCTTATGGGATAGTACAGCTAGGCCACAGTGATTCTGTTTTGAGCTAAAGGCACAGCTGTGTTAATAAACTGGACAGTTTTTGCTACATTTGTGGCAAATATACCCCACATGATCAATCAAGAACCTAACCAAAAGGGTGAGATTTGTTAACTTAAGATCCTGACATCCTAGGCAGGATCAGGCTTCAGATTTTGCTTCAGCGCACTTGATTTAGTATAAGACACATGGATTAGACCAAGTAGCAGACAATATTTATTTTTTTGTGATGCAGTGTATTTGTTAAATTGTACTGACTTGGTGTCTGTGCCCAAGTGAATCGATGTTTATTTCTTCTCAGTATATTTAGAAATTCATTTACCAAGGAACAAGTTCATGTTTCAACACCAGATGGAAGGTGTGTTTCAATATGTCTGTGTACCATTAAAATTATGCTTCTCAGTGCAAGAGTAGGAGGAGAAACAAAATCACAACACATTCAGGATCAGTCTGAAAACAAATGATTTGCAAAGCAGTAGGGTTGCAAGGATCGATATACAGTTACAGAAGTAAAGCAATTTACAAGACTTCATTATGAATGCAAACATTGATTCATATTCCACATGACCATCCATTGATCTGATTTTTTTTACATATTTTGAAGATGATTCTTAGTCATCTAACCATGGCCACAGTTGAGTAGGATGGAAGTGTGAATTTGTAATAAGTGAAATCAGACAGCCAAATGTGCATCAGAGTTCTTTAGTGGCTCTGATACAGGGTAAGAAAGGAGGGAATGACAGCAGAGGTGGAATGAAGCAAAGAACGCAAGAGGTTAGAGCACAGTGACAGAGTATCAAAATGCATAGAAAAAATGAGGCAGGGACACACCCTGAAGATGGTGAGAGCAAAGACCAGAAATGTTTAGAGTCAACAAAAGCACAGAACAAATCAAGCTTCAGTGAAATAAAGCTAATGCAAGTTTAAAGAATTGCAAATGTGAGCAAGGAGAAGTGAAATGTAGGAGTTTAAAATGAACAAGGCAATGACCTGAAAGAGACTGATGATGGGAGGAAGAACTATTGTGAAGGACATAATTAGAGGAGAGGAAAGGGGAATCCAGGAGATACCCTTCCCTTCTCTTTCCTCCAAAGAAAGAAGCCAGACAGAATCATGACCATCCAAATAGACTGCACCAAATGTCTGGACTGAGACCCACTGATGTTTGCCAGGATGAAAATCCCAGCATTCAAAGACTGAGCATGGTATGTTAGATAATAACCTGTTGTCTGAATCACAGCATGGTGCTACATCTAACCCAATTCATGCTGCAATGTTTATGCATGTCTACTCAGATGTAAAGACCATTTGTCTACCATTTTTGAGCATTCAGCGCCACCTCCAAAGTTTCTCAAATGTTACATTTTGAAGGGTCTTCATGGATACACTTTGTGTCTCTTACAGATGCTTCTAATGCCTCTCCTTCTTTGAATGGCCTGAGGTAGGTATGAGGAAAGGCCATTTTGCCTCAATTCCAGGAGGAAGGTGAAGTTAGTGCTATGGTGTGATTTGTTCTCTGAGGCCCCAGAAGTTTAATCTCTTTACAAAAGAGTTTCAGTTTTTCTCTAGCTCAGTCTCAGGAATTTCGGGGTTTCTATTCATTGTTGACTTTTTCTTAACACTGTAGAGGGGAAGAGTGGCTTGCATTTGCTTTTTCTTCCTGTTTGCACACTTCTTCATGACTATATAGAATCCCTTGCTGCCCAGGGATGAGAAAGGTATTATTTTATCCTAGCTTTGCCTGAGTTTTAACTGAAATGTGGGGAGTTAGGAAAGCTTGATACAGAGATGATGGCAGCAATTAAGGACAAGACACTCCTCTTCTATTTCAGGTGCCATATCCATTCCGGATACTGTATTGGCTATCATGATGATGATAGTCTTCCTGTTCTTGATTCCTCAGAACAGTTCTTCTGATGACATTCCACACCAGTCTCTCAGGTTCTTCAGCCATGAGGTCCATCTACATCCAGGGCCCCTCTTCCCGGGGATCTTTCCTTGCAGAGTGAGTTGGAGTACTCTATACTCTATACTGACACTCCTCAACACCCCACAATTAAGAGAAGCACAAGAACCCTAAACCTTGCTCAGGAGGATTTCTCCAAAATCTTTCTGAAATTCTTTTTGAAGGAAATTTGTTTCTATCAAATTGAATAATGGTCAAATCATGGTGAGAGAGGTTTTTTTTTTTCAGCACAGCACTAGATTTCAGGCAGGAGACTTCTTTCTATGATCATGAAAATGCTAGGCTTGGGCCTACTTGGATCAAATCATTCAGTCAGTGCCGTTTAATGTGAGTCTAATTAAAGCTGAGACTAGGAATTGGATTTAGGTGTGGGACTCAAATTCCCACATTCCTCCAGCCATCATGACCATTATGGTAATAAAAATTGTAACTTTTCCAAATCCAGTTTTTGTCCAGAGTTCCTGACCTGACTTTTAGGTTCTTATCATGAGGAAAATCTCTCGCGCAACCTGGAAATGCTCTTTTCAAATGCTGCTTCAATTAACTATATATATGGCTGTATTTATCAATTTAGAGATAAAAAGTAAATACTTCTGCTCTTTAGGTTGAAGGATTGCTTTCTTTTTATATGCAATGGGACCATTAACATGGACTGCAATTCACAGGAGCTGCTGTGATTGATTTGCTTTAATAACAGAAGCTGAAAATGTGCATTCCCAGACAAGCTGCCTATCTACCAAATAAACAGAAATAAACACTAAATTAAAGTATTTCCTGTGCTCTTGTAAAATCTGTAGGTATCTGATCATCAAAGTTATCCTCCACTGGTGATGAGTCTTTCACAAGTAAACATAGAATGTATGTAAACAAAGGAGATGTTATAGTGTGCATTTGGTAAACCACCAGGCAACAACTCACCGGACATAAACCCAACATTTGGTTATTGTCAACAGCTGCCATCCACCGCTCATGCAAGTACCCATTTGTAGCAACTCACTAGAGTGTAGTGCCTTTGCCTACAGCTTTTTACGGTTCAGTGGGTAGAATCTGTTTAAATGCAAGGTGGAGTGGTTGTGTTCCTTCATGTGGGTGATAATGTTTATTGCATTCTTTGGCTTCCCACTGAGATTTATGAAGCACAGTAAAAACCCTCTCCCCATGGGATACATTTCTTGACTTCTGCCATGAACAACCCTGTAACATTTTCTGCAAAAGTCTGCTATATGGCAATGCAATTTGACCCATGACAGGGTTTAGTGACGCATGCTTTGCTGAGTAGTGTTGCTCACCTCATTACTTTTAAATAAGTTTGTTACAACTGTACCTGGAGGGGGCTCCAAAACATAAATTTCATGTCAATTAAGAATGGTGGGACCTAAATGTGACTTGGAAAATCTATGATGACTTCCAGCTGATCTTAGGAAAAGACCACTAAACTCTCTATTGAGATGACATTTTCCAGGTGAACATCAAAAAAGAGCAGCTGATGAGACATGTTAAAGTCATAAATTTTCACCATAAGTTTCCTTCAAAACATTCTTTGTTTGGTAACATCATCTCGAAGTTGTATCTTTTCAAATGATGTAGAGGCATTTCTCTTTCAGCTAGTAAAAAAGGCAGCTATGTGGATTTGACAGCTGGTTAATAGTGAGATGACCAAATGCTAGAAGGAGGGAAGGGGGAGATCTGCCTTGGAGGTTTACTTTATTTTATATATTTATATACTAGAGGATTCGCTTGAGAAAGCCTTGATGCTGGGAAGGGTGGAGGGCAAAAGAAGAAGGGGGCAGCCAAAAATGAGATGGCTAGATGGTATTGTAGACACAATGGGCACAAAGCTTAGTGAGTTGAGGAGGATGGTGGAGGACAGAAGTGCCTGGTGGACAGTGGTCCATGGGGTCGCAAAGGGTCGGAATCGACTGTGCAAATGAACAACAACAACTTGGAGGGGGGGAGTCATCACTCTGTGTGGTTTACAATAAACTAAACAGAAAGACAAAAAACACAGAAGACCTCCAACCAATCGGGTAATATAATATTAATAAAAATCAGATTGCAAAATTTGGGTTCTGGAGGGAAACAAAGATCTAAAATATCAGTAACTGTGAGTGAAGATGTCCTTGAGTGTCTCTACATAATTTTTTTTAGACTTTTTTAAAATACCAGGGAGGAAGCCTGATGCAACTCCATATAACAACAACAACAACAACAACAACAACAACAACAACAACAACAACAACTAATAATAATAATAATAATAATAATAATAATAATAATAATAATAATAATAATAATAATAATAATAATAATAATAATAATAATAATAATAATAATAATAATAATAATAATGATGTCGATGATAAATTCCACTTATAATCCACCCATCTGGGGATTCATCCCCACTCTGGGTAGCTACCAACAATATATTAAAAACAAACCATTCCATATGGCTGTGGTGGTGAACCTTGGCACTCCAGGTGTTCTTGAATTTCGATTACCAGAAGCCCCAGTCAGCACCTGCTGATCAGGGCTTCTGGGAATGGAAGTTGAAGAACAGCTGAAGTGTCAAGGCTTGCCATCACTGCCAAAGGGGCTACTGAGAAGGCTCTCTTCCTAGTTATAATCTTCTTTGCCATTCTCTTTGCTGGCACAGCGTTAGACCACGTACCTGCCAAGCTGCTATAAGCTAAAGTAAAATGGTATATATTCCCCAATTCTCAGAAAATGGGCACTATGGAACCATCAGACTCCTCTGCATTAAAGATTGACCAAGCCAGTAACTTGTTTTCTATGAAATTCACACATATGAACTTCCTTGAACTTTGTCCACTTCAGCTGGCTCAATACTGTGACCAGTCAGAGAAAATTCTGCTCTTTGAGCGAGTTAGTCTCTAAGTGAGGTGCTGTCATGTGAGATTTTACTGCATGGGAATTAGGTTCTAGGTTATCTACAAAAAGAATGATGGGTTCCTAAGACTTGATGTGCCCCTTGTGAGATAGAAAAATAAAAACAAATGTTCTCTTCCATGGCAGGGCAGGACTTCCCACCCTGGACTAAACAGACCTTGCTGGATTCCTAACCTAGTGTTTGGGCCAATCCTTCTTGTCCAAAACGCCACTGTTAGATGGTTTCTCAGCTCTGGTATGAGTTTATTCCCATTCTTAAAAGGCTGAAATGCCCCTCCTAAAACTTTGTTACTGCCAGAAAGTGCTTTAAATTAAATATAATGGCTTACCTATCTGCCTTCGGTTGGACTCTCCACTAGAATGCAGCAGCTAAAAACTTTTCTAAAATTAAGGATAGAGCACCCTTGATTCAGCCTATAAGAATGGCCTACATTCTGGCACTTGCATACAGAATGGGACTAAATTGTGCTCAGTGGAATTATTTATTACTGTTATTAGTTACTTTTATCAGAGTAACCTTTTCCCTTTATCATTGTAATTTGTCCAGTAACAAATGTAAGAAATATAGTCATGATTTTTTTTTAAAAAAAGCAAAGTTAGCAAAGGCATTTCTATTATCTTATAACGATAAGGTATTATTTATGGTAAGTATTTCCTTTTATGTGACAATTAATTACTGGGAGGGATGAAAAAACTATTATTGTGCTTATGGGCAATAGTATACTGTGACATGTTCCACTGAACCAATATTCCAAATAGCTTTTTATTAGTCTGTGGAAGCAAAGTGTTATTTCATATCGCATAGGAAGGCTCTGTTGAATTGGTGAGTGGAACAAGTCATTTCCCCAGGAGACAAACTTCGTCCCACATCTCAGAGATGTCAGTAATGAACAACGTCTTTTACATTTTAAAAGGATCATCAAAGTAAGGAATGACACATTGAATGTCATTAGTTTTTAGTGAGAGCCCCAGCAAAGGACATTAAATAAAACATTAAAAAGAATGAAAGAAGGAGGACTACTCGTAAACTTATTAAGCTGTAAATGTATGGGAGTAATGCCATGAGGTCCTACTGCTGGGAATAAAACAAGATCAGCACAAATTCACAACATTTGGTTCAGTTAGCTTGTTTGAGAGCATTCAAATGACTACATTATGGGATTCCCAATCTATAACTCAGGGGTTCCCACACTGTTGGGCATCACGTGCCCCATTTTATTTTTAAGAAACTCTCTCACTTCTGCATCAAGGCTTTCTCAAGTGAATTCTTTCTTCTCATTTGATGTCCAAAGTACTTTAGCTTCATCTTTACAATTTGACCTTCTAAGGAGCAGTCAGGGTTGATTTCTTCTAAGATTGACCTATTTGTTCTCCTCGCTGTCTAGGGGACTCTCAAAACTCTCCTCCAGCACCACATCTCAAAGGCATCTATTCTTCTGCACTCAGCTTTCCTAATGGTCCTTAGTAAAGACAAAATATGTCTGCTACAATCCCTCCAAACTGAAGCTGTGGATGGTTCTGAACCCAAAAGAAAGACAAATAGTGCTGAGTCAAAAATTTCTCACAATAATTTTTCCCTTGAATTCATCCTGATATATTTTCCCCTACTCACTTAACAAAGCAATCACACTTAAATACCACCCCACAGCACTTTGTGCACTCTCTGAGCGGTTCACAGGTTAATTAGCATTTTGCCCCCAACATCCTGGGTACTCATTTTACCAACCTCAGAAGGATGGAAGCCTGAGTCAAGCTTGAGCCTTGGTCAGAATCAAACTTCCAACCTTTTGGTTGCAGGACTGCACCACCACGGCTTCTTAGCAATGGATGGCAGCTTGGCACAATTAATTCAAAATTTTATCCACTCTGTGTGTGTGTGTGTGACTGGCTTTGTGCTCCTCCTTCAAAAAATGGCTGACCTAAGATGAAGAGCATTGCTGAGGGAGCAAAATAGCATCCAGGCTGCCAGAACAGTCCTTTTTCTAGTTACTTGTAGTAGCAGGATAAAGCATTAAAATCCTCAGCAAGAAAAAAAAAGAACCTACACTAGAACCATGGATCGTGTTCCTCCTCACCATTTGAGAAACTGTTGGAGAATTTCTCTTCCCCTTAATAACATTTAGAGAAATTATCCTCCTAACACCCTTGCCCAGAAATAGTGTGAAGGTTTTTACTGGGCCGTTTGTACATTGATGAAATAAATCACCGAGTACTTGCCAGAGGAACGCTTGTGAAATAGGAATGAGAACTGTAGATTCATTTCCAAGAGCAAATGAAAATGAAAGAGACAGGACAAAAGGGGAAACCAGTGAACCACAAGGCACAGAAACCAATGGCATTTTTATATATAATGCATTAGCATAGTCAAACACAGCTATAGGCAATGGCTGAAAAATTAGTATTATACATAGTAAATCAACATGTCAGTATTTTACAAACACTGTCTTCCAATGTAATTTGTTTAACTGGCTTATCTGAGGCAAGTATAGCAGAGAAATAAGCCACCTTATTATCCCACAATGCCCACCTCATTGAATTGTTTTAAGAATTAAGTGCCAAAGTTATCATTCATGATGATATTAAAGAGTACATCAGGTTATCTCATGATAAATAAGTATAAGTAACTGATGGACATTAATCTTCTCCTACCGAAGGATCAGAATGGCGCACACCTTCAAATAAGGCTTTTGTGGAATATTTAATGACACACCTGCATAAGGCCTTGAGTACATCACAAACATGTACTGTTTTCATACCACTTCAATTGTTTTAATTTCCTCCAAAGAATCTTGGCCCTTGAAGTTTGGTGAAGGTATGGATGAATCTGTGTGAAGTTATTTCCCCCACTTGATTTCATAATTTTGCCCTATCCAATCTAAATAGCCTCTTGTGCATACTAGCTAATTAGTGTGTGATGATCTGAGTTGTTTGCACCTGCATGCAAATTCCTGGCAACACAAGGTGCTTGTAGATAACACAGAAATATAAACTCAGAGGGAATGAAAGAATAATAGTGAGCTTGGAGTTAGGGCACTTCTTAAAGAGGTCCCCACAAATACAAAAGTGTTAGAAACTGGAAAAATCCCTTTTTCAGGTAGCATCTCACAGCATCTATTGTAGTTTTGGGTTGTTGTTACATGCTGATGTATGGTAGCCACAATAAATCTTTCAAGGAAAGTGAGATATTTAAGGAGTGGCTTTACCAGGTCTATCTCCTCAGTGGGTTCCCATAGGATTTGAACTTAGGCCTCACTCCCATGGTTGACCTGGGATTTGAATTTAGGCCTCACTCAATCCACTACACCAGTGTGGCCAACCTTGGTGCTTCAGGTGCTCTTGAACTTCAGTTCTCAGAAGCCCTGACCAGCAGGTGTGCTGACTTGGGTTTCTGGTAATTGAAGTCCAAGAACAGCTGAAGCACCAAGTTGGCTACACTTGCACTACTCCATACTCAGTAACCTCAGCATGGAGGTTCCCATAGTTCTGATGTGGGCTAAGGGTTTCTGAAGCACTGGGTTCCTTTTGCACATAAGCAGCACATCTTAGGCAAATCCCTTCATTTTGATTGACATAACAAAATAACCTATCGAAAAAAGGGCAATTTTTCTTGCTTCATTCAACCTTGGGATGAAAAAAGGAGTGTGAATAGAATTCTCCTGGATGCAACATCATGGCTTCTCAATGCAGATTTCAGATGGCTGTTTTTTTTAAAAAAAATCTCAAAGTTATTTGTCTTCAAATGTATAAAAAAGGATCAAATCAGGGTATTTGTGCAATTCCAGAGTGATGCAAAGATGCATTGGTTAGCCACTTGGTGGAGCAAAAACCCCACAAGTTCTTTCATGTTTTGTAGGGCTTAAAGGTGTTTAAGCAAAGATACCTTGTGATTAGAACTCAGGAAATAGAATTTAAAAAGACAGAGTTACTGTTAGTCTTTAAAAGAAAGATTTACTGATACCAAAATGGAAAATTAAATAACAATCATCTATAAAGGCCAAGATCTTCCCTGGACCAACCATTAAACTGCAAGGGCCGGTTCAGACTGAGGTTGCTGCTTGCTATGTATCTCCTTGCAGCTACCATTACAGCTGTTTCACATATGTGCAGAGTGCAGTGAAGGATTTGGGGCCTTTTTCATTTTTTATCCAGTTTACTTTATTTAACAGATTAATTTAGGCTTGAGAATGTCAGTGATTGTGAATGAACATCTCTCAATGGACCTTGAATGGCTAGATATGAATTAAATGTTTTTCTTTCCCTCCATATCTGCTGTTTATCTGCTTTTTGGTAGCACAAATCTTACTGCCTGCTGGTCATGTGTGAGTTCTAGAAGTGTGTGTAACTACACCTCCATAACTGATAGTGATACATAGTCCCCACTCTACAGATCATAACCAAGATTAGACACTGAGCTGGTCGGGCACCACTAGTCCTTGTGACTTTTGTACAGACAGAGTTAGGGAGGAGAAAAACCATCACATTTTACATTTATAGTTTTGTTGGGATCTTCTATGCATTTTTTGGCTTTTCAGTGAAGCTTTGGGTCAAAAGAAGGCACTTCCCATTCATAGATGGAGAGTTCTATCAGTTAACATCGTGCTTTTGTTTACAGAAGTGATTGTCACATGCATGGAGGAGCTATTGGTATTAAATCCATTCTTGTAAAGATTTCTGGTTACTTTAAGAGAGTGACAAATGCCAACCTGCTGCTCATCTGAAGATGTGAATCAGCAAGACTGGGTTGGTCTTCTAAAAGGCATGAGATAGCTAGATCAAACCATTGTTTTACACTCTAACATTGCCTGCAATCTAGCACCATAGTATTAATGAATTGCAGGAAATTTAACCCAGATCTGTTCAGAGCACTGCCCCACAGAGGAAAGTAGATTATAAAAGATGCCCATCAGAGGATGTTTTACACAGTAGCTTCCTTGAAAATGGAGCCAGCCCTGTACACATCACAGTGAGCAAACCTAGTCACTAACCGAACTCAGCTCTGTGCATCCCTGGAGAAATGAAAACAAAAATTATGGCCATTAAATAGAGATGCAGATACAAGGCCAGATAAGTTGAGGCAAATGGGCCACAGGACTGTGCAAATGCAAACAATTGGTGTATAAGGTGGTTCCTGTCCCAACCAACTCAGAAGACAGTAGAAGAAGGTCTTACTGAGTTATATTGCTTCATAGCACTTGGAATGGTAGCATAAGGATCTAGGTTACTGGTGGCCAACCTTGGCACTGACTTGGGCTTCTGGTAATTGAAGTCAAAAAACACCTGGAGTGCAAAGGTTGGCCACTGCTGATCTAGGGAAACTCAATAGAACATGGGCAGCTTGCTTCAGTGAGCCATTTTAATGTATTTGAATTCTATCCACAGGCAAATGAAACCTAGGTACTTCAAATACTGTTTGGGGCAAGCTCATGTTGTTGAAGAAGTCGTTAAAATTGCTACTACTTACCATATTTAAAAACGGAAGCTTCCAGTAATTGCAACCTGAGTTTGGAAACTAGACTATCACAATCGTTAGAGAGTAAGGCAGTCTGAGGAACCAGGATAGGTATAACGGTCTGTCGTACAGTTCCCATCACTTCTTGTTGAACATTCACTTTGTGGAACTGCAGTCCTAAAAAAATGCAGAGAAGCCAACTTTTCCCCATTCTAACTCTACAAAGATGCACATTTTCAAAAGCACACCATGTTGGGATACAGCAAGACAAAGGCATTTTTCTTAGCTGCTAAGAGATGGGCTTTAACTGGAAATTCCCAATACTGTACTGTGTGACCAGCATTGAAAAATGGACAAAAATGGGCTGAGAAACTTGATTGCTTTCCTTGGAAAAAATTACTGAGAAGTTCCATTGTTTATTTAGCAGTGCATACTAAGCAGATACAGTGTAAACTGACACAAGCACTATCACACATCACTGGCCACGTTTTCAGAGCAGAATCTGGGGGCTGCCTTCCAAGGTAGGGCTCAGTAGAATGAGCAGAAAAGATCACAAATGCACCAGATCCAACTCACCATATTCAGAAGTGGAATAATATATATCTTCTCAGATCAAGAATTCCAACCACCCATGTAAGAGCATTGACAATCTAACATTACCTAGCTGCACCACTGGCTAATTTTTGTTAAAGCCAAGAGAAGTTTTGTAAAAATGCTCAGATTCAGGAACAGCTTCAGAGACATTAGAGCTCAAAATCCTGCTCTTTTTCAAATAACTTGTTCCATTCTTGTTATTTCCTAGTTGTAAAAGATGCATTAGGAAATCAAGCTCTTCATCTGGCACCGAAAACAACCCTACAAATGAAGCACTAGACTGTGCATGGTTCTCATAGCAGGCTTAGGCACTGCAATGCTTCATCTGCCTCTCTCAACTCATACTGTAGAATTTCTCTTTGTTGTTCTTCTCCTAATGGATGTTGGACATCTCCATGGATCAGGGCTGTTTTGTACAACAAGGATGGGAATCATAAGCTTTGGAGCACACAGGTCATCACCCATTATTTTGTGCCCCCAGTCCTCCCAGTTGCCTCCATGTCATCAGAAAAACTCCCCCCCCCAAACAAAGATGCCCACCTCTGGGGTACAAATTATCCTAAATACCCCAAATGCAGCCCATTCTACCCCTTGTTTGCTGGAACCAAAATGACACTTCTGGCCACATCTGGTTTTATTTTTTCCAGGTTTGGGATTATGGTGTGGAGGGCTTTTTTTTTTTAGGGAGGCAATGGTTGGTGGCTTGTTTATTTGCATTTTCATTTTAGAGAGGGGGGCAGCATCCATGGTGGAAACCTGGTCTCCAGTCTTTGAGGCATGTCTATCCCTGTCATAGAAAGTCCAACTGCACCTATGGCCTCGCTACTGCCAAAAGATGGCAAAAAGAAAGAACATCTAGAAGAAAGAATCACGTCAGATCCTCCCCACCCCACCCCACCCCACTACAGATTTGTTATAGGCACAGGGGGATGGTTTGTATGTATGGAGCTCTCCTACCATACATTTCCTTCTTACACATTGAGGCAGAAGAGTTCAACCTGTACACCTGCTGGTACCAATGGATTCTGAACTCGGGTGTTTTCCTGAGTAAGTTTTGAGCTTGGCCCAAAAAATGGATACATGCTTGATGCATCACTCATCTGCTTTTGTCTTGTTTTTCTTTCTTTCTGAAGCAATACATTCACTGCAATGGATGTTATAGTGGAAATAAAACAAGCATGAAAGTATAGCACATGAGCCAGATTCTCAGTGCTCTCTCATAGTAGCAACATGTGTGTATCTACGTGTATGTTTGTACACAATCACAGAGGAAGAGAGAGAGACAGCACTTAGCAAAACTATAGGTTGCATTGTACAGTATTATCATACAGTTTTATTCTTTAAAATGCCTTTTGTTGACTGCGGAGCACACAAAGTCCATGCTAAATGCAAGCTCTGACCTTTTGTCATGAAAATATTTTTCAGGTGCTTTTTGCTTTCATTCTCTGCACACTCAGCAGACAGGTTTTTTTTTTTTTTTTGCTCAAATTGAATAATTCATACTGAATATGTGCAGCTCGTTTATGGCTTTGGTGGCAACTGATGTGAGTTATGACTTCTTGGGATTCTCCTATCCCATTCCCTGATGGTGGGGAATGGACCCAACTCCAAAAGAGGAAAAGCCAAGGAAGAAGCAGAGAGGTTTCTGCAGCTGTGCAGACCTGCTGTCATTCCACTGACATCCCTACTGTTGGGAATACCATCCTCAATGGAACAGCAAACAGACCTGGGCTGGACAGTTTCCATGCTGCTGCTCATGGACCATTTCATACACGATCCTCAGCAAGTTGAGATCTTTACCCAAATAATAACTGATCCCTTCATTCATTTTTAAGAGAGACACATTCCTATGGCACATTGATGCAGAAAATAGTGAAAGGTGAACATATCAAGCAAATTTTACAATCTAAGCTGTTGATCTGTCCAGCTTATTTATGTCAACTTTGACTGGCAGCAGCAATTCAGCAATGGAGGCAGAGTTCTTCCCTTTAATCCCCATTCTGACCGCTTAAGACTCTAACTGGGTTCCTAGGGGCTGCACCTCTGCATATAAAGCACTTGCTTGATGTCCACTCTATGGCTTTCTCCTAGAGTTCAGTAAGAGACAGCACTTGGGTCTTCATATATTTTGACCTAATATAATTTCACTAGCATTAAGTAAGGTCTGGTGGGCTGAATAGAACACCAAGATTTCATCACATGGTGTCAACAGTATATATTAAGTATGTATTCTGAAGCCTCTTGCAGTAGAACTTTTCAGAAATCTCCCCCAACCTGTTCTTAGAACGTCTGTTAATATAGACATGTCCTTATACAACAAGGCTGCAAAAAGGATGCTTGTAATTGTCCATGGCAACATCATAGTGGCATCCCACTCATTCCTGCCTCCAACATCCACAAGTGGCCATTATATTATCTACTTAGAGGGGGGCTTCTGAAAAGTCACTTCTAAAGTGGTGTTCAAACCACACATTGTACATTGTTGGTATGATGGCAAACCTGGCTGTCAATTAATTATTATTTTTTGTTTTAGAAAATCCAGACTGGGGAAAAAAACTCCAGCTGCATTAAGAATGACAGAACAGAAGAAGGAATAAAACAACGCTGGATCTTGGGTGCTGCTTTGAGTGCCTTGAGTTACCAGCTCAGGCCTTTGTGAGGTTTAATGCCAACATTTGCCTCCATCAGTTCTGCAGAAAGAGAAGGTGCTGCAAGGACGATTTGATGAAAGAAGTAACTGCCTTGCAGGAAATCAAGATATTTTTTCCTGTTCTTCTGTTCCTCCTGCAATTGGATGAAAGGAGGGAAATGGTTCAGATTTGTTCCTGTATGAAGTGTTAGCTATTTATCAGTAGAGTAAAAGAAATGAGCTTTTGGAGTGATACAACTGCACAATCGCCGATGAAATGAAAATTGAATAAAGTGGTTTTCCTGGCATTGTTGGGTAGCTTTTATTTTTCTTAAAACTAGACTTTTCCTCACCCTTGAAAATATAGAAATGGTACATTAAGTGATAATAGTACAGTGACGAAAAGGCACTACATTCAGTTTTCTCTCCACACTGGCTGTAATGGCTGCAATAGGGCTTGTGCCCATACTCACGGGCACAGGTGCATCTCTCAACATCTTCAGAAAGGTCTTGGAAAGACCCTAAAGAGATGCTGCCACTCAATAGGAGCTGTAAGGAGCTACCTAGCTTACTGATATGGCTTTGTTTTCCCCAGTCCCAACTTATATCTCTCTGGCTTGGCCACCTTTGTGCCTTGTTTAATGCAACTCCATTTAGAGGTTGCATAGCTGACATGACTCCTGATCCTGCTCAGCTTTAGTCGCCTCCTGAGCCTGGGTTGACAAGGTCTAGTTGTTCCCTTATGTGTTAGGCATTTGCAGCCCCAGGTTTCTATTAACACGAAGGAGACCTGCCTGGCATTAAGACGTGTGACCTCATCTCCCTTAAACGTTAGAGGAAGGGCACCTGATACTTAGTGAGGAATGGCCAAGCCTATTTTACCTCTCATTCTCCAAGCAGCACAAGGAATGAAGATCGGAACCCTCTAGTTACGCAGCCCACCTGGTTTCTGTTCCTTGAGTGGCTTTTCTGTGTTTTGACAAAGATTGGGCTCCCCTGGAGAAAAAAAGGGAAAAACAGCTAAAAGCACACATTTCAGATCATTGGGTTATTTGGGGCTATTGTGGCTCAGTGGTTAAGAAGCTTGCCTTGTTAGCTGGAAGGCCGGCAAGTTGGCAGTTCAAGACCTGGGTAATGCATGATGGTTTGAGCACCCATCTCCATCCCAACTCCTGCCAACCTAGCAGTTCAAAAGCAAGAAACTGCAAGTAGGTAAATAGGGACCACTTTAGTGGGACAAGATCTTGGGGACACGAAATGAGCCTCATTGGGGCATCCCCTGAGCAGAGTTCCTCCAGCAAAAATCCTTTCAACCCAGAATAGTTTCTGACATGAAATTCTTATTACTGAGTTATTGTGCAGTATTTGGGGGAAAGAACTCATTGATCAGCAAACTTCTGCTTTTAAATTATATATATATTATATATACCACTTCTCTCAGACATGTTGCATCCCCTGCAATTTGGCTCTGTCAAGTTCAGCTGAATGGGTGACTATTTACTCAGAAAATTTGGCATCATCCAATTATAGTTAAGCATGTTTAGTTTCCCACTGATGACACATTCTTAACTTTCTCTACACTGCTGCAGGATCAACAGAATTTAAAAGCATTCAAGACTGCCTAGATCAGCCTTCCTCAACCTGATGCCTTTCAGATGTGCTGGTCTATACATTTCATCAGCCAGAGTAACCATGGTAAATGACAATGATAGCTACAGTTGGTGGGAGGTGTTGTACATGATCTCTGGAAAGTAAGTTAGATCTAGTGCCTTCCAGATATATTGTTTTACAAACTTCGTAACCCCAAGAGGCAAAGGCATAGTCCCAAGAGACCTAATACCTTCCAGATTGTTGCCATGGAAGCTAGATCTCGTGCCTTCCAGATGTGTTAGTCTATGAACTCCATACACTCAAGAGACATTGGCTAAGAATGATGTAATATGAAGTCCAAAATACTTAGAGGTGACTGGCTGGGTTACCTCACACTCAGTTCTCCACACCCACCCAATTACAGTTTCCAATCTCAAACTAAGACTCATAGTATTATCTCATAGTATCAACATGAATCTAGATTGCCCATGTTCATTCACAAACAACTCCTTCCCCAGAGATTATATATCCCTTCCAGAATGCATTTTGCAATCCGCTACATTAGTTATCAAGAAGCTTTTGGCTATTCCCTTCACACATTCCATATGAGCCACCATAATATTTTGTATTAATTAAATGTCATTTCTCATATTGGGAATGTGAGCTATTTAAAAATAAAAGACCTCTAGCAATGGAAGCTGTTTTTGATTGTGAGTACAAATGTCTCTTGGGGTTTAGAATGATAAGATTAAGTGCCTGCAATTAGTAGTTGTGCTGTAATAACAGGAAGAGAATTACTCAGTGATGAAAATAAATCAGCCATAGATGAATATTATTTTCCAGCAACCTTGCTATTTAACTGGCAACAAAGACTCCTATTAAGAATATGATCAAGGGTTGAGGTTGTATATAGACATTATCTGGAAATAAGCCCCACTGAATTGACTTCTTGAGTAGACGTACATGGGATTACACTGTAAGTGCATGTCTCCTTTTTTGTTTGTGTGTGTGTGTGTACTAAAAACATAAGGGCTGCAGTGGTTTAGTGGTTAAGATGCTGAACTTGATGGTCCGAAGGTTGGCAGGTCAGTAGTCTGAGACCTGAGTGCTGCATGACGGAGTGAGCTCCCGTCTCTGTCCCAGGTCCTGCCAACCTAGCAGTTCGAAAGCAAGAAATTGTAAATAGATAAATAGGTACCGCTTTGGCAGGAAAGGTAACAGCAGTCTGCGTGCTCTGGCATCTAAGCAGGCCTGCCACATAACCACAGCAATGTCCATAGACACATATTCTTTGGCTATAAACAGAGATGAGCACTTAACCCTAGAGTCGGATACGACTGGCTTTCGAGCAAGGGTGACCTAGTGAGAAATTGTGATCAACATGTCAAAATCACAAGGAAATCATCATCATCATCATCATCATCATCATCATCATCATCATCATCATCATCATCATCATCATCACTACCATCATCACCACCACCACCATTATCATCCAGATGGTCCTTGTGCCCTAGCCACTGTGGTAGTTGCTGATGGATGGGGATAGGATAAATACGGTAACACAGCTACTCCCCACAAAATATGAAAAATATGCATCATTACCATTTAGTGGGACATTCAGTTGCGTAGCATGCTGCACAGCCACAGATCCTTTTGTAATTATAGAACACTTTGTTGAGGTCTCAGAGCTTGGAATGCTGATGTGAGGCTTGAAATAGTCCACTTGAAGATTAATAGCCGTGCCGGATAACTCTTTGGTTGATAGTGTTTCATCATTTCTTTCCTGATACTTCTCACTTAGTGTCTTCGTTTCTTCCTCCGCTTGTTGTGGGTCTGTGGGTTGTCTGTCTGTGTCTTCTGTTGGCTCCTTTGACCATATGGCAGTTTGTCGAGCAAGCTCTTCTGCAGGACAAAACACACACACATAACAATTTTTAGTTACACAAGGACATTTTCCAGGCGCTATATTTGGCCAGGAAGCCCAACCAGTTGTTCTAAGGCCAGGGTGGAACTCCCTATAAGCCGTAGTGGGCCACTGGCTCAGCCGGCAGATCCAGAAAAGCAATGTACTGGGTCACCCCGTTTGCTGCTTGAAGCAAATGCAAGCCGCCATGTTTCCATGGGTGATGACAACTTTGACTGCCCATTCTTGCCTTCTCTGCTGTCATTCTCAGTGGTTCACTCTAAGAGTTCTTTCTACAGAAAAACCAGTTCGAAGGGCAAGTAGCCAGTTCACTGCTGTGGCATTGAGCACCATACAAAAATGTTCTTTGAGGTGGGAAAAGAGTCCATGAAGACTGCCTCTTTACTTTTCACATTTCTGCTGGAACAACAGCAGTCTCAGATTTCAAAATGACTTTCAACAGCAGTCGCAGCTGGAATGACAATTATATGCTCCACATCCCCAATGCCTCACTCTGGGTACAACTGCACTATTGAAATAAATCAGGAGCTGGTTTGGGGTTATTGCTTTTTTAATTTAGTGTCACATGGACTTTTTGTGAGTGTGTGTATCCTAATGGGACAGCTTATAATCCGTTTGTCAGATGTGGCAGTAGATCAGTGCGGCAGAATACCTGGGATTTCAAATCACCATGTGTGAGGGCAAAATATTTTTAATGTTTTGTGTATACCTTGTAACTACACGGAGCTGTTAAGGCTGGGTTCTCTATCTTTGGAGCTTAATTACCAAGAAATCTATGATTTTTGGTGAACTCATTCATTCAGTTGAATGAAACTGCTGAGACCTCTTCAGATGTTTGCATTCAATCCATGAAAGTCAAGGATGTTGCTGGGGTCAGACAGATGTTCAATGTGGGTTTCTATCTGTACTTATGTCACCATCATCCATTTACATGCAAATACTTGGATAGAACTGGTGTGGATAGAGTACCAGACTAGGGCTCAGGAGACCTGTGTCATGTCTGTTCAGCCATGGGAACTCACTGGGAGAGCATGGAGGATGGGGCTGTTAAAGGTGTTCCTTAAATATCTCAATTACTGTACCTTGAAACCCCTATTAAGGTTGTTATAAGTTGGTTCCATGGGACTGCTGTGGCTCAAGTGGTTAAGACACTGAACTCGCTGACTGGAAGGTAAGAGTTCAATTCCCGGGTACTGCACGATGGAATGAGCTCTTGTCTCTGTCCCAGCTCCTGCCAACCTAGCAGTTCGAAAGCAAGAAATTGCAAGTATTTAAATAGGGGACACTTTGATGGGCAGGTAAACAGCATTCAGTGCACTCCAGTGTTGACGTATGCCTGCCACATGTCCGTGGAAACGTCTGCAGATGCAGACAGTGCTGGCTCTTGGCTATAAACAGAGATGACTACTGAATCCTAGAGTCAGATACAGCTGGCTTTCGAGCAAGGGCAACATTTACCTTTACCTAAGTTGGTTCCAACTTGACAGCACAAAACACATACACAATGATGTACCTGGAGCAGAGCTTGAAAAGGGTGCATTTTTCAGAGCACAGCTGCCCAAATGGTCTGGCTAGAGGACAGAGGGAGTAGTAGTCCAAAATATAAATAATTTTCCAAAAGTTTGAACGGTTAAGAAAAAGGCTTGCACGATATTAACCTCTGCCATCTAGTGGGAAGAACATGCAATAGCAACCAGCAGGTTGGTTTGCAATTTTACTCCATTTTTAAAAATTGTTTCAGTATGGATGTGCAAAAGAGTGATTGCTGAATCACAGGCAAGTGTCTTCTCTTCAGATACACAGCTTATAGCATATGCAAAGTGTTCAGACATAGGAGTTGTTCCATGAAATTGTCTATACTCCTGTAGCAGATTTTCTCCAGAGAAGAATGCATATTATAGCTCACCTGCCATTAGAAGTGAGAATCCTTCTAATGCTGGTCACATCGGATTTTCAATGCAAGAGCTTTTCACACCTCTGACAGTTTGCATATTACAAATATCACACATTTCGTATTTTGAGAAAGTTTTTTGAGACTTTAACATGAGCTTTGCTTACAAGCATGACTGCTCAATCATGTAAAAACGTATGAACTACAGATTTCAGCTTTTAAAATGACAGGCTATCTGCCAGAAAGATTGGCCCTCGGTGAAGCTTGGAACAGATCCACTGGAATCAACTGGACTTAAGTCAGTCTTGCTGAGGTTAAATGCAACTAATTTCAATGAATTGAAGTATCCTCCTATCAGGATCAGCACATTAATTCAGATTTTCTATCAAGAACTATTCCAGAGGGAAAACATACCTTTTTCTGCTAGGTCTTTCCACCGCTCCTTGTTTTCTTGGATGATTTGAAATAAGTTGTCTTCAAAGCTTTTTAAGTTCACACTTGCTAAACTGTTCTCTGATGAAGGTCCACCAATGCAGATAATATTTTTGGAATTTACCTTTTTGTTCATTTCAGTACTGCTTCCTCCAATGTTATTTTCACTAGAAAGAAGGAGAACAACTGGATGTACCCCAGAACATAAGCAATACAGTCATACACACATTCATCAAGGAATAAATCCCATTTGATTGATTGAGGGTTACCTCTGACTAGAAACACATCTGACTGTACTGTAACTAGGGATTGATAAAACAGTCAGTATTGTTTTTGCTGTGTTTTGCCAAACTGTACCTGCCTCTTTACCTTATCTTTCACCTGTATCAAAGTGTGACAATTGCTTTTTAATTCCTAGATGGAAATTCATATACTGTACTGTATTTTTAATATATGTTTCCCAGTGACTAACATGCACTCATATTTTTAACTTGTAGCCATTTCTAGTAATGTTTATGTTTTTTTAAGCATGCTTTTCTGCAGATTTTCTGTCCCTGAAATACATTGCAGGCTTTATAGAGACATAGCCAGGGTTCCGCCCCCCCCCCCAAAAAAGACCCCTTCCTGAGCTAACAGCTCCCCCCCAACACACCCTTGGATGTCAATGTTATATATGTGAGTGTGTCCCTCCTATAATTTTTTTGCCCCTCCTGACCCCCCCCCCCAAAAAATGTTTATACAGTTGTACCTCACTTAAAGAGCATAATGTGTTTCACAGGATTGTTCTTTAAGCGCGTTTGCTCTTTAAGCGAAACACCATTGTAAATGACCAATTGTGACTTGGGGGGGGGGTTTGCGAAGCCCGATTTAGTTGTTAAGCGAGTTTTCGGTTGGTTTTCGAAGTGAACATTCACAGAAAATTCTGCTCTTTAAGCGAGTTACTCTTTAAACAAGGTGCTCTTTATGCGAGGTTTGACTGTACTACTAAGAGAACATCTGCTATATTATGCAGCAAATCTCAAGGAGTGCAGAACTGACATTTCAGCCAAGAATGTTGACTTCAACCAAATTTCTTTTCAACCCTAGCTGTAACTAAGATAGGAGAATGGTGAAAGCAGCCAGAGTTTTGTAGCACTCTGTGCAGCTTTCACAGAACATGCCTGCACATACACAGAATGTGCCACGCATGTGCAGAATGCTGCCATAAATGACATGTGGTTGTCGTAAACACATTTATGACAGCCACAGGTCATCTACAGCAGCATTCTGTGCATGCATTGGCATGTTCTTGCACACACACACACACACACATACACATTTTACTTCCACTTCCGGGAGCAGCGAGGGCAGCACAGGCCAGTTTAATTGGCACCACAGCCTGTAGTTTGGGCACCCCTGCTATAACACATAACCAATATGCACAGTACTTTTTTTTTTGATACAGCAAGATTAATATAAATATTGAAAGCTATCTTCTTTCAAGTTTACTTTAGAAAAAAGCAGCTTTTAAGTTAGAATCATGTTTTCCCTCTCCCTTCCAGTATTTCCTACAATATATACAGTTGTAACTCACTTAAAGAGCATAATACGTTTCACAGGATTGCTCTTTAAACGAGTTTGCTCTTTAAGCGAAACACAATTGAAAACGACCAATGGGGGGGAGAGATTGTGAGCCCAGATTTATATGTTAAGCGAGTTTTTGGTTGGTTTTATTTCTTAAGCGAAGCGAACATTCAGAGAAAATTCTGCTTTTTAAGCGAGTTACTCTTTAAGCGAGGAGCTCTTTATGTGAGGTTTGACTGTATATAGCAGCTTCAGTTTCTCTCAATCTAATAGTTCTGTTCTATTTTCATGTATTTATATATAACTTTTCTTAATAAATGCCCTATGGCATAATCTTTTCTGGGCACTTTAAAATACAAATACGTAAAGCAATTTGAATATGAACTAAAACATAAGAACATGAAATCAGAAACAGCTTCTTCCCCCCATCCCCTCTCATTTTCCTCCTTTGCCTTCTATAGAAACAGTTGCACTCTGTCCTGTTCAGGGTATTATCCTCATACTTTCTTCTTCTTGTTCTGCCATATCTGATTCTGAATGTTGGCGATCTTCATGGCGATCAGCCATGAAGACTATCTTGAGAATATAATGCCTTGGCCTTTCATCTGCCTTCCGCATCACATCATGGCATCTGTACCACTGATCCAGTTCCGCAAGTAATTTTCTGGTCCTGAGACCTTTTGTCACACAAAGTCCTTATCGGCTCCAGGCCAGTATTGATGAAGCTGCTGCCCTCTATCAAGATGGATTCAAGTGGGATTTAATCCACTTGGGGACCATCACCCTTCCCTGTGGACTTTGGTACCCAAGCCATTAGTCGTCAGGGTTGTCAGGTTAGTTAACTGCCACCTGACACTGGGCATTTAGTCACTGGCAGTATGATCTACATTACTAGCATAGCAAGATAATCTGGCCAGATTGATATGCTCGTACCACACATTTGCAAATATTGCCAGCAGATGGCAATGTTATATTACAGTCATTTCTACATCAAAATGTAGGGGAGGGAGGGGAGGGGGGAATCTCAAACCTTGTTGATGTCAGAAAGGTAGAACTTTCAGATTTTAAAGCTTCTTCTATAAGAGGTAAAACTATTTTCTCCATGGAGTCAGTAAGAAGAGTAAATGTTGGCTTAACTATGAAATCAATGAAACCTGTAGAGCAATGGAGAGAAAATAAGAACATTTAGAGGTTTTTACCCCTTTTTGTCTAGTCTGGAAGAAATGGTTAATCTAAGGGAGCTGTGGTTATTCTGATTCACCCTTCCCAGCAGCTTTTGATTGTTACATGGATTAAAAACAAGGCAAGTACCACTCATTGAATGTCCCATGTGCCTCAGCAGCTAACCATTTTGCTCTAGATGTATATTCAAGTAAACACATACAGTATTTTGGCACACAAAGCCCTCGTCAGCCCTAGAAACAGAAGGCAAAGGATAGAACATTTTGGAGTTCAGTTGATTGTGCTAAAAGCGACGACAAATCAATATTGGGTGCACAGTAAACAAAACAGGCAACATACATATCCACCATGAAACTGCCTTTTGCTGTTGCTTTTGAGTGGAGACCATATGGATCATTACAGACATGTATTAAGACAGAAGTGGCATGTTTATAATGGTGAGTTTAATGTATCACAGATGCAGGTCCAGAGGAAGAGGAAAGATGCCCCACTCCCTTAGGAGTACAGTCCATGAGCTGCCAGCAAATCTGGAAAAATGGCCCTCAGCCCCACCACAGTCATTCTTTAGTCTAGAACCAGGGTTCCCAACCTTTTCAAGTCAGGGAGCTGGGTCATGCTCTCTCAGTCAGCTTTGAGGGCTGGATGGCCATTTTGCCCTGCCTGCTTCCGGGGGGGGGGGGTTTGGCCATTTTGTCCCAACAGCTTCAAAGGGATAGCCATTTTGTTTTTTGAATATATTTATTGACTTTTCTAACAGAATATGTTCTTGCCTGCATCAACGCAGGTGCAAAATGCTACCAGCAGAAGGGATCTGTGGATCAGGGCCTTCCTGTGATTGAGATTATATTCTAAATTACTGTTTTAGCATTCCACTCTCATCTTCTTTCACAATGTGTTACCCATGTTCTGTCAAATCAGCAAACAGAACAAGAAATATCCCTGGGAGATCAAATTCAACCCACAGCTCTGAGATGTCATTCACGAACAATGTTTCTCCCCCCCCCCTTTCGCTTTATCAAAAATGCCTGTCAAAGCGAGACATTATTCAGAGAACAAAGGCTTATCCCCTGCTGAGAACTGAACAGGAAAAAATTCAATACTACATGGAACAGCAAGAAAGTTTTATGTTCTCCTAACCTGTTAAAAGAATATCCAAGGCATAAAAGGAAGCAGCAGCCCATGGGCCATCTTGCAAATGGGTATCTTCTGAATGAGAATTTTAACACCCAGTCTCTATGCTGGGATTTCTAACTCTGGGCATCTGTGCCATGCAGATCATGTAACAGCTGAAAATACTGGTTGACGCCCTCTACAGCAGTGTTTCCCAACCTTTGGTTTTTGGACTTAACTTCCCAGAAGCCTAAGTCTGTACATTGGCTGGTCAGTGCTTTTGGGAATTGACTTAGGCTTCTGGGAATTGATGTTGTTCTGGCTACTTTGATAAGTCTTCTTTAACTGACAATCATGCAAATAAGGAACCAGTCCCTAAGCAGTTCAAAGCGGAAGCAAGTTGCCTATCAGACTGAGAGGGGACGGACGAACTGGCCATTCCTGTTTTGTAGCAATCACAGCAATGCATCTTTACATTATGAGATAGTTATATGAAGCATAGATTTTTTTAAAAAAAGATATGTATTACCTATTTGGGACTGAGCCACCATGGTTGATTTGCGGTCACAAAGAGGAGAAAAAGGTAGCCCAAGTTCTGCCTCTTTGTCTCCCTGTAAGGGGGGAAAGAGGCACACAATTAAAAACAGTCTATGCTACAGTCTCAGTGGAAGGAAGAGTCAACCCAACCTAACCCCACAAGTCCCTTCTTCGCTGTTCATAAAGGAACTCTTCATGTTTCCTCTGTCACAGATGGGAAGAGGAAGGTGGTGACTGCGTGAGCTTCTGTGGCCTGGACAATTACATACACTTATATTTTATTTTTTGTTAAACTATACCCATATGGTGGGATGCGAACCCAGAGATTTATACATGAAATCACATAATCAGTATTGTCATTGCTTCTAGAGTACTGTGCAATAATAATTGCCCACTGGTTTGGCAAAAATTCTGTGAGTAGTTTGGGGGTGGACATCCTAACTCCAAATTTCACCAAACTGGAAGAGGGTTTGGAGGAGTGTCAGCAGAATATTATCTCCAGTTTGGGTGTGTCTAGGTGGCTTATTTAAAATATTTCCACCCTGCCTTTCTGCTGAAAAGGATCCAAGCAGCTCACAAAATTTAAAAGAAACATTGTCTAAACACTGAAAAAACAAGATAGCTTGCTGGCATTGAAGAGGACAACGTAAGAGATCTGCTCTTCTCTAAGCCTGCTTATAATAAAATATTAAATGTGAAAGCTGGCAAGTAAATAAGTATGAATTGTGAAGAAACACCAAAATAGGTGGGTGGGTGGGGACTAAGAAAATGACCTGAGAAAGCAGACAAAATGCCTCTTCAGTAGCAACTGAACAAAGTGAATCAGTGAAGTCCTTAGAGCACACAAATAGTTGTATGGTGACAAGTAAGATGAAAGGGAAGGGGCAAGGGAAAGAAAAACCTAAATTAGCTAGCAAGCTCAGTAAAGAGATGCAACTGTTTTTAAAACAGTTAATACAGTACTTGCAAATAGATATGAATGCAGGATTAGTGCCAGTGAAAGAAGCCCTGACAGAAATGAAGGTTAACATTAAAGAAATAGAGAAGATTGCTAATGATAATTGCTAATAGACTGAAACTGATGCTATGGGCAGGAAGAAGGGGGAATTAAGAGTATTACGAGATAAAGTGGAAAATCAAGAAAACTGTAATTACCATAAAATCCTATATTTGAAGAATGTAAAAGAGAAGGGAAGTAAGGAGGAGTTGCCAGATTATAGTCCTGAAATGGATTCAAGACCTTTGCCCTGATTTAAGTATTACATCAGAAGACTTCGAAAGAGTTCACAGAGCAAGAGTGCTCCTAAGTAAGGAGAGTATCAAAGAAATATTGTACAGTTCACCCACTGCACAGTGATACTAACAGCAAAACGTGCATTAAACAAAGAAAAAAAGATGTTAATATGAAGAAGATTAAATCGGACTCTTCCAAGATTTGGTTATTGCAACAATTCAGAGGTACAGTCAGTTGAAGCCATTTACTATATCACTCCAGAACCACAAATAAAATACATCTGGGGATTTTTCTTCAAACTGATTGATAGAGATGAAAATTCAGATGTCTATGAAAAATCAAAAGCTCAACAAGATCAGAATATTTAAAGAGATAGAATACAACTATGATGCAAGACAGTAGAAAGGGGGAAACTGTTAAAATGCAAATACTGTACTGTGTTTGAATATTTCCTGAGTTTCTCAAAATACTTACTGGTGACTTATTTCTAATAATCTGATGATTTTGCCTTGACAGTCCAGGGAGAAATGTTTGAGTCCATTAAATACTGGTTACGCTCAGCCTTAGAAAATCTTTCCTTATATTATAAAAACAACCAGCTAAAACCAAACTCTGAAGAAGTGAATTTAATCTAAGAAAACTTACATTAAAATATAGCAGTTAGTATTTAAGGTGCCACATTTTGTCTTTTTTTTAAAAAAAAATACTTCTTTTTTGTTTCTTGTCTGATAATCCCACACAGACTAATATGGCTACCAGTTTAAAAGCAACATATTTAGGACATTGAGTGGGCCAGACTGGGCACACCCACAAAAAATAAGAATAAGTTTTGTCCCTGTACTACTCCTCAACATAATATGCTAGTGCCATATGGTATAAATTAGCATGTGCCAAACGAGTTGGTGTAGCTCTTAATGAATTATACAGGATTATTCGTGGCTCCTTGAAACCTTCTCTCACTGAAAAAGTCTATTATTTGTCCTTCATTGACCTTCTGGCAATATGTCAAGATGTGCCAGCAAATAATGAACAAACTAAAGTAATACAGCAACAAGCCCATCCATTTCATGGACACCAGCAGCCTAGCTGACAGCTAAAATCAAGGAAACATTTTCTGCACACCTCTAAAACTCTAAATATTAAACTAGAAGAGGTTAAGCTAAACTTAAACATTAAGGTAAACTTTACTATTGTTCCCATTGTTCACTTGATTTGATTTCACTTGATTTGATTGGCAAGACACAAATACGCAAGCAAAGAAAAATTGTTTTTAATTTAAGCAAAGTGATGTATCACTTCAGCAATTTTTCAAAAGTGAAAAGTATATAGTTCACTTCCCCAACTATTCTCAGATAATCAGGGGAAGTGTTCAATTAGCCAAAGCATGTTTTCCTGTTCAGACAGGAGGAGGACACCGAATGGCACATTACTCCTCTCTACAAATTGGTCTCAATGCTTTTCCAGGCAATCCACTAGCACAGTATGGGTATGCTCTAAGTCAGTGATTGCCAACCTTGGCACTCCTGATGTTTTTGGACTTCATTTCCCAGAAGTCCTGATCAGCAGAAGTGCTGACTTGGGCTTCTGGAATTTAAGTTCAAGAACACCTGGACTGCCAAGATTGGACATCACTGCTCTAAGTGGGAAACATGCAGGATACCATATCAAATGCACAGTGGTGCTGGCCATAGTTTTGTTTTTTGAGACCTTTATGCATGCATTTTGGGAAAAGATTGGTACCTGTCGGAAAAACTCTTCCATTAGTGCCATGGTCCATCGATAGTGCAGATCCCAGGACTTTGAAGGGTGGCTTATGTCGGCTGTATGTAGAATCAGGGACATGGCTTTGGATTTGTCAACCCTGTCCGTGCAAAAATATTATCTCATTATTTGGGGGCAACATTGTTTCATGAGCAGGCACTTCATTTTCACTATACAATGTGCAGTTCCACAGAGACACCAATGCAGAGCCCGTCCTACCACCAGCAGAGTGAAGCAGTTGCCTGCTGCTCCCAATTGATATTCGATCAGTAGCACTGAAGAAAGATTCAACTCCCAGTCCAGCCAGTTCTCTGGCTGGAATGCAGGAGGGTAAGGGTGAGTGTACTTTGGCTCAAGCCACATAATCTATTTGGCTGGCCAAGCAATTATTGGGGAGGGGGGACACCACTTACTTACCCCTCGCTTTCTTGAAGAGTATGCCGTATTGATTTGATTTGCTGGAAATGACCCGACATATCTGTAGATAAGACCATCTCAATGACAAGGTTGCGCAGCTCCCTGCAGGCAATCAAAATGACTAATCTGCAATTGCATTTATGCCACAATAAATTGCTTTGGCTATTAAGCAGTGATTAGTCTGTCTCTCAGCACAAAAAAGAACACACACACACCAACTGCTTATAGCTCTTTTAAAAAAGAAACCTCCAGCCTTCAAGAGAACTGATGGCAGACATATATTCAATAGAACAGAAGCCTACTGTTATTGCTAATTCGGTCCTGCCACTTTGTTAATTCTCATTTCAAAAGCAGAAACTCGAGGTGGGATGTTCTGTCTTATGATCCTCCACACTATGGCAGCCAACAGAACTAGGCAAAGGTATGAGTTTGCCAGCAGCCTCCTCACTGGTGAAAGGGAGAAGAAATCAATGAACTCAGAGGGTCTGCTTAGGGAAGGATCACCTTGAAGTGGTAGCCTTAAAGCAAGAATAGGTTACCTTTGTCAGCAGTTGCATATTTTCTAAGCTTGCACAAGGAAACCCACTTGATTGGTTCTTATTGCACATCTATATGACAGCAGAACTTCCCTACCATTCAAACACCACAACTGACCTCTTGACTGCTGGTGGCTGGATGCTCCCTTCTTCCATCTCTAGGCCCAAGACTGTCTAATCCCACCCTAACTAAGTCTCTTTGGATGTTCAGGTCTAGCATTTTATTATGTTTTAGAAAAGAAGTTTTATTTCACAGTGTAGTGCTTTAGGTTGTTAGGTGGAAGAGATATTTTTTTCTAAATATCATTTCCCCACGTTTGGAAAAGAGAAGGGAATATGGGACAACCAAATCTAGCTGTGTGGATGAACGTTGATGGCAGGGCCTACAGGCAGAAGATGAAAAGCTTTATAGCAGTGGTGGTGAACCTATGGCACGCATGCCAGAAGGGGCATGTAGAAGCCTTTCTCCTGGCACATGCACCATTGAGGGGAAGAACAGCCCCATGCAGCCCAGCCTGCGCCACTTCCCCACCACCCCTCTCAATCTCCCAAAGGAGAGGCTGTGGCTGTGAGAGGTAAGGTGGAGAGCACTAGTGGGGGGGGGAGGCACGATGGGGGATAGGAAGGTCCATCGGGGGGAGGGGAGGCTCATCAGGTGGTGGGGAAATCATGCAAAGCTTCTCTGGAGCCATGGAGGCCTTTCTGGCACCTGGTGCACAGCACTTATTGGGAGAATGGCGGGACCTGGCGGGACGGTGGGGGCTTGTCCAGGGAGCTGCTTGTTGAGGGGCACAAAGCTTGGTGGTGCAGGGTGGTGCACATGCATAGTTGAAGCATGCCAGTGACATCACTTGGGTGCGCATGTGTGATGCCTGATGCCCATCTCCGCCCCCCCCCCCACCTCCTTGGGCACTCGGTCTCTAAAACATTCACCATCACTGCTTTACAAGATTATTCATTTTTTGACTGCAAGTTCCAAAATCCCCAGGCAACACAGCCATGTCGGATGGGGAGTTCTGAGACTTCTGGTGCAAAACAATAGTATCTCCAGCAGAAAATGCACCAAGGCAAAGCGAAATGCTATCCTCCTCACCTCACCTCTTTCTTGAATAGGGTGTGTAGGTGCACAATCTACTTTTTTCTTAATTCATGCCATTGTTCACAAATTATCAACATCTTTTTAAAAGAAAACCCATGGCTGAAAAGGTGACTTCCCTCTGACTCAAGGTCAAATGGAAGAGCTAAAGCCATTCTTTGGCTTTCATATCTGATCTCATCACCCCGTGAGCTACGACCGGCTTCCTATGGTTTCACCAGAAGGAGTTTTGTTTTTTACATGGTAGTGTGCAGCCATGGTAACAGATGGTGGGGAAAATTCTTGCCTGGCCTAACTGGAGGTTAGCAAGTCACAAGACTTCAATTGTGAACGGCTGTGTTCACAATTTTTACAGCTATGTGCAAATGCTCTGCTTTGAGACAGGGCTTTGGGGCTCTCTACAAAACAATAAAAAGGATAGCAAAAAATTATGGAAGCTGAATGACTGACTGATCTTGGTGTTTGTAAGACAGTGGGTGAAATTTAATAAGTAGCAGCTGGAGTAGGACTGCCACGTCAGTGAGGATTTGGTGGATCAAATCTTCTCTAAATTCCAGTGATTCAGTGGATTTACTCTAGTTGTGACTTACTATTGGATTTCAACCAATATTTTTGAATGTGTTTTTTAAAGTAATTATTTTTAAACAAAGTTGTTGTTTTTTCTTTTAAATTTCACAGCTATCTAAGTCAGGCATTACAATCTACTGTGGAAAATTAAGTCATTTTGTGTGATCCATTTAGGAAGTTTTAAATATAGCTACTCCAAATAATTGAGGTGAAATTTTGGCAAAAAGGGGGGACCATAAGGAGTGAAATGCTTATTAAGGATTGAGATGCTTATTAAATAGTAAAAAAAAAACCCTTATCCCCTTTTGCCCCAGTCCATTCCCCTTGATTGCAGTTGTTTTAATGCCACTTTTACTATGCTCTCCAATAAGAGCCAGCTCATACAGCACTGAAAATGTTGTTTCCATGCAGTGATTCTGTGTCTTGCTATAAGCCCTAGCACAGATTGTTGTGAAGGGAATTCAAAGTCAATTATATGGAAGCTCCTACATCAACAGTGATGCCTACAGAAATGTATTGCTAGCATAAAAAGGGTGATGACGATCAACTTGGCAAAGTGTGTTAGATTTTTTTAAATGGTTGGATGTCAAACACTGCGAAAAATAAATGGACTCTCAGTCAGACAACCCCTTTCCCAAGCTCCGCTAATGTGGTTGATGCCACTGAAGCAGGACCAAAAAGAACATGGGATGACATCCCATTATGGTCACCTAAAAAGAAGTGGAATAGTTATAGATCCTTTTTAGGAGAAGTATGATGATATGCCACCCCCACCCCACCCCAACGTAAGGAGGCATTAATGCCAGATGTTGGAGAGATAAATATCATAGGAAGGCTATAAAATGAATGCCTTGCTTGGGACTTTTTAAGAGGGATGTAAGTGGTCATTCACCAGGACAGCTGAAATACAACATCGGAGGAGAAAGAATCCATAACTATCCTGAGTTTTATTCCTGGCTAATTTTAAAATAAACCAATACAAGAACGGATGAATGTTTTGAAATAAGTGATGTCATCAAAATGGCCGCTGCTCACGGGAAACACCCTTATATACTAAAAACCACAAACAGAACTGGCATTGGTGTGTTGTTGAGAGAAACAGATCAAATGTTGACCCATATTTGCAGCGTGTATAGCTTGGAGGAAAATTTTTTATCCATGTCTGTTCAGGGACTGCAGTGGCTCAAGTGGCTAAGATGCTGACTGAAAGGCAGCTGGTCAGCAGTTCGATTCCCATATACTGCAGGACAGAGTGAGCTCCTGTCTTTGTCCCAGCTCCTGCCAGCCTAGCAGTTGGAAAGCAAGAAATTGCAAGTAGATAAATAGGGACCACTTTGGTGGGAAAGTAAACAGCATTCTGTGTGCTCCGGTGTCTAGTCATGTCTGCCACATGACCACAGAAATGTCTTCAGAAGCAGACAGTGCTGGATCTTCAGCTTTGAAACAGAGATGAGCACTGAACCCTAGAGTTGGATAGGACTGGCTTTTGAGCAAGGGTGACCTTTACTTTAACCTTTATTCAGAAGGAAATCTCCTTGAGTTTAACAGGATTGGCTTTCAAGTAGGTGGGTAAGGGATCCTAGCCAGGGCCATAGCCAGGGGGGTGGGGGTGGGGCAAAAACCCTCCTGAGCTAACAGCTCCCCCACCCCACCCCGGGATGCCAATGTTATATATGTGAGCATGACATTGTTGCCCCTCCTGTAAATTTTTCGCCCCTCCTGAACCCCCCCCCCAATCTAGAATCCTGGCTACAGCCCTGATCCCAGCCCAAGTGATGTGTGAATGAATCCTTATGCAGAGACTAAAACAGTGGCTGGGCAGCGATTTGTTCCTATGCTAAGCTATGCAAAGCATTGAGAGCAAGGGGAAACCTTTTGCTTTGTCATCCACATTCTGAGATTTGGTGGTGGGATGAAATGGAACCTCCACCCCTGTTGCTCCTGCCACCACCACATCCTGTATTTCCCTTGTTTCCTTCCTTCATTGTCTGGCTGCCTTTGTCTTTTAAATTGGAGTGTAGCTATCTGTGTTGCCAGATCTATGCCATACTCCTACGTGATGAAATGGCATCTCAAGAGGGCACTGTCAAGATGCTCAGCAGAGCAGGTATGGCAGGACATGAATATGGGGGAAGCCCTGGGAGCCATCTGGGTATTGCACTGAACTTGTAACAGGATGACCCCCACTGTGAAAGATTATCTAACATACTTTGCATTGCTTTTCTCAACAGCTGGTCTCGTTCTGTGGTGACAAAGAACATTGTGGCTTCAGTTAAAACCCACAACTCCACGTTCACTTCTTATTTCTGCATCTGGTCTGATGAAATGTTTCTATGAAAGGGAAATATTGGCATGGGAAGAAATCCACACTGGATAATTTTTTCACACATTGCCATGGTAGCTAGCCAAAGGGAAGCCGTTTAATGGTCTGTGAAAACATGAACTGGGGCTCGGATTCTTATCTTTCTTAGCAGTTTTGCAAGAGTTACCTCCATTCATCTTTGGTTAGGTTCACCAAAATGTTCATTTCTTCCTCTTGCATTATTTTATAAGCAGCACTTACATGGTGGTTTTCAAGAACTGAGCGGTCATTGTATAAAATGGCAACATCCGACCTAGATGGAGAGAATGGAATATTAAACAAACATTACAGTGAAAAATACCACTTTAAATAGAGCCAACACAGGGTGTGATCAGACAGTTGGAAAGGCATGTGATTGATCACACTGGAAAAGGTCACTTTAATGGGGTGATGATCTCCCTTAAAGCATCCTTTCCATCTGCTGGGGAGCCCTCCAGTTGGCTCCCAAAAAGAGTAGCCCTGGAGCTAAACCAAAACAGTTCAGCTTGGACATGGATTGAGGGTGGGCTAATTTGAGTTATTCACAACTTTGCAAACATTGAATAGACCCCAAGGCAGCAGCGTGGCGTTGATTTCAGCTGCCCGGGGCATAAGCCATATTTGCCACCCTCTGGTAGACACTGGTGTCCGCTCCTGCTAGGGCTTCTGGGAATTGTAGTTCAAGAACATCCATAGCCCAAAAAATGCCACCCGGGGCAGGCTGCCCCCTGCCCCCACCCTACACCACTGCCCCAAGGATTCCTTTTTGCTTCCTTTCCTGCTTGCTGATTAAAAATATTAAAGTTGGGCTATAGTGGAGGAGGGGAAGGTTGTTGAGGCGGGTTATAGAAGGCCAGATTGGAGGAGTCATGCTGCATTTTGCCCCATTGTGTTGTACAGAAGTACGGTAGTCTGTTATAAGGCTAGAGGGTTGGATTTTGACCTAAAGGACCTGGGTTCCAATCTCCCCTCATTCATGTGATCACATGCTCTTTGTCTAGTCCAGCCTACTTCATCAAACTGTCATCAGAATAAAATAGCCAGCAGACTGAATCCTTTGGACAAATGCAAGAAGCAGATAAGCTAGTCCAAAGTTTACCTAGCAAACCCAAGTATCTGCTGGCTATTCTGGACAGAAATCTTTCCAAACTAAAATGGAGGTATTTTTCTCACTGTTGTGGAGACCTGAAACATCTCAGAAGTGGAAAGAAAGTGGCTGGAAACTCACAAATCACTTTGCCTTTTTTTGACCTTGTTTTTCCTCATTCTCTTGACTTCTAACATAGTCTAACTTTATTCTGTTAGTAGAACTTTCTGCATTCTCTCACTCACATTGATCTGCCTTCAAATCTTGCAGGGAAACAACTTTGGGAGGTCTGCTCCTCACAACTAGAATTTCTTTCTCTCACATTTTAGAGGAGCAAAACTAATATGCCACAGACTTACCTGGTCTGAATGTGGAAGTTGTTCGTTGTCCCAGTATGCTCAAAGTCATGGATTGCAGCTGCAAAGAGCATGGCTAATATTTCCAGTTCAGTGAGCCAGTGCTAATCAACAGAAACAGAACTCCATCACATGTCATGCAAGAAGAGCACCTAAGCTACACATCATGCCAATACAGGTTCAACGTGTCTCATATATTGGAGTCCAAGATGAGTAACCATGGCTTGCTAGGGAATTTTGGACAATATCACTCAGCATCTCTTACCTCTGGCTGTTAGGCTCAAAGCTGTTTGGAACTGAAACATCTGGAAGGCCACAGTTTTCCACCCATGTCTTAGTGAAGTGATGGCAAACCTTGGCATTCCATGTGTTCTTGAACTTCAGTTCCCAAAAGTCCTGATCAGTAGGAGTGCTGACTTGGACTTCTGGTAACTGAAGTTCAAGAACACCTGGAGTGCCAAGGTTCTCCATCATTGTCTTAGTGCCTCTTTGCATTCATAATTCATTGGTGACCCTATTATATTGCCAGGTATGTGGGCAAGCTGTGCAGTCTTAAAGTGCCACAATGTTCAGAATACTTGACACTTAGAAAACCCTGGAAAGGGTTGCCATAAATTGCTATAAATGACTTGTCAGCAGTTAATTTTTATTAATAATATTCCAGACATGCTTGCAAGGAATGACTGTACAGTATTCCTTTAGTATTTACAGTCCTCATTGTAATCATGACCTCAAGTTGTTCAGATTTCTGGCCCAATTATGATGAGGGTCTAATCTTACTCCTACTCCTTATTGATTGCTACCAACAGATAGCAGCTGAGGATGTTTTAAAATTGTTGGAAATCGCCCTGGGTCCCTCCGGGGAGGAGGGCAATTAACAAATATAAATAAATAAATAATAAAATGTCACGCAACCCTGTTTGTCTCTTTCAAATCCATATTCATGGGCATAGAGATGCCACTATTTTCTACAGTTAACACTGAAAAAAAATCTGTTTTCAAATGTAACATCTGAAGCTATGCACTGGTGGTACCTACAAGTAATAAAGGTGAGTCACAAAAACCTACAAAAATATAGCTGATGAATAGGTGGAACACTTGAAAACAAGACTTGGAGCTAGAGTGGAGAAACTTTCACCTCCCAGAATATATTCGACATCAGTTCCCTAGAAACCCTTGCCAGCATTGCCAGAGATAATCCAAATCATTTGAAGGAGCAATCACTCTGCAGCCTTGGCTTGGAACATGTCTAAAGCTGCTCTTTGGACCATGACAGGGAAGTGGTGGTGAACCTATGGGCAGTGGTGGTGAACCTATGGCATGTGTGCAAGAGGGGGCACTCGGAGCCCTCTCTGTGGGCACCCGTGCAATCACCCCAGCACAGAGTTTGCCCCACCCCTCTGCCCAGCAAGCACAATGGTAGCATTTCCTTCCTCCCTTGTTGCTGTGTTGTGGGTTTGAGGTTGCAATTTTGGGCACTTGGTCTCTAAAAGTTTCACCATTACTGTCTTAGGGTTTCTTCAAACAAACAAAATCTTACAATATGGGTCTTCCTCAGTATTTAGTGAAAATGCTTCAGCTCTGGTTATGTCCCATGTCCCCTCCGCAAGCATTGATGGGCTCAGCACAACCTTTTGTTTCTTACCATGACACCAGTGAGAAGCAGGATGCAATGCACAGTGTGGGTAACATCTGCTGCATGGATTAAATTATGGTAAGGGTTTCTATGTTTGCTGTAGCCAGTTTCCAAAGCTTCTCCAAATGAAATTAGACTGGGAACAGGGATCTGAAAGCGGCATATAAAAGAAATAAAAGATTGAGTGAGCAAACTATGGCTACAGGTAGTTTCTCAATCAGCAACACACAGAAAAATATTTTCCCCTTTCACCAAAGCAATGCAGTGCAATACAAATTGTATACTTCTCCTGATCATCCTCAAATGATATGGGGAGATTATCAATTTACAATATTCTGCACCAGCTATCAGCTCTTTCAGGATACCAGAATTTTTTTTAATTAACAGAACACAACATCCAAGCTAGATATACAAGGTATGGGGTTTTACCAGAAGCAGACAAGTCTACAACAATCACTAGTAATCTGGGATGATATATTTATATGGTAAAACCTCTACATATGATTTTTCCCATTCCATGAGGTTATTTGTACAGTACAGTACTGTATGATGAAAATTTTGTATGTCAAAAACACATTGCATCACCAGAAGAGGCCACTAGATGTCATTGTATTTTTTTGCATGTCGAATTTTTCCTATTAAAAATTTGTATGTCAATTTTTTAAAGCCAGGATTTCTTTTTTATGTCAAACTTTTTGTAAGTCGAACTGTTTGTATGTCAGGGTTCCACTGTATCTCTTTTTCCTCAGTCTTATGCATTCTGATGCTCAAGATGGAGAGAAAATCATTTTTAATATGATCATTTCTCCCTGATGCTCTCAATATGTTTACCATCTTCAAATAGATCTAAGACTACGTTTAAAAGGCAGTTTTGCTACTAAATTTCCTCATACAACTTTATTATGTTTTAAAATGAAATTTATCAATGTTTGTAAAAAAAATTAACCTTAGGTATTCAAGGCAGGCAATATGTACCCAGGTAACATATGCAGGCAATTCCTATTGGGTCATTCAGTAATATCCCATACATTTCTTGGAACAAAATTTCAGCCTGATCAGTCAATTTTTAATTGATACAAAGGGAGGAAACACATAATTCATTCTGGCAGATGGACAACTGAGAAGAGGACATCAGATGTGTTACTACCACCATTATCACCTCTATGCTACCAGATCTGTAGCCTTCAGCCTTTCTGAATTCAATCCTGGGTCTTGTTGTTTGTTGTTGTTGTTGTCCTGTCCTGTTGTTCTGATCCCCTGTTACCCAATGGACCATTGCCCTCCAGGCACCCCTATCCTCCACCAACCTACTCAACCAGCCCAACTCTATGCCCATTGCGTCTACAATACCATCTATCCATCTCATTTTCTGACACTCCCTTCTTCTTTTGCTCTCCACCTTTCCCTGCATCAAGGCTTTCTCAAGTGAATCCTCTCTTCTCATTTGATGTCTAAAGTACTTTAGCTTCTTCTTTACTATTTGACCTCCTAAGGAGCAGTTAGGGTTGATTTCTTCTAAGATCGACCTATTTGTTCTCCTCCAGGGTACTCTCCAACACCACATTTCAAAGGCATCTATTCTCCTTCGCTCCACTTTCCTTGTGGTCCAACTCTCACAGCCATACATTATCACTGGGAAGATCATTGCTTTGACTATGCAAATTTTTGTTTGCAAGGTGATTTTTATTTACAGTACTTATATATTTATTTATAAGTACAGGATACTGTCTTGATCATATTTATACCTCACCTTTCCTACAACAAAATCATGGCAACATATGTGGCTCTCCTCTCCGCTGCAAGTTGGTAACAACCACCTTCTAGATGGAAAAGGAGTGGATTGTCCCAACATCAGCCAACACTTTCACGGCTCATTGGGAATTAGACCTCCAATATTCTAAGGTCCAGAAAAACATTTATCTATCTGTCTGCCTGCCATTACACCATGCTTCTGTCTTCAGCCCATTTGCTTCTTCCCCAAGCAGTTCTCCTGTATTTTAGTGCAAGCAACAGCAGGAAAGAGACTTCCTGCTTGAATTATCATTAAAATGCTTTTCTACATGTAGAAGAGGCCATTTTCACTGCTAGACATGAAAGAAGAAGCTGTGATTGTCTGCAGAGCCTCTTCATAGGCTGTTTTTCTCATTCTCACCCAGCAGATGCCTATTCTGAAATTTTATGACAGGAACTAGATTGCTACCATAGCCTCACTAAGTTGTAGTAGTAATCACAGAGATTATTTAGGAATACAGTAATGTAAAAATAAAGCCTTGCTTTTCCATGTGCGTCTATTACCAGAAAGTTTCTTACCTTGAAACGGTTCAATAGATCATATCTGGTAAACAATTCATACATCATAAATTTCAGGCTGTGGCCTCCACTTGCTTCATTTAGGGCAAACACATCAAATGACCAGTTATCGACATCCTGAAAAGATAGTGGTGAGGAAAAGAAAATTATGGACTTTTATGCCCCTCATGCACAAAAGGATGCAGCCAATCCTAGGTGAATAGTAAGCTTTATAAGATTGTATGAAGATATCTCTGGACCAACTTTGTGAGCAGGACCATCCTATACATCAACCAAGCAGAGTACAACCAACTGTCCACTAACCCAAACCCTAGATAATAGCTTTGGGTAGAGGAGGTTGCCTTGGAAGACTGCACACCCTTTGAGAAACTAAACAGTCTCTAAAGCCCACCTAAGCTTGGGCAGCATCAATACCAATACTATGTGGATTCCACTTTACCAGAGGAAACATCTGAGTGTGAAGAAGGAAGGGGTGGACCCAAGTTGAGTGAGAGGCACTGGAGCTGCATATTATGGAATGATAAATAAGAGGCGCTACACAATGAGCATGAAGTGGAGCTGTTCAAACACTCTTTTCCACTTCCCTTCCCATATGGTGTTTCTTCTGTCCACCAAAATTACAAACCGTGTTGCCATGGAGGCAGGGAACTGGGAACCAACCACCCAGTTATCCCTCTGCCAAGAGGGACAGACTGGCCATTGGTACCACCAAGCTGTGCTTGCCCTTTCTGTACTCATACCTATTTCCTGGTGGAGCACTTGGAGCCAATTGTCTCAGGTGGATGGAATTAGAAAAGATCATTCAAGTGTAAGGATGGGTCACTGGAGACCAAGACCATCTCATCTGTTCCTGATTTACATGCACAGTATGAAAGCTGGACAGTGAAGATCTGACAGGGGATAAAGATTATTCAATTGAAATACGGTGCTGGAGGAGAACTCTGTGGATAACTTGGACTGCCAGAAAGATAAACAAGTGGGCCCAAGAGCAAATAAAGAATGAACTGTCTCTGAAGGCAAAAATTATAAAGCTGAGGATGCCCTACTTTGGGCACATCATGAGATGGCAACACTCTCTGGAAAAGACATAATGCTGGGAAAGGAGGAAGGCAGTAGGGAAGCCTGGAAGACCAAACATGAGACGGATTGACTCTCAAATGGAAACTTTAGCCTTCAGTTTCCAAGAGCTGAGGAGGGCTTATTGGCGGGGGGGGGGTCATTTTGGAGGTAACTCATTCATAGGGTCATCATGTGTCAAAGGTGAGTTAACAGCATTATGGCTAATACTTTTTTTATTTAACTATACTTGCCCAACCAAGGTCATAAACCACCAGAGCTCAAAATTTCTGGCTATAGGATCACACCAGTCTGTGGCTACTGAACAGGTGCATGCTCTTTGGGCTGCCTTTGAATTCTCCTTTCTTTTAGAGGCATTTTGCTTGCTTCCATTTAAAGATCTTCTGCATGTTCCAGTTCCCCAAGCCTGCTGATTCCTCCAGTCTAAACACGAATAATGCTGATTCACAGGGCTATAACTAGGGTGTAGCAGTTGGGGCTTTACCCCAGGGCATCAACATTTAGAAGATACCAACATATAGCCATTCACCTCCTGCTGAGTATTAAGGAATGAACAGCAACACCTTCCAACTCACTTTGCTTTGTTTTATTTTTTAAAGCATAGACATTCCCTTTCTTCTGAGGGAATACCACATTTGCCTCCCTTTTCAGGGCAGGTTCCTGATCATGTCACAGGGCAGAGTGGGCAGGAGATGGTGCTGCTTGCCCTGCTTCAGCCATATAAGGACCATGCACAGAGATCTAAGCCTGCTTTTCATAATATATTGTACTGAACTTTTCATTATTTCCCACAGCTTGCTCTATGATTCAAACCAGAAAGACAATCCCCAATATGGCACAGCAACCTGATGGGGCTGTACCTCCTCACAATGCACATTTGTCAATTTGTGTTTATCTGAACAGCATCCTCGTTTTGAAAATTTGCTGCATATACGCTAGAACATCAGCACAAAGGCTAGTCTCTAAGAAGATACATAGGAGGTTAATTCTCTGTTGCTAAGGAATGGGGGCGGCAGTTACATTTTGGTGCAATAATGTCGAAATGAGTTATGTCATATTATTCTACCAATATCTCAGTGAAATTGCACATCAATAAGAAAAAGCAATCAGTTAAAAAAATCTTGCACATGTTTTTAACCCTGAACTATTTGAACTATTCATGACAGGATTCAACCGAATTGGTGTGTTTTCTATGCATGACAAAAATAGTCTGAAGCTTAGCAGGACCCACAGTCATTTCTGTCTTCATGGAGACTCATCTACAAAGAAATGGATGTGGCACTCACATATACATGGAGAGCTCACACAAACACATCTTGCAGTGGTGTATCCCCATGCTTAATCCTGTGGAAAAAACCACAGCTTACTTGCAGTGATACACTGGTAAATTGTGACATTCAGACACTCATAGGACAGGCTAGTGTAAATGGAAGGGAGAGAAGAGGGATTCCCCGAGGGCTGTTCAGAGGTCTCACCTGCTTCCTAAGTAAAGAGAGCAGTGCAAAGGATATAATTGAGATATATTATTATTATTATTATTATTATTATTATTATTATTATTATTATTATTATTATTATTATTATTATTATTATTATTATTATTATTATTATTATTATTGTTATTGTTATTGTTGTTGTTGTTGTTGTTGTTGTTGTTGTTGTTGTTGTTGTTGTTGTTGTTGTTGTTGTTGTTGTTGTTGTTGTTGTTGTTGTTTATCTCCACTTACTGCTGCTGATAGCGTTTACTATGAATATTATTATGGTTTTAAGTTTTTTTTTAATGGCATCTGGTTTTGTTTCTTGTGGTTTTATTAGTTATCTCAGGGTGATTTTGTAACCAGTGCACCATTGGCCCCATGGTCATTTAAAATAGCCCTTCGTTACAGAGTAGAACCTCTTGAAATTTACACTGTACATAATTTGATTCAAATAAAGAAAGATACTTTGCACAGTAACTGGTCTCACCTTAAAAGTTTGGATCACTTCAGCTGGATAGGCCAAACCAACCATGCTAGAAGTCTTTCGGTACATTCTGTAAGAAGAGAAGGCTCAGTGAGGTGGCGCTTGAATCTCAGAAAAGACGTATTTATTCTTTACAAATGATTCTTGAAGATTTTCCTGGAAAATCACCAAACTCCAATAGTAAGTCACAGCCAGATTTAGGCCATTGAATCAATGAGGATTTGGTGAGCTAATTCCTCCATAAATGCCATTGATTCAGTGTTCTCACTCTGTTTATACTGGACTTTAGCCAATATGAAATTAGATTAAATAAAGAAAGTCTAAAAATATATGAAAGACAGGGGCCACAGGTCCTGCACAGATCCACTGATGATTGAATCAGTCATTATTCTGCTATTGAGCCTCTGAATTTATACCATTGTCCTTTCAATAGTGCCTTATTATTGCACGGCATATGACTCAACATACACCTCTTTCTGGGTGACTAAAAGTTTTAGCAAAGTGCCAATGGTAGCTGATGTCTATTGGGGTTGTTAGAGTAGAAGACACAGCAGCTATGGGTGGGCAAAGTAGGGATGGCATCCTTCGACTCTTTACTGCATCTTCCATCTTCTCCTTTTCCTCACTTCCCTCACAAAGAGAATATGAGGCTACGAGTTGAACAGGAAGAGATCACAGGCTGGGCCCTGACCTTTTGCCTCTGGCAGGCATCAAGGGAAGAGTGGGATGGTTGTGAGCAGCCTGACAAGGGACACTGCCTCATCCATCCTCATGGATCATCCACCACTTTGCTTCACACAGGTCTAAAAAATCTTAGACCTGCCCTCCACTTCCCACTGCAAAGAAGACTTGAACAAGCAAACAAGTAGACCCATAAAGGGAAACAAATATAATACTGATAGCCTAAGTAACACGATTCTTTTTTCATCCCATGCTTGTTTTTTGTTAGCTTCTACTTATTTCTCTCTATGTATATCAAACAACAGTTGGCCATAAAGGATGCCATGTTGTTGCCTTCATTGGGAACAAAAAACCTGCCTAACAAAAAGAACCACAGCCTTACACACGACTGCTCATAGATAAGCCTCAATGCATTCAGTGGGACATACTTTCAGGTAAAAGCAAATAGGAGCGTTGGAAAACCAACAGCCCTACAGATTTTGTTAAAGCTAGTTCCCATCATCCCTGGCCACTTTGACCAAAGGTGAAGAAGGATGGCAGTAGCTGTGCATCAACATCTGGTGAGCTGAAGGTATACAGGACAGCAGGCTTACTGTACAAAAGCAAACATGTCCACTTAAACCAGGGGTGCCCAAACTTTCCAGGCCATGGCCTGGTTACGTGGTTCATGGGGCACTATGGTCCGGGGGGGCTGGATCAGTCCCCCGATGCCAATTCATCTGGCCCACGAAGCCCTCGTCACTCCCGGAAGCATGGGCACATTTTACTTCCGCTTCCAGGAGCGACAAGGGCTTCATGGGCCAGATGAATTGGCATCGGGGGCGGCCCCAGCCCCTGGGCTGTAGTTTGGGCACCCCTGACTTAAACAGTAACCCTCCATTGAGATCAACAATACAGTACTTACTTCCCTGGTAAGTATGTGCAGAAATTCAGCCTTGTTGCATTTTTTTTCTTGTTCTAAGAAACATACATAACCAACAATGGAATATTTTGATACAAATGAGCATATGCCTTGAAGCTTTTATTCAGGTTGGGTCCAATTAATGGCAGCATGCAGTTCAGCTGCTCATTCCCTTCCGAACCAGATGTTAGAGGGATTAGATTTCCCCCCCAGAGTTCTTAATTTCTGGCTTCTTCTGCCACCTGGTTAGTGTTGCTTAATTTACAGCTGTACTCTTATTAAGTCTATTATTATTCCTATTGCTAAACTCTTACAACTAAACTGAAGCCAGGGAGCTCACCTTTCTACAAAAATCCCAGCTTGTACAGCATGCACAATGCTTCGAAATTTGGGTTTTTCCTCTGGTCTCCTTTTCATCATCCCCATTTTCCTTGTGAAGGTCGAAGCCAACCAATCCCGCACTTCCAGTGGGACTGCATCCGAATGGAATTCTGGCGGTTCATCCTCTGTATCCAAGAGTTTCCTGCAAGGAGACATTTTGTATATATGAATCAATTTATGGAAAGCATATCCTTCTTAATATGAATGGGAGGAAAAGTATCCATTAGTAACTCTCAGGTTACTAGAACTGTTGCTCATGAGCAACACAGCAAAGTTTCCCATCATCTGATTCTGGTACAGATGAGCAATGCCTTACCTCACACGTTCACAGCAACTTTATTATCACCTAGTCCAGAGCAGAATGAAGTAGCTATCTCAGGCACTGGACTTTGGGATCAATGAAACTACATCAAATGGTAGGTTAGTTCTTCTTTTGGTTATTGAGTTCTTACTGCCAAAGATAAGGACCCGGGGGGGGGGGGGGATGACAGGTTTTCTTTGGATACCTTGCACCTTGACTTGGGTGGATGGGGGAGTTGGTCCATGAGAAGTGTGTCAGGTTGACTATACCAGGTCAAAATTCATCTAAGGCCATATTTTCCATATGAATTGGCTGTATTTCTTCATCTGTCTGTCCGGACTCCCCACTACATTAATGGAGTAGACTGTACAGCCAGCAACTCAACACCAAGTGTTGGGTGGCAGTAAATAACATGAGGGGGCAATGGCTACAGCCCCTTTAGATGGGGCAATGGTCCCCTCAGTGGAGGGAAAACCACAGAAACCATCATATTGTGCCCAACAACAAAATGAGTGGAGGAGGAACTCTGATTCCCAACGGTCATGAAGGTGGAAGAGGCCATGCCAGATGGACTGGCTATGAAGGTGCATCTTGATAATATCCTGAAGGCTGCAGCAGGAGATGGCTCTATGATCATAGTGTGTGGGTCACTTCATGGCAAGCTGGGATCCACGTTAATGTAATTCACACCAATGGCATTTTTCCTGCTTCAGGAAAAAATGCATTCTCTGATACGAGTTGCAGCCGGCGACAATGACATCTTCAGGGCTTCGGACAGGGATCACTGGCCTTTCCCAGGCCTATCTGAAGATGCCAGTTGTAGAACTCTGTAGACTTTTCCTTTGGCATGCAGATGTTCTGCCACACAATTATCAGTTGAGATACTAGTCAGCCATACCAAGATTTTTTTGAATAAGGTGAAACTGCTCCCTATAGATTATTGTAATTCCCTCTACTTGGGGCTGCCCTTGATCACTGGGTCATAATGCAGCTGCCCATATAGTTATGGGGTGCGGGCAGTGTTGGGCATCAGCAGGTTCACACCAGTTTGCCAGAACCGGTAGCAGAAATTCTGGCTGGCCCCGCCCATCCAAGTTTTGAAAAAAGTAGACCTAATACGGGTGCAACGCAGGGCTTCCCTCTGGCCATGCCCACCATACCACGCCCACAGTGTGGTAGTAAAATTTTTTTGAGCCCACCACTGGGTGTGGGCATTATGCCCATGCCTCATCCCTGCTATGGGAGCTGCATTGGTTGCCGGTGTGCCTCTGGGTGCAATCCAAGGTGCTGGTAATTACCTTTAAAGTCCTACATGGTAGTGAGCCAGGATACTTAAGAGACCACATCACCCCAAGGACACTAGAGTGGACCAGAGGGGCTCTTTTAAAGTACCATCTGCTAGAGAGGTTTGCCCCAATCGACATGCTGGCAGGGCAGGGGTGGGGAGGTGGAGAGGGAGCAACTACCACCCATCCCCACTGGCTCATTTAGAGCAGGATCACTCATGTTTTTAAAAGTTTTTAACTAGATTTTTAATTGGTGCAGGTGGGAGGTAATTTTCCAGTGTTTTTAGGAATTGTAAGGGTTTCTATAATTTTAAATGTTGGGGGTTTTATGTACGCATGTTGATTGGGGAGGCTATACAAATTGAATAAATAAATAAATAAAATAGTAAAGCAAAAGGGAAGCCAGGATTCTATTGCTGATTTAGGTTTGCATTAATTGCTGGCTGCCATTCTGGGCATACACAGGATTGTGTGATTAGATGTCCATGGAGAAACACAAGCAAGGACCTTGCCAACAGCAGCAATTGGCCTCCACAACGTACACAATTTTTCTTGACGCAAGCACGAACCTTACCAATAAGATTCTTGCCAAGATGTGCAACCTCCACTTTTTTTGTTATGCAAATAACAGAAAGTAATATTTCTGAAAATAATGGTGAATAATAAAATATTATCTTATATGAAAGCATAGTTAAAAGGTATATAATAATGATAATAATGTAAACTAGCAAAACTCTGATATTTCAAGTGGTACTGCTCATCTTCAAAGGGAAAACATTTCCTTCAGAAAGTGAGGGAGATACAAGTACATCAGAATTTGGCTTTTTGCTATTAGAAACGATTTACTTTCATATTTTGTTGCTTCTGGCTCCCATATACCTCCCTGAAGGGAAAGAAATATCACTCAACGTGTGCATATGTTGGCTGTGGATGTGAATCATAAGAGTTCTTTTAAGATTCCAGAGATCCTTTCTCTTCTTTTTAGCCTGACTGAATACTTGCATAATAACTGTTTGCACAGACATGCTTCTCCCTAAATGAATTCCCCTTCCTCGGCTCGGCATGGCAGGGGTCCCTTCATCAGAATTCCTTTGTCCAAAGAAATTAGGCGCTCAGAAGGGGAAAAGAGAGGGTTGTGTATTTTTTTCCACAATAGTCCTGCTGGGGCTCTGGCAGAGGAGAGGTTTGAAGGGAGGGGAATGGATTTGCTCCTGAAGCCCAGCCATCTCGGCAAATCTGCTCACTCTGAAGACGAAGTTGTTTAAAAGTAATTGGATGGTTTGTTCATTAAAAGTAGCAGGAGTTCTGCTGCTCATGAGTTATTGTTCATTTTGGTGTTCATGGCTGCTGTTCATTACTTGACCAAAGTGTTACGACTGCTTTCCTTATAAGCCTCATTGGAGAGGGAAAGAAATCTAATTAGTCAGTAAAAGTACAACTGTCAGTACAATATGTAGAATTATCTAAGACGTAGCTGAATGGGAGAGGAAGGAAATTGTCAACATCATGTCTTCATTTGATTCTCAAGTAGTCAAATGAATTCCACTGGTGTCTTAGAATATTATCACCATGATCAGAAGACTTGAGCTGGATTTTCCCTCTCTCTAGATTCCATCACTATACCTTATCTGTTCCGGACATTGAGAGGAGCCCAGTAAAATCCTTATGAACAGTATTGTTCTGAATGAGGCAAAGGGGACATTGTGAAATCACCTTCTTTGTTATTCTCTTGTATTTCTGATTTTAAACATATGTTCTACTTATTTTCATAATATATTCTACTAAATGAATAAGGAAATAGATGTAAGGAGCAATAGGGGAGCCCAGAGAGAAAGAACTAATTACATTTCCTATCTCCATCTTTATCCTCAATGGACTAATTTTACTTTGGAGAAGTGGAAAATCAGTACCAATTTAGCAAGCAAATGAGAAATAATATTTAAGGCCCTTTTAAAGGACCTTCGGTGTCGGGATAATAGAATTATTCATTATATTCTCATTAAGATAGGTCAGCCTTACTTGTTAGGCTGGCCTGCTGAGTATTTGCTATCTCCTGTGAGGTTTCTCACCTCAAAATGAAACAAAGGCTTTGCTTCTGTTAAGTTTCCAGCATTTTGTGCAGAATGTCTCTGGATAAAATTAGTATCATTTCCTTTTAAGAAGCTAAGCATACACACATATAGTATGTAGAGCAAACATGGAAGGATTGAATGGTTGGTCAAAAGAAAGAAAAGAATCCATCCACTTTCCCACTACAGTACTTTTTAAAAGGCCAAAGAAAGACAGTACAGTACTTAGCACAACTGTACAATGGAAGCAAACACTGTTTTTGCAGGTATGAAAATCCATTCTAAGATTGACCACCCTTTTCCCCATCTTGCAGGCAAGGAGAAGCCTTTGTGACACTTCTCATTCTGAGTGTTGAATGAAAAGCATCATTCTCCTCCTCCTCCTCCTCCTGCTTCCTCTTCAGCTTCTTCATCTGCTTCTTCTTCTGCTGCTTCCATATCTAAATCCAAATATTGGAGACAAGTGGTCATAGTGGTGATAAGCCATGAAGACTGTCCTGAGATGATAATGCAGTGGCCTTTCATTTGCCTTCTGCATCGCAGCGTGACCCCCATACCACTGATCCAGTTCCTCAAGTCCCTTTGTGTGCCCTTTTGACACCACTGGCCCCAGGCCAATACTGATGAAGTCCTCCATCAAGATGGATTAAAGTGTGACTTAATCAACTTGGGGACCATCACCCTTCCCTGTGGACTTCAGCACTCAAGCTCTCATGGTTGTTAGGTTAATTAACTGCTGCCTGACACTCAACATTGAGTCCCTGGAAGTATGGTCTACTCTGTTACCATAGCAGGATAACCTGACCAGAGTGGGTGATAGCTCTACTCAATAATAATTCAAATCAAAGCATAATAAAAGAGACAATGGTGCCACCCTTCAGATCCTGGAAATTTACTTACTTCAAATATAAGCTGTATTGTATGGTGATGGCAGGGTCTAAACCCATCTTTTTTGCAAAAGATGTTTTAGAAATCTCTGCCAACCATTTTTTCTCCACGCCAGCAAATGAGTCATGGGTACCTCCAAGGTCTGGCCACTTATGGGATCTTTAGAGTGAAGCAAGGCATAGGCAGCTGCTTCAGGGAAGGCGCTCCCACAGTGTTTGTCTCTGAAGAGACATGGCTACACTTTGAGGACTGTCTGGCTCTCTGATGTCTCATGCTTGCTCTTTGCTGGGCTTGGGTGACATTCAAGAGACAAAGCCACCTGGAGCTAGAGTCGCTTCCCCACCTACCCTCTGTCTCGCTCTGCCCAAGTCTTCAGAGTGAGCCAAAGGATGAGTAGTCACGACTGAGTGGGGGTAATTCAGACATTTGAGGTGAAAAATGACAAATACACCACAGAATTAACTAACTTCAAAATTAGGCTAGGCATGAGAAGGAAAGAGTTGTCCTAATTTTTAATCCCTTTTCTCTCCTCCAGCCAGGTTTCTTCCAAGGCACATGCCTAAGGAGTCAGGACTGCAAATTAAGTGATGTAGCTTCCCAGTGATCAAATCACAAAGCAAAACACACTAAAGAAATGCCAGTGTGAAAAAAGGCATGCTGATGACAGCTAGTTTAACCTGCAGTCAATTGCCTGGAGGACTCAGAGGCTGGAAATAGTACTACAGAATTCCCCCAGCCCACCTGGCCTGATATCATATTAGCTAAGGAATTTTGGGAATGATATTCCAACAAATCATGTTTCTGTTTCTATACAAGAGATACATCACAGGTAAATCATATCCCCTTCCCCACTGCTTAGTAGACCAATTGCTATTGGAAGTCTCTTGTTCTTCTCCACCCCCAACCCTGCAGCTAAACCAGAAAGAGCAGGGACAGAGGGTGTACCTCTTATATACTGGCCAGAAAACTGCCAGGGATCCTGTGCCCACTAAAAAAAGCTGTATTTTAGGATTGAAACAACAACAAAATGATTATGTAGGGATGATTTTTAAAGTGATATTAAGGAAGCATTTCGCTTCTTCCATATACAGTAATTTTAAAATGTTATAACTGCAAATTCAAGAAATAGTCTGTCTTTTTCCTCAACAGAAATTCTTGCATTTAGCATTCATTGTTTTGTGATTTGGCCACTGAGAAGTGAGCTTCTGTGTGCAGTAGAGACAAACTGGGAAATAGCCATAATTTTAAGGAAAATGAAAATAAAACTAATATTCAGAGCAGCTGGTATGTCCTGGGTAGAAGTTAGACATGTCAGCAGGCATCAGCAGGCTAATTAGAGTGGATTGACACAGGTTGTACCCATATTTGACAAGAGTGTGTTAAACTCATGCAGTCTGGGCTATGATGATGGTCAGACAACTAGGATTTGGCTAGGGCCTTCAGCGTTCACAACTGGGCCTTATGCTATGCAGAGATGGTGTCTGGGTGAGCTTGATCCTTCTGCACATGGTACCCAGATTCAGGTATAGTTTTTTTTTTTAATCACAGAAAGATTAAAGTTTGGAAGCACTTTGAACTGAATGTACTTGATTTCCTAATTTCCCCTGCTCTCCAGCCAAAACTTCAGCAACAGGAAAAATATAATCAAGACATATTGATTTTTCCATTAAAAGCCATTACTTTCTAGACAAATTGGAGGCATATTTATTAAACCCATAATGGGATTGGAATTAGTCTCAAAGAACTGAATTGTCACCTATTTTGATTTTGCTGCTGGGGACTTCTACATGTTTAACTCTTGTGTCGTAGTCTACGTCAGTGTTTCCCAACCTTTGGTTTTTGGTCTTCAATTCCCAGAAGCCTGAATCAGCACTGATCACACAAAGTACTGAATTAGGTTTCTGGAAACTTAACATGCTGGGTACTCATTTTACCTATCTCGGAAGGATGGAAGGCTGAATCAACCTTGATACTGTCAGGGTGGAACTCAGATTGTGAGCAGAGTTTAGGCTGCCACAAGGGCTCAACAATCATTAGTAAACATCAGCATTTATCTCATTCCTGGTGCTTACCAGATCACCATCCATAGGAGATCTTTTCTGTCTTTTTGTTGTTGTTGTTGTTGTTTTGTTTATAAAAATACTAGATGAAAACAGAACATTTATTTTGCCAAATATTGCCCAGGATCATCTTGGGGAAACTATGAGAAATGTTTCATTAAAATGTCTTTACTTAATTTTTGAATTTGTTTTTAAAATAGTTTCAATATAGTATATCGTAATATAACCAGTACAGGGACACTGGGAACTTTCCAGGTCAGTATTACATGATACATTTCAGTCCCTGGAAAATATTTATATCTGGGGTCTTGCTTTTAAGTTTTGGACATCCTGAGCTTAAACCAAATTACTTAAAAGTTATGTCTTCTGATGTCAACAGCATTTATTGCTAGTAAAATTCCCAGAGCACATCTTGAAAGAATCCCTCCGGATTAATATGGTGCACCTGTTCCAACCTCAAAATGAGTTTCACGGTGTACTGAGTGCAAATTTGCAAAACCAATTATTAAGGGAAACATTAAGATGAACTAAGAAACCTGTCGCTTTGCCATGCTAACTCATTCTTATAAATACTCACTCTCTACAGAGAAATATGGTTATTGGACAGTGGTGGGATATCAATTTTTTTACTACCCCACTGTGACATCATGACGTCATGGGTGGGGCCAATGTCATGATGTCATGATGTCATGATGTCATGATGTTGTGGGCAGAGCCAACACCATGACATCATGATGTTGTGGGCGGAGCCAAAGAAAAAATAAAAAAATGAATAATAAATACACACACCAAACAACAAAAAAAAAACCCAGTAACTTACCTAGCTAGGCAGGTGGCAGGCAGGAACCATGGTGGTGCAGTGGCAAACCGCCATGGTGGCAAACTGCCACAGCGGCAAACTGCCACAGCGATGCAGCGGCGCGGCAAGGAAAGACTGCTGCCACTGCCGCTTGTAGAGGCGCTTCCTCCGCTTCCTTTCTGGGCAGCCAAAATGGCTGCCCGGAACTGCGCATGCGTCAAACCTCCATTTGATGCATGCTCAGTTCTATTTTTTAGTGTGCATGCGTCAAATAGAGGTTTGACGCATGTGCAGATCCGGGCCGCCATTTTCGCTGCCTGGAAATACACTTCTGGAGGGGGACCGGAGAGGTGACCAAAGCGGTCACCTAGGGTTCCCCTCCCCCAGCGACCCCCTCGTGATGGGCACTACTGGTTCAGGCGAACTGGCCCGAACCGGTAACAACCCATCACTGTTATTGGATGAAGAGTGGCAAAAGATACTTCTCATATTCAGGAGAGATTCACAAGATAATCTCATTCTCTCTGGGCAGACCCAAGACGTGGCGACACCTGAAGTCAGGGTTTGGAAATGTAACTTTTTTTTATTCATAACTCTCAGTACCCTCTAGCTTAGCTAGATTTTTTTTTTTTTTTGCAAGCTCTAGCCCAAAAAGTAACTTTTTGAAGCTGTGCCTGAGCTGAACTACCTGGCTGCCATTCACTTCATAGAACATGCTCTTTTCTATAATTTATGACATTTCTGAATGCCATCCTCAATCTCTTTTCCAGCACCAGATCAAGTATCTTCCATATTTGCTTGGGGTTTCAGAATGTGTGGTTTTATGCTGCCATTTTAAATCTGTCTAGCATTTGGTGTTGGTTGCTATTTTATTGTGTTTTATGTTTTTCTTTCTCAGTATTACTTGGGTTATTTGTTAGTAAGAAGACTAACACATCACTGTAATCAATAAAACCACTAAAAACACTGGGGAAAGTTCTAAAGAGAAAACAGCAAACTATAATGAATTCCTTGTCAAACTTTTCCCCTGAAGTTTGGGCAACTTCTTGTCCCATAGCCTTGTTCTGAGTAGTTGGCACCAGTTGTAGAATAAGCTTTGCAACGTACTTTAGTGTGCTGATGTACAGATTTGTGGCCAAGCTAGCTGTGACATTTATTGCAGAAATTCATTTAATAAGCACAATTTTATTAGTGCCTGGGGGTAAGTCAAATAACTGGATGCTTTCTCCTCCTCTGTAGTCCTTCCAAAGTTGCCTGTCCTCAAGTCACTGTTATTTGCATTAGGAGAGAAATCCATCTTGGAGATAAACGGGGCTTCTTGCCACATATAAGCAGGGTCTTTCAGGCTTTTTTGAGTGCCAAGTCCGAGAATTTGCCAAGAATCCCTCCCACCCACCCCCCAAACCAGGCAACATTGTGGGAGATACAGCCAAAACCAGGAGTCTTCAGAGCAGCTTTCCATACTTATATGTAAGTCTCTGTTGCGAAGATCCTTCTTTCAAAAAGACCGAGGGCTCCAGGTGAGCTGCAAGGTCTTTAGAAGAAGCCTTCTAGAGAGGTTGAGGGTAAGCGACACTATTTTCCCCATGACTCTTAGTGACTCCCATGAATTTCCCTGGGGACGAGGGAATGATTATAATATTTGCTACAGCAGTACGGTTAATTAAAGTTAAAAATGGAAAATAAAGTTTGATTTGATGATTGGTTTAAAGAGATATAGAATATACCCATTAATTATAAATTGGGATTAGTGGGGTGGGGGAATGAATTTAAAGATATGTGGGGAAATCCAGATGTATTATCCTCTTGGAAGTGAAAGAGGTGGTGGTGTTTAAGCCTTGCAATGTAAAAACATAGGAAATAATTATATAATAATATTAATAAAGTGGAGGGGGCACGTAGATATTATTTGTTAATGTATAAGTTTGTATATGATTTATTTATAATTTTATGATTAAAATAAAACTATATTTTAAAGTCTGATATAAGAAATAAAATAGTCGCTAACAATCAATCAATTGGTTGGTTGGTTGGTTGGTTGGTTGGCTGGCTGGTTGGCTGGCTGGCTGGTTGGTTGGTTGGTTCATTCATTGATTGATTGATTGGCTAACAGTAAGTGAATGATGCAAAGTTGCTCCTTTTTCTCTTTCTTTCTAGTTCATATCTCAGTAGAAAAGACAGTATCCTTTTTGTTCCCAAACATTTATTGTCAAGCTTAGAATGAACATTTAAACAACAAAGTCACACAATTTACATATGTATTGCACTTAATATAACTCTTGCTGCCTAGAATTACATAGAGACTTGAATTTCATTGGTTCCCAATGTGGGGCACACACCACACAGGGTGATTTCAATACCCTGAAGCCTAAGTCAGTACATTGGCTGATCAGTGCTTTGGGGAATTGACTTGGCCTTCTGGGAATTGGAAATCCAAAAACCAAAGGTTAGGGAACACTGATGCTAGCTGTTAAATTTAATTAAGAAATAAGACCAGATACAGACATATACCATCTCCAAGTAATATTGATGACTATCTGGCAGTTGTGCTGAGGAGCACATTCAGTTGAGGAAAAAAATGTTAAAAAATCATGACAGTGAAATATAAACCTTAAGAAAACACAGTTGGAAATTGTTCTTGTGATAGATATAGATTCATCTACACAGCAATCATTAAATTTATTTGAAGCAGTAAAAATGAAAAATGTGAATTAGCTGTGAATTTATTTCACTAACAGAATAATTTATTTTGGCTAAAGAGAAAATGTTTACATTCATAACAGTACACGTAGGTAATTTATTACAGATGGAATAGGAGACTGAGTAAAATGACCAGTATGATTGAAAAAGACAGAATATTGCCCTCTCCTCACAAGGACCCTATTCTTTCAAATCGAGACTAAAAATCAAGGGGAAAACTCTGTGTAATGTGGCTAGGACTGTTTTAAATAAACGAGGTACCACATTCTGCTAACACACAGGGGTGGGCTGGCCCATCAGGCTACCTGGCCTCATCCCGGAGTACCCCCCAGGCCCCCAGTACCATGGTGTCCCCCTTGGGTGCCAATCCAAAGAGCTGAGCCAAGCTGCGATGCCTGGAATGATCAAGCAAACAAGTGGGGCTCCATGTTCCTCTGCCTTCCTTCCACCTCCTGTGCTGCCTAAGATCAGATTACAAAAGCAGCTCCATTGACAGTGGAGCTGCCGTGGCTTAGAAGTTGCAGTTTTGCCTTGTAAGGAGGTGGTTGTTGGTTCAAATCCCCAGAGGGGAGTTGAAATTAGAAGGCAAGTGGGAGTGTATATATTTTGTTAGGGCTATATGCCCTCATCACTCCCTATCCAGCATGCCTCTGCTAACACACCCAGAAATGGGCCTTAGCCTGGGCCAGGTCAGGACTGGAATTTTAAAAACCCTCCCTTAGGAAGGCAGAGGAAATTAAAAAGGCACTCTCTTCCCCTCGTGAAAAGGGGAAGGAAGAGGCCTCCAATCCCCATACTGCTAAGGCTTTGATATGATACCTGCTCTACCGTGGGATTTTATCATCCAGAAGTGCCCTGGGATTGCTCAACCTACAACTTCCTTACATGGTGTTCTTGCTCTTATTAGCAAGAATAGCCCCTCAGAGAAAATAATTTCTGTGAAGATTGGCTGTGACATAACAGCAAGACTTCAACACAGGTTTCAATAGCCAATACTAGCAGAAACACAACACTCACAACAGTACTACCAGTTACATAAAGATAAAGGTCTCCCTTGTTTGAAAATTAGTTGTGTCCAATTCTGGAGGGCACTGTTCATCTCCGTTTACAGCCAAAGAGCTGGCGCTGTCTGCATCTGCAGACATTTCCATGGTCATGTGGCAGGCATGACTAGACATTGGAGTGAACAGAATGCTGTTTACCTTCCCACCGAAGTGGTCCCTATTTATCTACTTGCAATTTCTTGCTGTCAAACTGCTAGGTTGGTAGGAGCTGGGACAGATGACAGGCACTCACTCCATCGCACAGTACTCGGGTCTGGAACTGTTGACCTCCCAACCTTCTTGTCATCAAGCTAGCATCTTAACCACTAAATTGTCATGGTCCTACCAGTTATTACTTATATAACTGTATTTAGCTGCAGAATTATTTGCATATCTTTCTTTTAATGTCTCCTTTTATCATATAGTCTGTGAAAACTAATAAACTAAACAAAATTTGAGATTCTTTCAAAATTCTTATTTTTATAAACTTGCTACCCATTTGGTTACTCGCTGTTATTAATGAAGCTAAATGTCTTTTCCCAACAGACTGAAGGTCAGAAGAATGGGCAGACAGACATTATCTCAAAACAGTTTGACCGATCAGTTCACATTCTGAAGACTTACCTAGTTTCATCGATGTATACTGCCTCCAACACAGACGCTGCATATTCAATGTTCTTCTTCAGTTCAATTAGATTGACATCACCTTTATCCAGCTGCTTTACTAAACATCTTAATCTGCAAAAAAATAAAAACAGAGATGATTGCAAAGAGAACCGACAACCCTTTTATTGCAATGCAGTCCTGTTTTTCTGAAATAAATGGAAGATTTAGCTTCTATAGGTGGTTAATGACTCCGCTGCATAATCTTTGATGCAGACGGATAGCAAATCTCTAAATATAATAAATATATACAAAAACCAATGAAAAATAATGACAAATCATTTCCACTCCTGCCTCCATCCCCTTAATGTACTCTAATGTCTAATGTCTCAAAACATGTGGAATGCAGAGCAGGTATTTGTAGAAACGGATACGTGGCTGAACAGGGCTGTAGGCATTTCTATACAGAGACAAGCCATGGCTGAAGGACTGACTAACAAAGCAGAACCAGAACTTAAAGTTTTATGCCTTGGGATTATAGCTTTAGCCAGCATGGCCAGAGTTTACAGTCATGCTGCCTATAGCCATGCCGGCTGTATGTTTCTGAGAGATGTAGTCTAAGAAACTATTGTTTCTGAGGTGTGAACCAAACATACAGAGAACGTGAGGTGACAGAAAAGCATCAGGTAGGATTTCCTATTGACCCTCAAAAATAAGAAATCATTAGATCCTCTTAAATGGTGTCCTTTAATTTACTCCATGAAAGTAACTGGTTGCAATCTAGTCCAGCAGGGACAAAAATGAGGTACAGTACTGCCATTGAGGCATGGTTGCAGTGAGGGTAGAATTTGCTCTTCTTCTTCTGAAGTGAGCTGGGCATTCCTGACAAAGATCTTGAGAAGGTGGGCAGCATTCGTCTTTGCACACCAAGTACATGCTGAGATTCATAGGATGGCGTCTTATAATGCAAGAGATATCTGGTCCATTGAAACTGGTAGTACTGGTGGTAGTTGACCAGCATTACAGGCAGGATATAGCCCTCCTCCTGTCAGGTAAGGCTGCAGAATGAACTAAGAATCTTCCCCCTTGCAAAGCAACTGTTCTGCAATACTCCTTCTGAACAACATTAAGGGTGTTTCCAACCAAAAAAAACAAACAAACAACAACAACCGCAACACAACACCATTATAATAATGGAAATTCCCTTGGGGAAAAAAGGAGCAGGAAGAGTCTAAGGACACTATTGTCAGGGGTTTAGTTTGTGAATTCGATGTGTTGAATTATGCTCATGATCAAAAGAAATAAATGAACTAATGAGCATAATTCAACACATCAAATTCACAAACTAAATCCCTGACGGTAGTGTCCTTAGAATCTACCTGCCGGTTTTAAATTAATTTTTAGGACATCTTAGGCATAACCGCAAATGAAATTAACACAACTGGGAATGAAAGGGTTAAGTCCACCACGTCTATAGTCAGCCGTGGCTTGGCAGAGGGGAAAAATGCATTGTAAACCTAACTGCGATTAATTTAAATCTCCCCAGGAAACTAAAAAGGTTGATTTTTGTGGCTGCTGCTGCTGCCGCAGCTTGACTTTTTGATGGAAGGAAAAAGGGGGAAAGAAATCCATTTTCAAACAGCCAGCATTTACAGCCTTAAAAAAATCTAGGCAAGAGCAATCCTTTTGCCACCCTTGCTCTCAAGGAGACCCACTTTGTCCTGTCTAGTCAATGTCCCTTGACGTGTCAGAACAATCCTTAGGTTCCTCAAGGCTATAGGGGTGAAGAAATGATTTTTCTATTATTTTTTTAATTTTTATTTGGCATTTAAAAGGTTAACTCCATCCTTGGATCACCCCCACTTGTCGTCCCATCAGCGCTGAAGTTTTCTAATATTTTTTCTCTTGCGGTGCTTTTGAGGAAAGCCTAGAAAGCTTTGAAACCTTTGAAGTCCTATTCAATCAAGCAACTGGATACATTGTATTGGGGCTCTTGCTTTTGAAGTCAGAACTACTCTCGCTTTTAACTTTCCCTCTTATTGCAGTTTCTCCCCCTGTGCCAATACAAGCCTATGGAGCAGGGGAGCTTGAAACTGCTCCATAGACTTGCTTTGAGGTTCGCTTGAAGTCTCCACTACATCAAGGCTTTTTGAATGGGGTTTTTTAAATAGCAGTTTGACTTTTAAAAAATTAATTAAAAAATTATCCTTGTAGTTATCTACCTGCAAGTGACATGGATTGTTGTGTGTACAGTGTAGTGCTTATGGACATGTAAGCCTAGTGGGTTGAGTTGTGGCAAAAATAGAAAATAAAGGTTAAAAGTATTTTATTGAAAATAAAATATAAAAATATAAATAAATGGAAATAAAATGTGTTTTTCTGGATTTGGGGTAACAGGTTTGCCATAGTGAACATATTTAGTAATTTACAAATAAAATAATCTGATTTATGTATATGAGAGGGTACAAAGGATTATATATATAATCCTTTTTTCTTTATTGGATGTATAATCAAAACTGTGTGTGTTAAGCAGGCAGCTGCAAAAGGCTAGTTGGATGTTCTGCCCAAGAAATCACAAACAAAGGCTTGTGCTTCAACTAGGCCTAAGAAACAAATGAACTTCTAGTAACTTCTTGTAATATATCTCAACTACATTCTTGAACTACATAAAGGGACTGAGAAATGACTGTTATAGTAACCCTTTGGCTGGACATGGGCAAGCATGGTTCTCCTCATGAATAAAACTTTTAGAAGGCCTGCTCTCGCCTGGCTAGCAAACATGTTAGCGTACAGAATAATAAAGAAAAATTATTTCTCCTCCCCTACAGTGTTGCTGAACATCAAAAGACCCAAAGGTGGAAAATGGAAAGTGATTACCTGCACTGGGAAGCTGCCTCTCAAAAGTGACAGTTACACTGACAGCTAATGAGCATAATTCAACACATTTCTCCTCCCCTACTTTGTGGCTGTACATCGCCTGGCTAGCATGTACAGCCACACTGGAGAAGGCTTGCTCTTGCCTGGCTAGCGAAGGCTACAGCCAGTTTAAAAGTGAACCTTTTTATTTTGAAGACAAGCAACGGCAGCCACCAGACTTTTTTAAAAAGAAGAAAGGTTAGAAAGTGTGTGTGTGTTTGTGTGTGTGTGTGTGTGTGTGGGTAATCAGGACCCAAACACGTCCAGCGAGAAGGCAAGCATCAAAGAGATACTTTTTTTTTTGAAGGAAAGGAGGTTAGAAAGTGTGGTTTTTTGTTTTGTTTTAAACCTTCATAGAAAATGTTTCTGAAGTCCAATCCAAATTGTATAAGTGTCACAAGAAATGTTATTATGTCTTCTATCAATCGCACTTTGGACCGCTTTGATTGGTTGATCAGTTTGGTCACAGGCTCACCGCCAACCAACCCCCCCATGTCATTTTTATGAGTCACCTTTTTCCTTAATATCTTTGTTGTTGATTCCTACTTTGGTGTCATTCTTCTCCACATGTTGTATTCAAACTGTATCAACCTCGGGAAGTTGTCATATTCAGTTTCTAACATGGTTTTCCCTTTTATTTTTGCGCTTTTGTGACCTCATTTGAGTGGTTTTTTGTAAAAGGCTTCATAGTCCCCCCCATCCGAAGTCCAATTTCAAATGCACTTTGGGCCACCTGTATCGGTTGTGTGGTTTGTTCGCTGGGCGGCCAGAAACCAAAAACTCTGCAGCAAAGATTGCATTTTTAAGGCTACTTTCAGAACCAATGATGTCATCGCTTTGTATTTTTGGCCAATGGCTCTTTACATTTCTGAAAGTCACCAAGACGAGATTTCAGTCGATGTAACCATTATTTTCGTGGGTGCTTTAGTTTTGTGGCGACAGCTCATCAAAAGTACATGATTTTCATTACATCACAAAAGCTACTAGACCACCCAAACGAAATGTAAGACATTCATTGAATTCACATCAATAATAAACACAGACTTAATATGTGGCTGCGGTGGCTCAAGTGGCTGCAGTGGCTCAAGTGGTTAAGACACTGAACTTGATGACTAGAAGGTCAGAGTTCAATTCCTGATTATTGCACAACAGATAGAGCTCCTTTCTCTGTCCCAGTTCCTGCCAACCTAGCGGTTTGAAAATAAAAAATTGCAAGTAGATCAATAGGGACCACTTCGGTGGGAAGGTAAACAGTGATTTGTGCACTCAGGGGTTGAGGCATACCTGCCATATGTCCACGGAAATGTCTGCAAATGCAGACAGTGCTGGCTCTTTGGCTATAAACAGAGATGAGCACTGAACCCTAGAGTCAGATACAACTGGCTTTCAAGCAAGGGCGACCTTGACCTTTACCTAATACATGGCTGTCCACAGGAAAGATTTGCTTATAGAACTGAATTAAATATTTTCCCCATATAAAGCAGGTGTTTCAATTGTTTCATGTCCACGACTATTTAGAACTACACCTTAATGCAGCTGCTTTAGCATTTATTTCTATTTTTGATTTTTAAAAATAGACTGAGCTCTGTTTGCTCCAGTTTGTTTATTTTGGTCAGGTGCAAAGAAAACCCTGCAGCATTTCTTTCATACTCACAAATAAAGCTGTTTTCCCCTTTAAGTTCTGCTTTGACTTAAAAGAAAGGAAAGACACAGAAAAAGAAAGATGGACTAAATTCATATAACACGACCATTAAGTGGTAAGTCATATATAGAGCTAAGCAGCCTGATCCTTTTTGAGGGCTAGGAAATGTTTTAACTTGCTAAATGTCTGTTCACATAACTTCTGTGGTGGTTTTTATCTCTCCTCTGGGGAAATGCTGGATAAATACAGTTATCAACTTACTTGTCCAGACCCATAAGGGGGGCTCATTTCTTCAGTGTTTCCTGAAGTGCAGAGATGCAGACAATTATAGCTGATTTTGCAGCACTTTCCTCTATTTTTTATTAGATATATGTATGTATGTATGACAGAGCTGTATAACTGTGACCTTCCAGATATCTGTGGCATGCAACCTCCTTTATCCTTCTCAATTGCTGTGATGGCCAGGGCTGATGGAAGTTGCAATCTGACAGCTTCTGGAGGGCTGCTGCATTTTGCCTACCTTGGGTTTAAGCACTGCTATCCCCTTGGGTGATATCCAGTCCAACATAAGCAAAAGGCAAAACACAATTTTAAACTCCCCCTTCCTCCAGTCCATTGCCTCTTCCCTCCAGGAGCCTCTCCCATAGGTTGGGTAAATGTATCCAACACTATGTTATATTAAGGGTGCCCAAACTATGGCCCATGGAGCAGATCCGGCCCCCAATGCCAATTCATCAGCCCACACTGCCCTCTCCACTCCCAGAAGCGGAAGTAAAACATTCCCATGCATGCAGAGAATGCTGCCGTAAATGCACCAATGGCTGTCCTAAACACGTTTATGACAGCCACGTGTGAATTTACGGTGGCATTCTGCACTTGCACGGGTGTGTTTTTCTTCCACTTCCTGTGGGAAGAACCACCCATGTGACCGGCCCGATCAGCTGTCCGGGGGGCATAGTCAGGCCCGCAGCCTGAAAAGTTAGGGCACCCCTGAGTAATATCATACAGGATGCAATAGAAGAAGGGAATCACCCACATTGGAAACCTTGCAATATTCCTTTGCCTGGTGACACCATTTGCTGAACCTTCGCACCCGCCATCTCAGGTGGCTGCCTCACTCTGCCTAATGGTAGAGACAACCCTTATGCAATACTGGATTTCATTAACACACCTGCTGTTCTGGCATGAAAAAACTTCTACCTATCCTTCAGACATTGTTGTAGTTGGTTTTTTTTTTAAAAAAAAAATCCATTCTCATTTTCAAAAATCCTATAAACATGACGTGAATTTTTAAAACCCTAGGTAAATTCAAAATGACACCAGTGACATTTGGAATAAAAATCTGAGACCAAAATTTTGAGTAGGAAAATCCTGGAGCTTAGGAACCATAGAGGTAAAAGCAAGGAAGGCCAGGCATTCAGCAAAAAAGAAACACTTCAGCCATAACACAAAATAACCTAAGAAAAACCTTTTTCACTTTATTCAGCAGCTGTGATTTATTGGTGGTGCAGACAAGCACTGGTGGTGTGATCCAGCCAAATGGGAAACATGTCACTTGCTAAAATCCCCAGCTTTTCTTGTGTTATATTTTATAAATGTATTGCTGATTATTTGCAGAAGAGTAATGTTAAGGAATCCCTTTGTACAGTAGTGTTTCCTGTCAAACTTTAAATCCACTTTGTTTATCTATATTCTGGAGTCATAAATCAAGCAGAGACTGAGCATAAGTTACTAAAGGTTATTTAGAAAATACATTGATAGGACAGGCTGATTCCTAATATCTATAGGTGACCATGAAATTGGCACGGGCACATTGTCAGAGAAAGGGGGACCCATAGACTTCCCTTAAGAGGGAGATGTCAACGGCTTGAAAGGAAAAGAAAATAACTCAAAGAAACAGGCAGTAGTAGTACAGTAATACATTGGATAACACTAAAATCGGCTAATGATACAAAATTTCTAAAGAAATTTTGCATTGGATAACGATCTTTTAGCGTTATCCGATGGAGTTGTTTCGTAGCAGAAGGGTGGCCGGAAAGCTGAACGGGGTTCTCCGTTCAGCTTCCCAGCCACCCTGCAGCTGCGGAGGCAGGGGTTCCCCAGCCACCCCACAGCTGCGGAGGAATGGGCAGGTGGCTAGAGAAGCTGATGGGGAGTCCCCGTCAGCTTCCCCAGCCACACTGCAGCTGTAGATCGGGTCCTCTGATTTTCCTGGAGCAGACAGGGGGGTCAGAGAGCAGAAAATGGGTGGAAAAAAGTCTGTTTTTTTACCCATTTCAGGCTCTCGGACCCCCCCTTCCTGCTCCAGGGAGATCAGAGGACCCGATCCAAGCTGTTTCTGGGCTTCCCCGACGTCCCCGGCCAGTGGAGCAAGCCAAAATGTCAGGGTTCGAACCCTGATGTTTTGGCTTGTTGCACTGGCCGGGTAGGGGGGAAAAGCCCAGAAACAGCTTGGATCCGGTCCTCTGATCTCCCTGGAGCAGGCAAGGGGGGGACAGAGAGCCCGAAATGGGTAAAAAAAAGTCCATTTTTTAAAACCTATTTTGGGCTCTCTGACCCCCCCCCTCCCTTGCCGGCTCCAGGGAGGTTGGAAGACCCAATCCAAGCTGTTTCCAAAGTTCCCCCACCCTGCTGGAGGCTGTAACAAGCCAAAAAGTCAGGATTCGAATCCTGATGTTTTGGCTTGTTGCAGCCTCCAGCAGGGTGGGGGAACTTCAAAAATAGTGCGCATTGGCTCCAGGGAGGTCGGGAGACCCAATGCGTGCTAATTTTTTTACCCATTTCGGGCTCCCTGACCCCCCTGCTGGCTCCAGGGAGGTTGGGGCACCCGATCCAAACTGTTTCCAAAGTTCCCCTACCTCCCTAGAGGCTGCAGCAAGCCAAAACGTCAGGATTCAAATCCCAACATTCTGGCTTGCTGCAGCCTCCAGGGAAACAGGGCTTTTTTTAACATTGTGCGATCAATGCATCGCACAACGTTAAAAACTGGATAACGACGAGACTTGTAGAACCAAGTCTCATCATTATCCGAGGTACTAGTGTATCTTTCTTTCTTTAGGGGCAATAGAAAGGTGAAGAGAAAGCCAATGGAAAAGGGAGATACACACTGCTCTACTTTCTCATGCCCCTATTACTCATCCGTAAGCAGATAGTTGCAAAGAGGTGATACTTCTTGAAAAATCTTCCAACATACTGCACATTGGAATGTATAAGAAGGAAACATTTAGAATTGCACTAAATAACAGACATCCAATTGACCTAGGGGAAGAAACTCTTCTTACACATTAAACTGGAGAGCAATTTAGATTTTCTAAAACCAAATAAAAATTACATAAAATAATGCTGATGTAATTCCCAAAACAGAAAGTATAACTCAGATTTCCACTATACCAGCGTTTTACCAAAGTCCATGATTTTTTACTTTAAAGGGGAAAGCTGAATTATTTTTAATAAGACCAGAAACAGTTTTAATATGATTTCATCAATAAAGGGAAGGTTACATTTCTGCTCTTGCTCACACGCTAATATCATATAAGCCTTTGGATAAAGAGATGCATTTTAAATGAGATCCATCATTAGTGGCCATTTAATTTCCTTTGAGAAGATTAGTTTTACATCTCTGCCTCCTGTGTGAGAAATTGAGCAATACTGGCCATCTCCTTCAGGCATAATTCAACATATATCTATAAAATAATAATTAATTGAAAATAATGACTTCCCCAGGTCCATCCTGTAACACTTTGGCAGACTTGTACTCAATATTTAATAAAGCTTGAATTCAGTTTTATACTCACAGTGTTTGAAAAGCCAAGCAAGCTTCTCTTAAGGCAATGAGAGTATTAGCAGTTCCACTAAGGAACGCTTGAAGTCTGACTTTACCACAAAAATTCATCGCAAGACAGGCACGTGCATGCATGCATGCATGCATGCATGCACGCGCACACACAAAGAGGGCTCTTGGCTATCTAAGAGTATCACAGTATTGGAGTGTGCCAGTATAATTGCCCGCCTGGATTTATTAGTGTGAAGATTTAAGCTCCAGGTTTTGATATGATGACTGCGTTGATTACACTCCTGCAAACCAGAATGTTACCACTTTACTGGTCCTTCGCATTTCTTCAAAACTAGGGGATGAAAATGGGTTGCCACTGGTGGTTGCAATGTCCAGCCCCCTTCCCTCCCTTAAACAAAACATCCAAGCCACAGATAGGAGGTGCAGCAAATTTTCAGGGTGCAGTAATACTTGCATTTTTCAGTGCCAGGAATGCCACAATTTCAAACTAACCCTATTGGCTTTGGGCGCTGGGCCTCTGGACTTCAGTGGAGAGTGGGTTTAATTGGTCTTCTTGCTCCACCTCAGGCAACAAAACATCTCAGGCTGCCTCTGTCCCTCTTTTCATGTGAGGAACATCACAGCATGCAGATAGTTGGCATAGTCCCAACCATTGGCCAGAGAATAATTCATTTACCAGGTGCTTTCTCTCCAATCATAACGGTCTGAGGGCCATAGACCTTTCATTTAAACAGCCATTGTTATATCTCTTGAAGTATATGAGAATTGTAAAGTTCTTAGTTTTAAGACATAGCTTGCAATTCATGGAGTCAACCATCTCACACCCCCATTGACACTTCATTCTTTAAAAATATATATATTTCTTAATTTTTATTTTCCATTTTTGATGGCGTGACTGCTACTCAGTGGAACTGTTCTGGGTTTACACAAGGATGTCACAGTAGGTAACTAACATCTTCATCGAACAATAAAATCACAAATACAAAACTCTCCTATTATCTTCAATTTAATGTTTTGTCAACCCGGTTTGAAAGCTCCATGGGGGTATCCTGTTCAAAATATTTTTATTCTTCTTCTAGCATCACATTGTAGTGGGCTTTAACATACACATACAAACAACAGATGCTTCTTATGACGTTCAGATATTTATTTTTCTAAGATGACCTTTTGCAAGGATATGCATCCCTCCTCTCTCTAGTCCCAGGGGAATGTGGCCACTGTTTTTAGTTTAACTCCAGCTGTGTTTTGGAAATCTATTAAACATGTCTCTTTAAAAAGAAGTTGATCTGTGTCAAACCAGACCAAACTGGCAGATCTTGGTTATCTTGTGATGTCACCTTCAGGTTAGCTAAAATGTGTCTGTATAAAAATGTAGAAAACCTGATTCAGGGCTCAACCAGATGGGCATTTATACCACTGTTTGGTGTGTTGTGAGGGGCAGGTTGATCCACTCTTTTTCCCCAGTAACCATATGATGTAATCATAGGAGTGGATTTACCTGCCCCAAGAGAGACCCTACTCACACTTTTTGGAGCCCCTGTCAGGGGATTCTACTTTTTTGGTATGGATAGGTGAGTTCTAGTTTAGTCTCTTCCCAACATTCATGATCACTGGGAAACAGAGAAAAGCACACCTTGCAGCTGCTAAATGCTCCTTCCAGGGTCAATTTCTGGTATTGTGAAGTGGCTTAATAAGGAAGCCACTTTAAGATATTAACAAACTGAACACTTCCCCTGCTCCTCCTCTACAGAAGCATATGAGAAACCCTTAAGGGTAGGCAGAGGAGGAGCAGAGGAAATTATTCTTTTTTTATTCTGCTAGACCATTGCTGATATGCTAAATCAGATTTAAAAAATTTTTTGCCTTTGTGTCAAGTGCCGATCAAAACTGTGCTGTGAACAGTTTCTGGATTGGCACTGCACACAGGACAATGATTCCACCCCCCCTCCCACCCCAATTTAATCTAAGTGATTGAGCACATTGGTGATGGTCTATCGGGCTTAAAAATATTCATTCCAACTTCAAAGGTCAACATTGAATTTGTCCATATCTTGAAGTGTCCCATTTATTTAGCAGGATATCTGAAATAGGGTTGCACGAGGTCAATATACCATATGTGGACACAAGGATAACACCAAATGGCATATCACTCCTCTGCTCCCCAACCTCAAGCATCCCTATTAAAACTGCACCAGCCCACTCCAAAGTAGTGTGGTCACAACGTCACTCTTCTCAGTGGTATACCAATCTGTAATAACTTCACAAGCTACAATTTGCAAGAATTGAGTCTTTTGTTTTCTAGAGATTTTAGGCTCATTTCAGCTTTAGATATGATTACAGGTAATAGAATTTCTTTAAGAGCTGTGCATTTAGCTATATTTGCATCCCCCATGCCGGTATAAACTGTGCATAAATGGCTTTTACTTGCATCTGGCTAGAAAGCACTCTCCTGACATGCATTTTCATTGACTTGAATGGTTACCTTAAACCATTTCTTCAGGCTGGAATATAGCTTTTACAACCTCTTAAAAATACCACATTAAAAAGCACAATCCGGTCTTATGAAATGCATTATATTAAACCTCAACTAATATGTGGCTGTAATAGAAGTTGAACACCTCCATTCTGAGCACTACATGCAGAGTATTCACAGATTTACTGTAGTTAATGACCAAAAAGCTGAATCCATCATACCCACTACTGCTGAGTAGCTGTTGTCTTTCTCAGGCAGAGGCAGAGCTGGTGGTACAGAGAGTCATCAGGTGGGGAGGAACAAGATTTGTGGGAATGAGATTGCTGTGTGATATTTCATTTTCATTTTCTTTAAAGGAAGTCTCATACCAAGAGTGATTTACCCTCTGTTATTCAGCAAGCCTCTAGCAGTTATTCTGGGATTTTCTTCGTTGTTCCTTTTTCTGTTATAGATGTGATCTTAATTGGTTTATTTAAAACAGTGTTGAGCTGTTTTAATAATACTCTATGTTTTTAACTATATGTTTTATTTCAGTTTATTTTAAGCTGGCTTCAGTCTCATCTTGGCAGGATAGAAACCTGATAATTAATTAAGTAATGAAATATTTTATTTAAGAGCTTTTTTGGGGGGTGGGGGTGGGAATCCAACCTTCCAAGTGGGAAGCTTCCAAGGAAACTAACAAAGAAAAAGATTCTGAAAATAATTTATAACCACAAATTACAGTAGGCTGAACATATAACCCCATTGCTCCAGTGCTGCATTGTTTGCATATTAGTCATCCTGATCCAAGCAGATCAGTTACTAAATCTTTTGCAGCATTAACACAAAATTTGCTCTTTGAACTACAGATTAACCCATCCTGGCACTAAACATAATTTTTAAAACAAGGCAACAACTGCTAATGCAGCTTAAACCGAATATTGTCCAAGCATGGATTTTCGTAAACTTCAGAAAATATGCTGTTATTGGGTTGAATCTAGCGTTGCCTGATCATAAACAGAACGGCTCCATCATGATAAGGGAACTATAATCCAGTGAAGACTTCCCTTGGAGGAAAGTGGAGGGGAAAGGATTTCCAATATTTTCCCTTTCTTCTACAACTGTCTGGTGGAAATGCATGGGACATGACACATCGTATCATTCTTCTGGTGTCAAGAGAACTTTGCTGAGCACAAATTTAGGTCCAAACCATTTTTTTCTTTCATCTCCACTCTTATAACAGAAAGTGTAACACATGTTAAGGAAGGTTTTGTATCATCGTGATACATCTTGAGAAAATATGCATTAGCTTTCCATTAGCCATGGAAGATCAACTAGCTGGCTAAATAAGTGAGCTCATATCAAGCATGGATTTATTCCCAAAGTTTGTAGCTTATGGTTGATATTTAAAAAAAATTGGGTGGCAAATGATACACCAAGACTTTTGAGTATGAACAAGAGATATAGTACATTGAAAAGTAAAGGAGAAAAATAGGCAGCAAAGAATTGGGAAGACTGAATGGGAAAAGTGAAATAACTCTTCTTTCTGACAGAATAACTTTCTAAGGGTAGGAAGTAGTGGTGGTTTGCTACCACACTGTGAGTGGAGCCTACAGCATGGACAGAGCCTATGCCATGGGTGGAGACTATGTCATGGGCGATCTAGTCATGCCTGCCATATGGCCATGTATACATCTGCAAACACAGGCAGCACTGGCTCTTTGGCTGTAAATGGAGATGAGCACTGTACCCTAGAGTCGGATATGACTGGCTTTTGAGCAAGAGAGACCTTGAACCACTTCCAGGGACAAAACCTGGCATCAAATTTGAATACCAATCAGGGATCTTCTGTTATTAGGTAAAGGTTGCCCTTGCTTGAAAGCCAGTCATTACCAACTCTAGGGTTCAGTGCTCATCTCTGTTTATAGCCAAAGAGCCAGTGGACTTGATCCACAAGAGCTCACATTAAAATACAGCAGTTAGTCTTTAAGGTGCCACAACATTTTTGTCTTTTTGTTTTGTTTACTCTCTAATATGCTTGCACAGAATAAAACTTTTTAAATGGTAGCTGTGTTAGTCTGGGCAGGGCAATGAGGTCGACGTGGCCACCCAATTTCACTACCACCACCCTGCCCAAACGCCACCCAATTTCACCACCCCCTGCCTGAAGGCTACCCAATGTTGCTCCCCCCCCCACCAGTGTGTGTGCAAACCTGTTACTGCCCACCACTGGTAGGGAGGTTGGGATATACCAGGGGGTTTTATACATAATCGTCCACCCCACACCATGTTTTTAAACTCTAGATTTCTGAGTTATATTAATCAGCCCTATTTTGATTTTAATGCACAGTAAAATAGAACTGGACATAATGTGAATACACAAAATAATACAGAGGAGAAAAGAGTCCAGAGCAATTATGAATAGGTCAAAAATATCCAAAAGGGCAGAGGACATATAATTCAGTATAGCGGGCATTGCTGGTGGTTTTCATTCCCAGAGTTAATCAACCTTGGTGACATACCAGGGAGGATAGCATGTGGAGCCAGTTGAGGCCAGACCACGAGGAACATGTGCTCTTTAAAAAATCACCAAGAACATTTGTGCAACAACTCCTCTTATCAGCGAAGCTAATTAAATGAGCCAAAATGCCATTTCTGTTCAAGGGGTCAATTGCTTGCATTTCCTCAAAGAAAACACACTCTGAGTGTTCAAACAGAAGTCCTGATTGATTTGGAAGCCAGAACTCTGAGGAAACAACAGCACAAATCTTAAAACCTTGCGCTCTCTGGATTGCCATTTTTGTTTGCAAACTTATAGCTACATCTGGCCTTAACATGAGGCAAAGTCAGGCAACTAACTCAAGTAGCAGGTGTGGGGGGGGGGGAGGTAGGTGGATTGACAGCAGCCCACTGACCATTTCTGCTGGTCTTTCCGAGCTGCTCATAATTGTGGGAGATAGGTGGCATATAAATGAAATACACACATAAAATAAATGCATTTCACAGGACAGAGCTGTGTGTGCCACAGAGTCTGTTATTTTACCCACCAACCCCCAAATTAGCCTGCTGACCTCAGGCAATGGGAACTGAAGTAAAATGCAGCCACTTTTGTATGCCTTTTTCTCCTTCACCTCTTCAGGTGGGAGTTCCAAAGCTTTGGTATCACTGAACAAAAGACCCTGCCTTGGATAACACCCAATTGTAGTTTCATACCAATGACATCCAAACCTCTTCCAGTGACAGCTCCTGTTTGTTGACTGTCCACTCCATTAATTTATACTCTACTGAACCTACACACAATTAGTCACACTCCCAAAGAAACTAATATTCAGGACAGACTGAGGTTTTAGTTTACATCAGCTGACAATACTTTCTCTTCTCACGGAACCTGGACCACATATATTCCAAGAGTTTTGTTTTCTGGGTGTGTGTTGTGTGGTCTTTGAAAGATTCAGGAAAGTTCAGCTGATTGCAGGAAGAGCTTTCTCTGCTTCCAGGAAAATAATGCAATCTAAGCTATAAAAATCAAAGCATTGGAAATTAACCATAAAATCCTAGCTTCCTAGAGAAGCAGAAGCACTCTTTTTTACCCATGACACATTACCATGTCTGTGAAAGAAAAGGTCACCACAGTTCTCTGTTAAGCCAATGGCACAGTTTGTGGGACTGCAACACAGTCCGTCTCTGTCTTCTTTTGACTGCTCATGTGAGCTGTGCAATAACTTACCAGAGCTAATTGTCAAAGTATTGGGGAACATCTTGGTTGCACAATCCGTTGCATGACTAAGCACATGAATCACACATGCCCTGCCATCTTGTCAGTTAACTGCAGGAAGCTACAGAAGTCTTATATAACCACTACTAGGGGTCTGGCCATTGAGCATCATGAAGGCTGGGGAAATAGTTCCTTGATACTCACACAACACCATTAAAATCATCCCTTCATGATTTCCAACTGCTATATCCCTTTTTATGTTTTTAGAATATCTTGTTTCTGGAAATTATCCAGTTGCAGAATCTGACAGACTTTTGCAGGAAGGAAAACAAAGAGCTAGGGAAAACAGCCAGCACAAATGCCGAATGCACAGCTTGGAAAACCCAAATTTTGGATTATATCTCTTAGAATCCCAAAGCCAACAGGAGCAGTTAAAAAACCCTGCAACATTTTAAAGTTCTGTTCTCTATAAACCTTTAGGATCTATACCAGAAGTCTTGCCCATAGCAGCAAAAAGCAGGTAAAAATTACATATCAGTGTGTGTGTCTCATAATTAATATTATGCATATCCTTAAAGTTACACTTTGCATCCTAAAATTAATATTCTGACTTCTTAAAATACTTGTATAAATTATAACAACTGCTCAGGAAAACCCAGTCTGGCCAGATTATCTTGCAATGGTAATAGAGTAGAGCAGTGATGGTGAACCTTTTAGAGACCGAGTGCCCAAATTGCAACCCAAAACCCACCTATTTATCACAAAGTGCCAACACAGCAACAGGAGAGGAAGGAAATGCTCCCATTGGGCTGCTGGGCAGAGGGGCAGGGTGAACTCTGATCAAGGAGGAGGGAGAAAGTGATCCCATTTGGCTGCTAGGCAAAGGGGCAGGATGAACTCTGTTCTGGGGGGGGGGGGAGGAAGCACTCCCATTGGGCTGCTGGGCTCAGGGGCAGGGCAAACTCTGTGACTGTAGAGGTGCCACAGAGAGGGCTTCAAGTGCCACCACTGGCAGACATGGCATAAGTTTGCCACCACTGGAGTAGAACATACTGCCAGCGACTTAACACTAAGTATCAGGTGACAGTTAACTAACTTGACAAGCCTGAAGTCTAACGGCCTTGGGTACCAAAGTCCACAGGGAAGGGTGATGGTCCCCAAGTGGATTAAATCCCACTTGAATCTGTCTTGATGAAGGGCAGCAGCTTCAACAATACTGGTCTAGGGCTGAGGAAGACTTCGTGTGCCAAAAGGGCTCAGGACCAGAAAGTGACTCATGTAACTGGATCAGTTGTAAAGGGGTCATGTACGATGCGGAAATCAGATGAAAGGCCACTGCATTATATTCTCAGGATAGTCTTCATGGCAGATTGCCATGATGATCGCCAATATTCGGATTTGGATATGGCAGAAGCTGCAGTAGTATTTATATAAAGTAATTTATATTTATATAAAGTAATATATATTATAACAACTGCTCAGGTAATCTGAACTGTCTACATTTCCTAATATAAAGCTACATTTCCACGATAAAGCTGTAATTTGTATTCTATTTGAAAGAAGACCATTCACTATATAGCTTAGACATCATGGAGCTATGATATTGTGCAATGAGGAATGCTCATTCAAAACAAACTCCTTTGGGGACATCATTGAAAAAAAGATGGCTATCTGGCTGTTTTGATCCCTAATGGCTATATATTTTGAATGCATAAGGTGCTACATTTCAGTGGCCAAAATCCTCTTGAGTAATTATGTAAGTGGCATAACTTTTGGAAGCAATTTGCTCCAAGTTAAGAAATCATTGCAGATATTATCAGTTGCATACAATTCAATCTGCAAACTGATGACGTTGACATTCTTTTCTTAACATGGAGCGATTCATCTCCTAAATTTACGCCTTTTTGGCTACGTCAGCATAACTAGGCAAAAGGGTTTGAGCCAATGTTTAATGCTACACAGTAGTGGTTTGTTCAGCTAGTTTAAGTGAGAACAGAGTTCAGATGCTGAGGGGCACAGAAGGGTGGCACAGTTCTAGAGAACAAAGTTGAGCTTCTCTACAAGGAATGGAGAGAGGTCCCATCTCATTCTTACATTCAGACAGCAAAATAGTCTTCCCTCCTTCTGAGCACACACTGAAAATGGAAGACTGATTTATGTGGTACATCCTGGTAATGCCTGCAATCTTCTCCTAACCTTCACCCTACCACTATGCCTCTCAAACTATCTGGCAGAGCTGTGGTTTTCACCCTGCTACATCAAGGGTGCTGCCAACACTCCTGGGCTCCTGTCATTGTTCTCTGCCGCTTTTAGTGCCAGGCCATCGCAGGGCACCCACTCTAACTAAAAAGAACTGTAATAGCAGGGTACCTCTTGCCTGGCAACCTTCTTCCTCTTCCACCTGCTGCTTCCTTGCCCATATGCCACTGCCCAACTCTGGGAAAAAGCCACAAGTGCCCACATTCTGGAAAGATCCTGCATGTACCCACCTTGTATAGAAAGCAGCTTTGTCCATTCGACTTTGCTTCTTCCTGCCCCAGCCTTTGAGAGGAAGGCACATTGTTCCCAGTCCATTCCTGTTGCCTATGCAGTGAGGGAAGAAAGTGGCCAAAGAAATACAGCCTGAAGAAGACACACTGGCCATTGTGACCTCACAAGGAGGCTGCATGTTGGAAGGCTAGCAGGTCAGAAGACTGCCTATAAATGAATATTGCCCTCCTCAAGGACAAGCAGGCCAATATGCCATCCACTGTGTGGCAGCCATACCTGAAGAAAGAGAGAGTGGGAGAAGAAGAGAGGGACTCATGGCTACTGTTTCATGATGAGGAGCTCCAGAACATCTCCAGCTTAACTGGCAAGCTGAATCAGGAGAAGAGATTATTGGACTTCAGCCACGGATGGTAGAGATGTTTACTAACCATCTCAGAATTTTTTTCAAATGAGACTTCTTTTTTCAACAGCATGCTCCCAACATGGAATTTTATAAGAGGATCTGCATATGCTCAATCTCTATTTGTAAAGCTTCTACATTTTCCTGACATATATTTTCTATTTTCTTCCTACTGCATCATCATTGGGGCTCTGGTGGCTCAGTGGTTAAGATGTTTGCCTTGTTAGCTGGAAGGCTGGTATGTCAGCAGTTCAAGATCTGGGTAGTGCATGATGGATTGAGTGTCCATCTCTGTCCCAGCTGTTGGGGACATGAAAGGAACCTCAATTGGATGTTCCCTGAGTGGAGGTTCTTTCGTAGAAATCCTTTCAATCCAGAATTTCTGACACAAAATTATTATTATTATACTGCATCATCAGCACAATCATCATTACCATCTCTTAAGGAGGAAAGGGCCCTCTAATTGGTAGAGGTACCAACTACTCACATAGAATCTGTTGTAGTCAGAGGAAACCAGTAAAGATTTCCACTATCTCCAGTCCACCATCACTTCTCTTCCTAATTGCCGCAAACTCTTTCATGTATTAATGTGAGATAATTTTCCTGATTTTATATAAGACAAGAGCTTTCAGAACTTTGAAAATTTCTTTGTAAAAAGTGTGGAAATAATTTGAGGTTTTTCAAGTTTTGACATGAAAGCAAGCAGAACTGATTTGACCATCACCACATCTATTTTTCCCATGCTATCCCCATTGCCACCTCAGAAGAAAAGAAATGGTGATATGGCAGTGGTTGGTCAACCCATTTGTTATTATACAATATGTAGTCTTGCACCTAAATTGTAGCAGTTCCGTCCTTTAAGAATCTATCTAAACTACTTAGAACTCACATGGAAGGTACTAAATCTTTATTCTGCAAAGAAAATGAGGTGCTTTGCTTCCTCATAATCATTTAGTACATTTTCCTTAAGTCCTGGGTGAGGTCTAGCTAGCAAGCAAGCAAGTGATATGGCTGGGAACTATGGCATGTCATCAGTGATGGGTTGTTACTGGTTAAGACCGGTTTGCCTGAACCGGTAGCAACCAGCAGGAGGGGATCGCTGGGGTGGTGGTAAACCCCTGGGTGACCTGGTTCGGTCGCCTCTCCGGCCCCCCTCCAGAAGTGTATTTCTGAGCAGCCAAAATGGCTGCCCAGAACTGCACATGCATCAAACCGCGGTTCCTGCCTGCCTGCTGCCTGTTTGCTGCCTGCCTGCTGCCTGCCTAGCTATGTAAGTTACTGGATTTTTTGTTTGGGGTGGGTGGGTGGGTTGAGGTATGTGTGTGTTTTATTTTATTTATTTTATTATTTTATTTGGCTCCGCCCACAACATCAAGACATCAGCTCCGCCCACAATGTCATGATGTCATGACATTGGCCCCACCTATTTATTTATTTATTTATTTACATTTCTATACCGCCCTTCTCGCCGGGGCGACCTATGACATCATGACACTCCTAGATCGGGACTCCTTGCTCATGATCACACACGCTCTGGTCACCTCCAGACTTGATTACTGTAATGCACTCTACATGGGGCTGCCCTTGACGACCATTCGGAGGCTTCAACTGGTCCAGAATGCGGCTGCCCGGGTTGTGATGGGGTGTGGGCGGTATGCACATGCCTTGCCTCTGCTTCGGGAGCTGTACTGGTTGCCGGTTTGCCTCCAGGTGCAATTCAAGGTGCTGGTTATTACCTTTAAAGCCCTACATGGTAGTGGGCCAGGATACTTAAGAGACCACCTCACCCCAAGAACATCTCCCCGTCCCACCAGAGCGGACCGGAGAGGCTCCCTAGTCATTATGCTTATACTGTATATAGGTATGTATTCATAACAACTTGAATTCAACCTTCAAAGCCATTTCTAGGTATGGAATACTGTACTCAGAAATGTTTTACCATTACCTTCTTCTGGCAACACTCTGGGGCTGTGCATCTGTACCAGGGCTACACATAGGATGGTTCCTTTCCTAGGAGGCATGGTGAGGGAATGGTACTCCCAGCTGTAGTCAGGTGTCCAACTTTAGAGAGGGAGGTCATAGGGTTCTCATGGTCTCATGGCCTCACCTTGAGTCATATGTATTTTCTGTAGAGCTGAGATTCTACATAATCCTCCCTGTATTTATTGAAGCAAGCTACAGTCTACGAGGCATTAAAACTCAAATTATATTTATTGGACTTTACAAAGAGAGAGAATTCTTTGCTCTGTTTTTTCTCAATCCCATCTTTGGCTGCACTGGCAAGTTCCCCTGGCAACCCCTAGAGTGACCTCTGACGCTGCAGTTGTCCTTGATGCCCAGCTGGCTGGGGTGTGGGGTGGGGTATTGTGAATCTATGCATGAAGCTATTGCTTCTGATCCTCAAGGTTATATTTCTGGTGGGATTTTTGTTTTGTTCAGAATCTCTCCTCCTTACTTTGCTGTGGTGTGTTTTCAATGACTCAGATAATAATTCACATTTGTGGGTAAGGATGAGCAAATCTTAAAGAGTCTTGCTTTCCCCCACATTTGAATTTTGCTATACTTTAGAGGTGATATGGCTCTATAGTTCAGTGGTTTACGTATCTGGCTGTGGAGCCAAGAGTTTGGGAGTTTGATTCTCTATTGTGTCTTCAGGGAGAAGAGTCAGTGTGTGTAGTGATGCGCAAGATGCACCATCTGAGGGTACCCTCAGAAAAAGGGAATGAGAAACCCCTTCTATGTACACTGGTACCTCGAGTTACAAATGGTTCAAGTTACAAAATTTTCACAATATGGACGAAAATCAATTAAAAATAATGGCTCGAGTTACGGATTTTTCTAGAACAGATTAATTGGTTTCCAATGCATCCCTATGGGAAACCATGTTTCAAGTTATGTATTTTGGTTTTCAATGCATTCCTATGGGAAATTCGAGTTACAAATTTTTCATAACATGAAAAATACCTTGGAACGCACTAAATTTTTAACTCAAGGTATCACACTCTATGCTCTACCTAGAAAACCTGGAAAAGGTTGCCACAACTCAGAATTGACTTGATGGGACATGATTATTATTAAGGGACACATATGAAAATCTGATGCTAGGACAAACCAGATACCAGCCAGACTCCTGGTATTCCACAATGCAATTCTGTGTTAAACTGCCAGACAGACTAGCCAAAGATATGTTGCTGCCTGAAGAAAAGAGGAAGATAATACTCCTTTCCCACATTCCACATGCAAAAACTGGCCACACTGCTAACATAAATAAAGTAGTGTCTTTCCTTGTGCTTGTGGTTGCCTTTCTGATTTAGGGGATCAGTACAGAGCTCAACTGAGGCATGGTTGAAGATGAAGATCAGGAGAATACTGCTGCGGCTCTCACCATATGCCATCCAAGGCACCTGGCTCTTTCCACCCAATGGCAGAGCTGGCCCTGCTGCCAAGGAACCATTACCTTGATTTCCAACACAGTCCTAGATGGCTGGCATTTTTGGACATATCTCAGTGTTCCTGGACTGGTGTCAACAGGATTACAAAATAGTACAATGGGGTGCCAGTGTGAATAGCTTAATATGCATCACACGTCAAGATACCCTGGGGGGTTAAAGGTCTTCGAAGAGTGGTTGGAGCTCTGTTCCAACAGAGATGCATAATGGACAATTTATGAGGTTGAAAGGAGTGTGTTTACACTGGCTTCAACATGTAACCGAAAAGAAAAGAGCCTAATCCCTGAAAGTAAAGGAACTGAGTCCATTTTTAGCAATTCTGCAGCTCCATTTAAAAGATATGGGCTTTTCTGATCCCTTCCTTTCCTTGATAACCCTTTCACTCTCTCCAAAATGCTGTGCAAACACTCAAATGTCCCTGGTAATTGGGATAAGCTCTGGTATCGAGGAGAATGGGGCAATTCATCCCCCCCCAAAAAAAAAAAAAAAAATCAGGCAGAGACAGCATCTTCTTTGCATGGAATTGTTTTCACGGAAGGCGCCTCTGCTCAATATTCAGGGATATCCTTTACTCCCTCACCTCCTGCATCACAACCTGCCTAATTCACCAAGGTTACCTTGACCCTCTCTGAAGCATTATGGAGGGCCTTCCCTAGGAAGGAGGGGTTAACAAAGCCCACTTCTGCCCTCCTTGTTGCAGATGCCCAAAACTGGTTCTGATCTAAGAACAGCAAGGGACCAATGTTTTGTCCAGGAAGACAATGGGCAATTGAAGCTGGTGGTAAGGTAGCAGGAAAGGGCTAGTAAGGGGGGAGGCATGGTTGTGGTTAAAATGTATGGAAAGACATTTCTCATGGACATTGAGCTCTCTTCTCTACATCTTCACCCCACTTAATCTATGGAGAGCCTGAGGCTCTGAATGTATTGAAATTCAGTTCCTCTCTGGCTTTTGGCTAGGGTGTCTGGAGCTGATTCCAACAGTATTTGGAGGATCCTGCAGTTCCAAACCCTACCCCACCTCCATGTTGTTGTTGTTCAGCTGCATAGTCATGTAGAATCATTTGTGACTCTATGGACCACTGCACGCCAGGCACCCCATCCTCTACCATCTGCCACAGCCCGCTCAGCACTATGCCCATTGTGTCAACAATTCCATCCACCCATCTCATCCTCTGCTACCCAGTGATGGGATGACAAAAATTTTACTACCACGCCATGATGTCACGGACATCATGGGCGTGGCCAATGTTATGACATCATGATGTCATGGGCGGAGCCAACGTCATGACGTCTTGACGTTGTCGGCGGGGCCAAAAATAAAAAATAAAAATAAACACACACACACCCCTCAACCCACCCACCCAACCAGACAGCTAAAACACAAACCCATAAATAACTTAAATAAATAAAATAAAGAAAGAAATAAAATAAAAATAAAATAAAAATACAACCACCCACCCAATACACAAATAAATCACCCACCCACCCCAAATACAAAACCCTCACTTACTTACCTTTCTTGGGGCCAATGAGCCCCCATGCCCCCTGGCCGATCCTGGCCGTGGCCGCATCTGGAGCCAGGCCAAAAAGGCACTGGCCCGAGGATGAGGCCACAGTTGGCTGCCTCCACCACCGCAATCCTCAGCAGGCACCCGTCGGTGGAGGAGGCTGCAGGCCATGGCGATGCACCCTGCCGGACATCCCCAGGCCATGGGGGCTTGTCGGCCCCAAGTCCCTGGAAGGGTTCGGCGGCGGCGGACAGCCTGGGCAGGCCTCAAAGTCCCCTTGGGGGTCAGCGGACCCGGGGGAGGTCCCCTCCTCTGAAGGCTGGTGCCGTTGCCGCCGCCGCCGCTCTGAAAAGGTGCGGTTCCGGCTAAAAGAGGCAGTGAATGTCTGCCTCTTACTGCACATGCGCAGAAACTCACATGCACAATGCATCAGATTGAGTTTCTGTGCATGCGCACTAAATTGGAGCCATTTTGGCTCCAATTTTAATGTTTTTTTTCTTTCGGTGAGGCGTCCGGAACTGGATGCCTTAAAAATGGACTACCCTCTCGGAGAACCCTCCGAGATTGTTCCTACCGTTTCCGGGGAACCAGATGGAACCGGGGTCATCCCATCACTGCTGCTACCCCCTTCTCCTTTTGCCATCTATATTTCCCAGCATCAAGACCTTCTTGAGTGAGTCCTCTCTTCTCATTTGGTCTCCAAAGTACTTCATCTTCAATATTTGTCCATCCAAGGAGCAGTCAGGGTTGATTTCCTTCAGGATCAATTTATTTGATCTCTTTGCTGACCAAGAGACTCTCAAAATTCTCCTCCAGCACCACATTTCTGCACTCAGCCTTCCTTATGGTCTATCTCTCACTGCCATACATTACTACTGGGAATACCATTGCTTTGACTATGCGGACTATTGTTGGCAGGGTGATGTCTCTATTTTTTATTAGGCTTCTCATGGCTTGCCTCCCAAGAATTAATCTCTTTCTATTTCAAGGCTGCAGTGAACTTGTATCCTAAGAAGGTAAAGTCACCTCCATGAGATTGCTGAAATAGATTTATCCATTAGGTCTATGTAAAGGTGTCAGCATAGCATTTTTCCACTGAATCACATATGAATCCATAATCTTGCACCAAGAGGGGAAGTTCTAAATGACTGTTTTAATAATAAAAACTGTTCAGTACATTGTGCTGTGAAATTTTGCCCATTTTTGCTGTAAGAGGGGGACACTTTCATGTAGAATCAGGGCACAGTGCAGAGCTAGCTAGCCTTGCTTTACAAGAAGAAAGATTAGACTTTCTGTGTTCTTTCACTGCAGAAAGAAAATGGAAAGTTTAGAGAGCTAGCTCGATCTATGTCAGCAGAGTATCGACTCTATTAGGTTTCTATTAGGTTTCTTAACAGCATAGGCTGGTGGAAATCCTCAAATACTTGGGAGGCCCAGTGGGGTGTATGGGAAATGATAGACATTATGAAGGTCAAATACAGTTCCTATGTAGCAGTCATTTGTTCATTTTGAAATTGCTTTTAACAAATGGTCAAGGTCACAACAAGGGAGAAGTATGCTCATAAACCATCATCCATTTTCATCCAATATTCTCAAAATTGATTTTAGCCAGATAAAGGAGATGGCGAATACTCCACAAGCACCAAGTCATAAAACAGAGTTGCAGGTCAGCGCTGCAGAAAAGACAGTGGCATGAACCTAAGAGACTCATGTCTTATGATCTTACAGTTCTTTATATGGCACAAATAGATATAAGATCTACAGTATATGATATCACAGACAAATTGATCCAATATTTCAGGGTTAGCAAAATTAATGGTTGGCTGGTTTGTACACTATATTTCTCCTCCAAAGATCCCAAGGTTGCTTACAGTATTAGAACAAACAGTATTAAAAGCGCAAAATAAATAAATTATTAGTGTTCTAACGAATACCATTTGAGGACCACACTTATTATGAGCTTCATCACTTAGTAGACCCTTGATCTGCTCCTCCGCTTTCTTCTTACCACTGCTTACTTGCCTGACCTTTCTCTAGCCCAGGAGAAATAGCTAGCAAACAAAAGTTCCCATATATCTTGGCCAATGACCCACAAAGCCTGAAGCCTATATTCAGATATTATGAATTAATTAGAAATATCATGACAGCTAATGTGTTTTAACAGATAGAGTGTTGGACTAGAACTCAGGAGATCTGGATTCAAATCTCTGCATGGAAATAGAAAACCAATGAGAGCTGGCAACTGGAAACCATCCTTGAACATCTTATAGAGCTTGAAAACTCTGTTAGGGTCACAATCACAGAAGGGACATGACGGTGTATAACAAGGGAATGATCCAGCCATATTGCCCTCCATTCTTGGTTTTATCAGCCTCCTACCCATGAGTACTGCAAAACCTGAGTACTGCATGACAGAATGAAAGCCTGTCTCTGTCCCAGCTCCTGCCAACCTAGCAGTTTGAAAGCAAGAAATTGCAAGTAGATAAATAGGTACCACTTCATTAAGAAGGTAAACAGTATTCCAAGGGTGATCTTTACCTTTACCCATGATAGATGGCAAGTCTTGAGCAGCTATGGGGACTGACTGCGTGAGGGCAGCTCACCCTAGAATTTCAGTCACAAGTTATAAGTGGTGGAGATCCTCCACTATCTGTCAATTGCCTCTCAATGAGTCACAACTCTTATTTTCTGACATATGGACTCAAATGCAGAACCTGTCACTCTCCATCATAAGGTATGTCATCCTCCATGTGTAAAAGGATGATAAAAAGACAGAGGATGTGGGGCTAGGGTGCTTCCTTGTTCATGGGGAGTTCTAATGCTATATGATTATCGATATTACTATTAGGTAGTTTCAAAAGACTGGAAAAGGGCATTATTATGTGCTGAGGCTGAATTCAATGTAAAGTATTGGCACAAATTCGTTGGCACAAATTGACTCAGATTCAACCATGCATGTTTCACAATGTAACACAATCATCATACCTCAAAATCCTATGGATCATGCAGGTCAATTCATTGCTTTGAAAACTCACCCCAAATGAAAAAGGTGCACAAATGACACCTGCCAAACTTTCGCAAGGCTGTTATGTCATTCTAGAACCATTTGCAGGCAACTTGCTTTGAACAGCTCCAGCAATGACAACATGTTTAACGTTTAGCCTGAAGCAGTGGTAAAATGTTTAGCCTAAACTGCTCCACAGACTCCTTTGTGCATTACCCCAGAGGCAGGAAGGAGGTGGGGGCTACTCACTCTGCAGATCAACGTAACAACAGAACTGTTCCAGAGGCAGACAAAAAGCAGATCATGGTCAAAGGAAGAATGTTGGTCAATTCCTAGTGGACCATCGAAAGTCTGTTGTGATTGTTTTGCAAAGGATGCTGGACTGATGGTGGACTTGGGTCTGATCCAGTAAGACATTTATAAGTGCACTCTCAGGACCACTCAAGCCAGATAATTTTGCCTCCTTAACTACAAGAGCATCAACACTTGTATATAAACAATTTTAGAGCCTGTTAAGATTATTTTTAAAAATACAGTATAAACATATCTTACATTTTTAACCTGGGGTTGTGGGGAACAGATGGTCCCTGCTATTCGGAAAGTCACAAGACTTTGACACTCTGATCCCTGGCTCCACTACACCACATGTGTGGTCTCACCTCAGGCTCAGCCTACATGTATACATAGATCAGGGATGCCCAAACTATGGCCCGTGGGCCAGATCCAGCCCCTGATACCAATTCATCCGGCCCGCGACACCGTCATTGCTCCTGGAAGCGAAAGTAAAACATGCTCATACAGGCACATTTTACTTCCACTTCCAGGAATGACAAGGGCATTGTGGGCTGGATGAATTTATATTGGGGGCCATATATGGCCCACAGGCTATAGTGACTAGCCTCCTGAATCATGTGACCAGCCCACAGCCCAAAAAGCGTGGGCACTCCTGACATAGATAAATGCCCTGCTCTGTTTGCCACTGATTGCTGCCTCTTCTGTCTCACCATCCTCAGTGGGCACCAGGTAACACACAGGCACAGCCTGGATCTATCATAACATAATCTTGGCAAAACACAAAATCCTGAGAAAGAATCATTTGCCACATGATATTTTGGGATCCTCACCAGCCAGCCAGATCCCCACTCAATCACTTTCTTACACTGGAACAGAGACAGAGGTTACCTCCACTGTGGCAAAACAGATCGAACTTTTTTTATATAAAATAATTACCTGTAAATTTATTTTAACACACTGTGGACATCCCCCTTACTCCATGGTTAAGATAAATCAAAACTCCCGATATAAAGACACATGATCAGAAATTTAAATTCAAACCTACAGATTTATTAGCTAGATAAACAAGGGCCAGACGCTTGGGGAAGTTTTATTGCTTTGTGATGTGTTGTCAAGTCACCTCTGACTTATGGCAGCTCTATGAATGAGAGCTCTTCAAAATATCCTGTCCTCAAGAACCTTGTTCAGCTCTTGCAAACACAAGCCTGTGGCTTCCTTCACTAAGTCAAGCTATCTCATGTGCAGCATTTGCAGTGGTGGGCTTCAGCAGGTTCGCACCAGCTCGCCAGAAATGGTAGCAGAAATTTTGACTGAGCCCGCTCATCCAAGTTTTGAAATAAAGTACAGTAATCCTAATTCAGGTGCAACACAGGGCTTTCCCTCTGGCCACACCCACCATACCACACCTACAGAGTAGGTAGTAAAAAAATTGAATCCTACCACTGAGCTTCAACTTTTCCTGCTGCCCTCTACCCTTCCCAGCACTATTTTTTCCAGAGAATCTTGTCTTCTCAGTGTATCCCTAACTTTTCCCCAACTCTTTCCTTTGGGCCCAGTGGAAACAGCCCTCGGGTGTTGTTGTTGTTTTCTTTTCCCTCCCCCAGAAAATTAATCTCTGTCCAAGTCTCAAATCAGCAAGTCTGGAGGTCAGAGTGGTTGGTTTCATTCCCTGTGCTCCCCCCCTCCCCATTGGAAAAAAATGCCACCAGCTCCTTTTGCTCTGGTCGTGCTCTTCTCTGATTCGTGAAGGGGCCTGTCCAATGGCGACTGGTGTTGCCATTGCCAGCAGTAAAGTTGGGTAGGAGTGGAGCCTTCAGGTGCTGGTCCAAGCTGTCTGTCTTGGTCATAAACCAGCAGTGGTCCCTGGCCCTTTGCCAGTTCTCCAGAGTTTGGACTCATGTCATATGTAAAGACTGAAAAGGCTGACTAGTGCCAAGTAAACGGGACATCCTGGATGCCAAGTATCCATCCACTAGTCCATGGCATTGCTGCAAACATCTCCTTCTTCTTCCCCATTCCAAAAATGTTAACTTCTCATTTGATGCTCCCTGTCTGAGGGCTTCTCAAACAGTGATGGGATGTAACAGGTTCTCACCAGTTCGCCAGAACCGGTAGTAACGTTTCCCAGTGTCCCTGAGAACCGGTAGCAGCTTTTGGGGGGAACCACCTTTGGGGCTTACCTTTTCACTTGGTGTGCATGCATGCCTACAGTGCTTGGCACGTATGCACAGCCTCCTTGCTGTCCTCCTTGCTGTCCTTGTGTTGTGGGTGGGTTGAGGGGTGTGTCTGTGTGTCTGTGTGCTTATTTTTATTTTATTTTATTATTTTATTATTTTTCCTTTGGCTCCGCCCATGTTATGACATCATGACATTAGCTCCGCCCACACTGTGATGACATCACGGTGGGATAGTAAAATTTTTGACATCCCACCACTGTTCTCAAAGCTTCTCCCCTCCTGTATCCACTTCCTCCACAAAGCCTTCTCCTGTCCCTACATGAATCCTTATCACTGTGGACCTGAAGGCTTAACTTGGCATGGGCAAGAGTCCACTGGGACAAGCCATAATCCTTCTCCCTTTGGCTCCATCTGTGCCTTCTTTACCTCAAAATTCTTGGTGTCTGACAGCATGGAAAACGTGGAGGGTGACCAGAGTTCTGCCTCGTTGGTGTCTGTCTCACATACATGCACAGATGTTTTGAAAATCTTATTGGTCCTCTTTTTCCAGTTTAAAGTAAAGTGGTGGAAATGTTTGAAAAACCTCTTTTGTCATCTTTTTTCAGTTTAAAGCAAATTTGCTACTTGAAGTGGAAAGCACTGGCATTCACCTGGAAAGGACGCTGTGTTAAATGGCCCTCATATTTTTGCTCATGTAATAATGGAGCAGCAGGAGGGATGGTAAAACAAAAAACTACTGAAAGCATGGGTATAACACGTGCGTGCACCTGTACAGAGGCACATATAAGGTGCACATATAGACACACTCTCTTTTCTCACATGTAATTCTTTTCAGACTCTGAAGCATCAATATTCCCAGCCCAGATTTCACTAGTAAATATATACACAGAGAAGAAAAGATGCCTGGCTTAGGATCAGTTAACCACAATGTTAATTGACTGTAACAGCAAGGTTGGCTGAAGTTTTATCAAGGCTTATTGTTGTAAATGGAAAACAAGAACCCACCAAGAATGTAGCCTCTCCACATGCTTTCTTTATTTGTCCTCATCTGAAAGCAACTCAGAATGATAACACATGTGCTAAGGTACCAAAGTAGATGTCTTGTTGTTAGGACCACAACAGAAGAAGCTATCCTGGGGAGCAATTTTTATGTTTCAATTGCACAACTTGAATGCTTGAAAGGAAACTCAAATATAAAACTAACCAAGCTAATATGCATTGAAGGTTTTATTCAGCCAACCCTACAGCAAAACCACTGACATGTTAGATTTTTCTTTGAGACTTGGTCAGTGATGGGCAGCAACAGGTTCACACTAGTTCACCAGAACCGGTAATAGCTTTTCCCGGTGTCCTGGAGAACCGGTAGCGGCTTTTTTTTTGGGGGGGGGGAACCACTTTGGGGGCTTACCTTTTTACCTGTTCCTCCACTGCACATGTGCACCAAGCTCTTGGTGTGCATGTGTGCCTACAGTGCTTGGCGCACATGTGCGGCCTCTTTGCTGTCCTCTCAAGCAGGGAGAAGGAAGAGAAGCTGCTAGCCTGAAGCTCCCTATAGCCTGCTCCCCAGGGAAAGTGACTCACCTTTGGGTGTGGGGTGGGTGGGTGTATTTTAATGTGTATTTAATGTGTATTTATTTTTAATGTGTATTTTATGTGTTTTATGTGTACAGTATTTAATTTGTATTTTTACGTGTTTTTATGTCTATTTGAAGTGTATTTAATTTTAATGTGCATTTTTATGTGCTTTTATGTCTATTTAATGTGTATTTATTTTAATATGTATTTTATGTGGTTTTATGTGTATTTTTATGTCTATTTAATTTGTATTTTATGTCTTATTTTTATGGGGTTTTTTTACATTGGCTCCGTCCACATCATTGGCTCCACCCATGATGTCATGTTGGCTCCATCCATGATATCATGATGTTGACTCTGCCCATGATGTTGGCTCCGCCCACAGTGTGGTAGTAAAAATTATGGCTGCCCACCACTGGACTTGGTCTTAGCTACAAAGCATTCAGACTGTGTAACTGAAATATCAAAATGCATACGCGCTTGGTTAGTTTTATATTTGATTTTCCTTCCAAGTGTTATTACCAGTCTTTCTTAAAGATAAAAGCTTTACTAATGCTTTCTGGACTTTGCAAATTATGCTCAGAGTAATATTTGTTTATTTTGTATCTTGGAACAAAATATCTTATGTAGTTAGAAGAGATTGTTCCCTCCCACCACAATTCTTTTTTTGTAATGGTGAATAGCTTGTGAGTAAGTACTACATCTGTATAGGATACTGCACTAATGTTCCCTCATCTGTAGGCCTTCATGCTACCAAAACCATTGCAGAAATAAGGGGGAAATCAAGACATCAATATTTCATTACATTGCTTGCAATAAGTCAATTCTTCTTTATCATGTTAAGTATCACCACAAAGCATTCTATTGCTGAGCAGTCCATTGTTCTGCATTAGATACGTAATTCTGTTATATTATATATATTAAAAAGAATCAATTATTGTTCCACTCCACTGCCCCCACCCCCAAATTTCTTTTCCAACTGCAAGCAAAGCACTGTTCAGGTAATAAACACCCATCCATAATTTCAGCAGTGCATGAAAGGAAGAGACAGTATTAAGGCCCTGTCAGTCTTGACAAATATTTGAGAACAAATCAACTATACACATTCCAAAATCACTCACAGCAAGAATGAGAGGGGGGCAGCAATGGGACAGATGGAGCCCTACAGATCAAATCCCCTGTGCCAGTGGTGGTGAACCTATAGCACACATGCCAGATGTGGGACTCCCAACCCTTTCTGTTGGCACACATGCCATCGCTTCCTCCCCCCCCCAGCACAGAGTTCACACCACCCCTCTGCCCAGCAGACCAATGGGAGCACTTCCTCCTTTCCCCCAGCAGTTTGACCCTCCTCTCTGTTTGGGCACTCAGTCTCTAAAAGGTTTGCCATCACTGCCCAATGCCATAAAGGCCGAGTCGACAAATGGGTTTCTGGAGAGCTACCCTTGCTGTCAGAGACGCTCAGAGTGCTACCTTGCTCAGACTGAATGTGGCTTCATGGAGAAGTGGCCATGAAGAACTCCTTTTGCCCGGTGCTATAAAGGACCAGGAGAGTGGCAAATAAATAATGTGTGTAATGTGTACTGACCTACTATATGATATTTACTGTACTTTACTCTTTTGTTATATTGTATGCTATTGTATTTTTGTTTGCACCTTAATAGTGATATTAGGGGACTCTGTGAGCCGCTCTGAGTCGGTTGGAACCGAGGAGAGCGGGATACAAATCTAATAAATAAATAAATAAATAAATAAATAAATAAATAAATAACCTGCACAATCTACTGCTGTGTAGGCCTCAGGGTCAAGGTTTGTGTCCTTGACTCTCCCTTTGCTCCTGATCCTTGAATGATAGGGCCTATCTCAGGGTCCCCCTCCCTCAATAACAGAGGACACACAGAAACATTTAGAACAATCTGCTTTCAGAGCCATCTGCAGTTCACTCTCATGTTCAGGTGAACAAACATTAAACACACAGAAGGAAAAATAGAAAAACATATACAGTATGTACATATTAACAGTTGATAATAAAAACTGAACAGCACCTCAGGATATTTGTGGATCACTCAAGGATGAAGTTAATCACTAGAAACATGTAAGAGTAACGTATTTTAGCAAAACTATAACTATGACTATAGCGATAGCTAGATCAATGGATGGATGGATGGAGCAAAGCAACAGATGCCATCCTCCCCATTCCCCTTTGAAGGTGCAAAATGCCCAAAGCTAGTGAACTTATTTTTGCTCATGATAAAGGAACCCCCCATCCCTCGTTGGCTGTTGAAATACAGTAATGAGAAATACAATGGCAAATAATTAGCTGCTTTTGCTCTACATTACAAATAAGATATTTGGAGTGTATTCCTTACTCTTCTGGCTGGCAAAGCTGGTACTACCCTTGGTTCCACTCTTTTGTCTACTTTACAAAGGCAGAGACCTTCAAGAATGTACACAATTTTTTTTGGTCTATTTCCATGTCATGTCAAGCATCATCTCACACCTTAATTTATTTTATGGAGTCAAGAGTATAAAAAGTTACCCATACTGGTCCTGGCAATTGCTGGTAAGCATCATCTAGTCTTCTTCCTGTTATGCTTATTCTCTTTAAAGCTTATAAATACTTTGTCATATTTTAGACAGTTTTGTTTACATATGTTTTCTGGGCCAAGATGCAGTTTCCTATACTGAAACTATCAAATTTGTTGATGAGACATAAAATTATTTTGAAAGATTCTGGGAAATCGGCCATGTTTTTTGGTACACTGCCACACAAAAATAAGTGTGTATGGGCGGAGGGAGAGACTGTTTGCCCATCGTGGCTGTTTTGAAAGCAGTTCTAGCCAAATCCTATTTTGAAGCTGCCTACACATATGAAACATTTGGGGTTCAAATTGGCAAAAAAAAAAAAAGATCTGGAACTACATGACTCATGAAAGTTATTTCTGTTTTATCATCCTTGAATTTCATATTTGGAGTGAATGTTTATCAATACAGGGTAATTAAGTAAATCAGGATAGAAAAATATCTAGCATCCCAGGCCCCTCCCCTTTTAAAAGAAAAATCTGGACTGTCAACAGATTGTTAGTATTTTTTCCAAATGGGTACAGTAATTTTAAGTGATGCATCTGGAAACTGTTTCCAACCTTGAGGGGCAGCTTGCTACAGATGTTTACAGTGCAATCGCATATATATCTGCTCAGAAGTAATTCAATAGAGCTTTCTTCCAGGTAAAATAGTTAAGAGGATTCCATACATAACAGATGCTGCTAGTCTTAGCATGCCACAGAGACACAGGAAAATTTTTCACCTATCTGCATATCAGGCTGGAACAGAATTGACGGCACACGAACGATACTTCAAAATATTTGGCTTAGTCCCTTTGACTCAGGTATTGCAAAACTTTGGCATTTGCCATCATTTGTCCTGCAGCTCCCACAACCCACAACCAGAACCTGGGCATTCTTAAATCTGAAATCCAAAACTTCTCAATTGTCAAATTTTTCCCATTGCAGTTTTGAATGGTCTGTGTACTATTAAGCCTCACAAAGTTCCTTGCTAGATCCAGAACTGGGAGAAAGAGAAGACAAAGAGATAGTAAACAGCCTTACTTGTCATAGAGTGCCTGAACCAATGAAGACAAACTGCTCTTTCTCTTTATGGTTATCTTTCAGGTATTTGAAGAGTGCTGTCATATCCCCCCTCAGTCTCCTTTTCTCAAGGCTAAACATGCCCAGTTCCTTCAGTCTTTCTCATATGGCTTGGTTTCAATTCCTCTGTTCATCCTTGTTGCCCTAATTTGTTTGCATCTTTCTTGAAGTGCCATGCCCAGAATTGGACACAGTACTCTAGATGTGGTCTAACTAGTGCTGAATAGAGGGGGGACTAGTATCTTGCGGGTTTTGGAAACTATACTTCTGTTAATGCAGCCTAAAACAACATTGACCTTTTTTGCAAACACATCACACTGTTTACCCATTACAGTATTGTGTTTTACACACTTATAGTATTACTGAACCAAGTATCGATCAGCTTGTAAATGTGCATCTGGTTTTTATTCCTAAGGTGTAAAACTTTACACGTATCCTTGATACATTTCATTCCATTGGTTTCAGCCCAGTGTTCAAGCCTATCAAGATCCTTTTTGAATTCTGGTCCTGTCTCCCAAGGTATTAGTTACTTCACCTAATTTTGTGTCATCCACAAATTTAATAAATGTTATCTGCACTCCCTCATCCAAGTCATGTGTCAGGGAAAAGACCTATTTCCTAATGTCTCCCAAGGCCTGAAATTGCTATTGTTCAGTTAGGCCCCATTATTGGCCTCATAGAAATCCTTTCTCTTCTCTCTGTCTCTTGGACAGCATGTTTTTCAACCATGTTTTCAGTGTCAGTGTACCTGTGTTATCTCACTCAGAGCCATGTTTTGTCTAATCCCAGAATACTCTCTGTGCACGTGTGTAAACAACAATTGTTTTGAGAAAGTTATTCTCTGTTGCTTTCTGTTACTTGATTGGCTAAAGCTAACCCACCTGACTGCAGATTCTCCATTTTGCAGATAAGTGAGGGAGTACGTGTCTGGATTTCAATGGCTTAAGACCTGATTTTGATTAGAGAGCTTTTGTTTCTGGATCTCTATGGGCTAACATTCTTTAGCCTAGGAGCTCTGCATTTTTGCTCCTTAAAAATGGTTACCTAGATTACCTGTGGACTGTATTGGACTGACTACTGACTTTTATTCTTTATGAACCTGATCAATAAATCTTCGTCATTTTCTTCTGAACAACGTGTCTTCATTGGACTAAAAGGGTAAGAGCAGCATTGCGTTTCACACACAAACATTTGAACACGCTACCAAATTAAAACCTCCTTTTGGCTGATAAGAAGCTGAGAGTTGTAACTCTGTATTGCCGTCCAGCCCACCCTTATGTTTGTTTTGGTTAAGGAGGTTTTCCAGAAGTGAGGGGGCCGGCTGGTACGTGACATGGTGGCAGCGGTGGGATGATATGGTGGCAGCGGTGGGATGTCGCGCCTCTTGAAGAACACAAAGCCCAGGACTGTGCCTTGTGGTACCCGACTTTGTTGCCCCCTCTCAGTTTAAGAAGGAGCCATTGATAAGATCTGAGTATGATTCTGTAACCAACTGTATATCCACTGGCGTTATCCAGCCCACACCTAGTTAGTTTGCTAATCAGAATATCATGGGGTACTTTGTCAAAGGCTGCTGATGTCATTGCTGCAATTTTTTGTTGCTTGTCTATATTCTTCCTTTGTAGCCTGGCCTTCATTCCACTTTCTGTATGTGTCCTCTCTGAGCTTTTTGTCTTTCACCTTTCTTTTCTTTTTGAATTGTCTGGAGTTGTACCTTTAGAATTTTCTTTTTTGGAAACTTCAACTCCTCTTGAACTCTTTTTCCTGTTAGGATCCCCTGCCGTGAGACTTTAGCTACCATTGTTCTCGGTTTATTAGCATTGGCTTCCCTAAAGTCCAGTATATATGTGTGGCTACACTCCACTTTTGTGTCCTTTGAAATCAAGAACTTAAATAGAAGATTGTCACTTTCCCCTGGAGTTGCAAATCATCTCTATTGGTGAGAATCAAGTCTAGGATAGCTACTCCCCTAATTTCTTCCTCCACTTCTTTTATGGAGAAGATCATCAGCTACACAAGCAAAAAAAAATTTTTTTGACATGGACATATTTGGCCAAATTTCTCTCCCAACAGATATCAGAAAAACTGTTCTCTTTCCGAAGAGGAAAGGGAACAGGGGGGGCAATCCACCTGCCTCTTTGGAAAGGGCAGCAGGGATTCCATGCGTGGAATCCCCGCTGCCCTCTCCAAAGATGCAAGTGGATCAAACCAAGCACTGGTTGGGTTGGGGAGGCTTGCACGCACACTGGTTCTCTCCCCAAGCCAACCGGCGGTAGCAGCATGCGATCGCCGGCTGGATCAGGGAGTGAACCGGCGCGAATGGTCAGTCATCTTGTTCCTGAATATTTCATAAAGAGTTTACTGTATGAATTCATACATGGTCACCCACACATCAGCTGAAAGACCCACCAATTCCCATCTCTCATTATCATAGCAGATTGAAGTGATCTCATTCCACTGAGGCCAAGCCCATGACTGCAAAACAAGCCCATTAAAACCAGGGAGAAGGGACTAGGGGAGGAAAACCAGCATATGTTTTAAATTGTCTTCAATCCAAACATCTTTTCTGAACTAGAGTGTGCATCAGATGACCTAACTCTTCTTTTTGTGCATTTCTCTATTAAACACTACTGGCTGTTTAGCGTCTGTTTACTTCAGGGTTCTCTAGGGCAAGTTCAGGATATTTTGCTCCACAACAAAGAGAATAAAATGTGACAAATATTGGCTCACTCCTGACTTCAGAAGGGAGGAGAAAGAGTCTAGAGGAGGCTTTCTAGTAGTCTGTTGCACGTAGCTTTTCTCTCTGCCTCTGTAAAAGCAAGTAACAACAGATTGCTGAAGCACCAATGTGAGTAAGGTTATTCCAACCCAGTGGAGTTTAATGAGCAGAACAAAGAGGAGTTTATAGAGAACACTCCTCTGTTCTCTATTTGTTTCCGGACTTGTGTATCTCAAAGTGGAGATAAAGCACAGAATGGGACTAATCTATTCCTCGCTAAAACTATACTTGTCTAGAACTGGCATGTCTTCCACTTAAATTTGACACCTAAAAGGTCCCACTGTATAAGAGAAAGCTGGCATGGTGTGAGGAGAAAGGATCTCTTCATATCATTACTCTATGAAATTAATCTGGCAAGATTTGTTCTTGACAAATCCATGTTGGCTTCTAGTTATTACTGCATTGTTGTCAAGTTGCATAGTGAGCACTTTATAATGTGCTCCAGAATTTTCCCTGGGAATGATATCAGGCTAAATGATCTGAAGTTCCGCATAGCTTCTATGAGTTTAGTGGATGATAGCACAATGGTTTAGGTACCTGAATGCAAAACCACAGGCTGGGAGTTTGATTCTCAGCTGTGCCTTCTGCAAAGAGCCACCCTGTGTAGCCTAGGGCAGTGATAGTGAACCTTTGCACTCCAAGTTTTCTTGAACTTCAATTCTCAGAAGCCCTGGTCAGCAGGAGTACTGACTTGGGTTTCTGGTAATTGAAGTCCAAGAACAGCTGGAGTGCCAAGGTTCACCATCACTGGCTTAAGGCAAGCAGTCTTAGGATGACCTCCAAAAAAGGAATGGTTAACCACGTCTGTGCATTCTTTACCTAGAAAACCCTAAAATGGAATTGAGTTAACAGCACATGGTTATTATTATTAGGGTGTGCCCTTCAGAGAATTGCTCTCTCATACTTCGCAAGCATACAGGACACCTGTCAATCCCACCTACCAGAAAAAGAAGAATGGACTGATATGTATGGTTAGATTAATTGTCCTAATCTTTAAACACAGCTTTCTTTTAAAAACAAAACACCAAACATGCTTAAGAGCAGCATTGATGGAACAACATGTGTTTTTATTGACCGAAAAGACGCACAAATCCCTTTTGTAACTGTGTTTCTCAACAACCCTCTGGAAGTATCCTGATAGTCCTGCCTTTCTGCAAACATTGTTTACTCAGCAAACATAATGTGGCATGTGGTATGTTTAATGTTAAATTTCGCTCTTGGCTAAAACCCACACAGACGCCACTAACTTTCTCTTCACGTCTGCAAGGGTAACCCCAGTCAGCCTTTATTGCTAAAAATTTAGCTTTACCAAACATAAAAATTAAATGATTAACCATACTTGTTTGATGTGCAGCATTCTAACACTAATTTCCTCATACTAATTTTAGCAGATCAGACAAGAATTAAGTTAACCAACAGCCCCTTTTCGAAGATTTGGGTCCTGCTTGTCCATTGCAAGTACGTGAATGTTCTTTTGAGGAAAAAAGGAAAGGTCGCCTGGAGCACAGTGGCGTGGGTACTTACGTCAGAGAACAGTTAATGTTGCTTATATATCATGCTTTTCAGTATGGAAATGTGTGGCTTATTTAAGTTGGGAAGATGAATGGTTGCTTTAGTGGATTTAGCCAGACTGGACTGTTCTTTAAAGTGGGGACTCATTAGCATTTGTCCCCAGTAATTTCTTCTGTTTCAAGTGCTGTTCACAGTTATAGCTCACTTCTGGAAACTAGACACCAACCCATTTTTAAGCACAAGAATGGAGAACCAGTGGTCTTCCCTCTTTTGGTGAACTGCTACTTCCATGATACCACTTCATCCTGCTTCTCACCACTGACCAACTGGGGTCAAGGAGGTCTGGAGTTGAGCCACATGGCATAGCTTCTGCAGCTCTGTCTCAGAGGTCTCAAAGACCTGGGACATCTGTTTCACATATAGGTACAGACACCATGCTCCAATCATGATGCTCACACTGGAGCTGGTGTGATATTCTATGACTATGCAGAGGGACAACATTTTAATAGAGCAAGTTAGAACAACAATAGCACACTGAAGACAAATGATTATCCCCTAATCATTAATATGGAAAGTTTGGCCAGGCTTATGTAGTTTTGTACTTTCTTCACACGGTGGCCAGCTCAATAAATCAGACCATTTGCTAGAATGAGAGGTTGCTAGAAATGGCTGGAGAGCTCAATGAGTTATATTTGTGACTGTGGAACCAAAGGTTGCAAGTTCAGTTCCCCACCAAACCTCTTGGAAGAAGAGCCAGTCTATGTGGCCAGAGGCAAACCACACCATCCCAGGACACCCCCAGAAGAAGGGGATGGTCATCCACTTCAGAGTACTGTACTCCCTACCTAGAAAACCTGACAAGGGTCACCATAAGTCAGAATTGACTTGATGTGCATTAAAGTTGCTATACATAGGCAAAATTGCATAACAACAGATATCTTGGAACATGTTCGCCATGAGTGGGGAAACTTTCATATGTGTGTAGAAAGAAGTGGCCAACATGTGGAGAATATTTTGTAAATATTTTGTACAAATTTGGGATTAATATTTTGTATATAAAGAGTGCCTCGCTTAAAGAGTAACTCGCTTAAAGAGCAGAATTTTCTCCGAATGGTCACCTCGCTTAACAACTAAAACCAACCAAAAATTTGCTTAACAACTAAATCGGGGTTCACAATCCCCCCTGCCCTGCCAGAAGTCACAATTGATCACTTACAATGGTGTTTCGCTTAAAAGTACAAACTCGCTTAAAGAGCAATCCCATGGAACACATTATGCTCTTTAAGCAAGGTACCACTGTACATTTAGCTACAATTTCCCCTATATATAGTGACTTTTGGGACACCCTGTATTATTATTATGGCTCCTAGAGGACACTGGGAATAGAAAAGTGTTCTCTAAATCTTCCAAAATTGCCCATCCTTGTTCTATTCTGACTGGCTGTGACTCCTGAGGACTGAGGCATTTGTAACATCTTATCTTGGATCTTCTAACTAGGAGATGGTCAGCACTGAGACTAAGATCTCCTGACCAAACTTGGTCAGACAACTGAAATTTTAGAGAGCAGGAAAGTGAAGAGTAATGAGGAAATGTATGTAAAAGTATGCATTGTGTGGAAAAAGTGGATAAAAGCAAAAATAAAGCAATCACACATATATGAGGGCCAGCTGGACGGACTGGCTGACTGGCCAAAGACAACCACCGCTGCTACCACCACCACAGCTGTGCAGTGGCCAGCCACTCCCTATTGGGAAAGGATAAGGACTTTCCCAACTATTTTGTAATGTATTTTTTACTGTAGTGTATTTCTTTGATTGTATTGCATTTCTGATTGTATTGAATATTTTTATGTAAGATTTATTGACTACATTGACTATATTATATTCGCTTTTATATTTATATTCTGTCATTTTATACATGAGATTGTAAATTGAGATGAGCACCACCCCTAAAGTTTTTTTTAGTTGTCGGGCTAATTTTTTAATTGTATTTTTAATTAGGTTTTTTTTTACTGGTTTTATGTAATTGTTGTATGCTGCCCAGAGTCGCTTGCTGAATGGGTGGCAATACAAATGTGAATTATTATTATTATTATTATTATTATTATTATTATTATTATTATTATTATTATTATTATTATTATTATTATTATTATTATTATTATTATTATTATTATTATTATTATTATTATTATTATTATTATTATTATTATATACCGCCCCATAGCACCTAGTGCACTCTCTGGGTGGTTCACAAGCTAATTAACATCTTGTCCCCAACATGCTGGATACTCATTTATCTTCCCCTTTCATAATACTAGACCCTGGAACTGGATAATTCAATGGAAAGTATCCTATTGTACTTCCTGACTGTCTCCCACTTCCTGGAGAATAACCTTCTGCTTTCATGACCCCTTTGCAGGCTACCCAGGGAGGCAACTCAACCAATCCCAGTCCATTATGCCAATTAGCTCTTCTGCTGGACTAGAGACAGACTACCCATCCCTGATTTTAGGGTACTTATATGAATTTATGGTGCACATTTCACACACATTAAATTGTTACAATAGTATGAATGATCACAAACAGAACAGTAGTAGACATCCTAGTTATTTTCTGGTGGGCTCCAGGTCAGAGATAAGGATGCAGTATTCTTCTGTGTGTGTCACTCAACCTGTTGCAGAAACAACCTCCATCCTCATCATTGTTAGAGGTAACAAATTCGTTAATACTAGTATATCATGAGAAGGAAACACAACCAAGTGGACAACCTGGAAATGGTCTTTCTTTTGAACCACAATGCCCAAAATCTCCAGCCAGTAGTCATGCCAGCAGAGGGATTCTGGGAAATCTAGTTCCAGACAATAGCTCTCTTAAGCTCCATCGTAATCAACTGGGAAATGAAACATTGTCTCCATTCTGCCGCCATTACTAGGCATACATCTTTAGCACTAGGTATGAAAGGAGTAGTATGTTGCAGAAAGTATCTAGCACCTTTCCAAAGAACCTGCCAACCACCCATTAAATTATTTCATTCTTTATTCAGGGTCCATATTATTTCCTGAATGCAGAAAACATTTAAAGCCAGAGAACTACATATTCTTGTGAATTGAATTGGTTCAGCAGAAGCTCTTAGACAGCTGTTGTTCTTGACCCTGACAATCATTCCTCCCCAAGCAAATATCAGTTCCAATCCAGTAATTCTTGTAATCACCTGCAATGGTTATGCTTGACTGTCATATTAAGAGAGGATTCCTAGTTTAACAGCCACAATGTAAACAAATAGCTTAAGAATGAGAAAATATTTGTTCCTTTGCTTTCAGTGGCTCTATTCTAATTACGCAGGCTGGATAGTTCTGTGGATCTAAAGATTGGGTGTGTGATTCTCTGCTGTGCCAGCCTGTGTGGCCTTGAGCAAGCTTCACAGACCCAAAGAGCCTCCGGAAGGAGTGGATGGTAAACCAGTTCTGAGTTTATCTACCTAGAAAATCCTGGAAAGGGTCACCATAAATCAGAATTGACTTGACAGCACACTATTCTTATTCGCCTTATTATAACTGAACCTGGATCCAACCTTTTTTCCTTCACCTTTTCCTTCCTTATCATGTGGATGATAAGAACTTGCATTGTGTCAGTTCATGCTTGAGAGTTCCAGGACATGAAGTGTTAGCAGGAGGGGTGTGGCTAGCACCTGGATTAAATTTGTACATCTTGAATCTTCTGAATTCATTGGAGATTTCTTCCCTCATCACTCCCCATTGGACCAAGCTGCTGGCAACCAGGATATGTAGCTTCCACTTCTTGGCCATCATGGTTTTCCCTCCCTCTATGTACAATTACTAGTCTGGCCAGGTTATCCTGCTATGGTAATAGAGTAGACCAGTGGTTCCCAACAAGGGGTACACAGCCCACTAGTGGACTTCAATTCCCAGAAGCCTAAGTCAGTACATTGGCTGATCAGTGCTTTGGGGAAATGACTTAGGCTTCTGGGAATTGAAGTCCAAAAACCAGCATTTGGGAAACACTGGAGTAGACCATACTGCCACTGACTCAGTGTCTGAGGACTAATGCCTTGGGTGCCAAAGTCCACAGGGAAGGGTGATGGTCCCCAAGTGGATTAAATCCCACTTAAATCCATCTTGATGGAGGGCAGCAATACTGGCCTGGGGCTGAGGACTTTGTCTGCCAAAAGGGCTCAGGACCAGAAAGTGACTCATGGAATTGGATCAGTGTTACGGTGGTCATGCTGCGATGTGGAAGGTTGGAGAAGACCACTGCATTATTTTGTTCCCAGGATAATCTTCATGGCTGAAAGTCAAGTAAACATGGGCAGAGGGTGCTAAGAATCTCTGGCTCAGCCATAAAAGTTTGTACCTGGAACATCAGGAGTATTTATGAAAAGGGTAGATTTATAATGTAGTAAAAGAAATGAAGAGACTGAATGTTGATATAATGGGAATGAGTGAGACAAAGTGGCCAGGAGTGGGCCAATGCAGTGTGTTGGAGTAAATGGTCCACTACTCAAGAAACAATGACAAGCATCACTGGAATGGAGTTGGGGTGATCCTGAGCTAAGCAATATAGGACACACTGCTTAGTGTGATGTCATTTTCAGATAGGATCATTATGATAAAACTTAAAGGCAAACCTTTCAACATGAATGTCATACAAGTCTATGCACTAACAGCATAAAAATCAACAGATACAAACAGATACAAATATTAAAATGTTCATATAAACACATCAAAACCCAAAACACCCTAAAAAGAAAGCCTATTTGTGACACAGAGAGACAGAATAAAATGCCTAACGATCGGCCGTTGGTAAGATATTCCCAAAGACCTCTTTAAAAAGAGATTTTTTCAATTGCTTTTTAAACATCTGGAGAGATGGTACCAGGCACAGCTCCACTGGGAGGGAGTTCCATAATAGTGGTGCCACCACTGAGAAGGCCCTTCTCCTAGTCACAGCCTTCCTACCTAATCTCGGGGTTGGCACCTGGAGCTGCATCATCATGGAGGAGCGAGTGATGTGGGCTGTTGTCCTGAGCGGAAAATGTTCCACCAAGTAGGATGGTCCCAAACTGTTTAGGGCTTAGAAAGTTAGAACTAACATCTTGTACCTGATACAGAAAGAAACCGAGAGCCAGTGTAGCCTGGGGAGATATGATAATTTTTTTCATTCCCATAACCAACCTGGCTGCTGCATGCTGAACTCGCTGGAGCCTCCATAAGAGGCACAGGGTAAGCCCCACGTAAAGAGCATTACAGTGATCAATACGTGAGACTACCGGTGAGATAACTAGTGTTATGAGAGACTGTCTGTCCAAGTAGGGATGCAACTGGTACAGTTAGAAGAAAGTGGCTCTGCATACCGCCACAATTTGCACCTCAAGTGTCAAATGGGGATCTAATATGACACCTAAGTTGCAAACCGGATCCCTAGGAGTGAGAGCAGTAACCCCGCCCCAACCTAGGGGCCAGAATACTCAGTCAGGCAGATAGACCCTCCAACACCAGAACCTCTATCTTCTCAGTGTTCAGCTTCAGCTTGTTAACTCTGGTCGATTCCATTATGGCTGCCAGGCAGTCATCCAGGCAATGGACTGTGTCCACTGCTAAGGATGAGAAGGAAAGGTAGAGTTGGGTTTCAGCCATGTATTGGTGACACCGCACCCCAAATCCCTGCATGATCTCTTCCAATGGTGTGATGTAAATATTAAATAATAATAATGGGGAGATAATAGACCCCTGAGGAACACCTCATTTTAGGGTCCAAGGAGTAGACATAAACTCCCCAAATTGGACTGTCTGGGAACGACCAACTAGGAAAGAGCGAAGCCACTGTAAAAGAGTGCCTTGAACCCCCATCTGTGACAGGCACCCAGTAGGATACCGTGATCAACAGTATCAAAAACTGCCGAGATATCAGGAGCACTAGGAGAGATGAGGCCCCCTTTCCACTTCCTGGAGAAGGTCATCTTGCAGCATGACCAGTGCAGTTTCGGTGTCATGGCACAGCCTAAATCCTGACTGAAATGGATCAAGGACACCTGAAGTTGGTCTGCCACCTCAATGACTTTGCCCAAGAAAGCTACTGGTCTATAGTTATTCAAGACATTTATAGCTAAATGCAAGTGCTTTGTCCACCTCCTCAGATGACACAAGCTGAAACTGATCCCAGGTAACCTGACTGGAAGACTCACTAGACATCCCAACCTGACTTACTGTTTCAACTGTGGTATCAAGATCCCGACAGATGATCTCAACACCAAGAAGACAAAATATCTGGTTATAAGCCAAACACCAACTCAAAGCAAGCTAATGGCAGGAACACAAGAAATTGAAAGGGTGAATAAAATTGTCTATTTGGGGAGTATGTTAAATGAAAATTGGAATCCTCAGGTAGAGATTAAAATATAAACAGAAAAAGCAAAATCCACCTTCATAAAAATAAGACACTTGTTATGCAATGGAGATCTAACTCTTGCTACATAGATCCGAATAGTGAGATGTTACATATTTCCAGTATTGCTATATGAACTTGAAGCTTGGATATTGACTAAAATAGGGGTTCACAATGTTTTCCTGCCATGGGCCAGACATGCCCCCAACACACAGCTGTGGGGGCCAGAGGCGGGTTGCTCCCAGTGCTTACATTTTTGGCGTCATCAGTGTCAGCATTGATCACATGGGTTTTGCAGCTTTTTGCAGTCTCCACCGCTTCTCCTGGCAGCAGGAGGCTTTAGGGAGTATAATTGCTCCATCATCACCTGGGTGCCCGGCGTGGAACCAGAAAGTCCCAGAATGGTGTGCTTTCCCTGCCTAAGCACCACAGAGGAGCATTGTAAAGACCCCAAAATGGAGCAATTATGCTCCCCAAAGCTTCCCGCTGCCGGGAGAAGCAGCTGAGACTATGCAAAAGTCACAAAACCAACGCAATTGCCAGCAATGCTGTGGTAAGTGATGTCTCACAACTTCCAGTGGGGGTGGGCACAGTCTGAGAGGTGCCTGGGTTCCCACCATGGGCTGGATTAATGATATGGGCATGCCAAATTAGTCCTGCAGGCGATAGGTTGTGAACGCCTGGACTAAAGCATCTGAAAAGAGAATCGAAGCTTTTGAGATCTGGATCTACAAACAGCTACTAATGATATCATGGATTTACCATGTGACTAACGTAGAAGTATTGTGCTGGGTGGATAAAGAAAAGGACTTTTTAAGACCATTAAGTAAAGAAATCTCCAATACCTTGGTCATATCATGAGGAACAACATAAAATAGAGAATACTCCAACTCGCTATGCAAGGAAAGATCCCTGGGAAGAGAGACCCTGAATGTAGATGGACTTCATAGCTGAAGAACCTGAGAGACTGGTGTGGAATGTCCTCAAAAGAACAGGAAGACTATCGCTATGATAGCCAATATTCAGAACAGATTCAGCACTTGAAGACGAAGGAATGTACAAATGGCTGGAAGAGAGAAGTAACCGAATAGCCAAATGCTATAGATTTCTGTCTCACCTGTTCTTGCCTGTAAAATAAATAAATAAATAGATGGATTACTGTATATAGCAAGAGGTTGAAATCTGGGGAGGACACAGCTGATAAGTCAGTAGATGACAATGTCACCTTCTGTGTGGCTTCTGCAAAATATGTTGCTGGAAGAATAAAATGTTCCACCGTATTACATGAGAATAAAGGAGCCATAAAGCTTTCTGTGATTTCATCTGCAGAAAAAGCATTAAGAAATTAAAAAACAAGGGTTTTCCACTAGTACATTTTGTGGAGCCCACTCAGTTTCCCCACAGCTGCCTACATGTTATCTGAGCTATCTCAGAAGGATTGTGCTGACAGCGTGTTAAGACATAGGGGCATCATTCTTTTTATAGGTCTCTTACCTGATTGGATTTCATGGGTGCATGCACCAGTGATTCTACTGTGCAAATCATTCTCAGAATTTGTTTAAGGAGGGCCAGATTCAGTCACAAGGAGTTTGACAAGGTTACTTAAACTGTGCTATGTGACTCCTCTCATGTCAAAAGCAAATGTCATCTTTTAAAAGCAAATGTTGGCACTTAGTTAACCATATCTGGGGTGAAAAAAAAGTCCAAGAACAACAACAAAAAGCTTTATAGGAAATATTTTAAATAAATACTCATTAAAAAATAAGAATGTAAGTTTAAAGTATTTATAGGCTGAAATCCCCATTTATTCCACTGTATCTGCTTGCTTGCTTGCTTGCTTGCTTGTTTTGTTTTATTATATTTTATTTATAGTATTTTTATACTGTCAGATTTGGTTTCAAGCACTACTCACAGCAGTTTACAATATTTTAAACAGAAGTGAAAAGATTAAATTTGTAAAAAGTAGAAGGATCTCTAGTGGGATGAAAAATCTGTGGATTGGAGCTGTGGGACTCCAGGTTGATTTGAATTTCCTGTTACATCATGTGATCAGCAGAAATGTGAATTAGTCCACCCCAAAAAGTAGAATGTCCAAGATTTTTCCCTATTTGGCAGGTTCTAAATTAATTGAATAAGTTTCCATTGTAATCAATAATTCTAATCTCCCATGGATTTCAGTGGAAATTAAGATCCTCTAGCAGAATCTGGATCCAGTCCAGTGGGACTGATTTCTGAGTCAACAAGCATATAGGTTCCCTGTAAGTTCTGAAATGTTAATAATTATTCATTGTTATTTGGTCAGATAATTTAATTTCTTCTTTAAAAGCTGTATCTCTTTCAGTATTGTACTTCTGCAAACACAGTTATGCTCTTCCTTATCAACTTTCAAGATCCTAGTAAAATGCCGTTGTTGCTTTTAATCTTGTCAAATACAGTTTTGCATATGTGACATTAAATAGGCAACTTTGCTCTAAGTCAGGGGTGCCCAAACTTTTCAGGCTGCGGGCCAGTCACATGTTTCAGGGAGCTGGTTACTATGGCGTGGGGGCAGGATGTGGCCCCTGATGCCAATTCATCTAGCCCGTGAAGCCCTCATCACTCCTGGAAGCAGAAGTAAAACACACCCATGCAGGCACATTTTACTGCCACTTCCAGGAGCGACGAGGGCTTTGCGGGCCAGATGAATTGGCATAGGGGGCCGCATCCAGCCCCTGGGCCATATTTTGGGCACTCCTACTCTAAGTAATGGCTTAATAACAATTCAGTCAAGTCAATTCTGATATATGGTGCCTCTTTCTATGGTTTTCTAGGTAGAGAATACACAGAAGTTCAACTTCTGAAGTTGTTTACCATTCCTTTCCTCTGGAAGCACTTTATGACTGTGCAGCTTGCCCAAGGCTATACAGCAGGGATTCTCAACCTGTGGCCCGTGGGCCAAACTGTCATGTGGTGGAGGAAGGGCAAAATGGCCATCCAGCCCCCGAAGCTGTCTGAGGGAGCGTGACCTGGCCCCCAGCTTTAAAAGGCTGAGAACTCCTGCTATACAGGTTGGCTGTTTTCTGAGAAATCACAGGAGTAGGGGAATCAAACCCCCAACCTGATACCTAAACCACTATCCAGACACCTTAGTAGCAGCAACAAGAATTTTCCATTGCCTTTAGCTAGACATTACCCTAATTATACAGCCATCATCTGACATCCTTAGAAAGCAATAAAGACTTTCCCAGGAGCAAACATTATCTGTGAGCCATTCTGTCCAAAATTGCGGAGGTACTGCTAGGCTACTGAAAACAGAAAAAAAAATGAACCTGGTCACATCATAAGCCCACGTCACTCTTTAAAATTCTTAGATCTCACCCCACCCCAAACATTCATTTTTAAAGGGCCCTTTTACCTACCAGACATCAGCCCATGAAACCAGTCCAAGGCTTACTGCCATCTGAGATAGAGAAGCAAATAACAGCATTAGCAGCCTAAAACAAGGGGCACAGTACTTTAAGCCAGTAAAATTATTTTGCTATCTAAGGCAAGAAAATCCCATAAACACCACTCCTTGTTCCTCGCAATAATAATGTAACCATAACAAACTGAGGAACTCAGAATGTGCTGTCCCTTCCAGACGTGCTCAAAATCTGCTGCTTGAGCTGCTGCTTCAGTCTGCCAAGTGACAGGGCTGGACCTGAGATCAACAGCAAATGTCTGGGGAAATACTTCAGCACTAGAGCAAACCAGGAAAGGATTGGCCAGAATCCTATTGGTTATACAGCTATACGCAAATAGTTTTTGCCTGGCATGAGCTTTTGCAGTTGTTTTATACTAATTTCAGACTGCTGATTACAAATATGATCTCAGATTTGCTCTATCACATCACATTTTTATGCTATTAGCCAACCCAATTTTCATTCCTGACTGCATGTTGGTGTGAGTCAGTTATAGAATTATAGTTATAAAACTAGTGACTGGTCAACACAATTTTTCTGGCATGAACAATTCTAAGGTAATTTTGAGGTGCTGATTCTGAATCTGGAATCCATTTTTTTCCTAGCACATCAGGTTTTTGAGATCTCAAATATTGCAATATACCTACAAACAGCAAATTTATCATCATATTCGTCGAGCTAAACAGACATACGGACCTAATAAAATAACATCTAATATGCAATACTATATTAAACAAACATATGGAACAAGCACTTGGATGTAGAACGAGTATCAAGATTCACTATTTACATAGTCACTTGGCCAACTTTCCAGCGAACTTGCGTGACATGAGCGAAGAGCACGGTGAACATCTTCATCAAGACATTAAAGTAATGGAAGAACGTTACCAAGGCCGATGGAACACCAACATGAGATCATATTCGTAGTCAGCAGCCTGAAATTAGTATAAAACAACTGCAAAAGCTCGTGCCAGGAAAAAAAATTTGTGTATAGCTGTGTATGATGATAAATTTGCTGTTCATACTAGTTATAGTGCAATATTTGAGATCTCAAAAACCTGATGTACTAGAAAAAAATGGATGCCAGATTCAGAATCAGCACCTCAAAATTACCTTAGAATCATTAAAGTACCTCATGCCAGAAAAATTTTGTTGACCAGTGTTATCTATGGCAGGGTAAGTAAATGCGATAGTGCAAACTGCAGTGGCAAATTATGCCTAGTTAACAAGTTGTCCCCTTGTATTTCATGTCATAGGCCAACCCATGCAATTAGCCCACAATATGGAATACAAGTGGTGGCTCGTTAATTTGCAGTTGTTTGCCACAGTAGTTTAAAACTATTGCAGTTACACTGGCATAGACAAGTCATAGGACTTGCCACTTTGATTTATGTGATTGCACTTATGCTGGTATAAATAACCATGAGATTTTAGGCTTCTTCTTATCTCAACAGGAGGAAGGATTAAGAAACTAGCCAGAAGACTGAAGGATAAACCAGAGAAAGAAAGAAGGATGTGAAAATTTTTCTGTCTTTTTTCCCCTCTGGCTCATACCTAGATTTTCTTTTCTATTTCATTTTAAACCAGGAGGCGAGACTTTCCTTTTTCTTCCCGCACTGAAATTCATAAACCATTTTAATCATTTTTTCCTTGTGAAGATATTTCTTTTTGCATTTCCCTCCTAACAGAAGCATTTTCCCAGTTGCCTGTAGCATGCTTATGTATATATTTTCCACTGTATGGCTTTTAGCCATGCGTATTTTAAAATGTCTACACTGCTGCCTGTGCAGTTTCTTTCTTTCAAAATGTGAGATTTGTAGCTATGCGCATTCTGGAGGGACAGTGCATTTCTTCTCACCCCAAGTTTTGGGAAATGAAAAATACTATTTTCACCTATATCAGGGGTCAGCAAACTTGGCTCTCCAAATGATCTTTGGATTTCAATTCCCAGAAGCCCTGATCAGCAGGTGTACTGGCTTGGGCTTCTGGTAATTGAAGGCTTAACAGCTATTGAATAAAGTCAACATTAATAATATCAATGGGACTGCAGTGGCTCAAGTGGCTGCGATGCTGACTGGAAGGCGGGAGGTCAGTAGTTCAATTCCCGAGTACTGCAGGATGGAATGAGCTCCCGTCTTTGTCCCAGCTCCTGCCAACCTAGCAGTTTGAAAGCAAGAAACTGTAAGTAAATAAATAGGGACCACTTCGGTGGGAAGGTAAACAGCATTCCATGCACTCCAGTGTCTAGTCATGCCTGCCACATGACCACAGAAATGTCTGCATAAGCAGAGAGTGCTGGCTCTTCGGCTTTGAAACAAAGATGAGCACTGAACTCTAGAGTCAGATACGACTGGCTTTCGAGCAAGGGAAACCTTTACCTTTAATAATATCATATGGCAATGTCCAAAGGAGACTGATCTAGGCTACAGCTATCTAGGTAGTTCGTATGTGAAACAAGATCTAAATCTGGGCTTTCACAGATTCTTATTCTAGCCCTTTGGAAACCCAAGAATGTAAGACAATCTTGTGATCCAAGAAATATTGCTTTTATGGCATGGATTTGTAATCTGCCTCAAAACGTGACTTTAGCCCAGTACAACTGGCTGTTTATCCTCCAGTCAGTTCAGGCAAAGATTTGTAGGAGTGTGAGAGAGCATCCTAAATCTATTCATAGCCCAGTTTCTGATTACACGAAAAAGTCCACTCCCTGGATTTTCAGTAAACTGCATTACATGTGACTCGTGCCTACTTTATTGGGAGACATATTTTTAAATGAGCTAACTACGACAGAAGACTTTAAAATGTGGGGCCATAATGGCTAAATTTCGCTCCAGTTTTGCTGGGAATAGGGTGTTTGTTTTGAAATTCTTGTCATATATCATCTATATATAACTACATAATCTTTATTTCTTATTGGAAACTTTACTAATGTTGCTTACTAAAGTTGTGAAGCAACTTTCTGTTGTATGTCCATGTCAAGATAGCGGACTGAGTAATTAATAATCATAGGCTGAGGCAGCCACATTTTTACGCATTTGAAAGGAGGAACAGGGAAAAGGTTACCGAAGGCATTTTCCCAGGCATTTCTCTTTCCCTGCATTTTATAAACCTTCCTCTCATCTGAGAAAACTCAGAGTGGTCACTTCATCCTGAAAAGTACACAAGGAAGTCTGTGTATGTGTGTGTGTGTTGGGTTAGAATGAGTATTGAAGAACAAGCGATCCTATTTGTTTGTTTATCATCCATTTCCCCTGATGGTGACACAAAAGTACAGCCCTGTTTTTATAAGTGTGAAAGGAAAGGTAAAAATGACGATTTATATATAGTATAGAAAATGTGTATAGAAGGCAGTAGTATAAATGATTCCAGGTTTTCATGTCTCCTCAATAGCCCCAGCCAATACATTTTCTTCCGTATTTGGGGGTTTATGCATTTTTACACAGTTTCAAAGCTACTTTAAAACACACACACATAGAGGTGCAGTTGCTACAATACACTATAGCAGTGATGGCAAACGTCTGGCACATGTGATTGTCCCAGCACAGAGTTCACTCTGCCCCTCTGCCCAGCAGCCCAATGGGATCGTTTCCTCCTTCCCTTGTTGCCGTGTTGGCACTTTGCAATAAATAAGTGGGCTCTGGGTTGCAGTTTGGGCACTTGGTTTCTAAAAGGTTCGCCATCACTGCACTGCAGTATGTGTTGTTGCTTTAATTGCTGCTATTGTTGTCATTCATGTTCAGGGTAGATTACATTGCCTATCCGTTATGCTTCAGCATTTTGGATCTCAATGATTTGTTTTATTTGTTGCTATTTGTTTGCCATTCTGATAATATGAGAAAAAAATAAAATAAAATAAAAAGCACTGTAGCACTTTATAGACTAACTGCTATATTTTTATTGTTAGATTTCGTGGATCAAGTCCACTTCTTCAGACAAAGAGTGAAACATTGTTCTGATAAATTTCATAAAGATGAGGGTGTAGATATTGATAATTGGCCTTCTTCTCATGGTGGAAGGATTTTTGCCGGCTGGCTCTACAGGGCAAATTCTCCCACTCCAAGAGCCCCTTCACAAACAGGTGGAGATTTTTCAACACAGGTATGAATCTAAACCAATATATTTTATTATTTCTTCAAAAAGCAACAGGCCTGGCTCATATTAATTTTAGTTTTCCCATCTTGTCCCTCTGCTTCTTTGATTTACCAGCAGGAATTAATTGGTTGTAAAGTTTCTACATAATATCAATTCAGTTGAAATTTCTCAATGCTGAGACTTCATCTAAATATTTTAAATTCAGACTCCATATAACTATTGGAGAATTCTGCTCCCTTCCCTAACAATATTGGTGAAACTGCCTGACCAATTTTACTGCTCATCAGGGACAGAGTGAAGCAGATGTCTAAAGCAGAGACTTGGGACAGACAAAGCTAAACATATCATCATCTGGCTTTGCCTGGTGTAACCAAAGTCATTTTGCTTCCTTCAGTTGTAATGGAGGCTACTGTCTTGACACTCATGTTGAAGTAAGAATCAACAGCTACTCTGGTGGGCTTCATTACATGGAATGGTAGTGGTGATGGGGTAGTTATTATTTTGCCCTTTGCCCTAGCAGCAAAATATCTTGTTTCAGGCTCTCCGTTGCTAAATAGGACTGAAAATTTGGGGATTTTGTGCATGCAGGGTTTGTGTGTGTGTGTGTTACTTTATCCCTACCACCCAACAACCAACAGAAGTACTACTTCCATCGACTGGCTGCCACTGTATCTCCTCTGAGTTCACCAGCTGTTGCTTCTAACTTCTCAGTCTAGAGAGAAGAGCAAGTACATATGTGTAACTCTAAGTGGCAGGGACCAAAAGAGACTGATATGCAGTGCTTGAACATCAGGTGAGCCAGAGAAAGCCCATCACTTTTACTTTTTGTCATGGATCACCTTAACTGTTGCTTTAAAAAACTATTGTTTTTAAAAAACCTAGAGCAAGGGGCATGTTTGTCTCTTGCAATTTCTTGCTTTTGGACTGCTAGGTTGGCAGGAGCTGGGACAGATGATGGGCACTCACTCTGTCACACAGCGCTCAGGTCTCAAACTGCTGACCTGCCAACCTTCCTGTCGTCAAGCTCAGCATCTTAACTACTAAAGCCACCACAGCCCTCACACCACTAACTACCCTGCACCTTTAAGCAGAATATAAAAATGAGGTGGGAAATACCAGCAGAGCATCAAGCCACAAATTAAGATAGAAATCATCACAGCACACAATTGACTAAGCAATTAGTCAGACTCATGATGGAAGACGTTTTTATTTAAGTCTCCATAGCAGCAAACCTCTCCATTCAGCTTCACACATTACTCCTTATCCTTCAAAGCTGCCACTACAGAGGAAGAGGCTTTTTGTATGAAGTATACATGCCTTGATGGTTCTCCAAAAAGGTATATTTTGCCTGTTCTGAAATGTCATTCTGGCTAATTCATTGAACATAAACATAGCCATCTCATTTTTGGCTGCCCCCTTTTTCTTTTGCCCTCCACCTTTCCCAGCATCAAAGCTTTCTCAAGTAAATCCTCTCTTCTCATTTGATGTCCAAAGTACTTTAGCTTCAAATTTACTATTTGACCTTCTAAGGAGCAGTCAGGGTTGATTTCTTCTAAGATTGACCTATTTGTTCTCCTCGCACTTACAGCACTTACAGCACACAAGTGACTGGAAGTATCTAAACTAATAGTGGATGGAGCCATTTCTTTCTTTCTGTTTCTCTTTATACTCTCATTCTCATGGACTAAGTAGACAAATATTCACTTCTTTGTTCGTACTATGTTTTTTCTTCTTCGTGTCTAGGCAGCTTTTGGTGAGTTCATTCTATCTCATTGTTCCTTTCAATATTTATCCCATTGACTACACAGTATTTACACTATTCACAAGTAGATTTGCCATTTTGGCATGAGTATATAGCTTATTTTGTTTGGCTGGCAGGGTTTGTGATTTTCTGTTGTCTTTCCATTCACATTGTTTTGCCTTGCATTTGATTTGTGTGGTTGTCTATATTGGTACTATAGGGGTGTTGATAGGTACATCGAGATGACATCTCTGATGAGCCACAGAGGGAGACTTGCAGTTAGAGTGAATCCTACACCTTTTGTCCACCTTCTGTTTACATTAGTAAGGATTACAACTGCAATGCAATTTGAGAATTGTATTTTTTTTAAAAAAAATTGTCAGTCTAGTTTAGCATTATGGATTGAGCACCCATCTCTGTCTCAGCTCTTGGGGACATGAAAGGAGCCTCATTCAGGCATCCCCTGACCAGAGTTTCTCCAGCAAAATTCCTTTCAACGCAGAATAAGTTCTGACATATTTTTTTATTATTATTATCCTGGGAGGTTTACCAAAAGAAAATAAAAATCCAAACCCACCATCCAGTGGTGGGGAGCAACAGGTTCGCGCACACACCCTGGGAGAGGGGATAGTAAAAATTGAGTGGCCTCTGGGTAAGGGGGTGGTGAAATTGGGGGGGGGGGAGCCTTCAGGCAGGGGGGTAGCAAAATTGGGTGGTCATGCCCACCTCCCTCCCCTGCCCCGTCAGGTTTTGTCCCTGCAAGTGGTTCAAGGTATCCCTTTCTCAAAAGCCAGTCATATCTGACTCTAGGATGCAGTGCTCATCTCCATTTACAACCAAAGAGCCACTGCTGCCTGTGTTTGCAGATGTATACATGGCCATATGGCAGGCATGACTAGATCACCCATGATGTAGGCCCCATCCATGACATAGGCCCCGCCCATGACATAGGCTCCGCCCATTGTGTGGTAGCAAAAACTTTTATTGCTCACTACTGCCACCATCCCAAATCAATGCACAGGTTTAGAAATACACAATACATATAAAGTGGAGGAGGGATCAATAGATATGTTCAAAGAACTCAAAAGTTTGGGAATTACATCAACTGCAAAGTCTTGCACACTCAGTTGTTTTTGTTTTGCTTTTTAAAGTACGTACTTCTGACATTTTTTTAAATGATTTGGAAAGTGTTCAGTGACAAAATGGTCACTTATTTGTCTTCCAATAACACTTCTGGTTTCTTCTCCTATTTTCCATTTTAATCAAGTTCTTCTTCTAGTATACTAGAAACAATGCCACAAATATATGTCAGGCCAGATGTTTTGGACAATATACAGATGCTACTGTTCTGTTCTCAGTTAACAAAATAGTAATGCTGTAGTGACACATACCAGCCTAATCTGCCTCTGCAAGTCAATCAATCTAGGCAATAAAAGCTCTCAGTGCTAAAAACAACAGGAACAGAACTTCAGTCTGAAATCCATTTCTTGTTCAGTCGCACAGTCGATTCCGACCCTTTGCGACCCCGTGGACCACTGTCTGCCAGGCACTTCTATCCTCCACCATCCTTCTCAACCCACCCAGCTCTGTGCCCATTGTCTCTACAATACCATCTAGCCATCTCATTTTTGGCCGCCCCCTTCTTCTTTTGCCCTCCACCCTTCCCAGCATCAAGGCTTTCTCAAGCGAATCCTCTCTTCTCATTTGATGTCCAAAGTACCTTAGCTTCATCTTTACTATTTGACCTTCTAAGGAGCAGTCAGGGTTGATTTCTTCTAAGATTGACCTATTTGTTCTCCTCACTGTCCAGGGGAATCTCAAAACTCTCCTCCAACACCACATCTCAAAGGCATCTATTCTTCTGCACTCAGTTTTTCTAATGGTCCAGCTCTCACAACCATACATTGCCACCAGGAATACCATTGCTTTGACTATACGAATCTTTATTTTCAATGTTATGTCTCTACTTTTCACTATGTTCCCCAGGTTTCTCATAGCTTGCCTCCCAAGAATCAGTCACCTTTTTATTTCATGGCTGCAATTACCATCTGCAGTGATCTTGGATCCTTCTGTCACTGCTTCTACTTCTTCCCCATCTATTTTCCAGGGACTGATAGGCCTGTTGCCATTATCTTGGTTTTCTTGATATTGAGTCTCAAGCCAGCTTTTGCACTCTCTTCTTTCAACCTAAGCAGGATTTTCTTTAGATCTTTCTCACTTTCTGCCATTAGGGTAGTATCATCTGCATCCATATGCACCTTAAACTTGCAGATAACTTTTACTTGAACTTGCTGGCATTATTTGTTCACACTCCTCTGGCTAAGACACAGGGAATCTTGAGGGTTGATTTGGGTTAAGACATTTTATCTGAATAATGCAAAGATACACTGTATTAGGGGGGAAAGTGCTGACTGAGAGGCAGATTAAATCTGACTTCTTTCAGGGGGAAAGTACAACTAGTTTACCTTTGATTTTTAAGGGTTGAGGCCTAGAGTTTTGGGTTGGCAAACCATTTCATAGCACACCTAACCTGCCTTTTAACATACTAACACCATTGCCCAGTCCTAGATTCTTTCCCGATTGAATTATATTGGTGCCTTCAGTAAGATAATTTTTACTTACTGTTGCAGGTAATTCAGAGATACAATAGAGGCTTAACAACATGGAAACAAGTAGAGAAATCCCTAACAGTCATGCAATAAGTCACAGTCTCTTTGCCTTATCCTCAGGACCATAGCCAGGGGGGCGGGGGTGTAAAAACCCTCCTGAACTAACAGCCCACCCACCCTGTGGTCTCAATGTTATATGTGTGTGACATTGTTGACCCTCCTGAGATTTTTTTTTTTTTTTGCCCTCCTAGAATCCTGGCTATGGCCCTGCTTTTTATTGGCTCATCAGAAGGTAAACATGGGTTTCATTTGCAAGTCTGATTGCACAGGCATAGGGCTGTGATATACATTGAGGGAAATCATTGTAATAGCAGCAAATATACACTGCCTTTAATGTGCAATTTGATCCTCAGAGCTTACACTTTTTAGGAAAGGAAGCAAAGGCTAGGTGGAAGAGCTTAGTCCAAAAAGAGTAAATTTTTCTCAGCTGAACCTTAGGCCATCATAGCAAATTGTTTCTCTGGAGCTACCGAAGCTCCTGCTTCTCTAATGTGGTTTGGCTGCCTGAGGTACTCTCATTGATGGGATGTTCCCGGTTCGCACCAGTTCACCTGAGCCGGTAGCAACATTCCCGGGTGGTTCGCCGAACTGGCAGCAACCACCCAGGATTGTTCTTTTTGAGGCGTCCAGTTTGGACGATGTCCGTGGCATTGTGGTGTGGTAGGAAAACTTTTGACATCCCATCACTGGATACTGTGTCTACTGTGCCCTGGCCACTGTACCTTACTGCTCTATTTCTACTGTCTTTACAGTTGTCACTTTGGTGTAGTATTAGTATCAACTAAAATATAACTATATGCCTTAATAGTCAATTTAAAATGTTCCTAGCAGGTTTGCTAGGGAAGGAAATGATTTCATTAAAGGCCCTGCTTTTTGGACTCTCCTATATTATGTCCCAAGAAAAGGCTATTGTAAAGTAGGCCTCCTTAGTAGGTGTTAAAGCACAAGGATGCATATAAATTTGGTGATCCTTGAGTTACCAAATTGCATTAGGACTACTTGAATTACAGCAGCTGCCAAGAAGAATTGATTCTTGCTGAATTTCAGTCAACATTTAATAAGTGGATTGCCTATCCATCTATTCATGGCAGAGCTAACTGAAGTATGCTGCCATTTTGCTTATGCAAACACTCATTCTTACTCATATTGTTGAAGCAGTCGATTTTACATGCAGACGCTGAGCAAAACACAGTATCCATTACAGCAGAGAGGCCAGCAAGTCAAGTAATCCTTCACTGTTTGGCACTTTAGGCAAGGTTTTCCAAAGCAACGAGATTAATAATGAGCAAATGGCAAATACAGTGCTGTTCATCTTTAACAGTATCAGGAGACAAGACCAGAGTCAGAATGAAGACGCACACTTTATACAATGAATTTATAGCTCAATGGAATGTAGAATGTTTCCCTTCAAGAAGGGTGATGGATAAACTGGGAAATCTGGCCTTTCATCAACTGCTGCTACATGGTTTGGGAAAGAGAGATTTCACTGCATTTTGTAAAGGTGTCATAAATTCCTTTCCCTTCAAACTTCAGAGAGACTGCTGCTCCAAATCCTTTCAAATGTCAATTATTATTTTTTTGCAAACATCTAAAAAAATGTGGGTGACTTCAGTAAAGACATCCATATGATGGAGATCATTTTCATATAAATTCTCTCTCTCTCTCAGAGAGAGAGAGAAACAAGGAAATGCTAGTTTGAAACTCCTCAAACTTTTTATCACACTATCAGTGAGAATTTTCCTAATGAAATGAATTAAAAAAAACAACTTTAGTCTTTCTCTTCTGCCTTACGAGACCTCTCTGACAACACAGCACACTGGATGCTTTCTGAGCTATGCAGCACCACAAGTTACAGCATTCCACAGAAAGGCAGCTTAGCACAGATCAAGAGTCAGCATTACAACGACCTCATATACCTGCTGATTAGAGTGCATGGTGCCAATTGTAGCACAATGGTGCCAGGAAAAACCATCAAATGGCACTGTAGATATAACAGAGTTGGTGAGACACAGAGACAATGGCAGAGCTCATTTATCCAATGCACCCATGTAATAATCAGAAAGCACTTTTGTCTGATCTCAGGGGGAAACCAGTTCGGTTCTACCACTTTCTATGAGGTAACAGTTAAAAGTAACCCTTTGTTTATAGAGATGGAACCAGGTCCATAAGTAGGTCATCCTGGCTTGAAAGCCAGTTTATCTAACTCTAGGATACAGTGCTCATCTCCAGTCACAGCCAAAGAGACACTGTCTGTGTCTGCAGACGTCTCCATAGTCGTGGTAGGCATGAATGACACCTGAGCATAGAGAAAGCTGATACCTTTCCACCAAAACAGTACCTATTCATCTATTTGCAATTTTTTGCTTTGAAACTGCTAGGTTGGCAGGAGCTAGTACAGATGACAGAAGCTCATTCCATTGTGCGACACTCAGGTCTCGAACTGCTGACCTGCTGACTTTCCAGTTGTCAATTTCAGCATCTTAACCACTAACCCACTGCAATCCCCCAGGGCTATAACTTGGGCAGGGCAAAAAACAGCTTTGCCCCAGGGCATTCAGGTTGAGAGGGGACTAAAATCTAGAGGCAAACCTGCTGAGGAGTAATTAGAAAAATAAGTGGCAACACCTTTTTGGTGTCATGTGGTGGAAGAAGGGCAAAATGGCCGTCCAGCCCCTGAAGCTGTTTGAGGGAGTGTGACCAAGCCCCAGGCTTTAAAAAGTTAAGAATTCCTGCCCTAGGTGCTAAATTGCTAGTTACACCTCTGGTTATAGCTGAGAGGAGCAGAACTGAATTTGATCCTCCTAGAATTTATTTATTTATTGGATTTATATAACCGCCTCTTTCGCCTAAGCGATCCAAGGCAGCTCACAACATCAGCTAAAACCCAGAATCATTTCCTACATATTGTCTACTGAAGGGATAAGAACAGTGGTGGGCATCAGCAAGTTTGCACCAGTTTGCCAGAACTGGTAGCAGAAATTCTGGTTGGCCCTGCCCATCCAAGTTTTGAAATAAAGTAGTCCTAATTTGGGTGCAACACAGGGCTTTCCCTCTGGCCACGCCCACCATACCACACCCACAGTGTGGTAGTAAAATTTTTGGGAGCCCACCACTGGATAAGAAGCATTTTTCAGATTCTAGTCGATTGCAGTTCTCATTATACAGTAAAACCTTGGAGAACGCTAAAACTTGTTTCCACAAGTCTTAGTGTTATCCGATTTTTAATGTTATCCGATGCATACATCAGATAATGTTAAAATCCTATGGGAAGAATCACATAACGTTATAACTCCATAGAGATACATTGTAACCAGCACAGGCTCTAGTGAACATTATCTGATGCATCCCAAAGGATTTTAAAATTATGTGATGCAATTTTTTTCCAGATAGCTTAACCTATACCACACATTGAATTCTATCCCATCTTTCTTCAAATAGTGGAACTCAAGGAGACTCCCAGAATGAATGAAAACACCACAAAAGCACAAACTATTCATGTATATTTTTAAAAAACTAAAATCTCTGAAGCACATGAGCACAATAGAAAAAGATGAAAATAAGGTAAAATAAAATTTGTACAGCACCAACTCCATTAAAAAATATCATTTTCCCAGCAACCAAGTCAGCTGCCCAAAGCCTCCTTGAATTAAAAAAAAATGACCAGCTAGGGGACAGATAGGAGGATAGTTGCTGGCCAAGTTTCCCTTGGAAAAGAGTCCAATAGCAAAGATAAGTCATCTTCTAGAACATTATTCTGCTTGCAATAATCTTTGAAAGGGAAGGTAGGATTCCTATATAGTCAAATGAGACTCATATTTATCTCGTGATATTAGATTTTTTAAAAATCAGCATTTTTATAAACAGTTCAGAAATGCTGTAATGCTTTCCAAACAAAGCTTCTTTATAATACATTTTTCCACTGTAAACCATTTCCATTCATCTTAAACACTTCTGGCACACCAGTTGATGTCTCTTGAAAAAGAGCCAGGGCTGAACTGCTTGTCTCTGCTGCAATGTTGCTGTGATGAAATTTACTCACAGCGTCTTCACTAACTTCTGTGTAGGAAGTAGGTCTAGGCTGCCTGCTGGATAGATAAATGAGAATCACTTTTCAGTTCATTGTTGATTTTTTACATGAGTAAAGTTGACCTAGTTTACTTGCAAGTAACTTCACCCAGTTCAATTTGAATAAGAAGGCAGCAACAGAAGACAGCTTTGATTGGTCAGGAAAAGTATTCCATTTTCAAGCAACTCATCAACCACTTCATCATACGGGAAGTTTGCAGTGGCTCAATGGTTAAGATGCTGAACTTGATTACTGGAATGTCAGCAGGACAGCAGTTCAAGACCCGAGTGCTGCATGACAAATTAAGCTTATGTCTCTGTCCCAGCTCCTGCCAACCTAGCAGTTTGAAAGCAAGAAATTGCAAGTTGATGAATAGGTACCACTTCAGTAGGAAGGCAAACAGTGTTCCATGCACTCCAGTGTCTAGTCATGCCTGCCACATGTCCATGGAAATGTGCAGTGCTGGCTCTTTGGCTATAAACAGAGATGAGCACTGAACCCTAGAATCAGATACAACTGGCTTTCAAGCAAAGGCGACCTTTACATTAGAAGCAGCCCTTAGAGTTACAAGGCATATGTGGATGCTGGGAACTGAGTAAAATAGAGCACTCCAAAAAAAGAAGAACCCTCAGATGTAGACTCAAAGGGCATACATTGGGGGAAAGCTGGACTGTTCCAGCATCCGACCAACACCCCCCCCCTTTCTGTTCAGCATACTAGCAATGATTATCAGCCAGCTCATTCCTTTTGAATTACAAGGAGAAAGCCATATTTAACATGTACTGTACTAAGCTCAACATCTGAAGATCATACCCAGGGTTCTCTGCTGTGAAAGTCAGCCTTAGCATATGCAGCAGCACCCATCCATTTTGGACTAAATGATTTAGATCTGAAACTTTGGCTAGGAATTCTGAACTCTATGGAAACACCAAGAGTCTTCTGTGTCTATCCGTGTTTGCACAATCTTTCTGTTGTTGTTTGGATCCTCAGTGGGCACCAATTTAGTAGAGTATACTCAAGTTCCTATTTGTGCCCTTTTCTATTTATAGCCGTCCTTGCTTTCAAAATGGTAAATTTAACATAATCATTCCTAGGTGACTAGACAGCTTGTGTCACTTTTTCCATTATTAAGTTTTTAAAATGTACATAAAAGGGAAAAAACTTTCCAGAATTAAATAAAGTATGTGAGATAGAGTACAAACTCGCTGAATGGGGAAAATATACAACAACTTTAGAAGCACTATTGTGATTGCCATAGCATATAGAACTGCTCTGAGCCTTTGTTTATTGTTCTTCTTTGTCCAGTCTCTAATTGATGGCTATGGAACAAAGTTGCTTAGTCTCATCGCCCTACATGGGATACAGAGTTATTTTGATGATTTTTTTGAATATTAGGTATAGCCCCATAAAGTAATTTGAGAAACATTATCTGGGGTCAGAGAAGCTCAATGTTCTCTTTCCGCTCAATTTGATTAGAGGAAGATCCACATATTGATTTCTTTACATGGAGATTTGGGGTGAAAAAGCAACAGCAACACTGGGCCACGTGCAGTGAAGAACAGTCATATTCGTCCACATTCACATATGTCCTGTCTTAGCACACGTTTGCATATGCGCCCACTTCTCCCATCATCAAAACATGCTGGCATGGAAAGGTTTAAATTTCCCTGTGCTGATACCACCTTGTCCTCTCTTTTCGTCTAATCAGCAGGACAGGAAGCAGGTTCCTTATCAAAATGGAGAAGTCTATATGCAGAGATGACACTCTCTAAGCACCATCTTCCCCTACTCCATGGCCATGATCTGAACTGCTCCCTGGAAATTATTTTCTAATGGCTGTTTTAAAACATAAACACAAATTTTTCTTCCCTCTTGCTCAATTTCAGAAACAATCAAATTAAGGTTAATAACAATGCACTTACTAATTGCTCACAATACACTCATCATAATACACCCAACACTTTTAAAGTCTAAAGAGAGAATACATTTTGCAAATCAAAGTACAGTATTCCCTCTTCTTAATATTCTTGTGGTAATACCTACGTAGTTTAATCACTAGTTACGTCCACTGATAAGAAAGGAAGGAAGGAAGGAAGGAAGGAAGGAAAGGAGGGAGGAAGGAAGGAAGGAAGGAAGGAAGGAAGGAAGAAAGAAAGAAAGAAAGAAAGAAAGAAAGAAAGAAAGGACAGACAAATGAACGAACATTACTGTTTACAACATTGGCTACATCAAAGTTTGACCTATTTTTTTTTTTACATTACATACTATATTAAAAGTTCAGTCTTTAACTGTGCATAATTGAACACCTGGCACTTGGTTAATCTTGTGTTACAAGGCTATTGACACTTCCTCTCCAGGAATACACAATCTGTGTTGTGCCTATTCCTATTCCTTTCACAAACTGTTTTTCTCTCATCATGTCTGTGAGAATTATCCTGCCACTCACTATGAAGCAGAAAAATTAAAATGTTGAAAGCAAATATTTGGGCAGCTATTTAAATGCATCTGTCATTGTGGATTCTCTTAAGATGCCAAAACAAAGGTAAAACATTCCCTCCCAGTCCTATTTTACACTAAAAGACCATTCTTCTTTTGGCCTAAGGTCAACTCATGTGTGGTATAGGTTTGCGTGTCCTTCAAAGTCTTCTCTTCCACACAACACTTCTTCCCTGTGGCCCCATTTTAAGTACTTAGGTGGTCAACTGTCTGAAGAGTGCTCATGGCACACTGGTTAAGCTGCTGTATTGCAGCCCAAACTCTGCTCACAATCTGAGTTCAATCCTGACAGGGGTCAAGGTGGACCCAGCCTTCCATATTTTCAAGGTCAGTAAAATGAGTACCCCGGATGTTGGGGGCAAAATGCTGATTACTTTGTGAACCACCCAGACAGTGCTGTAAGACCTATGGGGTAGTATATAAGTATTATTGCTTTTGCTACTTTATTCACCATACACCTTTTATGGCACCTTGAGATATGTCAATAATTTTTATTCCTATTTTCCTTCCTCTTCTTCATAAAAATGGCCAGGTCCAAGACATCCTGCTGCCTGGGGCATAGCAATAAATGCTGCCCACATTCATAAAGTTGAGGACCACCTGGGGATGACCCGGGAGGCTGCCTCGACAGCTGCGCTGGGAGCACCTCCATCTCCTGGCTCCTGGGACTCTGCCCCTGGCCAGCATTTGAAAAAGCAGCCTGAGAAGGCAGGACTTTGCCCCCGCCGCCCGAGGACCACTTGAGGATGGGGGTAGGATTTCGCCGCAGCCACACCTGGACTTGATTGGCATTGGAGTGGTATTCTGTATTGTATATTGTACATTGACGAATCGGTTATTTTTGTATTGGGTATTAGCTATTGATTATACTGTGATTTTATTGTTTATTCTGCACTGAGTGTTGTTTATTGATTGTATTCTGATTTTATTGTGCATGTATATGCATGACTGTGAGCCGCCCAGAATCAGATATCCTCTGATTGGGCGGGATATAAATATAAAAATTAAATTAAATTAAAATCATCATCCTCCTCTTATTCTCCCTCATTCTATCAGAGGCTTGCTGTTACTAAGGATATCCTGAATTTGGACACAACAGCTCTGAACAGCAATCTTGTGTTGCATCCAAACCAGTCTCCAAGCTTCTTCATTCAGTAAGTTTTTCTGCTTACTTCATATCTTTCCCATTTATATTAGCTTAAATGATCAACTGTAACAATCCATACTGCCATGTTTCTTCAGGTGACTAAGGACTCTAAAGATTAAGGTAAAGGTCACCCTTGCTCAAAAGCCAGTCATATCCGACTCTAGGGTTCAGTGCTCATCTCTGTTTATAGCCAAAGAGCCAGCACTGTCTGCATCTGCAAACGTTTCCATGGACATGTGGCAGGCATGCCTTGAGTGCACGGAATGCTGTTTACCTTCCCACCGAAGTGGTCTCTATTAATATACTTGCAAGTTCTTGCTTTCGAACTGCTAGGTTGGCAGGAGCTGGGACAGATATGGGAGCTCACTCCATCGTGTAGTACTCTGGAACCAAACTCCAACCTTCCAGTTGTTGAATTCAGCATCTTAACCTCTTGAGCAGCCACAGACTCTAGCTTGGCCTTTATTCACTCAAGTTATTTGAAGCAGAACAATCTCTCCTCGTTCATATGAAGTATGAATACAATAATGACAGCTACCCCTTTTGTTGACCTTTCATGGCCATAACAAATCTCCTGCTTGAGGTGACTCATTTTTGTTAATGGTAGTATGATTCCTGTCAAGAAAGCTTGAAGGACATGCATGTGGCCTCTGCTCATTTTGTTCTGGAAAAGAATATTTAACCTTGTGAGGTACCTTAAACCAAGAAAGAAAGGAAAACTAATTCAAATCACCCATTGAATGTCAGGGCTTCTAGATTCTTACTTAGGAGGACAACCATGAACAGTTTTACATCGTGACTATGAAGAAGCTGCTTTGGCCAGTCTTGAGGAGTACATCACGATGGTGATGGTGATGGTGATGGTGATGGTGATGGCGATGGCGATGGCGATGGTTATTATTATTATTGTTATTATTGGCCATAGTCTTGGAGAGCAAAATGCCATGCAAATCAATGAACAAATAAATCAATAATCAATTGCTTTGACAATGCTTGGTACTTTGAAGTGATGCTAGCCATACCTGAGTGGGTAGATCACTATAGCAACAGTTGTCAGCATTCTAAGCAATGTGGCTGCTAGGACATAACAAGTGCATTCCCAGAGAACAGAAGGACTATTGCTTCATGCTAACATGTTTTGCATGCAGAGGATAACTGGTTCAGTTACCTCCATCTCCAGGTAGTACAGTACTAAGAAAGAAGCCTGTCTGAAAACCTTGAGAGCCTCTACTGTCATTTTGTAGACAATACTGAGATGGATGGTTCAACAATCTGACTTGACAAAAGGAAGCTTCATACAGCTTCCCATTTTTGCACATGATCATTACAACAAACAAAGCCTTACTAGTAGCCTCTCTAAGTCACTGGAAGTCACCTTGACACAACAAGAAAAGAGATTATTATTACTGCCCTCATTTATTAACTGATCACATCTAACCCATCAGATTGCTATGCTCTTTATCTTTACTTACAGTAACATCCCTACAAACAGAAAAATAAAAGAAAAAATAAGGAGATACATCTCTCAGTCATGTGGCAGGGTGAGATCCATTGTTGATCTCATGGTCAAAAAGCTCAACAACAAAGGAATAAATAACTAACAAAGGGAAGAAGTGAAGCAAATAAACAGGAAGAGAGATGGGGCAAACCAGAGGCAGAAAAAATAATTTTAAATAGGTTAGGGTTAGGGTTTGGGTTAGGGACTGTGTAGCTTTCAGCCCTTTCTTCCAGGATTTAGGCCCCACATAACTATATGGGCTTGATCATTAGGTAACAGCCAACGCTATCACTGGGGATTGAGCAAACATCTTGTGGATGCATGTCTAAGCATCATCGTATCGTTGGATTCCAGCCAAATAGAAGCTTTTATCAATCAGTGCTAAAGAAATACGCACTTAATTCTTTGCTGCTGAAATCAATGGGAATTAAATGTCCTTAATGTTGACTAAATTGGGCACTTTCTATGAGGAATGAGGGACTGCAGTGGCTTAAGTGGTTAAGACACTGAGCTTGAAGCCTGGAAGGTAGGGGTTTGATACCCTGATGAAGTGAGCTCCCATCTCTGTCCCAGCTCCTGCCCACCTAGCAGTTTGAAAGCAAGAAATTGCAAGTAGATAAATAAGGACCACTTCAGTGGGAAGGTAAACAGTGTTCTGTGCACTCAAGTATCTAGGCATGCCTGCCACATGTCCAAGGAAATGTCTGCAGATGCAGACAGAGCTGGCTCTTTGGCTAATAAACAAAGATGAGCAGTGAACCCTAGAGTCAGATATGGCTGGCTTTCGAGCAAGGATGACCTATGAGGAATAATAACCTTGAGATATAAGTGCACAGGCATTGCTATATAGTTCTTTGTGAAACATCAGTCCTTTTTAAGGAAAAATAAATTATGCTTCTTGTAAGCAAAAGTGTGTTGTTTCTTCATCGCTTCTTCTTCCTGTGCTGTATCCAATTCAGAATATTAGTGATCATTATGGTGATCAACCATGAAGATTGTCCTGAGGACATAATGCAGTGGCCTTCCATTTGCTTTCCACATCGCTGCATGACACCTGTACCACTGATCCAGTTCTGGCCTTCGGGCAGGAGGTGTAGCAAAATTGGGTAGCCACGCCCACCTCCCTGCCCTGACCCATCAGGTTTGTCCCTCAAGTGGTTCAAGGTATCCCTTGCTCAAAAGCAGGTCATATCCGACTCTAGTGTATAGTGCTCATCTCCATTTACAGCCAAAGAACTAGTGCTGCCTGTGCTTGCAGATCTACACATGGCCATATGGCAGGCATGACTAGATCACCCACAACATAGGTTCCGCCCATGACATAGGCTCTGCCCATGACGTAGGCTCCACCTACGGTGTGGTAGCAAATTTTTTTTGCTGCCCACCACTGGTTATATCAATAAAAGCCACTTCTCCAAACTGTGGCTGCCTCCTAGATGTGGAATATCATTCAGTCAGTGACATGTGCAAACTCAGTAACTTCTAGGACAGCAGTGCATGCATTCCACTGTACTACCAGGGCTCCTAATTGTCTTTTCTAGTAACTCTTGCCTTCTCACGATGTGTCCAAAGTAGGACAGCCTCAGTTTCATTATTCTGCAGCATCCTTGCACAGAGCTAAGGACATATACAGTGGTGGGATTCAAAAATGTTTACTACCTGTCAGCATGGTATGGTATGGTATGGTATGGTATGGTATGGTATGGTATCAGTGATGGGATGTAACAGGTTCTCACCAGTTCGCCAGAACCGGTAGTAACTTTTCTCAGTATCCTAGAGAACCGGCAGCAGCTTTTGGGGGGAACCACCTTTGGGGCTTACCTTTTCACTGGTTCCCCCACTGTGCATGCACGCCTACAGTGCTTGGCGTGTATGCACAGCCTTCTTGCTGTCCTCCCAAGCGGGGAGGAGGAAGAGAAGCTGCCAGGCTGAAGCTCCCTATAGCCTGCTCCCCAGGGTAAGTGACTCACCTTTGGATGTGGTGTGTCTGTGTGTATTTTAATGTGTATTTAATACTTTTACCTATATTGACATACTACCACAGTACCATAAATACAGATTTATGTTTGGGGTGGGTGTATTTTAATGTAATTTTTTTTTATTTAATTTATTTACAGGTTTGTATTGTGGGTGGGTTGAGGTGTGTGTGTGTGTGTGTGTGTGCTTATTTTTATTTTATTTTATTTTTAAAAAATTCTTTGGCCCCGCCCACATCATGCCATCATGACGTCAGCTCCACCCACACTATGACGTCACGGTGGGGTAGTAAATTTTTTGACATCCCACCACTGTATGGTATGGTATGGTATTGTGGATGTGGCCAGGGGTAAACCCTGTGTTGCACCGAATTAGGATTACTGTACTTTATTTCAAAACTTGGATGGGTGGGGCCAACCGGAATTTCTGCTACTGGTTCTGGTGAACTGGGGCGAACCTGCTGAATCCCACCACTGGACATATAGCAGGGAAAGGCATATTAGGTAGGTCACAGCACTGTTCTCTGTTCTCTCCTAATCTTGGCACAGACTGTACCCAAGGAAAAGTCTGAAGTCCATCTCCAGTTGCCCCCAAGCCCCCCAAAAGGAGCCTTATTTGAATGAATTAAATTTCATGAAGGCTGTGAGTAGCAGAACTCTCCTTTTAAACTAATGTAAACAACTTCTGAGATGCTTCCTAGGGCTATAGGAGGCTACAAAACTGAGCAGGTGCCTTAGGAGACTCAACAGGCTGCACATTGCTCACCTCTGGTGTAAACAATTCACTGCTCGTTTTTTGCATGGGTTTTTCTTTCTTTCTTTCTTTTTAAACCTAGAAGCCACCTCAAGTTCTTAGTAATTTACAGGAAAGGCATTTAAAATAAGTTAATAAATGTGTCCTGTATACACTGCGGCTCTTAAGGCAGCTTAAATGTCTTAATGTCAATGCAATGTAACTAGTCTAATGGTGTATAATGGTAGCCGGAAACTCCAACACATCGTCACACACCCTTGTTAATTAGATAAGTGTCACATCCCCAGGATACATCATGATCTTCCCACAGAGAACAGGCATCCCATTCTACAGATCAATTTTTCAGACTATTCAACAGTCCTTCCTGACAGACAATATCATTTTAAAGCATAATGCCATTTAAAGGTACATTCACAAGCAAAAAAGCAAGCTCATTTTAATTCACAATGACTGTTCCAAGAAAGCGTACATCAGACAGCAGCCTGGATGTGGAAATATGCTCCATTGAACTCTTACATTTCCACTTACTTTCAAGGAAATGATCTTACAACCAAGCTGTAAAACTTTTACTGCAGCATAAAATAAATCGGACTTGTTTTTCTTTTACTTCTAAAACACAGTCAAAATAATAATCACCTGTGAATGCAAGAATAAAACCTAACATATTCAAACTGACGTAGAATCACAGTTCAGGCTCTATGTGCCCTCCTATGTACATGCCGCATCATACTCAATCATTTCCCCTTAAAAGCATAGCTCACAGACACAATTTTCTCCCTTTAAAAAATCCTAGGGCAGGAATAAGCAACCTACAGCCCATAGGCCGGATCCAGCCTGTGGTGCCTAGTCAACTGGCCCACTCCCTCATTCCAGCCGCTACTGCCACCACTGCTAGAATTGGCCATGGACATATTTATGGCTGGTGTAAATGTATTTACGACGGCCGTAGACTCATTTATGGCTGTTGTAAATACTGTATGCTTACAATAGCCATAAATGAGTCTGTGGCTGCTGTAAATATGTTTACAACAGCCACAGGTGTTGGTGCCAGTGATGGCTGGACCACCAGTCCAGCCTGCCAACTGTCTGAGGAAGCATGACCCGGCCCCTGTCTTCCAAAGGTTGGCAACCCCTGTTCTAGAGTAAGGACAAGGGGTGACAGTGGCTCAGTGGTTAAGAAGCTGAGCTTGATGATCCGAAGGTCAGCAGGTCAGCAGTTCGAGATCCCAGTGCTCTGCGATGGAGTGAGCACCCATCATCTGTCCCAGCTCCTACCAACCTAGCCGTTTGAAAGCAAGAAATTGCAAGCAAGATAAACCACTTCAACAGGAAAGGTAACAATCTTCTGTGCACTCTGGCCTCTGGTCATGCTTGTCACATGACAATGCAAATTTCTGCTGATTCAGACAGCACTGGCTCTTTGGCTGTAAATGGAAATAAGCACTGCCAGCTAGAATCTGACGTGTCTGACTCTCGAACAAGGAATATCTCTACCAACCTAAGGACAAGTAATCTGGTTCAGACCAGGACTTGAGCAAAGAATGGGGATTTTCAACACTTCACCCTCCTCATTCTGTGGTTCTGAACCAGATCGAAGGGTCATGCGGTTGCAATATTCATTGCCTAAAAGTAAGCCACTGTTGCAATAGAAGTTCTAGCTGTGGGGGGTCAGTCTGAGAATAAATTGAGTTTCCTGTCCTTATATTGTAGATTAAGAAAGAGAAAGGAAATGGTAGTTATGTATTTGAAATATTGTTTGGTTTCTCCTTATTTGTGGTGAAAACTAAGGTGGTATGGCGTTAAATTTTCAAATCAGCCAGGAAACCTTCTGGGTTACTTTGGGACAGTCATTTTCAGTGAAAGTTGTTTCACAAGATAATAAAATGAATAGTACAGAAAAGCAAAGCTGGGAAGCAAACAATCACAAGTAATGTAGTTAACTATAACTTGTTATCTGGGATGCTAAAGAGAGTGTAACAAAGTTACAATTTCAAAAGAAAAATTACATCTAATTGAAATAAGTAAATTTTTCTTTTCCTCCCAAAAGTTCCATTTTAAGGCTATTGCCAGGCATTTATTTTACCAGAATGTTTCCAAGATTTATGCCATTCTGTTAGTAATTCTAAGGGTTTTTTAAATGTAATAAAAAGCAATTAAAAATAACAAAGAGTGCAATAAGAAACACAGTGGCAAAAATCATGTTGCACAGTTACGCAAACAGTGTAACTTTTAGACACAAATTGCTGTATGTTAACAAATCTATATAGACCTTGTCTGTTGCATGCAGAATTCTACAACTCATTATGCAACAGAAAATGCCTATGAAGATTTCTCAACCTATAGCAATTCATGTAAAAATTATGTCATTTACATAACTGTGCTACAGGATTAAAATATAACTTCCACAACTTTGGAACGAATTGTGTCTGACAGCTGAGCTCTTTGTCAAAAATGTGGGATGGCAGGATAGCAATCCAGACAGAAGTCCTTTGTCATTCAAATCAATGGAAAGAGCAGCTTCTTATATGAACGATTACCATCCCATTCCCCATGTAAGTGAAGGGACAAAGTCTTCATGATGGGTAGATTTGTGCACCAGCATGAACTTTCTAGATTGTAGAGAAGGCAGCTGGTAAATGCCACTTTCACCACAATACCAACATGAGACATTTGTTCTTGGTCAGTGAGTCAAACTCAACTGAGATATTCCATATCAGCCTCCTCAGAAGAGGAAAAAATATATAATTCTATCTGTACAATTTGACTTCTAGGTGGATACTCACATTTTATCAAACTGCAGTCTAGTTTGCCCTCCCAAGTGCCTGCAGTCTTATATTCATTTATCTCATCAGCACTTTGGAAAACTTGATCTTTTTATTGTTAACATATTGTTCCCATAGCCATTTTAAAGAGGCCAACAGAATTAGCTGCACCTATGCACTTTTTCTATAGCTACACAATTCACCGTGCCTCAGAGGATAGCAAGCTCATGAACGTGTTACAAACTTTGAACAACAACAACAAGGACTTAGCAAAGGATGGGAAGCTTTCATTCAATTCCAGGTGTTACTTAAAGTTCACTTCTCAAAGTTCTGGTCGTTATCTATACAAAGTCAGCTTGGAAGCAGGCTATCGGAAAGACCATACCCTCTCATATGACCTCAATCAGCTCTAAGAGTTTTGAAGAAGGCCTTCTGTCAGTCATCACATCTTTAGCGGGGATGTGAGAATCTTCTCCATGGATACTACCAGACTTTGGAACTTCTTACGAAGAAAGATTGAGTTTGCACTCCATGGTTCTTCCACTGGTGGCACAGACTTTCGTATCCAGGTAAGCCTTTGGCATTTAAAGTGGCTTGCTGATGACATGGTTGTAACTGTCTGGAAACTATTCTTTCCAGTGCTTAAAAATGATGTGCTTTTAACTGTGATTTAATATTTTTAAAAACATTTTAATTCTACTCCATTAACTACCTTGAGTGCGAAGGTGAGATGTAAAACTTGTAAATTGATCAATAAAATAAAAACATTTACCATCAAGTAAATAAATTGAAACTAACTATTAAAAACTATAATTGACATTCCTATGTTTTTCTGACAGTTACACAGATCAAAATATACTCAGAATAACTACTAAATCTGGATTGTACACAAATGACCTTTAGTTAGTCCTAATTTGTGGGTGAAACAGTAGTTGTGTACATAGAGTATGATCCTGCACACAGCTAAGCTGGTTAACAGCATAACCCTGTACATATTTGTGCTGATATAAGTCCCACAGATCAAGTCACACAGATCAAGGTGCAGTAAAACCTCGCTTCCCTTAGAGACTAACTCACTTAAAGAGCAGAATTTTCTCTGACTGGTCGCCCTCGCTTAACAAATAAAGCCAACCAAAAGTTCGCTTAACAACTAAATTGGGATTAGCAATCCCCACCATCACCAGAAGTCACAATTGGTGATTTACAATGGTGTTTCGCTTAAAGAGCAAACTTGCTTAAAGAGCAATCCTGTGGAACGCATTATGCTCTTTAAGCGAGGTACCACTGTATATGCTTTCAGGATAAATCTATTGAGAGATTTTAGTAGACTAATCATGTATGTCTAGTATAATTAAAAGTAATGAAAATCCCTTGCAGAAAAAAAACATGTTTATTTATATATACAGTACTTGATGATTGAGTAATTATTATTTCTTAAATGCAGTATAGCTATACTGTACTTAGTTTCCGACTTGAGCATCTTGTTGCTGCCACAACAAATTCCAAGCACCCTTTCTCACAAGTAAGTCCACCAGAACTCTTGAGGAGTTACTTCCTAGTAGTACTCCACTGACGTTGCAAATTAATAGATATTCCATTCTGGGACACAAACATAATCAGTTAAACCAAACAGGAACAATGTACTTCATTTAGAGGTCTCTTCCATTCAAGACAGTTTCAGAGCAAGCATAGTCTGAAGAAAACGGAGCATGTTTTGAGGCATCTTTTGCTAGCCGGGAAACCCTACAGAAAACTACACAGGAAAAAGTTAAAGGCACGGAGGAGGTTTTCCTTTCCCTGCCCAGCTTTTACAAAAGCTCACCCCAGATCACACAAACATCGCAGAAACAGAGCAAAGCTAAACTTTCTGAACTCCAGCTGAGTTAGCCCAAAGAGAGAAAGAGAGAGAAGTTTTGGAATTTCTTCAGTCCAGAGTAAGGATGGCAGCACTTACCTAAAGATTGGCCGCTGGAGGTGCTTTTTCTTAATTGAAACACAATCATCCATTTAAAGAGGGACAGAGGGCAATAAAATTGCCTCTATCTCTGAAAAGCCAGGTCCACCAGAGGAAACCTGGGAGCAATCAGGAGCCCTTGTTCTTTGCTACTGTGCTGAAGAGCACACACCGATCATTTGTTTGGGGCTGGGGCAAACCTCCTCCCTCCCTCCCTCTGACAGTCCAGTAAAATGAGGCCATAGAGACCACATAACGTTGTCGTCTGAGCAAGAGGGAACCATACAGGCTCTTCCGAGAGGACTGGAGTCAACTGGACTGGAGGGAAGAAGTGTGCTGGAATCCTTTTCGGCTGCCTGAGGAAAATACAAGATCTTGCCAGGTCTTAACACAGGTTAAAAGAAAGGTTAGATCATTCCAGTCATGGGAACACTTCGTAGTTACACACGCTGGTCAAAGTCTTCGAAGCAAAGGCTGCCTGGCTCTGTAAAACAAGACCAGTTCATAGAGGCTTCACTTCTTCTTCCCCCTCCCCCCCCTTTCACATTTCTTCAAAATAAAAGCTGTCCAGCTGTTTTGGCAGCAATCTGTGCAAGTGCTTTCAGAAAGTTTTTGTGCTGTTGTAAAGAACTGTGGACAAATTAACTGAGACGGATGGTTCTGGTCTCTCTGTTTGGCTTCTCTTCAAGACATTGTTGTAATTATTTTACAGTCTGGCTATTATTCATTTGGCTGATGTGTGGTTATAACTATGCATATTAAACCACTGCTCATAATTTTCTGGCACTCACACAGCTTAATAGCCCTCCATTTGGCTAGAACACAATGCAATGTTTGCAGCTGGCGGGACTTTAAACTATACCGGATCAAGCAATTATACTCCAGTTAGGAAAATAAAAATTGACTGGTTTCTTCTTCAATTGCAAGACCAAACCTTGCATTTCCATCTGGCTGCACTTCAAAGCCGAACACACAAGACCCAGCAGAGTTGTTTTCAAATATCCACTGTCGTAAAGCAAAATTCTGTTGGTGATATTAATCTATAGAAATATTGCGTGTGTTATGGGGAGTGAGGCATGAGATGGAGTAGGGACAATTCCAAGTTGTGTAACTACTGTAGGGGGAAATGCAGTACTGAGGCGCCATCTCCCTTGGCAGGTATCACCACTGCTTGTGCCTGCCATAGGTTCCACACCAAGTGACTAGAGCCAAGAGACACCATTTCAATTTCCTAGAGTGCCCCAGAATATGGGTACTCTGGGACATTGTGAGAAACATGCATGGCTCATTCCTGCCTAACATTGAGCAGAGTGCTATAGACCATCGCTGGGGAGAGGCCCACTGACATAGGAGTGAGTCCAACTGAGGCCATTGCCAAAAAACTAAGTTATGGCCTTTTCTCCCTGTGTGTACTGAACTAGCATACAGTATCAGGGAGAAGGGTTTAGCTGGCATAACCCTATCCCCATGTGAAAAAACTAGTTTACAATCTGCCAAGAGACTACAGTAAAATCTCGCATAAAGAGCACCTCACTTAGGGACTAACTTGCTTAAAGAGCAGAATTTTCTCTGAATGTTCGCTTAGCTTAACAAATAAAACCAATCAAAAACTCGCTTAGCAAATACATTAGGGTTCACAATCCCCCCCCCACACACAATTGGTCATTTACAATGGTGTTTCACTTAAAGAGCAAAGTCACTTAAAGAACAATCCCGTGGAACGCATTATGCTCTTTAAGCAAGATACCACTGTATATGCATATTATTAGGCAAGTATTCAACAACTGGCTTAGTGGTTTAGATGCTGGACTTTGTGACTGGAAGGTCAGCAGTTTAAGACCCAAGTGCTGTATGATGGAGTGAGCTCCCACCTCTGTCTCAGCTCCTGCCAACCTAGCAGTTTGAAAGCAAGAAATTGCAAGTAGATAGAAAGGTACCATTTTGGAAGGAAGATAAACAGTGTTCTGTGCACTCTGGTGTCTAGTCATGCCTGCCACATATCCATGGAAATGTCTACAGATGCAGACATTTGGCTATAAACAGAGATGAGCACTGAACCCTAGAGTCAGATACAACTGGCTTTCGAGCAAGGGAGACCTTTACTTATTCAACAAGTTACTGTCTCAGCCTAAACATACAGTCAACCCTTGCATAAAGAGCACCTCGCTTAGAGAATAACTCGCTTAAAGAGCAGAATTTTCTCTGAATGTTCACTTCATTTAACAAATAAAACCAACCAAAAACTCGCTTAACAAATAAATCAGGGTTATCAGTTCCCCCTCCCCACCAGAAGTCATAATTGGTCACTTACAATGGTGCTTTGCTTAAGAGCAAACTCGCTTAAAGAGCAATCCTGTGAAACACACTAAGCTTTTTAAGCAAGGTACAACTGTACTAGATTAAAATTCAATGCTAGTCCAATCTAGTGGAGCAATTAAGATCAACTGTACACTGGTTAAATATCAGGTTAATGTGGATTTATTATTTGCAAGACTAATACTGAATTCATCCCAATTAAAGAAGGGGGTGTTAGTCCATTTTTAATTGAAACTAATGAACACTTGATTGCTTCACAACAGGACTGCAGAGAGATAATAATATAATGATCTTCCTCAGTGATGGGATGTCAAAAATTCTACTACCACGCCATGACGTCATGGACGTCATGGGCGTGGCCAATGTCATGATGTCATGGGCGGAGCCAACGTCATGACATCATGATGTTGTGGGCAAGGCCAAAAATAAAAAAAATAAACACGTACACAGACCCGTAAATAACTTATTTATTTATTTATTTTATTGAATTTATTACCCCGCCCCACTCGGGAGAACCAGACTCTTAAGGAAATAAAATAAAGAAATAAATAAAATAAAAATTAAATAAAAGTACAACCACCCACCCAAAACACAAATAAATCACCCACCCACCCTAAATATAAAAGCCTCACTTACCTTCCTTGGCGCCGACGAACCTCCATGTGGCCCGGGGCCACCCGGCAAGACACGCTGCCCCCGACTGCGGCCGTTTCCTCCTACGAAGGCCGTGGCCGGCCCTGCAGCCACGCCCACACAGCCGCCTGCAGCCCCTGGCTGGCCACCGAGCTCCCACGGGCACGTTGGTGCCTGCCCGGGCTGTTCGCCCGCGCCACGCCCTCCTAGGGACTTGGGCCCGACAAACCCCCATGCCCTGGGTAAGCCTGGCGGGGCTCACCACCGCCGCATCCTCCTCCGCCGGGCGCCTGCAGCTTCCTCGGGCTGGTGCCTTTTCAGCCCGGCTCTGACAGGCCCTGGCCGCCCGTGGCCGCAGCCAGAGCCGGGCCGAATAGGCACCGGCCCGAGGAAGCTGCAGGCGCCCGGCAGAGGAGGATGCGGCGGTGGCGAGCCCCGCCACCGGGCTTACCCAGGGCATGGGGGTTTGTCGGGCCCAAGTCCCTAGGAGGGCACGGCGCAGGCGGACGGCCCGGGCAGGCACCAACGTGCCCGTGGGAGCTCGGTGGCCGGCCAGGGGAGGTGCCCTTCTCTTAGGGCTGCCGCAGCTGCTGCCGGAGCCACTCTAAAAAGGGGCGGCTCCAGCTTCGGAAGAATTTTTTTTTTAATTGGAGCCATTTGGCTCCAATTTAGTGCGCATGACCAGAAACTCAATTTGACGCATGCGCAATGCGTCAGATTGAGTTTCTGCGCATGCGCAGTCAATTGGAGCCATTTTTGCTCCAATTTTTTTTAAAAAAATTTCTTTCGGTGAGGCGTCCGGAACCGGACGCCTCAAAAGTGGACTCCCCTCCCGGAGAACCCTCCGGGATTGGTCCTACCAGTTCCAGGGAACCGTCTGGAACCGGGGACATCCCATCACTGATCTTCCTACTAAAACATAATACTGTACAGTCAAACCTCGCATAAAGAGCAACTCGCTTAAAGAGCAGAATTTTCTCTGAACGTTCGCTTCGCTTAACAAATAAAACCAATCAAAAACTCGCTTAACAAATAAATCGGGGTTTGCAATCCCCCCCACAATTGGTCACTTTCAATGCTGTTTCGCTTAAAGAGCAAACTCGCTTAAAGAGCAATCCTCTTTAATGCATTATGCTCTTTAAGCGAGGTACAACTGTACTTTATGTTTTTAAAAATAGTGCACACAGCAAAACAAAATGTCTGATAAAATGGACCTGATCCACAAAAAGCTAACATTAAAATACAGCAGTTAGTTTTTAAAGTGCCACAACATTTTTGTTTGTTTGTTTTGTTTACTCTCTGATATGCTTGAAACACAGACTTACATGGCTACTATTCCAAAAAAATCATATATGCATGAGATATAGTATGCATCTGGAAAATCTGAAGGCACCCTTTCCTTTGAGTTCCGCAGTTCAACAAGCCCACATCTAGGCCTCCCGGCTTGTTCTTGACTCTTGAGCATAGCCAGCAGAATATTTTTCTCAGGGAGATAACAGGTTGCTCTGAAACCTGATTTAGAATGCTAAGGGTTTTAAGATTATGGCCACACAATCATGACCACCGACATCAGGTAAATGTAGGGTTGAATTTGCATCCACCTCCTCCAAGGTTAATTACAACAGAGGAAAATGTTTTTATAAGATTATTTTACCAAGGTAGTGTAGAAAAATCATCTCATGCTCAGTTTTCTGCTTTGAAAATGCTTGCCCGAATCTGCCCTAAATCTTTCCATAGGCGAAATTGTCTATATTTTTAAACTACCATTCATTTCTAAATGGATTCACATGTCAATGTACAGTGGACCCCCATTTTAAGGAATTAATCCATTCCTTAGGGTTTTCCTTATAGCGATTTTTCCTTAAAGCGGTTTCCCATAGGAATGCATTGAATGCATTGAAAACCAGGGGGGAAGCCTATTCTGTAAAGCAATTTTATTGTGATTTTTTTCCCCTTGAAGCAGACCATGGGTTACTTTCCTTGAAGCAAGTTTTTCTGTCGGCAGACTTTTCTTAAAGCATCTTTACAGGCTGGTATTACTCCCTAAAATTTGAGATCAAGGTAAACAACAGAAAACATAGATATCTGAGGAAATGGGATGAAATGAAAGGACAGGATCAGAAGAAGAGATACAAACAGTGGTGATTCAGAAATGTTTACTACCTACTCTGTGGGTGTGGTATGATAGGCGTGGTCAGGGTGAAAGCTCTGTGTTCCACCCAAATTAGGACTACTTTATTTCAAAACTTAGATGAACAGGGCCAGCCGGAATTTCTGCTACCTGTTCTGGTGAACTGGGGCAAACCTGGTGAATCCCACCACTGGATACAAAAACATTTGAAGTGATTATTATTATTATTATTATTTATTGAATTTATTACCCCACCCCACTCGGGAGAACCCGACTCTGGGCGGCTTACATCGTCATAAAACAGAGGTAAAAGATAAAAACATATAAAATCATGAAGTTTAAAAGATTATCTAAAATTATTTGAAGTAAAAACAGTGCAAACTACACGCCAGTATCCCCCTGGTCCAGATCCAAAGTGGCACTCCCTAAGTAAGCCACTTAGTATGGGAACCCGTGTTCCCTGGTCCCCAAATATGTCCTGCCAGCCAGGTTTTCAAGCCCTTCCGGAAGGGCAAGAGCTCTGTCTGCAGGCGCAGTTCGATGGGCAGGAGGTTCCAGAGGGTTGGGGCGGACACGGAGAAGGCCCTCCTCCTAGTGCTAGAGAGGCGTGCCTCTCTAGCTGATGGAACAACGAGGGAGCCTCTCCAATCCGCCCTGGTGGGCCGGACAGATGTTCTTGGGGTGACGCGGTCTCTTAGGTATCCTGGCCCACTACCATATAGGGCTTTAAAGGTAATAACCAGCACCTTGAATTGCACCCGGAGACATACTGGCAACCAGTGCAGCTCCCGGAGTAGCGGCGAAGCACGAGCATAACGCCCACACCCCGCCACTACCCGGGCCGCCGCATTTTGCACCAGCTGGAGTCTCCGGATGGTCATCAGGGGCAGCCCCATGTAGAGCGCATTACAGTAATCAAGTCTGGAGGTGACCAAGGCATGTGTGACCATGAGCAAGGAGTCCCGGTCCAGGAGGGGGCGTAACTGGCGTATTACACGAAGTTGTGCAAAAGCCCTCCTGGCCATGGCTGCCACCTGATCTTCGAACAGTAGCCGTGAGTCCAGGAGGACCCCCAGGTTACGCACCGGGTCTGTCTGGGGCAAGGCTGCCCCATCCAGCACCAAAGATGGCAACTCCTGTGTTAACGCAGGCCCCCGTACCCACAGCCACTCAGTCTTGCCAGGATTCAGCTGTAGCCCGTTGTCCCCCATCCAGACCTTAACAGCCTTCAGGCACCTGGAAAGGACTTCCACCGCACCACTTGGGTCCCCACGGGCAGAGATGTATAACTGGGTATCATCTGCATATTGATTATACTTAACCCCATGGGAACGGATGATCTCGCCCAGCGGCTTCATATAGATGTTGAATAAGAGAGGAGAAAGTACCGAGCCCTGAGGCACCCCGTATTGCAGGGGCCTAGGGCTGGACTTCTCCTTCTCCAGGCACACCGACTGGGTCCTGCCTCTCAGGAATGAGGAGAACCAGGACAACACAGTGCCCTGGATCCCCAGACCCTGGAGCCTTCCCAGAAGGATACCATGGTCGATCGTGTCAAAAGCCGCTGAGAGATCGAGAAGAGCAAGGACTGACGGCTCCCCTCCGTCCCGCTCTCTCCAGAGATCATCCACCAAGGCCACTAGTGCGGTTTCGGTACCATATCCGGGCCTGAATCCTGACTGAAACGGGTCCAGATAATCCGCTTCATCCAGGACCTCCTGTAACTGGAGCGCCACAGCCTTTTCCAAAACCTTACCTAAAAAAGGTAGGTTGGACACTGGACGGTAGTTGGAAATTACCGTGGGATCGAGAGACGGCTTATTCATGAGGGGGCGCACTAGAGCATGTTTGAAGGGTGCTGGAAAATGCCCCTCTTTTAACGAAGCGTTGATAATCGCCTCGATCCAGCCAGCTGCCACGGTCTTGGATGCTTTAGTTAACCAGGCAGGGCAAGGGTCCAGTGCACAGGTCGTGGCGTGAACAGATACAAGAAGCCTGTCCACTTCCTCAGGGCCAACAGGATCGAACCAATCCCAGATAACATGGCTAGACTGCGCCATGGTCAACCCCAGCTCCATACGTTCCACGCCGGGATTCAGCTTCGAGCGGATCTGAGAGATTTTCTCCGCCAGATAATCAGCAAAGTCCTCAGCCGATCCCTGCCACCCAGGGCCTGGCCCCCCTCTACCGAGGAGGGACCTGGTCACCCGGAACAGGGCCGCTGGGCGATTATCTGCGGAGGCAATAAGGGTGGTGAAGTATTGGCGCTTCACCACCCCTATCGCCACTAGGTAGTCTTTAATAGCAGCTCTAACCAGTGATCGGTCAGACTCGCTTCGAGTCTTCACCCAGCGGCGCTCTCGGCGTCTCTTCGCCCGTTTCAGCTCCCTTAGTTCTTCTGAAAACCAAGGGGCAGATCTATCTCCACGGACTCGGAGAGGCCGTAGTGGCGCGATTGCGTCCAAGGCTGCCGTCGCTCTCTTATCCCATGCGGCGACAAGGGCCTCAGATGAATCGCTTTGCAGGTCAAGAGGACAATCCCCCAGTTCCCTCTGGAATCCTTCTGGATCCATTAGTCGCCGGGGGCGGGCCCACTTAATCGGCTGTGATAGTGGTTCATTAGGACAGAGCTGGCTTAGAATCTCCATTATCAGTAGCATGGATTGGGTGTGTTTTATTTCAGGCAGCAGTTTGGAGGCTGAACCTTTCCTACACTAAAATGCAGTGATGTAGACTGCCTGGTTAAACATAAAAACTCTGTCCAGAGAGAGAGGGGGGGAATATTGGCAACTCTGTTGGTGAATTTGAAGTATTTGGTCCTCAGTAAAAGATATAGCTAGTTCATTAAAAACAAACTATATTCTCCTAGTTTTGGTAAGGCCTCTGAATTTTAGAATGAACATGCTGTACAGTCATTTCAGTTTGATGAATTTAGACATAATTTTCATCTGTTCCAGCCTCTTGAATGAGCTTGGTTGCATAATTGCTGGAAGCTCTACTGGAACCAGAATGACCTTCCTGCTAATTCTGTACTGCTATGTCAAACCTTAATGCTGCCACATGAAACATCATGGTTTCCTCCACTTTGGTAGCAAATGTGAGATATTTCCCAGGGAAACAGGCAATACTATAGTTATCCAAGCCAAGTTGAGCCAACTACATGGACGTAAGAAAATCAATAGCAAAGATGATCTTATAGTTGCTGGCTGGGTATAGCAAACCACATACTGTATATCCAGTGGTCAGCATCAGTAGGATCACACCAGTTTGCCAGAACCGGTAGCAGAAATTCTGGCTGGCCCTGCCCATCCAAGTTTTGAAATAAAGTACTGCAGTCCTAATTTGGGTGCAAAGCAGAGCTTTCTCCCTGGCCACACTCACTATACCACGCCCACAGTGTGGTAGTAATTTTTTTTGGAGCCCAACACTGTGTATATCCAAAGCTTATCTCGTAGCTTCCCTAAAGAGCATTGCATTGCCAGTGGCTAAAGGCCTAGATTTGTTGTTGTTCAGTAGCACAGTCGATTCTGACCCTTTGCGACCCCATGGACCACTGTCCGCCAGACACTTCTGTCCTCCATCATCTTCCTCAACTCACTCAGTTCTGTGCCCATTGTCTCTACAATACCATCTAGCCATCTCATCTTTGCCCCCCCTTCTTCTTTTGCCGTCGACCTTTCGAAGCATCAAGGCTTTCTCAAGTGAATCTTCTCTTCTCATTTGATGTCCAAAGTACTTTAGTTTCATCTTTACTATTTGACTTTCTAAGGAGCAGTCAGGGTTTATTTCTTCTAAGATTGACCTATTTGTTCTCCTCACTGTCCAGGGGACTACAGATGCAAAATTGCTTGTTTTCAACTTTGTCTCTTCCTTGAGCTTATTAGGTGGTGGTAGTGCAGCTTCAGTTCCTGACCTGCATTTGTAGTATGATGAGTGGTAAAAACTGATTTAGTAGAGAGTTGTCAAGATGACAAACAGATAATGCATGTAAAACACATTGAACACTAAGAAGCACTATACAAATGATAAATGACACTGTTGTTGCTGCTGCTGTCATTGTTTTTGCTGTCATCATTGTCTCTGTTGTGGTCGTCATCATGTCCTATGCCAGACCCCTCCAGACCATGGTGAGATATATTCTGTTTCTTGTAAATTTGATTGTTTCTAAATTTACAACTTTTACATAAAGCAGTTCTAAAGTTCCTACAAATCTGTTGCATGCTCCCCATTGATGCTTAAGTGGTCATTCTACTCACACTTGGCCTTTGATTTAGCCAATTGTGTAGAAAGGCTTGTGACTGGTGATGTGAGTTAATTCCTAGTAAAACTAAATCAATTTGTTTCTTCCCTTTCTCTTTGGGCAGCAACTCAAGAACATCCTCCCAATACAAGCCCAAAGAGAACAGAGATGGATTCCTTTATGTAATCTGGGACTGCTAGAAAATCCTCACATTTGAACCACTTCTAGAAAAGAATGTTTCTCCATTACAACTGGACAGCTGCCTGGAAATATATCCCATAATTTTTGCCAGTGGGAAAGAAACACAGAGAGAAACAGAGAGATTACAATCATTTGGCTGCAACCAAAACATGAATGATCTACTCTGATGAAGTGCAAAAGATGAGCAAGGCCTTCCCTTTGATCCAAAACATTGGACCGAAAGCAAAGAAACCAGCTCTTTAATCACATAGACTTAAGTGGTCACATGTTTCTTTCCTTTGATTTGCTTTAACAACAACAATTACATACAGCAAATTCTAGCTTTAAGTGTGATCTGTGGTTCTGAAGCAGTCAGTATCAATTCACATCAACTGGAGTGACCAGATATAAATGAAAAGCAAGTCTAGTTGCAGTGGCTTTATGGTTGTAATTTTAGGAAGTGACTGGGCAGCCATTTTCACTGGGTCCAGTGTAGTTCTGCCCTGCCCTGCCCTATTCCTTTTGTGAAAAATAGACTTCAGACTCACAAGAGGTCTGAGCTGTCAAACTTGTTAGTTTTACACTGGCTAGCATGTGAAAGACAACTGCAGCAACAATAACAGTTATGCCAATTTTCCATTAGTGGCTGATTATTTATATAAAAACAAACCAATAAACTTAGCCCATATCTTCATGGATTACTATGCTGTAAGTCTAGCAAATTTCTGCTTGCAGACCTACCGACCTACTGACCTACCTATCTAGCTAGCTAGCTGTGTTGTCATTGGCTGGAACTCGTATCTGATAATGCATTTTTTCCTGAAGCAGGAAAAATGCCATTGGTGTGAATTTGTTTAAGGTGGATCCCAGCTTGCCATAAAGTGATCCACATATTATGATCACGGAGCCATCTCCTGCAGCACATATCAAATGAGACATACAGGATTTCACAAGGGGACTGCAACGGACTGCCGCAGCCTTGAGGATATGACCAAGGTGCGCCTTCACAGCCAGTCTATCTGGCATGGCCTCTTCCGCCTCCATAACCATTGGGAATCAGAGTTCCTCCTATGCTCATTTGTCGTTGGGCCCAATGTGATGGTTTCCAGTGGCATTTCCTTCACTGAGGGGGACCATCACCCCATCTAAAGGGGATCATCCACCCATAGCCATTGGCCCTTTTAGGGAGTCAGGTTATTTACCACTGCCCAACACTCAGCGTCATCTACATCTACATCTATAGATAGATAGAGATAGAGAGATAGAGACAGAGACAGAGATAGATAATTCTAACAATCTCTCCTTCTTTTAAAAAAAGACTGCTACATCTCCACCTCAGCTACCAGATGCCTCCTAAGCAGCCAACACCTGCCATTTAGGCAATATAAAGTGACTGCATTACCCATCTGATTTGTGTATAATTAATATTTGTTTTTGCTTCCTTGTAAGCTGCCCAGAGTCTCCAAAGTGGAGCAGCGATATAAATTTGAATAATAAAAATATAAAAAATAAAATATGACTTAATTTGTACCATTCCCAGGGATGGGAAGAGGTGCATTTGGAATGTTGTGCTGTAGAAACCAAAAGTAATTTAAATAGCTTTGGTTACTATATACCAGGGGAACTTTGCTCTTCTGCCTCATGTATCATGGTAGTATGGCCAGCGGCTCAAGTACAGCCATTCAGATGGAGTAGGGGGACAGCCTAAGGCTGATTGTTAGGGGCAGCAATAATTCTGTTCTCAGAGAGAAAGGTCCTACCATTCCTTTGCTCTTCCTGTCCCCCTACTCCATCTGAATGGCTGTACCTGAGCCCCTGACCATACTACCATGATACATAAGGCAGAAGAGCAAAGTTCCCCTGGTATATAGTAACCACAGTTATTTAAATTACTTTTGGTTTCTACAGCACAACATTCCAAATGCAGTATATCAGGTGATTTGGGAAAGGCTTGTGTCCAGAATGGCAAACATCTCAACTTGGATGAAGATGAGCATGCTTAAGACGGAAGTTGTATTTAAAAAAAAAATAGATATACATACTTTGGACCTTTTTATATGGAAAAACCTTTCTTCTCCCCTCTGCTGTCACTGTTACCCAAATGGTTTCATCTGCCTGTAAGAGGCATTGGTGTTATTTCATATGTAGTCATACCCAGCCACAGCTGTTACAAAAAAGCCACACATCTGCTAAAAAATTAGGCAGCTCCAAAGAGTGACCAGCAGATTCAGATCAGTAAAAAATGCTTCTGTATCATTTATAAAGTCTGTGCGTATCTGTCCTGTAGAGATGGGAGGGAACAGTATTTTGGGGGTGTACATGGGCCTCTAGACCTTGCTTTTTGTCTCTTCTTCACTTGAGACCCCGTGTAGGCTTGTAGTCCTGATTCTCTGCTCTCCACATGTTGTCCTTATATGTTTGTAAATAAATGTCAGAAAATTACCTGGAGCCTGCAGTTCCTGTCAAAGTAAACTTAATCCAAACAAAGTGAATTTAGTAAACTTAAGTTGACTAAGTCCAGTGCTGCTGCATAGAAAATGTCTTAGCCACACACAGTGCCTGTGCTTGTTATACCATAAAATTGAGGTACACAGAAAGAGTATTTTTGAAAGTTATTTTTGAACCACAATCGGACGTCCCCTGGCAATGGCAACATTGTGTTGCTGGCTAATCTTTCTCACACTAGATCAGCCAAAAGGAACTGCAGAATGAACTCGCCAAGACGTGGCTTTATTGTGGCAGTTTTATGTCTGGCCTAGACACGGGGGGGGGGGGGGGGGGACTGTAAAATTATTATCTGCCCTGGAAGTTCAAGATAAAGTAGGCTGCAAAACCAAAATTACCTGTTCAGTGTGGTAGATTTCTAAAAACACTTTTAAAGAGTCACTAAATTGCAACGGCATGTGCATGCAGTGTGTACTGAAGATGTGACCAGGCAGAACTTTAAATAGCTGTTCTCTAATGCATTGTTGTGTTTTATTGCAAAATTAATTTTCCCCACAAAGGGTATTCGTCAGCACAATTTCTTACGCTACAGATCGAGTAAAGAGACCCAAAGCAAAATCTAACTGACATCTGCTACCCAAGTTTTCATTTAACTCCCAGCGTTGGAAGCAACCAATGTGTAAACTAGGGCTATTTCAATTTATTCCCTTGTCTTGACGTCAACAAATGGAAAAAGACGCTCTGAAACTTAACCTAATGACTTCTCCAAGCTTGCAAAACGAGAAAGTACTGAACATAAGCATGATGACTCATTTGGGCACTTGGGAGAAGGCAAAAGGAGGGGCGGTGGGGGAGGGCCAAACTGTCCCAACCAGTTCTACCCTAGTTTTGTGGCAAAGTTAAGAGCAAACAGTTGTAAAGGACCTTAAGCTCTGATTTCCTTCTTCACTGATTGCAAACATGAATATTTGTAAAACTGATTTAATCTCCCCCTTCTCTTTCTCTGTTGACACAACATGCACGGGAGGCTGGTGATGTCACAGGGCAAGAAGTTCGTTTCCTTGCCTGACTTTGCTGGCTGAAGCATTCTCTGTTTGCCCTGTACACCTTTGTTGTTCCCTGAAATTTACCCATCCCTGTCATGTTGGCACAATATTTTTTTTCAATATTTTAGCTCTGTACAAATGGAACAGCTGTTTACTAATCTAACCTGGCGTGTTCTCATAACAGGTAAAGTATGGGTGGATGGGGGGGAGGTTTCTTTATTTTTCTTCCTGTCAGAGGGAAACCAATTAGGATAAGGAGTCAAAAGAAAAGAAATTAGCAGGAGGTGCTCTAATTTTGGCCCAGTGCCTATGAACCTCTCAGTAGATGATCATAGGACTTGGTTACCACCTTCCCTCCCCAGCATCTCAGTACAATTGCTTTATTTTTTGGTTATTTTATATATATATATATATATATATATATATATATATATATATATATATATATATATATATATAGAACATTTCTATTAGCACTTTCAGGTGGGGTACATAAAAAGAGCCCTCTTGAAGATTGCATTATTTTTTTAACCACAATTAGGCATTCCCCTGGCAATGGCCACCTTGTGGCAGCTAATCTTTCTCACACTAGGTAGGGTGAAAGGAAGGTGGTTTCATTTTGGCAGTTTTACATCTGGCCTAAACATGAAAGGAGAAGCAGCAGCAGCCGTTTCTGGCTCAAAAAAGAAAGAGCTTCCATGATGATTTGAGGGAAGCAAGGTTTGGGGAAAGAGACATTATCAGGGAAGAATACAGAACATTGCCTCTATATTTGAAGGGCTGTCAAAAGACTGTTTTCTTTTTCAAGGTGTCTTCCCTTTGAAGACTTCCTCAGTCCAAGCCTGATTTAAACATAAAGAACTGTAGTGTGAGTGCATGAAGTAACTGGACAGGTGTCTCAACAGGAGCCATACAGATCTCCTGATCACTACCTGACCCAGACTGATGTTCTTTATTGTTTGAAATTTTCTTGTATACTTTCAAACATAAGGCTGTCAGTGAGTAGTTGTGCTTTCAACAAGTATTCCATAATTTGCCTTGACTGAGCATAACAAAGATTAAGATGCTTTTAAGACTATGACTCCCAGAATGTTCCGACTGATAGCTATGCTGGCTATCTAGGAACTGTAATCCATGTAGAGCCCCAAATTTGAGAATTTACTCATCTAGAGGCCAGCCTGCAAGCCAGTGTCTGATACCACTAGATAGAAGTGTGGACTTGTGGTGAAAAGAGAAGCGGGTGATCTCTTTAATACTTCTATTATTCCATGTTACTCTTCCAAACTAACCAGCGTATTCTGGGAGAAATAACAATTAACATTATTAATAATGTGTTCTAATAATAACAGCAAGACCCAGAAATGAGATAAAGATATACCTCAAATAATTGAAAGGAAAGCCTCCATGCCCCAACAACAAGGTGAGAGCCTTTGTTGGGGCGCAGGGGCTTGAGTGGTCTAACTAAGCAGTGTTGCCCATCTCTTGTCAATGATATTAGGCCATGACTAAAACTCAACAAAGTGTCCTCTGTTCGATCCCTTGGCCAAGGTGAAAGTAGAGGGCACACGTCATGGTCTGCCTAGCCAGTGGCTGGCGTGATATCCAAATAGCTTTTAAAAAACCCATGCAAATAGACTTGATTTCTCAAGTCCATTTGTATGTGTGGAATGTTGTTGAGGAGACATCTAATAATGTGTGGACTCCTCACTGAATAGCGACTCTAAGGTACCCAAGTTATATTAAATAAAACAATTCTCATCCCTCAGCTCTATGTTGCACTACTATGATTTCTTTGGTTGTTTTCTTTAAAGCCATGTTCAAATGAAATTACTCAACTGAAGGGTTCTTTCCCTCACTCACTATTGGTAAATTAGTGGACAGATGAAACATGCGATCAAAAAAGAAACACTGACTGTCCTAAGTTACAACTGTGACCAGAATGTCACAGAGAGCTAACATGTGACAAATAGAGTTGACTTCTCCCGCTTCCAGAAGAATGTGAGGGTTAAGAAAAGGTGAACTCTGAGAGTCAGACTGCACAAGAAGTCTAAAGTGCATTTTCTGCTCTTACAATGTTATCTTTTCAGGTAATAAAAATATGTTAGTGCTTCATGCCTGAGGAATTAGACAAACATAAAAAGCCAATGCGAACTTCCAATTGGCCAATTACAAACAAAAAACGACAAGCCAGTTTGTTGAATGAAAACTTGTGTTAGACTAAACAGATGCTATCGTTCTCGCCACAGTCCACCGACTTGTAGATAAGAAATCAGTCTCTTGTTTAGTGAAAGATATGACAATCCCAAATCATAAGTAGAATACGTCTGAGTTCTGCCAGACCCTTGTAATTTTGTATTGTAATTCTGTTTCCATTACAAAGAATCATTTTCATTTTGCATCTGTACATACAAATTAGTTGGTACAGTTTTAAATAAACTGTAGACTTCTTTTCTCTACTTTTTTTATTCATGTTAAGTGGCCCATGTATCCTGAGGCTACAGCTACAGGTACGTTCTGAGAGCTGTCTTTCTAAACACTAAGCAAAGCCAAACTAACCCTAGCTAGGTTTCAAAGCCTTCCAGATGAGGCCCTTTTCCAGGTGAGCCAAATTTAGGTACAGTAATACACCGGATAACGATTGGACCGGATAGCGCTAGAATCGGATAACGATGCAAGAATTTTGGAAAAATCTTGCATCAGATAATGATTGTTTTAGTGTTATCCGAGCCAATGGGGGGGGGGGTTGGATTGGGTAGAATATCTACCCAATCCACCCACCCACCCACCGGCGATGGATCGCTGCTACTGAACTAGGGTCGGGCGAAAGGCAGGCGGCGATTGCTGGACGAAGCCTAGCAGCAAGGGGCCAGTGCGGTGCGGGAAACAGGCACCCACTGGGGTGCAACAAAAGCGCATGAGCGGGTGCCTTGTCTCACCAGCCGACATGAACCTTAGCCCTTGCTAAGGTACATGTCGGGTGGCGAGAAGAGGTTTGCCCCCAAAGTCAAGCTGACCCTAGACTAGCAATCGCTATCCTAGGGTCAGTTTGACTTCAGGTACAAACCACGCAGTTTGTCCCTGACGTCAGGGCTTTTTTTTTTTTAGGATTGTTTGATGCATGTGTTGGACAACGCTAAAAATAGGATAACGTCATGACTTGTGGAACCAAGTCATAACGTTATCCGGTGTATTACTGTATCTGTAATGTGTCCTTCTGTCAGGCAAAACTGCCAAAATTCTTTAAAATCCCACAAATGATTTTCTTCCTCATCTTTCTCAGCTACTGTTGGACTACCATCCAAGATGGATGGTAGTCAATGAAAAGTTTACATATGCACACACGAAGTCATAAGAAAGGTGAGTCCAACTGAATCAAGCAATTAGTATGAAGTTCTTAATATCAACAGTGACAGGAAGTAGCTCTGTAGGATTGCAGGTAGGAATCTCTTGCAGGTAAGAATGTGAAATTCTTTTGGTTACAGTTTCACTGAGTTTCTCAAAATCCTTGTAGAGAACTGAGTAGCCAGACTTTGTGTTTTCTTCCCACACTAATAATTGTGCACATTTTATGGTATATCTCCTAATATACACATTTATTTGCACATTTTACTTTATTTTACCGTATTTACACATCTCTTCCTTATGGAATGAAAAGCAATTAGAGTTCACCCTCCCATATCTATGGGTTCAGTATCCACAATTTTAGTTATCTATGGGCCAAAAAATATTCAATTAAAAAATCCCTGAAATCAATTTTATATTTCTATGGTGCATTACCAGAGATGACCACTAGAGGCCACTGCCTGCATTGTAAATATAGGGTTTGCTGTTATCTGTTGTTTCATTTATCTGTGGTAGGTCTCAGAATATATCCTCTGTGGAGGGGGGGCTGTATGTGTATTTTTTTTACCATATGGCCAATGTTTAACTACTGAAAGTATGGGCAAGGTTTTGCATGTGCTATACAGTCAAACCTCGCATAAAGAGCGTTTCGCTTAAAGAGTAACTCGCTTAAACAGCAGAATTTTCTCTGAATGTTCGCTTAGCTTAACAAATAAAACCAACCAAAAACTCGCTTAGCAAATAAATTAGGGTTCACAATCCCCCCCCCCCATTGGTCATTTACAATGGTGTTTCACTTAAAGAGCAAACTCGCTTAAAGAGCAATCCTGTGGAACACATTATGCTCTTTAAGCGAAGTACAACTGTATTTTGTGGAAATACACTCTGAGCATTGCAATTGTCTGGAATCTTGAGATAAACTTGATTATTTCCTACAACAAACCTCAGGGAGTTGCAAATGTAAACTTTTGCTGAGACAAAAAAGAAAAGCACCTGTGAGATCCTTGCACATAATCTAAAGCAAAGGGTGACTGATAGCTTAATTAAACCATTAAGAAAAGCACAGACATAAAGTAAAGAATCAGAAATATTAAAATCACAAGCACTGGCTTAACTAGTGTGTTAACTAAAGCTTAATTCCATTTTCTTGTGTGGAGTTAGCCACATTTCTGTGTACAGTACGTCTATTCACACCCAAAACAAACCTTATGTTTCAAAATAAGGACATATGGGGAGATCATGCTAAATCATTGACAACCCTTTTGTATAACAAGACCGAGTCAGACATTCTGATTTGAAATTTATACCTGAGTTGGCATCCCTAATAATGAAACTCACTTTAAACAAAAGAAGCTGGCCTACACATCTCCCCATGATTTTTGGAACATACTGTATATGTTTCTTCTCTGAATTTACCCATGGCTCTCTGTCTTCTAGATAGTGTCAGCCATCTTGAAGTCAAAAGCTAAACCAGAAACAAAGGCAAATTTGTTCAACTCTAAAGTCTTGAAAGCAATGACATACAGAGAACACGGGCTTTAACAGCTGAATAAATAAATAATAAATAAAAACGGCTGGAAGTAGCACAATGCGCAATGGAGAGATCAGTGCTCAGAATCTCACTTTGCACTAAAGTAATAAATGAGGACATCTCAGGTGAAGATTACTGCTAAAAGACGTAGTAACAGAATACCAATGAACAAATTAAGGTGGGCTGGCCATGTTGCAAGTACAAGTGACAATAGATGGATCACGAGAATAATGAATTGGTATTTCAGAAATCGCAAAAGACCCAAGGGAAGACCACCTCACAAATTGGAAGGTTTTCTTAAGAAAAATGTTGAGCCAACATCGAGAAGAACTGCCAGGGACAGATCATTATGGACAGAAGTTGCGCAGAATGTTGTCGTGGAGACATCTACTCATACAAGGACTCCTCACTGAATAACAACTCCAAGGTATCCAAGGTATTTGTTTCTTCTGCACCACCCTAAGCAATTTAATGCCAGCCTGATGAAGATGCACAAGAAGTCAAAAGGTTAGCTGACATATGTAATTCTTTTCTTTTTGTTTGAAACAATTTAATTCATCCTTCTTCCCAATCCTAACTGGAGATGGCACCAAATGAAACAAAGATTTTGACTATGAGATGTGTGTGTGTTCTAACAGAGATTTGAAGGCTTGGTCTAAATATGATCTTCTGTTCCTATTTAAATCTCATTTCGAATGATACTCCATGTACTTTTTACAACCATTTTACAGCTGGTATCTGCACTGAGGATGAACAGGGAAATGACAGGAAAGATACAGGGGGAAATGGAGGGGGAGAGAGAAACAAAGCAGAGAAATATATCCCCTTGAGAGCTAAGATTCTATATTTATTGTGGGATGCACACAAGTCAAAACATGGGATTCCTTGGTCTGGAGCCAGTGCAATGTTATTATTGGCTGGAGTGAATGGAACCTAGGCTCTTTGTTTGAGTACACTGTAATTGGGTTTGCAAGCATTTTATAAAGGTACCCATCTAAATTGTGCTGTTTAGCAACCATAATATTATACTTATTTACACTTAAAACTGTGAGACGAGTCCATATATGACCTGCCACACATAGAGTAAGATAAACTAATGGCTTAATACCTAATTTTAATATTTAATACAGTAAAACCCTGGATAACATTATGACTTGGTTCCACAAGTCATGGCGTTATCCGATTTTTAGCTTTGTCTGATGCATGCATCGAACAACGCTTTTAAAAAGCCCTAACTTCAGGGACAACCCACTTTAAAGGCAGGCAGGGAAAGAAAAAGACGTGATCGGGTCTCTCTCTTTCCCTCCTTGTATTTAAACTACAGGCAGGGGGAGAAGAGAGAGAGAACCAATCACGTCTCTCTCTTTCCTCCCTGCATGTAGTTTAAATACAGGGAGGGAAAGAAAGAGACGCACGCAGTCTCTGCGACTGCAGTAGGGTCGGGAGAAAGGCGCGCGCCTTTCCCCAACCCTACTGCAGTCGCAGAGACCGCTGCGGGTGGGGGTGAATTGGGTAGAAGTTCTACCCAAACCACCCTACACCTGCAGACCATTGCCTCAGATAACGCTACGAATCATTATCCAGAATTTTTCAAAAAGTTTTCCAAAAAAGTTTTCCAAAAAACTTGCATCGTTATCCAATTCTAGCGTTATCTGATGCAATCATTATCCGGGGTATTACTGTATAAACATTACCATGTAGCTTTTATTAACTGTTGTGAGAAGGGAAATGGAATGGGGGGGGACACCTATGTACACAACAATCAACAACACTTGGATGTGAAGATAATATGTAAGAAACCCAAGAACATAATCTCTGTCTGACTAAGAGTTCAATTAGACATCTGGAAAAGCATGTGTGCCTTAAAGTGACCCATCTCCTAAGGAGTTGCTCCAAACCAGCTCTGAAGAGAAGCATGGAGCACATTTCCCTGTGCATTCTGTGATCTGTGGGAAATAGATCACACTGGACTGCTCCACAAGTGGTCCAAATTACAATCTATTTTCCCCTCTGATCACACCCGGAAGACAGTTTGCAAGCCCTCATTTACACTTACTGTAGTTTGGTGTCATCTAAACTGAATATTGGAGTACCGGCATTATAGCTGCATGGGAGTGTAGCTATGTTACTGTGCAGCAGAACAAAACAATGTTCTACAAGGCAATTTTAAAAATAGGGGCAGCACAAACAAAAAATTGTAGCTTTTAAAAAATTGTAGCTTTGAAACTAGCATTCATTTCAGCGCTAAATTTGGTATACTAAGCATAGACTGTCAGCTGTTGCTCTATGCAAAGTTTGGTGAAATTTGGTGAAATAGTTTTGAGGTGTGACTTTTGAAGTATAGTTGTAATTTACCACCACCACCTCTGCAGACTCCAGTGACCATTTTGATCAGCAGATAAGAAACTGCTAAAACATATTTTAAACATCTAATTTTGACATGAATTCTATGAACATCTTACGTTTCGGTTGGGTGGTCTGACAGCTCTTGCAATGTAACAAAAATCATGTACTTTTGCCAAGCTGCAACACCAAAACTAAGGCACCCACAAAAATAAGGGTTATGTCATTTGAAAGATTGTCTCAGCGACTTTAAGAATTGGTAGAAATCATAAGCCAAAAATGCAAGGCAATGATGTCATCACTTTCGGAAGTAACATCAGAAAAGTGACAGTTTTGCTTGGGGAGGTCAATTTTCAGGGGTCGAGCGAAAAAACTACCCAACCAATTCGATGATCCAAAGTGTATTTGAAAGAGAAAAGATTAACCATTGTGGGGACACTTTCAGATGTGGAATTGGACTTCAGAAACATAATCTATGAGGCATTTTACAAAAAAAACTAAAAAGAGGTCACACAAACTCCAAAAAAGAAGGGAAAACCAATTTAAAAAGTGAATATGACAACTTCCCAAGGTGGATACAGTTCACATACAACATGTGGATAAAAATGACGCCAAAGCAGGAATCCACAAAAAAGATATTGAGGAAAAATGTGACTGTTGAAATGACATTTCCGGGTGGTTGTTTGGCGGTGATCCAACAAAACAACTGATCGACCGATCAAAGTGATCTAAAGTGTGATTGAAAGAGGGCAGAATAACCTTTCTTTTGATACTTATACAATTTGGATCAGACTTCAGAAACATTTTCTATGAAGGTTTTTTAAAAAAAACACTTTCTTTCTAACCTTTCCTTCAAAAAAAAAAAAATCTCTTCACACTGTAGGAAGTTTCTCTTTTGAAGTCATAACCAGTTTCCTTTTTGGCTTTCCCTCTTTTTGAAGAACTGTTTTCAAGGAATCATGAAGGAAAAACTCTTTTTCTTTGCATTTGACTATTGAAATATATTAAAAAATAGATCCTTTGCAGTTATTCACTTGTGGTGAATTGTTGTTTGTACAGTGGGCTGCTTATGGGCACATGTGCATAGTGGATAGAGTCAGGGATAATGGAAAATAAAGGTTAAAAGCATCTTTATTGAAAAATAAAATATAAAAAAATAATAAACACAAATGAAATTGTGATTTCTGGTTTTTGGTTAAAACAACGTAGCAGTTCAAAAACAAGACATTGAAAGAAGATAAATAGGGACCACTTTGGTGGGAAGGTAAACAGCATTCCATGCCTGCCACATGTCCATGAAAATGTCCGCAGACACAGACAGCGCTGGCTCTTTGGCTATAAACAGAGATGAGCACTGAAACCTAGAGCCAGATATGACTGGCTTTCGATCAAAGATGACCTTCACCTTAGCTCAGAAAACCTGAGATTTTATGAACATTTTATGTAAACCTTAATTTTATGAACATAATGTCTTTATTTCCCCCCGTTTGAAACATATCATGCCTTGGAGATGTTTAGCCTGGGATGCTGAACTGGGCTTTGTACAGATCACAAAATGGGGAGGGGGAATATAGGGAGTGCTATACTGATTTCTTTAAAAAATATATTACAGCGATTGACTAGAATGCAAAGCCATTGCCAGGGAAGTTGTGGAAAATGAGTCACACAACATAATTAATAGCTGAGAACAAAAAGAGTAGCAAAAGGTTTGAATTCTGCCCGTCTCCACCTCCTCTATGGAAAATCTGACTTTAAAAAAAAGGAGTAAAGCAACTCCAACCTTAAACCTGTGTCATACTGACCTTATTTGTAATCATTTTCATGGAAATTAACAAAACATTATAGAATGCCTGTGTAAGTGGCACTGCAGAAGCATCTTTTCCCTCATGGGTAGAAAACGTCTTGCATTTTATTAGGACTAATTAGCATTTATTTGCAGAATGCAGCAGCCTAGTACTGTTGAATAGAAATCAACCTTCTATGTGAGGAAGACAGGGACAATAGTGATAACCTCCTAGAAGATAGTCCTACCCACTAGCCAGTGACCCTACTAACTTCTGTACAAAAAGAAACAGGGATGTGCTACCAAATGCTCTTCCTGAGGAAGCAGGACCCAAAACAAGGATTATGTAGTAGTGTCAACCTGAGGGGTTGAAGAAAGTCCTATAAAGCAGGGATTCTCAATGTTTTCCAGTCACAGGCCAGACCACGTCCCCTCAGACAGCTGAGTGGGCTAGACTGGTGCCATAAAACATGTCCACAGCTGTCGGCAATGCATTTACGATGGTTGTGGACTCTTTTTCTGCTATGTAAACACGCTTATGAAGCCGTAAATTAGTCCACAGCTGTTTCTGGCAGTTGCAACAGCAGCTAGAGAGAGGTCAGGGGTCAGATTATTTGGCGCCATGAGCCGGATCCAGCCCATGGGTTGCGAACCCATGCTATAAGAAGGGAAAGGGAAGAGGTGCTTTACCCTGGCTAATGGCAAGTATAAAAGGAGTTTTATTCCCAACAAAGGAAGAAGAAACAAAGGAGATAAGAGAGACAGGGTGTCTGATAGATCCAAGGAAGATGGTGGCAGAGAAAAGTACTGTAAAGCAAAAGTAAAGCAAAAGAAGCTACCAGAGAGGGTGAGAAATCTGTCACAAAACAGAGTTTTGCCTTTCAGGAGTAAGGATTAGGCAGACAAGGAATTTATGGGTTATTAGAGCAAAGGAAGATTTTGGGAAATTTAGGTGGAGACTGAGACTGTGACATATTGAGGAGAAGAATCCCCAGAAGAATGGGAATACTGTGTGTGTGTGTGTGTCTGTCTATGTCTATATTATTATTATTATTATTATTATTATTATTATTATTATTATTATTATTATTATTATTATTATTATTATTATTATTATTATTATTATTATTATTATTATTATTATGAAGAGTCTTGAGGGGAGAGGGGAAGAAACACAAAAACCCCAAAGTTCCTTATAACTCTTCATACTAAGGTGAAAGAGGAGGAAAGTCAGCCAGGAAAGTGGACAGGCAGCCATCTATGAAGAACGGAGGCTGGCACAAGAAGAAGAAGAAGAAAGCAGAGCCTCAATGTCAAGAGAGAATGGGAGAGATGGACTACTGTGCCTGGGATCAGCTGGAATCACCCAGGGCATGGTCCAAAATGCAGCTGCCCATGTGGTGGTGGGATGCAAGCATTAAGCCCGTGCCTCACCTCTACTGTGGGAGCTGGATTAGTTGCTAGTGTGCCTCCGGGTGCAATTCAAGGTGCTGGTGATGACCTTTAAAGCCCAGGATACTTAAGAGACCATCTCACCCCAAAGACATCAGTCCTTTCCACTAGAGCAGACTGAAGAGGCTCCTTAAAAGTACCATCAGCTTGCATCAGACTCCTCCACTGTTGAAAAGGAGTGCTGTCACAACTGGTGCTTTTCTCAACTCTTGTAGTTTGCAGATTCACTTACTTTTGTTCTCTGGTTGGAGCTAAACGTAAGCTTTGTGTGTAGCACTGATTTCTCAGCGGCAAAAACCTGCCTGAATTAATATCTTTAGACAGTGGTGGGCATCAGCAAGTTCGCACCAGTCCACCAGAACAGGTAGCAGAAATTCCGGCTGGCCCCGCCCATCCAAGTTTTGAAATAAAGTAGGGCTTTCCCACTTGCCACACCCACCATACCACACCCACAGTGTGGTAGTAAATTTGTTTGGTGCCCACCACTGTCTTTAGAACACTAACATGATTTTAGTGTCCCAAAAGGTTGTCTGAAATACATAGCTTGGCATCAATTTGCCTGCATGGCACAACTTCCGTGGTGGGCAAATCTCACAACTGATTCAACACAGGCATGAGGTGGCTGCAGATCACAGTGTAAAATTTGTGACTCATCCAAGCAAATCTATCCTTAAATATATATATATATATTAGGATTTATAACAGGGTTGATTCTATCTTGCTGCCAAGACTTTTTTTAGAATAGTATACTATTATAAAATCTGTTGCACGTTTCATCCAAAACAACTTCGTTTCCTTCTTGTAGTATCTCTGCTCTTTTGCGCCTACATATTCCTTCAAACACAATTAACTCATTATGTCAGAATACTGTTGGAATTTTAATAAATATTTCAACCCTTTGAAAGGTCAAGTGCATTTATATTTAGCAACAAAAATAGAAATTACACTGATATAGTGCCCCTTAGAGCTTAATGCACTCTCTGGGGAGTTCACAAGGCAATTAGCATTTTGCCCCAAATATGTCAGTACTCATTTTATGAAACTTGGAAGGATGGATGGCTAAGTCAACCTTAAGCCCCATCAGGATCAAACTTACAATGTCAGCACTTTTGACTGCACTACAGCAGTTTAACTACTGCACCATATTTCAGACCATAGTCTTCATGCTCCTCTCTCCAAAATAAGAGTTTATGAATAAAAATGATTATCCATTTTAGAGCTCTTAACAATAATACCCAGGACAATTCCTTAGACCAAAATCCATTTTATACCTACCTAAATGTCTAAAGGAACTTCAGAATAAGTCAAGCTTCTCTATATGCTGACTCTAATGGAGAAGTAATTGTCAATGCTATGTATTTACTTAAAAGTAAGGATAGCATAAACCAAGGGGATTGTCCATGAGCAACAGTACGTAGGGTTGCACTCTTCTACTGGATTAACACAAGAAGAATGACAAGAGAATAGCTTATTTCCCCTATGATGAATGCTGAAAATGAATTTTAAATGTATTCGAAGGCTTAAAATGTGTGTGCATAGAGGCACCATGTGGATACACTTTGTTTTCAGTGCTTATCTATTAATCTCTTGATACAATGAGATTACCGTGAAGAGGAGAATTTTAAAAACTGCCCTAGGATGGAAGCTGTATGCATCCAGGAAGACAAGATACCGTAATATAAAGAAATTAAAATGGAAGCAGACATCTTCCTTGCGCTAGCGGAAACTTCCCATGCTTGAGTCAGTGCCATCCCAGAATGTTTCTGCTTTCTCAGTGATACGGAAAATCACCAGGTTATAAAAAAATCCCTCTCTCCAAGCCTTGGATGGAATGGGGCCTTTTTTACTGCAGTCTAGTTGATTAATCACAAATTAGGTGGAGGCATTATTCACCATGAAGTGTGTTCCGCTTTGACAGTGGCTGCCTCCCAGCTGTCAATGAGATAAATATATTACACTGTATCTATCAAATGTAAGTCATGTTGAAGAAGGATTTTGTTTTCTGCACAAGAAGAACCCGACCATTTTGTGGGGCTGCTCACAAAGTATGGATAAACTGCAGTTTGAGGAATGGAAACTAAACTATAATGGCACCATTCAAGTGATTCAGCTCCTGACTCTCATATTAACAGTGCCAATAAGGTAGCATCTTCATTTGGAACCTGAAGGCAGCAGGATATTTTAAGAGATACCAGTGATCTGGTTATAGAGCACACACAATTCTGTTATGCCATACTTTGGTGCCGCTTCTCACCCTACCACTGTGTATGCCAAGGTAGCTACCTTACTCTTTCTATCCATAGGGCCAGCCCTCTCATTTTCCATTTTTAGACATCACACAATTAACTGTCACAGATAACAAATCTCTCCATTCCATTCCATTTCTCATTCTTTTGCGTCCTGTTTCCTTATCACTCTGCACTGAGATTCATATGGATTTATTGACATATTTCTTCTAATTTGCATACAATTCTAAGGTTACTTCCACACAGCTTCCTTTTTCAGTTTCAGACATTTCTTTCACCAGTGCACATATTTGCATGCACATTTTCCTCTAATCTACACAATTTTAGTGTAGGCAGAGATCTGAATCACTAAATGTGCTCACAATTATGTTCTGGTTGGTAGATTAGTCTGGAAAATGAAAAATTGATTTTATTTCAGTATGCAAAAATTTCAAATCAATATGTAAACTACAAAATCATCCCATAACTCATCATGTGGTATCATCCATGACATGAGTGCCTTTTAATATTTCAGCCATTCCAGCTGAAACAAAGAGGGGGAAACTAATAAAGACTCCACATCTCAGGTAAGTGCTTAATTAACAAGAGCACTACTGCTAAACTGCCATTCAGTATCATTTCTACACTTTATAGGGTGGACCATTTCAATAACTGCATGAATTAATAGATTTTAAAAATCATGCTGGCTATAAAAGGCCCTTTTAGTTAGTTATTTAACAGAAGTCTTATTTTATTTTATTTTATTTACAAAAAATGCAGATAGCAGGGGTCAATTTCTAAATTTCTGTCAGAGAGCAGGCAATATTTCTTGTAAATAACATAAGTGTGCTATTTGCTCCCTGTAGAACACCTTCAGGGCCAAACTGTATGTTACAAATAAGCTGAAACTCAAAGAAGGGATTCCCAAAGTACCTCCTGACTCCAGATGCTTAATGTCAGAATGTTTATTTTGCAAAAACAGAAGCTAACTCCTCGAACTGACACCCATCAGAAATTCACTGCTGTAAATAACCAAACTGATTGCTTGTTATTACTGGTTGTAAATAACTCATTGATTTGCATACCCTTCTCTTGAACCAACCAACTCTGCCCAGCTACTCTGGGCCTCTACACCAGTTGTATACAAAAGTATATCATGATATCCACTCTTATATCTGACAAAAGTGGACTTGATCCATGAAAGCTAACATTAAAATACAGTAGTTAGTCTTTAAGGTGCCACAGTGGTTTTTGTCTTTTGTTTGTTTGTTTTCTTTCTAATATGCTTGTACAGATTAACAAGGCTACCACTTCAAAAAAATTCTAAATATCTCCTGTAGTTTATAAGTTGCCTTGACTTGTTTAGTGCTTGGTCATTGGGAGGTAAACACATGTTTTAGTGGCAAGACTGAATGCTCACCCCTAAAGTTTTGTAGGGATCACATCTCTGAAGCTTCATATTCTATGGGCATGTTGCCTACAATGCTCATTTCAACCTTTAATAACAGATGGCAACTGGGGCAAGTGATTTTCTATAAGACAGCCTCCACATCTTCTTTAGAGTATAATTGGGATCAAGGCATTTATGCAGAAGCTTTTTCCTCAGACTATATGTGGCCAGCTAAAGCATGCTTTTTGAAGTGTTTGCCTAATCTAATGTGTAATTTGCTTCTCAGTTATACGTACCAATGGAACGGACTACCACAGCTGCTCCTATGGGAAATCAGACACCTCCCCATGTCACCCCCACTTCATTAATCATATTTCCACTTACTTTCTTGTACTAATAATGTCAAGCTAAGGAAATAAATTTCTCTTATCTATCTGCCTTGTCTTTCATTCCCAGCACCGTTTCTAAGCTTATTGCTTCATTTCTCTGGCACATGATAGGAATATTGATCTTGACCTAGATTCAGAGAGGAGTACCCAGAAATAGGTCCCACAAGGGACAAAGCGGTCATAAGGGGTTGGAGAATAGAAATTTCTAACCATCGGTATGGACAGGTATGCATGCACACAATTGCTGGATCCTAACCAACCCCGAAAGAAACAATAAGAACTCTTGGTTTCTTCTATGAATTTTATCTAGGCAGCCAAATAACAAAGTTTGCCAAACAGGTCTCAAAATATAGACTAACAATAAGATGAAACCAAGGTGCAACAGCCAAAATCGACAAAATATGACATAAAATTATATCTTACATCAGTTTACCACTGAGAATGAAATTTGGACAGATCATCCACCGAAATGTATGGTGCATATTTTCCTTATCAATATAGAAGTAGCATGTTCTCACAACATCTCCCATGGACATTTCGGGTGCCATATGTGGGTGGATTTCAACACTAAGCCATATAATTATATGTACAGTATGTTTATGATGTTCGTATAGATCTGGATGAACTTTTAGTCTACTCTAAGTTGACTGAATTCTACTGATTATCATTCAGACTTTTTGAATACATATTCTACCTAAGAAATGTCTTCAGCAGGATACTTGCTCTGTTTGTGTAAACTACTTCTGGGAGATAGTAACATGGCTGATCACAGGTCTTTTAAACACTGCATCCCTTTCCTGGTTCAACCCAAAGATCCATTATTATCCTGGGGCAACCCAGATGAATATGGAGAAATCACAAGACAGACATGAAACTGCCTCCCCATAAATTGATAATCAGAGACATGCTGCTTCTAATTGTAGAAGCAATATAGAACTAGCATCATGAAAAAGAAGCATTGATAGCCCCATTCTCCACAGATATCTACACCACCACCACCCCTGTTAAAGCCATTCAGGCTGACAGGCATCATTATATAATAGGCTCATATAACTGAAGTTGGTAGAACTAGCAGGCTTGCCCCTATTCTCCTCCATAAAGTTTTGATCACATGAAAGATTAGAAAATGTCCAGGCAACAGTCAGGTCAGTGGCTAATCACAATGTACCACTTCAAATTTAATGTGTTGGGCCTGTGTAATCTAGTATTTGTCTGCAGAAATGAGAAATTCCTACATTTAGAAAGCTAGCAGATCAGAAGAAAACTATATAAGGACCCTTGCTGCTACTTCTTCTTCTTCAAGTGTCATATCCGATTCTGAATATCAATTAAATTAGATTAGATTTGTTAGACTTGTATGCCGCCCTACTTGGAAAAACCTGACTCAGAGCGGCTCACAGAATCCACAAATATCAATATCATAGTGCAAACAAAAATACAGTAGGACACAGTATGACAGAACAATAAAGTACAATAATACCATACAGTAGATCAGTATACATTACACATCAATACAATATTGATCAACACAATACAGACAAAATACAATGGTATATAATATAACAAAGCAATAAAGTTCAATAAATACCATACAATAGATCAACACACATCATAATAACAAACATTATATTGCAAAAAACGACCACCTGTGGCTGCAGTCCAATTCCTCTTCCCAACCAGAGGATGTTTGTCAGGAGTCCGGTAAAGCAGCGGAGCAGATTTGAACAGCCCCCGCCTCCCGCAGCTGATGTCCCTTCCTCCTCTCAGCGGGAGGATGCTCAGCTGCGCCTCCTCTCTCTGGTCCAGATGGGCAAGAGTGGAAGTTCATGGGAGGGGGGACAGCAGGATGTTATAGCCCCCAGCCCCAACATTGGGGTGATCAACCCTAAAGGTTGTCCTGGGAACAATATAATGCATTTGTCTTCTATTTGCCTTCTGCATCACAGCTTGACACCTTTACTACTGATCCAGCTCCATGAGTCACTTTCTGGTCTGAGCTCTTTTGTCACGCAAAGTCCTCCTCAGCCCCAGGCCAGTATTAATGAAGCTGCAGCCCTCCATCAAGATGGATTCAAGTGGGATTTAATCCACTTGGGGAGCATCACCCTTCTCTGTGGACTTCGCACCATGGCTGTTAGTCCCCAGGGTTGTCAGCTTAGTTCACCACTACCTGATGATTGGCATTGAGTTGCTACTCTTGCTACTAAAAGCTTCTTTTCCATATGCTTGGTAGTCTTTATGCCCACTATGCCCTGATTGCATAAAATTACACAATGGATATGTAATTTATCAGAATCTACCCTAATTCAATCCATTATGTCTGCTTCTGTCTCTGAATAATGTTATCCAATAAGCACTTTCTCTCTTTCTCTCCATCCCACTCTCCCATTAAAACTAATTGTCTCTCCCCTTACCACCCATTCATTAAATTAATTTATTGTTGCCCTCAGGAAAGATAATTTTGAGAAATATCAATTTAAAAAATGAAATGTTCCAGCACATATTTTAAATTGTCAGCGGCCCTGCTTCTGTCTTAATACAAGACAGGCAAAGGATCTGTTCTTTTCTAACTCACATGAAGAAAGGGTGTCTGTCCTTGGATTGAGGCTGTTGCTTTTCAGGCCCCTTTCCTTCTCAGTGGTGGGGATGGGCTCCACAGTGGCTTCAGATCATATTTATCCCAAGCACCTGACCTTTCAAAAAGGTGTAGGTGAAGGTAAATGTTGCCCTTGCTTGAAAGCCAGTCATATCTGACTCTAGGGTTTGGTGCTCATCTCCATTTACAACCAAAGAGCCAGCACTTTCTGCCTCTGCAGATGTTTCCATGGTCATATGGTAGACATGACTAGATGTTACCTTTTCCACCCAAGTGGTACCTGTTTATCTGCTTGCAATTTCTTCCTTTCAAACTGCTAGGTTGGCAGGAGCTGGGACAGAGATGGGAGCTCACTCCATTGTGCAGCAATCAGGTCTCAAAATGCTGACCTGCCAGCCTTCCAGTCATCAAGTTCAGCATCTTAACCACTAAGCCACTGCAGTCACATCAGGTTTAGGAAATGACATAACTCTCAAAGTCACTTGGAACTAACATACACAAATCTGAAAAGGTGGTTGAGAATAAGAATAAGACTCTTAAGTCCTTAGGGGACTTTGTGATCCAAACCAATCTTTCTAGCCAGATACCTAAAGCACTGAGTTGTCCAGGCAGCTATTTTATTCACTAGCTACAGATGTATCTCAACTTTCCTCCAGTGAGCACCATGAGGCACAAGCACAGGAGTGGTCAACCTTTTTATGCCACGGGCCTGACCATGCCCCCCGGACAGCTGGATGGGCCAGACCACCCCTCACCCCCCTGGAATTGGTGGTGGGTGCATTTATGGCTGTTGTAAATGCACCCACTTCCATGTTTATGACAGCGTGGGCACATTTACACTTGCATGGCTGTGTTTTACAACTGACGTAAGCGCATCCACTTCCACTTCTGGGTGTGGTGGACATGGAGGCGGGTCACATGAAAGGGTGCCATGGGCTGGTTGTGGCCCATGGGCCATAGGAAAGCAGCTTTCCTCCTGCCCATTTTTTTTTCCACAACAACTCTCTCAAGTAGCCAAACTGGGAGAGTGCGATGGACCAATTTCAGTTGTTCCTTCCTCAGATCTCATCAACATACAGTACTTAGAGAAAATGCCCAGGTCCTCCACTTTTCTGTCATTTCCTCCATATGGGAGACAAGATGTTTGAAGAGAAGAAGGGTCCTTCTTGTATATAGGCTTTTTACTTGTGTGCACAAATCCTGGGAAGTCAGAGTTGTTGTTCACTCAGGTAGACTACATATAAGCAGGAACCTCTCCTTTTCAGACACAGTGCTAGAGAGAGTAGAGCTAAGCAAGCCTTGTCTCTCTTAGTGTAGAGCCAATATTGGATAAATAATTACTGAACATAGTGCCAGTTTGACACTCACACCACAGCTCTACAGCAGCTCTCATTTCCAGCATCACTAAAATGCCTGCCTCCATTTGTATATGGTTCTTTAAGATTAATTTGTAAATTAATGTAATAGTTTACTTGGGTTTAGGGCAATTTGGATGGGAAGTAATTGGCTTTCCTTCCCTGAGAGTTATAGTCTAGGAATTATTTCAATAGTTGCATCAATTGAAGACTGCGAGGTTGGAGTTTGATACCCAAGTACGTACTGCATGACAGGCTCAGCTCTGTCCCAGCTCCTGCCAACCTAGCAGTTCAAGAGCAAGAAATTGCAAGTACAGTAAAACCTTGCATAACAAGTGTTTCGCTTAGCGATAAACTTGCATAACAAGCAAGTTTTCCACTAAGCGGTCTGATGCACATAACGAATTTTTCGCTATGCGAGTTGGACTTTTCCCTATGGAAAAACTCGCATAACAAGCGTTTCTATGGAAAAAACTCGCATAGCAAAAAAATTTCGCTATGCGAGTTTTCCCCATAGAAACACTCATTATGCGAGTTTTTCCGTAGGGAAAAGTCCGACTTGCATAGCAAAAATTCGTTACGCAAGTCTGACTCGCATAGTGAATTTTTCGCACAGCAAGCAGCCTCGCAGAATGAATTAAATTCGTTATGTGAGGTATGACTATAGATAAATAGGCACCACTTCAGTGGGAAGGTAATGTTCCGCGCTCACCAATGGGGGTCTAGGAATGCCTGCAACATGTTCACGGAAATGTCTGCAAACACAGACAGCGCTGGCTCTTTGGCTATAAACAGAGATGAGCATTGAACCTTAGAGTCAGATACGACTGGCTTTCTAGCAAGGGTGTCCTTTACCTCTACCTTTACCTATATAAATTAGCACATGCAAATTTTGCAGAAATGCATGTTGTCCAAAACACATAGAGGGCACTTGGTTGATTATCCCTACTAAATGGGATTGCCAGATTCCAGGAAGGGAAACTATTCTCTCCTACAGTCCTTTACTAGCCAATGACTTCAAACTCTTTAGCAACTCTCTCTTTCTATGGGGTGATAGTAGTTGCAGCTGGGTACCTGTATAAGGGGATCATAGTTTTAGTTGCACAGTAGCTTCAGTTGCACTGACTTCTGGTGACTCTCCTAGTGGGCAGAAAAATCTGAGACTTGACCACTGCCAGCTATCTCTTCATCAAAAAAATGTTTCAGCTTAATTTCTTTCAACAAGTCCACTGGCTCAAATCCAGGAAGAGCGTTATGGCAAGAACAAACATTCTTGAGGGTACGCAAGAGCAAAACCTAAGATGGGGGAAGGAGCTCGCTGGAGAAGGAACAATATTAAAGAAGAAAATAGCTGAGGAACTCAACCCTCCCTACTTCACTTGGAGGACCCTGAATAAGCTGAGGGTTGGAGTCCTGAAATGCGAGACCAACATGCTCAAGTGGGGTCTGCTGGCAGACAATAGCATGCTGTGTGAATGTGGAGAGATACAGAATCAGGCTTATTTACTGGTCTGCCAATTATTGCCAGAAACATGCACCAATGAGGACTTGAGTTTGGCCAATGAAACAGCCAAGAAAGTGGCTTCACTTTGGCAGTCCAGTGTTTGACCAGGACATGAAAGAAGAAGACTAAAGTTTCCTTCAATAGTTTTGGACATGTGAGCCAATGTCCTCTCAGCACCTCTTCTCATCATTTTATGTTATGGATGTCTTGGTTCCTTGGGGAACACATTAATGTGCAGTGATTAGCTTCTCTTGAAGAAATTCCCAGAATAGTTGAAATGTATGGGTTTTCTGAGAGACTTACATATTATGCATACTCCAATGTGGATTCAGCAAGTAAAAATGAGACTTAGGATAAAAAGAGCTGATATCTGACTAAACAAGCAGAGGTATTTTTTTGTCATCTGAATCAAGAGGTAAGGGAGAAAGAAGGTTTGGGGGAGGCATTTGTACTGGACAAAGCTTTCTTTACAATCTCCACATCAACTGCTCATCACATAAAACAGAGGTTTGCAACCTTTTCAAGTAAGGGGCTGGGTCATACTCTTTCAGTCAGCTTTGAGGGCCGAATGGGGTGGCTATTTTGTTCCAACAGTTTCAAAGGGGGTGGTGGTGGCCATTTTGTTTCTAAAATGTCCTTGGAGGCATGAGGGCCACATGAAATGGCACCGTGGGCCAGATCCATCCCACAAGCCTTAGGTTGAGAACCCCTGACATAAAGTGTTTGTGAGCACAGTAGAACGACCCACTACAGAGAACTGCGGTCTCTCTCTATTTTATTTTCCTTCTTCAATATCTTTGCATCAACACCCTTGCCTATCATTAGTTTCTTACATTTCTAACCCAGTCCCTCTGCTCAACTGTATTCTCAAGGTGATGAGGTGGTGACCCGCATGGAATGAAAAAGCAGAAAGAAAGCAGATTTTTTTTTTTACCAATCTGGATTGTCTGCCAAATATCAGTGGAAGTGAAGAATGTTACCTGAAAGTCTTTCAAAGCTCAGAGGGAAAATAAAGTTTAGTTATATAAGAAGAAGAGGGAATGAAGAGACATTAATGCAGATCTATGAAAACAGCGTGATGATCATGGCATTTACTCCTACTCAAGCAATCTCTGGAAGAGAATCATGACAGCTTCCTGCATGAGCCCATCCCTGTTCACAGCTACAGTGAAAGATGAGCAAAGACTAGAAGCTGGTGATTCTGCACCAGGGATGAGGAACCTTAATGCCCTCTTGCTACTTCTGCCCTACACAGTTCCTAATATACAAGATGTTTAAGAGGTGGTTTTACCAGGGTTAGCCCCCACTGAGTTTTCTTGGCAAAGCAGGGCTGAGAACCAGGGTCTCTTGAGTCTGAGTACAGCACTCTGTCTACTACTTAGGCCACTTCTCAAGTCATTTTACTTTGAACAGAGAAAACCAACATCATAAATTAAATATATAAATTAAATATAAAGCTATAAAAGGAGTAGCCCACAGATGTTATCCTTAAGGAATACATTCACTACTAATGGCCATGACCCAGAAGTTCCATTATCTACTTTCCATGAGTATGTATAAACTGCTTAGATTTTTTAAAAATTCAAAATTGTTCACAGTAATAGTAAAACATATATACAGTACACAGTAGACAATACAGGATGGGTGTACACTATGGGATAGATCTGAGGTTTGGCTGTATAGGGAAGCCTACCTAGGGAGATCCAATACTGTACAGAAGTCTTAGGCTGCTGCCGAGCTGGTTTGAGAAAATCTCAATGAGTGATTTGGTTGGACATAACTCAGACACACTAACTTCAAACTTCACAAAACTTGGAATGGTTTGAGAAAAGTGTCAGCAGAATATTATCTCCAATTGTGCTGTGGCTAGGCCAGAGGTGGCACTCGGAGCCCTCTCTGTGGGCACCAGTGAAGTCACCCCAGCACATAGTTTACCCCACCCCTCTGCCCAACAGCCAAATGGGAGCCCTTCCTCCTTCTCCCAGCACAGAGTTCGCCAGCCCCTCTGCCCAATGGGAGTGTTTCCTCCCCCCTCCCCATTGCTGTGGCACTTTGCACTAAATAAGTGGGTTTTGCGTTGTAGTTTGGGCACTTGGTCTGTAAAAGGTTTGCCATCACTGGACTAGGCTGATCATGGGCTGAGTTATGAAACCACCACCACCGCCACCCAAATCATTTGATGAATTTTCCCCAAACCAGCTGGTGGTGGTTTAAGACTTTTGCACAGTACTGCATGTTTTCAACTTGTGCCTGTAAATAAAAGCTTCAGGTGCATGTTGCATTTCTTAGGGAAGGACCTTCTATGGAAGGACATTCTACCCAATTCTATCGGACAAAAAAATGTACACAAAAGAAGCAGTGACATTAAAGCCCTGGCTGCAAAAGCCTGCAGAGTGGACCTAAGGAGCACCACCAGGGAAGGCCTCTCAAGATTACCTTAATGGCACCACACAGACAATATATAAGAAGGTGGTCTCTCAGACAGACAGGTTCCAATATGCTGGAGCTTTATCAATTAATAACAAAAGCTTAAACCTGACCTCATAGCAAATAGGCTGGGGTTACAGAAAGAGCCTCCTTGAAGATTGTGGTATATTTGAACCACAATCAGGCAACAGGAACCTTGTGTAGGCTAATCTGTCTCACACTAGGCCAAGCGAAGTAAACTGCAGACTGAACTCACCAAAAGGTGGCTTTATTTTGGCAGTTTCATGTCTGATCTAGACATGGAAAGAGGAGGAGGAGCTGCTATATTGTTTTATTCTGGCAGGAAGCTACCCCATTTGGAAGCTAGCAAAACCTTTCAGCCCTAGCAGAACTTTTAGGGTCACCCTTAAAGGTATAAAGTGCGTATGTGCAACCTTGCATGGACCACTTGCAGCCAAGCTATTTTTGCTGGAGGCAGGATGTAACTGAGACACCATCCGAAGACAGACCTCACAGCCATTAAGATCACCTGGAACACAGATGAATCCAAGAGTATCTGAGGCTACACATTTGATCCTTCAGACAAAGGACAACCTCTGCCAGAACAGGTTTGTAGTTCATCTCCCAAATACATATTACTGTACACCTATTCTAGCTTATCTTACTGCCCTACATTAGATCTCATATGCAATGTATCAAAGCAGATTTTCAATATATTTTACCGTATTTGCTGGCATATAAGACCCACTTTTTTCTCCTTAAAATACACTGAAAAATGGAATGTGTCTTGTACTGTATATAGTGGCCTCTAGTGGACTATTTTGATAATAATGGGGTGCGTCTTATACTCGGATGCATCTTATATGCCAGCAAATACGGCATTTCACTGTCCTCTTTCTCATCGCTATTCTTACAGCTCTACAAGTACCTTCCATTATATCATAGTTACTAGTTCAGAGTTACTTAGAATTTGATTAGGATTAATGTCTTGCTCTTGATTTTACTGTAAATTTTGAAAAACATCTTACATTAAGAATATGAACAAGATATCTGCATATATTTGTAGCTTAGACACCTCTATGAGTCCCCATGCGGGTTCTTCTGGGCCAGTAGAAATGAAAGTTTTTATTTTAAAAATGAACCTCGAGTAAAGGACTCACTCCAGTGCTGGGCTCCAAAAAAATTACTACCTACTCTGTTGGCGTGGTATGGTGGGCGTGGCCAGGGGGAAGCCCTGCGTTGCAACCAAATTAGGACTACTTTATTTCAAAACTTGGATGGACAGGGCCAGCCAAAATTTCTGCTACCAGTTCTGGCGAATTGGTGTGGACCTGCTGAAGCCCACCACTGATTCACTCCTTTCCTTGGCAATGCTTTAGGCTGAGACAGGAAGCTGCCATTACGACAATTAAATATCCACTTTTTACAACTTCTTTCTCTGCTTCTCAAGTTTTTGTTCTGCTTCATGTTCATCCTCTTTATCTTTTCTTCCAACTTACTTCTTTTTTTCCCTTTAACTTACAAAAATGCCATTCAATCAAACCCCACATAGAAATATAATCTTCTCATTAACAAAATCCACAAAACAGTTGGGAGGCTTTAAAAGGTGGAATCAAAATCTGTGTTACATATTCAAAAGGATGATTGCTCCAAAAATAATCTTATTTCTCTTATTAGCCTCTCTAGAGAAAATTCTTGATTGCAGGAAAATTGTTTCTGAATGGCCTCCCACAACCGGCAAGTAGCACTTCCCAAGGGGATAATTATCACTCCTCCAACATCGGTTTTCCTTTTGCTAAACTTTTCACACTTTAGAACTAATCTTAGCCTTGCTTTCTCCTTACATGAGAGAAATACCACAGAAGATGGTTCTGTGATCCCATCTGATCGACAATCTCTAGTCCAACAGAAATCAATTCTCCCATCCACACCCCAAATTCACTCTCTCTTCAGAAAGTGGAATAGAAGTGGAATTCCTACATGGAATGGAAGGTCCCTGTAGCATCCTTCCCTCTTGATTGACATCTAGTCATGTTATGAGAGATTTTACTGAATGATCAAGCCTGGCCGGAGGTTGAAAAACCCTGCAGCCGTGGAGGGCGGTCGGCGAGAGAGGACTCTGGCCACCGCCCTGCAACACCTCTAGCCCTTTTCCACCTGGCCTCGCAAGACCTCCGGCAGCTGTGGCAGCAGCGGCACCTCCATCTCCGCCCCAGCTATGGCCAGGTCGGTGTCTAGTGTGGCAGCCCGGCATCAGTTCAGCCACGGTGGAGTGGGAGCTGTGGAGCTGTGGAATGGGGGCTTGGCCATACAGGGGCTGGTGGCAGGGGGCCCTGATGTGTCGGATTCTCATGTCCCCTTTGCTTGCTGGCACTGCGGGCTTGGCCGCTGGGGCACGGGGCCAGACATCGTCCTCCACCCAGCCTAGATTTTGGATTCTGAGGCCTAGACTCTTGCAGTCAAATTCTTGTTTTGGGAGGTTTTGACTTAGGTGACTTTTATTATTGTATGCTAATTGTATTCTGCTAATTGAATCTTGTTCTCTAGTGTATGCTAATTGTATCTATGTTTAAAAAAAAATTTATGAACCTTTAACGTTTTAGATATTGATATGATTATAGTTTATCCATGACGGTAATTTACGCTGTAAGCCGCCCAGAGTCGGGTCTACCCGATTGGGGCGGGATACCAAATGTGAGCAATAAATAAATAAATAAATAAATAAATAAATATTGTATTGGATGTGATATTGTTGTTAGCTGTCCTGAGTCACACCTGCGAGTGGGTGGCACGCAAGCCCAAATCAATAATAATAATAATAATAATAATAATAATAATAATAATAATAATAATAATAATAATAATAATAATAATAATAATAATAATAATAATAATAATAATAATAAACTATACCAGATTGTATTATACTATGTTACATTGTGCTGATACTATGCTGTTGTAATATCTTTTGTAATTGTAAATTGGAGCTGAAACCTTGATATTTTGATACTTCGTTTTTTGGTTCTAGACCCATTTGACTGTATTGTAGTGTTTAGTTGTATTTGACTGTATTGCATTATGTTGTTATGTGATTATATTGTTATGTGATTATCTGCCAACTGTGTGTATGTGTAGAAACAACTGTTACAGCTGAAATAGAAATGCATTTTACCATGAGGGAAGGACTTTGGTCAGATGACTTGTGTATTTTTGCTCTATGTTCTGTGCTGTTATTGAGGCCGCAGAGGGTTGGACTCGACTGTGCGACTGGACAACAACAACAAAATGTTTGCCATTTAACTTTCCCTCAGAAAATTGTGTTTTGAGCAGGCAAAAAGTGTGTTCTGCAATTTAAAACCTTGCATTTTGTACAGAGAATCTTATATTTTGTGCAAAATACATACACTTCAGCTAAAACTCTCAAAGCTGAGAGAGATGGAGAGAGAATTATGTTGTGGACAAATGAAAGCTCTGTTCTTTTTGCTGTCATATAAGAGCAAAAAGCCTTGCAACAAATGTCCAATTTTTCAGCAGGCTAATGATTCAATACATCCTTTTTCACGAGGATGGGAAAATTGTTGTGGATTCTTTACACTTTTTTTCTAAACTATAGTGTCCCCATTCACAGAAGTCTCCCATTTTTCTTCTGTTGGCAAAGATATTTTTATTCCAGCAGGAATTTAGCAAAGGAGTGGCAGTTGAGGATAATGCTCTCAATGGATTGGTTTATGAGCCTTTCTAAAACCTAGTGTGTTTGTTCTTTAATTTGATAGTGTTTCAATAATAAAGGTAAAGTTCTGCCTTGTTCAAAAGCCAGTCATATCCACCTCTAGGGTGCAGTGCTCATCTCAATTTACAGCCAAAGATCAAGCACTGTCTGCTTCTGCAAATGTTTCCGTGCTCATGTGGCAAACATGAGTAGACACCGAAGCACACAGAACACTGTTACCTTCCCACCAAAGTGGTACCTATTTATCTACTTGCAATTTCTTACTTTCAAGCTGCTAGGTTGGCAGGAGCTGGGACAGAGATGGCAGCTCACTCTGTCGTGCAGCACTTGGGTCTCAAATTTCCAGTTGTCAAGTTCAGCATCTTAACCACTAGGCCACCACAGTTCCTTTTTCAATAGTATAAATTATTTAATAGTGTTTTAACATAACAAGGGTTCCTTGCCCATCTTCATCTATTTCTAGCCATGGCTGAGTTAATTTTCTAATAAATAAACATAGGTCCTACTTCCAGGAGAAAAGGCATGGATGTAAATAAAGCAAATACAGCAATACTTCAGATTGCATTAAACAATCATATGTCTACAAACTCTCCTGCAAATATGCTTAGATGATTGTGAGAGCTGTACTCCAAAAAAGTAACTTTCCCCTGCTCTAGGAAAAGAGAATGCAAAGGGGAAAATGTTTGTCCTTATGCAATTTCGCCACCTGGAATCTGGAACGGTGTGTGTTGAGTAGCACAATACAGTACCATGGAAATCCACCCTTAATTAAATGAAGCTGCTGGTGAAAGGCAACCGATATGTGAAACAGCATAATAAAGGAAACAGTAGCAAGCATATTACTTCCCTTTAGTTTCAGATTGGCTAAACATGCTTCACTAGAAGGCCTTTGACTATGGCCATAAAATTTTATCTGACTTCTTATGCATTCTATGTCGTACTGTACTTGCCAAGAATGTGCCATTAATAATTTTAGACCAGTTTAAAAAAATATTGTTTCACCAGGCCATCTAAAATCTGGAACTGTTCCCTGGTAAATGAACTACACTCGCTACCGCTGTGCTGTTTGTTTAGCAATTTCCTTTGAAGGAATTGTTGCTCTGATGTTTTATAGATACTTTGGTTATAGTGATTTCCTTTGACAACCCTGTGGCAGAATAGCAGGCTATTAAACGAATGTTAGAATATTGAACACTGTATTGAACATCGATAAAAGACGTACACTTGACTGTCTAATCATTCCCTGGTCAATTTCATGCGCACATTAACAAGGTTTTTGGCTTTCTCTACAAAGATTATCATTGACAGGAAAAGCACATTCTGACTTCCAGGAACTGAGCATTTATGGAGTCCATTGCAAGATGTCACATGCCAGATGTCACATAACAATGTTTACGTATTGCACAGAACTAAAAGCAAATAATGTTTTGCTTACATGAAAAGCTACTCTAGTTTTCTTCCAAAGGAGAGTACCAAAATAATTAAGTAACAATGGCATTTCCTGGTACTGTCTGCCTGGGAAAGATGCCTGTCTGAATCCCCTCAGAGTCACAGAAGTAGAGAGTGGGTGACATGGATTAACAGTCTGTCTTGGTATATGGCAGGATTTATGTTCCTATGTTAGGAAGTTGTTTTACACTGAACCAGAGCATTAGAACATCTAGCCTTGTATTGTCAACACTGACCAGCAGCAGCTTCTGCATTTCCGGTGGAACCTGTCTGGTCCCTACTGGGAGACACTGAAAATTAAAAACTGGGATTTTCTGAATGCAAAGCAAATGCTCTACCCCTAAACCAACAGATTCAATGCAATTCAATTACTTGACATGTATGCTGCGATGCAACTCTAGGGTTACAATAAATACAATTACAATATCACAGTTACAAAATATCACAATTACAATTATAAAGTAATTATCAAAACATTTCAAAAGCAAAACTCAGAAACACATTACAAACTAAGCCCAAACCACTCTGTCCATACCCTCCAGGCCAAGTCAGACAAGGGGAAGAATCTGTTGGTAGTGGTAGGGAGCAAAGGCGTTTTCGAGCCCTGCCGAGCTCCGCAGCTGTCCTCTCCCCTCCAGGCCGGCCCGGCCAAGGGGAGTCCGGTGTAGTGGAGGGTAGCATCAGCGTTTTCTTCTCCCAACTGGAGGACGCTGGTTGGGAGTCCAGTGGTGGCAGCAGAAGGTGGAAGGTGGAAGGAAATACTAGTGCCACTTACATTTCCACATGGCTCTTCAAGGAGTTTTTAACCAGAACTGGGCTTCTTGCCTTACTTTTAGGAAAAAGAGGTCATGAATGTCTGATATAAACTCTCTTGTTTGCATATTGAATTGTAAGTATTCCTTGCAACATCCAGTGCAGTAGTCTACCCCATAAATGTTCCTTTTAATGTTTAGCAAGTAGCTACCAAAGATGTGGCCTTCTCTCTCATGTCACCCAACTGTGGAACCTCTTCCCTGTCAACATTATTGTCCCTGGGTGCTTCAGACAATAATGATTCTATACACCCAACATACATATCTATCTGTATGTATGTCTATATTTTTTTAGATTTCTATCCCATCCCAATTAGTGAGGAAGACTTGTATGGCTTTTTTAAAGTCCATTTTTACAGTGCTGTTTCATCTTGTATTTCTATACGTCTTGCTTGAATTATTTTATCTTTTACTTTGCATTTGTAGATTTTATTTTGAATCATTAATTTTTACCTGTTGTACGTTATCCTTAACAGAAAAGCTAAATGTAGATATTTCATGTAAAATGCTGAACACTGACATCAGTTGAGATTTATTATTCGTGACTAGCCCACGTCCCAAAGGTACCCAAACTTTTCAGGCCATGGGCTTGTCACGTGGTACAGGAAGCCAGCCTGGGGCCAGATCCAGCCCCCAACACCAATTCATCCAGCCCATGAAGCCCCCATCACTACTGGAAGTAAAAATGAAATGCGCCCACTTCAGGAGTGAGTAGGGCTTCATGTTCCAGATGAGTTGGTGTCAGGGGCAAGATCCAGTTGCCAGGTTGTAGTTTTGGCACCCTGATCTAACCTATTAATGCTGTGCTCTTCATCTCAGTCTGTATCTCTAACAAAAACTAGATTTTTTATTTTCTCAGAATAAGAAGTGTGAAAATGATTTTCTTCCAAAAGAGAAATATGTTCTGCAAACTGTCCTAATTTTCAGGCGCTGACTCCACAAGTTAAATTAGCTTCTGCTTGGTGTTGTCTGCTTTGCTAACAGAACTGACAGATATTCCATAAGAAAATACAAGCAAGTACAGTATTCAAAAATAATTTATCCAAAACATTGTACACTCCATTTTTTTTTGTTTCAATAGATTATGACAAATATCCAACTGTATAAAACCAGAAGAGTGGTGGAGTATACAGGTTCTGCGAGCTACATATTCTCCCACTGGCTGTTATTAATAGCTTCCATTTCTCATCTTGGCTTGGTAAAAACAAAGAGACCTCTCAAAGATCAGTTAGTTTTTCACACTCTGACCCAACTCCAGATCCATTTGGTTTTCCATGGACAAAAGTTCCATCTATTTGCCCAGAAGGGGGATTCAAAAGTGTACTTCCTACATATGAATTTAAGTTTTGTTGGTTTATGTCAGTTTGAGGACATTTTGCACTATGTACTAAACTGCCTATTATGTATGAAACCAAGAATGAAATTCCTTTCTTGTAATATTGCCCACCATATGAACAGGTCACCTCAAGATGTAAGGGCAGAACTTAGAATCATCATAGAATAACTGAGACCTATGAGGTCATTAAGTCCAAACCCCTGCTCAGTGCAGGAATTCAAGTCAAAGCAGATCTGACAGGTGATTGTCTAATTTTCTCTTGAATGTCTCTAGCGCTGGATGGTTCTCTATCTAATTGGTTCCATTGTTGAATTGCCCCCCCCCAATACTATTCAGCCTAAATGTTACTTCTGTAACAATAGGGTGCCTTACTCTCAAGTAGGCCCTATCGTTCTTCTGACAGGCATCTAGATATGTATAGATAAGGTAGCCAAATAGGCACTCCAAGTCTCTTCAGGTATTTTAAAAGTATATTGAAATCAAAGCAAAGTTCAGGACACAGTCCAGCAACAGCTCAAAAAGCATTCCAGAATAAAGAAATAAAGCAAGCTGCTTGTTTAAGGGATAGCCCATGGCCCCACTCCTGGCTAAATAGGCTATATGATTGCAGTTCAAAAGCAAAGCATTCAAGCAGGCCCATTTGAATGCAATGAACATATGAAGGAATTGAATAATGAAATCCCCAACATTTCAATGAACCCACTCTACTACAACTGACTATGGTAAACAGTTGTGTTCGCCCTCATATGAGTGAAGCCAATGGCCAATAGCACTTTAGGTATGTCTGTTGTCATGGAGGACCCCATGAAGCCCCATGAGAAAGTGATGTTTACTCCATACCCACGGAAAATTGTCCCACCGCAGAGTGGACAGGACATTCCTGTGGCTCTGTCTCTGGAAGTACTCCCCTCAAGCTACTAACTGCACCCTTATGTGATCCTTCCAGAAGTCTGTCCTGTAGGATCTGAAGATGGTACTGCAAGTTTCAGACACAGTGACTGAAATCCCTTTGCTTATCATAGGGTGGGCCCACTGGATCCATGAAGATTGGTTGCATTACCTCCTCCATAAATCATGTTGATTCAAAGGCGTACACTAAGCAGCAGGATTTCAGCCAATGGCATATTAAAATGAACTGTGACCTGCAGGTACATTCCATCTTAGGGGGACCCTTTTAATATACATGCAAAGTTTCAGGTGTCTAAGTTTTAGAATCTTGGAACTGTAACTGAAGACAGACAGGGCAGCCTCTAGAATCATTGTAAGTACACAAGCAAAGACATTTTAGCTTAGCTTAATTTACAACTCCTGTTTTTCTTCCCTTGGCATCATTGCAAATCTAATTTTCATTCCATCGTATTGTTGTGGTAACAAGAACCAATGTTGCAGAATAGGAAAAGCAGCATTCCAGTGGTGGTATTGTGCTTGTTGCTGTACCTGAACCCCAAAAAGTCAATTTGAAGCAACACAACATAACTGGCTTATTCCACACCCAGTGAGCATGAATGCTGCATTAAGACCACCATGTGATCTGAAACATTCTGTTTTCTGTCTCCCACCACGGTTGCTGAAATTAGAACCATTTCCCTAAGTAGCAGTAATTAATCTGGAACATGGTTTTCATAACACTTGCTCTGCCAAGAGCACACACACATACAAACCTCGTCCCACTCCACAATGATACTGTGGCCTATCATAGCAAGCAGGCACTGTGGTGAAAACAGTATAGTGTGCTAATCTTTCTGCATTTTTGAAACCTCAGTGGCATTCATTTGCATTACAGTGGATATGAAGTAGATCACTTGACAGAAGTGCACGAGAGCTATTTTATATGGTCAAATGTTTTTGAGTGGTCAGCTTCATTATTGCAACATTATTGTGTCTGGTAGAATCAAGCCAAGTGGTGAAGATTAAAAGAGAATGCTAATTAATCCAGCTCAGAAATGTGCCATTTTCAATTGATCCTAAGCATTTGCAAAGTGATAAATATACTAAAGCATTTAGGCTTTTCCATAAAAACACATAAATCATTCAGTCTGCTGATGAATTGCAAACACCTCCCATCTTTTGTCCTTAGAAACCAAGCTGAAATATAGAAGGCTTCTAAGACAGGGATGGGTAAATCTGCTGACTTAATTGACTTCCCCTAGATTTTTCTTCCATTTTATTCATCTCATCTCATTTTCACATCTGTTTGCATTTTTTAAGAACACATTGGCTTTTTTACACTTTTTGCACACATATTTCTCTTGATGTACATATTTTTGCACACACATTCCTCCAACATGCTCATTGGTTTTGGTGTTTTGTTTTAGTTAATGTAAGACATTCAGTATGTTCATTTCTACAACAGATTCATTTTAATGCATTTTTAATCTGAAGATTTGCATCACAAATTACAAATTACAGACTCGTTGTCACGTTGGGCAGCGATAGAAATTTGATAAATAAATAAATAAATAAAATGTGCCACCATCAATGAGTAACTGTACTTTGGTTCCACAGTGGCTCAGACAAATCTGCATTATAATGCCAGTGAAATTGCTCTCCCCATCTCTAATCCCAGACAGGCACATGTCCACACATTAGTAAAGCAATTTTGAATTTATTGCATTATGTGCCCAAACCTTGTCTTCTAGTCAAAATTTATATCAGAAACTGATCTCTTGACAGCCTTCCAGTCAGAATACATCTGTCCACTAGATTCAGGTGAGTTTGAGGTTTCCAACTGATTACAATCAGTGGTGGGATTCAGCAGGTTCACCCCATTTCACCAGATCTGGTAGCAGAAATTCCGACTGGCCCCGCCCATCTAAGTTTTGAAATAACACAGGGCTTTCCCCCTGGCCATGCCCACCATACCACACCCACAGAGTAGGTAGTAAAAATTTTTGAATCCCACCACTGGTTAAAATGGCCAAAATCCCACTGAGGTTTTACCCCAGAGTAAGTATTTTCCCATATGTTTAGGCAATGAATTGCAGCTAATTAACAAAATGTCAGTCACATGCCTGGACTTGAGCCTGGTCACATGACTGACCTGAGATCAGTACCTTTGTTAAACTTTATCCCATCATGTTTCCTTGGACAGATTTTTGACCCTTTTTCTAAGCTCTTGCCTTCCTGTTTCCTAGGTTAATCTTTCCGACTTGTCAAGGCTGTCCCTTATGGAGCACTCTGGACTCACATATTTTTTGGTCACATTTTGAAGAGGGGGGGGCATAAATAACATTTAACCCACTCCTCTCATCTAAAGACCCCAAACAACCTGGGAGGTGTCTAGAGGGGGAGGGGGAAGGTAACAACTACAAGACAGAAGCAAAGGGATGGGATGGGTAGGAAGGCAGGAAGTAAGAATGGAGGGTGACCCATATCCATTCTCAGCCGCACTGATTCGTCTTCTTCCATGTCTAGGCCATATGTGAAACTGCCAATGAAGGAGCCTTTGGAAGAGTTCATTCTGCAGTTCCTTTCGCCTGACCTAGCGTGAGCAAGATTAGCCAGCAACACAAGTTTGTTTACCAGGGTACACCCAGTTGTGGCTCAAAAATACCACAGTCTTCGAAGAGGCTCTTTCTGTGTACCACAGTCCCACTGATAGGACACATTCATCTACAAGGGGTATAGCAAAACATTTCTTGTTCTCTTCTGCAGAGGGGCAGGGAAAATGCAATTATTTTTGCCTTTCTAAACAATCCAGGGCTACAATAATTGGCTAGGAGGGGGAAATTTATACTTCCTTTGACCCTCTGCAGAGGAGCAGGGAAAGTATTTAATTCAAACATCCAATATACTGAAAGGGCTTCTTAGCTCCTTCAGTATGCTGATGTTTAGTCCAGAAGATAGATGGAGACCAGAGCAACCCACTGAGAGCTCAAAAGAACAGGCTAAACACCTGTCTTTCAAAATGAATTTAACTTTTTTATATAAAACAAAAGTAAATCCCAAAATGGAAGTAACTTCTCTTCTATCACAGAAACATTCAAATGGGGGGATATGACTGTCACACACTTATAGTACTCAAAATTAACAGTGATGTTTTTGTAGAATCAAGGGGATGTGGCAGAAGTGGGATAATTAACATGATTATATTCTTCTCAGTTTGTGAGTCTTCTACTGATATGTAGTGTTCCTGTTCTGCTATTTTACAAAAAGGAGAAATGAATCTTGAATTAAATAGGAAGGGGGAAGAGTGAGTGGAAAAATGATTGCAACAGAGTGGGCAGGGCTGTAGCCAGGGTGCAAAAACCTTCCTCAGCTAACAGCCCCCCCAACCCACCTCATGATGCCAATGTTATCTATGTGAGTGTGACATTGTTGCCCCTCCTTAAAAAGTTTTGCCCCTCCTGAAAAAATTTTCACCACCCCAAGTCTAGAATCCTGGCTACGGCCCTGAGAGTGGGAGATCCCGTGATCTCCTTTAGCTGGAGAGTACATGATCTGATGCCTTTCTTAACACTGGTGGTTCGTACATTAAATGGTTTCTTGTCTTGTTGCATTCATATATATTTTTCTCACAACAGATGCAAAATGGCAATGAGATATGATTGACTCTGAAAGTACAGATGATTTCCCAAATGCCCCTTAACTGTAACAGATATATATAATATGCAGCCAATTCTTCTTCATATGCAAAGTTTTGTTCAAGACTTTGTTCATACTGTAATAATACCTGCTCCAAGGGCACCTGCTATAATAAATTCCTTATGTATGATGGTTTTCATAAGGACTGAAAAATATTTCAAGAATCTCTGATGTCATTTACAAAGAGAACTAAGCTCAGTGTGGTGTGAAATAAGGACCAGGGGAGAAAGAAAGCAGACTTATGATATATGGAACAGCCTACAAATCAAACCAATTCTGATGCTTTTATTATGATTTGGGAAAGAGTGAGATCTTTGCAATCCTTTCTTTGTAAAAGTCACACTAAGGTCCACAATAGCCAAAGGTAGCTACTGTTTAGCCATAACTTAATTGTTAAGTTTGCAAAGGACTAAAGATATGATTCTAGTAACATTCCTTCTCCCTCTAATGCAACTTTTAGAGGAAGCTAAAAGACAAGTATCTGGTATGTTCTTTTCTATTCATTGAGTTGCACGGCATGGCAGCTGCATGGAAGCCATTTGACATTGTTTTCTAACTACCAGCACATTATGCTTGCTGATTTCCCTATCTTTGCCTATTTATTTATTTATTTGCTCAAAGAGAACCACAACCCACTATCAGTTCCCAGAAAGGCATTGCCTGTGTTACAGTAATATACAGCATTACAATTATCTTGTTCACAATGTTGTAATATACGTGTAATGGATGAAATCCATTATGTTCATAGTGTAAACCTAAACATAATTTTCTGTCTGTTTCTTCTGGGTAAACAAATGAACAAATAATTTCAGCCAACATGTGGGCAGAGCTCTTTAGCACCTTTGCTGCCTTTTTCTTTTTCAAGGTCCTGCATTCACAAGCAACTCACAGATATGCAGAAACTCCTATCTGCGTTCACCCAGAAATAAGTCCTATTACATTCATTATAGCCTATATCAGTGATGGTGAACCTTTTAGAGATTGAGTGTCCAAATTGCAACCCAAAACCCACTTATTTATCGCAAAGTGCCAACATGGAAACAGGGGGGAGGGAGGAAATGTTCCCATTGGGCTGCTGGGCAGTGGGGCAGGGTGACTTTGTGCTGGGGGAAGAAGTGCTCCCATTGGGCTGCTGGACAGAGGGGTGGGGCAAACCCTATGCTGGGGAGGGAGGAAGTGCTCCTGCTGGGCAGAGGGGCAGAGCAAACTCTGTGCTGGGGTGACCACACAGGTGCCCACGGAGAGGGCTCCAAGTGCCACCTATGGGTTTGCCACCACAGGCCTATATCTTTTCAATATTAAACATTAATACACTTTGCTCAGGCAGTCACAACTACAGTAGATTAAATGACATTTATGTAAATCTTGACCCACCCTTCAGCAGCTGATTAATTGGCTCTGCTCTAGCTGAGACACACCCCGGAAGTAACTATTTACAAATAGTGTAGTTACCTGCAGTTAGTTATTTTTTAGACAACAAGCAATGTAACTATTAGTTACAAATTTACTATTCAGATAAACCCTAAAAATATTTAGATAGATGCTGTATGAGAACTAGAGGGATCCAAAGAGCATTTCCTTGTATTTTTCTGGACCTTTATAATGACAGTACAATGTGTTAATTACATGTATCACAACTAATTATTTGCACAATCTGAGCACTGAGTATGCGAACTGCAAGCTGGCAGACAAAAACTAATGGGTAGTCCACTGGGATTCTTTTAAAATGTAACATCTTGTATTTTGAGTCGGGAGCAGCAACTGAAATCAAGCCACCATTTTTAAGTAATATGGACAGCCCATGCAAGCTAATGTTTAATCGCTGATGTGCTTTAGATTGCAAAAATACAATAGGCACAACTTCTATCTTTTGGGAACACATTTAGAAGCACAGGGTGGGGAGCAAAAGAGACCAGTGAAAAGTATATCATTCTTGGAAAGACAAATATGGCTATAGAGCAGGTGCTTGATCAAGCACAGTAAAATCTCATCACCCAATTACACACAGCAGCAGCAGCAGCAACAACGGTATTAGAAAAAGAAGAAGAATGGAAGAACGTAGAGCTCAAAAAATTACCATGATTTTTGGACCATGAGACTCACTTTTTTCTCCCCAAAAGTGAGGGGGAAATGAGGGTGCGTCTTATGGGCCGAATGTTCAGAATTTTTTTTCCTTGTTTCCCTGCTCTAAAAGCTGGGTGCATCTTATGGTCAGGTGCATCTTGTGGTCCAAAAAATATGGTAAATACAAATCTCAAAAAAGCCACAAAGTGGCAAAGCACACTTAGGTAAGATTTTGAGCAGGCGGAAGAATATAACAAGGTGGAATGAGGCACAGTGGTTGTCTTCTTCTGGCACATTTCTGCACTTTTAACAATCCCACAACAAGCATAAATTCAACTGCTAACCTTTTTTTCTTTTAGTTCTAATGAAAGAGTGATGGAAGTTAACTTTGGTTTCCAAATTTTTGCTTGTTAATACGGCCATTAAAAGCAGAGGAGTCCTGACAAAAGAAAAACAGGAATGTTACGCACACTTGCCTGGGAGAACATCCAACAAAATTCAGCCGGACTCATGTCTCAGTAGACATGCACAAGACTGGGCTGAAAGCCAGTAAATTGTGGATTTATTTAAATCTGTTTTCACAGCATTTCTGTTACAGGCTTTTGTCTATCACCACAGCATGCTGGGCTACAACAGATCATAAATGAAGAGAAGTGTAATGAATATACAACAATAACACTTAAGAAACTAGAGGTAGATTTTGTTGCCAGCTTCCAATATGTACTTCTGGAAGGATAAGCACTAGAGCGATAATGGCATCCAATTCTATATTAGGTACAAAGAGGGAACCAAATGCAATTTCCACAACTACAAGCGGACTACAAGTGAAGAACCATATTTTTTCCTGTTTCTTTTTCCCCTTCCCAGATGAAGGCATGCATATGGACATAACTATGTGTTCCAATTCTCTTGTCGGATTATGTAACTAAGCATATAAACTTCATTGATGCCTTGTTTATGAAGCCAAATCCTGTTACTTTGTGGACAGTTTATTAATTTTTATACCCTGAGGTTCTCTCAGCTTGAGAGTTAGGGAGGCTTGGAATATGAATTAAACACAGCAAAAGACACATTAAATTGAATTGAAAGCAAGCTGTGAATGAGAACCCTTTAGAAACAATTTAAAAGCACAATAAGAAAAAGGCACCACCCACCTTTAAAAGATCCTTTTTTTGCAACCACTCAGTGGCCAAAGGCCAGTCTAATTAAAATGGTATTTGTGTACCTTCAGAAGGAGATTGCTGTTAGGCTTCCTTTTTGAGGTTATGGAGTGAATGCAACATTCTCACATTGTACACAAGCTGTACATACCCCAAAATTGCAAAAGGGAGTCTTTAGTCAAAGGTAATTAGTGGTAGGCATCAGCAGGATCACACCAGTTCACCAGAACCAATAGCAGAAATTCTGACTGACCCCGCCCATCCAAGTTTTGAAATAAAGTACAGTGGAACTTCATACAACAATTGCCCCGTACAGCAACGAAATCGCATAACAATTAGGTTTGGGGGGGGGGGAATGACGTCCCACATAACAATTTTCCCTATGGAAAAAAATCGTACAACAATTTTTCAATGGGAAAAACCACTGAGCAAATAATAATAATAATTGTTGTACATCCCATAGGGAAAATCACTATACGATGCATGCATCATATAGCAATTGTTTTGTACAACAATGAGCCCCATGGAACGGATTAAAATCATTGTATGAGGTACCACTGTAGTCCTAATTCTGGTGTGATGCAGGGCTTTCCCCTGGCCATACCCACCATACCATGCCCATAGTGTGGTAGTAAAATTTTTGCAGCTCACCACTGGAGGTAATCTGTTACTGCCAGTTATATCATTTTCATCGTACAGGCAGACCATGTCCAGCAGGACTTTAACCATTGTTTCATTAATTTAAGCGGTTCTAACAATGCTGGCCATATCTACCACAATGTCTTGAAGTGTACATAAATAAACAATTTTCAATATTACAAGCCTCATGCTTTTCCAGGTAATTCAACATTCATTTTTCAGATGCTTACAAAACCACTTTGGGACAATTTGTTACAAAAGCAGTTTTTGCTACGTGTTATCAAGTCAGAACCAACATCTAGTGACCATAATAGGGCCTTCAAAGTAAATGAAATATTTAAGAAGTGATTTTACCAGTGTTATGCCTCCAGTGAGTTTCCATGACTGAACAAGGATTGGAACCCAGGCCCCCTAAATCCTACTCAATGAATTGTACCAGACATTCAAAAGTTTGCAACAGAATCATGCTGGAATCCCCTACAAGCTCCATGGAGGCTTCCATAGATAAAGCTTGGGATAGAGCATTTCACTGTCACATTTATTCTAGACAGCCAACTGTTGTAGACTTAACCTAGTCAAATATTCAAATATTACATATTGGACAAGAGGCTGCCAGGGTCAGCCTAGAACTGTGATGGTGAACCTTGGCACTCCAGATGTTCTTGGACTTCAATTCCAAAAGCCCAAGCCTCCATGAATCCACACAAATGGGTTTGCTGCGATTCATCCGGCCCATGCTGCCTGTGTGGGCACGTTTTACTTCCACTTCCAGAAGCAATGAGGCGTGTTTTAAGTAGAGGTGCATTTTACTTCTGCTTCCAGGAGTGACAAGGGTGGCACGGACTGGATGAATTGCAGCAAACCCATCATGTGGATTCATGGGCAGTGGTGGGCAGCAAAAATTTTCCACTACCACACCGTGGGTGGAGCCTTTGTCATGGGCAGAGCCTACGTCATGGGAGATCTAGTCATGAGTGCCATATAGTCATGTTTACATCTGCAAACACAGGCAGCACTGGCTCTTTGGCTGTAAATGGAGATGAGCACTGTACCCTAGAGTCAGATATGACTGGCTTTTGAGCAAGGGAGACCTAGAACCACTTGCAGGGACAAAACCTGATGGGGCGGGGCAGGGAGGTGGACGTGGCCACCCAGTTTCGTTATCCCCCTTGCCCGAAGGCCACCCAATTTTGCCACCACCCTGTCCAGAGGCCACCCAATTTTGCTTATTAAAAAACCCCTCCTGGGGGGGAGGGTACGAACCTGTTGCTGCCTGCCACTGTTCACAGGGGCTTGGGCTTCTGGGAATTGAAGTCCAAGAACATCTAGAGTGCCAAGGTTCGCCATCACGGGCCTAGAAGCATTGTCCCACCTAAGGAACAAGCTGTTCTCTTGCTCACTAGAACTTAGAAGAAAATTGTTGAACAAGCAAAATTTGTATATGCCCTTTCTAGCTAGAATAATTACCATTTCCTTTTCTTCCTTGTCCTTTTTAAAAATATTCTATTGATTGCATGTTTTGATTGATGTCAGTTGCTCTGAGGCCCCCACTTCAAAAGCAGGATGGAAGCCTGCTTCTTCCGTGTCTAGTAGCCTTTTTGTGTTCTGGAGTACTCTTTTTCCCCTTTGTTGACTACCAAGCTTAGATTCCCAAACTTTATTAAAATATTATTATATTATTAGGACCAAAGGTGTATGCAATTATAAAAAATGATTGTTATATGGTTTTTTGAGTGGGCAAATCACACAATTAGCATGCTGCATTATGATCATCCCAGATCATACCTTTATGCATTTATCCCATTTTTGTTTTTGTTTTTTAAATTAACAGAGTGCTAGAAATGTAGAGATAATGACACAGACACAGGGGTGGAATGCACTAGAATGTTTTTTAAAGGGCACAGGGCATGTCAGTCACCATCTATATAGCTCTTATTTGTGTTCAGAGCAGGCTGTGTGGGTTCATCATAAGAACATAGTGGGAAATTATCTCTACATTACAGAGACATGAAGTAATTTGGTCAGAGGATTTGTACTTTTTTTTTCTTTCTGCTTGCAAATACATGTGTTATTTATAGAGACAAGGTAAATACAGTGGTATGTCGCTTAAAGAGCATAAAGATTCCATAGGATTGCTCTTTAAGCAAGTTTGCTCTTTAAGTGAAACACCATTGAAAGTGATCAATTGTGACTTCTGGCAGGGTGTGTGTGCAAAACCCGATTTAGTTGTTAAGTGAGTTTATGGTTGGCTTAGTTGTTAAGCAAGGCGACCATTCAGAGAAAATTCTGCTCTTTAAGCGAGTTACTCTCTAAGCAAGGCACTCTTTATGAGAGGTTTTACTGTACTCAGTAATGAGCTATGTCCACCAGTTTGTCAACACAGTCTTTCTGTCATCCACAACAAATTCCTGGCTTGTGTGGCTGAAAATTTTCTCCTACAAAAAGTGGAGGAAGAAATAGACCAATGCCAACAAATTGTTGTAACAAGTTCAGAGGAAGGAAACAAGGACAATCAGGGGACTGGAAATAAAACCCTGAGGAAAAACGGAAAGAACTGTGCATGTTTAGCCTTGAGAAAAGGAAAATGAGAGCAGATAAAATAGCACTTTTCAAATACTAGAAAGTCATAAAAGGGAGGGACGTCTGTTCTTGATCATACCAGAATGGAGGACATGTAACTACAGGATGAAATCAGAGGAAGTCAAATATAGGCTGAATGTCAGGAGAAAATTTCCTAACTGTTAGAGCAGTACAACAATAGAACCAATTACCTCAGGATGTAGTGAGTGCTCCAACACTATTGGCATTCAAGAGAAGGTTGGACAACCATCCATCAGATCTGGCTTGACTTAGATTCCTATTGAACTAGAAGTTTAACTCAATGGCCTCCCATGACCTTTCCCCTTATTCTATGATGGTATGATTACCCAAACATATATCTACTATGATTTGTGTGCTAAAAAACAGAATTTGTTTGGGAAAATAAAAAAAAACCTAGAACTTCACAGAAAAGATAGAGATTTGATTAAGAGCTTTCATAGTACAGTAAAACCTTGGATAACGCTAAGACTTGGTTCCACAAGTCTTGGTGTTATCCTATTTTTAATGTTATCCGATCCATGTTAAAATCCTATGGGATGGATTGGATAATGTTAAAGCTCCACAGAGATACATTGTAACCGCACAGGCTTTAGCAGTTGTTATCCGATCCATCCCAGAGGACCTTAACGTTATTCGATCCAATTTTCCTCCTCAGATTACTTAACGTTATGCGATTTTAGCGTTATCTGAGGTAAACGTTATCCGAGGTATTACTGTACTGAGCTTTTAAATAGCATGCCACTGGTATCAATTGTGTGTCTATAGTCCTGTCCACCATGCCTGGTAGCATGTTACAAAAGGCTTGGCACCTGGAGAGAGAAATAGCTATCCTGAGTTTGGGATGGGTGAGAAACTTATTGGGCCACCAATTTATTTATTTATTTATTTATTTATTTACAGTTATACCCCGCCCTTATCTGAGGACTCAATTTATGCAAACCTAGTAAATTCTCTCTACCCAAATATATCCACAAGCCAGAATGCATTTGTATCTCTGGGCCAGCACTTAGCATTTCCTTCACATCCCTCATGAAACACTGTTATTGCATCTTATCTCTGGCTAGTATAAAACAGGCACAACATTTATCTCAATGATGTAGTAAAATTAAAATATATTTGCTTTCCTCATATCTTTTGCTCGTCTTATGACCATCCTATGTTGGTGTACAGAAAAAGAGAGAGTATGAAGAGATGTGGAGCTTTGTAGATATTACATCAGTTATCTAAAAGGTAAAGTGATGCCAACAGAATTTCTGACATTCACAAAGGGAGGGAAATGGTGAACCTTCTATGGAAACCACAACAGGAAATTTGAAGTGGTGAAATGATGTTTTCAGTAGCTTGGACTTTTTGGCATACTTATAGAATACACTACAGCAAAGGAGCATTTCATTTCCAAAGAATGGTTTTTAAAAATCAATACAGGATAGAAGAATTATCTCATCATGTCAGAACTTGGAAAAAGTTACCTTATTGGGTTAACAAATTAAAAGTTTTACAACATTGGTAAAGGCAGAAGGTCAACAGCAGAGTATGAGAATAACTTGGGAAATGGATTTAAGTAGGGAAATAACAGAAGAGGAATGGATACAGTTGCTACTTTGGTGGTTTAGTGGCTTAGTGGGTAAGACACTGAGCTTGGAGACTGGAAGGATGGGGTTCGATACCCAAGAGCTGCATGGTGGGGGGCATGAAAGGAGCCTCATTCAGGCATCCCCTGCAAAAATCTTTTCAACTCAGAGTAATCTCTGGCACAAAAACACAAAAATTTAAAGGGATATATCTGTAAAGATTAAAGAGAATTGTTATGAAAAATATGGGGATGGTATTTAACACCAGTAAAAATGAATTGTTATAATTCCAAATATTATCAATATGCTAGAAATGCAATTCAGAGATTGGTACCTGTTTCCATTTATGGTGGAAATGTGAGAACCAGGAAATATGAAAAACGGTGTTTACTGAAATGAATGAGATTTTATCTATGGAAATTGATCGCTGTCCAAAACTAGCACCACTGTCCAGCTTTGGTGATGTCCAAAGAAAAGAAATGAAAAAGAAACTAATGACAACTTTGGTAACTACAGTGAGACTAATTAGAGCAAAAAAATTGAAAGAAAGATTTGAATTCCAGCTTATTGAATGATATTAAGAAATATGGAATATCTTGCCTATCATTGTTCTGAGTTTATTGAAATTTGCTTTCCTAATTCTGGGAGAAAGGAGGCATATAAATACAACCAATAAATCAATGCTCCCTCTAATGATTTTGTACATTCTTAGTAATATACTGCAACATATATTGCCAAAATGTTGTCAATGCTTATATTTGAGTGGGAGAATATCTCAGATGGATGGGGTATAAATATAATAAAATAAATAAATAAATATAAATATTTGGAAAACAAATGTTAGCTAAAAAGAAAGATGAACTTCTGGTTACATCTATATCACCATCATCATCAAGTATGGAATTACATCCGCAAGATCCATGAGACGTCAACACAGCATATAGTATTGTTTTTCGGGCTCTAGTCAGAGAATACACATGGCTCCAGGAACCCTATACCAGAGAATAAAAAGACACGGACTTTATGATGTCACACTAAGAGATATTAAGGGCTGCACCCACTTTTGAATGAACACAGTCCAGCTCAAGCAATAGACTCTTAATTCTTTACATTTGCAGTTATCACTGTTCCCTCAAAATCTCTTCTGGTGTCCCACATCTCCTCAGAGGAGATCTTAATGGAACATGGGGGCTGCAGGGAATGCCAGGAATCCTCTGTGAGGCCATTCTGTCAGCACACAAACCATTGGGCTTCAGTCAGAGTACCAATTCTTATAAGTTAAAAAAAAAAAGGTTAAGCATTTGGGCCTTGGAAGGCTTTGAAAGTAATGGAACACAACCCATCTCAATTACCAGAGATTTAAAACAGACAGCAGGGAAGTGGGGTGTAAATCAAAAGATAAAAGAATCTGCTTTATTTTGACTCTACTCTTTTAATGTGTCTTTAATGTGTCTTTCACAAGTTAAAAGATAAATGCCACAATATCCCATATAGCATACCTTCCACAATATGGTGACGTTGTTTAAAAAAACTCTTAGAGATGAATGTTTGGTGGGATGCTTTCAAGCACTTTGCTCAGCTCTACGTAATTTATTTACCCCACATGTTTGCGGCGATGAGGCAGTCAGTTCATAACTCTCATACACGGATTTGCCATTATTAGCCATTGGTGCTGTGTATGCAATAGCTTCCACACATGTATCCTTAAAAGAAGCCCTGAAACAACTTGCTGTGTTTCAAAGCCTGGGTCGAAGCTGCTGTGAAATCCACAACACCAAAATAAAGAAATGGTTCCTCAGAGCGATTCCTCAGACCATGGAAGTGCTAGAAATCAAAACCTCACCTACTGATGTGGCAAAATGAGGTTATGGAACTTTCATGCAGCAGATTGGGATATTTTATCTATTTTTCTGCAATTCCCTAGATGTGGAAGACTAGTAATATACCAGGAACATAGATTCAAGGTTAGTCTAATCTGTTCTATGATGGTCTATTTTCAGGAAACTGCTGCTTTTAATCAAGCAATTTAGTCCTCGGTTGCAGCTTGATGCACCAAAGTACTTTCCAGCACTTCAGGAATCTTTATTCCATTACACATTTACAGTAGGGAAAGGAGGAATGGTTCCTGGAGAGCATAAAAATAATAGATTTCTTCCTTTGCATCACTCTGAGTCTTCCTTTAAGATCAAAGCCACCCACCTCAGTTCACATCCCAGTTCCTCACACTATCTGCAAGAGAGAAAAAACCAGAAGCATCCGTAATCATTCGCATCTGTTAGGATGGATGGCCCTGGGTTCATAAAAGCTGGTATCACGGAGCATTTATCGGTAGCATTTATTTCTTTGAAAGAACCAAGCCTTTCTATCTTATGTTTTAATTAAACACTGCTTTTATTAGATTGTATTTCATCCATTCACCATGGTTTGCTTGATTTTGCTCACTGTGGAGACCTAGAGGAATGGCATTACACAGATGAATTGTTCTTTTTCTATTGACTGCTCTTCCATGGAGCAGCAGAAGACAAAAAGTCCAATATACCCACCCAACACTTAGTGAAGACAGAGTGCAAACTATGGGGAAGGGGAGGGAATGAATAAGAAAAGAACATAATCTGTTGTTATTATGTGCTGTCAAGTCAGAACAAACTCCAATTTATTGTGTCCCTAATAGAGCTTTCAAGGTAAGAGAAATATTTCAAATCAAATCTTTATTACAATCCAAGACCAGCATAGTGCAGCCAAAAAAGTGAAATCTTTAAGGAGTAATTTTACCAGTTCCACATGCCCAATGTATTTTCATGGCTGAGTGGGGATCAAAACCCAGACCTGAGTCCTAGTCCTAGTGACAGTAAGTATTTTAGTGCACAATCTAGTATTTCGTAAAAGCCTTTTTTTGTTGTCTTTTAAATGCACATTTTCTTCTTCCTGCATAAGCAAGTGAACAGACTCTGCATCAGCCTTTGATCTAGAGCATTCAAAATCTTCCCCTCCCAGTTCCACTGCAAGTTCAAAGCAACGTAGGCAAAGCAAAGTGAAATAAGGCAGTATCTTTTGACTTGAAAGCTTTGGCAACATCAGTGATAAATTACAGGTTGTAACTTGGGGAGTTCCTCTGAATTACAGGCTGTGCCTTGTTTGAAAGTTGTGTCTTTCTCTACTTGATGGCTGCAGGCGTAAAGCGGGTCCATTTGAAACACTGGGTTTGACATGAAACAAGACATGTTCTCATGACAGATGTCCTATTTCCATGTTACAAATCATGACATAACATTGCAGTCACGCACGGACATATTGTATGGATGAAATACCGCTTTGTTTTCACTGGCCACCAGAGGCAGCTAGCACAGAAACATGTGCTTGTTTTCTCTATGAGGTTACAATCATGTAGCAGGTCCTAGGATAGTTCCCATGAGTCCCTTTCCAAGTTTCAGCTGCTCCTTGCGCATTCTCCCTTCTACTCAAGAGCCACGAGCCCACATCACCCAAGCCCATCTCAAAAATAAACATGGTCTCTTTCCTAACATCTGCACATGGTCACATTCTGGTTTAGGTGAACACTTTTGGGCAGCGCAAGCAGGGCTGCAGTAGGTCAGGAAGTGATGTACCCCTAGCTTGTTCCTACTTTTTCTTAAGTACTTTTTTCCTCCTACCTTTAGCCAGTACCAGAGAGTCAGTCTGGGAAATTCTAGTTTGGAAGAACTGTGCTGAGATTAACAAGTGCCAGAGTAGAATAGAAACTTTAAGAGAACATACCTGTGAATAAACAAAAAAAACCAAATATGCCTGGGAGCCTACTTAAATACACTTTCCAAGAGGTATCGCCACTGTGCCCCAAGACACGTGTATGTTGCGCTACCAAAAAAGTAACAATTTCTTCTTTACAGTATCGCTGCCAGTCATCCAACTGGAAGAGTTTCCAGTGCAAACATCTGTCACAGCTCGTGAGGTACCTATGTGCAGATGCTGGGCAGTGGCTCCATGCCACCCTACAGGTGGTCCCCCCCTTATATATGATTCCATAAAAAAGACCATCCCCCACCACAGCCTAAGCCCCACAAATCAAACCACATCTTGATTGCCACTGAACAGCCCACCAGCCCCATTTTCTCATCGATCGCATTCAGCAGTGCCATCTGCTTTGCAGGCGATAGAGTGGAAGCAAACGAGGCATGGTGTGGGTGTACTCACATTCCTTTCAGCCGTAGCCACATCTTCTCCGTGTGGCCTCGGATGGGATACTTTGAGGGAGTGCTGTCCATGCTCGGATTAGTCTCAGTCCCTGTAGAGCCCATGGTTACAAGTATCCTCCTGCAGCGAAAGAATCAAAAGTCAAGCTCAGCAACCAGAGGGGAATAGCGTCTTCTTCAGTCCAGCTCACAAAAGCCAGAAGATCCGCACATGGCAGGCAATAGCAGCTGTTCTCTCTCTGTGTGTGTCTCCCTCTGTGTCTCTCTTTGTCGCTCTCAAAGCCTATCAGGATTACAAAGCCAAGAGAAGCTTTTGCCTCAATTACTTATTCGCTTGGCTAGCCAAACCCGCCCTCTCACTGTCCACTCCCCACACGGACACACACCCGTACTCATACGCTGCACCTCATCTCTCTAAGCCCACAGTTCTTCTGACCTCAACAAAGGATTAATCCATCCTAGTGAGGCAGTCACTGTCCTAACGACTGAGTAATAGTGATGATGATGATGATGCTCCAGCCCCTCACCCCTCTCTTCACACACTTTGCGCCACTTGTCTTGGGTGCAGTCCAATGGCTGGAGTTCTCTGCACCAAAGCACAGCAGTTCTTTCAAAATGCACAGGAATCTCTGGCCATGCCAACACTCAACGCAAGCATCGAGTGTGGTCCAAGAGAGAGAGGTAGGACGTCTGCTCTCTATCGTTCAAGAAGCAGGATGCAATCAGTAGGCAGGTGGAAGGAAACATCTGTTAAAGTGCTGCCGCTTCTCTGCATCTTATTTTTCTTCCAAGCGCCTCCTGAATGGGTCCTCAGTGAACAAAAAAGTGTCTCACAGAATGAATAGAGTGAGTGCCTGCAAGCAGGGCTGGTGTGTGTGTGTGTGGATCCCCTGCATAAAAGGAAATTAGAGAGCGCTACAGGTTGTCATTGAAGGAGCATGCTCTAATTGCAAGTATTCACCTTCTCCTAGCAACTCCGCTCAGTCGGCAACCGTCAAATTAACCAGCTTGAAAATACAGCAGCTGCAACATAGCCTGTTCAGGGATGTTTTGAGGATGGGCAGCCACACATTTAACGGCTCCAAAAGGCATTGTGGGAGGTGATTGATGCTAAATTTTAGCACTTGCCTGAGAGGTGAGGATATCAAGTGCGCAAATAAAAAGCAAATTGAGTGAGAGCTAATTGTTCTGCCAGTCCTAAGGGAAAGTGTCAATTCTCAGTCTTCGAAGTGGTAATCGTGCTAGTCTGTGCATGTGTATCAGGGACAAAACAAAACAAAAATTAAAAGAGGAAAAATGACAAAAATGTTGTGCCACCTGAAAGACTAATTGCTCTATTTTAAGTTGAGCTTTTGTGGATCATGTCCATTTTCTCACAAATAAGAGTGAGGCCATATGGCAATCATTTATACATAGCCTCAAAATAAAGAGACAGCAGTTGTTTGGTATACACAGCTAACAATTTGTGAGTCAATGTGGCATTAAATTTGATTAAATAAATAAATAAATTTCACACTATTAATGACTAGATTAATAGGATTAATATTGAATCCTCTTCCTTTGAAGTTGAGTGCTGTAAAAAGCAACAGTGGTTAGAAGGTAAAGGAACCTCAGGCTATACATAACAGCAATAACAAAATAATTGTGGCCTTAGTAATGATAATAATTTGTGCTATCAAGTCAATTCTGAATTATGGCGACCCTTACCAGGGCTTTCCAGGCAGAGAATACTTAGAAGCAGTTTGCCATTCTCTTCTTCTGGGGACGTTCTTGGACTGGGCAGCTTGCCCAAGGTCACACAGACTGTCTCTTAGTGGTGTTGTGCAGGCTTCAGCTGCCCGGGGCAAAGACCAAACTCACCGCCCCCTCCTTCTAGGCTCGCCGCCACCGCCCCCTACCCAGTTTACCCCTCACTGCCTGTTCCAAGGCCCCCCGGCGCCAGACCCAGGGCAGGGAGAGCCCCCGATGGCCAGCTGGGCGGGCCGGCAGGGCCGGCAGAGGAGGCAGAGCAAGGGCAACCATGGCCGGTGGGAGGCAAAGAGGGGCGGCCTGGTCACCGGCGCAGCAATGCTTCTGCCTGGGAAGTCCGGCTCCCTAAACCCAGGCAGAGGGAGACCAAAGCAGTGGGGACATTTTGCTGCCCTCTAAAAAGTGCTACCCGGGGCCATCCACCACCCCCCGACCCCCCCTGCTATGCTTCTGTTGGCTCTGCTCACACAATGGGGAATCAAACTCACAATTTCTGGCTCTGCAGTCAGATTCTAAACCTCTGAGCTATCCAGCCAACAACTGTGTCATAACACATATGGTAATAAGTTAAGAGTCTTTGACTTTACCTTTGAAGCTTTTTTTGTAGAAGTGACAATGATTCGTTGAGAAGAAACCTGGGCTATGGAAAAGAACAGCATAGCAACCTAATTATTGTAGCATTTTATATTTGGTAATGGTTTACCAATGACTAATAATTCATCCACTGAGGTGGATATCAAGGCTATGTCTAAATTTTCACTCTTCAGCATTCATCCAGTTGGCAAAGTGCCTTGTTTTTGCTCACCATAGGCTTAGCTGAGCCTCTTTGTTTAATATTTAAAGCTTGAAGATGTGCAGAAAACTTTCCCTCAATTTTAGCTGTTGGTGTCCATGGTGTGGATGGGTTGGGTGCTGTATTACCTTAATGTGTTCATTATTTGCTAGCACATGTTGACGTACTGCCAGAGGGGCAATGCCAGCCAAGCAATAGACATATTCTGGTTTTAAACAGAAAGGTTGTCTTGACTCGAAAGCCAGTCATATCCAACTCTAGGGCGCAGTGCTCTCTATTTACAGCCAAAGAGCCAGCACTGTCTGTGTTTGCAGACATTTCAGGCATCTGGCAGTAGTCCTGCATGATTCATTAATGGCTACATCCACTTGCTTGTTTATCACTGTGATGGCGAACCTTGGCACTCCAGGTTCTCTTGAACTTCAATTTCTAGAAGCCCAAGTTAGCAGTCCTGATGATCAGGGTTTCTGGGAACTGAAATTAGAATAGATTCAATTTTAGGAGTTAGACAATTTAATATCATTCCTTCAAACACTATGTATAAGCTGCATAGCAGGGATATCGGCCTGTACCTTTTGAGTTCTCATGGTTCTTTGCCTGGTTTCAGTGTAGCAATTATTTTTGTTTTCCATCATTTTTTATTTGTTTGATCATCCAGTAGTAATTAAAGAGTTGGAAAAAGTAATTCCTTTGTGTTTTGCCCAAGAATGTTTAATTTGTTCAGTCTGAATATTATTTATTTATTTATTCAAATTTCTATTCAATATTATTGAGTTCTACTAGTTTGCCATTCCTACATCTTGTTACAGCTTCCTATAGATCCATGATGACAAACCCTGGAACTCCAGGTTTTCTTGGACTTCAGTTCTGTGGATTCATTTGTGTGGATTTACAGAGACTTGGGCTTCTGGGAATTGAAGTCCAAGAACACCTGGAATGCCAGGGTTCACCATCACTGCTCTAGATCCACCAATGTGAAAGCAGTAGAAAGTTTATAGGATTAATTCTGAATCTCTTTCCTTTTTTTGTGTTTCTTATGCATTGGCTGGTCTGCTTTTTGGTTTGGGCTTATAGCTGCATACAGTGTTCTTTTGTCTGGATCATTGATCAGTCTTTACAGTAGTCTTCAAGCTTTCTGGCTGCTGCTTGTCATGTCAAGCTCTGTTATAATACTGTATTTAGTCAGCAAGTTCTTTTTGTTTCCGCAAAGGTCAAGATAAACTTTTCTGCAGCTTCTATTGTATGTTCACTAAAAGAATTTTCTTCAAAGTGTGAAACATAATCTAAGTAAAGAGAGATAATGTAGGGGAACCACTACGTTTTCATGAATTTTAATGAAATTTATGAGCTTTTCATGAATTTAGGTTATTTCCACCAGCATTTGTAAAGTAACTGTTGAATCTCTGGAATCATACACAGGTTATTTCTGAATATCAGGTGCAGGGGTGAAGAACAATTTTAGCAGCCGGGACAAGTGGCACCGTCTCCCATGCAATGAGCCCTGAGGCATAGGTATAGACATGAGTACCCACCAAGAAAAGGGAGGAGGAAAATGTGGTGCCCACCAAAAGGAAAGAAAACACATTTAAGAGACTAATGAATAGAGCAGGAAGTATTCCTGTTTCTTTTCCTAACAGCACCAGATTCTCCTCTAGCATTTTACTTGTTTTACGATGTGCCTTTGAATTGTTTTAGCACATTTTGATTTTGAAGTTGTTTCAACACGTATATTATGTTTAAGTGTTAATATAGTAAACACATATAGTCAGGGGAGAGGCATAGTGCCATCTGGCACAGTCTCCACATTGCAACAACATCTTGCTACTCCTAAGAGGCAGTACGGTCCCAGCTAATAGAGAGTGCTTCCCCAAAGCAGCTCCTGGAGCCATGCTGAATTATATCCCAACATTCACATTCACTGAAGATGGGACAAAATACAGTGGGGTAAATTAGTTGAGCCCCCTGACAGGGACTCAAAATGGAGCTGACTGGGAATAGGTAGGGGCTGATTGGTCTAAACCAGCACACAACACATGTGTATGCAAGAAGACCAACCAACTCCAATCTGCTCCAAAGTCATGCCAATATGCCCATGTGGACAGCCTTGGATTTTAATTTCAGTGATCTCTGTTTTCAACCATTTTGTAAGTCTCCTTAGGTCCCTCTATATAGACACGGATATAAACAAAATAAAGGTATTGTAGAGACAATGGGCACAGAACTGAGGGAGTTGAGGAGGATGGTGGAGGATAGAAGTGCCTGGTGGACAGTGGTCCTTAGGGTCACAAAGGGTCGGAATCAACTGTGCGACTGAACAACAATAAACATAATGAGGGGGGAAAGTAAGATGGTACATATTTGTATAGCCTAATTAATATATGCTGCAAGGGTGGACATGCAGCCTGCCTTATAGAGAGTGTCCTCTATTTTAAGGGTTCTCAGACGACAACCCTATGTTCAAACTATCCTCCTTCCAAAGGCTGGTGGAGATAAAGACTTGTAAAAAAAGAGAGAACCCTAAAGAGAACTGAAAACTGTCTATCTAGTCAATGAGACCTAGATACCAAACTGAATTGCCAGTCACCCAAATTAGTGAGATGCATTTCTGCTTGAATTATCATACCTCTTCCTAACTATGAATCTATATAAATAAGGTAGTATGAAGAACTGATAGAAGCTCACAGTTTCTCCAAGCAAAAAAAAAAAACAACCCTATCTGCTTATTTCGGTATTATTTATTTTATTTCTGTTTTTTCTTGGGTGGGCCTGACTGACCCAAAAACTCAAAGCTCATTCACTAATGATCTCGTAACTTCTAATAAAGGGAATAAAACTTTGCACCTCAAATGATCCCAGCCATTATAAGAATCATCTTGAAGAATCATGCAGTGTATGGTGACAATTGAATCATGGGATACTGGGTGATGCCATCAGCATCTACACATGCATGGACTCACACAGGCTTACTCTGTGGGTCTGATTGCACATATATGTGTCACAAAGAGGATAATGCTGATGGGATTTTAAAAACTTTAAGACCATGACATATAATTTATTTTAATTGTTCCAAGCCTCAGAGCTCTTGGGGATAAGCTTCATATTCCTTATAATTTATATATATTTTCCCTGAGGAAAACTTACATTATCTGCCGTCTGTGTCTTGAGATTCATCCTCATTGGTCTTTTCCCTTTGTCAAGTAGGAAGCAACTCAAAAGGAGCCATTCTGAGAGGAAACAACTGGAAGGAGATGGACTTAATCCTGAGTTTATGAAAGATTATGCAGATCTCTGTGTAATATCTAGTTTCACTCTCAGTAATTACCTCACTGGTGCACACTGTGGTAAGTGGTTAAGACACTAAACTTGATAACTGGAAGGTTGGTGTCAGGGCAGAATTTATGCCCTAATTTTAGCCTCATCCAAGATGGAGATTTCAATGTGTGGGAGACCCTTTAGAACATACCAGAAGGACTGGAATGTGTAAATGTGCTGGCCCCAGGGGTTGGAAGAAATGGAACCTAATGTGTGATGGACATGCTATGCTGTATGATCATTGGCTGGATCCCTTTAGGGGAATGGCAAGGAGGTGGACCCTGAGGGAGGAGATATAACCCAGAAGGGGGAGGCAAGACGCTCTCTTGACCCAATGCTTGGAGCTTAGTGTGAACTACAATCATGTAGGTGCCTAAGCCAGAAGGGGGGCCTCTGGGCTTTCCCATTTGAGCAGTGTTCTTTATTTTGATGAGCTTTCTGAACTTTTGATGAACTTTCCGCTGTAACTTACTCTGATTACAATATACTTTTAAAATACCTGAAGATGCCTGGAGTGTTTACTTGGCTCAGCGCTACCTTATCTACACTAATCTAGAAACCTGGGTTACTTAGCTAGCAGGCGGCAGCTTGGAAACAGAAAGCAACCACTGGTGGGCAAGAATATGTACTCATGAGTAAACCCGTGTCATGGGACGACATCTTTTTCCTAACGTTTCTCAAACGTGACCTGGTTTTCACTAGGCCTCAAAAATCATTTCCCTTCTTTGTCTCACAAGACTGTGTGTCACGAGACAGCTTGTTTTTCAGTTCAAGTCAGTGTTCCCATTCCTTATCTTTAGCTAGCTGAGCTTTCTGGTGTTGTGACTACATGTTAGAGCACTGTTATTTCACGTGAACAAACATTCCCTTGTTATGAGAAAGTCTTCTCTGTTCCCTGATTGGTGAGGAGGTATCCCACCTGACTGAAGAATCTCCATTTTGGAGAGAAGAGGGTAGTTCGCTTTTGGATGTCTATGAGTTAACAACTTTCCCTGGGAATACTTCCCTTTTACGCTTTCATAATGATTACCTAGAGCAGTGGTTCCCAACAAGGGGTACACAGCCCACTAGTGGACTTCAATCCCCAGAAGCCTCAGTCAGTACATTGGCTGATCAGTGCTTTGGGGAAATGATTTAGGCTTCTGGGAATTGAAATCCAAAAACCAGCATTTGGGAAACACTGACCTAGAGTGATTGGCCTTTCTGGACTAGTTTTTATGCTACAGGACTCTGTTTTGTTTTGGATTAATGTCTCTAGACTGACTCTTATGCTTTAAGAACCTGATCAATAAACCTACGTTTGCTTCAACAACATCTCTTCACTGAATAAAAGGGTAAGAGAAGCAATGCATTTACACACAAGCCTCTGAATACGCTACCTATTAAACCTCCTTGTGGAAGAGAAGCAGCTAAGGGCTGTTTAGCTGCATTGCCGGCCAGCTCACCCTCTGGGGGCTTTGGTTAAGGAGGGCCAGAGCAGAGGAGGCTGGCTGGTTCTGTGACAAACTGTTTCCTGACAGTTGGTAGGTCAGCAGATCAAGACTAGAGTACTGCATGATGGAGTAAGCTCCCATATCTGTCCCAACTCCTGCCAAAATAGCAGTTCGAAAGCAAGAAATTGCAAGTAGATAAATAGGTACCGTTTCTGGGGAAAGGTACACGGTGTTCTGTGTGCTCCGGTATTGAGGCATGCCTGCCACATGTCCATGGAAACGTCTGCAGACACAGACAGTGCTGGCTCTTCGGATATAAACAGAGATGAGCACTGAACCTTGGAGTTGGATACAACTGGCTTTCAACCAAGGACAGCCTTTACCTTTATCTTACACACTATGGTGTACTGGAAAGAGTATGGGCTAGTGCCAGGTTCAATTCCCCAGCCGTAGAAACTCACTGGAGATGTGGAACTGGTAAAAACCACTCCTGAAATACCATAATTACTGTTTAAAAAAACCTATTTGGTTCACTATAAGTTGGTTCTGACTCAATGGCACACAACACACACCTGGGGGACAGGATATTTTTGTGGAATTTTCTGTCTCCTGTGCCTGAATAACTGAGCTGGCCTCAGGATGCTCAGTAAAATGTCAAGAAGGGGTTATTTATTTATTTATTTATTTATTTATTTATTTATTTATTTAATGGCTGGCTGTATAGCTCAGTGGTTTAGGTATCTGGTTGTGGAGCCCAGAGGTTGGTAGTTTGATTCCCCAATGTGCCTCCAAGCCTGTGTGGTTTTGGGCAAACTGCACAGACCCAGAAGTGTGCCCAAAAGAAGAGAAGGTTAAATCACTTCATTGTATTCCTTATCTTTCAAACCCTGGAAAAGAATCAACTTGACAACACAATTAAATAATACGCTAAGGGAAGGTTTGTGAACATTTCCATGCCATGGGCCAGACCACACCCACTCAGACAGCTGAGTGGGCCGGACAGGTGGGTTCCCCTTGCCGTAAACGCAGCTGTAAACCACCGTGGGCGCATTTGTGCATGCATGGGCACATTTACAGCTGTCACAAACACTTCCACTTCCACCTCCGGTGTCATCACCATGGGCCAGATTATTTGCTACCATGGGCTGGGGCCAGTCTGCAGGCTGTAGGTTGTGAACCCCTGTGCTAAGGGCTCTGGTCAGTTTTAAAGTATGCAGGCATGCCTGTACAACAGGATATCCATAATGACTAATAAACAAAGAAAAGAAAGCCAAATTAGGACTTGATTGCTACTTAAATAAAAGTCCCAATTGTCTCATCAGTTCTCTGATCTTACATTATAATATATATGTGTGTGTGCAATTTGCTGATAGAAGTTAAGAAATGTAAACCAACAAGCAGTATCAAGCAAGCTCTGGTGTAGCTAGCCGTTGTCTAATGGAGCCATTTCAAACGCTCACTTCACACTGATCAACAAAGGAAACATTTCCTCTGACTGTACTACATTTCCACAGGGGCCATAGCAACAAGAAAATCTGCCTGGTATTTCAAAAAACCTTACAAATACAACAGATGCCAGAGGAGAAAGAAATTCTCTGCAGCTCTTTGATAGAGAGGTCTGGATTGCATAGTGCAAGGATTCTCAAACTGCGATCTGCAGGCTGAATGTGGCCTGTGGCACCATTTCATGTGCCCCCCCCCCCGTCTCCACTACTCCAGGAAGTGCCGTGTGGAGTAAAAAGGGCAAAATGGTCATCTGGCCCCCAAAGCTGTCTGAGGGAGTGTGACCCACCCCCCAGCTTAAAAAGGTTGAGAACTCCAGGCATAGTGTCTGTGTTTACATTCAAGTTACATGCTGGGGAAGAGTTTTGCCATATAATTGAGACACGAAGGGAAAAAGCAAATCAGTTCTCCTAATTTAGGGATGGAGAAGGAAATTGTTCAGTTCTCTTTAAATGCAAACTTACCTAATTAATTGTTTTGGGGCCAATATATCAACCAAAACCACAGTTACTCTCCAGTATTCACACTGCTCCAAACCTTGTGATAGAGTCCTCCCAAATCTAATGCATATACAGGAGAAATGTGCTGAAAATGTGTATTTTTGTTTAAAGTAATGTATACCACACATTAGGACAAAATCCTTACAAAATGCATATATTGGGGAAATGGTGCACCAAAAATGCATATATTAGGAGAAATGTGCATTTAAAAAGTGTAGGAGTTTTCATATGGACTTTATGAATATATTGTAAGCTGATACAGAAATCGATGAAATGATTGTAAGATTTAAAAAAGAGACACTGAGAGGAATTAAAAAATTCACAGGCGTCTCTGTCTATGATCTCTCAATAAACACAAATGGAACACACAGTCCTGTAAGGAAGCACCAGAGGCCTCACTGAACCTATTTTCAAATAGACCTCCATAGGATTGCCCTAGAAAGCTTTCATGTTGTTTTGTAATGTAATGTACATATGAGAGTGTCACATACCACTGGGCTTCTATTTCATGATTGATTTTACGCATTTCTTTAAAGGTGCTGCTTCACTTCGTGGCACATATTATATCCAAATTATCATCTTGTCTGTAGGGAATAGGAGACTGACGGAGCAGGGGAGAACAGGTTTCAGGAACAGAAGTCCTGGGTGTGGCACTTTCTGAGATTGTGTGTCTCAGGAAGAGCTCCAAATCACACTGCATATATCAGGGGTTCACAGCCCATGGCCCGGACCCAGCCGGTGGCGCCATTTCATGTGGCCTGTTGCTGTTGCTCCTGCCACTGCCACCACAGCCGGAAACAGCAAAAACAGCTGAAAACGCACCATAAATGCGTCCGCGGCTGTCATAAACACATTTACGACAGTTGCACATGCATTTTATGGCAGTGTTTACGGTGGGGGAACCATGTGTCTGGCCCACTCAGCTGTCCGAGGGGGTGTGGTCCATCCTGCAGCGGGAAAACATTGAGAACTCCTGGCATGTAGGGATGCAGGGCATTTATTGGAAAGCAAGGAAGCAGAGGAGATCTCCGTGTTTCCCTGCAAATGTATGCCATGACCATTTGAAAACCGATCTTCCACAGTCAAGTTTCAAAGTGAAAGCCCAAACCCAACAGAAGGCCATGCAAAAAAAGGCAAGTATAGATATCTTTTAAAACAAACAAATACATACCTAAACAAAAAGCTGGGAGAATTGCAAGGAAGAAGTGGCAGGCATCAAAAGGGTGCCCACCTGCCCTGTCAACTGCCCATTCTTCTTTATTGTGGCTTCTACCCCTGCTCTTATGTCCTATCATCGAGCATGGATATGGTTACATCTGCTGGTCAAGGGATAACATTTCTACCTTTGACTGTCATAGGACTTATAGGTCACTTTCCCAAACTCTTGGCTAATGGTTTGTTATGTGCTGCTTCTTTGCCTTTTGCTTCTACCTATACGGACACATGTTGCTAAATCCTGCAAGCAAGAATGGAGAAAGGTTCAATTTCTGGCCAATCAGGCCTTCTGTGCATGAAAAGTAAGAATGTGCAGATAAAAAATTATACTGTGAAATTATTATATATGAATGATGCAACTATTTGGCAATACATGTATCATCCACTCATGCTCATCCGACAGGCAAAACCCAATGGCTAATTTGTTGTGTGAAGGGTCTCTCTCAGGAGTTCCTTTTTCCTACTCTTTGCCCATTTAGACTTGCCCATTTAGACTCTTTGCCCATTTAGACTCTTTGCCCATGCAGTTGCTCATTGCTTCTCAGGGACAAGCAATGAGCAACTGCATAGAGAACCAGAGCCAGGGCTGTTTTCCATCGAGTATTTTTTCCTGTATTGCAGCTGGCTGGTCACTAAATGCATCGGCATTTCCCTTAACATCTGCATGGCATAAGGTTTGTCTGCAACTTTACCAGGCTTTGCATCCTTTCCTGAAGACACCATTCCATTTTCTTTCAGTTTGTCTTGTGGGGTAAAAAAGCTTCAGTTGGGACTAATACATCACTCCAAATCCAGAGAAAAGGCTCTCCTCCTTTGATTTTTTAAAAAATCAAATACAGTGCCCATCTCTGTTTATAGCCAAAGAGCCAGTGCTGCCTGCATCTGCATACGTTTCCATGGACATGTGGCAGGCATGACAAGATACCGGAATGCCTGGAATGCTGTTACTTTCCCACCGAAGTGGTCCCTATTTATCTACTTGCAGTTTCTTGCTTTCAAACTGCTAGGTTGGCAGGAGCTGGGACCAAGACAGAAGCTCACTCTGTCATGCAGCACTCAGGTCTCGATCTGCTGACCTTCCAGTTTTCAAGTTCAGCATCTTAATCACTAAGCCACTGCAGTCCCTGGGACATAGAAGCCTGCTTTTCTCTTGCCTCATCTACCTCCTGTCTTCAGTTTCTTCTTCTTATATCTGAAACCACTCCTTCACCTGGCACTCTCCCCTTTCTGCTTTGAGGGCTTTCCCGCAATGACCTTTTTGAAGTGTTTTGGGTCCAAATGTCTAGGGTTACTTGAGGATGGAGGGCGGGAGATGCTTAATAATATTTTACTGACTCTCCCCATCCAAACAGCATAAGAGACCTAATGGCCCATATGGTGCAGTGGGCTGGTGAAATGGAATACTTCGCCTGTTCTTCTGCCGAGGAGCAAAGAAAGTGAAATTGTTTTCTACTGCTATTTGACGGCTGTTGTGATGTTTAACTTAGATGACAGTAATAAGAAATATTTTTCTCTCTCTCTCTTTCTGTACAGCATCCATCAAAACTGCAGTTATTGGGAGTTTTCAATCTATTGTCCCTAAAGAAAGAAAGAATAGTCTTGTTATCTAAGTGAGGGAAAGGGGAATGTTTTCAATTTCCAATATCCCTAAGCAGCTTGTAAACTGAGGATGTCACCCAAAGCAGATTTGACAGCTGCAAGGCTCCCATATATCCCATCCCAGCATCCTTAATTGTTAGAAATGGGATATATAGCAGTGTGCCAAAATAGTAGAACCCCCTGCTGGGAGCACAAAGGGTGCTGGGGGTGGTGGTTATATTAGGACTGCTGAAGTTTCCAACTCACATTGATGCTGTTTTTAACAAAAGGCATACCAGCACACCTCCAGATCACCCTGAAGAGTGGACTTAATATCTGTCTGCAAATTGTCATCTGGACAGCTACAGCAATTTCACTGGTGGACGTCCATTTGAATGCACTGTGAATCAAACCATATTCTCCCCCACTGTGTACTTGCATCTTTGGTCTACAATTTTAGATATCAGCAGGAATTTAATAGGCCAGTCATTTGCTCAAGGCATGGTCCGTGACAAGCAGCAAAACTATATCCTGTGGTAAAGATAACAGTAGCTGTGCAGCCCCTTCAAATCCTGCACAGAAAGGGGGAAATGATTTTGATCCCAGTTGTCAATGGGACTGTAATGGAACATTCATCAGACCAGGTCCATGATGGCAAACCTTGGCACGCCAGGTGTACTTGGACTGCAATTGCCAGAAGCCCAAGTCATCACTCCTGGTGATCAGGGCATCTGGGAATTGAAGTTCCAGAACACCTGAGCTGCCAAGATTCGCCATCACGGGCCTAGGTAATAAGCTCATGTCACACAAGGGTGAAATGTAAGGCACAATCTCCCCTCCCTACTGCACTTGTGGGACTGCGGTGGCTTAATGGTTGAGATGCTGAGCTTGACAACTGGAAGGTCAGCAGGTCAACAATTCAAGACCTGAGTGCTGTGTGATGAACTGAGCCCCTGTCATCGGTCCCAGCTCCTGCTTACCTAGCAGTTCAAAAGAAAGAAATTGCAAGTAGATAAATAGGCACCACTTCAGGGGGAAGGGTACAACATTTCATGCACTCCAGCATCTAGTCGTGCCTGCCACATGACTAGGGAAATGTCTGCATATTCAGACAGCAGTGGCTCTTTGACAGTGATGGGATGTCAAAAATTCTACTACCACGCCATGACGTCATGGACGTCATGGGCGTGGCCAATGTCATGACGTCACGACGTCATGGGCGGAGCCAACGTCATGACATCATGACGTTGTGGGCAAGGCCAAAAATAAAATAAAAATAAAAAAAATAAACACGCACACAGACCCGTAAATAACTTAAAGAAATAAAATAAAAAAATAAATAAAATAAAAATTAAATAAAAGTACAACCACCCACCCAAAACACAAATAAATCACCCACCGACCCTAAATATAAAAGCCTCACTTACCTTCCTTGGCGCCGACGAACCTCCATGTGGCCCGGGGCCACCCGGCAAAACACGCTGCCCCCGACTGCAGCTGTTTCCTCCTACGAAGGCTGCGGCCGGCCCTGCAGCCGCCGGCCACGGCCGCCACAGCCGCCTGCAGCCTCTGGCCAGCCACCGAGCTCCCACGGGCACGTTGGTGTCTGCGCGGGCCATCCACCGCCGCCGCGCTCTCCTAGGGACTGGGGCCCGACAAACCCCCATGCCCTGGGTAAGCCCGGCGGGGCTCGCCACCGCCGCATCCTCCTCCGCCGGGCGCCTGCATCTTCCTCGGGGCGGAGCCTTTTCGGCCCGGCTCTGGCGGTGGCCACGGGCGGCCAGGGCCTGCGGGGAGCAGTGGGTATGGTGGCGGCTGCCGTCCCCATGCCGCACCGCCTCCAGCTTCCTCCTCCGCCAGGCGCCGCAGCCGGGCTAAAAAGGGACCGGCCCAAGGAGGAGGCTACAGGGATGCAAGCAGGTCCGGCGTCAGCGGCGTGGGGCGGCAGCTGCAGGCACCCAGTCCACAGGCACCCGGCGGAGGAGGAGGCGGCAGCAGCGGTGCGCCGCGCGTCCCCAGGGCATGGGGCTTGTCGGCAGCGGACGGCCCAGGCAGCCCTCAACGTGCCGCGGGGGAGGTGCCCTCCTCAGAGGGCTGGTGCCGCCGCCGCCGCCGCCGTCCTGAAAGCAGTAAAACAATTTTTTTAAAATTGGAGCTAAAATGGCTCCAATTGACTGCGCATGTGCAGAAACTCAATCTGACACATGCGCAATGCGTCAGATTGAGTTTCTGCACATGCGCAGTCAATTGGAGCCATTTTAGCTCCGATTTAAAAAAAAAATTTCTTTCGGTGAGGCGTCCGGAACCGGACGCCTCAAAAGTGGACTCCCCTCACGGAGAACCCTCCGGAATTGGTCCTACCGGTTCCAGGGATCCGTCTGGAACCGGGGACATCCCATCACTGCTCTTTGACTGCAAATAGAGATGCGCAACGTTTCCTTGGCCCGAAATGTTTTACAACTGTTTGATGTTATAATTATCTGATTACAGTATTTAAATATTTTACTAATACTGTTTTTAATATTGCAATGATTGGTTGACTGAGCAATAAACGTTTTGATACCTTGTTAGCTCTAGAACATTTTTAGACTGATCAAGTAGTTGTGTTACAAAATTTTGGTTTATGGAATAAAAAACTAAACTTGTACTGGAATCAGCAATATGACACTACCTCACCTTAGAGGATAACTAAGGGAATTCAATGGCATTTATTGCTGAATTTTTGCTTTAGAAACAATTGTATTGAATAGTAGCCTCTAACCACACAAGGAGAAAGGAAATCTATAAACTGTATTTGGTTTCACTGGTTATTTTAAATTTCTTGAGCTCCATTCTATCTATTTTATAGATTTCTCCACTCCACTATGTTCTGTTAAGATGCACTCTCATCCACTCTTAGATTATAATAAGCTAATGATAATACTAGCTAAATGTAGTACACCAAGGAGATGCCAGTGGAAACTTGCCTTTGCTCATGACCAACCAGCCAGTATCCTTTCCCATGTATAGTATAAGTGTAGACACCAGTTATCTCAACCCCAAAAGGGTTTGAGAGATTAACTTTTCTTATTCTCTGTTATTGTATAAAAGGTAAAGGTAACCCTTGTTCAAAAGCCAGTCATATCTGACTCTAGGGTTCAGTGCTCATTTTTGTTTCATAGCAGAAGAGACAGTGCTGTCTGCTTCTGCAGTTGTTTCTGTGGTCGTATGGCAGGCATGACTAGACACCAGAGCACACAGAACGCTGTTTATCTTCCCACCGAAGTGGTCGATATTTATCTATGGTACTTGCAATTTCTTGCTTTCGAACTGCTAGATTGGCAGGAGCTGGGACAAAGACGGAAGCTCATTCTGTTCTACAGTATTCAGGCATCGAACTGCTGACCTGCTGCCTTCCAGTCAGCGCCGTAACCACTTGAGCCACTGCAGTCCCCTGTTATTGTATACAGTACTTGGGTACTATCCGTAGATAAAAAGACTGATGCTACAATCTTGAATATATTTAGAGAAGAAGATGCTCCAGTGATGCTCCAACATCTAATTGCTCATTCCAAGTAAGAATGCACCCACTGAATCAATTGCTGAATATCAAATCAACATTATTTAAAACACACACACACCTACCGCCATGCTATGTATATAAAATAAACATGTTTATAAATAAACATTTTGACCTCTTGTAATCAACAAGTGGACAGACTGATCATTTTTCCTTTTCCAAGGAAATGCATGAGACCAGGTAAATCTCACCATGATTTTTTCTCCACACTAAAAAGAGAATAATCAATTTCAAATCCCTCCAAAATTACTTGCAATTAATTAGTCAGCATTTTTCCGATGGTTATCAACCTGGAGCTGTGTCCACAGATGGGGTGATGTAAGTAGCTGCTCATGCTGTTGGAAAAACATGAACAGCCTTTTGCTACTGGCTTCATGGACATTTTCTGCTGGCTTTGTTGGAAGAAACTTTAACCGGACCTAATTCGATTCTTTCATCTCTGCATTACTATTTCCCACCTCAGGTGTTGATCGAGGTTCCTTAAGATCTGCCTGAACTCCTGCATTTTATTTTCACACAAGGCTCCTGTAAGATTTGCAGAGATGTCCTAATATAGTCCCTCATTTGTTTATTGGGTTAATATTTTCTTTTTGACTGTTTTCTGCTCAAGGTAGTAAATCGCATTACTGACAAAGACAACTACCTTAGAAGAGATGAGAGTGGTTATAGAAGTGGAAGAAAGACAGTGGCGTACTCAAAACCCAAAGGAAGCCTTATAGCTAATTTTCAAAGGATTGCCAAATAGCAATTGAAAATATGATAGGAACCTTTCAAATTATACCTGCCTTCCAATTAGCACTGCCACACTGGTACTAAATTTAACTAGGAGAGAACAAAACACTACATGTGAGTCACTTGTGAGAAAAGAGTGAGCATGGCAAGGGAGGCTTTGAGGATGTATCAGCATTCACAGTGGGGATTCTCAATCTGCGGCCCAAGGGCCAGATGTGGTCTGCAGCACCCATTTCATGTGGTCCTCCACCACACCAGGAAGTGCCATGTGGTGGAGGAAGGGCAAAATGGCTGTCTGTCTCCCGAAGATGTCTGAGGGAGCGTGACCCAGGCCCCGGCTTTAAAAGGTTAAGAACTCCTGATTCACAGAGTCTGCACGTTCATACATCCACGGAACAAGAGACACTCAAAAATAAATGTAGGTTATGGTCAGCATGAAGCCAGGTCTGTACCAAAAAAAAATTACCTGCAAAAAAAATTAGTAAAGTAAACTGGGTAAAGTAAACTGGGTAACAGCTAGGCTGTTGCACAGGGCCTGCTGAAAGACTCCCCTCTCCTTATAGGTGCCCTCCTGCCTCAAGTGCCATCACCAGCAGGGCATTTGGATAGGTTGGGTAAGTTTGGGTAGGTAGGCTGAAGCTGATGGGGCCATTTCACCACCACCACCACCACCCCATCGTCATTTCTTTCTTTCTTTCTTTCTTTTTGTTTGTTTCTTTTGCATTATGCCCTGTAAAACTGTCAGCCTGCAAACAAGGACAGTCTTTTAAATATCTTTTCAACTAGCAAAGCAGACGGGTAATAAACCTGCAGTGCAAGTAAGGCATTGGCAGTGAAATGAGAGCAGCTGCAGTTGAAAAGAACCAGCAAGGGGAAGGTTGGAGAGCCACAAAGAATGGTTTGAGCACAAGGCTATATTCTAATCTAGAACTAATTTCTCCCCCACTGTAGCAAACAGTGTGACGCATAATGTTTAAATTAAATTGTTATGATTCTGGCTTTTGCCTTCTATTTTTCAATTGACACATGCATTTTGCAAGTTACAAACAGTGTGTGTGGGAGTAATTTCCTCTTTTCTTGACTACATCTATTAACAACAATAATGGTTTCCTCTTTGAGTCCATTCTGACTTACGGTGCCCCTTTCCAGGGTTATCTAGGTAAAGAGTACCCAGACGTGCATTACCTTTCCATCTCTTCAGAGGGATGCTCAAGGCTATACAAGCTTCATCTGAGAATTTCTGGCCTCTGGCTCCAAGGCCACCTAAACCACTGAGCTATCAATCTAGCTACAGCTATTAATACAGAAGTAAAATAAAAACAACATCAGTTGAAGGGAAATATCTATGGATACCTCATAAGTTAAACCTGACCTACCATTTTATTCCCACACATTTGCAATCTTAGGCAGAGAAAGGGATTTCAACCTTTCCTGGACATTTAAGTGTGTGTCGGAGGGGATCTATGAAATGACACACACATACAGCCGATAATGAATTCCAGTTACCAGTGCTAGTAGAATGAGTTAAATCTGAAGCCTAAGAAATATGTTATCAGCATATCATTATTCGAAGTAATGCACAGAGAGAGGTGCAGTCAACGGGGTAGAAATCCCCCTTACAGATCACAGCCTAATGAAAACTGATTCAGTGATCTTCAAATACCACAGGATTGTGAAAGTCAGTTGCCTCTCCAGATGTTTGGAGTTAACTCTCAGTGGCCTCAGCCAAACAGCTACTGATAAAGGATTTGTGGTGGTGGTGGTTGTTACATGCCATTAAATCATTCCTGAACTGCAGTGGCCCTATAAGAAGTACAGTATCCAGACTGTCCTGTCATCAAGAATCTTGCTCAACTCTTGCAAAATCAGGCCTCTGGATTCCTTTTAGGAAGTCAATCCTTCCTGCTGTTTTTTCTTGCTCCCCTCACCTTTCCCAGCATTATTGCCTTTTCTAGAGACTGTGGTGGCTTTCTAGTTAAGATGCTGAGCTTGACTGGAAAGTCAGCAGTTCAGCAGTTCAAGATCTGATTGCTGCACTATGGAGTATGCTCCCATCTCTGTCCCAGCTCCTGCCAACCTAGCAGTTCAAAAGCAAGAAATTGCAAGTAGATAAATAAGTAATGCTGCAGTGGGAAAGGTAACCGTATCCTGTGCACTCTGCTGTCTAGTCATGTCTGCCATGTGACCATGGAAATGTCTTCAGGCGCAGGCAGTGCTGGTTCTTTGGCTGTAAATGGAGATGAGCACTGAACCCTAGAGTTGGATATGATTGGCTTTTGAGCAAGGGTGACCTTTACCTTTACTGTGGAGCACATCACCACCCCTGAAAATTCCACGTAAAGCAGACTGTCTCCTTTCAGAATCTCTTTCACATGGAGACAGGCAAGAGATGCCTCCTTGCTCATATTTTCCAATAAAACCTTTTTGGAGCCCTTGAATGGGGCTAGAATAGACTGTGATGTTTACACTGGCATTTGTTCCATTCTTTGGGGGCACTGATTGGGCAGATTGCTTCACTCTTTTTCCCAACATCTCTCGATGTGCACACTGCTGGAGTAATATGCCCCATCCTTAGCTTTCTAACCCCACTCAGGGAGTCCTACTATTTTGATACAGGTTGGTGGAATGTAGTTAACTCAGTTTCAGTGTGCATGGTTGCTTGGAGCAGAAACTATGGCCCCACAGCTGCCAAAGGCTGCTTGTGGTATTAAACTTCTGGTATCATGAAAAAGCTTATGAGCTTCTCCACAATATCAGGAAACTGAACACTTCCCCTGCTTCTCTGTGGAAGGGCAGGAGAAGTGAAACTATTTTTTAATTGCTTCTATTAGATCATCGAGGAGACACTGAATCAGTTATATTAAAGAGTTTTCTTTTCCTTTCTGGGTATTGGCAAGTATGGCTTTTGAGAATATTGGTTCTTGAACAAAAGGAAGATGTGTGTCTTTGTCTGGGACTCCTGTCGGGAAAGATTGCAGCCATTCCTGCATTTCACTACAGATGAGCTGCACCTTGAAACAACCACAGGATCTTGGTGAGTTCTCATCTCATGTTAGCAAAGGTTCAGTCAATCTTTGTTTGAATTGCTCCTTTGACTTATTACTGAAATATTTATGATAGACATTTATAATGCAGTAGCTGAAATCCATCAGGAAGCAACAATAGTTAGATCAGGCCCATTGAATCAATGGCACCTACAGAGCAGTTGACTCAACAAATCCCCCACTAATCCAGAAGTCCTTCTCTAGTTCCAACTTATTCCAGAACGTCAGCCAGCATTCAAAACTTGAGATTCAGATTGTTGTAATGTCTTGAACTAATCTCTTTGGTGTTTATTTACATTTCTCCACTTATGTGGAGCAGACCGGAGAGGCTCTCTGATTGTACCATTGGCTAGAGAAGCGCACCTCTCTAGCACTAGAAGGAGGGTCTTCTCCGTGTCTGCTCCGGCCCTATGAAACTTCCTGCCAAGTGAGTTGCGTCTCCAGATGGAGCTGCTGTCCTTTAGGAAGGGGGTTAATACCTGGCTGGTGGGGCATGTGTGAAGTATGGGCCAGACGGTTGCCTCAGTTTGTTGGCTCATCTAACCCCTCCCTCTCTGTGTGTGACTTGTTTAATCTCTTTTAATTTTTGTAATTTTTTAATCCTGTTTAATACTGGTTTTATACCACGTTTTTACTGTGTTTTAAGTGTTTTTAAAGTATGTTAGCTGCCCTGGGTCTTTGTGAGGAGGGCGGCATAAAAGTTTGATTAAATAAATAAATTTTGTATTTGTATTTTCGACTTATATGCCACCCCACTCGCATAGCGACTCTGGGCGGCTTACAGAAGAAACAGTTACAGTACATAGCACATTCATAGCATAAAAACAGTTACAAATATTACATAATAAATTACAAATATCACATATACAGTATATATATCTCCAATAACAATTGCAATTACAAAACATCAGGACATCCTAATAAATCAAGATGCAGTACTACAATAAATCAATAATAAAATAAAATACAGTGCATACATAAATTATATTTGCAATTAAGGTCAAATCTTACAAAACATCTCCAGTGATCTTGTTTCAAGCAGAAACTAATCCTGAACTGTCGGGGACCTGCCCCAACAATAGGCGCGAAGGAAGGGAGACTGCAGTCTTGTATCCAATGCAATAGCCTTTATTAACCAGCTTGGCGTCCCAAGCAGGTCTGTTGTTCTGGTTGGCTGTGCAGTTGCTTAGCTAGGCTGAACTGATGATATCTAAGCAATGCACCGCATGGCATATTTATAGAGACACACACAGGAGGAGGTACATAATAGGGTGTTTACAGGGTGTTTGCAGGGTGTTACCCAAAAGGAGGAGGAGAAAGAAGGAGGAGGGTGTAAGAAAGGGTGGGATAGGGGTGGATGATGGAAAACACCTCTATAATCTAATCATAAAAGCCACATTTATAATAGCCTCTCTGCCTTGAAGGAATATATATTTGCAAGCTATAATATACTGTGGGTCAAACTCCTTCCTCATGCAGTTTTACATCACCTTATAACATCTGCCTTTTGAGAGGCCTCTTTCTCTTTAGGCTGGAGCTGAATCCCTTATCTTTAACACAGGATGTTCAATGAACACATTTATCTATTTGCATCACACTGCTAGCTTCTGCTGTAACGAAGCCCTAACAATATGTTCTAAGCAAGCTGTCACACTTTACTAAAATTCATCACACAGGTCTATGATCTATAACACAGGTATAATAACAATCAAATCTACAAAATGAATTCCCACATTCCCACTTTTCTAAATTTAAAATTAAAAAGACACTAGAATGCATTGAACACAGCAAAAGCATAATACATGGCAACAAGTGTTCTTACTTCCTGAAGTTGCACAATTGACAATTCTAGCACATTTGCTGGCATTGCTGACAGCTAAGGTGACAGGGATTGATTAAACTGAACCCAAACAACAGCAACCCATCCCCTGAAGTTACAGGAAGCAAGCAGATGATAAGAATGAATGCTGTCTCTTAAGCAGAAGTCTGTTTTTAACCCATGACTGCAAAAGTTTGGATGCAATGCTAAATAACATTTCTTAAGCTGTTTGGGTGAGAGCAGGAATTTTTGCAGATTGGTGAAAAGCATTTTGACTTGCAACTGGATAATCAAACAAAGGAAAGTCTCAGTGGGTGCTTTTAATGCAGTGTTGACTCTGGCATTCCCTTCCACACACTAGCACTGTCTGGAGCTGCTGAAACAGTGTGAATAACGCAGAGTCCGTAGAAGCCTCAGAGAGGGTAAAAAGCAAGCAGGAAATATACTATGCATCCATGAGCAGATTAAAAGGTGGAGTGCTGATACAAGGCTTTAACCTCTTCCTGAGAAAAGGGAAATCAAACATTGTCAATGTCAAAGTCTGTAAGTTGTATTCCACGACTCTACCCTTCAGCGGTAGATCGGAAACAGCTTCTGGGAATGAGTGAATGTTCTTCCGAGGGATGTTTGGCAAAAGGCTTGCAGTCTTCATTAGCATTTTCGAATGTCAGTTGCTTGAGCAACATCTCTCTGGCTGGCCCTTGATGAATCGATGCAAACCCAGCAATGGAGGCACTGCCTCGGGCAGGCACCCAATTCCATGCCTGTAGCACTATGCCACCAAGTGTTTGCAATTGATCATCTGGTAATGCAAGTTGTTGAGTTGGGCTGGTAAAGTTGCCTTCCCCCATTAACACGTCCACAGTCAAGGTAGTCTGTACTTTCTGGTGTGCTAGGGCCAAATCTTGCCCCTCTTGCATGCACATCATGGCTTCTGCCAAGACTGAAGAGAAAGTGGTGTGCTCTTGTCTCCCTTCTGTCCTTGGGGGCTTAGTTGCTTGAGAGGCTTTTGAAGGCAGAGTTTTTAAGTCAGGACAAAGGGTTTTAGTCTCAGGGAGGTCCGGAGGTTTCCCGGAACCCACCCCTTCTTCCTCATTATACAGCAGCGGCGCTGTGGTTAAAGCTGCTAGGGTGGTAGTCGGTAATGGCAGAAGAATCTGAGGCAAACCAGCAATGGGTGCCTGGAACAACAAGATGTTCTTCGGGGTCAGACTTTGATCCCATGCCTTTAAGTACAGGGTGCAGTCTGCTTGAACCCATGGACAAACATAAAGACAGTTGCCCATTGTATGTAGTCTTAAGTGTCTTTGCAAGTTGACAAATCTTCACTCACCGTTTTGGGACCCTTGAAGAAGGCTTTTTCAAGGATGAGAAGAGCGCTCTATGAAGACCTTTCCGGTCGGGCAAGTGAAGACGATGGAGCGTAGGCGTCCGTTGGTGGAGCGCTGACGTCCGTTGGTTGCGAGCTGTGTCGCCTCACACGGCTGTGGGCTGTGCCTCAAGCCCCACAGTGTCGTGAACGTTGCGTTGGCCTCACAACGGGGCACCACTTGTCGGGGACCTGCCCCAACAATAGGCGCGAAGGAAGGGAGACTGCAGTCTTGTATCCAATGCAATAGCCTTTATTAACCAGCTTGGCGTCCCAAGCAGGTCTGTTGTTCTGGTTGGCTGTGCAGTTGCTTAGCTAGGCTGAACTGATGATATCTAAGCAATGCACCGCATGGCATATTTATAGAGACACACACAGGAGGAGGTACATAATAGGGTGTTTACAGGGTGTTTGCAGGGTGTTACCCAAAAGGAGGAGGAGAAAGAAGGAGGAGGGTGTAAGAAAGGGTGGGATAGGGGTGGATGATGGAAAACACCTCTATAATCTAATCATAAAAGCCACATTTATAATAGCCTCTCTGCCTTGAAGGAATATATATTTGCAAGCTATAATATACTGTGGGTCAAACTCCTTCCTCATGCAGTTTTACATCACCTTATAACATCTGCCTTTTGAGAGGCCTCTTTCTCTTTAGGCTGGAGCTGAATCCCTTATCTTTAACACAGGATGTTCAATGAACACATTTATCTATTTGCATCACACTGCTAGCTTCTGCTGTAACGAAGCCCTAACAATATGTTCTAAGCAAGCTGTCACACTTTACTAAAATTCATCACACAGGTCTATGATCTATAACACAGGTATAATAACAATCAAATCTACAAAATGAATTCCCACACTGAACAAGAGCTGTACTGGAGCATTTAATGAAGTACTTTTTATAGTATTTTAACGCACTCTTGAATATAGTAATGGTAGGACAGGCTAATCCAAATTGAGAGTGTAGCCAAGAAATCAGAGGACAAGGGAGACTTGGAAGGGCAGTAAAGGAATTAGTACAGGTCATCAAGTGTAGAGATGTGACCCTGGAGACCAAAACCAAGATTATACTCTTGTATAATTGGTCACCATGCAGAGGTGTGAGAACTGGGCAGTAAAGAAAGCTGACAGGAAAAAAATGTTGCATTTGAAATATGGTGGTGCTTATTTCACTCCGAATCACAGTCTTTTAAGCAAACACACATTAGAAAGAATGAGAAAACTTTCTGAAACACATCTGGGTTGCTCTTTCATCTTTGACCTTAGTAAACAATATCACAGCTCAGCTGCCGTAAAGACTTTTGCTCACAGCGCAACCACAGGTTCTCACTTTCTGTGACGCCCCGGCATTGGCAAAATTGAAGAGCACAGCAGGATCTTCTTGTATTTCAAAAAGAAGGGACAGCTAAATTCAATTCTGATAAATGTTTATTTGAATTCTAGGAAAAACTGAAAGCTGCAGCTGTTCTGAAAGTATGGTTTTTAGGTGCTGTGCAGTTTTTCCTCTCTGTTCCTGTACGCTTATCAAGCATTTTGCAAGCGTGTGAATTGAAGCCTACATTGCACTAAATATTTTAAAAAGTGGAGGAGTCAATCTCATTGACTTCAATACAAAAGCTATGTATATTATTCCCAACACCACTCCGCTTGACTGTGGCTGTATTGTAATGTGCTCTTACCCTATGCATAAACCATTTTTTCCCATTAGCGTTGTGATCCAAGATTAAAGCTGGTTGTTGTGGGTGTTGTTTTTATTTTAGAATAGCACCTTCATACCAGTTTTTAATCTTCTTAATTATAACATGAACTCATTTGTTTTATAACTGTTGGTATTTCCTTTGTCATTGTGTCCTTAACATCTTTTTCTCTTTTGAAACAAACAGAAATGCCAGTCATTTAATTTCTGGTGTGCCAATTAATTTCTCTGTAATTTTGGCTTTCACATAATCTGTAATTTAGTTTTATATCCTCTCAACCCATAAATAGGAAAAATGCTTCTCCTCCTGCCAAAGAAGACTGGTTAGAGTGGTATACGGCTAGGCAATTTTTTGTTGTTGTTCAGTCGCAAAGTCGATTCTGCCCCTTGGCAACCGTATGGACCATTGCCCGCCAGGCACCTCTGTCCTCCACCATATTCCTCAGCCCACCCAGCTCTGTGCCCATTGGATCTATAATACCATCTAGCCATCTCATTTTCGGCTGCCCCTTTCTTCTTTTGCCCTCCACCTTTCCCAGCATCAAGGCTTTCTCAAGTGAATCTCTCTTCTCATTTGATGTCCAAAGTACTTTAGCTTCATCTTCACTATTTGACCTTCCTAGCAGTAAAAAAGTGAAATCATTTACATTATTCTATCACAGGTTATAAAAGAAATCCTACAACTTCTCCTGTGTAATAAGACACTCTCCCTTTAGCAACAAATGTATGGAATGGCCAATGATACAGTGTATGGAGGCTATTCATGCCTGCCATATGGCCATGCATACATCTGCAAACACAGGCAGCAGTGGCTCTTTGGCTGTAAATGGAGATGAGGACTGCACCCTAGAGTCGGATATGACTGGCTTTTGAGCAAGGGAGACCTTGAACCATTTGCAGGGACAAAACCATTTGCAGGGACAAAACCTGATGGGGCAGGGCAGGGAGGTGGGGGTGGCCACCCAATTTTGCTACCCCCTGCCCAAAGGTTACCCAATTTCATTACCCCCCTGCCCAGAGGCCACCCAATTTTGCTACCCCCCCTCCCATGGGGGTGCAAACCTGTTGCTGCCCACCACTGCATTGGCACCATTGAAGAACCCTGGTGGCACAGTGGTTAAACTGCTGTACTGCAGTTGAAAGGTTGTTAGTTTGGTCTTGATAGGATCGAAGGTTGACTTCCATCCTTCAGATGTCAGTAAAATGAGTACCTAGCATGTTGTGGGCAAAATGCTAATTAACTTGTGAACTACCCAGAGAGTGAACAAAACACTATGGGGTAAATTATTTGTCATTATGTAAATCATGACATATTTGAACAATATTCCCCAGTCAATAATTTCAAAGTAGCTTGCTTCACAGGTAACAAACATTCTTACCACCCTAAATAACTTAACATAATGAACAAATATGGCCCACCTCACTACCCAGTTTTTGCTCCAGGTCTTACGCAAAGAAATTTGCCACACTTACCGCTCGCCAGGTATGCATGTTCTGAATTTTCTCTAAAGACTATTTGGTCTGTATTCCTATGTAGGCTAACAAAGCCCCACAGCATTTCTGGATGGGACTGGAAGGAAGCATGTTTGAGGTGACCTTGGGGCAAGGGTGGACTAAGTGTGGCCAGTGGTAGGTTGTCAAAATTCCCACTATCCCACTGTGACATCATGGACGTCGTGGGCGTAGCCGACATCATGACGTCATGATGTCGTGGGCGGAGCAATTTTTTTTAAAAAAAATAAAATGTCTGTGCATTCGTCAAACCTCCGTTTGACGCATGCACAGTTCTTTTTTTAGTGTGCATGCATCAAACCTCTATTTGATGCATGCACACTAAAAAATAGAACTGTGCATGCGTCAAATGGAAGTTTGACGCATGTGCAGTTCCGGGCAGCCATTTTGGCTGCCCGGAAATACATTTTTGGAGGGGGCCGGAGAGGTGACTGAACCAGTTGCCTGGGGTTTTACCCCACCCCGGCGACCCCTCCTGATGGGGTGATACCGGTTCGGGCGAACCAGTCCGAACCGGTAACATCCCATCACTGAGTGTGGCCCTCCAAAGAGTGTTGGACTACAAGTCCCAGCATTCCTCACCTTTGTGCTAGATGGAGCTGATGGTGGTTGAGCCAGTGGTGTGTTGCCCCACAGGGATACAGGGACTTATCCCGGTGCGCCCCAGTGACTGGTGCCCCCCAGAGACAGGCAGAGGTAATGGGAATGTATGGGATTTCTCCCCCTCAACCCCCCAATAGGCACCTCCATCACTTCCTGTCCTCCGCCCTCCCAAGGTGCCCAACACACACCTGGGTTGAGCACTTTCCCCAGCCCTGCCTTGGAGCTTCACTTTGCATTTACTGAACAGAGGGCCAGAATCCTCTTGGTATCTGCAGGAGGTTTGCTTAATTTGCCCTGCATCACTCAGCCAATTTTGTCCAGCTAATGATGTAAGTGGGCACATTTGAGTTACACATGCAGGTGGACAAGGAGGCGGTAAATTAAGATGTGACCCACACTCGCAGCAATCAGCTGTAATTAGCTATAGCAAGTTATGCAAATACCAAGAGGATTTGGGGCACATACCTCCCCTTACATTATATCCTAGCTTTAGATTTTTACTAATTTTAACTTGCCTTAGTCAAATGGATTTATGATTATAAGTAAGCTAGCAATATTAAAGAGAACATGAAAAATTTATTATTTAGCACATAAAATAACTATATTTAAACATGTTCCTGAAATCAAGCAGCGTTTATAATTATCTGCCTACCCCCAGTCTTGATCAACCCAACATTTAAAACCCTGACTCGGTGCAAATATAGGTTGAAAAGAGCACAGGGAGAGATCATGAGGCTGGATTAGCACTACTCATCTACCCTGGTGAAGAAGATTTTCTCACCTGTGTGATGAGGCTTTCAGCATGATCCAGAATTTTGGAAAATCAACATCCTGGATCATATGGAAAGTCTCTATGTGTACAGATGGGGCCCTCCTGCCAAGAAGTCTTTCCACATACAGAGAACAAATGAAAAACATAAGGATCAACAGGGCTAGTGACCTTCAACTAATATTATTCTATCTTGTCTGGATATAGTATTGTGGTTTTGGGCTGCATTATCAGTCATGCACACTTCAGTGTTTAGACTCTAAATTGTTATAATGGCTCAATTCCATATATTTTCCTCTACCATGAAGACTTCCAGGGTCTTTTGTAAAAAGTTGCCTGTTTAAAAAAAATTATGGTTTCTAGAGATTGTCAGAATGATAAAAGCACTGCTCATAAAAAAATCCTTGTTTCCCACCTCAAAACCTTGTTTTTCTATCTTTCTTTGCAACTTGCTTGTACTTTGACACAATACCTCCCCACCGAATTTTTTATTTCATAACTTCAACCAGAACTACTAAGGAGCTGTTCTATTCAAATATATCTTTTTATGACTCCCTCTTTAAAGAAAAGGCTTTTGGAAATTATGAAAGATATTCAAGTCAACTCCAGACTCAATGTCTAATGGAAACCTGATCTTCTTGGATGCTGTTTTTAATTAGAGTTGTGGATAAAAGACAAAAATCCCATCTAATCTCTTTCTTTTTAAATACAGCAAGCCACATTCAGCATAAAATGAGAATGCTTTAAATTGTTCTTTTATCCCTAGATTTTTAAAGAGGACAAACACATTCCCACATCCCCTTTTTAAAATTCTGCCAATTTTTTTTTTTCAATTAAGAGTTTTGCTACATAAGGAAATCTTGGGGCAGAGCCAAAGCAATAAAATAGTAAACCATATAAGGGCAAGTCAAACAACAAAGGTGTCTCTTCTTTTCCTTCAGAGCACATTTGCACACCATAGGTCATAAGCAGAGCAATATATTACAGACGCATGCAAAATTTTCTTGTCGCCATCCATCACGGTCATGAATCTCAACACCATAGTGGAGGACGGAAGTGTTAATTAGCTATTTGTTTTATTAATTTATATCCTTTTTACAGCTTGGAACTCAGGGTGGTATACATAGCTTTTCCTGGTGGCTTCTCATCCAGAAAATAACTAGGCTCAGATCTGTACACCAGTGGATGGAACACTGTGGGCCTAATCCAATCTGAACTGGAGTTCAGACCTGGCCTGCTGGAGGTCTTATAGGTCTAATTCCATCAACTCCGCAATTGTTATGAGTCTGTTTGTGCACAGGGCACCCTATTATTATTATTATTATTATTATTATTATTATTATTATTATTATTATTATTATTATTATTATTATTATTATTGTTGTTGTTGTTGTTGTTGTTGTTGTTGTTGTTGTTGTTGTTGCTGTTGCTGTTGCTGTTGCTGTTGCTGTTGCTGTTGCTGTTGCTGTTGCTGTTGCTGTTGCTGTTTATTTATTTATTTATTTATTTATACCCTGCCTTCATTCAAAGACTCAGGGTGGCTTACAATTAAAAACAATTAAAACGCATTACTTACAACAAAGTTAAAATTAAGTTAAAAGATTAAAAAGTTAAAAACAACAGGGAGAGAGGTGGGGTATTCAAAAGAGCCAGGTGGCCGAGCTGACCATCTGGCCCACACCCCACACATGCCCTGCCAGCCAGGTCTTCACCCCTTTCCTAAAGGGCAGCAACTCTGTCTGGAGACGCAACTCAGTTGGCAACTCCCTAGGATTTCAGCCATCCGCACATCAACTTCTGGTGGTGTTGGGGGTTGGGTTTACAGACTTGTATCAATTTTTAATTTTCCTTGCCACAAACCTCATTCGTATTTTAGACCACAAAAAAGCTGGTACAAAGATCAGAATAAGCACACAGACCTTCTCTGCCTTCATGCTCCTCTCCCTTGCTCACAATCTGTAACTCCCTAACACCAAGTCAGTACAGGCAGGCATAGCTGTGGCTGGCTTGCTTAGCAAAAAGCAATGTTCTATACTTGTCAGGCCCATCTGCCACACCACCTGTCATTCATATTCCCATGATAAAACAGAGCTGCCAGTGTTATGGGTTGTGAGTCACATCCTGCTGGAGACAGTAGGGATGTTATGAGACTGCCCTGCATTCTCGACATGAAGACCCGTTTGGGTCAAAATCTGCACAGAATACCATCTGAGTTAATTTCTCCCCTGCAGTCCAGGATAAGACATTGTCTGATTGTTTTACTACTTTTCATCACGTTGCATCCAGTAGTTTCCAAAATAATTAATAATGGTAACATGATGAAGGTAAGTCTTTTTTTTTGTCCCAGGTCAAATACTTTGACTACAGTTCAGGACTATGAATTAAATCCAGTTTACTCACCAATATTCAAGCAGCCAAACAAACCTAGATGGATGACAGAAACAATACTCAAAAGTGTAATAAACAGGTGAGAAACAAAACTAGAAAGGTGGCAGAACTAGGGCTGAAGCCTGAATGCAGTTTCTCAGTGACTATCATGTACAGAACAAGAACAATTACAATAACCAATGCAAAAATAATAATAGAAAACAAATAGAAAGAAAAAGGAAGGTATCTTTTCCAGAGGATCTGAGAAATCAAAGGATATTTAAGCCTAGATTATGATACTGAAAAACTAACAGAGGAGCATGCTATCTGACCAAGAGAAAATAAAGAGTGGGTGGAAAGAGTATGCTGAAGAAGCATACAGAAAAGATTAAAAAATGACAGCCTTTTTTTAAAAAAAAGAAGAGCCTACAGTTCTAGAAAATGAAATAAAAGCTGCTCTGAAAGCACTGGGAGGAAATAAATCACCAGAAGCAGATCGAATTTCTATAGACTTATTTCAAGCCACAGTGTCTGCATCTGTCAAAATTGTATTATCTGGCTTAACAAGTCACTAGTGTGGTATAACATATTGTAACAGCAACTTGAAATATATCCCTTAGGGTAGAAAAGCCTTCCAGAGATTGAAAAACTCTTTGCCTTGTCCTTCACTTTTGAGCAAAGCTGGGAAAGGCTGATGGAAATTTAACTCTACACACTATTTGGAAGACTATATGTTCTCAGTCTCTACTCTCACTGGAGGTTGTATGTGGAGAAGTGATTCCTGAAGCCAGCAAGAGTTCTGGAAGGCTTGTTGAGTTAGGGGGAAGGCAAGACTGATCCTGAGTTATCGTCTGTCAGAAGAGTATAGAAAGAGTGATCTGGACCAGGGCATTTTTCTGTTGTCATCAAAGATTATCATTGATGCTGCTGAGGAAACAATCCTCTGTCTATCTGAGCTGCAAGAACAGGATATAAAAGCTAAGTACCACCAGGATACCAATAGATAGTTGAAAACATAGGATCCAGGAGACTGAATAGTGGATGTCTACAACAACAATTAGGGACTGCGGTAGCTCAAGTGGTTAAGACACTGAACTTGACAACTGGAAGGTCAGAGTTCAATTCCTGAGTACTGCACAACAAAGTGAGCTCCCATCTTTGTTACAGCTCCTACCAACCTAGCAGTTCAAAAGCAAGAAATTACAAGTAGATAAATAGGGGCCACTTCGGTGGGAAGGTAAACAGCATCCTGTGTTGAGGCATGCCTGCCACGTGTCCATGGAAACATCTGCAGATGCAGAAAACACTGGCACTTTGGCTATAAACAGAGATGAGCACTGAATGGTTTGAACCCCAGAGTCGGACATGATTGGCTTTCAAGCAAGGGTGACCTTTACCTTACAGCAATAAACAAAGGGACACACCACACATACATGTCTATCTGGTCTTTCTCTCTCTCTCCCTCTCTCTCGCCACACATGCACAAAGTCTTCCAGAACCCTCTTTATTTGGGGGGTAGCTCTTTCACACAGAGCCCTGTCTCAAGGTGTTGCTTTTATGAATGCACAAGCCATACACTCCAGCCACCTCTTACAATATGTTCAATTAGTGCTAGCCACGTGTTTACGTTCATGCACTTCCATCTGCCATCCCTTTTCTTTCTCGCCCACCTCCTAATATTACAAGGTCATTCATCATGACATCAGCGCTGTGTTTCGAAATTACAGGCAAAGTTTTGTTTTGTTATGTTTTTTTAAAAAAAGATCCTTCAACAGTCCCGAGAAACTGCAGCTTCCCTTCACCCATGCGTTTCCATAGATACGGTAAATTAGATAATCTGAATAATAGTTTCTAAATTGAAAAGTGCTGGGAGTACATCTCTAATGCCCAGCATTTCATCATGTCGCTGCTGTTCCCCCAGGGGTAGTTCTTGGAATCAATCATTAAATGGAATAATTGCAGTTGGAGGGAAGGGATGAAGTGGAGGGGAGTTTTGCAGCACTTTGGGTGAATGTGTGGGTACATTGTGGCCCCATAAAAAGAGGCTGCTGTCCCTTCCCTCTTTACGTGGGAGCTCACCCCACCCCACCCCACCCCACCCCACCCCAGGAAGAGGATTGTCACTTTTGCATTTCACCTTCAGATTTAGGATTGTAGCCTTTACATTCAATCTAAACTTCAACATAATCCAATGTTGCATTGTACTGCAATTGTACTTGAACTTGGAACATATAACTTGTAACTGTAACATTGTATTTGGAACTTGTAATTGTTTATTTTGTATTCTTCATATTATTGAATTTGCATACCTTATTATTGCATTGTTTATATATCTGTTCTGTGAACCGTCCTAAGTCGGTTTACTGAATAGGGTGGTATATAAATCTAAATAATAATAATAATAATAATAATAATAATAATAATAATAATAATAATAATAATAATAATAATAATAATAATAATAATAATAATAATAATAATAATAACGGTGGCGGCGGTGAAGAAGAAGAAGAAGAAGAAGAAGAAGAAGAAGAAGAAGAAGAAGAAGAAGAAGAAGAAGAAGAAGAAGAAGAAGAAGACGACGACGACGACGACGACGACGACGACGATGACGACGACGACGACGACAGTTACCAAAATGTATAATTCCTACTTAAGATGCCAAAGAGAGGCAATTTCTAGATGGAGAAAGGACTTGTTGAGAGCCATATAGAAGTGTCCAGGCTAAAAACCTAATTTTTAGCAGGGAGAAGAGCAGAAAGAAATAACTCATATGTACCAAAATTCATATTCATTCATGTGTACCAAAATTCAAATTCATCCATCCCAATGAAATGACGTCTGGCATGTTTGGTCTGTGCTTTTGACATCTGAACTAATTTGTATTGCTGACTATATTTGGATCCTGGCATTCTTGCTTTTAATGACCCTGACTCTTACAAGAGGTCTTCACTAGTTCTGGAAGGTAAGCATGTTTGGCCTGGTAGATCAGGGGTGGCCAGCCTTGGTGTTCCAGGTGTTCTTGAACTTCAATTCCCAGAAGCCCTGATCAGCAGGTGTACTGACTTGGGCTTCTGGTAACTGAAGTCCAAGAACACCTAGAGCAGTGATGGCTAACCTTGGCGCTCCAGGTGTTCTTGGACTTCAGTTCCCAGAAGCCCACAGCACTCTTACTGATCAGGGCTTCTGGGAATTGAAGTTCAAGAACACCTGGAGTGCCATGGTTAGCCTTCACTGACCTAGAGCACCAAGGTTGAGAAACCTACTGCATTGGCAGTAGGTTAATGGAAGGATGGAGTCCCAAGTTCAATTCCCAGCATCTCTCCCTAGATCTGAATGGGGGCTACTAAGTGGATCAAATGTCTGGCTAGAACAAGGCAATTTCTTAGATTCCGATGGGATGCCATCATCATCTTAAGATATAAAAATGGGGTTTCCTCATTCTAAAGAAGGGCATCAGCACACTCTTGAAATAGGTTTTTTCTCCACTTGTACATTTGATGGAAAATCCCATTATTTGCAGCATGTACATTTAATAAATCAAGTTCCCAAGTACCTTGGAAGGAAAGACAGACAAAACACTGCTAGACTGAACAGGTTTTATTTATTGATACTGGACACCAATATATGAGACCCAGTTCAGTGACCAGTCCTTTAATGGCAGAAAGGCCATGGCAAATTGGCTGCAGCTACCTTTATACCCCTGGCTGTACTGAATTATTAATCCTGGAGGTGCAGACTGATTCCAGCTCAATGACTGTGAAAACTATATGTGCAAATTAAGTTTACTGTAAAACAATTGCTTCTTCCTTGAGGAAACAAAGAGGTGTGGTCGACCTAAAATGTGGGCTTCCTGGTTAAACAAAAGGCTCCTAAGGGAAGATGGGGATACAAATAGACGCAAATGATTTCAAATCCAGGTGTGGTCAATCTTAGAAGAAATCAACTCTGACTGCTCCTTAAAAGGTCAAATTATAAAGATGAATCTAAAGATGGACATCAAATGAGAAGAGAAGATTCACTGGAGAAAGCCTTGATGCTGGGAAAGGTGGAGGGCAAAAGAAAAAGGAGGCGGCCAAAAATGAGATGGCTAGATGGTATTGTAGACACAATGGGCACAGAGGAGGATGGCGGAGGACAGAAGTGCCTGGTGGTGAGTGGTCCATGGGGTCTCAGAGGGTCGGAATCAACTGTGCGACTGAACAACAAAATGCCATGCAGTAATCCATTCAGAACTTCAATAAAAAAAAAATTCCATTGTTCTATTTGAATAACCTGAAATGACCTTTTTTCCCCCTGAGGCCTGCCTGTGAACTAGGAAGTATCAATGAAAGCTCACCCCAGTGATTACTTTGTTGCAGTGACTGCTTAGATCCTTGATTGAATCAGCACACCATTGAAGAAAGAGCGGAAAACTGGCAGCCTGGCTTACAAAAGCAGAGAAAATTATAAACAGTGATGGGATGTTACCGGTTTGGACCGGTTCACCCGAACCAGTAGCACCCCATCAGGAGGGGTCGCTGGGGGGGTTGTAAACCCCCGGGTGACCGGTTCTGTCACTTCTCCAGCCCCCTCCAAAAATGTATTTCCGGGCAGCCATTTTAGCTGCCCGGAACTGCGCATGCATCAAAACTCTGTTTGATGCATGCGCAGTTCTATTTTTTAGTGTGCATGCATCAAATAGAGGTTTGATGCATGTGCACTTTAAAAAGAACTGTGCATGCGTCAAATGGAGGTTTGACACATGCACAGACATTTTTTAATTTTTTGCCCTGCCCACGACGTCATGACGTCAGCTACGCCCACGACATCCATGGCGTCAGAGTGGGGAAGCACGAATTTTAACAATCCACCACTGTTTATAAAGGGTGAGGGCGCTATCTATGGGGCGAGGATTTTCTAGGGCAGAGGTTGCTAACCTTTTTCATTCGGGGACCAGGTCATGCTCCCTCAGACAGTTGAGGGGACCGGACTGGTGGTCCCAAAGCCAATGCCTGCCCCTGTTCTATGGCCTTAGGTTGCCTACCCTTGTTCTAGGGGGTATGTGTGCATGCTCATGCACAGAATAATATTGTATAAACTTCATAAAATCATCAATAAAATTCAAGTTGTCCATTTTTCATATATCATTTATGTTTCTATGGACTGTCATGAGCGGATATTTTTAATTTTTTAGAAAATATGAAAGCAGTCAACAAACCAAATTATTGTCACCTCCACCACTATTGTTATCACCTCACCACTGTTATAATTACAGTACTTCTCAGCACTGCGGTTGCTTGTGGGCAGATTTAAAGTTAGGAATCAAATCCTAGAAATGTGTGGGTGAGGTGAAGTTTTTGGGAAATAACCAAGTTTTGAATTTCAGAAAACAAATTAGCAGATATTGGTATTAAGGTCCAACTTCCTTTTTTCCTCAGGCTGCAACACATCTCTTTTCTAGCATTAGATCCTTACATAAGAATTAAAGGAGCAAAATGTCACACAAACTGATCCTATATAAAAGTCTATATCAGGAGTTCTCAACCTTTTTAAGCTGGGGGCCGGGTCACAATCCCTCAGACAGCTTCAGAGGCCAGATGGCCATTTTGCCCTTCCTCCATCACATGGCACTTCCTGGTGTGGTGGAGATGGGGGAGTGCATGAAATGGTGCTGTAGGCCACATTCGGCACATGGACCGCCAGTTGAGAATCCCTGGTCTATATAGAAAGTGAGGAATAAGGCATTGTATTAAAAGGCCAGAAGGCCCTTTTTATTTTCTCAGTTCCAGGGCACAGGACCAAGTACCAACAAAATAGGTCTCCTTGTGAAATGTTTCAGGACCAACATCAATAACTCAGTTTGGGAAGAGGGACATTTTCTCTCACCCCAGTAACTTTTTATTTCAGGCTGGAAACTGCTATAAATCCACAATATCTTTCCTATCTGCCTTTCAAAAAATTAGTTTGAAAGTAAAACATTTGATTAAGATAAGCAATTTGTTGGAAACTGGTGAAACAGAGCAGGTTGGGGGATGTATCAAGAGATTGGGAAATTGGAGATAAATGGGATTTGATGTTGTTCTGGAAAAACAGACTGTATAATTGGTACCTGGTAAAAGCTGGCAAGGGGGAGTCAGAAATGAGGCTGTCCATAATTGGAAAGAAGTGATATCTCTCATTTATCTTGGCTGGGAAAGGAACTTCAATGCCAGGTTGGCTCCTTTCCTAGTTTTGAGTTAACTGGGAAGATTATTTCAGGGCAGGGGGACACAGACTGCTCTAATCTCCGTGAAGGTTTAAGGGAATTTGAGACCTGTTTGGAAGACATTCTGGAACAGCCCAGAAGCTGAAACTTAAATGGCATAAGTGAGATCAGAAGTTACGTTAATTGGCTTAGTGATGTCTTAAGAAAAAACTATATTCATTTACTTGGTGTGCGTGCATGCCTACAGTGCTTGGAGCATATGCATGGCCTCCTTGCTGTCCTCCCAAGTGGGGAGGGGGAAGAGAAGCTGCTAGCCTGAAGCTCCCTATAGCCTGCTCCCCAGGGTAAGTGACTCACCTTTGGATGTGGTGTGTCTGTGTGTATTTTAATGTGTATTTAATACATTTACCTATATTGATGTACTACCACAGTTCTTAAACGGTCTGGCAGCTGGCAGGCCTGGCGGCCTGGCTTGGGGTTTTTAAGCAAAGTCTTGGAGTTACCTCATCAATAAGCTACACCTGTGCTGTTCCAATTGCTGTTCCAATTGGAGAACCCTTAAGGAGGTACAGCTGTTTTACATTTACAATAAGGCATATTATCCTAGAGAACTGGTTAGGCAAAGACTTAGTACCTAACTTCTTTAACTGTTGAAAAGTTGAAAAGTGCCAAAATGAATCCATCTTGTGTTGAGTTCATTCTGTAGTTCCTTCCATCTGACCTAGTGTGTGAAAGATTAGCCAGAATAGCTTTAAGCTCTGGTTTAAAAGCTCTGGTAGATTTGTGTTTGGGGTGTGTGTGTGTGTGTATTTTAATGTATTTTTATTTATTTATTTATTTATTTAATTTATTTGCAGGTTTGTGTTGTGGGTGGGTGGGTTGAGGGGTGTGTGTGTGTGTGTGTGTGTGTGTGTGTGCTTATTTTTATTTTATTTTCTATTATTTTCTTTGGCCCCACCCACAATGTCATGACGTCAGCTCCACCCACACTGTGATGACATCACGGTGGGGTAGTAAAAATTTTGACATCCCACCACTGCAGGGTTCCAACAGGAAAAGGTTCCCTATGCCTGTTCTAAGACAATACAATGCTAAAGTGTTAAGTACTAATTTTGCAAGCTTTCTTATTTTTGTGCACATTTGCTCTGTATCATTTTTTAATTGTATTTTTTATTAGGATTTTTAAAAACTGGTTTTATGTAACTTGTACGCCGCCCAGAGTCGCTTGCCGAGTGGGCGGCAATACAAATGTGAATAAATAAATAAATAATATCACACCTGCTCATAACCCTAATGCTAATAAGTAACCTAACCCTTACATTCAACCTAGTCCTAACCCTAAACTTCACAGTTTTATGGTTAGCATTATATTTGGCCTTAGGGTTACTGAGGTATTTCTAGATTATTCTGGAGCTACTCTAGAAACAAGTTCACATAAAAAAATTAATTTCTCTCAAATGGAATATTTTGGGTTATGGTGAGGGTTAGGGTTATGATTATGGTTAATGTTACAATTAGCTGTAGGGTTAAATAATTTTTCTGGGATTATTCTGGAGCTACTCTAGGAAATAATTCACATAACACTGTGTACTTCTGTTTAACAAAATTAGTTGTCGTATGTTTGGGGTTTCGGGTAGGATTTAAGGCTATGCTTGGGGTCAATGTTATGATAACCTTAAAGTTACAAAAGTATTTCTAAATTATTCTGGAGCGACTCTAAAAACTCATTCACACAATATTGTATAGATGCTGTCTAATGCAGTTTTTCATGGTGCGGTTAAATTTAGGATTAGGGCTAGGTTTAGATTAAGGGTTTCAGACACAAATAAAAATAAGCAGATATTGGTGTTAAGGTCCCATTTCCTCTTTTCCTCAGACTGCCACCAATTTTCTTTAGATTGTATGGAAGATAATAATGTCCCAAGGGTGGTGAAAGCACAGATGGCGATGTATTGTTATGTTTATTATTAATTTGTGGTATTTGTTTGTGAGTGTATTTCTTATGTTTATGGTTTTTTTCAGGCCTTGACCTAGGGTTAGAATTACTATCAGCTTTAGCATTACAGATATTTTTCTGGCTTGTTCTGCCAATACTCAGGAACAGAGATGCCCAAACTATGGCCCATGGGCCGTATCTGACCCACAGCACCTAACAGTTCACAAACTATTTTGTAATTTCTGTCTAATGGAATGTTTTGTGCATGGTAAGTGCTAGGTCCAGGGGGAATAAAACCAATACGAAGTTCCTTCTCAGACAACGACAGTGAGTAACTACTGTCTGAGGTCAAAAAGAGATGGGAAAACAGCCAAGAATGCCCTTGTTAGGTGTAATAAAATGAATCAACCCTCAGGAAGCAAGGGAACAGAAATGTCATCTGTTTATGAATGCCAATGGTGAGAGAAATCAAAGTCCATAATGTGAAAATTGGATACAATGAAACTCCCCTCAGAGATTTTTGGTGAAGATTTTCTCTCAAAGCCATAGATTGACCCACAGTGCTTGTATCCAACATTGTAAACCCTCCTGTGCATTTTTATTAAATGCCTTAATAAATACATTGCCATATAATGAAACTTCTATATACACCAAACTTTGCACATTAATGTTGATCAAGGGGGTTGTATGCTTACCTCAGCAGTTGCCTTGTGTAATCACCTATGTCAAAGAAGGCAATTTAATAGGGTCACCAACCATGACTTTAAAGATCACTCAACCTATCATAATTTAGAACAGTGGTTCTCAATGTGGGGCACACACACCAGTGGTGTAGCGTGGGTTTCAGCCGCCCAGGGCGTAGGCCAAATTTGCTGCCCCCTTATTTAGGTACGGACTTAAAAGAAAATCATGAATTGTGGCAGATTAATTGAGTCAAATGTGAATTGAACGATTGATGATCAAGCAATGAATAAAACTTTCTTTTAATTTTAAAAGTAATATTCATGGCTTCCCTGAAGGAACTTACCCGCACCGTATCCTAATTTGCAGGTGTTATTAGACAATATTGAACTCTATTCTTTATACGAAAGAATTAATTCTCGCTGAATATTCGTCATGAACAATCCAAGCACAAAATAAAACACAGGTAATTACCGCAAGGCAACTGGTTAGTACAGACGGTGTTGCCAGTCGCTAGAGAGAGCGAGATGACTACACTCATTTTAAAAAAGGGGATTCCCTGGATCCATCACAGATTAAATAATAAAAAGTTCCGTGCTCATTTTAATCAGTCCGAATTGTAGGTACAACAAAAATATGAACTGAAATTGTTCAAATTTGTAGTTCAGATTACAAGATATTATTATTATTTATTGTGAAATTTTGCCACCCCAAAAAAGTGCCGCCCGGGACAGGCTGCCCCCTCTATGCTACGCCTCTGACACACACCCCTCCACCAGAAGTCACAATACAGTGCTTACTGCTGCGGAGGTCCCCAAATGGTGTGGAAAATGTAGAGAGATTGCTCCATTGCTTTTTTTTTGGGGGGGGGGGGACAATTACATCCGGCATATTATTATTATTATTATTATTATTATTATTATTATTATTATTATTATTATTATTATTATTATTATTATTATTATTGGTCCAGTCGGGACTTTTTTAAATCTTCAATGCACTCCTATGAGAAAACGTGCTTCAGGTTATGATTTCTTCATGTTACGATGGAGGCTGTAGGAAAGGACCTCCGTCGTAACCCGAGGTTTTACTGTATGAGTAAATTGAGTCCATTGCCCACCAACTACTCAAAGGTTTTCCATCCCATTGTTTTTTATCTGTTTGTGCTAATTGGTCATGGCCTATTCAGTAGGTGTCTTGTATAAGTGTCCAGAAAATCTCACATCTAGATTGGTGAGAAAATACTCTATTTTACTTCTATTGTTATTACAGGGACGTGGAATTCAGAATCTTGGAAGGTCTTAGTCTATCAGCACAAAATGCTAGAAATGCAAAAGGGGGCAAGGAACTGCTATGCACAAGGGTCTCATCCAGCCAATAAAATCAAAGCAAATTTACAGAGCATGTACAACACAGACAGAGAAAGAGAGAGAGAGAGAGATGAAGCAACAAAACTGCCTGTATTTTGAGGGTGTTTCACTTTTATATGAACAAACTGGAAGCAATATAAAAAGCCATACTTTCAGAACACAGATGAATGAAAGGCAGCCTATGGGCTGCTTGTGACCCCTCCGTGGCAGTTTTGAGGCTCTGGGAGATTCTTCCATGCCCACAATTGAAAAGAAGGGAGGATTGTTCTTTTCTGCAGAGCTAAAGTTCTCCCAAATAATAAGAGAAAGTGAAACATAATTCTAGGAAATTGAGGACCTGTCACTATTTGAGTTAAAAATCTCTTCTTAAGCCATATGATCTGTTGAAGGTGTGTATTTAGAGGTACAGTACTTAGAGTAAATGAAATACTATGCTAGTGAGAGGCAAGCCAGTCACAGGAGGTTAAATGCAACCTTTGGCTGTTCCCAATAAGACAGATGAGTTACTTAACTTGAACACAAGTGGCAGCTTTACTGCATAACTTGGTACCCAGATACCATGAGGTTTCATATCACATCAACAGGACCTGTAGAGGGTTTAAGTCAGGGGTTCCCAACCTTTTCAAGCCGGGGGCTGGGTCATGCTCTCTCAGTCAGCTTCAAGAGCCAGACGGCCATTTTTCTCTGCCTGCATGATGGGGGAACACAGGAAATGGTGCTGCAAGGTTGAGAATCCCTGCTTTAAACTGTTCATTGGGAGCCCTTGACTTAACTATTAATTTGCCAATTTGGTTTGTAGTACATTATTCAACAGTCTTCACCCTTTCTCTGTATTTTTCGGTCTGGAAGTGAGTCCTGGCATAAGACACTTGACACTCGGACATTCCAAAATTAACCACCTTGCTGTAGACGCAGGGCTGTATGAAAAACAACTTTGTGTTTCTTCCCATTCAAAAAGAGGGACTCTCCCAGTTCCAACCTTTCCTGCTTCAAGGCAACAGGCCTGGCAAAGGATTCTATCCTATAGAATCTCTTCCAGGAAAGGAAGAGAGAGCTATTCCTTTTCTTCAGGAGAAAAAGATTGCTTTTTCCAGCCTCTGCATTAGCTAACACCTCTTACAAACTGGTGAACACCACCATTCCATCAGGAGCAGGCCTTGCATGTGCTTCATTGGCAAGGATCAATAGAAAAGATATGTTGATTCCAGGAACCCATCGCAGACCTGGTCCTATGCTGTGGAGTGTAAGCTTTGCCACATCCAAGAAGGAAAACGTGACCTCTTGAAGGAGAGAAAAAGCAGTAAATAAGATCTCACTTGAAAATTTGCTTACCCCACCCCACCCTCCTTCCTGCATCCCAGAGAAAAAGAAGCAGCTTTTCTAAAAGCGTTCTTACGTTCCCTTTTATCAGGAGTTCTTTAGTCATTAAGAAAGGGTTGACAAATTTTCTGCCGTCGAAGGCAGCACATTCATTGCATAATGCGCAGGCTCTTTTCAGACTGACGACTGACAGCTCTACAATTAGGGAGACAAAAATTAAGGAACAAGAGATGAACAGCAAGTGGAAAGTCTAAGCATTTTGCAACATGCACTTGGTTGGTGAATCCTCCCCCCCCCCCAAATAAAAATAAAAATAAAATAAAAAGCTTGACAGGATAAACATCTTTCAAAACTGATATTCTTCATCCTTTCACAGTGACAGTGAGTGTATAGAGGTAAGGCTGAATGTATATTCTAGAACTGGCATCCAAAGGGCTGCCAGGGAATTAAGTCAGATCTCACATTCATTATGTTAATTGTGTTCTAGGATGAGAAAATGCGGTGAGGTATGCAACAAAAAACTATGCCTTGGTAATAAAAGAAATTTGTCTCTACCGGATGATACATTTTGATCTTTGATCAAAGCAACTGGAACACAGATAATTTGTATATATATTTTTAAAAAACCAACTACTGTATTTGTGTTCTAGTTGCATTGATCAAAGATTAAAATGTATCATCCTGTAGATGATATAATAGCCTCTGTTGCTATTCATTAGTTTGGCCAAAATGTAGACTAATTTTTCACAAAGTAAATGCTAGGAATACAGAACAATGAATCCTGTTCCTTGATCAATTACAGAGCAAAGACATCATTATCTTGTTAGATAATTTCTCAAAGGCAAAAGAAAAAACTATGGATGGAGGTGCCCGGGGGGCGGGGGGAGGCTTAAACAAGACAAGACAGCGGTGCTCATGATCAGTCTAAAGCAGTGTATCCCACTGAACTTGACAACTGGAAGGTTGGCAGGTCAGCAGTTTGAGACCCGAGTACTGCATGATGGGGTGAGCCCCCATCTCTGTTCCAGCTCATGTCAACCTAGCAATTCAAAAGCAAGAAATTGCAAGTCCCACAGTTTTCACTTTGATTACCCCACAGCCTTAAATTAGTATAAGTGTACGGATCATTGGAAATTGAGATGAAATTAATTACTGGTACATCTTATCTTCCTGTATGCCAAAAGTATATGGAGTACCATTCCCTTCATTCTTAAATTGATAATAAATAATAATTATATAATTATAATTATATAATAGATTGATTGATAATAGAAATTTATTAATAGCAACTATGTTCCTGATTATCTGTAAATGTTGGCTTAACCTTCATAAACTTAAAGGAAAATTTCTTCGGGGTGGGACCTTGACAATTGTCTGTCAGCCTGACACAACATTTAAAGGTAATACAACTATATATCTCAGAATGTGATAGACTATAAACACTTAAGCATATGGCGGCAATTGAATCAATAAGAAACTTTTAACATAACATGAAATGGAGATTTCTTTAAGGGTTTCTCACTTCCCTCCAAAACAATTCAGCATTTCATCCTTAAAAATTGATGTCTTCTTGTCTCAGATGGTTAGAAAGCCGAGATTGATGACATTCTAAATTTAATTGGAATGGAGTGTGATTTTACAGTAAATGTCAACCTTAAGCATTTGGGGGAGCTTTGGGTTTTTTATTTTGGACATTTTACAATTACTGGGAGTGCTACAATTCCTAAAATGTTCAACTCCAGCAAGCAGGAGGAATTGATAAGGGTGATCATGTGTCACTTTCAGTTTATTGTGTTGGCTTCAACTGCCATTATTTAAATAAAATGGTATTTCCAGTTGCTGAACAGCAGCATTGCCCAAACTATGGCCTGTGGGCTGGATGTGGCCCCTGATGCCAATTCATCAGGCCCACAAAGCCCTCGTTGCTCTTGGAAGCAGAAATAAAATGCGCCCGGCCATAGTGACCAGCTCCATAAACCACATGACGGGGCCCTGGCCTGAAAAGTTTGGACATCCCTGCTGTACAGTGTGGTTGCTAGATGGAACTGACTTATATGAGAAGGTTACAAGTAATGAACTACCTTTTGAGGAAAACAATAAGGGTTCCAGAGTCCATCTCTCAGTAGGTTCACATCCTTTCTCTTCCTACAGCAGAGTTGCAAGAAGTTTCTCCTTCTATTTTCAGCTAATTGTGGCTTTTCATTATATACAAACTTAGACAAAATGTGGTCAACACTAACCACGTATGGCCCATGACCATAGTCGGGAGCATCTCAGATCCCTGAAATTTTGGGGTGAGATTCCTACACACACACACACACGCAGCCCTTGAACCTCCCAGATTTTAACTAGTTTTCCTCCAACTGAAAACCAAGTTGAAACTTAAGTTAATGATACTGATTTGTTTCAGGAAACTACAGTATAATGAACACAAACCAATTTTGATTTCTTTTCTGTGACTGTGTTACATGGGTAGAGGAGGAATGTATCTGATCCTTCAGGTTAAGCAATGACTTGGACAGTGACTGGTTTCAAAGTCCACTCTCTAGGCAAAATCTTGCTGCCTAAAATTATATTGGCGTCAAATAGATCTGGCACAAGAAATAACCGATTTAGGCACACTGTTTTAAAAAAATAGTGTTGGAACTGGGTTTTTCTAAGTGCAATTTCATGTCATGTGGTTCTTCAGTTCTCCTATATTGTACATCAATTCATGGGTTTACACTGACCTATGTATCTTTGATACATCTTTTTAAAAATTAATTGAAAGTATCATATTGCTTTGTTGTTATTCAGTCACACAGTCGATTCTGACCTTTTGTGACCCCATGGACAATTGCATGCCAGACACCTCTATCCTCCACCATCCTTTTCAACCTGCCCTGATCTGTGCCTACTGCGTCTATAATACCATCTAGCCATCTCATTTTCTGCCGCTCCCTTCTTCTTTTGCCCTCCACCTTTCCCAACATCAAGGCCTTCTCAAGTGAATTTTCTCCTCATTTGAGATCCAAAGTACTTTAGTTTCATCTTCACTATTTGACCTTCCAAGGAACAGTCAGGGTTGATTTCTTCTATTTGTTCTCCTTGCTGTACAGGGTAATCTCAAGACTATCCTCCAAACCCACATTTCAAAGGTGTCTATTCTTCTGTGCTCAGCTTTCCATATAGTCCAACTCTCAAAACCATACATTACTACCAGGAATACCATTGCTTTGACTATGCAGACTTCTGTTTCCAAGGTGACATCTCTACTTTTAACTATGTTCCCCAGGTTTCTCATCACTTGCCTCCCAATAATCAGTTGCCTTTTTATTTCATGGCTGCAATCACCACCTGCAGTGATCTTGGATCCTAAGAATGTAATGTCTGTCACTGCTTCTACCTCTTCCCCATCTATTTCCCAGGGACTGATAGGGCCTGTTGCCATTATCTTTGTTTTCTTGATGTTGAGTCTCAAGCCAGCTTTTGCACTCTTTCTTTCAACCTAAGCAAGAGTTTCGTTAGCACTTCCTCACTTTCTGCCATTAGGATGGTATCATCTGTGTATCTCAAATTGTTGATGATTCTCCCAGCAATTTTAATTCCAACTTGTGATTCATCCAGCCCTGCATTGTGCATTATGTGCTCGGTATATAAGTTGAATAAGCAGGGTGACAGAATGCAGGCTTGCCACTTTAAATAAATACAAAGACAAATGAGAACCCTAGAGAGCCTCAGAACCTGAAAGGAAAGGAGATGAAACTTTAAATTGGTTTAAATTAAGTATTTTTGGCATTTAATCTGATTTATGCTGGTATAACTTTATGAAAACTGGGTTTGGCACAATAAATAGTCTGGCCAGGTAGCAAAAAACGCATTTGGAGATCTGAAGCAGAGAGTTGCATGTGATTCCAATGTAGCTAGCTGTTCTTTCCTGTTATCCACTTATTGAAAATTAATCTTTTTAAATTACATAATTGAAAAGTCATTACTTCCTTTCCAGCACAGTATTCAAAATGATGCTGAAAACACTCAGCAGATTTTGACCTTTTCAATTCATTGTTGACATCAAGTTCCACTGAAGCTTTAAAAGTACCTATTAAAAAGTGGCACGGGAGCCCCTAGAAGTAGCCTGACTACATTGCAGCCTTTGCTAATCTGATGTAGACAGCCAAGTTGCAGGTCTTGGGGTTAACTCATCATTTTGCATGCCAGAAAGATGCAATTAGAAACAGACACCTTTTAGAAACAAGATCTTGAAGATCAATCAAGTTACAAGTCACTACTTGTTTGTCACCTACAAACAAGATTCTAGTCTTAGCAGGGCATGGTTTCTTTTGCCATTATTGGATTATTTTCTTGATAATTTCTGTGGCATACTAGCTGGCATCTCACATCAGCTTCTGAAGGGCAAATGACTGCGTTTGGCTTCATAAAAAGGAATTTTTAATGGTTCACGCCAGAAATAGCAGGAACTCAATGTCTTGTGCAACAACTTTTAAAAATTTAAAAATCAGGATGTGAGTCATTAGTAACAGCAGGACCACTTAGGTATCCTCAGATCTCTGTATCTTTTGTGACACAGGAGATGAGCAGAGGGGAAAACGATCATGGAAAATAAAGACCACCAATATGTAGCATTAATACCACAATCACCTTGGGGTTCATGTTAACTATGAATTGCTTTCTTTTCCATTATTACTTGAATTTTTTATTCAGAAATAAAGTTTGAAATACAGCCAATAAAAAGGAAATAAAACTACACAACAAAAAGTCATTAACCACAGGGAAATGGAGAAAATGAAATACGAGTTAAGGAGGATGGTGGAGGATAGGGGTGTCTGGCGTGTGATGGTCCATGGGGTTCCAAAGGGTCAGACTTGACTATGCGACTGAACAACAACAACAACAACAACAACAACAACAACAACAACAACAACAACAACAACAACAACAACAACAACAACAACAGATCACAAAACAGCAGCCTAAGGAGAAGCATACTGAATCACAGAAACTTTGGATGAGTATGTTAGTGGGGAATTTTGATTATTATTATTAGTTAGCTTAGTTTTTGTTGTTGTTCAGTCACATAGTCAAGTCTGACCCTTTGCAAACCCATGGACCACCGCACACCAGGCATGAGTAAGAGGTAGCAAAAAACCCATAACAGGAACCCAGAAATATGGAGAGATCAGGTCAATCTCATTGCTGCCCCCCTCCTTGGTTTCCCCTACACAAATTAATACTTTATATGATTAAATCACTCTAGAAGCATTTAAAGTAGAAAAATGTATTTTTACTTACAGTTACCATTTTTAGTTATAATCAGAAGAAGAAAAATAGGAAAAATTGAGTCTCTAGCATGTGGCATGACCATTCATTCTTGTGCTTGGTTGGAGGTTAGAGGAAGACTATGAACAAAACAATGGAAGCAAGAAAACGAATGCCAGAAGCAGAAAAAGAATTCTACTAGTCAAGTTAGTGGCAAAGGGCAATCACATTAGGCTGTAAATTCCCTATACACACAAACTAATAACCAATGTTAGTCCATACAACACTGGTATTATCCCAACATACACTAGGTAGCCAAATCAATAGCTGCAATTTTGTCACATTGGAAATAAAGAGTTTACCTGCTGAGCCTCATTTACCTTTGCAATTATGAAAACTAATTTACTTTGTTTGATGATTGGTCTTAAAGGTTTAAACACAGGATTCCTTTGAAGTCTGCTTTCACAAAGAAAGTTCTTGACTCGGCCTGTGAAAATATAACACTTTGACTCTAGATGTAAGGTCCCTTACGCACAGTATTTTCCTTTGAAACTATGCTTGGGGTTATCCTGAGGTTGAAATGAAAAATAATTTAAAGTTGGGGTTACTTATGGTCAGGAAGTGTCACCTTTGGTTCTGTGGGGTTTATATCTGAGTAAAACATATGTATAGTTATTGTGTAAAGGGGGAGGGGACTCACCACATTTGCTTGTGATTAAAACCAACTGCCAGGGGAAGAAGAAGTCAGGGCAGGTTGAGGACTTCGCCGCCCCTCCCCTGGGGCCCACAACAACATATTGTATTGTAATGTAATGTATTTTTTGTAAGCCGCCCTGAGTCGCCACGGTGAGTGGGCGGCAATATAAATTCGAACTAATAAATAATAAAACCACAGCCTGGTGAACAAACTTAAAGTTATGTAACATGGAGACACACTGGCTTGAGCCATCATTTAAGCAGAATCAGGCCCCATTTGGATGGGTCTAAGCACTTAATAAAAAAAAGCATTCTTCTTTATCCAATACGACAGAGACAAACTGGACCCAAATGAAGACGTTAATTCTGGGAAAGGTTACTTGGCATAAAGTTGTCAGCCTTTGGTGGCAATTGAAGTCATAAGGCAGGGATTTTCAACCTGTGGTCCATGGGCCAGATGTGGACCATGACCCATGGTCCGGATGTAGCCTACAACACCATTTCAGGAAGTGCCATGTGGTGGATAAAGAGCAAAATGGCTATCTGGCCCCCAAAGCTATCTGAGGGAGCGTGACCCAGCTCCCGGCTTTAAAAGGTTGAGAACTCCTGTCATAAGGGATTGCTACGTCCTGAATAAACAACAGTCAAGGAGACAAATCTTGGGGAAAGCAGCACTGGTGGGAAGGCCTGGATTTCTGTACGTGGCTTTGTGTGGTGACTTTGAAGTGTGGGCTTCAATCTCCACTGATTCCCAGTTGTTACCAGGGCTTAACATAATGGTGTTTGCATGGGTGCTGGACTTGCATAGCATCCCACTTGAATCCATCTTGATAGAGAGCAGCAGCTTAATCAATACTGGGCTGGGGCTGATTAGGACTTTGGGTGCCAAAGGGGCTCAAGACCAGAAGTGTAGCTAAAACAATACAAAGAACAATGAACATTTGTGACTCAGTTTTAATCTTAGACTAAAGTTAATAAGAAATGCAGCCCGATGTATTTTCAAACATTTTTTATAATAATCAAACAAGCAAGAGAAAGAGAACATATTGAAAAAGCAAAGCATGCATCAGTGAATTCCAGACTTTAAAAAATTGTGTGTTTATTTTACCTCGAATTCTGTCCTGGGCAATAAATCAGAAAGTTTCAAGAATTTATATTGGATTTCTGATTAATATTGTGATCTGCTTTTTCAGGGACTGGCCAAGACTTCTACTTAACATGCAGTGTTTATCCTTCATTCCAATGGCCTTTTGCTAAGCAGCATAATTCTTTTGGCCAGTGATGCTTTCAGTGCATTCCTGAATGTGTTTACTCAGATGTAAACCCCATCTGAGGCATTTACCGCCAAAAAGTCTACATAGGATTATCTGCTTAAATCTCTCCTCCTGAATTGAGCCAGACTCTTTTCCTTTCAGGTGCTAATTGTCAGTGAGTCTTTCTAAAGGCTCAAGGCCGCTGAAGGTAGCTGTTCCTTGGAAAAACCTGACAACCTGATATAGTACAGGCAGTGCTTGGCCAAACTGAGAATATTAAAAAACTGGGTCTGGAAAATATTACTTTTCACACAACAACATAGTCAAAACCCTTCTCGTGAGCATTGTAAATCTTGCAATGTGGCAGTTTACATCCAACATCCACAATGGTATAATACTGTTATTAGGACCAACTAAAATGCTACAGACTTCCAAGTTCTCTAGGACTCTTTTTGAGCTTGATATTTGCTGAATATTAACCAAATATTAAGAGGTGGGAAGAAAGTCATAATGGAATAGCCCCAAACTTTGCAACAGTTTGGGCAGGGCCTGCCCTATCATTAGGTTGTCTGGTTTGGATTCTCAGGCAGCAAATATTGTGTGTCATGAAAGGGCAGCAAATTTTTTAATTATTTATTCTGTTACTTTGCTGCCAATGATAGGAAGAGGGGCTTGTGTGCCCGAAGGGTGTATCTGGGGCGAGGAACAATGCACCTTGGCTTGAGTGTTGCCTGGCTGCTCTGGCTCAGACAACAAAATGTGTTGGGTGTGCCCCAAAGATGGAATATGAAAGGCATTGGACAGATTTTCAGACAACAAATTCTGCCAGCAAGAACAAAGACAGCAGTGGTGTCGCATACGGGGAACAAAGGGGGCAGTCAGCCCTGGGTGGCGCTTTTGGGGCTATGTGTGTTCTTGGACTACAATTCCCAGAAGTTCTAGTGGGAACAGGTGCCAACATCCACCAGGGGGCGGCAAATTTGGCTTCAGCCCCGGGTGGCTGAAATCCACACTATGTTACTGAAGGACAGATACCATAAGCCAGAAGGGGACAACAGGCTATGTGAAAACATTCTCCCTATCACAAATGGTGTGAAAAACAGCAGACCTACCTCAAAGATCCCAGCAAATATGTCCAAGACTAAGAGTCAGTAAAGTGTGTCATTACCAATGCCTACACATGACAGCACAGGATGTTCCATTGAAAGAAAATACTTAATGTTCACTTCCTTCTGCCCTTGTCACCTTTTATGCCCAAACACCACCTTTGTGTGCTGCCACATCTTACAACAGAGTTGGCCACACCCACAGAGTTGGCCACGCCCACAGAGTTGACCACACCAACAGTGTGGTAGTAAAAAAAAAATTAAGCCCACCGCCGGGCTGTATTCATTGTAACAAAAACTGCATTCAGGCGAGGCATGCTTGTTTTGCTTACATTTTGTGGGAAGTCTTACAGGAACTTGTCATCTGAAGGGATCAAGAAGACACGGAGTCAAGCCACTCTTTGGGTGAGGCGTGCCCAGCTTTGTGGGAATGTCTCTTTTATTAGCTTTCTTATCACTAAGCAAGACATGATTGGCTAAGGCCAGGGTGAGGCACGTGCTGTTATGATTGGCTGAGGCCAGGGTGAGGCACGTGCTGTTATCAGTAAGCAATACATGATTGGCTAAGGCCAGGGTGAGGCACGTGCTGTTTTGCTACTAAGATGTGCTGTGTCACGGTGTCAAGGAAAACAAGCTAGACCAGAGAGATAAGGGGGAAACTTCCAGGCGAGACGTAAACAGGCTGCTTGTTGTGGGCCAGAAAGAAAAGGGGGGAAATGCCCAGGTGAGACATAAACAAGCTGCTCATGGGCCAGAGAGATAAGGGGGAAACTCCCAGGCGAGACGTGGTTTGCCAGCATCTGTGCCAGAAGTTGATCATCCCCACAGTCATCCATTCATCATCTTTTTACCCTAACTGCTTCATCCTTTTTCTTACCACAGAGGTATTTCTAGGCTGATAACTCATACTGTGGCACAATTAAAACACACTGTGCACATATACCATCATCTTTACCAAGTGTACACAGTAAAACCCTGACTTACAAATGCCTCGAGTTACAGAAAATTTGACTTCCATAATGATTTTGTGCTAAAACCATGTCCTGATTTACATGACTTCCTATGGGTTTGCTTCGAGTTACATAAAGATTCTTTTTCCTAAGGGTTTGCTTCGAGTTATGTAAAAATTTATTTCCCCATGGCTTTGTTTCGACTTACGTAAACATTTCATTTTTTCCTAAGGGTTTGCTTCGAGTTATGTAAAAAAATATTTTCCCTATGTGTTTGCTTCGAGTTACATAAAAGCCGATTTAAGCAAAAGCCTACTGAACAGACTTTTTTTTCGTAACTAGGGGTTTTACTGTAATTTTTTCTGTTAAGAAGATGGAAAAAGCAAAGAGAAAATACAAGTGCTTTTACAGGGAGGGTAACATCTAGATCACTCCCATCCCTAACAACATCAGTGAGTGAGACATTCCAAAGCCACAGTAAAGATGTAGTATAAAAAGTCTGCATTTTCCTTTCTGTTCCTTTTTTTTTCTTTCAGAGCAACAGGGGAGCAATACAATCACCACAATTGAAAATGCCATTAGCATTACATTTCCATCTTTTCCCCTCCACAGAGCATGGTTTTGATGTGGCCAGTGATCTATCAGATGAGTGAAGGTATTACAGCTCAGCATACATTCAGCACGAGTTTTATTACTAGTTTGGTTTTTTAAAACCAGTCAACTAAGGGCCTGCCAACCATGGCAAAATGCCACATAAGTGAAAGAACACTGTAATATGTAAGACCCTTTTAATGGTAGCGTGCAATTTTCTTACGTTAAAAAGTAAACGTAAAAGGTAAACGTAAAAGAAAACACTTCCTATTTCAGCAAAGTGGTTCTAGGTGATTGTAAGGGGGAAAGAAAGATTACTTCAATTGTTAAAAAAATAGAATTGTAACATTTTAAGATTATAATATCAAAGCTCTGTAATGTTAGCTTTAAAAATAATTCTGATCACCACCATTGAACACCTTGCAGAAATGGGAGTGAAGTGTGTTATGGAGAGGATTGATAAAGAGAAAAGTAGCACTAAAGACACTGATGGAGATGGAGCAGATGGGATCATTCAAATAATATCTCCTGACAGAGTAGAAAATTATTTGCAATTGTGTTTAAAAAGCCATGATTTACCATCAGTCATCCGCTAAACCTTCTCCTAAAAGATAAAAAGTTGCACAGGGACACTTGCTGATTCAAATGAATAGCTGACTTCAGTATGCTCTGTACACTTAAGATCCCATTTATGTGCCAATTGCCTAATGTAACGAGTGAGTCCACTTTCCTGCATGCATTTCTTCACCTGGATTAGTGGTGTGTGTTTATTGTTGTTGTGTACTTGGCAATATACAGAACCATTGAGGGTCAAAGGTGAAGCCTTTGAATCTGCACAGGACATCTCACAAGATTTTCCTATTGCAAAATCTCAGCATGTTATGTAGCATAATCTTGCCCTTTAGGACAGGAGTTATCAACTTTTTAAGCTGGGGGATGGGTCATGCTGCCTCAGTCAGCTTCAGGGGGCGGGCGGCCATTTTGCCCTTTCTCCACCACACGGCACTTCCTGGTGTGGTGGAGGCAGTAGGGGGGCACATGGAATGGTGCTGGAGGCCACATCCGGCCTACGGGCCACAGGTTGAGAATCCCTGCTTTAGGATAACCACCCTGACCAGAGACACATTCCCAGTGCTGATGTCTAATCCTTTACTCTCTCTGCTATTGCAAACCATGCACACCCTGGTAAGCATTTGGAGGGAGGAGTCCTGATTGCTTAGACCAGGGATTCTCAACCTAGGGCTCAGGAGCCAGATGTGGCCTACAAAGCCATTTCATGTGGCCCCTTACCGCCTCCACCACAGAAAGTGCCATGAGGTGGAGAAAGGGCAAAATGGCCACCCTGCCCCTGTCTGAGGCATGCATGACCTGGCCCCTGGCTTAAAAAGATTGCAAACTCCAGTTTTAGACAGCTGAGTACTTTAAGGTGTAACAACTTCCTGTTTTCATGAGGACCTAGTCCTGTCTTCTGTTTTCATTTTTGATGTTGATCCAAGTTTGTCATTAGCTCTAACCAGTTTCCAGCACCCCAGCCTGTTCCTTTTCTTTGGCTTCTTAGATCTTCCTTTTATTCTCACCTTCTGATTAATCCTGAATGGCTGTCTGCCAGCTCTGACACTTTTATGATTGTCGCAGGGCAAGAATTACTTCATGAGGGGCAAAATGGCTGTTAAAAACCCTCCTCCAATTTGGCTACTTGCCCTCCTCCTCTATGCCTCTGGCTGCCCTCTTCGCAGTCTCTCCACACGTCTAAGTTCCAAGATGACCCCGGCTGCATAATTGGACACCGCAACCCAGGTAGTTTCCCTGGTCAACATCTCACTGATGATATCTTCTGGAGACAGCTGTCGTCGAAGATGTCTCTGTAAAATTTCCCATTCTGCATCAAAGCGTGGACAATGAAAAAACACGTGCTCTGCGTCTTCCTGCACGGGCTGGCAGACGGGGCATGAAGCATTATCATCCAGGCTGAAGTGGTGTTGGTAGGCTCTGAAGCAGCCATGCCCTGTCAACAGCTGTGTGAGGTAGTGATCCACCTCTCCATGCTGTCTTGTCGACCATGCACTGATGTCTAGGATAAGGCGATGAGTCCACTGTCCCTTGGTCGATTTATCCCAGATCTGCTTCCATTGTGTTATCTTCTTTTTCCTGGCTTCTGTAGCAATTGTGCGTCGTTCCTTCTCCTGGTTTTCTCGCCTCTGCCAGTAAATCTCCTCCCGTTCCTCTGCTATCCTCGGCATCATATCGGCAATGACACACAGTCACACACGGCATCGTACGAGACCGTTCGAAATGCTCGAGCCACCCGCAGTGCACTCCTACGGTATATCGAAATTATTTGTCGCATGTACGATGTCTTTGCTGTGGCTTCTGACCAAATCGGGGCTGCATACAGCAACACGGAACTAACAACACTCAAGAGGAGTCTTCGGCGAGTCTGCCGCGGGCCTCCAATATTTGGCATGATCCTTGTTAATGCATTGCATACTGCTCCAGCTCTTGCGCTCACAATTTGCAAATGTTCATCAAGTGTGTGTGTGTGTGTGTGTGTGTGTGTGTGTGTGTGTGTGTGTGTGTGTGTGTGTGTGTGTGTGTGTGTGTGTGTGTGTGTGTGTGAAAGAGCCAGCGCTGTCTGACTCTGCAGATGTTTCTTGGTCATGTGACAGGCATGATTAGGCACCAAAGCACACAGAACACTGTTACCTTTCTCACCAAAGTGGTACCTATTTGTCTACTTGTAATTTCTTGCTTTTGAACTGCTAGGTTGGCAGGAGCTGGGACAGATGACAGGCACTCACTCTATTGCATAGCCTTCAGGTCTCCAACTGCTGACCCGCCAAACTTCCAATCATCAAGCTCATCATCTTAACCACTAAGCCAGCATGACCCTTTTCTGCTTCTCTCCCAAGGTCCCCATGTAATCCCTCTTACTGTCAAGAAGCCATGGGGATCATCCAAGAGAAGGAAGATATCTTTAATATCCAAAAAAATATTCCAGCATTAAATTCAGGCAGCAGTGAACATCTGTAATTAAGTCTGCCATCCCACAACTTCCATTGCTTCTGAACCGTAACCAGGGAAGCCACAGGACAGAAACAAGAAATGTTTTCTTATAAAAAAAATAATAATCACCCCCTGCTGACGGCATCATCAGTCTCACATGAGCCTAGGTTATGCAACAAGATTCTATGCTTCATATTACATATTTACAATCATAAAAATTATATAATAATTACATTTGACATAGATACGGTATTTTCATTTCGGGTTTCTGCACACATATCAAAAACTGGGTCCTTGGTTTAAAAGGGCCCTCTGCAAAACACCTCTTACCACTTTCAACACCACACCTTGTTATTGTTTAGTGGTGAATTAATTAATTGTCTAATGAAGGTGAAATTCATTATAATTTATAGGCTGCTGTCAGTGTTGTGCTGGGCACCATGGGAAGGTGCTGGGGGGCATCTATTGGGGGGATTTGGGGGGAATCCCATACATTGCTATTGGCGCCCCAGGGTGCCAGAGGTGAGGGCGGGGTGGGAAAAAGCCCAATTGCCAGCATGCGCCTGGCTGCTGTATTTCTTCTGTGTGTGTGTGTGTGTGTGTGTGTGTGTGTGTGTGTGTGTGTGTGTGTGTGTGTGTGTGTGTGTGTGTGTGTGTGTGTGTGTGTGTGTGTGTGTGTGTGTGTGTGAGAGAGAGAGAGAGAGAGAGAGAGAGAGTAACTTTGCTAGAAACACCTCAGGTTGCTAAATCAGTTAGAGAATTGGGTGTGGAATGAATCATGGGAAGTAATGGAATCAATCAGTGGAAAATCTTTTGCAATATATGGAGTACAGAAATGTAAAGGTCTTCAGATTGTTATCATTTAATTACATTATGATTTTGGTAGCACAGTGCCAAACTGGAGCCAACCTGACCTCAGTTCTACTTAGTGGAATTCTGTTGTGGGTTTTTTTATGCCTCATCTAACTCTTTTTAATTACAAACTCCTGTGTACATATGGCCACATTATCCCAAGGGCCCACATAAAATACCTGATATTTTTAAGCTGTCACATATTTCACATACCCTCAGAGTTCAGAATAGTCTTCAGAAATAGTTCAAAGATACTATTATTATCTTGGTAACATCACCAGACAGCACAATCTTAACAGCTTAAACCTATGAGTGCAAAATTTATGTTTCCAAATATTATTTCTATGGTACTTTTGTACTTTTTTAAAAAAAAAGGGGGGGGGTCTATGATTATTTGGAAAACATACCCAGTTTACATCTTTAGCATTTCTGCTGCTCTTTTAAAAAGAGTGCAGTGATATGGACAAGATCAGCTCTATAATTGGGGCAACAGGGGCCATTTTATTTAAGAAGTAAAAATTTACTTTTCAGTTTCTTTAAAGTAAGTAAAATGCTAAATCAGATAACATTACAGCACTAGAAAAATTTTCCTCTGCTACTTTTTTCCAGAAAAACTGTATCATTGCCGACCTGTATAACTCGATATGCAAATGTTAATGTCTACAGTGATTTCTTAACTTGGAAGCTCCAAAAGTTACACCCCTTGTGTAGATATGCAAGAGTATTTTGGCCATTACAAATACAGTACAATACAACAAAGATACATTCACTTTACAAAATGGAAAAACAATTAAATATAATTGATTTTTTAAAAATAGTAGCTGTGTTAGTGTGTATTTCAAGCATGTCAGAGAATAAACAAAAGAAAACCAAAAACCTTGTAGCACCTTGAAGACTAACTGTTAAATTTTAATGTAAGCTTTTGTGGATCAAGTCCACTTTGTCAGACATGGGGTGAAGGTCTGACAAAGTGGACTTGATCCACAAAAAACTCACATTAAAATTTAACAGTTAATCTTCAAGGTGCTACTTTTTTGTTTTCTTTTGTTTATTCTCTGACATAATTAAATATAATTATCATTCTAACAATAACTGAATAAAACATATGAAACTACTGTACAGTTGTCCCTCGCTTAAAGAGCATAATGCGTTCCACAGGACTGCTCTTTAAGCGAGTTTGCTCTTTAAGCGAAACACCATTGAAAATGGTCAATTGTGGTGGGGATTGCGACTCCCGATTTATTTGTTAAGTGAATTTTTGGTTAGTTTTATTTGTTAAGCGAAGCAAACATTCGGAGAAATTTCTGCTCTTTAAGCGAGTTACTCTTTAAGCGAGGCACTCTTTATGCGAGGTTTGACTGTATTTAAAAGCCTGTTAAAAAGCTACAAAATGTGTCTTCCATTAAACCCAATTCCTTGTCAGAAAAAATGAAACATGAATTACAGGGGCACCATTTGTCTACCATTTTTATTGATGCTGAAATAACTATATGCTCCCATACCTTGGGGTGAACGTTTCAGGCTGTAGTGCAGCTGTCTGGCAAAGAAATGTGTCTCCAGCAAGCCCCAGATAGTGCAAAGTCAGCTACTCGAAAATGATTTCTCCAAATTTCTCCAGGAGCTAAGTGACTGATCTTACATCAAGGCAAAGTGCTTTTAGCATAACAGCTTGCTCTTTTATACGTACTAATCCTCATTTTTCCCCCTGTATAATGTTCTCCTTATTACCCAAATGAAAAGTACTGTACACTATAAAAAAGTTATGTTTCTGTCATTAAAAATTAAATAGTGGCCCTCTTATTAGAATGTATGGAATTATTGCCAACTATTTCTTCCAATAAATTAACTGTAGGGGAAAAGGGATTGTGACTCATCTTTTTAAGAGCCCTTCTCTTTCACAATATTGTCCCAGTAAATTTATCTATTTATTCAATATCAATTTTAATCTACTCTGGGCAGTATACCTCTTTAACACATTGGATCTGCATTAATTCCGCAGTCTTTGCCAGTTTTGAACTTGGGTTAAATTAATCTCTAGAAGCAGTACTTCCTTAATTGGTGAAAGACATCTATCACAGAACATGTCGTTCATCATCTTCGTACCTTGCATGCTTTGCTTGGTTTTCAGAAAGAACACAGAGCTAATTTTACAAGTTGAGTGTTGGGCTATATATCTCTGAAGAAATGCCAGTGTAGGAAGGAGAATGAGTTAATCATGAGGGAATACACATTGCTGATAATGAGGCAGATCAGGGTAAGAAAAAGTTGATTACCTAACATATGTACAATACCAGTGATGGGATGTAACAGGTTCTCACCAGTTCTACAGAACCGGTAGTAACTTTTCCCAGTGTCCCAGAGAACCTGTAGCAACTTTTGGGGGGAACCACCTTCGGGGCTTACCTTTTCACTGGTTCCCCCACTGCGCATGCATGCCAAGCACTTGGTGTGCATGCACGCCTAGTGCTTGGCACATATGCACGGCCTCCTTGCTGTCCTCCCAAACGGGGAGGAGGAAGAGAAGCTGCTAGCCTGAAACTCCCTATAGCCTGAAGCTCCCTATTTTTATTATTTTGTATTTTTTTTCTTTGGCCCTGCCCATCACATGACATCATGATGTTAGCTCCACCCACACTGTGATGACATCACAGTGGGGTAGTAAATTTTTTGACATCCCACCACTGTACAATACATACAGATAGGGAGAGAAAACACTCCCAGCTCATTACAAAATTGTTAGTGCAGGGGTTCCCAATCTAAGGCCTGGGGGCCGGATCCAGCCCACTGCACCATTTCATTGGGGGGCCCACTCTTGCTCTCCATGCATGGTTCCTTTTAGGGCGGCCCGTAAGTCCCTACCCACACAGTACATAGATACACTGGATATATAAGATATATCAATGGGTAGGGACTTACAGGCCACCCTGTAAACAGCATTTCAAAGCTGTTTACATGGCACAGCTTATGGCAGCACTGGCATTGGGAGAGAAGGCAGTGGTCCACATGAAATGGTGCAGGAGGGAGGAGAACTGTTGGGCTCCTGGCCTTGTCTCACCCAACATCCCACCTTTTCCAGAACCCTAGCCTCACAAGGAAGAACTAGAAAGCTCTATTCACACTTTCCCCAAGCAGGCAATTCATCTCAGTCAGGGAAGGAGGTCCGAAGCCTGTTTTGAGGGATGGCATTTCCCTCCCTTTTTCCAAGGAGAAACAAAATGGCCACCCCTTTGAAGTTGTTGGGATGAAATGACCACCTAAAATGGCCATGCCGATCATGCAAGCAGAACAAAATGGCTATCTGGCCCCCCAGATGTCTCAAAGCGCATGGCCTGGCCCACAGCTTGAAAAGGTTTGGAACCCCTGTGTTAGTGCATTACAGCCATTAACAGCAAGGGACCTAAACACTTGGAGGAACGTCTCTCTCCATATCAGTTTGTCCATCATTTAAGGTCTTCAGAAGAGGATCCTGCCTTAAACCTAGAGGCACAAATTGTGGCAGTGTGTAAGGCTGCCTTTTTTCAACTCTATAAAATTGCCTAGCTGCATCCCTACTTGACAGGTGTTCCCCGACAACCTTGGTTCAATTCACTGGTAGTCTCGCAAATTGACTGCTGTACTGCTCTCTGCGTGGGGCTTCCCTCGTCTCTGACAGAGATTACAATGGGTCCAGAATGCAGCAGCCAAGCTCATAAAAGAAACAAAATAATATGAACATATTTCCCCAGACTTGGCAAGTTTGCACTGGCTTATCATTCCCTACCGTATCAGGCACAAGCTGTTGACACTAATATATAAAGCTCTTAGGATCGTCTTATTTGTCAGATTGTCTCTCCCGCAAAACGTCTGTCCACATCACCTGTAGATCTCAAACAATCCAGCTCTATGAGCAAACCAAGAATGACAAAAAAGACCATGACAAGGAGAAGGTCCTTCTTGGTGGCAGCTCCTAATCTTTGGAATTCACTGCCATCAGAGCTGTGCCAGGCATCATATCAGGGGATATTTAAGAAACAACTAAAAACTCTGCTCTTTAGAAAGGCTTTTCAGGACATCCTCCCAACTGCCATTAAATTGTTTCTGATTAATTTTATTTAGTTAGTCAGTCTTTTGTCCACATGTTGTACACCGGCCAGAATAGGGAAACAACCCAGATGGGCAGTATATAACTGTAATGAAATAAATAAAATAAATGTTGTTTTCTTTTAATATATTTTTCTTCCTCTCCTCCTCCTTAGCAGTACAGTATTACAGTCCAAGTGTTGTCTCTTTCTTGTGCCATATCCAGTTACAAATATTGGCGATCATCATTATGATTAGCCATGAAGAATGTCTGGAGAATATAATGCAGTGGTCTTGCAATTGCCTTCTGCATTGCAGTGTGATACCTGTGCCACTGATAAGAGTTCAGTAAGTCACTTTCTGGTCCTGAGCCCTTTTGCCATGCAAAGGCCTCATCAGCCCCAGGCTGATTGATGAAGCTGCTGCCCTACATAAACATGGATTCAAGTGAGATTTAATCCTCTGGACTTCAACACCCAAGGCCCTTAGTCCTCAAGGTGGTCAGGTTAGTTGACTACTGCCTGACAATTGGCGTTGAGTTGCTGGCAGCATGGTCTACTTTATTACTATAGCAGGATAAGTAGTGTCTAGCAACAGTTTTACCATCTCACATTTTGTTTGAGAAGACCAGATAATCTGACAGTGCCATTTTACTGGGAAGGAAACTAAGTTCTGGTCCTCATCCACACCTTCCCTTCTTAGCTGTTTAATATACAATAAGTGATGACAGAATCAATAGCCTTCCTAATCAGCTATACCAATTATCAGTGGTCTGAGACATTTCAGTGAGAAATAACTCAAACATGGAAAAGTGCAACAAAGGATCGATAACCAATAAGAGAGCTTTCATATTCATGGAAACACATTACTGTACAGTAAAACCTCATATAACACTAAAACCTGGTTCCACAAGTCTTCGTGTTATATGATTTTTAGTGTTATCTGATCCTCTATGGGATCCATAGAGATACATTGTAACCACACAGGCTTTCGCGGTTGTTATCTGAAGCATCCCATAGGATCTTAATGTTATCTGATGCAATTCTTCCCCCCAGATTCCTTGATGTTATGCGATTTTCATGTTATTCGATACTAATGTTATATGAGGTATTACTGTACTTTGTTTCGGGGAAATTCAGTTGTGTGTTGTCATAGTTGACTGATCTAATTATGTAGTGTGTCTGCAAATAAAACATTTCTGAGGGTGGTTTCAGAACTCAATATTGACAGGCATTATGTAGCTAAAGGCATGAGACCATGGCTCTACCTCCTAGAGCAGGCTTTCTCAACCTTTTCTGGGCACAGGCTGGATCACTCCACCTAAGATGGCTTCATGGGCTGGTTATGTGATCCCTTTCACACTCGTTACTGCCGCCACCGCCTGGGTGTGGCATAAACACCAAAAACTAGTGAAAACACACATTTTCAGTAAAATACAAGAAGTCACTGAAAACACACAAGAACTCACCAAAAACACATGAGAACTCACTGGAAATGAATGTTTTCTGTGTTTTTCAATACATTTTCAGGCGGCAGCAGTGACAATGAGGGTGTCAAGGGCTGGACGAAATGGCATCGGGGGCCAGGTTTGGCCCGTGAGCCAGAGGTTGAGAATGCATGTCCTACAGCATAAACAAGAGTTAATCTGTGATTAAAGGGAGCTACTTTATCTCCTAACAAACTTTTTTGTGCAGAGGGCAATATCAGAAAAACAGATGAGTCTCTATCTGTGGAGGCTTTCCACATGATCACAAAGCCTAATGAACCAATTAACTGGTGAGATGGTCAGCACTCCAAAGCTGGAGGCATTCAAGAGAAAATTGGACATCCATCTGTCAGATATGCTTTGATTTGGATTCCTGCGCTGAGTAGGGGGTTGGATTTGATGGCCTCATAGGGCGCCTTCCAACTCAGTTACGCTATGGTTCTATGAACTACCATCATCAATCACGTAGAGATACTCCATGTAAAGAGACTGCTCTGCTCGTCAGAATTAGCTTTCCATATGTGAGGACTAGGACAGAAAGTGAGGTTAGATATTTCCCTCTGTTCATGGGTTTGGATTACCTCTTCTACTGAATGCCTGAAAAGGCTCATATTACCTAAAGAACTACCAAAATTCATAGAAAGCTTTTCTGAATCCTAAGGTCAGCCACAGATACAGTACTTGACTATTGTCCACAGCAGTAAGGCCTATTAAGCTGGTGGCTCAGATTGTCTCTTTCAGTGAGGGCCCTTATTCTTATACAAGATTATATCATATGGTACTGGAATAGTTCCCTCCCTTTTTATAATTAGGAGAATCTTTGACTCAATGTGGAGTTGATTATCCTTTTGCACAAATACAACTCCCCATTTTCCTCACATATAGGGGTAATGAGAGTATCATGTAACAGTACTGAATTATTATTTTTGTAAGAATGAAGGTTTAGTACTTGAAAGGTTATATACACAGCTTTCAAAAGTTTGCTATTTTGGCTTTTGATTGACATGTGAGAAAAACTTGAACTTTATCAGCATATGGCACTATTATTACATTTTTCTTCTCTGACAGAAGAAATTAGTACAATAATTTGTTACCTAGGAACAAGCTGAGCTAAGATTCGGAGACAAGAGTGTGACTTAAAGTTGCGTAGCTGAATCCAGATAAGATTAGTTGCACCTGGTTCCTACTTAAATAAATATCATATGCCTTCAGCCATGTCTAATTTGGCACATTAATTTCAATAAGATCTAAGCACTACACTTGGAAAAAAAATACACAGTGGTCATGCTGGGTGGGTGATCCTGCATGTTACAGACCAAAAACAAAAAGATTGAGAAGGAAAGAAACTTTCTCAAATCTACTTAAGCACAGTTAATATTGCCTGCACCCTACCTTTACTGTTTTATGTTCTTTCTTTTGCAAACTAAAAAGATGGCAAAATTAAGGATTTGACCTCGTCGTCGTCGTCGTCGTCGTCGTCGTCGGCGGCGGCGGCGGCGGCGGCGGCGGCGGCGGCGGCGGCGGCGGCGGCGTAGTAGTAGTAGTAGTAGTAGTAGTAGTAGTAATAATAATAATAATAATAATAATAATAATAATAATAATAATAATAATAATAATAATAATAATAATAATAATAATAATTTCATGTCAGAGATTATTCTGGTTGAAAGGATTTTTGCTGGAGAAACTCCACTCAGGGGATGCCTGAATGAGGCTCCTTTCATGTCCCTACCTGCAGCCCTTGGGTTTTGAAACCCAACCTTCCAGTCTCCAGGTCAGCATCTTAACCACTAAGCCACCGGAGGAGCTGCTAATATCATGGAAGTTGCTCAGGAAATGGATTCATTTAAGAAGTTTTGCATACTTGAAACAACACATACTCTACATGGAAATGGTCAAAGTGCAGATGGGACTACAACTCCCACCAGCTCTAGCCAATAGTCTGTGATGAAGGATGGGTAGAACTGGAGTCTACTATTGTGCAGACCAGGGGTTCCCAACCTATGGCCCATGGGCCAGATTTGGGCCACAGCACCATTTCATGTGACTCCCCACCCCCTCCGTCACACCCAGAAGTGCTCTTTATGGTTCCTTTTTAATGTATAGCATGCCCTGTAAGTTCCTACCCACACAGCACACAGATACACTGTCTACATAAGTATATGGATGGGTAGAAACTTATGGGCCACCACACACACACACACACACCCTATAAACAGCATTTCAAAGCTGTTTACATTAAAAAGGAACCATACATGATACAGTTTCCGGCAGTGCCAGTGACATGAAAGAAGGCAGCAGGCCACATGAAATGGCATTGCTGGGAGTGGGGGGACACCATTGGGCTCCTGGCCTTGTCTTACCCAAACCCCCTCCCTCCAGGACCCCAGCCCCACAAGGAAGGACTAGCAAGTCCTACTCACCCTTTTCCCAAGCATTGAGGGATGGAGGTCTGAAACCTCCATTGAGGGTTGGCGTCTCCTTCCCTCCTTCCAGGCTCACCCCTTTGAAGCTGTTGGAACAAAAAGACCACCTCAAAATGGTCACCCCATCATGCAAGCAGATCAAAATTGCCATCCAGTCCCTCAGCTGTCTGAGAGACCGTGACCTGGCCCCCAACTTGAAAAGGTTGGAAACCCTGGGTGTAGACAATGTGCTTTTCCCACTTCTACCCCTATCCACAGTTCAGATGACTCTGTCAACATCTCCATCTTGGGGGTAATGGTAACTTTCTATGATTTCCAGAATATTCCCTAATAAAAGTTCCAGTCATAATTATGCAATCAGTTGTGAATGTCACTTGGGTGATGTGAGTTTTTTGTGCAGCTGACCTAAGTGATAGTAATACCTATGATTACGTAGAGGACATTGAGCCCCAAGCTCTGACCCCTGGTCCTCACTAATGTTCAGCTGCGGTGCCGACAGAGGACAATGGGTTTTATTGTTTGAATTTATATTTTGTGATATTTTGTGGCTTTTGCTATACTTTGTCAGCCGCCCTGAGTCGCTCTGCAAGTAGAGAGGCATACAAGTGGGAATAAATAAATAAATAAATAAATAAATCTGTACAGCTAACTTCATTCTATAACAGCAGGAGATACCAAGGGCGGGCGTAGAAGAGTGACTTCCTGTAAATACTTCCTGTTTACCGTCTTAATAGCCAAAAGTATAAGAACAGAGTGTGCTTTTGGGATTTCCATATAGCCAGTGGTGGGCAGCCAAAAAAATTACTACCACACTGTGGGTGGAGCCAACATCATGGGCAGAGCCAACATCATGATGTCATGGGTGGAGCCAACATCATGACATCATAGGCAGGGCTAATGATGTGGGTGGAGCCAATGTAAAAAAAACCATAAAAATAAGTACACATAAAAATACAAATTAAATAGACATAAAAATACATAAAAATACACATTAAAATAAATACACATTAAATAGACATAAAAGCACATAAAAATACAAATTAAATACACATAAAACACATAAAAATACACATTAAAAATAAATACACATTAAAATACACCCACCCTACCTTCTACGTTACCGGTTCTCCGGGACACTGGGAAACGTTACTACCGGTTCTGGCAAACTGGTACGAACCTGTTGCTGCCCTTCACTGCATATAACTGGCTGTGAATTCTTAGAAGGACTTGGGTGAGAAATAACAAATACAGTAAAACCTCATATAACACTAAAACCTGGTTCCACAAGTCTTCGTGTTATATGATTTTTAGTGTTATCTGATCCTCTATGGGATCCATAGAGATACATTGTAACCACACAGGCTTTCGCGGTTGTTATCTGAAGCATCCCATAGGATCTTAATGTTATCTGATGCAATTCTTCCCCCAAGATTCCTTGATGTTATGCGATTTTAGTGTTATTCGATACTAATGTTATATGAGGTATTACTGTAACTTTAAGATTTCCTTCCCTCTCCTTCTGCATTCGCCAGGGAAAGTGACAAGAGTAATTGGAAGCATTCTCAGTTTCACTTAATATTATTTACCACAATTTATGTTTTCTGCTATTTAAATAATTTTTGTCTTATACAAGATGAAACATCTTAAAAACATATAATAGGGTGCTGCCAAACTGATTCCAATTTAAGAGTGGTTTATAGGTATAAATGATCCAAAGAAGAGAAAAAGAACAGCCAGTGCTATTTGCATAGTTTTGAAAACCTGTATCAATTAATCATTTGTTCCTCTTTTTTTAAAACATGAACAAAAATGTTAACCTTGCCAGCTTGGGTTTGCTAAAACGTACATCTTTGAGCCAAAGATACAATACATACCAACTGAAACATCAAAAGGAAATCAGAATTTGTATTGAATGCATAAGGTTAATTGTAAGCTTTTCAGATATTAACATAAACCCAAAGAAATGTTTAGCAGACATTCAGGAGACATAAAGTGGAATAATTTTTTTACTTATAACTGGAGATGAAAATTATTTTCAAAAATGTCATACCATAGAGGATTTCAGATACAGACAGGAAGAAAATTGAGAATCATTGTGTTATATATTTCATTAGGAAAAAATGTACATTACATCTTAAACATAGTTTCATTGCATGCAGTAAATTATACAGTAATACCCTGAACAACGTTATGACATGGTTCCACAAGTCATGACGTTGTTCGGTTTTTCGCGTTGTTCGATACGTTGATCAAACAACGCTAAAAAAAACCTGAGAAGAGGCGCTCACACGCACGCGAAAATGCGCGCCAGCGGGAGCCTCTTCTACCAAACGGGTATAGCGTCAAGGCAGGGGGGAATTCGGAACAGCCTCGACTCGCCCAGGCGCTGTGCCATGGGACATGGGGTGCCCAAACTCCCATGGCAAGGCGCCTGTCGGCATTTCTGATTCCCCTCCCCCCCCCCCGGGGAGGGGAGAATTCGGAAAACCCTCACCTCGCCCAGGCGCGTGAAACAGGGATCCCACGTTAAGGTAAGGGATCAAAGTGGGGGGTGGCACCCCCGCTTTGATACCTTGCCTTGACGCGTACGATGCCCGTTTAGGTGCTTTGGGAGACTTTTTGCTGCCCTGTGGTGGGGGGGGCAGAGTTCGAAATCCCCCATGTCGGCATCTCCCACGGGCGTGGGCGCGCCTGTCAGATGGGGGCTGCAGAGGCTATGGGGAAGAGCTCCGTAGCCTCTGCAGCCCCCATCTGACAGGCGCGCCCGCGCCTGCGGGAGATGCCGACACAGGGGCTTTTTAAAAAGCCGACCCATGTTTAGGGCAGCGCGCGCGTCAAGGCAAGGTATCAAAGCGGGGGTGCCACCCCCCACTTTGATCCCTTACCTTAACGTGGGATCCCTGTTTTGCGCGCCTAAACATGGGTCGGCTTTTTAAAAAGCCCCCATGTCGGCTTCTCGCACAGGCGCGTGCACATGTGAGCCGGGGGCTGCAGAGGCTACAAAGCTCTTTCCCGTAGCCTCTGCAGCCCCCATCTCACAGGCGCGCCCGCGCCCGTGGGAGATGCCAACACAGGGGCTTTTTAAAAAGCCGACCCATGTTTAGGGCATCGCGCGCGTCAAGGCAAGGTATCAAAGCGGGGGTGCCACCCCCCACCTTGATCCCTTACCTTAACGTGGGATCCCCGTTTTGCGCGCCTAAACATGGGTCGGCTTTTTTAAAAGCCCCCATGTCGGCTTCTCGCACGGGCGCGTGCACGTGTGAGACGGGGGCTGCAGAGGCTACGAAGCTCTTCCCCATAGCCTCTGCAGCCCCCATCTGACAGGCACGCCCGCGCCCATGGGAGATGCCAACACGGGGGCTTTTTAAAAAGCTGACCCATGTTTAGGCAAGCGAAACGGGGATCCCACGATCCGTGTTGCTGTAGCGTGCCCGGGAAAGAGGCGGCTTGGTCGAAATCCTCACCCCCGCGCAGGGGGAGGGAATTTCGGCCAAGCTGCCTCTTTCCCAAGCCGGGGAGACGATGTTCTCCTCTCCCGAAGTTTTGAAAGGGTAAGGATCCCCAAACCCTTTCCAAACATCATGGGGGTGGGCGCTGGGGGGGGGGTTGGTTTGGGTAGATGTTCTACCCAATCCAACTGCACCCCCACGCATACGCTTGTTCCGAATAACGTGAAAATCGCGTTATTTGATACAAGATGTTTCCGAAAATCTTGTCACGTTGTATGGTTTTCACGTTATATGATACTCGCGTTATTCGGGGTACTAGTGTACATCAATTAAGATAGTTAACAGTGCAACTTTTATTCATAGTTTCTCTACTGTATATAAGAGAGATGAAGGTGGAGATTGCTATCCTATACAGTATTTCTATCAATGATCTAAAAAAGGGGTTCTCAACCTTTTCAAGCCATCGGCTGGACTATGCCCCTTCAGACAATGAAGTGGACTGGATTGGTGGTTCCCCTCCACTGTAAAAGCTGCCGTAAAATGTGTCCAAAGCTGTTGTAAAAGCATATACAACAGCTGCTGGGGCATGTATGGCTGTTGTAAATACGTCTGCTTCTGGTGCCGCCAGCACCACAAGCTACATGAAATGCTGCCGCAAACTGGGTCCGATCCACAGGCCATAGGTTGAGAACCCTTGACTTAAAGTATCTTCTGGCTTTATATATGGAGGCAGAAGGTCAGCAGTTCGATTCCTGAGTACTGCAGGATGGAATTAGCTCCTGTCTTTGTCCCAGCTCTTGCCAACCTAGCAGTTCGAAAGCAAGAAATTGCAAGTAGATAAATAGGGACCACTTTGGTGGGAAGATAACAGTGTTCCATGAGCTCCGGTGTCTAGTCATGCCTGCCACATGACCATGGAAACATCTGCAGAAGCAGACAGCGCTGGCTCTTCGGCTTTGAAACAGAGATGAGCACTGAACCCTAGAGTTGGATACAACTGGCTTTCGAACAAGGGAAACCTTTACCTTTATAGCTAGAATTCATAGGAAAAATTTTCATTAGCACATGACATCACAGCTACCCAGCCAATGGCTAGAGAGCCTCTTTTTGAAACCATCAAGCTTTTGTGACACTATATATAACCAACTTATTTAATGACCAGGGATGTTTCAGATTTTAACTTATTTCCAGCTACTGGATGCATTTCAGGAAAGTGTGTTGTTTTCAGTTAATCCATGTCTTCAGAAGGTGAAAAGAGCTAGGATAAGAATTGCAATAAAATAAAATAAAATCTGATTTCCTAAGAAAGAGAAAGGACTTAAATTATGAGACCAGCATTTACATAACTGGGCAGGCCTCTCCAAACTTAACCTAAGAACCAGAAGTACCTGGATATTTTCAAGTCCCTCTTCTTTCTTTAAGGTAAAGGTCGTCCTTGCGCAAAAGCCAATCATATCTGACTCTAAGGTTGAGTGCAAATTTCTGTTTATAGCCAAAGAGCCAGCGCTGTCTGCATTTGCAGACTTTTCCGTGGACATGTGGCAGGCATGGCTAGACACCAAAGTGAATGCTGCTTACCTTCCCACTGAAGTGGTACCTATTTATCTACTTGCAATTTCTTGCTTTTGTACTGCTAAGTTGGCAGGAGTTGGGACCTTTAGGCCTAGTTAATAAGATTATAAATCAGCAAATGAGTTATTCAATTTATCATTACTTAAGAATAGAGAGTTTTTATGTATATATTTGTAACCTTTCTACCCTACTCTTCAGCCAAATCAACTCCTAGAGTTGAAGACAGTGAATAAAAACAAAGAATCCCTACATTTTGGCTATTTTGTAGGACAATACAGAGGGAAAAGGCATGGAAAGGGGAGAAAGTGTAATTATGATGTCACAATATAGAAGTTTGGGGAGTGGATGGATTGCAATTCAGTTTTGTAAGACCAGAGACTAAACATTCAGGAAAGCTGGCAAATAAACCCCTTCTGTAATAAACCCCTCTTGGATAGCTAAGCAGAGCATGGAAACAAAATGCTTTGCCCAAAATGAATAAATGCCAAATTATACAGTGTGTCAAAACAATGGACCATTCTACTAATCTCTATTCATCTAAAGTAAAAGCACATTTTTTTTTCTCTGAAACCAAGTGTGAGGAGGGAAGGTCTAGGCTTGGGCTTCACAAACCAAGTAAGAAACAATCCTTTCTTTGTTGTTGTTCAGTCGCACAGTTGATTCCGACCCTCTGTGACCCCATGGACCACTGTTTGTTTGTTAGTTTGGTGGAACTAATGTTCCACCAAACTTTCTATATCATTTAAACTTTAGTCACAGCCAGTGCTCTCATAAATGGAAAAATCTCCTTCAGCTATTAATTAAACCTTTTCTTGCTCCCTCTCTTTGATTAGGAGAACCATGCTCTGGGCAGAACTCAGAAATGTTATTATGGACTACAACACCCAAAGCCCATAGTTCCATTGGTTGGGATTTTTCAGTTTAAATTCCTCACTTTTCCAAACTTCGCTTTCTTTTGTAGATGATAATTGCATCTGGCTCATGGAAGGCCCATGTAGAAGCAGACATCAATATTCTAAGGCACTACTCCACTATCAAATAGCTCACAAACATTCTAATTGGTCAAGTTATCTATGCAAATGAATCATGAAAGTGGGGGAAATGAATGGCCTAGCTGTCTGGAGAGAATGATGCTAGGTGAGTGCAGCATAGCTAGTGTATTTGTGCTGGGAAGAAAGGTTTGTCCTGCTGAGTCAGAGGAACATGAGAGTCAAGGCAAGCCCATAATATAAATCTAAAAACAAAGGTCTGTGATACCTGTGTTAGACCATTAAAATCTCAAAAAGGCACTAGCATTCAAGTTCTGCAAGCTTCTTTACAAACAAACAAACAAAACATGAAATATACATCTGGCTGTAATTTGAGGGTTTTTAAAGGGACTTTTATTTTGCATTGACACCCTTCCACAGCTCTGTAACACTCAGTCTAATAAGACTCCTGCAGGACCTATCTTTAATCTCTCCTAGACACAATGGTTTCACAACCTGAGCCAGATAGAGGATAGGAAGGTGGTGAGACAGATGAGAGCAGTATACCAAGAGAAGGGGTAGAGATGACGATGTCTATGGTGCCACTAGATGCCTCTTCCATTTTGGAATTGAGCTTTGAACATCAGCCATTTTTTGTATATAAAGTAAAAGCCTTTGTTGCAACACCTTGAGATTCACTTTACTTGCATAGGAACTTAGAGCAATGGTCCTATAGTTACTGCACTCCTTGGAATCTCCTTTCTTACAGATTCAAGTGCATGTTAGATGTTGCCATTTCAGTCTGTGAGCCATTGCTTCGCTTTCCAAAGCAATTTGTTGGAATATGCTTGTTAAGATTTTGGCAGATTCAGTCTCTGTGTCTTGAGATAGTTTGTCTGTCTGTTTGTTTGTTTGTTTGTTTGTTTATCTTTATGGAAACGTCTGCAGAAGCAGACAGCGCTGGCTCTTCGGCTTAGAAACAGAGATGAGCACTGACCCCTAGAGTCAGATACCACTGGCTTTTGAGCAAGGGAAACCTTTACCTTTAATCAGGCAACCCTGACTCTAGGCAGCTTACAGAAAAAGAAAAAGATTATACATCATGAGTACAAAACAAACTAAAAAATCCCACTATACCCTTACAAATTCAGAAATTGAAAGCCTAGGGTTCAAAATTAATTTTAAAAAATCAAACTATAAATTTACAAAAAACTCAAAAAATTAAAAGATTTAAAAGTTTAAGAGAGAGGGGGGTGGCTAGTTTTAATGGTATCCCATCTACCACTGGTGCCACATATCCATTCAGAGGATGTTTAATTCTCTTGCCATCCACTGCTACTTCTCCTTATATTAGGTAAAGCAATACCAACAAGACAATATATTTTCTCAATTGATGTAAGTTTGAGGCATTCTGTCACTTGCTTCACGTGTCAACTTACTTCACGTGTGCAGATGCGCTCCATGCTGGAGCATCATACTCTGCTATGGAATGCTTACCCAAAGCCAAACCAAAGGAACACACCAGATCTATCCGTCCTCTTCAAGATAATGGCCACACCAGCAAAACATTGATAGTTCCAACAGAGATGGCAACTACTGGGCAGCAGTAGTATTTGAAGACGACAATAGCAGAGGAGGCAACATGGGTGACACTTAAGCCAACTTTTGGTAGTAGTGCACAGAGGGTGGCCGTGGTCAACCACTGCTGAACTTTTGAAATGATGAAAGCTCTGTAGTGAGACAAACGGATGACTAATTACCAAACAAAAACAGCTAATCTGCAACTTAAAAGCTATGAAAGTGGCCAACGGATGGTTGCATATCCTTCTCAGTTGAAGGCAGTTCCCCTTACAAAACTCTGTCTCATTTGGGGAAAGAGAAAAGGAGAAAGATTGGTGGGGAATGACCATGCAGTCGTTCATTTTGTCCTCTTGAAACCAGACTACTGTTACACATTCTACATGGTGCTACTTTGAAAAAATGGTCCAGAAATTTCACTTGAACAAAATGCATACACTGATGGTTATTTGATATTGTCTAGTTGGGACACATTACTCTCTCTTATTGCGAGATCTCTGGGAGTTAATGTATTTACTTCCCTGTTCAATTTAAGATGATTGGGCTAATCTTTTAAGCCCTAAATTGAGTTGGGGGTTGGGTAACTTAAAGAAGATTTCCTCCTACATCTGTGGCCTGTTCCATCAACTCTCCTGACTGAAGAATAACAAGTGGCAATGAGATATATAACTTTTTCCAAATGTCTTCCTACACTCATGGATTCCTTTCCCTATAGGGTTTTCCTAGCTCAGTGATTCTTAACCATTTTTTGGGCATACCCCACCTAAGCATCTCTAAAATCCTGAACCCCTGACATATAAACTCCTATTCACGTGGCAAGAGCCTAAAAAGACCATTAATGTGGTCTATACAAGCTAAACAAGTTAATAATGCATCCTCAAATTGCTCCTCTATGGGGTGTGTGCCCCATCACTCAGTTTTCCCTGAATTCTATTAAAGACCTACCTCTTCTAAAATATCAAATGAGTTGGTTGACCATTGGTTACATCCTTCAACCTATGTTGTCAAAGTTTTAGTTTACTTTTTATATCCCTTCATTTTATGCTTATGATATATTTTGGTGGTTGTTGTTTTTTTACCTTGGGACCTGGGAAACTGTTATGCTAATCAATAACCATGATGAGCATGGCTGCTTTACCGCCATTACCCATTCATCTGACATAATTTTAAAAAATCTAAAGATGAAATTGGTACAATTTTTTAAAAAATAAGACATACAGAAAGGAACAATGAGAAGAGGGGATGGAAAAATTGCACCCTCATATTAGTTCCAAAGAACAAAGCCAGTCTAGAGAATATTTGGCACACCAAATGTTATTTGGCTCCGCTTTCTATCAGCTTCAGAGAACCTAGCAAAGAGAGGTGAAAGGAATAGGAGTTCCTTAACCTATAGAAAGCCAGGAGTATGAAGCCATTGAACTATTTCTGAGTTAATATGCTTAGGATTTCAGTGTCTGCTAAGAGGCAGGAGGCAGCATTACAAAGCTGGTTGAGTAGCAGATGGCCCTGAGCCAAGGTTAACTGTCTCTGGAATAGTACGACCACTTAACAAGGCATATGTTCTACTGACCTCAATGAGATTCCCCTCTCACTAGATAGGTACAGAACTGCATTGTGAAGGGGAAAAGATAAAATAGTAGGATGGAGGGCACAGTCAAAGGAGAAAAATGACAGGAAAATTATCAGATAGCACAAAGGGAGAAGAGCCATTCGTGGAGTAACTCTAAAATTAATATTAGTAAGCACTCATCTTCAAGTGTTCTGAAACTACATTGAATTCTGCATTCTTGCAGAAAGGAAATCTTAGACTGATATTGAAATACAGTACTACAATTCACAAGTCCATTGCATTCTTCATTTCCAATAAGATGTATGACACATTTGCAAAGAACATGCACATCTGTACTAACAACGCTAATCATACTAAAGAGAGACAAGCCTGCATTTCTGTTATATATTAGTCTGATGGGAAGACCACCCTACAATATGAACAATTAAAAAAAATAGACAAAAGCCATTGTGGCACTTTCAAGACTAACTCCTGTATTTTGACATTAGCTTTCATGGATCAAGTCCACTTTGTCAGACATAAGAGTGAGACGTCATGGCATTAGTTTAAACCAGGAGTTCTCAACCTTTTAAAGCCGGGAGCCAGGTCACACTCCCTCAGACAGCTTCGGGGGTCAGAGGGCCATTTTGCCCTTCCTCCGCCACATGGCACTTCCTGGTGTGGTGGAGACGGTGGGGGCCACATGAAATAGCACCACATGCCGCATTTGGCCCGTGCGCTGCAGGTTGAGAATCCCTGGTTTAAACATATGAGATACAGGGCATAACAAATAGGTTTACAGACAAGTGTGACTACTGTATTTGCAATCAGTAATAACAAAAGATCCCTGTTTCGTATTCAGATTTATTGCTGTGAAGTTTGGTTCTGTTGTGTTGTAAATAGATGGATGCAAAATAAACATTGTGGCACTCCACATCTGCTAATAAGTTAACTGATGATGATGTGAGTGACCTGCAGCACTTAATAAAAATAATTTCTTTCTTTCGTAGGGAAAACACATATGGAGAGAGCACCCTCTTGTGTCTAAACATGGACACCATGTAATAAAAGAAGATTGAACTTCGCAGCAAATTGTCTTTGCTAAAATAAATTCAGCTGAAAATGCTTTATTATTTCTTATAACCTGTTTAATCTTGACTGACCTTGCTTCCCTCTGTCCTCCTCCCACACACACACACACACACACACACACACACACATGTGGCTGCAGGGACTTAACAGGGAGGCTAGGCAACCCAAATCATGCCTTAAAGTTAACATGCCCCCTGAAACTTCTGTGCCTTTTAGAAATAAAGGTAAAAGCATTTTTGTGCAAAGAATTTTACAATAAAAATGTCTACCATGAATTTAAATAGATTGCTTGTTGTCTGAAATGTTGACTAATTAAAGAGTAAGATATACAGTTGTACCTTGCTTGAAGAGCATAATGTGTTCCACAGGATTTCTCTTTAAGCGAAACAATATTGAAAGTGACCAATTGTGACTTCTGGTGGGGGGGATTGCAAACCTCAATTTATTTGTTAAGCGAATTTTTTGTTGGTTTTATTTGTTAAGCAAAACAAACTGTCAGAGAAAATTCTGCTCTTTAAGCGAGTTTCTTTTTAAGCGAGGCACTCTTTATGCGAGTTTTGACTGTACTTTACTAGTAAAAAGGACAATTATTTTCTTCAAGCTAATCCTCTCCAGCCTCTAGGAAACACTACCTAATTTGATTTCTAGTGACTTTTTACTTACAGTAAAACCTCGCATATAGAGCGCCTCACTTAGAGAGTAACTTGCTTAAAGAGCAGGATTTTCTCTGAATGTTAAGCTTCGCTTAACAACTAAAACCAACCAAAATATTGCTAAACAACTAAATCGGGGTTCGCAATCAGAAGTCACAATTGGTCACTTTCAATGGTGTTTCGCTTAAAGAGCAAACTCGCTTAAAGAGCAATCTTGTGGAACACATTATGCTCTTTAAGCAAGGCGCAACTGTACTCGTTTTACATTAAAGGTAAAGGTCGGCCCTTCTTGTATGCAACTCTAGGGTGTGGTGCTCTTCTCTGTTTACAGCCAAAGAGCCAGCACTGTCTGGTCTGCCAATATTTTCATGATCATGTGGCAGGTATGACTAGAAACTGGAATGCTGTTACTTTCCCACTGAAGCAGTGTGTATTTATCTACTTGCAATTTCTTGCTTTCAAACAGCTAGTGTCTAAAATTAACTGAGCCTTGATAATAGAACACTATTAATTCCTTTGTTTTTTACCTCTAAAAAGCTGGTTTACATCAGGATTCTTTTTCTTTTTTTTTAAAAAAAGGCAATGTTTGAACATTCTTGCTATTCTCACTCTTAGCATTCTTCAGGCATTATATCATGTGAGGCATTAAACCATCAGGTCACTCACTAAAGCCTAATTTGAACATCTGCAAAACTATGACTCTTCATTGTACATCATTCAGTCAACATAGTCGGTAAGGTCATCAAAACCTTTGGAACTGTTACATGAGGCTGGTGAGATGCCAAACCAAGATTTGGATTGTGTAATAGACTGGCTAATGGCCAGTAAACTGAAGCTGATCCTTGAAAAGATTGAGGGTCTATTAGCTAGAGAGTCCCAGAAGTTCTAGGATTTGGGGAAGGGACCTTTATTAGATGAGGTTGCACTCGCCCTTAGTGCATCACTTGGGAGTACTCTTTCTTCCATCTCTGTCACTACAGTGGCAGAGGAAATTGTCAGCTCAAATTGTCTGGGGCCGTTTCTCTGTAGCAAGAAGAACATGGCCCCAAGTAACTGCATTGATCATTTCTCATAGACTATCCCAATGTGCTGCATGTGAAACTGCTGTTGGAAATCGCACAGGGGCTAGTGTATTAGGCAGCAGCTAAATAGCTGGCAGGGAAACATTCTAGAAATCATATGATGGTTCTTTTAAAAATGTCAGTAACTGTCAATATGTTTCCACTCTAATTTCAAGGTGCTGGCCATGGCTATTTAGAATCCAAATGAGTAGATCTTGAAATCTTGCATGCATTTTTTTAGCACTTTGGATTGGTCTAACAGAGGTATTACACTAATATGTCGAATGAAATTTAGTTTTTGTGAAGAAATGTTACTAGGAAGCCACTATGGAAAAAAGTCTTTGGGACACTGTATACCAAATAGCTTGTGTGCTGGTAAAATTGTGTGTTATACAGGGATAAATGTTATGCTCCAGATCAGGGGTTCACAATGTTTTCGTGCCACAGGCCAGACATACACCCCTGACACAGGTGGGAGAGCTGGAAGTGGTTTGCTCCCAGTGCTTACGTTTCCATTGTCATCAGCGGTGCATGGTGGCAGCAGGGGGATTATGCATTTCTTCAGGGCTTTTGGATAGGCTTTGCCACTTCCCAGGGTGGCAGGAGCCTTTGCGGACCCTGATCACTCCGTTTTAAAATTTTCCCGCAGCTCCCCACTCTTGTTTCTGCAAGCTAATCCCCAGCACTTGGAGACTTCTGGTGGCGCATGGCACTGATGTCAGTGCCTGGCTTCCCGGCGCTGAACCAGGAAGTATCCAAGTACCAGGAAACCAGGCGCTGATATCAGTGCTACGCACCAATGGAAGTCTCCAAGCGCCAGCGATTAGCTGCAGAGACGGAGCGGGGGAGTCACAGAAAATTTTTTAAATGAAGCAATCAAGGTCCACAAAGGGTCCTGCCACCCCGGGAAGAGGCAAATTTTATTTGTTTGTTTGTTCAAACTTGTATGCCGCCCTACTCCCAGAGCAACTCAGGGCGGCCACCATCATATCGCAGAACAAAATAACAAATGATCCAATACTAAAATTCAATCACATAAAAATTTAAAAGGTTAAACGATTTAAGAGAGTTAAAATAATTAAAAATTAAGATATAGTGGGGATAATTATTGAATCAGCCAGCAGGCCGGGGTCACCGTGTTGCCAGTGCCCCACACCTGCCCATCAGCCTGGTCTTTATGCCCTTCCTAAAGGGAAGCAGCTCTGTCTGGAGATGTAACTCAATTGACAGGAGGTTCCATAGGCCCGGAGGGGACACAGAGAAGGCTTTTCTTCTTGCGCTAGAGAGGTGCGCCTCTCTAAAGGTAATAACCAACACCTTGAATTGCACCCGGAGGCACCCTGGCAACCAGTGCAGCTCCCAAAGCAGTGGTGAGGCACATGCATAATGCCCGCATCCCATCACCACTTGCGCAGCTGCATTCTGGACCAGTTGCAGCCTCTGAATGGCAATCAAGGACAGCCCCATGTAGAACACATTACAATAATTAAGTCTGGAGGTGACCAGAGCATGTGTGATCATGAGCAAGGAGTCCCGATCTAGGAGTGGGTATAACTAGCATATGAAGCCTGTACAAAAGGCCTAAAGAAATGCACAATCACTGCTACTGCCACAGTAAGTGACATATCGTGACTTCTGGCGGTGGGAATGAGTGGGGGCAGTCCTAGAGGTTGCTGGGTGGCCACTGTGGGCCAGATTAATGATATGCATGGACTGGATTAGGCCAGCGGTTGCAAATGACTGCTCCAGAGGAAGAGAAGAAAACTGAAAACAGGTGTAACAGTGATGGCAAACAGCCACCCATCTTATCCCAGACAGGGGGAGGAAGTGCTCCCACTGGGCTGCTGGGCAGAGTGAACTCTGTGCTGGGGGGAGAGAAGAAACACTCCCACTGGGCTGCCGGGCAGAGGGGCAGGGAGAATTCTGTGCTGGGGCAACAGTGCGAGTGCCCACAGATAAGGCTCTAAGTGCCCCCTCTGGCACGCATGTCATAAATTCACCACCAATGAGATATAACAACCATGTTTCAGAGTAAGGGAGGTTTAATGGGTCCCAGTTCCTCATTTCAATACAGTCAAACCTCGCATAAAGAGCACCTCGCTTAAAGAGTAGCTCGCTTAAAGAGCAGAATTTTCTCTGAATGTTCGCTTCGCTTAACAAATAAAACCAATCAAAAACTCGCTTAACAAATAAACTGGGGTTCACAATCCCCCCAACTGGTCACTTACAATGGTGTTTCGCTTAAAGAGCAAACTCGCTTAAAGAGCAATCCTGTGGAACACATTATGCTCTTTAAGCGAGGCACAACTGTACTTTGGAAATTCAGAGTGGATACAGGTTGCCCTCTAGTCTCCCAGCCTTTGCTTAAATCAGCCATTCACAACCCCCGGTCCACGAGCCTAATCCGGTCAGTGTATCTCGTTAATTCAGCTCACAGTGGCCACCTGGCCACCTCCAGCAGCTAATCCATGGTACTTGGAGACTTCTATTAGTGTGTGGTGCTGCCGTCAGCACCTGGTTTCCCAGCACGGCACCAGGAAGTCTCCAAACACTGTGGATTAGCTGCTGGAACCAAGCACGGAAGCAGTGGAATTTTTTTCAAAACAGACCGATCATGCACCGAAAAGTCTCCTGACGCCCTGGGAAGAGGCAGAGGCTCTCCAAAACCCGTGAAGAAACATGCAGTCGCCGCCACCGTGCACACCGCTGATGATAACGAAAACCTAAGTCCAGGGAGCAAACACGCCTCCGGCCCCTGGCAGCAAGTGTCGGGGGCAGGTCTGGTCCTTGGCGGGAAAATGTTACAAAAGCCTGGCTTAAGTCAAAATTAAGTAAGCATTCCACCAAACCAGAGAGTAGGACCCATAGTGCCGTCTCAAAACATCCAAAAGAAAGGTTTGTGGGCAGGCAGTGATGGAGACATTGAACCATGGTTTCATTGTTATTGTGGAACCCTAGGGCAGGAGTTCTCCAGGTCATGCTCCCTCAGACAGCTTCAGGCCGCAGGTCGAGAATCCCTGCCCTAGGGCCACAACCATCTGATTGCAATAGCAAGCCTAGTAAAAATTAAGGCTAGGGCTTCAAATTTACAGCTCTCCAGAACTTGCTGGACAACAACTTTCACCAGCCCTGGCGAAGAACTGTGAGATTTTCAGCCCAACAGCAGCTGGAGGGTCATACTTTCTACTCTCTGCCTAAGGCTGACAACCTGAAACAGAATAATGAACATGGAGAAAGGCAAGGGAGTTGGAGAAGGAGACAATAAAAGGAGCTAACCAAAAATGATCAGTGGAATGACAAAACAACTTGAAAAGCTTGTGGTGTAGCCTCACACAACACCCTTAGTTCTCTGACTGATACCACTAGACACAGAACTAGCCATTCATGTGGGTGGAACAGCCATTCAAAGTGCTTTTTCTCTTTCAATGTGTACAAAATTACACATGTCTTTCCTTCCTTCGATGTGTACAAAACTGCACAAGCCTTTGGGTAAATGAGGCAACAAGACAGTTGAAGGCAGAATGAAGGAAAAGAGTCTGCCCTGGAAATAGACACCAGAGCAGTGCTGAAAAGGGATCAAAGGGTCATCTAGGTCCCTTTCTCATGAACTGGACTGACATTTTACCCAGTTATTTAACAGGAAGTGTCATTACCTCAAGGGTGTTCATCTTACAAAAATAGTGGACTGCAGTGGCTCGGTAGTTAAGAAGCTCACCTTTGTTAGGTGGAAGACCAGCAAGCTGGCAGTTCAAGTCCTGGGTACTGCATGACGGATTGAGCTCCTGTCTCTGTCCCGGCTCCTGCCAACCTAGCAGTTCGAAAGCAAGAAATTGCAAATAAACAGGGACCACTTCAGTGGAAAGATAAAGTGTTTCATCTAGGTATACCTGCCACATGTCCATGGAAATGTCTGCAAACACAGACAGTGCTGGCTCTTTGGCAATAAACAGAGATGAGCAATGAACCCTAGTCGGATATGACTGGCTTTTGAGCAAGGGCGGCCTTTACCTCCCGATGTGCTAGGTCACTGATGGCGAACCTTTTAGAGACCTAGTGCCCAAACTGCAATCCCAAACCCACTTATTTATCTTAAAGTGCTGTTACCTGAAATTTTGGATAAAGCATTATAATTAATCAAAACGTTTATTAAATGCCACATATCACAACACACACACATGGAAAATAAGGTAGAAGCCAGGAGTTAAATCATAAGATTGGAATGCTCTCAAGGAGGAAGGGGGATTACCCAATAGTCAATAAACTCTGGCAAGGAATGTAAAAAAATAAGGTCCATTGTGTAGTAGGTCAAAGGGTGTGAAAACCGGTTTGTCGGGTTTCTGATAAGCAGAAATTCCTTCACAAAGGAAGCTGAATGACTCATTCCTCTGGTTTGATTAAAGTTCAATTAAACATTGATTAGAACACTGACCAAGCATAAACATAGCAAAAATCTGTGGGGAACAACCCCAAAGTTGATCAGGAAAAAGGGGGGGAAGCAAGCGAAGTAAAATGACAAGCACAGGGACATCCCGTCTCCCACGTACACAGCCAGAGGATTAAAAGGGAAAAAACAAAAGGTGACCTCTCTCCTCAAAGGTCTCCCATTAACTAAATGATTAAGGCATATTGATTCTAACATCTCTCTTTGTTTCTTTGCTTACACGCTAGACGCTAAATCAATTGCGTCCGGAGGCTCCATTCATGCCGGAATCCACTGTTTTCCCGCCGCTACATGCAATTGGTTATTCCTGTCAACCACAAATATGCTCCTTTGACCTAATGTAAACTCTCTATAACCGGTTTTTTTAGCAATAGCTGTAATCTGCCGCTTTTGTGTAACTAAATTCTCTGACCTCAGAGCTGCCTTTGTTTTATGTTTGCATGTAATTAAAATATGTTAATTGCCTTTCCTCTTTCCCAGTTGCAATCCCCTCTCCCTTGTCACCTAGAAGCTAGTCTAGATAGCAGATATAAGCCCTTAGAGGTGGGTGGGGGCTATCTTCTGTTCACCAAATTTTGTGAGCAGGGATCACAAGGGGGGTCTTTTCCTCAGAACGGTTGCGGGAAGGTTAGCTATTTAGAATTATAGGTCTGGCCAGACTATATGCCCGAATAGGCTTGCCTTTGCTTTTGCTCCCAATAAACCATATTTTGTTTTGACTGAAAACCCTGCCTCATTGTAAGTTCTTGGGTCTTTCTAGTACCTCTGCCAGAGAGTGAATCCAATCACCCAGAATTGGGTGACATAATTGGGGGCTCGTGCCGGGATGCCTCTGGTTCCTGCAACCTCCTTAAGAGGTGCAGGACACAAAGAGAGGGAAAGAAAAACCAGAACGACCTCCTATTCGAAATCTTCAATCAGGCTTTGAGAGACTCATCTGCGGTTCCGTCTCTGCGACTGAAAACTTCAGGATTGGTAACGTATAATTTTGATTTTGGGGTCCTTTTGAAATTCTTGCCAAGTTAGTTTAAACAGCCAGCTGAACTCAACTTCCCCTCGGGTGGCAGCTCGAGTATTGAAAGCGTGGGTTAGAGTCCCACCGAGAGTGCAACAAGCAGGTTTGACGGACCTGAATTGCACAACAAATTGGGCACTAGTGAGGTTAGCCACCACTAGAAAAGCAAGAGCAGGACTTGTCCCCCTGTGAGCGCCTTTAGTTTAAAAGTTCGGGCTAGTGGGTAGAATCATCACCTAACACTAAGCCTTGTCAAGTGGCAGGGTCCGAGAGACGGGTGGCACCCGGTGAGGATTCGGAAAAGCACGTTGTGGCAGAGTAATTACCTGAGCACACGTGGCCAATTGGCTAGACTGGTCAAGAGAGGAGGTTCGTCGACCGTGAGACCAGTACAAATAGTCTCGAGAGACGGGTGATACCTGGTGAGAGACACCAAGGGAAGAAACTGTGTGGTCCGCTCCCGCCAGTGCGCTGCGCGGGGTAACTCGGTAAGCACCAAGACCTAGGCCTAAGGCAAGCTAATGGGAGGAGCTTTTTGAGAGTTCAGGCTGGGCTGAAAGAAGGAAAAGGCTGGTGGGACGCCACGCAGCAATGTCCTCAAGAATTGGAAGAATTTGGTGGGACCCAAGTCTAAAATTGAGCAAATGGAGGTTGAAACTTTTAAGCACCCAAGACCGGCCCCTTTCAAAGGGACCTGAAGCCCGCCTGGCCTAGAGAAGGCAACTTAAGTTTAAGGCACCTAAAGGAATTTATTAGAAGGCTAGAAGTGAGTCTGAGGAGATCTGGGGACTCGGAGCACGCAGCGCTCTCCGTGAGGCTGCACCCACAAAACCTTGAACGATACCCTTGCGAGGGCAATCTTTATATTGTAATGGGAGAAGGCTAATCCTCCTCCCAAATTTGGGGTTCCCCAAAGTATAGAGAGGCAATTGAGGAGGATTGAAGAGGACCGTTTTGGGTCCATTGCACCTTCTGGCTCCTTAATTCCTCAAACCCGCTGCTCATGGTATCCTTGTAAATCTGGGGCGCCCCCTCAACCCTTAATGCCCACCACCCCTGCCAGCAAAAGGAACAAATCCAGTCGGGAGAGTCTGGGGTCCGTAACTTTGCAGCCCCCCCAGGTTACAGTGGGTTAAACCGCAGAGGTAAACCTACTGGACCTCTCAGACATGCCCCAGCGGGACATGTTGGGAAGGGGAGTTGTAGAAGAAATCGGACCTTGGGAACAGATGGAAGTTCCTGGAGTTGCAGGAGTGAGCGGGCTGAAAGGAATGATGGAAGGCACCCTTAGTGAAATAAGGAAATCATGAGGAAAATTGGGCACTATAAAATCAAAAAGAAAAAGGTAAAAATTAAAAGCTCGAATTGAAACAGACAGTGAGCCAATCTCAATGGACTCGTTGGAAAAGGGAAAGCTAGGACACAGTAAGCAGAACAGGACCCCTCAGTCAAAAGAGAAAAGGGAAGGAGAAATAGTTTATTGCCATCCATCCCTGCTAGCTGAGTGGGGGGTGCTAAATAGAGCAGAATGAAAAAGAGTAAACCAGAACAGAAAAGCATTTAAAATTTGAGCCCGCTGCAACCCACTCAGGCTGAGAGGCTTGAAGGGGACAGCAGTCATAGATTAAACAAAGGGTTAAGGTAGCCCAGCACCCACATAAATTAACTTGTCCGTTGTTTCTAAAGGGAAAGCCCCAATTAAGTTAAAGCAATCTGTTAAATTGTAACTGAATTCGAACACAGGGCAGCCCAAATTGGAAGAATCCCAGGCTATTGCCATAAGAGGCAGCCTGGGAATGGCTTATAAGAATGATTAGCAATAAGATTAAGTCATTGTGCCCAGGTGGCAGGTAATTCCAGCCTCCTGAGAACCACAGTAAAACATGGCCCTTAAGGTCTGAGAAAGCATGGCATTTTCCCTTGCTTTTCTAGCGATTGCGTGGAACATTGTAGGGAAAAAAAAAAGAGGTCTAATACACAGTTTGAAAACGGAATGAATGTGTAATATATGTAAATATGCATGTATGATGAATGAATGAATAAGGGTACCCTGGGTGTGTGTGTGAACGAAATAAATGTGTGCCTGCATTTTTGTGATGTGTAAATAATGAGGACTAGGAACTTAGAAAATTTAAACTGCCATTGTGAGGTATTAACATGCTCTGCAGAAGGCTTTAAAGGGGAAGGAAGCATGTCCTTAAGAAGTTATGCTTCCAAAGAGTACCCAGGCCTGATGCATGCTGGAGATGTGGCAGATCTGTATATATGTGTATTGTAAAAAGTATATAAAAAGTATGGTTAACAAAATGATGTTATCCCTTTCTCTGTCTAGTTTAAACTTTAAGACAGAGATTGGAAATGTATAAATCGGGATTATTGTTGTCCTTTAGATTGGGACATGGCAAAAGTATTATAAGGCTAGTGAATTAGCAACGCTCAAATGCATTGCTGCCTTTTAAATAAGGCTCGAAATCGAACTAAGTAAGTATCAGAAGTTACAGGAAAATCCCTTTAAAAGGGACCCAAAGGAGAATTGAGCAGAATTTGAAACAAAAACGTAGGTAGTTCAAGCAATAAAGGCTTTGGAAATTAGGAATTGGAACTTAGAAACAGTGGGAAGATACAGTTAATGAAATAGAATTAATCGAAAACAAATAAATTGACATAATGACTGGTATATCTATAAAATTGAGATTGGCAAGGGTTGGAAATTGGGATGGATTAATCAGAAAGGTCCCTCTTTCCCATACAAAGCCAACTGCAACCAATATGTGTTTGAAAATGCATTTGCTTTTAAAGAAATGGCTTCCAAAGTAAAAATTCGGACTTTCCATAGAACATGTGCAGAGTGCAAACATTGTAGCACTGCAGAGAAGTTAAGAAATTGCCTCCTGCTGAAAAAAAAAAAACATTCCATTCACAATAGCCTGAAGGGGGGAAAGCGGCCCCTCCTTCCTCTTCCACTAAGCTTGGCCATCAGTTGAATTTCCTGCTTGGCCACTAAAGTAAACAGAGTCGCATACTGTCTAAGATTACAGGCATATGCACTGCCCCACCCAAATTCTGATTCCACTGCCCTAGTTGGCAAAGAAATAGGGACTTATTCTTCCTTTTCGTTGTGCCTCAAATTAATCTGTGTCACCCTGCTGTCCCAGCAAGGCTGACAAATATGAAATAAGGATGAAAGGCTAATTTTAAAACATAAGTTTGCTACCTGGCCATACGCCCCACATATGGATGAAATTTAGGGTACTCCCCGCAGGCAGAATTGGCCTGCACAAAATATCAATGCAAGAAGGCTAATCACCTCAACCACCCTTTTACCCGGCTTCATTTAAAGTGCTCAGCTCAACCTGGCAATATTATAATTGAATTGGAAAACTTGCAGATAGGCAAGGGACCCCAAGAAAGCCTTCGGAGCAAATCCTGGAGTTCTGGGTGGCCCAGTGTCTGTCCCGAGAAAGGGCATGAAGATAGCGGAAATGGAGGTTTTGGCTTGTCTTTTTCCCTGGGAAAAAGGACAATTGGAGTCTCACTTGAGAACCCAGTTTTGTGGGAAGGGGGGCCAAGAAGCATCTGCCTAAAATGCAAACCCGTATTTTGAAAATCTGGCCCACATCTTAAAAGGGCCATGCTAACTCAGAATTTGGTTTGTCTGGTGTATACCTTAACAGTCTCTAAATTGTGGCACGTGGAGACCCATTTTCAGAAATAAAGGAGATATGGCCTAGTAGGAAAATAATGGATATTAAATAAAGGGGAACCTTTAATGTGTGGCACAGGGGAAATGGAACATTGTCCTGTATAATCTGATACTTGCTCAAACAGAGGGGCTATGCATGTGTTATAATCTGGATAAGTTTAAATTGGAAACTTGGAATCATGTCTGTGCAAAGCTCTGCTTGTCTGAATTGCTTTAAAGGAGGAAACTGCTGCTCCATAGTGAAAAGTTAATTTGAACATAAACCTATTAAAACCTTTTGAAAACATATGCATTTCTGAAATGGTTGCTGTAAATTTGATTTTGTATAATGTGGCTCAATACACACATGTACTGGGGTTGAATTAACTGAATCGCAAAAGCCCCAGGAAGCACATTTGATTTTCGATCTGAAAAAAAAAAAATGCTTTTAAAAATTGTGATTCAAACCCAGGACCTTGCAACAAGAGTTCCGGAAAAAGGTGGGAGAAGTTTTGCATAGTAAATAAATAAGCACATAGTAGCTTGCTCCTTAAGAGCAGCTGTAAGCCTTTAACATCACAAAGAATGGCTGCACAGTCAAAAGTAATAAAGCTAAATGTTTTTATTTCTGGGCAAACTCCCTGCCAAAATTTCCCTTAAGGAAGGCAGGAGAGGTGCCCTGCCCCTGCATAGTCTGTTCTGTCATTGCATAGCTGTATTTTGTCTTGTCTGCATGTGTGTTGTGTGAGTGGCTTCTGAAGATTGTTGGAACATCGCACATGGGAAATTTCCTCTCATCCTACTAAGTGCACAATCTCAAGGAAATTTGAGTGTCCCTATGCACCGTCCCCAGTTAAGAATCCTAGTTAAAGAAACTGAACCATAAAGATTGCTTTGCAACTCCAACAATAAAGTTATTTCAAAAACATCTGCAGTGCGTTTGTTAAACCCTCATTCTTATTATACAGGATGCCAGAAGGAAAACAGGGTAAAGGTAAACAAATAGATTTCACAATGAGGCCAGTTTAGAAATTAGTTAGGAGACTCCCAGACTCACAAAGGGGAGGGGGAGGCTGAATTTGGTAGGGAAGCAGCACCTTCCTCAGATCAGATGGGAGTGAAACAATTGTTTACTCAAAGTATTTAATTTGGTTTACATTGGTTTGGGCCAGGAAGGTAAATTCCTGCCTTTAAAAAGCACTCACAGTTGCAATTGGATCATGCATTAGTGGCTTCTGGAGTAAGTATGGGGTTTGCACAATAAAAGCCCTCTTCTCCTACTAAACCTGGAATCTTAAGGAATTCCCTTACATAAATCCATAGGGAACAGTGAATGCAATGGAAGCACATTGAAAACATGAGTGGTTGTCGTTTATTGTTACTAGGGTTAAGGAATAAAAGTTTAAAAAGTAAATGTGGGAGGGTTTTGGGGAGATGTGTTGTGTTTTCTCTCCCTCACTACAGGAAAAAGCTAAAGATGTGGAAGCCCTGTGGTGGATCCCAAAAGTGAACGGATAGCAGTGCTCCAGAGCATGTCTAAAATTCAATGGAGGAGTATCATGTCTTTTATTATTAGTATTCCTACCACCTCATTTCTTCTCGACCCCCCCTTCTCTCTCTCTCTCTCTACCTATCTCTCTCTCTCTACCTCTCTCTCTCTAAAGTATTGCTAGCAAACTGTGTTCCTGTATTTTCTTTAGTTTAAATTTCTAAACATGTGTAGAATGTATAAAATGTTAGGATGTTCATTTGTAGTGTTGGTAGTTTGGAGAATCCACTTGCTTACAAAAATGCCCCAATGTCACCCCTGACTCCCAGGCATTGCAGTACCATTCATTGCTGGTTCATAACAGATTTTAAATGGATGTGCTGCCTAAATTTAACAGCAAGCAGGCAGAGGAAGCCATCCACGGGCTACAAAATCTCACCACTGAAATTAAACAAGACACTAGGTTTTCATTGTGGGGGTGGTTAACCAGCTGGATCCCGGATTTTGGATACCTCAAACACCTATTCATGACGGGGTTTGGGATTGCTGTAGTTATAATTCTAATTTGTGTGTGTGCCCCTTTTGCAGTCCCTGAAAACGTTGTGCAGGGTCCCACTTAACCAAGGTCCCAGTGGGTACATCATCAGGACCCACTCAGTTTCGACGGAGAATCTCTCTCAAAGATTCCTGTCAGAAATCCCAGATTGCTTCTAGAAATCTTTTCAAAGATTATCCGCCGAGAGAAAAGGGAAGGAGTGTTACCTGAAATTTTGGATAAAGCATTATAATTAATCAAAACGTTTATTAAATGCCACATATCACAACACACACACATGGAAAATAAGGTAGAAGCCAGGAGTTAAATCATAAGATTGGAATGCTCTCAAGGAGGAAGGGGGATTACCCAATAGTCAATAAACTCTGGCAAGGAATGTAAAAAAATAAGGTCCATTGTGTAGTAGGTCAAAGGGTGTGAAAACCGGTTTGTCGGGTTTCTGATAAGCAGAAATTCCTTCACAAAGGAAGCTGAATGACTCATTCCTCTGGTTTGATTAAAGTTCAATTAAACATTGATTAGAACACTGACCAAGCATAAACATAGCAAAAATCTGTGGGGAACAACCCCAAAGTTGATCAGGAAAAAGGGGGGGAAGCAAGCGAAGTAAAATGACAAGCACAGGGACATCCCGTCTCCCACGTACACAGCCAGAGGATTAAAAGGGAAAAAACAAAAGGTGACCTCTCTCCTCAAAGGTCTCCCATTAACTAAATGATTAAGGCATATTGATTCTAACATCTCTCTTTGTTTCTTTGCTTACACGCTAGACGCTAAATCAATTGCGTCCGGAGGCTCCATTCATGCCGGAATCCACTGTTTTCCCGCCGCTACATGCAATTGGTTATTCCTGTCAACCACAAATATGCTCCTTTGACCTAATGTAAACTCTCTATAACCGGTTTTTTTAGCAATAGCTGTAATCTGCCGCTTTTGTGTAACTAAATTCTCTGACCTCAGAGCTGCCTTTGTTTTATGTTTGCATGTAATTAAAATATGTTAATTGCCTTTCCTCTTTCCCAGTTGCAATCCCCTCTCCCTTGTCACCTAGAAGCTAGTCTAGATAGCAGATATAAGCCCTTAGAGGTGGGTGGGGGCTATCTTCTGTTCACCAAATTTTGTGAGCAGGGATCACAAGGGGGGTCTTTTCCTCAGAACGGTTGCGGGAAGGTTAGCTATTTAGAATTATAGGTCTGGCCAGACTATATGCCCGAATAGGCTTGCCTTTGCTTTTGCTCCCAATAAACCATATTTTGTTTTGACTGAAAACCCTGCCTCATTGTAAGTTCTTGGGTCTTTCTAGTACCTCTGCCAGAGAGTGAATCCAATCACCCAGAATTGGGTGACAGTGCCAACACAGCAGCAGAGGAGGAAGGAAATTCTCCCATTGGGTTGTTGGGCAGAGGGGCGGGACAAACTTTTTGCTGAGGGAGGTAGGAAGCACTCCCACTGGGCTGCTAGACAGAGTGAACTCTGCGCTGGGGTGGCTGCATGGGAGCCCACAGAGAGGGCTCCAAGTGCCACTTCTGGCACGCGTGCCATAGGTTCACCACCACTGTGCTAGGTGTTCTAGGAAGAGAGAGAATTCTTCTGTTCTACTGCTTTATTCAACTGGGACAAATTTCCTTTGCAAAGGAGAATTCCATGTCCAATACATCATATGCAAGAAAAGATTCTGGAGCAGAGCTGCCTCCCCTCCAATTCTCTTCTTCTCTTAGGACATGTCTGGATTAGGAAGGGAAAAATACATTTGGTAGACTTTGCCAGGTTCAAAATTGATTCAAAGACTGGGGGATACATGACACACAGTTGAGGAACACAAACAATAATCTGCCTAAACATTGATTATTTCACCCACATCAGTGATTATTTATTTTGAACCAGTTCCTCCATTTATGCATTTTTCTGAGTGCAAATGCATAAGTGCATATTGTGCTTCATTGGTTTGGCCTGTTAAAGCCTGAGGATTCTCTGCAGCCCAGTGGGCTGGATGAATATGGATTGGAGGCCAGAGCCGTCCCCCGGGGTGTAGTGACCAGCCACCTGAACCATGTGACCAACCCATGGCCCAAAAAGTTTGGGCACCCCTGCTATAGTTTTAAAAAGGGGGTGTATATCCTGCTGCCAAAAGCAAGCAGGGCATGTGCCTCGGGTCTTTTAGGCAGCGGAGTAGCTACCGCCGTATCTGCCGTATCAATTATACGGGGGCCCCAACGTGCGTAAGCAAAAGGCAAGGAGAGTGTATATTTAATTTGAATTGTTTGTAAAAAAAAATGGAAAAAGTGACAGATAGATAATTATGATGAATAAATATTTATTTTAATTGTATGCATTTTTTTTTCTTTTGTGAGAAATCTTTACCCTTCCTAAGAGGGCCCCCAAACAAATTTTTATACGGGGCTCCGCCAAGGTACGCTACGCTTCTGCTTTTAGGAAAACTTTTTTTTCTCCCGGGTGCGGCTCTTCATCATGCAATTCCCACCGGGGAGCTTTCCTCTTCCACAGCCCCCATTCAAAGGCAAGGGCCAGCTGGCTTCCATTTTTGGGAAGGGGGAGTATGAACCCCCCTCCGCCGCCGCCGAAGCGGCTGGGGTGGGACAGGCAGCAGAAGCCTACGTCGGGACGCCCGAGAGAGGCACAGAGGAGCTCCTCCCTCCCGTCCCCTCGGAGCTCGTCGGGATGCAAACAGGGCTGCGGGCCCGGAGCAGGGAAGGAAAAAGAGAGAGAAGCCAGGAGGGAAGAAGCCGCCGCCTCCGCCCTCTGCCCGGGTTGCAGCCACTCTCCTTGGGCCGCCCGGCACCAGCAGCTGCGGCCACGTCAGCCCTGAGCCGGCGGAGGGAGGAAACCATGCGCACAGAGCGAGAGCGAGAGGAGGGGAAGGAAGGCGCCGCGGCCACGCCTCCGCATACTGGGAGCCGGAGCCTAATCCGGATCCACCGCGCGCCCTGCTTTGCGCGTGTACTGCTGCCCAGAGCCCCGCCTCCTGCCCGTCGCTGGTGCCTGGACTCCGAAGCGCCCGGTAAGTGTGTGTGCATGTATTACCCTGTGCCCGGTAAGTGTGTGTGCATGTGTTACCCTGTGCCCGGGTGTGTGTGTGCATGTGTTACCCTGTGCCCGGGTGTGTGTGTATGTGTTACCCTGTGCACGGGTGTGTGTGTGTGTATGTGTTACCCTGTGCCCGGCCGGGTGTGTGTGTGCATGTGTTACACTGTGTCCCCCCTTTTTTCCTTTTCTTCGTCTTCCTTCCTTTATTTATTTTTTTTCCCGTTCTCCTCCCCATCTTCTGACCTCCTTTCCGTAAAAGCCTCTGGATACGACCCACGCACTCGGGCAGCCGGCTCAGCATTATAACCCCCTGCTTTGCTGCCCCACAAGCTCAGGGGTCTTCCCTTTGGGGGGGGGGTGTCCCCGACCTTGAGGCACCATTTCGCGTCTGTCTTTTGCTCCTCGCCTGTCCGTCAATAGCAAGGGGTGCCCAAACTTTTTGGGCCACGGGCCAGTTACATGGGTCACTGTGGGCCGGATCTGGGCCCCGATGCCAATTCATCTGGCCTGCGAAGCCCCCGCCGCTCCTGGAAGCGGAAGTAAAACGCGCCGGTATTAATGTCTCTCTTTTCCCCTTTGGAAACCTCCTCTTCCCCCCCCCTTCCCAAATATTTAACACCCGCCAATTTATATCCTGCTTTGTTGCGGGATTTGCAACTTTCCTGGCTCTGGTTTTTTAAGGGATGCTGCATTTTTTTCACTCCCGCCATCTCTTTTCTCCAGCTTCATTCGTTTTCCTTTGCTGTTAGTGAGACAGGTTTTATGTTGACGTCTACATGGGGTCTTGAAATTGGTGTGCTCTGAAATTGGAGCGGAGGGGCTGCCCCCACGTGAAAGAGATCCCTTGCAGGGATTGGGGATAAAAGTGGCCCACCCTACAAGGGTGGTGTATGCTTTAATGCAGGGGTGCCCAAACTTTTCGGGACACGTTGCCATTTCGTCCGCCCCACGCCGCCCTTGTTGCTCCTGGATGCAGAAGTAAAACGCAATGCGGGCACATTTTACTTCCACTTCCGGGAGCAACAAGGGTGGCGCAGGCTGGATGAATTGATGTACAGTATCTTGGAACTGAGCTACTTATCAGTGGTTTAATGTTGTCCTCTTATTCTACTGTGGCCTGTTCTTCGGTTGGAATCCTTCCTGAAAGGCTTACAGGTCTTGAAACGCAAGATAGTCTTTGCCCATAGACTAGAGACCAACCGGAGGGGTGAGAGGGTGGTGAAGGGACAGGAAAACTAAGAAAGTTGAAGCACCAGTTCTTAATAGAAGAATTTGAAGTACTTATTCTTGTCCCTCTGTTTCCTGTTCTTTTCTCATAAAATCAGTTCTATGTAAGCCTGGTTGGTTACTTCCTGCAGCTACACTTTTTCCACTCTGTACTCTTGTAGGACTACCTCCATTGTTCAAGTCAGGGAGCAGCTTCTAACATGGCCTTAAGCGGTGGTCACTATCTTCAGTTTCTGCTTTACTCTCCCAGCTCTGGAAGCAACTTTTTTAAAACATGAGAAGCTGCCTTACACAAATAAGATCAAACCAGATTTTGGGAAAGTTTTTTGAGTTATAGTACTTTAAAAAAAAATCTTTCAAGTAATCACTGTGGAAGGATTCTAGGAGTAATATTCCCCACTACCACCAAAAATATAACTTTTCGGAACTCTCCATCAGACCATATCTACTGACTGGCAGTGGCTACCAAGTGGTGATACTTCTGCTACAGGATCCCTTTCAAAAATTGGAAATGGAAATGTGCCTTCATGCAGAATATGAACTTTGCCATTCAGCTCTTTAGCGGGTCTTCTATTTCTATTTTACTCTCTCTCTCTTTATAACATGCAATTCTATATAGTAGACAATAATACTTCTGTTCCTTTTGAACAGTTAAAAATTCAAATCACTTTGAATTCCAGAAGGATGAGATGTAAATGTAGGAAATAGTATGCTTTGGAGAGTAAAGCGTGATCTTTAAGAAGGTACAAGAGACACTAACCATAGGAGACCAGCTTTCTGTGTCAAGTAGTGGTGCTATACCTGTGAGAAATAATTTGATTTGTTTTAATAATATACATCTGTAAGTTAAAACAGAAGTTCAGTCATGCATTGATAATGAGTTAGAAGGTCTATTGCTTTCTTTCAGTCTGTACTTCACTGGCGAATAAAATAAAGGTGGTTCTGGGCAGAATCCTGCCAGTGGAGGAGAAGTACAATTGCAATCCAAAAGTGAATCCCCATTGTATGCATTGATTGAGTATTCTGTATCAGGGTGCATATTAAGTTAGATGGATATGTGTCTGCCCTGAGAAGCTTACAATTTGAAAATGGATACAGGGGAAATGTCAGGGAGGATAAACAGAAATAATGGGTTACTTATTTCAGTGACATGTTTTTTTGCAGTAGAACAAGAAGAAGCATGTAGATCAGGGGTGTTCAAACTTTTTGGGCCATCGGCTGGTCATGTGGTTCAGGGGGCGGTCACTACGACCCATGGGCCAGATCCGGTAAGGACTCATTTTACTTCCCCTTCTGGGAGTGACGAGGGCTTCACAGACTGGATGAATTGGCATCGGGGACTGGATCCAGCTCACGGGCCCTAGTTTGGGCACCCCTGGTGTAGATAATGGCTACACGTCTATCGCTTCAACCTTTGAGTTTACTAGCAGCAGAGTTTTTGTGACTTGGGAGTCCAACAAAATCTGGAGGGCCATGGGTTTCCCACCCTATAGTCAACATGAAAATTGTAAAAAAATCCAAGACTTCACAGAAAGTGTTGAGTTTCTGTTAGAATTCAGAGAACTCCAAAGAGACATTGAGAAACCTGGAAGGCAGTTTCAAGCACATGGGGCATCCGTGATAGAGGCGACCTTTGGGTGGTGCAGAATGGTGGTACTATGGGCTTGTGGTGAATTCCAGTCATTTACTTTATTCTAGAGAGAAACTAAAATCCTTCTTTGTGTTTTATAGATGCCATCTCCTAGAGAAGTAAAACTAACAACCTTTGGATTATGACAGCAAAAATTCTCCAAGAATCTTCTTCAGAAATATATGCAGTCCCTTTGGTTGCAACTTCTTGAAACCTGCTAGTGTGCTCTGACGTCTGTATGACTGAAGTTACTCATCATGGATCCCTTGTTACCCAAAAGAAAATGCATCAGAGGTTTTAGAAGAAATGCCTTGTTCTCATTAGTTTTACTATGTTTGGTAGCCATAGTTTGCCCTGATCAAGATTTCTATAGTTTACTTGGAATATCCAGAGAAGCTACAAGCAGAGAAATCAGGCAGGCTTTCAAGCAGTTAGCATTAAAGTTGCATCCTGATAAGAATCAGGTATGTATTCTTATCCTCAAAATGTTTTCTGGGTCGCTGAGTTTTCTTTTGAAAAGGATCACGGGTGCTGAAATTCCTTCAATTCTTCATACAAAGAGAAAATAGTTACATATCATAGTATAATTAATAATCAAAATTACTAATGTTTAATTATTTAGAGGAAAAAGCATTAATTTTATTACAGAATAAATCTTTGTGACACTATTATAAAGGGATGTTTCTCTTCTGGTTAATAATTAGTGCTTTCCCCTCCTGGGAGACATTTCTATAATTGAGGTTCAGGCTGTATAATACATCACTTGGGATGAATAACAGGATATCTCTTACCAGGTGTAATGACGCATACCAGACAAGGTGTTTGACAACCCTTTTGTATTTGCAGTCAGGTAGATAGCAACATGGAAAGTGATTGTTGACATAGATGCACAGCATGAGCAAAAGTATCAGTGTGCAGCCTGTATACAACTTGGTTTTATGTATTTTTCGGAGTCCTAAGCACTAAAATTTATATGCAACTTGGTGGGTCTTGCGTTATTCAAGTTTACCTTATGTCACTACATTCTAACACAACATTATGGCCAGACTAGTATTCAGCTGCACGGCTTATAACAGCTTTTGCTCTTAGATCTGGTTGAAGGTGGAGGCTGAAGATAAATTTTGCACCTGCCCCATTTCCTGTTAACTCCCTTGCAAAGCCTTTCTTAAGGCTTGGGATGAAGGGGGGCCTTCATGAACGGAATTAGCTATAGTGTAGGGAGCTTAAAGGATTGATTTTTAAAATGGCCAGAAGCACCTTGTGAAGATGGTAACTCTTGACTGAGTCATGGGTGCCCTTCTACCTGATTTTTTAATTACTCCTCTGCCCCAGTTACACCATTCAGGAGAGTATTGTGATCCTTCAGGAGATTAGTGTGATCCTCCGGATCTCCTTTTAAAGGGGAAGAATGAGAGAGTCACCCTCTGTTCTCTCCTAACTGCTTCGTCTATGATTATGAAACCAGATTTCCTAAAATTTTCTAAAACTGATCTAGTGACAGAAGGACCCAGTATATTCAAGAATAGAGGGAGATGGTGGAGGACAGAGGTGCCTGGCGGGCAATGGTCCATAGGGTCACAAAGGGTCGGAATTGACTGTGAGACTGAACAACAACAACAAAAAGCATTTTCAATTCTGAAATGTATGAGAAGGCAGTATTTTTATGTATCATGTTGAAGTCAACACTGGGAGTTTCCCTCTTACAGAATGATCCGGATGCACATGACAACTTTTTGAAAATAAACCGTGCATATGAAGTATTGAAAGATGAAGATCTGCGAAAAAAGTATGACAAATATGGTGAGAAAGGTCTGGAAGATCACCAGGAAGGAGGCCGGTACGAGAGCTGGCACTACTATCGCTATGATTTCGGTAAGATCTAGGCTTGTGATAAGAACAGCATTGCTGTGTTCTATTCTGTACTGCAGTGGCCTCTGTACTGGCCAACTGTGTCATATCTGTAGTCATTTCCCAGTGGCCACAGACAGTCCGAAGTCAAATGGGCTCTAAGACTGCTAAATTGAACTGTGTCCAGTGTGCAGTATTCTTGTCGGAGAGTAAACAAAACAACACAACAGCAAAAAATGTTGTGGCACCTTAAAGAGTACACTATGTGTGTTTTGTATTTTTAATTACAGTAATACCTCATATAACATTAGTATCGAATAACACTAAAATCGCATAACATTAAGGAATCTGGGGGGAAGAATTGCATCACATAACATTAAGATCCTATGGGATGCTTCAGATAACAACCGCTAAAGCCTGTGTGGTTACAATGTATCTCTATGGATCCCATAGGATTTTAACATGCATCAGATAACACTAAAAATCATATAACACCAAGACTTGTGGAACCAGGTTTTAGTGTTATATGAGGTTTTACTGTACTCAGATTACCAGGAACATGGTATCCTTTGTGTTTGTAATCAGCATTTCATGGCTAGTTTTTATGTCCTCCCTTTGATAACTTGCTTCTGGAACACTTTGAATTGTATCTTCTCTTCAGACCTGAACATTGTAGCATTTTTTTTTTAGTTGACCAGCATGACTAGCCAATGATAGGCCAGATGCTTATTTAGATGACCTGCTTTCCAAGTGAATTCTCATCTAATGAAAGTTTGCTTCCTTTCAAATGTTTGCAGGATTTCTGTCTGTGGCCTGTCAGACCCCTTGTTAAAATAGGGTTTTGATGGCCCTGCTTCATCCTGAGTTGGGTACTGGTCCATCTAACTCAGTATTGTCTAAATCAGGCGAAGGCAGCTGCAGCCTTCCAGCTGGTTTGGGGCTGCTGGCTAGAGGTAATGACAGCTCCGGGACAATACATCGTGTCCTTCTCTGCTTTACACTGACTAATAAAACACTGGGTTTCGGAAAAGACTTTTCCCAGAGATACTACAAACTGAATCTGGAATGTGTTGGATAAAAGGCATCTGCACTCAGCCATATATTCAGTGAAGTAGACAATTCTTTCAGATGTTACACAGGCGCGTGTGTTAATAAACATTGAACGGCTGTTTTCTTTGCCAGGTATTTATGATGATGATCCTGAAATCATAACTCTAGACAGAGGAGAATTTGGTAAGTTGTTGCAGCCACACGGCTTTCTGATACTTCTACTTAAGTTTATTCAAAGTGCAGCATTGTGCTATACAGTATAGTCTTTTCCTGAGATTGCTGTGTGCCAGCCGGAGTTACTATGACTTGAATATTCAGAGAAAGTGTTTTAATTGTACCCTGCAAATCTTTTGCCTATGTACTGTGGGGAGACATCACTTCCCTCAATGGGAAGCTAGCTTCAGAAAGAAATATTATTTTTTAATCCTACTTTTCTGATGTTGCATTTATCAGTCTTTATTTTTTGCCCTGCTTGATTCTGGCCCATTGATCTAAATAAAGCAAAGAAGTTATTTCCATATTGTTTTTCCTCAAATTTCTTTGGTGACTTCTTTTAAACTTGGTCCCCTAGTTCCTAGGAAACAAGTTTGTACAGTCTTAGTTTTGAGTCATGCTTTAACACTGGTAATTGAAAGGCAAAATGAACTTTACAAATAATATCTGCTGGTGTATGTTTGCATTTCCTTTTTTGTGTTTGTCCTGGATATTTGTACAACGTAATATATTTACTTTGCATGATAATAACATGGCCTATGCATACAGTATTAGTCTTCTGAGCTCTGACATTTGAACAGTTGATAGCTGTAATACTTCTCGCAGTGTCACATCTTACAGTTACCATTTGTCACATCTGGTCTGACAGGACTAATAATATTCACTGTGAGAAAACCTTAATGTAAAAAGAACAATTTAGTGTGGCAGAATTCATTCATTTACTGATAATTTTATCTTGTCCTTTTCCTGAGACTATCAGATAGTATACTAATATTCTCTCAGGGTTCCCTCTTTTTCCATTGTTGATATTGTTGTTGTACAGTCAAACCTCGCATAAAGAGTGCCTTGCTTAAGGAGTAACTCGCTTAAAGAGCAGGATTTTCTCTGAATGTTCGTTTCACTTAACAAATAAAACCAACCAAAAACTCGCTTAACAAATAAATTGGGGTTCGCAATCCCACACACACACACACAATTGGTCATTTACAATGGTGTTTCGCTTAAAGAGCAATCCTGTGGAATGCATTATGCTCTTTAAGCGAGGTACAACTGTACTAGGAACAGCCCTTTGGTCTATATTGGGCAGGAAGAGCAAGGAACCCATTTTAGCCCATCATGGCTGTCAAATTTTTTACTACCCCACTGTGATGTGATGACGTTGTGGGTGGAGCCAATGTCATGACATGGGCAGAGCCAACAAATAATAATAATTACAATAAAAATAAGACACCTCAACCCACCCACCCACAACACAAACGCGTCACTTACCCTGCACGATGGGGAGTCCTGGGACCAAGCTGCGCACGCACGTGGTTTCCCTCCCACCCCCCTGTTAGCCTCAGCGATGCATCAGTGAGGCTGACGGGGGGGGGTGTCTCGGGACCAAGCCACCTGCATGTGGCTTCCCTCCCATCCCCCTGTCAACCTCACCGATGCATCGGTGAGGCTGACGGGGGTGGTGTCCCGGGACCAAGCTATGCATGTGTGCGGCTTCCCTCTCACTCACCCACCCCCCGTCAGCCTCACCAATGCGTGAGGCTGACCGGGGGGGGGTCTCGGGACCAAGCCGCACACGGCATCCCCCCCACCCCTCCCCGTCAGAAGGTTCCAAGCCTTCTATTTTTGAGTGTGCATGCATCAAATGGAGGTTTGACGCATTTGCAGTTCCCGGCAGCCCTTTTGACGACAATTTTTTTTTTAAATTGGGCTGCCAGTGAGGCGTCCGAACCGGACACCTAAAAAAAAAATCCTGGGTGGGTTCTCCCCCCTGCCCCGGGAGAACCACCCGGGATTGTTACCACCGGTTCTAGCGAACCGGCAACAACCCACCACTGCTAACAGATCTTCCCAGTTTTGACACAAAACTCAGGGAGTGGGTCACTATGGCCCGGGGGCTAGATCTGGCCCCTGGGCAGTAGTTTGGACACCTCTGGTGTAAATGTACATGGGAACTTGCATGCAACCCTGTTCCTGGATAACTATGAGCTGCTTATATAGTCCAGGTCTCTGGATCTCTCTGGTTATAGCTGTAGGATGCCTGATTCCCTCTGTTCTTAAATTCCTTTCAATGTTATATGCTAGCCAAGCTTGTAAATAATCTTTCTGTTGTTAGATGAATCTAATCTTTCAGTGTTAGATGAATTGCTCTTTCTCTGCTGTTACTAGAAGCAAGGAAAGAAGCATATCTAAAAAAATCTCTATGACAGCAGAGAGAACAAAGTCTTGCTTCTAGTGCTTGAAGAACAACAGGTTGTGCAGTGATAGCAGTGACATATCTTGAGATTAATTCCGTGACTTAATTATGCATTATCAGAAGCAGATCAGAAACTTAATTTTGAAGCAGAGGATACTCCATGTCCATATCAATTCCTGCTAAATATCTGATTGGCTGTAAGAGAAAGTGGGGTGTACTCTTAATTATTCTTGGGTGTCCTACTGTTTCAAGTAAGAAATACAAATAATCAGAAGCAATAGTTATTTTAAATTACCAGTATTCTAAATTGTTTACATTATTTGGTTTAGCTTGCTTTGGGGTAATCTTTTTGTTAACATTCTGTCTTGCAATCTGCTGGTACAGGGTGAACTGGAAGTGTTTTAATTAGGTAAAGGTTGCCCTTGCTCGAAAGCCAGTCGTATCCGACTCTAGGGTTCAGTGCTCATCTCTGTTCATAGCCCAAGAGCAAGCGCTGTCTGCATCTGCAGACATTTCCATGGACATGTGGCAGGTGTGCCTCAATACAGGAATGCACAGACCCCTGAAGTGGTCCCTATTTATATACTTGCAATTTCTTGCTTTCGTGCTGCTATTTTGGCAGGAGCCGGGACAGAGATGGGAGCTCATTCCATTGTGAAGTACCCGGGAATCGAACTCTGACCTTCCAGTCAGCAAGTTCAGCATCTTAACCACTTGAGCCACTGCAGTCCCATTATTTAAGATAACCATAATGTACCACAGTGCCTTGTCAGCCAGAGACTATGGAATATGTTTATTCATCTCTTAAAACTCTGACGTATGGATTATCTGCTCTTTAAGTTAGAACCCTCATTATCTTCTGGACATGTTTGTGTACAAGCATCCCTTTCCCGTCACAAAACCGAGGAATGTTCTCACAGAAAATTGAACTAATGGCATTCTGCAATTATGTATGGTCAGAGATGGGAGAATTGTGAAGATGACAACATAATTATTGTGCTTCTTAATATAGATGCCGCTATTACTTCCGGAGAGTTGTGGTTTGTCAATTTCTATTCCCCTCGATGTTCACATTGCCACGAGCTGGCGCCAACAGTAGGTATCCATCCGTCCATATCTGCATTTGTAACCCCACTTCTCTTAGGATGGACAGGGTCCTGTGGGAATTGGGTGAAAATCTTCCAGCACAGGACAACAAGAAGGCCGCATCATCCTCTTGACCTGGATCAGTCAAGGCTTGTGTCATCATCTCTTATACTGCTGTTTTTGCCTATGAATGTCCATAATGTCATACATTGGCAGGATTGTTGAGCAGTAGCATCTCTGTGAGCTCTGCCAAGAGTTGGATCAAAATTTCCTTTTCCATTTCAAGAACATGAGATCAGATAACAGGGTTGTTCCATGGTGAGGGGACACAATAATACGATTAATCTGTTTTAAGGGTTGGAGCAATAACAATTATATACTGCCCCACAGTGCACTCCTTGCGCAGTTCATGAATTAATTCGCCTTTTGTCCTCAACATGCTTGTGTACTCAAGTTGTACTGAAATTGCACTTTCATACTTATTTTTAAGCTTCTTTCTGAAATGTCTCCAAGGACAAGCCACGTTTTTTTAATAGAAGACTAACCGTTTTCTTTCTTTCAATTTAAGTGGAGAGAGTTTGCTAAAGAAATGGATGGATTAATACGCATTGGAGCAGTCAACTGTGGTGATAACAGAATGCTGTGTCGAATTAAAGGAATTAACAGCTACCCAAGCCTTTATGTGTTTAAAGCTGGTATGGTAAGTAGGCAAAGGTTCCTCCTAATCCACACAGACCCTGCCAGGGAAGGGGAGCCAGAGGGGCCAGCTCAGGAGTCCCAGGGCATTGCACAGAATTTGCAGAAGAGAGAAAGAGCTGCACCTTTATTAAAAGCTTGGGGGCAACTAGCCCATCTCTATTGAAAGTAAATAGTTAGACACCTAGGAGGCTAAATACATTTGCAAGAGGCAGCTGTAAGAGCCAGTATTGCATAGAAGGTTCCACTCAATCATGACCTCCTGAATCCCAGCAGCACCAACCAAGGTAGCCAGTGTTTGTTGGTCTTGGGAGTTAAAGTCAAGTATATCTTGTGTTGAAACTGCAAATGACATAGGGCTGCAATGGCAAGGCACCATAGGCCAGTTCTTGACACTTGGGTACTAGATTCGGTCTTAGCTTTTAAAGATGATGACCACTATCCCCTTGAGCTTGTGCAGAATGATACATCCCAGCAGTATATTATTTTGTATATTTATTACCTTTTTATACCACTCCTCTGGGATATTTTCCACGGTGCACAAATAAATGAACAAAACACCATAATTAGAACACAACAATAAAATAAACAAATATTAATACAGGGATGCATTGCTTGTGCAAGTACAGTAAAACCTCAGATAATGAACTTAATGCGTCCCACGGGATCTTTCGTTCTATGAAATTTTCGTGTGAAATGCGTTTCCCCCCAGGAATGCATTGAAAACCAAAACTTCCATTCCAGACCTTTAAAAAAATAGGGGGGAATCCCCAAGTCGCTAGAACACATATTAAAGGGTGAAGATCATCTACCTACCTTTCCACCCAAATGCGGAGTGCTGAAACTTGGCGGGGGTGAGGCGCAATCATGTTTTTTCAGCTGCATTTGCAGACTCCATGGTGGCGGTGGGGTGGAGGAGCATTTTCACCTTGCTCCCAGTACTTACATTGGTGGCAGTGGTGAAATTGCACTTCCCACGGGGGTGGGGTGGGGGAACATTTTCGCCACCTTTTAAACATTTTCTGGGCCTTTTCTGCACCGAAAGTGCACCAATTTAGGCATTTCCGTTTTCTCCGATTCACTTCTGGTTTTTGTTTATGCTCCGCCAAGGCTTCCCTTGGATTGGGGGCGGGAGCCTTGGGGGCACAATTTTGTGCCTTTTTAAATTTTTAGGCACGTTTTTGGTGCCAAAGTTCCGTGATGAAATTGGCACACTTTTGGCCCATTTCAGCCTGGGAAAAAACCCCAAAAAATCATTCTTCCCCACCCAAACCGCCACCATGGGAAGTGGCGGTGGCTTGCCAGGCAGCCAAAACAATGGCCGCACCCTGGGGAAAAGTTTTCGTTATCTGAGGGCACAACTTCCCATCATTATATGATGTTTTTTCATTATGAGAACTCATCGTTATCCAAGGATTTACTGTATTCCCATTTCACAAGCTGAATTTTAGTTTCTTTAAAGAAGATCATAGGTAGAGCAACAGCAGCAAACTGCATTACTGTGCAGGACTTTCAGCTCTGCAGAAGCAGCTTGATGAGATAGCAGCTGATATACATAAGAACTGGGGTTATATTCTCAAACCTCTAAATTGAAAAATCAAGTTATACGGCTGGATCATTTTGAAAAACATTGTCTAATAGACGCTGATCAAAAATTTTAATTTAAAATAAGATATTTTACCTTACAGAATCCAGTGAAATATTATGGTGACCGGTCAAAGGAGAATTTAATGAGTTTTGCCATGCAGTTTGTCACAAGCACAGTGACAGAATTATGGGCAGGTAAGCGGAAATTATTAACTGTAACATTTTTTTTTAATTTGTGGGCATAGCATATGCTGTATTCAGTGGATAATGTATGGTGTGTATATATAAGTTGTTGCTCTTCAGGAAAGAGCTGAAAACCTGGCTGGCGGGGCAGGTGTGGGGAGAGGAATCAACCACACACACACCTCTGGCTCATTTAGTGGAGGATCATGCATGATTTTAAAAGTTTTTAACTAGGTTTTTTAATTGGTGCTGGTGGAAGGTATTTTTTCCCCCAAGTGTTTTTAGGAAGTTAAGGGTCTCTATAGTTTTAAATGTTGGGGATTTTTATGTACGCTGCCTAGAGTTGCATGTCGATTGGGACAGCTATACAAATTGAATTAATGATGATGATGATGATGATGATGATGAGCCCTCATGACACAGTGGTTAAATTGTACTGCAAACAAAACTGTTGCTGACATTTAGAATTCAATCTTGACAGGGATCAAGGTTGACTCGGCTTTCCATCCTTCTGGGGATGATAAAATGAGTACCCAGCAAGTTTGGGCAAAATGCTAATTACAGTCGGTCGTCCCAATTCACAAGGGCACCTCCTTATCAGTTCCTGAGCCTCATGCTCATTACTGGAACTTAACCCTTGCCTCACTACGTCTGGGAGAACCGAGGAGATTAAAAAGGAACTCTTACTATGCTCAGGCAGTAAGGCCTTTGAGCTTAGAACAAAACAAAGGAGGTTTCGTAGTAGCGTGTCATCGGTGTGTGTGTGCTAATCAAAGAACAACAATGATCTTCAAAGAGAAACATTTTATTCTTCAGGTTCATTAATAGCAAAGTCCATGGAAAAACCGTAGATTAAAAGGTCATAACTAAGAATCAGTCCAATAAAAACAGTCCAAGTTCATTAGGTAATCATAGTGAAAAGAAAAGAGTAATCCCATACCAGCGAACAGAGTTACAGTCCAGGGTCTTAAGCCATTGAGAAAACGGAGACGAACTAACTAACTTCTCTGCAAACTGGGGAATCTGCAGTCAGGTGGGTTAGCTTTAGCCAACAAGGTAATAGAGAAAAATATTCCCAAAACAATGGATTGTTTACATCCATGTGAAGACATAACACTCTGAAGAGATGGGTACACAGAAACACTATAATGTCAACAAGCCATCTCGTGACAGTCTTGTGAGGCATACAGAGAGGGACAAAGGATTTCTGAGGCCTATCTGGAAACTGCGATTTGCAAGCCTTGGGAAACATGAGAAAATGTGTCGTTTCCTGACACCTCACATAACGAAAATAATTCATTCTGCAAGGCTGCTCACTATGCGAGTTTTTTGCTATGCGAGTTTTTTTCGCATAGTGAACATTCCTATGGGAAAACTCACATAACGAAAATTTCTATGGAAAAACTCGCCTAGTGAAAAATTTTTGTTATGCGAGTTTTCCCCATATAAATGCTCATTATGCGAGTTTTCCCATAGGGAAAGTCCGGCTCGCATAGCAAAAATTTTCATTATGCGAGTCGGATCTCTTTTTGAAAAACCCGCTCGTTATGCAAGTTTTTCGCTAAGCGAGTCACTCGTTAAGCAAGGTTTGACTTTACCTGTAAACCAGCCAGAGAGTGCACTAAGTACTATGGGGCAGTATATAAGTGTAACTGTTATTACTATTTAACTTAAGCATTTATTTTTTCTGTCTTAATAACAAATCTAGAAAAGACAAATCTGGGTTCAGAACTGTGCATCATGTATCCTTTTTGTTAAGTGATGTCTCTGAATAAACAAAGACAGCAAATATGTCTTATTGAATCCCTGTTTTTGTCTCCTGTTTTTCAGGAAATTTTGTTAGTTCTATTGAGACTGCATTTGCTTCTGGTATTGGCTGGTTAATTACCTTCTGTGGTGACCATGGAGGTAAATATAGCCATATGCATGTTTTTTGAAAATCAGTTAACGTTTAAGAAATAAATTAAATCCTGCGATATCCATGTGTCAGAGCAACGAAATTAACAGTAGAAGATAAGCAGGAAGATATTGTTGAATTTCTGGTAGAATTGCCTGAAAGATAAGAACTTCCCTCTTTTCTTTTTTAAGAATAATGCACCAGAAGCCACAAGGATAATTTGATGCCAGGAGACTGTTATCATTATGTTTTCCATGTGCACATATTTCCATTGGGGTACTTTTTGTTTATTGGAAAGCATTAGTCTAGACCACTGTTTCCCAAATGCTGGTTTTTGGACTTCAGTTCCCAGAAGCCTAAGTCATTTCCCCAAAGCACTGATCAGCCAATGTACTGACTTAGGCTTCTGGGAATTAAAGTCCACTAGTGGGCTGTGTACCCCTTGTTAGGAACCACTGGTCTAGACCAGAGGCCAGCATACATAGCTCTCCAGGTGTTCTTAGACTTCAGTTCCCAGAAGCTCTGATCAGCAGGTATACTGACTTGGGCCTCTGATGACTGAAGTCCAAGAATATTATTATTATTATTATTATTATTATTATTATTATTATTATTATTATTATTATTATTATTATTATTATTATTATTATTATTATTATTATTATATGCCGCCCTACTCAGCGAAAACCGACTCAGGGCGGCTCACAACACAATCAAATACAATGCAACAATTCAATAAAACAATAAAATGTCACAACACAATGAAATATCATACATCAATAATTCAAAAACTAGAATATCATAAAATACAGTACAGTAAGATAAAACCCCAATATACGTCATAAAGTTACAAAAATATTACAGAACCCATAGGAACATTACACAATCTTACAAAGAAAAGTTACAAAAAGGCATCCTCACCCCACTCACCCTGGATCCTACCCATTAAGCTGGTGGCCACCAACAGACTACTCCCCTTCCTTCTGTCCAAGGGAAAGGAGAAAGGCAATGTGTCCATCTGACATGTAGGAATACCTGGAGAGCCAAGTTTGCTGATCCCTGCTATAGAATTATTCGTTTCAATACCCGAGAGCTGCACTTGGGGACATGAAAGGAGCCTCATTCGGGCATCCCCTAAAAATCCTTTCAACCCAGAGTAATCTCTGACATGAAATGATAATTACTAGCTGGATATGGTGTTTTCTACTGAGATAATTAAAAGATATATCCTCTGGCCTAGTAAATACTGTTTCTTTCATGGGAGCCATTGCAAACTGCCACATCCTGTTCTCCTTTCGCACAAGGCTGGCCCTCCTGTTGGGCAGAATGAGTTGGCCATGCGTGGTAGAAGATGGTTGAATGAGATAGGGTGGAAACAAGGTACTGGAAGACAGCCTTGTCCATGCCAGATGGTGAATCCTGTGTTCCCTAAACTAATCTTCTCATGTGTTAGAATTGGCAGCATTGAAATACAGTTTCAGTCAGATAGTGCTATAGGAACACTTCATGGGATGGGATTTAGTCTCCTTTAAAATGACCCTTTCATGCATATGCAATCTGGTCCTGATTGCTCCAGGGCAGTTCCAAAATAAAAGGACTAAAAAAGACAAGATTGTGCGCAGATCAGGGTCAGGCTGGTTCATGATTTCCTGTATGAGAACATGTTTGAACCAGACTTTGCCACAAGCTTCCATCTGCAATCTGTGTTGCCATCTGATTGCACTGAAAGACTAATATTGTAAAGGATATAGGAGTACCAATAGAATCATCTTAGACTGGTGCTGAATCTGGAGAGTTAGGAACATACCTATACCATTTTCAGATGAGGTGCAAATGTTCCCACCCCACCTCCACCCCTGTTTCCTCCTCCCATTTGCTAATATAAATGTGAAACTTGGCCCCTTATGAGATACATCCCCTATTTATTAACCATTTTGAGAGAAACATATACAGATATTCTTTTTCCAGACCTTTCAAGTAATTAATGCAGGGGTGCTGGGCGTGTGGTTCAGGAGCCCGGTCACTTTGGCCCACAGGCCAGATCCAGCCTCCAACGCCAATTCATCCTGCCCACAAAGCCCTCGTCGCTCCCAAAATTGGAAATAAAACGTGCCCGTACTGGCACATTTTACTTCCGCTTCTCCAGGAGCAACGAGGGCTTTGTGGGCCGGATGAATTGTGTTGGTGGCCGGATCCGGCCTGTGGGTCATAGTTTGGGCACCCCTGACTTAATATATCATTGTCCTCATGCGTGCTGTTGTTTGTCCTTTATTTTTATGATTATAATTGCATGTGTACACAAGTGAGTTAATGTAAACTTGATTACAAAGCTTGGGAGGCTTTTTCCAATAATTAATTGCTGTAATTTTTCTAGATTGTTTGACTTCTCAAACGCGTCTTAAATTGGCTGGCATGTTGGTAAGCAATCTATGTCTTGAACAATATTAAATAACAAATGTGATTTTACTAACCTCAAAAGGATGAAGCTAAATACAAGCTGAACTCTTTTTCTTAGAAAGTGCTTAAACTTTGGAACAAGCCTGTTATTTTAAATCCTTCATGGAACAGGATTGCCTTAAAGTATAATGTAAAGTATAATGTTGGATGTGATAATATGTTAGTGCTTTGATGCTGAACTTAAGTTGTAGGAGTGTGTGAGATCTGTGGGATATAGATATAGATATAGATTTGCAAAAAGTAGCCTGCTTCTGTTTGATTTGATTATTTCATTTGTTGTTCTTGTTGATTGTTTTATACAGGAAGGTCTTGTTAATGTAGGCTGGATGGACTGTGCCACCCAGGGTGAGCTTTGTGGTAATTTGGATATCTCGTCTAGTACTACAGCATACTTTCCACCAGGAGCCACTTTAACTAATAACGAGAAAGGAGGTGTCTTGGTATGAGTTGCTTTACTACTGGTTTGCATATATATACACGGTGGTGGTGGCGGCAGTGAAAGGAAACAACACCTTTAGACTTGTTTCTTCCTCAAAATATTTGCTTTTTTCTTGGTTTGTTTGTGTTTCATTTCCTGGAATATTAGAAAATGCCCACATTTTATCCATAATTCAAAAGAATTACTGGTACACATTGCATTGGCCATTTTCTGTAGCCCAGTTTGATCCAGGTTCACATGATCATGATTCAGAAGGAGAGGCTAGCACAGTGAGTGAGCAGAAATTAGTGAAAGGAAGAGATTCCTGCTCAGATGTGGTCTCTACAGTCAAACAAATACCCAGATTTCCATCTAAAGTTTATGGACATTCTGCAATTCATTTACCACAGTTAGCCACATATGTATGTACAGTAAAACCTCGCATAAAGAGCGCCTCGCTTAGAGAGTAACTCGCTTAAAGAGCAGGATTTTCTCTGAATGTTCGCTTCGCTTAACAAATAAAACCAACCAAATTTTTGCTTAACAAATAGATCGGGGTTTGCGATTCCCCCCACCAGAAGTCACAATTGGTCACTTACAATGGTGTTTCGCTTAAAGAACAAACTCGTTTAAAGAGCAATCCTGTGGAACACGTTAAGCTCTTTAAGCAAGGTACAACTGTATGTATGTATGTATGTATGTATGTATGTATGTATGTATGTATGTATGTATCTATCTATCTTTCTTTCTTTCTTTCTTTCTTTCTTTCTTTCTTTCTTTCTTTCTTTCTTCACTCCCTGATATGTTACTCAAATAAAAAAGAGTTTCCTAGTAAACAAAATCAAATTAATAGTAAACAACTGGCTGCTAGTAATAATGGACAAAACAGTCGCTAAAATGATTGTTGTTCCTCTTCAATAAGGCTAAATAAATTTGTGTCAAAAAATTTTGATACACTGTTAAGGAGGAAGAGGAGCACCCAAAAGGAGAATTTCTATCTTTTATACACTTCTGTCATAGCCATGGTCATTTCAGATGCCATCTGTAATGCCTTGAGGGATGGGAGAGGAATAGAAATAGATTGCAAGAGCTAGGCACACTTGACATTCCTCTTTCTGCTCCATTCCCCCAAAGCTGTTCAAGGCAGTAGAGCAATTTCTTGCCGAATTGCTTTAGTAACCATTCAGATATAGTGTATGCACACGTGCATTTTAAGTTTGCATAAGCAATTGCATGAAAGAATGGGATAAGATTTCAACAGTAATTTTTCTCTCTTTCTCCAGTTCCTGAATACCTTAGATGCAAGGGAGATATATCAAGAAGTCATGGTGCAACTTCCAGACTTTGAAATGATTTCTGCATCTACATTAAAGGTAGGGATTGTAGCCTTGACCCTAAAGGGGCATTTTCAGGGATTCAGGTTTTCTTACTACTATTGGTTAGGCCTTTGCATTTTTAGACAGATAATTGCAAAACACAGTTGACTTGGGGACACATATTGTTCATCAGATATTTTCTTTTAAAAACAAATTATTTGTTTGTTCTTTTAAAGACAATTTGTTTGTTTATTTGTTCAGTTTTATATTGCCGCTCACTTGCCAAGGCGACTCAGGGCGGTTTATTGATGATGATGGGTGTGTTTTATCTGTTCAGTAAGAAAGTTAAGAAGAAAATGGGTTCCAAAATCCTAGTTATTGAAACAAGAAACTCAAAATCTGTTTTCAGTGAAAAAATTCAGGGGCATAAGCTTGCATAATACCTCTTAGATCGGGGTTCTAAACCTACGGCCCACAGACTGGACCCGGCCCACGGCACCATTTCATGCGGCACCACCAGAAGTGGACATGTTTGTGACAGCTGTAAACACACGCAGCTGTCGTAAATGACAGTCATGGACGCATTTTATGGTGGGGAAACCACCATTCCGGCCCGCTCTGCTCTCTGAGGGGGCGTGGTGTAGCCCATGAACCCCTGTCTTAAATCATGGGCGAAAACCCTTTTTATGCACAAAAGCTGAATTTCAATTTGGCAAAGATGGTGCTGAGTTCCTGAATGAGAAGTACGGTATCTCCAAGAAGCAGTGGCTATCGGTTGTAGGGCTAAATCTCTTATGTGGTACCAGCTCTGCGGTCTATAAGGAAGTATTTGTTGTAGGTGGACTGCAAAAACATCTTTATTCCACAATCTTAAAAAGGAATATAATATATGATAAGAGTGTCCTAGTTTTAAGATGTTTTATGAACACTGTTTTGTTTTATCTTGACTACCCCTGTGTTTCCCAGCTGTTGGATTTGAGTCTTCAGTTCCCAGAAACCTAAGTAAATTCCCCAAAGCACTGATGATCCAATGTACAGACTTGGGCGTAGATCATGCTTAGGAAGAATAAACCCAGATTTGTCTTACTAGTTTTATTTCCTTCCTTTTTTAAGGATCGCCTGGCTCATCATCGGTGGCTGATTTTGTTTCAGTTTGGGCAGAGTAACAAGTCAGATGGCCATGATCTTAAAAAGCTACAGCTTCTCCTTAAAGCAGATCATATTCAGGTAAGACCTTATTTTTAGTGAATATATGAGAATCTGCCGCCTACGCAGCCTTCATCGTACTTTCATGTGTTTGGAAAGAAAACTATTGGAAGAGAAGAGCTTCCATGCAGTGGGGGGTGTCTTCTCTCAGCTGTATGTCTCCATGTGAGGAGAAAGGCAGGCATGATAATGGAGGAGAGGAGAGCTAGCCGGAGTCCTTCCTCACATGTTCACTTAAAAGAGTGCCAGTCCTCAGAACGGCTTAAATAGAGCCTCTGAAATGAGTGACCCTGGACAGACTGAGTATTGTTGAACTTGCCTAACTGGCCTCCTTCTGATGTCTCAGAGTATTAAAAGGAACTCTCCTTCTAAGAGGAGATTTTGAAAGATCCATCTCTTCCCAGCTTTCCTGCCTCCTGCTTACTTCCTCATGGCTTTATCTATCTGTGTACTCACACATGAACTCCTCTTTAACTACAAGAGCTTACCCATTCAGTCATTTTCAGTATTGCTGCTCATGAGTCTACACATGAGTCTACACAGGGGTTCTCAACGTTTTCCCGCTGCAGGCCAGACCACACCCTCTCAGACAGCTGGGCGGGCTGGAGATGTGGTTTCCCTGCCATAATTGCTGCCATAAAATGCATCCACACCTGTTGTAAACACATTTACAACAGCCAAGGGTGCATTTATGGCACATTTTCGGCTGTTTTCACCACTTCTTGAAGTGGTGGGAGTGAGGGTGGCGTGTTTCTGGATGTTTTTGCCACTTCCGGTGGTGGCCGGAGCAAAGGTGGTGGGCCAAATGAAATGACACCGCGGGCCTGGGCAGGCCCGTGGGCTGCAGGTTGTGAACCCCAGTTCTATATGATAGAGCAGGGGTTCCCAACCTAAGGCCTGTTGGCCAGATCCAGCCCTCAGCACCATTTCATGTGCCTCCCACCCCTCGGCATTTTAGAAACAAAATGGCTGCCCCTTTGAAGCTGCTGAGACAAAATGGACACCCTTATCATGCAGGCAGGGCAAATTGGCCATCTGGCCTTCAAAGCTGACCGAGAGTGTGTGAGCCAGCCCCCTGCTTGAAAAGGTTGGGAATCCCTGCAATAGAATGTGTCCTTTGTGTACAGAAAGATCCTGGATTCCGTCCCCCAGCAGCTCCATGCCTGAAACTGAGGAGTATTGCTGTCAGTCATAGCTGTCAGTCATGAGCTTAAAAAACTGATCATGTGATTCTGTATCAAACAATTTCTAACTTTGCATTTTGAGTTTTGAGACATGTACAATTAAGTGAATGATTTGCTTCCTTTAATACCTAAAGGGAAATTTAAAAGCATGAATTCAAGTGAAAAATGTACTGCTTGCTACCTCTGGACGTGGCTCCAAACGCTGTAACCTAAAATTGTTGCAAACTCTGCATTTGTTCTCTATGAGGGTTGGTGTTTTCAAGGTTTTTATATTCTCTGTTCTGCAAAGATGCATAGTTTCTATAGTATGTAACCTTTGAAGTAATATGAGGATGATTTAATAAGCTAATATGAACCCCATAAATGCTTCTTTCACAGGTGGGAAAGTTTGATTGCCTTACTGCACCAGGAATCTGTAATGATCTGTATGTATATGAACCACGCATAGCAGTCTTTAAAGGACGGGGGTTGGAAGACTATGAAATCCACCATGGTAAGCATTTTGGTAGTGCCAATGAAGTGCCTTTGTCACCCCACACGCACCCAGAGAAGGGAATGTCTGGGGATGCATGGCCATGCCTCCTGGGTGGGATTTCAGCCTCCCCTATCACCTCCTCATTGGCAGAGGGAGCCAGGTACCTGGAGAAGCGGTGCTGCCATTAGCAGCATGGGCAGGACTTAACCGAGACCTCACTTGTGCCAACTGAAAGGACTGCATGTCATCTTTGGCATGAGTGCCATAGGTTCACCATCATGGATATAGGACAATCATTAACTTTCACACACACTACCTTTCTGTCCTTATAGCAAATAGTAGGCATCTATTTACTTATTTTTTTATTTATCTCCCTTTCAAAGGAAAGAAGATTCTGTATGACATAATCAGTTTTGCCAAGGAGAGCGTGAATTCCCACGTCATCACTCTTGGGCCTCAGAATTTTCCTGGCAAGGAGAAGGAGCCTTGGCTTGTGGATTTCTTTGCACCTGTAACTATCACAATGCCATATCTGTATGCACACTAAAAATATGCATTTTAATGTAACTGTAGGAAGGCTTCTGAAGAAATGCCAAAGTGGTGTATAGGAATGCTTTAGTCTACAGCTTGTTTGTTTTATTGATTCCATTTCTGTGCCACCTTTCTCCCTGTGAAGGGACCCAAGGTGACTCAAATAGTGGCATCCAGAAACCACAATAGGTTGTAAGATTAAAAAGAACAGTTAAGCATATAATGTCAGAATCCTGGTGGTCATTTGTGCCAGAGGAGTTGCTGATTGAGAATATGTTAGGTTGAGGTCACATGTGAGCAATTTGCACATGCTTCTCCCAGTGGCTTTCAGAAGAATTAGGGCATGCTATATGGAATTGTGCATCCTTGGTGGCTTAGTGGTTAAGACACTGAACTTGACGCCTGGAAGGTCAGCAGATCACCCGTTCGAGACCCAAGTGCTGCACGATGGAGTGAGTCCCAGCACTTTCCCAGTTCCTGCCAACTTAGCAATCTGAAAGCAAGAAATTACAAGGAGATAAATAGGTACCGCTTCAGCAAGAAAAGTTACAGTGTTCCGTGAACTCCAGCATCTAGTCATGCCTGCCACATGACCCCGTAAACGTCTGCAGATGCAGACAGCTCAGTAAATGAAGATGAGCACCACACCCTAGAGTTGGATATGACTGGCTTTCAACCAAGGGAGACCTTTACCTTTACTTCCAGTAAGACATGCAACTCACACCTCCTTAAATCACCACAACAGATTCCACTATTTTTCTTGTATGCATATAAATAACCAGAAGGATTCTGGCCAGTATAATTCTGTGAATAACATGCCTGTAAGATAATTATACAATATTTTTTAAAAAACTTTTGGGAATGTTTTAGCATATTTTACATTGCACTGTGTAACTTATTTTAAAGTAATGGCCTATGAAGCGAACTGCTAAGAACAGGAGCAGTGCAATGTGAGCCTCAGTTTGAGGGTGGAGTGTCTGTATTGTTGCTCACTGCCTCTTTCTAAATGGTTACTTGTACGTTTGGCCAAAAGTATGAGCCGTCATCATTGGTGAGATATTTAGATTTATTCATCTCTCTCTTCTTTGTTAGTGGTGTCCTCCCTGCCGAGCTTTATTGCCCGAACTGAGGAAAGCATCAAAACAACTGTACGGACAACTTAGATTTGGCACATTAGACTGCACACTTCATGAAGGAATTTGCAGCATGGTAAATTTCAAGTACAATTACTTTTTCTTTATATGTTTATGACTGTTTCAGTTTAATCTTCCTTGAGAAGTGATATTTTAGAATTATACAATCAAGATGATGAAAATTAGACAAATTTGCATCCTTTTTACTCTCTTAGGAAAGGTTTGCTTCAATTAATGTATGCTCAGATAATAGATAATTCTTTTGGTTTAAAATGTTGGTTTTTCAGTATCAGTTATAATGTGATTTGTCTAATGCACTTGATCTTAGCCAAAAGGCCGAGAAGCATTCTTTACCTATGTTTCTGTCTTTACAAACAAACAGTGCAAGACACTTCGGGAGAGTTAAAACTATAGTTTCTGTAGGGTACAGAATAATATTTGCATAACTTCATACCACAATCTTATGAAGCTTCCTGTAAATCCTGAGAATCCTATGTTAAATTGCATAGCTACTGTTTTTGTCGGCTTATAAATCACATCAGAGTATAAGTCGCACACGTTATTACTAAAATTGTCCACTAGAGGCCACTATATACAGTGAATACCATTTTTCCAGTGTATTTTAGGGGGCCAGCAAATATGGTAATTGTGATAGATTAACAAATTGTGCCTGCCCAATTGTTCAACAGGCATGCACTTATTAATCTGAGTTTTATGTCATTATTTAGCACCAGTTTGCTACATGAGTTGCACATTTTAACTTACACATCTATTAATCACTGACATGATTCTGGCCGTGATTCTGTACAGTGAGACTTGCTTTGGATGAGTGGACATTGTTCACCTCTTTCTATACTTTCACTGTACTCGGTCCTGCTGTGTTTGCTGAGTCTTCTCTATGGCTCAGTTACTGATATGAATGACTTGGGTTTTTTAGTCAGCTGTCCAAGACATCCATTAAACCTTGAAATGTATATCCACAGTTTCTGAAGGTGTTTTCATGTTTCTCTCCCATAGCACAACATCAGAGCTTACCCAACGACTGTGGTATTTAACCAGTCCAACATTCATGAATATGAAGGACATCACTCTGCTGAGCAGATCTTGGAGTTTATTGAGGTAATTGTACCAGGTGATACAATTTTATTAACTCATGTTGCCAGGGGGTTAAAAAGCTTGCCTTATTAGCTGGAAGGCCAGCAAGTCAGCAGTTCAAGACCCCAGTACTGCATGACGGGAGTGAACGCCCTTCTCTGTCCCAGTTCCTGCCAATCTAGCAGTTCAAAAGCAGGAAATTGCAAGGAGATACAGTAAAACCCCGACTTACATGTGCCTCGAGTTACATAAAATCTGACTTACTTAACAATTTTTCAACTAAAACCATGTCCTGATTTACATAACACAATTTCCTATGGGTTTGCTTTGAGTTACGTAAAAAAATCATTTTTCCTATGGGTTGCTTCGAGTTAAATAAAAATTCATTTGCCTATGGGTTTGCTTTGAGTTAAGTAAAAAAACCTGATTTACATAAAAGACTAAGGAACAGATTTTTTACGTAAGTAGGGGTTTTACTGTAAATAGGGACTACTTCGGTGGGAAAAGATCTTGGGGACATGATAGGAGGTTCATTTGGGCATCCCCTGAGCAGAGTTCCTCCAGCAAAAATCCTTTCAACCCAGAAAGCACCTTTTTGTACTTCTGACGCGTAGTTGTTGCCCAACTACAGAATGGTGTTTAAAGGCAAGTTCAAAACGATGTTTTATTTAAAAGCTGCACATATTACCCACACTCCTTTTTGTTTGTTTTAAATGAGGGGTCTGCTTTACTTCCTCTCTTAACCCTTTGGGTGTCGAGGCATTTAAATAAGTGATGACATCTTAAATTGAGATTATAAGCACCTTTTAGGAACATTTCTTTGAAACCAGTGCAAGGGTGTTCAAGAGAGGTATGTTTACTGTGCTTCCTGATCTCTTTTTTTCTAAATACATTTTATACAACTGAAAATAATAATGTAACATTCAGACCAGAATCCTGTTGGTGGTCTATGCTCACATAAGGGAATTTTTGTAAGTCTTGGGCCCATTTGACACTTTTTATGAAGGCTCTGGTTGTACTTCTGGCCACGCATGCACCCAGATAGACACCGGTCACAAACTAAAACAAACATCTTGTTAACAAACACTGTTTGACCACTATAACTTGCACAATTTCACTTACAGCAGCAAAGATTATCAATAGGATTTTGGCCATTATTTCACTAACTAAAAAAAGCAAATCATTATACTGCAGTGAGTATATACATTAGAACACCAGCAAATTATATTCTGCTCTTCCTTATTAGAAATAACTGATTTTTAAATTGCTCTATTTACTACATATACCAGTCATTCACAATCTACAGTTCATAGGCAAAACCCGGCCCCTGATGCCCTTGCCGCTTCCGGAAGCAGAAGTAAAATGCGCAAAATTCTGCTGTAAATGTGTTCTGTGTGTAGTACGCTGGATTGTTTTACTTCTGCTTCCAGTGGGAAGAACCGTGTGACCTGCCCGATCAGCTGTCTAGGGGGATTGTGAGGCCCATGACCTGGTAACGTTGAGAACCCCTCACATATTCTATGGCATTTACTCAAAGAAAAAGGAGATCGTATTTCACTTTTTGAATTGCTTTCTGAAATAACCATTTTAATTGTATTCCAGCCTATTAAGACCACAGTTTCCCAGGCTCACTCAAATAGTTCAACTCAGCTTGTTCAAAATCGCCACATTTCACAGTTGTATCTACTAGTTCCTAAATCCTGTTATTTGTTGTGGTTTCACAGTGCTTTATTTTTTTAAAAAAATCTGCTAGAACCTTTATAAAGTATGGTTTCAGTTCAACGTATGACACACTGATTTATCACTTATGTTGTTGCAATACTAATTTATATATCTGAAAACAGATAGTATTTTCTACATTGTGTTTTAGGATCTCATGAATCCATCAGTAGTTTCTTTGACACCTGAGACCTTCAGTGAATTAGTGAAGAAAAGGAAGAGTTCTGACGTTTGGATGGTTGATTTCTATGCTCCATGGTGTGGTCCTTGCCAAGCTTTAATGCCAGAATGGAAGCGGATGGCCAGGGTAACAAACAAATCTCATTAAACCCAGATTTGTCTTACAGTTTTCTGTATAGGACATGGATTCCCAACCTTCTTGTGCCACAGGCCAGACCATGCCCCCTGCACAACTGAACGGGTGGTCACATGGTTCCTCCCACTACAGACGCTGCAGTAAAATGCATCCGCAGCTGTCCTGAATGTGTTCACAACAGCTGCAGGTGCATTTACAGCAGTGTTTACAGAAGGCACGGGAGTGTTTTACAGCCGTCATAATCATGTCCGCTTCTGCTTTTGGTAGCAGCAAGGGTGGCTGGCCACATGAAATGGTGCCATGGGCTGGATCCGGCCTATGGGCCGTAGGTTGGCCACCCCTGGTATAGGATATTGGGGAAAGTCTTACCAGTTATGCTCACCAGTATAATGCAGCTGGTGTAAATCTCAGCAGTGGATTACTGCAAGGTAAGCCCTTGGTGATATTGTGAGTTGATTCATGGCCACTGAGTTACATTAATATAAAATTTAGGTCATTTATGCTTTTGAATTATGCTGGTGTAAAAACACAATAGGATTTTAGCCACTGCTATTAAGATGTTGTCAGATGTTCTTATGGCTAATAATGACAAGCATTTGTCTTCTTTGTAATCTTGTGGAGGAAGCAGAGAAGTACATCCCCCCTCCCTCTCTTTCAATGGAGTTAAGCTGTATACTCTCAAGAGCAGGGGTGCCCAAACTTTTCAGGCTACAAGCCAGTCATGTGGTTCAGGGGGCCTATGGGCCAGATCCAGCCCTGATGCCAATTCATCCAGCCCACGAAAGCCCTCGCTCCCCAAAGCGGAAGTAAAACAAGCCTGTCCAAGCGCGTTTTACTTCCGGAAGAACAAAGGCTTTGTGGGCTAGTTGAAGTGGCGAGGGAGACTGGATCTGGCCTGCCAGCCGTAGTTTGACCACCCCTGCTCAAGAGAGTCAAATCTTAGCAAACATGTTCTCTTGTCTTAGGATGGCAGATGGTTTAGGAAGATAGTTCTGATAGGGTTTTGTGTTAAAATAAATAAATCTTTGGCTTTCAGTGGCAGTTATTTTTTGCAATTCAAGCTGAGTAATTATTCTTCTGTTTCAGATGATGAGTGGACTCATTACCGTTGGGAGCATAGATTGTCAAAAGTACTTTTCTCTCTGTCACCAAGAAAATGTTCAAGGGTACCCTGAAATAAGACTCTTCCCACAGAAATCAGTTTCAAGTTATCTATTCTAGTAAGTAAATTTTATCACATACATTCCCTTCTAGGATTGTTAAAACACTCATTCTGTTGTAGTAAGCAAGCAAGTACTAAAAATTCCAGTGTGAATATCTCTAACATGTGTACATGGTTGCTTGGAGATATGTGTTAATTCCTATCCCCTACATTGGATTTAGATTCCTAACAGAAAATGCATATTTCATTGCTTATTTGTGTTTAGTATTTTAGAAACCAATGGTCCAGAATCACACTGTGGACCAGTGTGAGTGTAATTGTCCAAACTGCAATGGTGAAATGTTGCTAATTAAAGAGTCACCACGTGCATTCCTTCTCACCTGCCAGTCATTAATTAGTGGCAATTTGCCACTGAGATTTACACAATTATGTAAATGTCATAAGCCATAGTTCTATTTAAGCATTAACATTGTGAATCTATTCACAATAGGGATATAAAGAAAATACAAAAATGAAAATGGTTTGAAAGAATATAAGTGGTTATTTTGTTACTATAAGACATCATGACATCTTTTAAAATATACAGTAAAACCCCAGGTCACCACCTCCTCGGTTTCAGTTTGCTGCGGTTTACAACAGCAAATCCTATGGAAATGCCATCCCAGTTTACAAATTTTAATGTGTTTTTTTTCCAGTTTACAACGATCAATTCAGGACTGTTTTTAAATTTTTCAAAGGACCCCTATGAATGTTTCGGGGTTTTTTTAGTTACAGTGGAGGCTGTTGGAACGGACCTCCGTCGTAACCTGCAATTTTACTGTATTTTATAAACTTGCATTAGCTATGTGCTATTCAGCATGATAGCTATGTGAAACTGCAGTGTCCTGACTGATAACTAGGGACTTCCACCCTAGCCATATCTAGACATCTCTGCAAAGAGAGGACACAGGACTTGAACTATCACTGTTCCTTTTCTTGTTGTTTTTACATTTAAAAAAGGATTACCCATCGTGATTTTTCCTGAACATTTGTTTGCAGTGCTGTGAATCCAGTGAAAGCAAACCACACAGTCTGTATGCATCAAAGGTTCAGCAAAGGTTGCCTATTCAGTATTAATATTTGCCTTTATTTCTTCAAATAGTAGCTACAGTGGCTGGCACAGGGATGCCCATTCGCTGAGAAGATGGGCACTAGGGTGAGTTATTGTGTCATATTCTTCATAAGGTAGAGAAACAATTTTGTTAAGTAGATGTGGATTTTTTTTTGTCAGCCAGTGCCATAAGTGGGCCAGTTTACACACACTAGACAACTTAGTATGGTTACTTAGTCACATTTTCTGATGGTGGATATAAATGCCTCATGCCAGTGTGCGTATTTTTAAAAATATTTTAATCTCTTATGTGTTAGAGCCTACATATAGTCATAAAAATTGTTTTACTTGTCAGTTAAAAGTAATTTGAGAGAATTTCTCATTATGGAAGTGGGGGAAATATTGTCTGAAACCAGGAAAAAATGCTTTATTGATATTTCAACATATCATCTCATCGCCCTTAATAATGGGCAAAAAAAGGAGACAACTTTAAAATGGAATTATAACTAGTCCTCAACCAATTCTTCCACTTCAGGAGAATAAAAATTGTATCCTCTTGTTTTCATTATATACAAGAAACTGCCGAGGTTTCAAAAATACCACAAATTTCAAGAAGGCTCTTGGGGCACACAGAAAGAGCCTCCTTGAGGATTATGGTATTTCTGAACCACAATTGGATGTACCCTGGTAACGGCAAACTTGTGTTCCTGGCTAATCTTCCTCATGCTAGGTCAGGCGAAAAGAACTGCAGAATGAACTCACCAAAAGGTGTCTTCATTTGGCAGTTTCATGTCTGGCCTAGACACACAGAAGAAGAAAAAGACTGCTAGGGTTATTTTAATTGATGAGTCATTTTTGGAAGCTGTTCATGTTACTAAATCCCTAACATCATTTCTCTTTGTTAAAAGATATCTGCCTCAGGTATCTCTGGATCTGACTCCGCAGAGCTTCACAGACAAAGTTCTGGATGGGAAAGATCACTGGGTTGTTGACTTCTATGCTCCTTGGTGTGGCCCTTGTCAAAACTTTGCTCCGGAGTTTGAGATCCTAGCTAAGGTAAGTTAATAACTCTCCAAGACCAGCAAATCTGTTAAACAGCTTCACAAATGGGTCCAAAGTGACCAGAATAATCATGTTTAATGTCTTCACCTAAGCGTACTCTCTGGAGTCCAGGTTCCCCCTCCTAAATATGGGTTGGGTTGAATGTAGAAGCAAAAACGGTACAGTGGATCCACCCAAGGCCTGAAACGTTTTATAGCCACTTGAAATTGAGGCCCTTGGCTGTTCTGGATTTAGACTGCATGCGGGCAGTAAATCCAGTAAGCACCCTGAACAGAGTGTGGTCAGCTTCATTAGCTTATAGAAGAGGGCAGTGAAGAAGAGGCATTAGTGGGGCAGATACTTGCATGAGTTTTAGAACTCCTAAAGGATCCGATTGCCAGGTCATAAACCAGATCATTTTGGAGTGTGGATCCAGTAGAAGTTTGATTTCCTCACATGTGTTAAATGATGTACTCCACTGAGGCACGGGTTTGCTTAGCAAATGTCATATTTTTATCCCTGTTTGCTGGTCAGAGTTGATATTTGGAGGCCAGTCCTCATGTTGGAACTGTGTCCTTTTCAAGGCTGGCAGTAGTACACTGAGGTTACAAAGGAGCAGCAAACAGTTTACATATTTCCTTCCTTATTATTATATTTCTTCTGCCATAGGTTAGAAGAGTACTTGTGGATTTGGCTGCTGCCTATGTCAGAATAGCTTGACTGGTCTTCCATATTATGCACCTTGACGTAGGTTAAATGAGGAAGGAGGCCCTATTTCCTGCTACATTTCAGGCAGTGGCATCTTTTGGTTAGCCATGACCTTCTTCCACGGTGCAAGGTTTTTCCTCATTTCTCACAGCTGAAACAGCCTGCAAGGCCGAGTGGACCTCCTGAACCAGGGATCAGCAAACTTGGCTCTCCAGATGTTCTTGGACTTCAATTCCCAGAAGTCCTGATCAGCAGGCATACTGACTTGGGCTTCTGGTAATTGAAGTCCAAGAACACCTGGAGAGCCAAGTTTGCAGATCCCTGTCCTATACCAAGAGATGGCCTTATTCTGAGGCTTAGGCTTTCCTCCTTTTCTTTCAACGCTGGTTGTTTCAGGGCTCTTGAGGTTTTAAATTAGCATTTGAGTTCTGCAGGCCTAGTTGTTTAAGACCATTAAGCAAAGAAAGCTCCAATACCTTGGTCATATCATGAGCAACAACATAGAGTACTCCAACTCTATAAGGAAAGATCCCTGGGAAGAGAAGCCCTGGACGTAGACAGACTTCATGGCTGAAGAACCTGAGAGACTGGTGTAGAATATCCTTGGAAGAACTGTCCTGAGGAGTTAAGAACATGAAGACTATTGCCATAAGTATAGCCACTATCCGGATCAGATATGGCACCTGAAGAAAGAAAAAAGGCCTATCTATAGTTAAAGGGTGGAAGTATTTAGGCAGCCTATTCCTGTTTCAATGAACTTACTGGTAAACTTATTTCGAAGCAGGCATGTAACTCTCTGGACCCTCTTGAGCAATGGCATTTTAACACCAGCTTCCTTCTCTTTCATTTTCTCTTAAAGATGGTTAAAGGAAAAGTGAAAGCTGGGAAAATTGACTGTCAAGCTTACGCTCATACTTGCCAGTCGGCGGGCATCAGAGCATATCCAACGGTCAAGTTTTATCCTTACGAAGGAGCAAAGGTAAAAACACACCTAAATACTCTCAGTTGTGAGAGAGCTCTTGCATTCAGAGGCAGTGCACCTGAGCTCGTATGTAGAAGGTCCGCAGCCTTTCCAGGTAGGGTTGGGAGTACCCTTGTCAGAGCTAAGCGCAGAGGGCTGCTGCCCAGTCAGAATAGGCACTACTGAGCGAGTTGATGCAGCAATGGGCTGACTCTCTAGAAACAGCTTGATGTGTTAGCTGTGATGACAGAATCATCATTATACACTGCTTTATAAATTGAATGTGGTAAACTTTGGTAAAGGTGGCTTATGGGTTAAGACAGTGGTGCCCAAACTTTTTTTTTTCATGGGCCGGTCCTGCCCGCAACACACAGCTGCGGGGGCCGGAGGCAGGCTGCTCCCGCTGCTGTACAGTTTTGACAACGGTGGCGATTGCGCTTTGTCCGAGCTGCTCCGAGCAGCCTCTGGCTCAATCCCATCCCCTCTGCAGCCTTTGCCAAAGCGATTGCCACGTCAGGAAAACTTTCGGAGCCTCCTCTATTTAAAAATCCATGGCGCTGGAAGGGTAAACCTCGCACGCTGCGGTGATGTCATCCTGGGCACACCAAGGCTCTCCAAGCACCACAGATCTTTAAACAGAGGCGGCTCCGAAAATTTCCCCGAGGCAGTGATCAGCTTTGCCAAAGGCTGCAGAGGTAATGGGACTGAGACAGAGGCTGCTCAGAACAGCTGGGACAAAGCGTGATCACCGCCGCCGACATCAGGTGGTATGGGAGGATGGAGGGGCAGTCTGCAGTGAACTCGGGTACTCACCGCAGGCCACATTAATGATACGCACAGGCCTAATTGGGCCTACGGGCCGAGTTTGGGTGCCCCTGAGTTAAGACGATGAACTTGACGACCAGAAGGTCAGCAGTTTGAGACTCGAGTACTGCGTGACAGAGTGAGCTCCCATCTCTGTCCCAGCTCCTGCCAACCTAGCAGTTCAAAAGCAAGAAATTGCAAGTAGATAAATAGGTACCACTTCAGTGGGATGGTAAACATTGTTCTGTGAACTCTGGTGTCTAGTCATGTCTGCCAGATGTCCATGGAAATGTCTGCAAACGCAGACAGCACTGGCTCTTTGGCTATACATGGAGATGAGCACTGAACCCTAGAATCAGATATGACTAGCTTTCGACCAAGGGTGACCTTTACTTAAACTTTGGTAAAATTAGTGCCACTGCACACTTTCTCAATAGTTTTGTAAAAGTATTTTTTAAAAGATATGGCTGTATTCTCATGCACACATCATCACTCAGGGACTATGAACTGGTAGTCTTCAAGTCTTGTGGACCATAAATGGGACCAACTTACCTCTACATTCAGGCTCCTGTCGCAACTTAAGGCTGTGCTAAGATGTTCGTATTTGGATGTGCTCTTATTCTGGAAAAGGAGGCAATTCTGCTACTAACTTACAGGCCTCATTCATGTCTTTAGCTGATCAGCATGAGAACTACTCCTTGTACCATTTAAGAACATCCTTGGATACATAAGCCCATTTATCCAAGCTGTACTAGTATAGCAGCAAACGTGTATTAAACCTTAACAAGAAGTTAGAAATGGAATTCCTCTGTACAGTACTATAAAAACAGAGCAAGAATATTTTTCATTGAGATAATTTTTCTTTTTTGTTATATAATTAGAAGTTGTTGTTTTGGTCTATCCGAATGAATATTTTCCATCCTTTTGGTGGAAGTTGCATTCATTTCCTGAAGACAGAATCACATGCTTAAAACTACAATACCTTTCTTGCTCCTTTCCTCCTTTCTTTAAAAGAAAAATGCGTTTGGAGAGCAGATAAACAGCCATGATGCCAAAGCAATAGCTGAACTACTGTTGAAGAAAGCCCAAGACATTAAAAATAAGAAGAAAAAATCTTCCAGAAAGAAGGTAGGCAGTTGTGTTGTGGTACCCATTATTACAAATGGTTTAACTTCTTGTGCTAGTGATGGTATCGAATGGTAGCTTTGTGCTCTCAGAAGGGATAATAGAAAGTAAGATAATCACAGTCTGCCGCACCCTTTGAAAAGCTACTCTTGGGGTTGGGAAGTCTTCCAGAACAAGAGGAGCTACATGCCATGGAAGGTTATTGTTGGTCAGAGCATCTATGAAAATCAAATGTGTTTTATCTGAGTGGACTGCCTTCCACTAGGGCAAAGCTCTGTACAGTTTGCCGACAAAAATATAAACCACACTTGTACAGCATGCTTGCTTTTGCTTTCATTTCCCTTTTGAATGTGCTGAGATTGGATACCTCCCTATATTCTTAAACGACTTGATGCAGTTCCCAAGGGATACTCTGAATTACTCCTGCATGATGAACTGAACTCCTGTACAAGGTCAGTGGAAGATAGACTTACAGCTTCCATCTTGTGACTTAACTGGAGTAGGATCCTACTCCAATTAAGTCACGTGATGGAAGCTGTAAGTCTGTCTTCTAGTGACCTTGTAGGGAAAGAGTGCAGTTCAGGTTTTAAGCATTAAGCCTGAGCAGTGCTTAGTAATGCATGAGATACCCAGTTCCAGTAGGTACCTTTCCTATCCTCCTCCACTGTCATGTCAATGAAACAGAGTCTGCACTCAAATGCATAGACTATTCTTATGTTCAAATGAATGTGAGGATTACACTGTTCAGAGCTTGCTACCTAACTGCCAAGGGTGAGAAGTGAATGCTGATGCATAGCCCCCACCACCACCACCATGCATCCTTGGCTTTAGAGCAGGGGTTCCCAATCTACTGCCTGTGGGCCAGCCCTGGCCCACAATGCCATTCCAACCGGCCCGTCGCCATCTTCCCTGTGCCTGGAAGTGCAAGCAGATGCGTTTATGACAGCTGTAAAACACTCATGCATAAACGTGCCCACAGCTGACGTGAACACAGAAGTGGGCGCATTTAAGTCAGCCGTAAATCCGCCCGCTTCCAGGGAGCGTAGTCTGGCCTGCTCAGCTGTTCCGGAGCATGGTCAGGCCCATGGCACAGAAAGGTTGGCCACCCCTGCTTCAGAGTCTTCTGTCTGAGTGGCAGATACATCCAATATGACAATATGAAAGCAAGTTTTGCCAGGGTTTTTCTGCTTGAATCACTTTCTCTTTTCCCTTGACCTTCAGGATGAACTCTGATTCAGAGCGACCTTATGTGTTCCAAGCGCACAGTGAAAGCTATGGCAGTGAAACTGTTTTGATTGCATTCTTACGGAAAGGGAAAAGAAATGCAGGGAGATTCATGGACGCCAAAACTGTCCTCGTGAAGGCTACGGAACATGCTCTAAACCATCCAGTGTGTCCATTTACATTGGAGAGAGAGAGAAACTGGTAGCCATGGTGATGTGCTACCTGCACCACAGAGTGGATTTTATTCTGCAATTACAGACTAGAGACTTGGTCAGTAATGGGGGAACTATCAGGTTTTGCCTTCAACCCTCTTCTCTTCAAAGCAGTGCTTTTTTTGTGCTGGAAAAGAGCCCCAATTCCTCCTGGCAAACACAGGACTCTGCTGGGTGGAAAGGCTAAAAGAATATATTTTTCCCTCCTTCCTGTGGAAAGAAAAAGAATGAACAGCCATTTTACCTTTGTATACTGGGTAGTGCACTTTGTCCAGCATTCACTGGATAACCCCAAAAGTACAGTTGGAGAGCAGTTTCTTCGTCGTTCTTCTCTTTCTGACTTCTAAGCTATTTAGAGGAACACCCAAATCATCCCTAGCATTGGGTCAGATGGTCTTAATGCATGGAAGCCAAGGACGAAATAGTCCATCACTATTGACTCTTTCATTTTGTTCCACTGTGTTCATAAATTGCTGTACTGTACTTGGGTTTTGTATTTTTGGCACATTCCTGCACAGTCTTAAGAGATTGTGCCGGTAGCTGGGTCCACTAGATGGCAGCATGTGCTCAAGACGACTTGCTATGAAACCAATGAAAGGCAGAAATTCCTTTTTGGACTACATTTTGACAAGGTTTGTGGGTATTGTAGTCTAAAAAGTAACTTCTTATAGAGTATAAATTTCTGACTGACTAGCCTCCGTAGCAAGACAAAGGCCCAAGTTCTCTTTTACTACAAATTTCATTCAGATCGGCATGAATGAAACATAACCTGAGCTTTCCCATCACAAAGTAGATATACTTTGAAACTAAACCCAGAACTAAATTGATTGTGTAACTAAGTTGATTGTACTAGAGTTATAGTTCATATCACAGCAGATTACCAGTTTTAAAGCAGGACACTCAATTCTGTGCCTGAAGGCACCTTGTTTACTATTAATCTTTTGTTCTTGCAGCATTTCAAGTGCCTTCTGAATGTAATGGTTACTGGAATTTTGTTGAGATTTTTCTCTTTTGATTGTCAATCTGGGATGGGCATTAGTATCCTTACCATGTACCTTTACACTAGTATAGTTTTGTGCGGGTGGGGTGTTGGATGTAGAATTGACAGTGTTTTTAATCACTTGTTTGAATTAATATCTGGTCTGTTCTTGTTCATACAGCTTTAGTTTTAACCTCTCACACTGGAAATTGAGAAGATAATCTTCCTCTCTTTGCAAGCAGAGTAGAGATATCTGGTAGCATACTTTGTTTTAAAAGTTAGCCCCTTTGCTGCTTTATGTGCATTGATAGACACTGGCTTCATATGTTGGTGTCTGTACACAGATGAATCTCCACATGCAAAGTTCAGAGTATCTTCCTTTAAAAGTAGAGACAAATCCTTAATGTGCAACCAATTTACTAAGCATACATGCATAGGTATACAGTAGCAACTCCACTATGCATTTGCCTCTTTTGTGACATTAGTTGCCTTTTTTTTCTCCATAGTTGAAAGCATAGGTATTTCTGTTTTGTATCAAACTGTTGATTATTCCATCAGAATATTGGTTATTGTTACAGGAAATTGGATTACCTTCTATCTACTAGATAACATACTGGGTTTTTTAAAAAAAAAACAAACCCTAGAATGGATATAATTGTACCAGAATATTTTTTCCCCTGAGATTATTGTAGATGTTTATGCTGCATCGACGTTCAGTGCAAGCCAAACGTTAATGTTATGTTAATAAATTGTTCCATCCAGTGTGTATTCTTTCTGTTTCTGTTTTGTTATTCATCAATTCCAAAGTTTTTAAATTCTTATTTCATAGATTACATTGTAAAAGGACTAACGTACTTAGCAAAAGTTGGATATTTCATCAAGAAGTTAGGGTTGCTCATTCTTAAAAAAATATTTGTGTTATGTCATGTCTTGGGGAAGAAGAAGAAGAGTATATATAAATCAGGGATTCTCAACCTGTGTCCCATGGGTCTGATGTGGCCCACGGCACCATTTCATGTCTCCCCCCCCCCCCGCTGCCTCCACCACATCAGGAAATGCCATATGGAGGAAGGGCAAAATGGACATCCAGCCTCCAAAGCTGTCTGAGGGAGCGTGATCCGGCCACCAGTTTAGAAAAGTTGAGAACTCCTGGTATAAACTGAAGGAGAATATATGTCTTTCCTGATGTTGGACAACAGACAACTCTCATCATCTTCTATTATTGAGTTTTTGTATAAGACTGATGGAAATTGCAGTCCAACCACATATTCTTCATTCCTGTTAGAAATTCTTGGAGAAAGGAACAGAGAGAAAGTTGTTTCAACAATACACTACATTCTCTCCTTTTTACATTTACATTTAGAGAGTAACTTTAGAATACATATGAATAAAGCATACATGAAGTCATGCTTAAGCTGCCTGAACTGCTTAGGCTTACATCCTACAAGCCTATTTCATATGTTTATGGTGACCTGTAGAACGTGAGCTAGACATTTGTCAGATAAAATTATTAACATTACATTGCTCTTCACAGATAGATATTAGACAGGGATGGATACATAACGCAAAATGATCCCATTTGAAGAGGTTATCCTATGATCCTTGCCGTCATTTAAAAGAGCTACTAAATCTTCAGCTAGAAATAGCAAATAATTAGTAAAGCTTTCCATGATTAAGCCAACAGCTATTCCAATTTTGTTACACTTCAAGGAGGCTGTCTGACATGTTCCCAAGTAGATTTGATGGCAAAATCTAGAGAGTCCATCTTGAGAAGAAGAGAAGCGAACCTAGCAACCTAAATTTTCCTCTCGGTTCTTGTTGCTGAAGACCGGCGAGGCTCTCTGGTTGTGCCATTGGCCAGAGAGGCGCACCTCTCTGGCACTAGAAGGAGGGCCTTCTCGGTGTCTGCTCCGGCCCTATGGAACCTCCTCCCAATAGAACTACACCTGCAGATGGAGCTGCTGTCCTTCAGGAAAGGAGTGAAAACCTGGTTGGCAAATCAGGTCTGGGGAATGGATGGATCAATTTCCCCAGCCGGCTGGATGGTTTGAACAAATTTAAGCCCAGTGCTTCCTAGCTACAACGCCTAGTTTTTAATGATAGATTTTTAAGCTTCTTTTAAACTTTTAAAACTTTTAATTTTTTGAACTGGTTTTAAATTGTCGATGCTGATGTGTTGTGAATCGCCCTGGGTCCCCTTGGGGAGGAGGGCTATAAACAAATTTAAATAAATAAATAAATTGCTCTTCAACCAAGTTGTAGTCTCTGTCAGTACAACAAGACCACATTTGTCTTGTTATTAACAAGCAGTCAAGTTGCCTCCAACTTATGACAACCCTATGAATGAGATCTCCACTGTCCAGCCCTGCTTAGCACTTGTAAGATGAAGCTACAAAGTTGTGGCTCTGTTAGAAATTCAGTTCATCTCAAAAACGGTACTCCTCTTTTCCTGTTGCCTTCTCCCTTTCTCAGTATTATCGTCTCTTTCAGAGAATCTTGCTTTCTCATGATGCGGCCAGAGTAGGACAACCTCAATTTCATCATTTTTGCATCCAGACAGTTCAAGTCTGATTTGCTCCAGGACCCACTTGTTCATCTTTGACAGTCTAGGGCAGTGGTGACGAACCTTTTAGGAACCGCGTGCCCAAAATGGGGGGAGAGATGGGGACAGGTATCATGAGTGCTGGTGATATCTCCCCCCATTTTCCTCCCCCAAAGATATGACTAAAACACAGTTTTAAAAAAGACACACTGACCAGGATTATTATTTTTAAAGCCAACACATCCATTTCTCTCTCTTCCCCCCCCCCATTTCCTTCCCCCACATGACTAAAAAAAGACTCACATCAACAACAGCACTAAGAAAATTTGTGTTTTACCTCTTTTCTCAGGAGTAATGGCCATGGTTCAGAAGAAAAGCCAGAGGATAATAATCACTGGCAACATGAGGGGACTGGATGCCAACACCCCTTCCCACCCACTACTCTCTCTCCAGCAATGGGGAGGTGAGAAGGGAGGTCAGGTGACCAGATACACTAACATACACCAATTCCAGCAGTACAGGGTGGAATGGGGTGAGGCTTGCCTGCAATTGGACACATCCCCACACAAAAGGCTCTATGTGCCACCTTGGGCATGTGTGCTGTAGGTTTGCCATCACTGGTCTAGGGCAGGGGCCCTCAACCTTTTTAAGATACGGGCCGGATCACACACACCCTTGGGCTGTTGGTTGGCTGGATAAGTGCTGCTGCCTATGGCAGTGGTGAGGGCAGCCGGACCATCTCGAGTCACCACCACCCACTGCAGCGGGACCACCCCAAGCCACCGCCGCCACCACTAGTGGTGCAGGACCACCCCAAGCCCAAACATTCACACACACACTGCCAGTACCACCAATGGGACCACCCCAGCCCCAAACATTCCCTCATTCCCCTGCTTACTGGCCTGGTGTGAGTGAAGGAGGGGTCCTGGCTGTCCCTGCCCATGTTCGGCAGAGTAGCCCTGGAAAAAAACACAGGCAACTGCCTGCGTCTGCTGGAAAAGCCACTCTTGGCCAGAGCGGCCCCAAGGAAAGATGTGGGCAACTGCAGGCGTCTGCTGCTTCTACCGTTGCTGCCTCAATCCTTGTCCCCTCTGCTTGGCATGTCCCTAATGGTGCTCTGTACCAGGGTGGATGTTGCAAGCCTTCTTACAACATCCACCCTGCTATAGAGCGCAGTTAGAGACATGCCAAGCCAAGCGGAGGGGACAAGGATTGAGGTGGCAGTGGTGATGGGAGCGAGGGCATGGGCCGGGTGGAATAATGTCACGGTCCGGATCCAGCCTGTGGGTCATAGGTTGAGAACCCTTGGTCTAGAGTAATTTAATTTTTGCACTTATATGCCGCCCACTCAGGAACCTGACTCAGGGCGGATCACATGATAATTAAACAGTAAATACAGAATGCGAAATTCAATATTATAATTATAATTTTAAACCTACCCACAGCACCATATTTTAAACAAATTGGGTTTTTCCACCTTAAGCAAATATACACCACTGGAATTTTCCTGTTTGTTGTGAGAATGATTTCCAGGAAAAATGTATACTCAGATACGAGTAGCAGCTGACCACCACCAATGACGTCTGTTATACTGTATGTCATCAAGTCAGAACTAACTTACAGTGACCCTAATAGAGCTTTCAAGGTGAGAGAGACATTCAAAGGAATGGTTTTACCAGTTCTGCCCCAACACACCCCAGTGAGCTTCCATGGCTGAATAGGTAGTCAAGCCAAGTCTCCTGAGTCCTAGTGGATCACTCTGACCACTGCACCACACTGGATGTTACAACCAGAGAGTTTTAATTTCACAAGCAAGCCCTACTAGTGGACACCTGGTCAAGAAAATGACTATTTCAGCACACCCTGTAAATGCAGTAAAAGATGCTTCCAGTAAATACTTGGGGGCTGTAGAAATCTGACTTCCTGGACCAGAACAGTGAAACCTGTGTACAATTTGCACACTGGTTTCTAAGCACTCTGATACTGTCAATGAAAGGATACACTTGGTCAGAAACCTCTGGATCCCTGGATATTTTCTTTAAGGACGCAATAGCCAAAGGAGAAAATATGTGTGTGTGTTGGGGAGGGGGGTTGAGGGGTAGATGTTTCTTTTTTGATGCTTCAGGAAATTTTAAATCTGCACACATCTAAACGCATGATTGTCATATATTGCAAAATGTAACAGCCGCACTTTTAAAATATCTTCCAGATGAAGGTTTATATCGGACACTTGCCCTGAGTCATACGTAAAACTTTAAAGGGGGTTCCAGACACAGGTTGTCTCTTTGTAACCCTTCTGAGTTTTCTTCACTTCCTGGTGCTATGTCATTCTCCAAGTCTAAGACCTGCATAGATCTGGAAGGGGGGGGGTGTCCCTTTAATTTTAGCAAACCCCTTCCATTTTCCTCACTTGCAGTATCTGCCCCAACAACCAGCCCTGCCATTAGGCAAAGTAAAGCAGCCCCTCAAGACAATTTTAAGTACAGTGGTACCTCGCTTAAAGAGCATAATGCATTCCACGGGACTGCTCTTTAAGTGAGTTTGCTCTTTAAGCGAAACACCATTGTAAGTGACCAATTGTGACTTCTGGTGGGGAGGGGATTGTGAACCCAGATTTAGTTATTAAGCGAGTTTTTGGTTGGTTTTAGTTGTTAAGTGAAGTGGCCATTCAAAGAAAATTCTTCTCTTTAAGCGAGTTACTCTCTAAGCAAGGCGCTCTTTAGGCGAGGTTTTACAGTATCCTGAAAAGATATTACAGAATATACTGCATAACAAATCCCTTCAATGTTTTAGAATAATTCCACCCACCCACCCTGCCCACAAGATGACACTTGCACTCACACAACACAGAGGAAATGTTTGCAATTTAGGGGAAAGAAATCCTCAGTGTTTTATGGCTATTAGGAGAGATTAAGGCTGTTCAAATGAGTTCCAAACATGACAAAAAGTCCTGGTCACAAACTGAACTTTATCAGTAGGTACAATTATCATGCAAACTGCTATCTTAAATGCTGCTACAATCACCAAATCCTACTCATGCAATGTTAGATAAATTTGCAAAAAAATAATAGTAATAACAGGAAGTCTATATGGTTTTAAGTTACTTTCGGGAGGCCTAGTAATTAGACTCAGCTGGTATCATTTAATATTAACCTGAACCAGAACAGCTGTTTGGCTGGATCAGTCTGGGGACACCTTTCTCGGCAGCGTTTGGCTGTAGTTTCTGCTTCCTTAGCTGTCTGTATTTTTGTCTGAATATTTTTTTTGAGGTAAGAACTGCAGTTTCCATTGTCTGAAACAGAAGAGCAACCAACACACGCAAGTGATGTAAACTGGGTGGAATAGACAGATACATTACCTGTCTATCTAATGGGAAAGATATTGGGATGCATGTTCATAAGCTTCGTGAGGTTGAACAGAGCCTCTGTTTCTAGAGATACCCAGTTTCAATGTGTATACTTGGAATGCTTGTGACAAATGCTTAGGTTAGGGCAATAGTGATAACAAATATAAATAACAGCATTTACTACGGATTCCAGAACTGAGATAGCCTGGTGGTTGGTTGTTCTATGTGACACAGAGTAGAGCAGGGATTCTCAACCTACGGCCTGTGGGCCAGAGGCGGCCCACAATGCCATTTCATGTGGCACCCCACCGACTCCACCACGTCAGGAAGTGCCATGTGGTGGAGGAAGGGCAAAATAGCTGTCTGGCCCTCGAAGCTGTCTGAGGGAGCATATGTGTTGCTGATCGAGAAATGCCTGCAGCCATAGTTTTGATTAGCAATACATGGGGAAACCAAGAAAAACAAACACTTTAAAAAATCTAAACAAAGTGATGTATCACATCAGCGATGCTCTAGCACAGAGGTTGGCAACCTTTTTAAGTCAGGGGCATGGTGGTCACATGCCCTCAGACAGTTGAGGGGGCTGGAGTGGTGGTCCCCACCACCATAAATGCTCTCTCTCTCTCTCTCTCTCTCTCTCTCTCACACACACACACACACACACACACACACACACACACACACACACACACACACACACACACACACACACACACACACACACACACACGGTCTCAAAAACATTCTCACTGGGGGAAAGTTAAACCACTCCATTATCCAAATGTGTGGATGCCATAAAACACCCTGAAGAGTGTGTTTCTCGGGATGACCCATAAGTGATTAGTGGCAAAGAAAATAATAATGGGCCAAGGAAAAGGAGAGCAGGATCCACTGACTGTTCCCTGGGCAATTTCCAGGAGACTGGCAAAGATTTCTAGCTCACAATTGTTTTGACAAAGCCAGGGACAAAATAACTCCCCTCTAAATTATATTGCTGACGTGAAGGCAGCTTGTGGGATTAACCAGGAGTGGAATTTTGGGCTGAAGGACCTTGACCAAGCATTGTTTCATCTGCTATGCAAGACAAATGTCTGGAGCCAGAATTCTTTAATTCTAAGTGTATGACTTTTGTACTAATCTCTGGGTGGTGAAGCTTAAGAAAGTCACAGCAGGGGAGGGGTGTGTGTGGAATCTTGCAAGCCTCAAGTCTGACAATCCCTGATCTAACTCACAAATACTGAGAAGCAACAACAAAAACACAGTATAATGGTTTATTTTAAAAACTAACAAGAGATGGCTGTCAAAATGACTAAGATACAATACCACCATACTTAAAATTCAGATGCTGTGATGTTTATGAGAGCAGCATGTATTATTTCCATACACAGTAATTTCTCACTATTAGGTCTACTTCAATGCTTGTGGTTTATATGACACAGTTCATAGAAAAATCCAATGAATGTCTATGATTGGGCACTCTTGAAAGCTAGTTATCTGTAGCTGAAATGTTTGGAGTGGTCGCCGTGTTAGTCTGTGTTGGTGTCACATTTTTTGTCTTTTTTGCTGTTCTGTTTTATCTGTAGCTGTGGTAAAACAGATCTTGACATACAAAGATACTAGTTATTTCAGCTGGGAAATCAATAGTACCCATGCAAAATGGCATGTTTCTATCTCGTACCATTTTAAATATCTTCTTGCGCAAAAAAGTTTTAGAAAGATTTGTAAGATATATTTTAGTTACATCAGGCTATTTTGAAATTATGGTCCACTGGCATACATTTCTTTCTTCTTAAAACAGGAACAGGAGCAAACAAAGAAAGCTTCACTATTATACTGCAAACTCAAGAAGGACTAATCCCACTTGAAAGCATTTCTCCCATAAAGAGGATCATTGTCCATTAATAAAAATGCCTGACATATTTTGTCCAAACATAAGGGGTATTAGACTCTTGTACAGCTAAGATCTGCCACATTCATCTCTAAAACTATTTGCTGCTGTATTAGGAGGCCAAGAGGAATCATAATTTTGTGGCATAAATCCATGTTCCATTGTAACAATTAATTTATTACCCGTATTCAATAAAAATGTTAACAATGATTGTAAAAGTCTCCATTTTAATTTTTATTTAACAATGACATTAAGAAAAAGAAAAACATTTAATGGTTCATGCTAAATTATTTTGTAGGGGACATTTGGAAGAAGTTGGTCTCCTTTGCTCATTTAAATTAATATTTCCCCCACAAAAATATTTAAAATCAATATGTTGCTAATACTGTATATGAATAGCAATTAATGGAACAAATTAATTTTATAATTTTCACCAATAAATGAGTTCCCAAATTAATAGGTCCCAGCCTATGTATGACATCAACCGAACAATGAAATAAATAAACTTAGCACTAACAACTTCACTTTAGCACAAGCATTCCCAAGTTCTACCTTTTCTTCCTTTTTAATTTTCCCTTGGGATTTTTAAAATGACACATATTTGATGTATTATGACTAGGCAAAGATGGATTAGTACAAAGTACAGTGCTTGTTTTTGACAGCACTTCTGCCCCTGTTCCTGACATCAAGTAGGAGTTCCTTTCTCCAGGATATCGAGGGCCTCTCCAGACTGCCTGTTTTGGTGCATACCCTGAGATATCAGGTCCAAAAACTGAGACGTGGAAATCTGAAAAAATCTCAGTAGTCACAGTTATATTACCTGAGACCTTACAACTCCTGTTAGGGATGAATGAACAGCTTATTTTTTACTAGGGAGAGAGACTGTCCACCTGTTTCTTGTTTGGAGAACAGGTTCTTTGTAGTATTGAAATTTATGAGTAATCCCGCCCTAATCAGGCGAACCTGACTCTAGAAAAAGAGAAAGATCATATATCATGAGTACAAAACAAACTAAACAATCCCACTATACCCCTACAAATTCAGAAATTGAAACCCTAAGGTTCAAAATTAATTTTTAAAAAATTAAACTATAAATTTACCAAAAACTCAAAAATTTAAAAGATTTAAAAGTTTAAAAGAGAGAGAGAGAGAGAGGTGGCTAATTTTAATGGTATCCCATCTACCACTGGTGCCTCCTCTGCTATTGTAATCTTCAAATACCACTGCTACCCAGTAGCTGCCACCTCAATTGGAACTATCCATGTTTTCCTGGCATGGCCGTTACCTTAAAGAGGATGGATACATCTCGTGTGTTCCTTTGCTTTGGCCTTTGGGAAGCACTCCATAGCAGAGTATGATGCTCCAGCATGGAGTGCATCTGCACACATGAAGCAAGCTGACATTGCTGTTAATGAAACAATGCACATAGTGACAGAATGCCTCAAACTTACATCAATTGAGAAAATATATTGTCTTGTTGGTATTGCTTCACCTAATATAAGGAGAAGTAGCAGTGGGTGGCAAGAGGAGTAAGCATCCTCTGAATGGATACGTGGCACCCTAACCCTAACAAGCATATTCCAACAAATTGCTTTGGGAAATGAAGCAATGGCTCACAGACTGAGTGGATCTGACATGCACTCTAATCCGTAAGAAAGGAGATGCCAAGGAGTGGAGTAAAGACAGGTTGTACTTACCAGTAACTGTCATTCTTTGAGTATGTTGTTTGTGAATTCACACAACCCACCCGACCTTCCCCTCTATGCTGCCTGGCCGAGATATCTTTTGGCCTTAGCGGCAGCTTTATTATTTAACTGAGGGAAGGAGCGCAAAATGGCGCTGAAGGCAGGTGGAGATGGTGGGTGGTCCCAAAGCTTTTGTCCAATCAGCCTGACAGCTCCAACCGGCTCAGCGCAGGTGCAGAACTCATAAGTGTGCATTCACAAACAACACAAAGAAGAACTATAGGACTATTGCTCTAAGTTCCTATGCAAGTAAAGTGAATCTCAAGGTGTTGCAGCAAAGGCTTTTCCTTTATATACAAAAAAAATACCTTATTTAAATAATTTTTGTCTTATACAAGATGAAACATCTTAAAAACACATAATAGTGTGCTGACAAACTGATTCCAAACTGGGACAGTGTCAAACCTAGACTTTGAGGCTCATTCTCAGTTTTAGACATGCTGAGAAGCAGCTTTGTTTCTTTCTCTTGTATGCTGAAGTGCTGCTCACCCACACATGTACGTGCACACACATATTTTGTAGTTATTGCTGTAGGGTCTGTCCCTAGTTACATCACAAGCCTTTGATGCCAACATCTCAAGTAACATAGGGCTCATGCCCCTCAAGGGGAACTTCAATTCCCAGAAGCTTAAGTCAGTACATTGGTACGTACTACTTTATACACCCCACCACTCACCATATAAAGCCCCACTAATCTCCAAACCCAGTTTAACAGGTCACTATCCCACAGTACTTGAGTCTCCAAGCCACTGTCCAACCGTCAAGAACTCTTCTCCAATGTTCTCTCTAGCCAAGTTCCTCCAAGTCAGACATTCACAAAACAAACCCCCCACTCTCCACCACTGATAAATCCCTTTCCATTTCTTACCTCCTTCCAGTCCCATCCTCCCACTTCTCTCCAACTTTTCAACTCTCTCACTGCCAAATATATCCAATAAAAACCAGCCACACTTAAGCCTTTGACCTCCGCAAGGAAGGTTGCCCACAAGCCAGAAAACTAGGGCTCCCGTTTCCCTTTGAGCTCTACCAAACCAACTGTTGGGAGAAATAACTGGTAGGCACCACTCTGCAAGCAGCTGCTCTTCACAGAAGACACTGCTGTGTGCTGCTGTAAGATCCCAGGCTTCGCATACCCAACTTTGGCCAATGCTGAGGCCAACAACATCTCCCACTCACAGACCACCACAAAGCATGTCTGGGGACAAAATAAGACTGTTGCCTTCAATAGGTCTGCATAGTATGGTTAACATAACAGCAAATTAAAAACTTAAGGACAAGCAAGCCCTAAACCAGTAGTTTTCACTCTTGGGGGATCGGGGGTACTTTGACTACAATTCCCAGAAATTTTGGCCAGTACAGCCAATGCTGAAGGCTTCTGGGAGTTTTAGTCCAGGAAAATCTGGGGCTCCAAGGTTAGGAACCACTACTCTGAACCATAGGATCCAAAGCCATAAGCTTCCACACTGCTGCCATTCCTTTCCCCTCAAAATATATTCTATATATTCTTGCTCAAACAGGATTTACGTATTCAGTGTTCTTTTTGTTGTTCAGTCGCACAGTCGATTCCGACCGTTTGCGACCCCATGAACCACTGTCTGCCAGGCACTCCTGTCCTCCACCATCCCCCTCAACTCACTCAGTTCTGTGCCCATTGTGTCCACAATACCATCTCATTTTTGGCTGCCCCCTTCGGTGCTCAGCTTTCCTAATGGTCCAGCTCTCACAACCATATATTGCCACAGGGAATACCATTGCTTTGGCTATACGAATTTTTGTTTGCAATTTGATGTCTCTAATTTTCACTATGCTCCCCAGGTTTCTCATAGCTTGTCTCCCAAGAATCAGTCGCCTTTTTATTTCAGTGTTCTAGACTTAGGATAATTGAAACCTGAAAGACAGTCCTTTTCTGGATCTTGTACACCCTACAGTGATGGTGAACCTTGGCACTCCAGGTGTTCTTGGACTTCAATTACCAGAATCCCAAGTCAGCACTCCTGCTGACCAGGGCGTCTGGGAAGGACAGGTTTCACTTACCAGTAACTGTCGTTCTCCGAGTATGTTGTTTGGGGATTCACACTGATGGGGGGTTCTGCGCCTGCGCTGAATCCGGAGCGGAGCTGGAAAGCTGATTGGATAAAGAGTTTTGAATGTGGGACCGCCCACCATGCCCAACCCCTTTAGGCGCCATTTCGCGCTCTCCCCTCAGTTTGATATTAAAGCTGCCCGCTAAGCCTAAGGCCATCTCAGGCCGGCAGCCCTGAGGGGAGGCAGGGTTGGGTTGTGTGAATCCCCAAACAACATACTCGGAGAACGACAGTTACTGGTAAGTGAAACCTGTCCTTCTCCTTCGTGTTGTTTGGGGATGCACACTGATGGGTGACTAACAAGCTCACTTACTTGGATGGTGGGCAGCCGGCGTCCTGAGATGTAGGAGAGCGCGATGGCATCATGGATGGGCGGTCATCAGCGAAGAGGATCGGAGACCAGCCGTCAGGATGGACCTGCCCCGTCTGACATCAGGGGCGGACCTTGTATCAACCCGGTAGTGGGTGATGAAGGTGGAGGACCTGGACCAAGTGGCAGCCTTGCAGATATCCTCCATCGGGATGCCCTCTAGGAATGCAGTGGAGGAAGCCAGTGTCCTGGTGGAGTGAGCCCGGACATGAGGCGGAGGTGGCAGGGATGACATCTGATAGGCCAGGTAAATGGTACCTGAGATCCATTTAGATAGTCTCTGGGCAGACAGAGGCTGTCCCTTAGTCTTGCCACCATAAGCCACAAACAGTTGTTTTGCTCTCCTGAAGGACGCAGTCCTCTGGGTGTAAAACAGCAAAGCCCTCCTGACATCCAACGAGTGCCACACTCTCTCTTGTGGAGACGAGGGATTCAGGAAGAATGCTGGAAGCGTGATGGCTTGGGCCAGGTGAAATTCAGTCAGGACCTTGGGCAGGAATGTCAGATCTGGGTGCAACACTGCCCTGTCAGGGTAGAACTTGAGAAAAGGAGGGTCAGACCGAAGGGCTGCCAGCTCCCCTGCCCGTCGGGCAGAAGTGATAGCTACAAGGAAAGCAGTCTTGTAGGAGACAAACTTAATGTCCACCGAAGCCATGGGTTCAAAGGGTGCCTTCGTGAGTGCGGTGAGCACTGTAGTGAGGGACCACTGAGGGGGTGGTATCTTCACTGGAGGATAGGCGTTGCGTAGCCCTTGAAGGAACCTTTTAACAGTTTTGTCTCTGAAGGCGGAGGACAATACTGAAGAAGGTGGGGCCTTGGCGACCACAGCAGCTAGGTGGACCTTCAATGATGAATGTGCGGATCCCAACTCGGCTAGGTGCAGGAGGTAGGACATGACATCCTGCAGGGATGCGGAGTCCACGGTGCGGTCGCTGGATGCTAGGAAGTCAGTGAAGCGACGGTACTTGGCATCGTAGGACTTCCGTGTGGAAGGTTTCCTTGACAGATCAAGGATCCGTGCTATGTTGGGCGGATAAGCCAGGCCGTCAGGTGTAGGCTCGGCAGATCCGAGTGAAGGATCCGACCGTCTTCCATGCGGAGGAGATTCGGATCGGTGGGTAGGCGGAGACGATCGCAAGCCAGGGTTTGGAGTAGTGGGAACCACGGCTGGCGCGGCCAGGACGGGGCAACCAGGATCGTCCAGGCGTTCTCCGCACGGATCCGTATCAGGACCCGTTGGATGAGAGGGATCGGTGGAAACATGTACAGCAGTTCCTGGTGCCACGGCACCATGAAGGCATCGCCCTCCGATCCGTGGCCGATCCCTGCTCGGGAGCAGTAACGGCGGCACTTGGAGTTGGTCTGTGACGCGAAGACGTCTAGGGTCGGTGTGCCCCACCGTCGGCACAGGCGGTCGAACACCGATCCGTCCAGTTCCCACTCGTGCATTGCCGTCCCTTTGCGGCTCAGGGAGTCTGCATCGGAGTTCAGGGTGCCCTGGATGTGGACACCTATGGGGAACACATGTACCTTCAGGCACCACTCCCACATCTGGACGGTCAGGTAGAGGAGGGAGAGAGACTTGGTCCCTCCTTGCCGGTTGAGATAGGCTAGTGTCGTGGTGTTGTCCGAGGCGATCTGCACCACACTGCCCGCGATCGACGGTCTGAAGGACCTCATCGCCTTCCACACCGCTAGCAGCTCGAGGAAGTTGATATGGTGGTCGGCTTCCTCGGGCGTCCATATGCCGTGAATCCGTAGTCCGCGGCAGCACGCACCCCATCCGTGGGTGCTCGCGTCGGTGGTGACTTGGATGGACGGTGCGGGAAGGGTGAAGAGTCTCCCCGCGGTCACATTCTGGTCCATTGTCCACCAGTTTAACTGGTCTCGGAGTTCGGGGGTCGGTGTGAGCCACTTCCCGAGGTTGTCGTGGGTGCCGTTGAAGGAGGAGAGGAACCACGACTGGAGGGAGCGCATCTTGAGTTTGGCGTGCGAGACCACCGCCGTGGTCGACGCCATGAGTCCTAGCAAACGGAGGGCGTCCCTCGCACGGACCCGACGTCTGCCCTGGATCCGTGCCACCACTGTGCGGATGTCGAGCAGACGTTTGGTTGGGGCGTAGGCTCTTAGAGCCAGAGAGTCTAGAACGGCTCCGATGTATTCTATTCGTTGAGTGGGGGTCAACTGGGATTTCTTGAAGTTGACCCGCAGACCGAGGCTCTGCATAAGGGCGAGGCAATGTGCAACGTCGTCCTTGGCTTTTTGTTGGGTCGGGGAGCAGATCAACCAATCGTCTATGTACGGGAACACTTGGACGCCTTGCAGTCGCAGATGAGCAGCCACCGGTGCCATGCACTTCGTGAATACCCTCGGAGCGGTGGAGAGGCCGAAGGGTAGGCATGTGTACTGGTAGATGTTGCCGCCCACCTGGAATCGGAGGAAACGACGATGTTCCCTCCTGATGGACACGTGAAAATAGGCGTCCTTCAGGTCGATGACGGTGAACCAGTCCCCGTGGTTGATCAGCGGGAGGATGGAGTGAAGGGTTACCATCCGGAACTTCCTCGCGTCGATATGCTTGTTGAGAAGACGGAGGTCCAGGATGGGACGTGCCCCCCCCGTCTTTTTTGTCCACAAGGAAGTATCGGGAGAAGAACCCTTCGTGAGACTCCGACGCTGCGACCGGCTCTATGGCGCCCTTCTCTAGGAGAGCTGTTAGTTCCTCCTGGAGCGGTGGGGATGGATCGGTGATGCGGATCCGTCCGACAGTAGGGCATCTCCCGAACTCGATCGCGTAGCCAGAGTCTAAGATGGTTAAAACCCATCGGTCTGTGGTGATGGCAGACCACGCCGATAGGTAGTCGGAAAGGGGGCGGTAGGGTAGAGTCTCGGTCACGGAAGAGTCAAACACGTTGTTTGCCCTTCCGTTCCGTACGCTTGCCAGTCTGAGGCCGTTGCTGGTAGCGTGGACGGTTGGGTTGTTGGCGCTGCCGGTAGGGCTGGTACCGGGAGTAGTCCCCTTGTCTCTGTGGCGGGCGAGGTTGATAGGATGGGCCCGCTTGAGACGTCGACGGCTGGTCCTGATGGTAACGGCCGGACCCACGGTGTGGAGGGCGGAGCTGTTTTATCGTGGCGTAGTCCCCTTTCAGCTCTCCCAAGGAGGTGTCGGTCTCCTTGGCGAAGAGGCCCTCGCCATCGAAGGGAAGCTCCTCCACGAGCCGCTTGACATCGTCCTGCAGGTTAGCCGAACGGAGCCAGGCGTGGCGACGGAGCTGGATGGCGGAGGCCAAGTTTTTTGCCTCCGACTCGGTGACGTGGCGGCCGGTGCGGATTTGCTGGAGGGAGAGGTGGTTGCCCTCCATGCAGAGTTTTTCAAAGTCCGCTTGTCGATCAGGTGGCAGCAGGGACTTGAACGACTCCGCTTGCTCCCAGAGTCGACACTGGTAGCCTCCCATGGCCGTCGCGTAGTTGGACGCACGGAAGGACAAGGAGGCATTGGCGTAGAACCTCCTGCCCAGTGCGTCCAGCTTCTTCCCTTCCTGGGTCGACGGGATGGGAGTGCTGCTGATCGGCGTCCGGTGTTGGGAGCCCTTGACCACTCGGGAGTTCGGTGCCGGGTGAATGTGCAGAAAGTTGGAATCGTCCAGCAGTCTGTACATAGAGTCCACTCTGTTGGATACGGAGTGCGAAGAAACCGGCTTCTTCCACACCTCCTTGGCCGCTTTAGCAATCTTAGGGAGCAGTCCGAGGCGGACGGGGACCAACTCCTTGCGGTCGGCCAAGCCGCAGACGACATCCTCACAGTCGTCCGGGGGAGCCTCCGCCCGAATCCCAAGGGTGGATCCGAGGCGAGTGATCAGTCCGGTGTAGGTCTTCAAATCCTCCGGCTGGGATCCGTGGACGGCGCCGATGTTGTCGTCCGGGGACTTGTCGACCGCGACCGGCGGTGGCTGATGCTGCTCCTCCTCCTGATCCGACGAGTCGGAGTCTCCTGACCGCTCCGAGACGCTGGGCGGTGGCAGGTAGACCTCGGGGTCCGAGTCCGACCAGTACGGCCTGGCGGATCTCGGATCGCTCCCCGGCAAAGGCAGCTGGTACGGAGGGAGAGAGGCCTCCGACCGCGCCTGTTCCACCCTCTGCCGCTTCGGTGCGGGGCCCTCCTCACGGAGCGGTGGTGCCTCCGTGGCTGGTGGTGAGGGCAGAGGGCGCTCCCACGGTGTCGTCTGCGGGCCGTAGAGCTCGGTGTGCAGTTTCCGCACCATCGCCTCGATGTACGGGGCGATGAGGCTCAACTGGGGCGGCGGTTCGGTAGCCGGACCAGGAACCACGGAAGGACTGCGGAGGGAGGAAGACCTGTGCGGTGGTACAGGTGGAGGAGTCTCCGGCGGCGGTGGAGGGCTGTGGGCCCTCTCCGGCGTGGCGTCCCGGGCCTCGGTCGACATCCTACCCGGCGTAGGTGGAGCTGCGACCGGGGCGGATGCTAGGGAGCGTGGCGGCGAAAGGTGAGCCGGTGCCGGGGTCGGAGGAAGAGAAGACGAAGAGCTACGGCGCTTCTTTTTCTCTTTTTTGTCTTTCTTCTTCTTCTCCTGCTCCTTCTTCCGCCTGAACAGTTCAGAGGCCGAGGGCCTGGAAGAAGAAGCGGAGGTTGAAGGAGCAGACGTGGAAGCGGCCTGCTCTGGAGCTGGGGGAGCCGGTGGTGCCAGTGCGGCCTCCATGAGGTAGGCTTGAAGGCGGTACTGGCGGTTCTTGATGGCGGCCTTCGAGAAGCCGCGACAGACTTCGCAGGTCTGGACCTGGTGACTCTCCCCGAGGCAGCGAAGACAACGCACGTGCCCGTCCGAGCTAGGGAACTTTCTCTTGCAGGACGGACACTGCTTGAACGCTGCCGCTGAGGCCATCCACCGAAGTAGATGGCCGAAGAGAAAAAATTATCCCGGCCGGGAGGCCCCGACACGAGATGTTGGTCTTTTTTTTTTTTTTTTTTTTTTTTTAAACGGCGGCTGAGGGCGAGCCCCAGCCACACGAGGACCAAGGGAACAAGTCCCCTAGTCCGAGAAAAATTGTAAGGTAGGAAAAATTGGAAGATTCTGAGACAATCTCAGCAAAGTACTCACAGCTTTTTTTCCAGGCTCCTGCTTGCGCAGCGGAAAAAAGCAAACTGAGGGGAGAGCGCGAAATGGCGCCTAAAGGGGTTGGGCATGGTGGGCGGTCCCACATTCAAAACTCTTTATCCAATCAGCTTTCCAGCTCCGCTCCGGATTCAGCGCAGGCGCAGAACCCCCCATCAGTGTGCATCCCCAAACAACACGAAGGAGAATTGAAGTTCAGGAACATCTGGAGTGCCAAGTTTCACCATATAATAATAGAGACATGTTTTGGGGTGAGAAATATAAAGTGCTTAGTCTTCATTACATTTTACCCACAGGGATTTATGCAAGAATAGGAAATTCTCCTATTTCATGCTAAAGCAGCATCCTGCTAATTATCCATAGGGATTCAAGTTGCATGTTTGCTCCCTGAAATAATAATAACCAGATGTAGAAAAGGTATGGTTTTAATCAGTCCCCTCCCCACCTCCCCTATATTCTCCTATAGCCAATCACACATATGTTCTTCTGTGTTTGCTGAATGGACAAAAGAGCACAATGGTCTCCACAATTTATATATGCAAAGTCCAAGTTGGCTACCATATGCATTCCTATCAGCTGATTCAACCCATCTGTCCTTGTTTCTGATTTAGCAACCAGATTATTATTTTGTTTACTCCCCAACTAGGTTTATGAGTTGTTTGTTGTTGCTTTGCAATCTCTTTATGAGAATGAAACTGTTGTACCTGTTAAATAAGAGAAAGAAATCTGAATTAAACTCTGACCTGAAGACAATACATCTGACAACTTTATAGACACTTTGGGTTGGGATGGATTGGGCCAAAATTTCCATAGCTCAGCAAGGACTAAATATTAAATAGTGGTAGTATTGCTGTCAAAGAACCAAACTCAATATCCTTGTTCAAGGAAATACAGTATTTAGTTTGTTTTCAGCAATGGCTAGAGACTTGATCTCCCAAAACCCAGTTCAACATTCTAGCCACTGCACAAATTCTGGCTCTTACATAGAACAATCCTGTTTGAAGTCCAAACCTTACTGAAATGAAAAGGATGGAGACGGAGGTCAGGGACCTGAAAGATGCTCTTCCACAGCAAGCACCTCAACATCAGACTCGGTGGCAACATAGGTCCCAGTCCTTCTCACCCAAGTGAGATGTATTGCAGTTATGTATAAATGATTAAAAACCTTCTTTGGTGACACTTTACATAATCTGGTGCTCTCTTTGTCTTGATGATGCATAAAGTGGATTATTTAACCAAGCATACCCACTGCTGGGAAATGCCACCATTTGTCTTTGTGTTGTGCTTCTGGGATTCCCATAATCATCTAGCATGGCTGTTGGGGCAACTGTGATGCTAGAAAGACATGGCAGGGCTGTGAAACTTGTGGCCTTCCACTACCATCCCCATGACCCCATATCATTAATCAGGGATGACCCAAGCATCTTCCAGCCTGAGGTCAAAGAGTACACCCAAGTACTCGCCTGCTCAAAAGCTAGGTCTTTCATTTTGGTGTGTGAGGCAGAATTTTCCCATCCTTGGCAGAAGAAAAAAAGACACAACCATACCAAAATAATTAAAAATGTTTTGCCACTTTGTGTCACCTCCAATGTGCACCCTGGGGCAGCTGCCACTCTAACTGCTAGCAAGGCCAGTTGGTACTCAACGGAAATGTGTATGTGTGTGTCAAAACCATGAAGGCCGTGTTTTCTCCAGATGTGGAGACAGGCCCTTGGAAAGATTGTGAGTGCAAGAGGGGTATTAGTAAGAGCACCCGTGAACAAAATGTCAAGAAAAAGGGAACTGTGGCAGGCTGAAGAGTGTCTTTGAGGACTGGGGTCTTTTGTCTTTTCCTGTCACCTGAAATGGACGTTTATGAGGTAATGCCCGGTGGGTGCCAGGAAGAAGTGGCAACTCTGCCATCCTCACCACAAGAGCCCTGAGCTAATACTATCTATGTGTTCTGACTGGAACGTGGGCAAGAAGTTACCAGATAGTTTTCTTCCATGTCTAGTCCAGATGTGAAATTGCCAAAATGAAGGCATCTTCTGTTGAGTTCATCCTGCAGTTATTTTCGCCTGACTTAGTGTGAGAAAGATTAGCCAGCAACACAAGGTTGCAGTTACAAGGGTACGCCCATAATCTTTGAGGCTTTGTGTACCCCACCAGACACTCTGACAGCAAAAGATAACCACCAGCATGACGAGCAATAGCACCAGCACATACATGCTCTCATGCTAACCTACTTTACAAGGTCGTTGGCAAGGGTTGGGGAGAAACTATGCATCCCTCAACCATTCTAGTAGCACTTTCCCTGAAGGATGTAACATTTTTAAAAAATCAATTAAATCTGGTGGAGTGGACGTGGCCATGTGGTGATAACATATAGATTGCAAATATGGGTAAGGCAGAATCTCCTTCCTGTACAATTACTGCCAGTGGGGAAGTAAATAAATTTCGTGTCAGAAATCACTTTGGGTTGAAAGGATTTTTGCTGAAGAAACTCCACTCAGGGGATCCCTGAATGAGGGTCCTTTCATGTCCCCAAGATCCGTGGGGAAGTGAAGGCAGGTTTTGTCCTTAATAGAGCAATTCCTGCCTTGATGGAAGCAATGGTAACCATGCATCAGAGAGTAAGCATAGGAGTGGAGCTTAAACTAGTGTCTCTTTCTTTTTGTTGTTCAGTCGCACAGTCGATTCCGACCCTTTGCGACCCCATGGACCACAGTCCACCAGGCACTTCTGTCTTCCACCATCCTCCCCAACTCGCTCAGCTTTGTGCCCATTGTGTCTACAATACCATCTAGCCATCTCATTTTTGGCTGCCCCCTTCTTCTTTTGCCCTCCACCCTTCCCAGCATCAAGGCTTTCTCAAGTGAATCCTTCTTCTCATTTGATGTCCAAAGTACTTTAGCTTCATCTTCACTATTTGACCTTCTAAGGAGCAGTCAGGGTTAATTTCTTCTAAGATCGACCTATTTGTTCTCCTCGCTGTCCAGGGGACTCTCAAAACTCTCCTCCAACAGCATATCTCAAAGGCATTTATTCTTCTGCACTCAGCTTTCCTAATGGTCCAGCTCTCACAACCACACATTGCCACCGGAAATACCATTGCTTTGACTATGCGAATCTTTGTATGCAATGTCCTTTCCAGGTGCCTGAAGGCTGTTAAGGTCTGGATGGGGGACAACGGGCTACAGCTGAATCCTGGCAAGACTGAGTGGCTGTGGGTACGGGGGCCTGCGTTAACACAGGAGTTGCCATCTTTGGTGCTGGATGGGGCAGCCTTGCCCCAGACAGACCCGGTGCGTAACTTGGGGGTCCTCCTGGACTCACGGCTACTGTTCGAAGATCAGGTGGCAGCCGTGGCCAGGAGGGCTTTTGCACAACTTCGTGTAATACGCCAGTTACGCCCCCTCCTGGACCGGGACTCCTTGCTCATGGTCACACATGCCTTGGTCACCTCCAGACTTGATTACTGTAATGCGCTCTACATGGGGCTGCCCCTGATGACCATCCGGAGACTCCAGCTGGTGCAAAATGCGGCGGCTCGGGTAGTGGCGGGGTGTGGGCGTTATGCTCGTGCTTCGCCGCTACTCCGGGAGCTGCACTGGTTGCCAGTATGTCTCCGGGTGCAATTCAAGGTGCTGGTTATTACCTTTAAAGCCCTATATGGTAGTGGGCCAGGATACCTAAGAGACCGCGTCACCCCAAGAACATCTGTCCGGCCCACCAGGGCGGATCGGAGAGGCTCCCTCGTTGTTCCATCAGCTAGAGAGGCACGCCTCTCTAGCACTAGGAGGAGGGCCTTCTCCGTGTCCGCCCCAACCCTCTGGAACCTCCTGCCCATCGAACTGCGCCTGCAGACAGAGCTCTTGCCCTTCCGGAAGGGCTTGAAAACCTGGCTGGCAGGACATATTTGGGGACCAGGGAACACGGGTTCCCATACTAAGTGGCTTACTTAGGGAGTGCCACTTTGGATCTGGACCAGGGGGATACTGGCGTGTAGTTTGCACTGTTTTTACTTCAAATAATTTTAGATAATCTTTTAAACTTCATTTTATATGTTTTTATCTTTTACCTCTGTTTTATGACGATGTAAGCCGCCCAGAGTCGGGTTCTCCCGAGTGGGGCGGGGTAATAAATTCAATAAATAAAATAAATAATAAAATAAAATGTGATGTCTCTACTTTTCACTATGTTCCCCAGGTTTCTCATCGCTTGCCTCCCAAGAATCAGTCGCCTTTTTATTTAATGGCTGCAATCTCCATCTGCAGTGAGCTTTGATCCTAAGAAAGTAAAATCTGTCACTGCTTCTACTTCTTCCCCATTTATTCTCCAGGGACTGATAGGGCCTGTTGCCATGATCTTGGTTTTCTTGATATTGAGTCTCAAGCCAGCTTTTGCACTTTCTTCTTTCAACCTAATCAGGAGCCTCTTTCTTAGTCATTTCCTTTTCCACATCCCATCAGCCCCACTGAGAATCAAATTCATGTTCGCATCTGGCTCTCCTCTTGGGGTCAGGAAGGAGTGTGACAGGCTGGAATGGGTAACAATACAGGTCAAGTTTCCATCACTGTTTTGTTACAGGACTTTTGTCTTCTGGCTGCTTGAATCTTGGCTCCAATTTTTTAAAGAAAAAGAAGCACCGCAGTTGTTAGTAAGAACACCAGAACAGTATGTTATAGAAATGTTTTATTTTCTGCTAAAATATTTGCTTTATTTTGTAGTTCAACATTCTACTGATATTTCCATACTTTAAAAAAAAAAACAAAGGATGGGGAAATAGAGGCGAGAAGGGTGAATGACAGTTCCCAACTATGGATCAGCATCGTGATCGGCTGGTTTATACTGAACAGAACTATATATCAAAGGCTATTAGAATGTATATTGCAAAAGCAAATTAGGACTCGGCCTCCATCCGCTGTTGTCCTTTTGCACAATATGTCTGCGTGAAGTACGGCTGCAATAATTCTTTCAGCACATGCCCTGCAGTCCCACCGGTAGGATCGTCCTGATGAATGGAGGCATGGAAAGACAATCCACAAGGACGTCCCTGGTAGCACCAGGCCCAGATCTCTACCCAGATGGAGGCCTGGTGAGCGCTTCCTCTGCTTAGGTCTCTCAGCAATGACAAAAGAAGTGAGATTTGGGGTGGGGGTGGGAGGCTTCCCAGAGGGCAAACTTTATCAGGACAGCCTCACTTCAGGCCAGGAGGAGCAATTCAATACAATCTTTCCCACAAGGATTAAGGCACTCAGAAATAACTCTTCTGCACAGTATTTGTCATGGTTAATGTTTTAAGGCTAGACTTAATACAAGTGGTTCATTGAAGAGGAGTTGACATTTAACAGACCTCCTCCAACAGGCACTGAGTTCCTGGTATAATCTCCTTGTATAATCCTTTTTTCCATAAGGAAACCAAGAGGCTTTTGTAGGAGCGGAGGTGGGAAAGAGGGTGTGTCTGGAGTGAACTTGGAGGGCAACAAAATCTCCATCTTGCCTCGGTTTAATTGCAAAATGAAGAAACAGTTTATACCATCTCCGCCTTCCATTGGCTGATTTTCCTGAATAAGCATAACAACTTGGGGGGGGGGGGGGAACTCTTGCTTACTTCTAATGTCCAGTGTCAAATTCCCTGGATTGATTATTTTGTTAAAGTGTGCTCCTGAAAACTGAAGCCCACTCTTCTGTGTGACTGTATAGGTCAGGGGTGTTCAAACGACAGCCCATGGGGCAGATCTGGCCCCTGACACCTCATCCAGCCAACACCACCCTCGTCACTTCCAGAAGTGGAAGTAAAATGCATCCATCCAGGTGTGTTTTACTTCCGCATCTGGGAACGAGGGCAGTGCAGGCCAGATGAATTGGTGTTGGGGTGGTGGTGGATCTGGACCATGGGGTGTAGTTTGGGTACCCCTGGTTTAAGCAGAGAAAATGGCAGCTTAAAATCTATCTCATCCTGTTGCAAAACAGATTGCAAGGCACATTTTACTTCTGCTTCCGGTGGGAGGAGCCACATGACCAGCCCACTGAACCACGTGACCGGACCACGGCCTGAAAAGTTTGGGCACCCCTGTTATATGGCACACACACCCTGCCGGTTAACACAGTGATGCCTGCATCTGAATATTTGACTGACATACTTTTTATAGTCTATACATTCGGGTGTCCAATATATAGGCTACTGAACACATTGTGGACACCCTACACACAACCAGACTTGATGTATGGAAGCCCTCATGTCATATTCCCAGTCCCTATGGCTGACCAAATAATAATGCGCCTTGGTTGAAGTGCAGAAAAGGAGGATCTTACTCCTTTCCTGCACTTAAGATTTATTTAGGAAGAAAATATCTGACCTGTCCCTTTGTAATCACTGCCTTTATTTAACAATGCCTCAGCGTCCCCTTTTCAACTGAATGAGGCAGTTTCGCAGTGCTAGAGATGAATGGGTAAAAGATGTGACAGATGTCTGAACTGGGGTGACCGTGTAAAAATAATCACTGTGGCATCAGCTAACCTCACCACATTGCCGTTTAAAAAAACTCATACAGATATGTTGCATAAAGATTTGTAAGTATAACATTCCATTTTTTCTGAATGTTTATATTCCTTCAAATTTAAGGGGGTGGGGGACACAAGGGGATAAAACTAATATTGGCTACAATGTGATCTCATAGTAAACAATAGAATGCAATGTGCAATAGTGCAATTTCTCCTTTTACTGTTCCATCAAGGCAAGTCTTTAATTTATACAAGTTTGTGGATTATTTTGTGAGTTGTTGTTTTGAGAGATGCTATTTCCTTTCTAGTTACGTCTTTGCCGTGGATTGGTGCTTCTGCCAGTTTTTCGAGCCGCATCGCTTTGACCAGGTTCATTTCTGCCTTTTCCAGAATGACGGAGTTTCTGATCCCAGCGCTATAAGTTTAGGGAGGAAAAAATAGTTAATCTACTTTCTGAAACCAAAAATAAAAGCAAAAGAAAACATATGGCTTCCAGCTTTTTAAATGTAAGCAGCTAACAGACAGTGCTGCTTCTTTGTCCGTGTCTAGGCCAGACGTGAAACTGCCAAAATTAGGACACCTATTCGTGAGTTCATTCTGCAGTTCCTTTCGCCTGACCTAGTGTGAGAAAGATTAGCCAGAAACACAAGGTTGCTATTACTAGGATACACCAGATTGTGGTTCAAAAATACCACACTCTTCAAGGAGGCTCTTTCTGTGTACCCCAACACACAATGGTGGAATGGTATAACAAACATTTCTTTTTCGAATATATAATTGTGTGTTTGAACTACTTTAACAGGTTTTCTGCTTTGCTACTTCAAAGAAGCAGCTGCCACATTCTAGACCAGTGGTTCCCAATGTGGGCCCCATGCCCCACAGGAGGACTTCAATTCCCAGAAGCCTACATCAGCACATTGGCTGATCAGTGCTTTGGGGAACTGACTTGGGCTTTTGGTAATTGAAGTCCACAAACCAAAGGTTGGGAAACACTGTTCTAGATTCTGGTTCATTTATGTCACCTCTATAATAAAAGTGACAGCTGCCTTTCACTTCAAGTAGATCTACCTAAATTGTCTTCTCCAACCATGGTGTGGACATGGAATTCTGTTTCCACACTGAGGCAGGAAGAAAAATGAGTGAATAAGCCAACAACAGATTCCCTATTTCCCCAAAGGGTCACAATAATGCAATAGACCAACATGATTAAGCCCTATTCAAAGTGAACATAGCTTGTTATCTATTTGCTTATATAAATGGAGAATTGTAACAAAAAGGCCTATTTTCATGGTGATACACGAGGGAGGAGCATACTCAGAGTTTGTCAGTAATACTTTGGAAGTAACAATATTACTCATATTACTTTTGTAATTGATGAAATAGGCAAAAGACCGCCCTTTTTCTCATTAATGCTAGTAAGCTTTGTTGTAGTAGTTAGTTATAATTACTCTTTATTGCCACAAATAGCTTTTTATATGGTTGTCCTTAGCCATTAACCCCCTCCCCCATTAAAAACCCAAATAAAATAATAAAATGTGCCTTAACAATATGACATTTGCAAAAGGAGTAACATTAATGCTGTCACATGTCAAAGAATTGTTTAAGAGTTATGAGCTCTAGATGCCATGATCCTTTGCCGAAAATCACCTTTGAATGTCTATTCCCCAACTAAATTGTCCAAGACTCAGTATCTCAGTATGGTGAATATTACATAATGCTATGTGTCAATGTCAGTCGCTATGTAGAATTAGGGACCACCACAGCATGCATTTCCCCCCCTTGCCAACATTTGCAATCCCACAACAAAATGGCCTCAAATTACACAATGAGAACAAATTGATACTAGAATGGGTGGCAGAAGCATCAGGAACACAGTTCGTATCCTGGTCTCAGAAAAGTCCATGTTTGTCCTGTCCCCAAACAATGGGTTGGATCTTAACTTAGTCCTGTTAAGCAGATACACAACAATTAATAGAACAAGCTTATTCTATTAACCAATTTGCTTGTAATATTTATATCCTATTTCTTTCCTAAAAGGCCTAAGCCAATGGTGGTGAACCTATGGCACGTGTGCCAGAAGTGGCACTCAGAGCCCTCTCTGTGGGAACCCGTGCATTCGTCCCAGCACAGAGTTTGTTCTGTCCTGTCCAGCAGCCCAATGGGAGCACTTCCCTCCTCCCCCAGCACAGAGTTCATCCTGCCCCTGTGTCCAGCAGCCCAATGAGAGCGTTCCCCCCCCGTTACTGTATTGGCACTTTGTGATAAATAAGCAGGTTTGGGGGTGCAATTTGGGCACTCCGTCTCTAAAAGGCTTGCCACCAGAGGCCTAAGGAGACCTTACAGCCAGAATTAAGCAAATATCATATTTAAAAGAGTAAAGAAAAACAATACTAAAACCCTATTTCAAAGCATCACATTTAAAAGCAGCAAAGCACAAAGAATCCCATTTCAAAAACTCTCTCAGACTGTCAGTCAGTGAGGAAAAGCCTGAAGAGAAAAGGACAACAAAGACCGAAGGGAGTTCCAGAGTTTAGGAGTAGAGTCCTCTTCTGTGACCCCACCACTAAACACATGTGAGAGTGACCAAGAAAAAGGTCTCTCCTGGTGATAGCAGCACCTGGGCAAGCTCCTAAAGAGAAACGTGGCCTTTGAGGCAACTTGTACAGGTTAAAAGCAGCACAGTAAAACCCCGTATAATTATTTAATTGGTTCCAATGGGTCCATCGTTGTACAAAAAAAATAATCGCTGTATGATACATGTATTGTATAGCGATTTTCCCTATGGGATGATTCGTACGATTGTCGCCATGGAAATGCTAACAGCGCAGGGTAGCATTTGCCCTGAGAAGCGCTTTCCCAGGGGTAAAGCACTTCCCAGGGCAATAGTTACCCTGCGCTGTTAGCGAAATGGAGTCTCGCTGGTCCCTTTGTGCAAACAATTGGGGGGGGGGGCAAGAATCCCTTTCGCTATCAGCGCAGGGGGGCCTTGGGCCGGAGAAGTGCTTTCCCAGGGGCAAAGCACTTCTCCGTCCAAAGGCACCCCTGCACTGTTAGTGAAAGGGATTTCTACTGGTCCCTTTGTGGAAACAACCAGGGAGGGGGGGCAGTGAGAATCCCTTTCACTAACAGTGCAGGGGTGCCTTTGGATGGAGAAGCCCTTTCCCAGGGACAAACCGTTTCACACCCCTGCGCTTATAGCGAAATTTTTTGTTGTTGTTCAGTCGCTCAGTCAATTATTTGTGTGTTAATTTGTTTATACTGTGACTTTGTCATGTTTGATGTTGTTAGCTGCCCAGAGTATTGGTTTACACTTAATGGGGCAGGAAATGAAGGAAGGAAGGAAGGTACCTTCCTCTAAGGAAAGTTCTGGTTTTCAGGAGTCTTTTAAATACTCCTGGGAGGGAGTCCTGTGGCAATGTGTTCTACAGGGTGGATTCCCCAACCAAGAAGACAATGACGACAACTATTACAACTACTAGGCCAGATGTGAAACTGCCAAAATGAAGGCACCTTTTGGTGAGCTCATTCTGCAGTTCCTTTCACCTGAAAGATTAGCCTGCAGCATAAGGTTGCTTTTAACAAGGTACACCTGACCGTGATTCAAAAATACCACCATCAAGGGGCCCTTGATTTCTAGTCATTGCCTTTCTAGCCTTTCTCTAAGCCTGGGAGGATCAAGTCAGACAGGTAGTTATTCTTCAGGCTTTAACAGGGTTTTTTTTAAAAAAGATTCAATCAAAGATTCAATGCTGTGTTCTCTTCAGCAAAGGGAAAGGGTTAAAACACACTAATTTGATTTAAAATATATGCATGTTCTTATTTTAAGTAAAATAAGTCCCAGTTCTGGTTAAAGTCAGTGAATGACTTGCACATACATGAATGTCCACAAGATTAGTCTTTGAAATATGGCCAGAAACACAATATGCAGGTCACATTTATATCTTTTGAAAACACTAATCTTTTTGCCTCCAGCATGCTTTTAATCAAGCAACTACAGGTCACCTTACACAGATCATATTAACAATGTAAATGAACCAGTCCATGCAAAGACATGATGAATCCCACAGAAAAGGGCTTTGAATTTAGCTTTATTTGTTTTTAAATACCTGTGGATCCACTGGGAAAAACGCAGAGTGGAAAAACAGTCAAGTGGTGAATGGAAGAGGTAAGAGGAGAACATCTACACTATGAAGAGCAAACCACAGCTCCAGGGTCTGAAGCCCAACATACGTCAACCATTTCATCTCTTCCTTTATTTTTCTAAAGTGTGTTACCGTGTGCTTTTCCCCCCAGGCATTTTCCGCCCTTCTGGAATTGCAAAATGCAAGTGTCAAATTCTGCTGATGCCCACTATTGATTACTCTATGGCAAATATTACCAAATGAACATCACTATTCTGCAACAAACCTGTTGAGGTCTTGCAAGTTAAAGTCCATGGCTTCCTAATTACTGAGTTAACCCATCTCATTTTTCATTCTTCATCTTTTGCTGGTCCCTTCACTTTTCCTAACACCATAGTTTTTCCAGTAAACCTTTTTCTTCTCCTGAGGAGCCAAACTACAACAGCCTCAATTTAGTCATTTTCATTTCTACAAAGATTTCAGAATTGATTTGCTGTAGCATCCATTTAAGTGTCTTTCTGATGATCCAAGTTATCCACAAAGCTCTCTCCCAGCAACACATTATGAATGAACGGATTTTTTCCTGTTGCCTTTTTTCACCATCTAGCTTTCACATTCTGCACTGAAATTGGGGATACTATAATATTACTGACATATTCTTCCACAATTGCCATTCCAATGCCATTCCATTTTTAAAAACAACAAAGCTCCTGAGTAGGCAACCTTTTCACAAAGTTCTGTCTCACTTTGTTGATCCCTAGCAAAGGGCAAATGCTGGAGTGCTTATTCATAGCTCGGGCAGCTTAGCTATTCCACATTTTGTACGTGGGATAACTACGGTATGTAGAATTCATTTTAGACGAAGGCTTTGTGGAATAAGACATTAAAAATAAAATGCAGCACATGGGTTTATTTGTTTGTTTTTGACTATTTAGAAAAGCAGCAAGTGTGAGTAACTCAGTTAAGATTCCAGGCCAATTTGGGTAAAATTGGCGCCAGTTTGGTTGAAGTGGTGTTCAGCGCAGACTGCAAAAGGAAAGGTTCTCTCTGGGCAGGATCTATCTAAGCCAGAACAAGGAACTGAACTACATGCTGTTTGCTTCAGGCAGAAAAAAAGAATAAAAACCGAAAGGCTTCCTAGACAGTGCATTCTTTTGGTAAGATAACTGCAGTTTGGTAAGATAAATCCACTTATTACTTCCTCTCCAAATACCTTCTTGGGACTTAGAAGGCTCCATGCCTCACATGAACATGCCAGAGTTGCAAAATCCCTACTTCCACTATGGCACCAAAGTTTGGGAGTGTGGTAGAAGCAAAACTCTCTTTTACTCCCAGCATGCCTTGTTCAAAGATAATTACTGGCCATGCTTTTGCAAGTCTGGAGCCACTGAAAAAGCCACTGTGTGTTATCCTATGCTAAACTGGCTGTGTAAGCATACCCATGTTCTGTGCCCCACTATCTGAAAATAATCAGTATGCCTTCCCTCAAAGAAGGTATAGATTTGGTTGTACTATGAAAAGAAAAGCACAATTTTAAAGATGCTTAGGTGGGGCGTGGCCAAAAAAGAGTTGGGAATCACAGGACTAAAGCTATAACAGGCAAGGTTAAAATGCAACAGTATTTTGGCTGGAGAGAAAAAGGCCATCAAAGAAGAAGAGGACAGCCTAATCTCTCTTGAAGAGGAGCCTAACAGTCCAGGCGCTTTCTCAAAAAAGGCCCCACCTTGAACTTGGAATGCAGAGGTGGACCTTTGTACACAATTGCCATGTGCAGACAGGTTGGCCTTCCAAAATCCAGGCAACTTTCGGCTAAGTGTTTCTGCCACAACTTGGGGCAAATAGTTCACACCACCTTTCTCTAAGAAGACTCTCCATTGTCTGCTTGTTTGTTTCAGCACCCAGTTTATGGAATCTATGCTGCTTACCCTTAAAAGCCTAAACGACCGCTCTCGTGTACCTCCGACGTTAGCCATCATATTTCTGTACCATCTTACTGCTGCATACCATTGATTCTTGGTGAATCATACTATCCAGGAATCAGTCCTGATGAAGTACTGTGTTGTATTTTACTAGATAAAGGCTAGATATGATCAGTTGCATACATGAGATTAAATCCAGTTTCAACTAATTTGATTAACTAAATAATCTTGTGAACAAGTAGATGGAAGAAAGTGCCAGGTTCTTTCCTTGATTCAGTTTGTCAGGAAGAGGGGAGAGAGAAATGGTAGTTTGAAGAAAATAGAAATATAGGCAAAATATTCATTTCCCCCACTTTTTACAGCTCTGAAATGACTTTTGTTCTTTAGGAACATAAAGTGTTGTGCAAAACTTGGTTTATTCAGAACATCATATTTGGTAGACTAAATTTAAAACATGGTCTCCTCTGTACTGTGCATAATTACAAATTTATTAAAGCAAATTCACTTTTAAATGATCTAGTCACAAATGGCACTTCCACAGCTGGACAGTAAGGTATGTGCCATTTCTTAGTTTCTGCCAATTTATGGGAAGCAGGCAAACATCAAAAAGAAATCTTCAGTACACTATAATACAACAAGAAAGCTATTATGTACTCTAATCTTAATCTTTTCCTCAGTGTCAAGCAGAGATGAGATCACAAGGACTTGGTGCCAGGAGGAGTGAAGTTCCTTTGAACTCTGAAGCCTTTTTCCACTTGGTCTTTCTCCTTCCCTGAGGCTTCTGAGAAACCCAGGCAATAAGCCTGTTGTTTCTCATCTCTATGGCAATAAACAGATGTTCCCCTTCCACACCTTTAGCACTTAGCTCAGAAGAGAGAAGCAGACCTGTAACTCCTTAGATTAGTGATGACAAACCTTGGCATTACAACTGTTCTTGAACATCAATTCCCAGAAGCCCTGATCAGCAGGAGTGCTGACTTGGGCTTCTGGTAATTGAAGTCCAAGAACAGCTGAAGTGCCAAGGTTCACCATTACGGCCTTAGATGAAGTATCAACAGACGTTCTCAAACTTTTGTATCTATGCTCCACCAGTTACATTTATTTATATATATTTTTATTTATTACTTTTTTATTGCCTATCCAGGATATTTCCCAACAGCAACATAACAAAACAATCAACAAAATAAAAGTTATTCTATTAATTTGTATCTCACCATCTTTTTAGAAGAAAGGCAGACCATGATCCTGAGAAGGAGATTTGTATGTGTACATTCACTCTGTTATTCTAATTATTATAGATGGATAATCCACAAGTGATTGGATTTGCAGTAGATGAAGGAGGGTGACTCCCAATAATTGTTATAAGAATTTTGTCTTGCATTAGCAGAATGTATATTGCTGGCTGAGAAGCACTAAACAAGAGTACAACCCAAAGCTAAGAATGCATTGCAACCTTTTCCCTTCTCTTATCAATATGATAGTTCCCCGTAGAAGCAGTGCTCCTGCTGCTGGCTCTTGCATTTCAGACTTGTAATGTGCTGCATACATTCAAGTACCAGAGTTTGGAAGCAGTACAATACATGTATGGGAAGAAGCCCACACGATAGTACATTTAAGAAATAATGCAACTATGCCTGAAGCACTCTCTTAATGGATTATGTACTCATTTATGCATTTTGACATTCATTTTGCAAGGCAGAGTAAAAAAGAGAAGCAAACACATTCAGGGACCTCATTCCCAGCTAATGCCGGAGACTGCAATCCTGGGAGTAACCCTTCTTGGATGCAGTGCTATTAACCTCTGAGTAAACAAGATGAGCACTGAACCCTAGAGTTGGATATGATTGGCTTTCGAGCAAGGGCAACCTTTACCTTTAAACAAATAGCTTTAAATCAAACCTTTAAACAATCAAACCTTTAAATCAATACCTTTAAATCAAATAGATTAACGATGCAACAAATTAATCAAACTATTTCTTACCTTCACTTTTTTACCAAGACGGTCCTTCCACTTTTCTGCTATGGAGCCTTCGACTAAGAGCAACCTACAGGTTTAGAAAAATGAACAAAAAACAGCATGCACTGGTAGTTCTATATGTGCCTGTCTCCAAAACCAAAGGTTACTGATGCCTATAAGGGGATGGACTAGAAACCTCATTCTGTGCCAGTGGAGGCTAATGCCCCGCCAGTCCAGAAGCACAAGATCCCATGCTCTGGGAGTGCTGCCCTTATACAGTACAAGTGTCGACCCTCTAATCATGCTTCCAGAAGAAACCCAGGGAGGCTACCTGTGCTACTTTTTTTTCAAAAGCAGTATCACCCAAGGAAAGTCCTAGCTTTGCATCCTTCCACATTTTGCCCATGATGAATTCAAGGCACTCTCCTACTGCTAATCCCAACTACCCTAGACCCACTGACATAAACAGGATTTATACCAGAATCAACTTATTCAGGAACTGATTCATTGGGTCTACTCTCTAGTTGAGACTAGCAATAGAATATGTTCCTCAAAGTTCCATAATTTTAGAAATACTGTAAAACCTTGGATAACACTAAAACTTGGTTCCACAAGTCTTAGTGTTATCCAATTTTTAATGTTATCCAATGCATGCATCGGATAATGTTACAGTCCTATGAGATGCATCGGATGACGTTAAAACTCCATAGAGATACATTGTAACCGGCACAGGCTTTAGCTAATGTTATCCGATGCATCCCATAGGATTTTAACATTATGCGATGCAATTTTTTTCCAGATTGCTTAATGTTATGTGGTTTTAGTGTTATCTGATGCAAACGTTATCCGAGGTATTACTGTACTGTGACTTTTGCTATTATATATATTCTGTGGCTTGTATATTCCTTCTGTTACACTCTGCTCAGAATTTCTATTCAGATCCAACAATCAATAAGGGATTACCTGGAGCGTTCTTCATCCTCATAACCCATGATGATGTATTCTTCATTAGCACTGAGAGGTGGACAGAGGCAACCAGAGTTTGTATACAGGTTAATAGTGTCCTTTGGAATATTCACCAAGGAAGATTTTAAAATCTCCTTTACTTCAACCACAGCAGTGACATCATGGCATTTGGCCTTCACCTCCTTCACTTTAGCACGAATGACTGAAGAAAAGGCACAAAAAGAAGTGACATCATTATGGCATTTGCACTGACATCCTCCTGCATGTTTTAGTCCTCTTTTCCTTATTCCTCCTGGAAAATTAAGATCTTTGTACCACATTATTGTTATAAATGTGATAATGATAATTACAAAAAGCATAATGCTTTCCCTACCTTATTATTATACTTTCATGTTTTTATACATCCCAGATGGGTGGTATAATATATATATTATCCATTTGTAAATCCATCATACTTCTAACTATGCAGTTTGAACCTCTGGGATTCCTGAAACCAACCTGGTTTTGAAATTGTTAAAAGAGTTTTGAAACCGGAGCACCCAGGAAGCTCATGTTCAAATCTCTATTCAGACATGTACCAGAATAGGTGACCCTAGGCCAGTCACACACCCACAGACTAATACAGTAAATGTAATGTCATCCTTGTAAGGGTACCATGGGTGGAGGATTAACCCATAACCTTGGAGGAAGGATAACACATAGTTTTCTTTGTGATTTTTAAATTAGTCTGAAAAGGCATTATACTGGACCGCTGTTTCTTTTCTCAGTCAAAGCACAATTCGATTCTTCATTATATGTAACACAGTACAACAGGTTTGGAAAGGTCCAGGTATGAATTTTCAGTCCCCTGGACTCTCCAAGACCAAAGCAAAACCAGAAGGGATTCTTCTTCTGCCATATTCGAATCCAAATATTAGCAATCATCATGGCGATCAGCCATGAAGGCTGTCCTGAGGATATAATGCAGTGGCCTTTCATTTGCCTTCCACACCACAGCATGACACCCGTACCACTGATCCAGTTCCGCGAGTCACTTTCTGGTCCTGAGCCCTTTTGACACACAAAGTCCTCCTCAGCCTGGGCCAGTGTTGATAAAGCTGCTGCCCTCCATCAAGATGGATTCAAGTGGGATTTAATCTACTTTGGAACCATCACCCTTCCCTGTGGACTTTGGCACACAAGGCCGTATTCCTCAGGGCTGCCAGGTTAGTTAACTGGCGCCTGACACTCGGCATTGAGTCACTGGCAGGGATTAGATAGGGATTAGAAGTCCTTATTCTGTTTCACAAAACACTTTTTTGAGTAGCTTTGGTCAGTGGTGGGCTCCAAAAAAAATTACTACCACACTGTGGTGTGGTGTGGTGTGTGGGGCCAGGGGGGAAGCCTTGTGTTGCACCTGAATTAGGACTATTTTACTGTATTTCAAAACTTGGATGGACGGGGATAGCCAGAATTTCTGCTACCGGTTCTGGCGAACTGGTATGAACCTGCTGGTGCCCACCACTGGCTTTGGTGAGAGATGGAAACCAAGTGCGGAGGGGGGGGGTGTCCTTCACCTTGTTTTAAAGGAGATTTGCAATATGCTCCTTTTTAAAAGAATAGTTTGCAATAAGAGATGGTTCAGTGGGCCACACAAGTGGATGGTATGACAGGTTTGGCTCTGATGACCTGTGAGTCCGAGCCCTCCATAAGTCAGATGCAGGAATGAAATTCCAGTGGCAGAGGAATTCTTAGCACTCATGTTCCAGGGGTGAATAGGGCCTAAGGCAAAAAGGCTGGACAAAAAATGCCACCAAGCAGTGATGGGATGTCAAAAATTCTACTACCACATCATGATGTTGTGGGCAAGGCCAAAAATAAAATAAAAAATAAAAAATAAACACGCACACAGACCCGTAAATAACTTAAAGAAAAAAAATAAAGAAAGAAATAAAATAAAAATTAAATAAAAGTACAACCAACCACCCAAAACACAAATAAATCACCCACCCACCCTAAATATAAAAGCCTCACTTACCTTCCTTGGCACCGACAAACCTCCATGTGGCCCGGAGCCACCCGGCAAGACACGCTGCCCCTGACTGCGGCCGTTTCCTCCTACGAAGGCCGCGGCCGGCCCTGCAGCCGCCGGCCACAGCCGCCACAGCCGCCTGCAGCCCCTGGCTGGCCACTGAGCTCCCACGGGCACGTTGGTGCCTGCCCGGGCCGTCCGCCTGCGCCGCGCCCTCCTAGGGACTTGGGCCCAACAAACCCCCATGCCCTGGGTAAGCCCGGCAGGGCTCGCCACCGCCGCATCCTCCTCCGCCGGGTGCCTGCAGCTTCCTCGGGGCGGTGCCTTTTCGGCCCGGCTCTGGCTGAGGCCACGGGCGGCCAGGGCCTGGGGGCAGCAGTGGGTATGGTGGCGGCTCCAGCCGCGGCCAGGGGCTGGAGCCACCACTGCCCCCAGGCCCTGGCCGCCCATGGCCTCAGCCAGAGCCGGGCCGAAAAGGCACTGCCCCGAGGAAGCTGCAGGCGCCCGGCGGAGGAGGATGCGGCGGTGGCGAGCCCCGCCGGGCTTACCCAGGGCATGGGGGTTTGTTGGGCCCAAGTCCCTAGGAGGGCGCGGCGCGGGCGGACGGCCCGGGCAGGCACCAACGTGCCCGTGGGAGCTCGGTGGCCAGCTAGGGGAGGTGCCCTTCTCTTAGGGCTGCCGCCGCTGCTGCTGGAGCCACTCTAAAAAGGGGTGGCTCCAGCTTCGGAAGAATTTTTTTAAAAAAATTGGAGCCATTTGGCTCCAATTTAGTGCGCATGACCAGAAACTCAATTTGATGCATGTGAAATGCGTCAGATTGAGTTTCTGCACATGCGCAGTCAATTGGAGCCATTTTAGCTCCAATTTTTTTAAAAAAAATTCTTTCGATGAGGCGTCCGGAACCGGACGCCTCAAAAGTGGACTCCCCTCCCGGAGAACCCTCCGGGATTGGTCCTACTGGTTCCAGGGAACCGTCTGGAACCGGGGACATCCCATCACTGCCACCAAGATATTCTAGCTTAAAGTTTTTATTGTTACCAACTCAATCATAAGAGGGGCATTTCAAACGTTTATAACAGAGAAAAATCTATACAAAAGCTGAGGAAATGAATGAATAACTCTGCTAATTAGCCTCTTTTTTAACCTTAAAAATGTTGTTTATCATGAAGCCAAGTGATTGCTTACCATAGTTGTAATTGTTCCGAAGATAGGTTTTCTGGGTAGCTTTTATAGGCTTGCATTTACAGCGCTCTACAAAACAGAAATTCCATCATCATCATCATCATCATCATCATCATCATCATCATCATCATCATCATCATCATTATTATTATTATTATTATTATTATTATTATTATTATTATTATTATTATTATTATTTCAAATTTATATGCATTCCATGCATTAGGATAAAAGCAATCAAGAGCTAGAAACCATCTCCACCTTCACACTTTGTAATAAACCCATATATGCTGAGTTCTGATTTGCCATGGGCAGAATACCGTTACATGATGCCTTACTGATCTGACTAGAATCACAAACCAGTGCTGGCTTTTGGCTTTTTATGGGATTATTAACCACGAGGAAAAGGGCCTTCTCTGTCACAGCCCCCACATTATGGAACCGCCTCCTGGTAGAACTATGCCTCCAGGCCCAGTTGCTATCATTTAGGAAAGAGCTGAAGACGTGGTTGGCAAAATGGGTCTGGGGACCGGGATTGTCAAACAAGCTCCCCTTTCTGGTTCGTCTGAGGCTCCCCCCCCCCCAAACCAATTTTAAGGTTAATGTTATGCTGGTTTTTAAGATAGCAAAATAGCACAACGTTGGGCAATATTGCCAAATATTCTTAAGGGTTTTTTAATTGTTTTTATATTGGTTTTAACTTGTTTCATTGTATGGTCAGTGAGGTGCTCGCTGGCCTACGTACACTGCCCAGAGTCCACTGGATTAGGACGGTATATAAATCTATTAATTAATTAAATATTGCAATTTGAGGAAACTAGAGGTCTTGGCTTGAATGTCAAGATACACAAACCATCGATGTTGTCTTCCTAGTTTACTTAGTCACTGTCAGGAAGAATGAAGCAGGATTAAGCAGCATGCAAGTCGTATATGACTGGCTTTCGAGCAAGGGCGACTTTACCTTTGCCTTTACTAGTATGCTTGCTCATTCACAGTAAAACAGAATTCTTAGTATTCTGATTTATCATAATGTCAGATGGTATAGGAAGATAGGGTAAAATTTTTGAAGTAAAGAAAGATAAAAACAGAATGATAATAAGAACACAGGCATTCATTTTATAAATACTGTACATAGAGGCACTTAATGTTTCAAGTTTATCTACCCATTCTATTTTTTGAGCCACTTTTCTAGGCAGGAAATATACTGCTCAGAAAAAGAAAGGAAAGGGGGCATTGTTTGAAGAAAGAGTAGCTTGGCTTTCCCCAGGGAGAAATCTTCCCAAAAATGCCTCCTTCTCTTAACTGCAGCAGTAGGAAATACCACAGTGAAGATATAATATTATAGCACATATAACCTCTCAAGTAGGTTATGTTTTTCTACATGAATAATAACCAGTCTGTTCCACCCTCTCTTGCCTATTTTAGAATGACTGGATTTCTGCCCCATAATGACATTGTCCAGCAACCAAACCCAACCACATTTCTTTCAGAACGGCTAATCTCTGTCTAGGCCTTTCACAAATTCTGTACCAGTCAGTCAATATATAAATATGTAGTTTATGCAAGTATACATTTTTAGATGATTAGTGTTGTTTTTTTAAACATAACAGGTTGGTTTTAAATTTTAGTGCTTTGGACTCAGATATATAAATAAACAGTCAATCAACTGCTTGTCCTGAACAAACTTGCGTTGAGAGCACGGAAGGCAACCAGAATTCACACAGGAATATAGGTAGGCACATGGAAGCAAAGCAGGCATAAGAGGCAACAAATAAAGTGGATGGGTTGTCAATATAACCAGAAAAATGATTTAAGAGGTGAAGCTGTCTTTATAGGAGTGAGAGATTCATTATTTTAATTTCTTGACTTGTTTTGATGGGAGGGCGACACAAAGTATTTTTCCCAATGTTTTATTCATGTTTAAAGTACAGTAATACCTCGGCTAACGCTAAGACTTGGTTCCACAAGTCTTGGTGTTATCTGATTTTTAGTGTTATCCGATGCATGTTAAAATCCTATGGGATGGATCGGACAACGTTAAAGCTCCAGAGAGATACATTGTAACCGCACAGGCTTTAGCGGTTGTTATCCGATCCATTCCATAGGACCTTAACGTTATTCGATCCAATTCTCCCCAGATTACGTAATGTTATGCGATTGTAGCATTATCTGAGGTAAATGTTATCGGAGGTATTACTGTATTTAAGTATCTCTATATTTGCCACAAATACAGAACATTATTCATTTTGTATTTTTCTGTAATTGTGTACTAATTTTATTCCAATCTCAATTCCCCACCCTGCATTTATGTTAAAGAAAAATGCCCAGTTTAATCGGACCTAATGTATAAATTACTTTATGATACTGTTCAAGCAGATTTATTTTCTGGATTCCAAAAAGATTGGAGCAAAGGTTGTGAACACTTTCTCTGTAAGCTATCCGGTTAGGATGCTGAGCTTGATGACCAGAAGGTCAGCAGTTCGAGACCCAAGTGCTGTGTGATGGAGTGAACACCCATTGTCTGTCCCAGCTCCTGCCAACCTAGCAGATCAAAAGCAAAAAATAGCAAGTAGATAAATAGGTACCACATTGGCAGAGAAAGTAATAGCATTCCATGCACTCTGGCATCTAGTTATGCCTGCCATATGACTATGAAAATATCTGCAGATGCAGGGCACACTGGCGTGTTGGCTGTAAACGGAGATGAGCACCAACCTGTTGAGTCAGACATGGCTGTCTTTCTAGCAAGGGAGACCTTTATTCAGAAGACAAACTGATCTGATTAAGTTACCTTTAACTTCTTTAAAAAAGCATTCAGCAAAAAAAAAAAGTTTCTAAAATGTTTTAAAAGAGATTGAATAGGCTAAGAAATCCAGCAGTTCAAGACCTGGATACTGCATGGTGGCTCTGTGTTAGCTGGAAGGCTGGCAAATCAGCAGTTCAAGACCTGCATGACGGATTGAGTGCCCGTCTCTGACCCAGCTCCTGCCAACCTAGCTGATTGAAAGCAAGAACTTAGGTATCAAACTGCTGGACTGCTGCCTTCCAGTCAGCGTCTTAGCTACTTGAGCCACTGCAGTCCTAAGGTAAATATATTATCATGCAAATAAAGACTTATACTTGACAAAATATAGCAAAACACGCACGTGTTTTTAAGTGAGGAAAAATCTTCCAAACAATTTTTTTAAAAAGATACATTTTATGAAACAGAGGGAAAAATTCAATTTTCAGCCAAGGGAGTAGGTATAGGAAGCTTTTGCTATTCATCTTTGTCAGAGATAGGAACTGACTTAATTAGATATGACACAAAGAAACATTTATTCACCCATAATAGCATGCCAGAAAAGTACTCACTGTATTCTTTACAAATGCTTAATCTGTTTTTTCTCCATTAAAAAAAAGTCTCCTGTGCTCCCCTTTTGGGGAAAATGTGTTTGAAACCTATAACAACATAGAACACTTTCTATAATTGTCATATATTCCCTAAAAAATGGTGGGGAATAAGTATGTATAATTCACTTTAGCTGCAGCCAGCACAACTAATGGCAAGGTAATGGTGTGAAAGCTACCTCATCTCTGCTTTTCTCAAGGGCTTTCTACACAAATTTACTTATTTATTGGCTATAAACTTTACAACACTGCATGATAAGGCCAACATTGTTATCTCCACTTTGCAGATGCAAGGTTGAGCTTGAATGTTTTCACAAAGGTCTTTTGAGTTCAGGAAAGAAGCAAGATTCGAACCTAAGATTCACCATCCTAGGCATGTTTACTTGGGAATGCATCCCACTCTTTCCATTGGGCTTACTTTTTGAGTAAAAATGTGATTAGCATTCCCACTTTTCTTCTTTAACAAATCATGAATGCCAAGAAAGCCAATGAATATAATGCAAGTGATTTTTTTCCCTGTTCTTATTAAATTGTTCTCATCTACACAAACTTTAAGAAATAGGAACAGAATTCTAAAGTTACACAAACCCATTAAAAAGTGAGTGACTGAACCATGCATGGGCAACCTCTCTTTCTGGACCACAACTCCTGTATCCCTTCGCCTTTGCTGATAGAACGTGTAAGCTAAGAACATTTGGAGGTCCAACATTGTTCATTCCTGTTGTCAAGTCCATAAGAGAGAATCCATGCAAGGTGAGAAGAAGGGAAACAGAAAAATGAAAGATAAGTGCCTTTACTTGGCAACAGAACACATGCATTACAACAGAAGAGTCCAGGTTCAACAACTATCCTCTCAAAATGATACTGGGAAACAGCCCTTTTTTGTCTGAAACCTTTGCTGAGCAAGGTCTTGTCAGCATAAGTAATTCTGAGCTAGATTAACAAGTGACAAGCTTGGAAACCAGGCAAGTTTCTTAGGATCCTAAATTCCCCTGTGCTTGCATTTAAGTGTCACACCATGAATACAATATATGAAGTATCAGTCAACTGCTGAGCTGGCTTCTGTAGGCCTTAATGAAACCAAAACTACTAAACCAAAACCCATGGCTTTCAGCAAAGTACATAAGGTAAGGAGGAGTGGATAAAACCCTCAGTATGCCAAATCTTATCTTTTTCTCTTTTATTACAGGTATTCTATGGACTCTGACACACTTTAGCCTGTAGGGCAGTCCTCAGGGGAATCATTTTTTCCGCATTTTTATTTCAAAGTGATTTTCTTGAGGAAGCCACTAAATTAATATAGGGTTGAACTACATCTGGTTCCAAATAGTTAATTAAAAAAAGACAATCAGCACCATATTCAGCCCCCACCCTGCGCCCCCAGGTCTATACGCTTAATAACTCCTCTTTGTCAAACCTGAAGAACACGGGTTTAATTGGAGAAGCTGTCCTGTCTTTGGTTTTGCCGTTGGCCTCATTTTTTGAGGAAATAATGTGCTTAAGAGCAGTGCTAACTGTGGTAATACCTGTTGAAAGGCACAGTACACACGGCTTATACAATGTTCCAGGGAAAACTTTATCAATAACTTCTGTTATTGTTAAGTTCTCGTCTCAACACAAGAACAAAAAGATAAGGGGCAGAGAGAAGAGATAACAAAAAATTATACTCACCACCACTGGTGCCTCTACAGTTGCCATTATTAGAATCCATAGGGAAATCTGGCATGAAGTGTTAAACAGGCAAAGAAGCGTTAGTATTTTTAATAATGGATTACGTAACACAGGCACATTGAAATTCTTAATCCTAATACATTAAATATTAGAGAACAACTAGAACTATTATTAATATGGGGGGAGGTAGGTTGGTAAAGGGTAGTGGAGGTCCTCTATTTTCCATGATCCTAGAGCGCTATGGCAAATGAGACATGACATATGGAAAGGGTATTTTCCCGCCATACTGATGACAGTGGAAGACCTCACACATATAGTCACTGTTTTTATTTTTAAACAAGAATTAGGCACTGTGGTGAAAAGAGATATGAACCCACATTGATCTCTAGCACTTTACCACTTTTAGCAAGGGCGGGTTTGATGGTCTTTCCGTTCTCTGCTATTATTATGGTTCTACCTTATTCTTACACCCCTTCAGGAATAACTCTTCAGCTTTTTTCTTCAATCTAGGCAACCACATTCACAATATTTCCTCTCCTTAATGTGCTGCAACCAAAACCATTCCCCAGCTCCTTCTCCCTATCCTCCTACAAGGCTATGAAATAAGGAGTGTAGTTTCTTCTTCTTCTTCTTCAGTGTCTAGGCCAGACATGAAACTGCCAAAAATGAAGGCACCTTTTGGCGAGTTCATTCTGCAGTTCCTTTTGCCTGACTTAGTGTGAGAAAGATTAGCAGGCAACACATGATTGCCGTTATCAGGATATGCCTGATTGTGGTTCAAAAATACAGTGGAACCTTTTACAACAATCACCCCATATAGCAATGAAATCGCGTAACAATTAGGTTTTGAAAAAACGGCATCCTGCATAATGATTTTCCCTATGGGAAAAATTGTACAACATTTTTTTCAATGAGAAAAACTGCTTAGCAAAAAAAAAATCATTGCATGATGCATCCCATAGGGGAAATCGCTATACAATGCATGCATCATATAGCAATTTTATTGTTGTATGAGGTACCACTATCTTCGAGGAGGCTCTTTCTGTGTAGTTAATTGGCTCTTTAAGATTATATGTAACAGTCTGATAGAGGGTGTGGCTCACAAAAAGCACACATCAAAGAATATTTTATTACAAAGAAATTCAACATGTTAGTATAGATATCCCTAGCAACTTAGGAAATGGATAGGGGAGGACACTGTCTGAAACGAGTAAAAATGTCCCTCCATTCTTGGATGCACACCTTAATATGTGAAAGGGTTTGGCTGTGTCAGTGAAGCTGAATGTCCTCAGGAGATCAGACTCCATTACACGGTTTGAGTCTTCCCAGGGTCATCCAAGGCAGAAGGGTCACAGCTGAGAAGCCAGACTAAGATGCCTCCACCCTCTTCAAGGCAGCTACTGGGCAGCAGAAGTAGTTGAAGATGGTGGAGGCAACAGCAGTGACACTCCAGTTAACTTTTGCTAAATATTGCACAGAAGGTGGCAAAGGTAAACCTCTTCTGATCTTTCCTTACTATGAAAACTCTATGATGAGACAATCCAAAATGAATTAAGAGTGCTGGAAGGTGAGACTCCTGGATCAGACAGCACCAATCTACTGCAGAAAAGCAAAGAAAAAGTACAAAAAACTCTGACACAATTAGATGAAAAGATGGATAAAGACTGACATGCACACAAATGAAGGTCAAATGCTGCAAAACACCCACAATTGGAACATGGAATGTGAGAAGTATGAATCAAGGTAAACTGGAAACCTTAAAGCAAGAAATGGAATATAGAAACATTGCACTGCTTGGCATCAGTGAAATAAAGTGGACTGAAATGAGATATTTTCAGTTGGACAACTACCAGATGTTCTACTCTGGAAATAACAGTACAGTACGTACCAGAAGGGATGGGGCAGCTCTAGTACTGAGGCAAGATGTAGCAGAAGCAGGTAGAAACTATAATGCAAGGTCTAACTAAAGAATATACAGTATATCAGACTATGACAACCCTATCAACATAACAATCATTCAAGTCTATATTCCAACTATCAACGCTGCAGAAGATGAAAGTGAAAGCTCTTAAGCAAGTACTGTATCCAAGAGGAAATTGATCACACAAAAAACTAAGACATGCATATAATCATAGGTGACTTATGGTGACTGTATGAATGATCAATCTCCAAAATGTTCTCTCCTCAACATCACTGCTTAGTTCTTGGAAATCCAAGCCTGTGGCTTCCTTTAGGGCAGGGGTTCTCAACCTTTTTTTTTGCGTGTCTGCCCCCCCCCCCCAGCTGAGTGGACTAGACTGGTTGTTTCCCCCCATCATAAATGCTGCCCTAAAATGTGTCCACTGCTGTCATAAACATACTTATGACAGCTGTGGATACATTTACTGCTGTAGTAAATGTGTCTATTATGGCCGCGGACTCATTTACAGCTGTAGTAAAAGTGTTTACAACAGCCATAAATTAGTCCGTGGCTGATTCCAGCAGTGGTAGAGGCAGCTGCAGCAGTGGGGCTGGAGTGAGGTTGGGGGCCAGATTATTTTGTGCCATGGACCAGATCCAGCCTGCGGGTCATAGATTAGGAACCCCTGCTTTAGGGGATCAATCTACCTCCTATTTTATCTTCCTCTTTTCCTACTGCCTTCAACCTTTCTCAGCATTATCTTTTCCAGAGAATCTCTTTCTCACGATGTGCTTGAAGTATGACAGTCTCAATTTCATCATTTTTTTCTTCCAGAGACAGTTCATGCTTTAATACCCCCTAGTTTGTCTTTCTTGGCAGTCCACAAATCCACAAATATCCACAAAAATCTCCTTCAAGACCAAATTTCAAATGACTCAATTTTCTCCCTGTCAGCTTTATTTCCTGTCCAGCTTTTACACCCCTCTATAGTGACTGGGATTTTAAAAGAATGGGTGGTCATGGTGACAAATTCTTGCCCTTGATGATCATTTCTCATTCCTTCGTTGCTGCCCTTCTGAGCCTCAGTTTTCTTCTGATTTCTTGGCTGCAGACCCCATTTGGACTGACGATTTAACTAAGGTATATAAATTATTTATTTATTTATTTTATTACATTTATACCTCACCCTCATCCAAGGACTCAGGGCGGCTTACAATTTAAAATAGAAAAATTATTTCATTATCTCAATTTCTTCATTGTCAGCATTAAAACTGTGTAGTGTTTCTGTAGTCATGATATGTCTTCTTCATGTTCAACCACAGTCCTGTTTTGGCACTTTCATTAAAAGTCATTTCACATCATTGTTGCTCTCTGATTATAATAGTGTCATCTGCATATCTTCCACCAATTTTCACTCCTTTGAATCTAGCCCAACTTTATGTATGACATATTCTGCATACCGACTGAACAGTTAAGAGGATAAAATACACCCTTGTCAGACACCTTTGCCTATAGGAAATCATTTGGTCTCTCCATATTCTATCTTAAAGATAGGTTCATATCCACAATTGCAAGTTATTCATCAGGACAGCCAAATGCTGAGGCACATTCATTTCTTTCAGAACAACCCATAGTTTCTCATGATCCACACAGTCAAAGCCTTTGCTATAATCTATAAAACATTAATTCATAGGGCCACCCTAAACTGGAGGTACCCTGACGGTGCATAAGGAGTCCCCAAAGAGAATGTTGGAGTCTTCTAAAACCTGTCTTAGTGTCTAATCCTATATATCCCTCCTCAGGCAAAAGCAGAAATCAATAATCCCCATATCCACTTTTCTTGGAATTGCCCTAGATCAGTGATGGCGAACCTTGGCACTCCAGGTGTTGTGGAACTTCGATTCCCAGAAGCCCTGATCAGCAGGAGTGCTGACTTGGGCTTCTGGTAATTGAAGTCCAAGAACACCTGGAGTGCCAAGGTTCGCCATCACAGCCCTAGATGAACGTATTGTGCACAAGCATTTCCAAAGGCTGTAGGAGGGAGATGAGAACAAAATGATGGCCCATTTCACTATCCCCATTGGAAGACTTGCTCCACCAGGTTCTGTACATTTCTTTCTAACAGTTCTGAGTCTTTTTGGGCCCAGAAGCAGGATAAAATAAAATATTTGCAGAGGACTGAACCATTAATTACAACATTACACTGACATTGAATAAACTCTTAAAAGGTTATATTTTAGTTCTACTTTTGAACATGAAGATTTGTTTTCCAGATTTCAGTAAAGTTCTTCAAAGGCATTTTAAGTATCTGTCTGATGCCTGGGGCACCACTTTTCAAATCCAATTACCAGCACCATCTGCATGTAACTGAGCCTGGGTCAACTGAGGATCTGCCCTGTGATACATTTATTAGGCTGCTCTTTGTGCTTGTATGTTGGAGCAAGGGGAGGACAAACAATGTTGGACAATGTCCCCAGTATATGATAAATCACCAGATATGTGCCGTATTTGTCTTTGTTTTGGCTGAAAGTAGATTACAGACAGCACAGGATTCGAAATCAAAACAGTATCTGTGGTTAGTGTTTACCTAAGGGTAGACTATAAGGACTGTGGGAGCTTAGTGGTTAAGATGCTGGATTTGATGACTGGAAGGTCACAGGTTGGCTGTTCAAGACACAAGTGCTCCATGACAGAGTGAACTCCCATCTCTGTCCCATCTCCTGCCAACCTAGCATAGAACATGTCCAATGGAATCTCTGTAGACACAGACAGTGCTGGCTCCTACAAGCAGATAAAAAGGTAACACTTTGGTAGGAAGATAAATAGGGTTCCATGCACTCTGGGGTCTAATCATGGCTGCCACATGTCTGTTAAAATGTCTGCAGACACAGACAATGCTGGCTCCTTGGCTACATAAATGGAGATGAGCACTGAACCCTAGTGTCAGATACGACTGGCTTTCAAGCAGTGGTGGGATGACAATTTTTTTACTACCCCACCCTGATGTCATGGACGTCATGGGCGAGGCCAACATCATGATGTCATCCCTGCCCAAAACATAAATCAACCCACCACCCACCCCAAACACAAATCAACCCACCCGCCCACCTCAAACAGAAATCAACCTACCCACCCCAAACACAAACCCATCACTTACCTGGCCTGGGGTCAGGAAGCAGGCACTAGGCAGTCCGCATGGTGACATGCCTCCTAACCCCCCCCCATCTGCCTCATCAATGCTTCGGTGAGGCAAAGGGGGGCTTTGGGAACAAGCTATTCTCGCGTGTGGCTTGCTCCTGAAGCCCCTGTTCGCCTCACCGAAGCATCAGTGAGGCGAACGGGGGCAAGCCGCGCGCCCACACACACCCCGTTCACCTCACTGAAGCATCAGTGGGGCGAACGGGGGTGATCCCAAAATCCCGTTTGCCTCACCGAAGCATCAGTGAGTCGAACAGGGTTTTTTGGGATCAAACTGCGCACGAGCGTGGCTTGATCCCAAAACCCTAGTTTACCTTACCGAAGCTTTGGTGAGAACGGGGGTTTGGGGATCAATCCGCACGCAAGCACAGCTTGATCTCCAAACCCCTGTTCGCCTCACTGAAGCATCAGTGAGGCAAACGGGGTATTTTGGGATCAAACCATGCACGAGCACGGCTTGATTCCCAAACCCCCGTTCGCCTCACCATGCTTACTGCGCATGCGCAGAAATTCATTCTGATGCATGCACGCTTCACAATTGCAGCACGCATGCATCAGTTTGATTTCTGCGCATGCGCACTAAATTGGAGCCACTTTGGCTCCAATTTTTTTAAAAAATTCTTTTTTTGAGGCGTCGGAACCGGACGCCTCAAAAAAAAAGAACTACCCTCCTGGAGAACCCTCCGGGACTGGTCCAACAGGTTCTGGGAAACCGGTCAGAACCGGCATCATCCCATCACTGCTTTCAAGCAAGGACAACCTTCACTTTTATTAAGGGTAGAATCCAACTAGCTTCTCTCTGCCAACAATAGACTTCTTTTGGTGGAGGTGATTCCTTGCTTACTCTCTGAATTACCTCCCAAGTTTGTTCCAGAAGATCCTCTGATTCTTCAGAGAAAGTTTGGGGGAAGGAGCAAAAGGTCTTAAAGACCATTTTACTTGAATCACAAGCTCCCCCAGTGGCTTAGTGGTTAAGGTGCTGAACTAGAGACTGGAAGGTTTGGTTTCAATACCCAAGAGCTTGGGAACATGAAAGGAACCTCATTCAGGCATCCCCTAGAAATCCTTTCAACCCAGAGTAATCTCTGACATGAAATTATTATTATTACCTGAATCACCATTTAAATTTTCTCTAAACCAAATGGTTCATAGGACAAACTATGGTTCAAATCTAGAATGGTTTGAAATAGGCTTGTTCAAAAAGAAAGGGGTTAAAATAATCATGGTTTGGCAAAAATCAGACCAAACATTGCCTAATCTGTCCCTCCTTCAGGATGAAGAATTAGCACATTTTATTGCTATAATTTCTGTCCTGGTCCTCATGAAACCATTCTTGTGACAAAGATATAACTTTGGTCAGGGACATCCACAGTATACAGTATACTCTAGTTTGAGATTACAGAGAAATAATGTCTAATGATGGACCTAGGAAAAAATATAAAGGCTACATTAAAAAAAAGTTTTATTCTATGGACATGTGACTAGCAGTAGGCCACAAACGCAGAAAGCATTTATTGGCCAAACATGTAGCAACCATCAGTGATATAATCCATACGACTAAGCAGGCTGGAGATGATACTATATCAGGGTGTTGTGGCCAAAGCTGGGCCACAAAGCTAACAGGGCAAAGGATACTGATCTTTTAGAAAGAGCTCCTCCATATCTCTTTCTTCTCAAGGGTTTCCTTGCTTGTTTTAGTGGGATAATGAAGGCAGTGATGATTTTAGCAGATCATTTCTTCCTCACAAGTTTAATTGTATCTATTATACCAGTTACAATGAACAAACCTGGCAAAGAATAAAATCAAAGTAAGGGAGCAGGGAGGTTGAGAAAAATGCCATTTTTGTGACTGTAAAAATTAAAACATGCTCTCCATACAGTAAAGAAAAAGCCGTACTATTGTCTCCAGGTCGTGAAGTCTAGTGAACCCCAAGTTTCAATCAGCCTGTTGGAAAGAGTGGCAGTTTGCACTTGCACACGCACATGCACACATGCCAAGGAGAACCACCTGTTGCCTAACCAAAGTAGATTTCTTGCTCGATGATACCTTAGATATCATGTCAGGTCTAGAAAGCTTTCCCCACCCTTGCAGGCTACCTGGAATGGTGTTCCACCTGATGCTTCACTCCCGGGATCTGTCAGTTGGATCTCTTAGGCAGGAAGCTGTTCCAGAAAGCCTCACCAGCCAAGCACCTCATAAAAGCAAATGCTTCAGTGGGAAGGTGATCAGGATGGGTCTTTGCATCTGCTCTCTGGTGCCAAAGATAGGCAACAGGGCCAAAAACGTCATGCTAAATTGGAGGGTCCATCCTCAGATTAAGTCAGTGTGGACCAAATGGGCCTGGAAGTGACTTGTGCTGTCATGGCTCAAGCTTTATGTATGGCCACTTTATCTATAATGCTCCACTTTCAGGAAGGGCCCACCTCAAAGGCATTGAGAAGAAGGGCCAAGGAAGAGAAGGGTAGGGCTAGCCCTACCATTAGACTGAGTCAAGAAGCTTCAGGCAGCAGCTTCTTTATGTCATTTATTTTTCTGCCCAACCAAACCTTGATCAGTTTGTTTCAGTGAATAATAATGAATCAGGAAGTCTCCTGTAGCTGTTGACTTGTGAAATGATAGCCTCAAGCACAGCATTAAGAATTGAAATAAGAACAGTGGGACAGTTTATAGGTTTGTAGCAACAATTGCTAACCAAATGATTAGCAATGATTTATGATTTACAGGTAGGTCCCAGTTGGAATTAAATGCCAGTGAGCAAAATGGGAGATATTCCCAATAAAGATTAAGGATAGGATTTTACCCTGCAATCTTAGGAGAGGCTCAAGTCTTTTCCAAAACCTGAAAATGGGATAAAATATCATCACGTTTACTAGACAGTAAGTGCTGTTTCACATGGTAGAACAAATGAGTAAAACTGTCCAGATCTGCATGGCACAGCAATATAATTGGTGGAGAAGCATCTTAATAAAAGGCATAGATTAAACTGTAAACAAATTAGTACAACATTAGCTACAAGAACAGTTCAGGTAACATACAAATAAACAAACTGCCAGAGACAAATTGTCCATCACATTCAAAGCTTCCTTTAATGTCTTTTTGGGAAAGAATAATAACTTATCATTTTGGACTTGAGGCCAAAGAGATAGCTAAGAGAGAAGGATTCCATCCATTAGATCAAAAGAGGTAGCTATGGGATGTTTTTTTCAAAAAAACACCCTGCTTTTACACAAGAATATCCTGTTTAGCATATGATAAAATAGCATATCAAGTAGAAGAAAACAGATATGCTTGATTAATAAGCAAAGGCCATTTTTTTGTTTTTTGGCATCTCTGTGCTAAATATATATATTTAGCCTGAAGCAGTCTCATCCAGAATGCTAACACATTGGTCTACTGTCTCATCCTGCATAGTAACTAAGAGCCCTGTGGCATTTAAAATACTTTATTTTATTTGGCTGAAGTTTTTGTGAACAACCACCTACTATATATCAGCCTCATAAATGTGATGTAGTGGCCTGCAGTCCACAGAAGCATAAAACCTCAAATGGAAGTGCAGGGAGGAATCTGTTCTTTTTGCTGAACAGACAAACAGAGTTATCTTCCTCCGTAAAAATTTGCATACTGTATAGAAAAACTATTAGAAAAGAGAAACTATATGCAATGAGAGTAACAGAGAAGTGAAATTTTTCAGAGTTCCATTCTAATCTAATGGCACCATCATAAAATATGCTATGAAAGTGTATAACTAATGAAGAATAGATCTGTAGAACAAAAAATGCATAACGATACAGCAGGAATATTATGCTTTCCTCCTAGGCAGAAACAGCATGGCTAACATACAATACTCAAACGTAGAACACAATCCTAAACTAATACCCTGATCAGCATCCTTTTTCAAATTAAAAACCTGATATTCTCCAGCAGAAGCAGAGCTTGGCATCTATAGAAAATTGCCCTCACACCTCCACAATGAAAAAACAAATCAGGATCTACTTTGGTTCAGAAAAATGCATGTCTCACAATATCAAATTGTGGCAGGTAGCATCGTGGGCAGTGACCTATTTAAAACACAACTAGCTGCTCCTGGATCTTCCTGAAGCTACAACTTACCTTTTCTGCTGGAAAATGAGGGATTAGGGAAGGGGGGACACCAATATTTTGCTCACCCCTTTGAAAACATATTATTGAGCTGATGACAGCCAAAAACTGTGGAGAGTGGAGGCAGGCAGATCTTGAGCTATCCCTATTTTAATCCAAAGTATTAAGGGGAGGCATGACATTAATATCCCCAGTGTGGTGAAGTGGATAGACTGATGGATTAGTACTCAGGAGACCTGGGTTCAAATTCCCACTCAGCCATGGAAACTCACTGGAGGGTTGAAACTGGTAAAACTATTGCTTAAATATCCCACTTATTGTAAATTTTTTAAAGTGGTAGCTGTGTTTGTCTGTGCAAGTATATCAGAGAGCAAACAAAACAAGACGAAGACCAAAAACACCCACCCCGTTCAATATTTACATCAATGACATAATAGAACCTTTACAACACAGAGATCTCCATCCACCTAAACTAGCTAGTAAGCATATATCATTACTGCTATATGCAGATGACGCTGTGTTGTTATCAAGAACTTCCACTGGGATGTGTAGTTGTCTTGTGTTCTTTGTCCACTTATTGTCAACTGAATCAGTTGGAGGTCAATTACTCAAAAACAAAGACAATGGCTTTTGCTAATACAGTAATACCTCGGATAACGTTTACCTCGGATAATGCTAAAATCGCATAACATTAAGTAATCTGGGGTGGAGAATCGGATTGAATAACGTTAAGGTCCTATGAGATGCATCAGATAACAACCGCTAAAGCCTGTGCGGTTACAATGTATCTCTATGGAGCTTTAACGTTATCCGATCCATCCCATAGGATTTTAACATGCATCGGATAACACTAAAAATCGGATAACACCAAGACTTGTGGAACCAAGTCTTAGAGTTATCTGATATATTACTGTAATCCCAAATCATATGTCTGGCACTTAAACCATTAGCACATAGAACAGGTTCAATACTACAAATATCTTAGAGTGATTTTCCAATCTAATGGCTGCAGAAATTCCCACATTGCACATATAGCAATAAACACCCAGAAAAGTGCAGGAGCAATCCAGAAATTTTACTGGAAAAAGGGTGGGCACAATATTGTGTCAGCTCTTAAACTTTATCTGGCAAAACCTCTCACACAGATGTCATATGGGGCTCCATTTTGCATGGGCACTAACACAGCCAGCTTAGAGAAAATCAAATCAAAATTCATGAAATCTATATTTCAGATACCACCTAGTATCATTAATGCTGCTGGAAACTGGAATGCATACTGTTCAATCCAGGTTATAGATATGTTCATCGATGTACTGGCTAAAATTGTTATTTTCCCCAACCGGACTACTGAAACTAATGTTGCCAGATACCACAGCAGCTCCGTGGATATCTATTCTTAAAGGAAAACTGGCTTCATATGGCCTCTCAAAGCAGTTTGTTGTTTCTCTTGGCTCTGCTCAAGCAAAAGAGACAATAAGACAAAATATATTAGATATCCATTGGCAACACGATTTAAATAAAATAACCAGCCCCCACCCAATAATATGAGGCCTTTATCTTACTTTTCCAGCTTAAGTAACCCAGAGCATAGGAGATCATACACTCCTGGAGTGCTTATGTATCTGTCAGACTGGGAAGGTGGAGACATCTGAACACATGCTCCTAGAATGCCAGTTTTATGACAACCTTAGATGTGACCTCATTGCTGCCTTCCCTCAGATTGAGTTGAATAACCATAAGTTTAGAACTATGCTCTCTGATAGAACCACTGACCTGACACCGCTGTTGCCAGATTTGTCTGGAGGGCTACCAGGGTACGTAGCATTAAGGAAAACCAGCTAGAATGGGGACAGGTTAAAAACCAACAATAACAATTTTAATTTTGCACCAGTAATTCTGTTTTATATCCTACTCATGTAATTATATCCACTATGTGCATTTATATATAGACATTTTTATCCTTGTTTTATAACTACTAGTATAACTTTTAAACTGTTTTATGTGCTGTTTTATTCTTTTTAAACCAGATACCTGTCCAGAATGTAGCATAAATTTAAAAACTGATTTTATTCTATTTTGTTTTAATTCAAACAAATGTGTTTGTGGGGATGCATTTTAATGGTAATTCATGCACTTAAAACCCTTTTTACTGTACTGGTCATCGACCGCAATAAAGTATGATTGATTGATTTGATTGATTAATTAATTGAAGACATATCCACTCTTATGTCTGATGAAGTGGACTTGATCCATGAAAGCTAACATTAAAATACTGTACAGGAATTAGTCTTTAAGGTGCCACAGCATTTTTTGTCTTTGTTTTGTTTTCTCTCTGACCTACTTATTGTGAAAGCCTTGTTAGGGTCACTATAAGACACATCCGGATTGACAGCACATAATATATAATATGATTCAGAATGTCATTAAGACCCATTTACCTTCATGACAGACTTGATGAACGATGAAAACTGCTAGAACTTGTTTGTGCATATAAATCAAAACAGATGCCTGCACTCTTGTAAGCATGGCTAATGGGACTGTAATGAAAATCAGCTGCTTTTCAGAATCGACCACCATACCACTGATTACGGCCCTTTCACCGATATCTTTAACCAATTCAACTATGGCTACCACAATAAAATTAATTGTAAGTAACACATTGTAATCAGGGCAATATCAGTCTACTCTATCGTCTCTCCTAGAGATACTAGAGGCAGAAGCCACAAAACCAATTCCATCTCAGCCCCATCTGGCTTCTCTCTCTGCTCCTCCATCGATTCTGCCTGTTTTGTTTGTGAGACCAATGGCACCCATAGGATGCTGGCCTAGCGGATGTGCCATTCAAAATGTCAGCATACTGTGACATGTGTCAGCCATCCTGTCTTTCTAACTGTGGCACAAAGACAATGTTCTCAATTCCAGAACTATGGATCCATTTTCAAGTGAATAACTGACAAGAATAGAAATGTTTTATTCTACTTTTAGAAGGCAAATTTGTATTTCTGGTATGGGCGGGGGGAGAGATGGCTTCTACATAGTGGATGGAGTGTTTGTTCAATTTTTTTTTGTAAACTCAGAATTTAGAATGCCATCATGTTCCCATTCAGTGAAAGAAAGCGTTCATGGATTCCACCCCTGGAATCATTCAATGACACTATTGTGCTACTTGTGGTCCTTGGTAATAGGTAACTTTGGGGCAATTTGACAGAAACGACTTCTCTTCGCTTGTTGAATGTGACTGCTTTTAAATGGCTACAGGCTTTGCCAAGCTTGGTTTCAGTACAGATCTGTTTTAAGGCACTTTGGAAAGCATCTCTGCGCTATAGAGGAAGGCCTCTGCAAACACTTCAGTGTGAGACTATTCACAAACTCACTCCTCATCTGGGCACTCAAAACCACTTGCGCTGAAACCATCCCAGCAGGTCTCAACCCCAATGCAGCTGCAATAACAGTCTGCACTCTGTCTATAGACAGACCCAGGGAGTAAAGATTTAGAACGGCTGGAGCTTGAAGAGCAGATGTCAAAATACTCAGCAGAGACTGGAATTAGTTTCAGGAGGGAGACGGGACCAAGCTGCGCTGTTCAGCTGAGCTAAAGGCAGAAGAACAAGAAAGGTTTCAACTCAAGACAAAAACCTGGCATTTTAAAGGGCCCCAGACAGAATGGTACACATCAGTATAAAGCTATGCAAGGCCCAACTAGCATGGAACCCGCTGACATATATAAACAGAAGGAAAAGTGAAGGGCCTATCATTACAGGCTATTATGAATGCATGAAAGAAAAGACACAAAAAAGAGCAAATGCTCCAAAAGACCAAATACGGTCACTTGGTTGGACTACAGTTCCCACAATCATCTAGCCAGCATGGCCCTGAAACTTCACGATAGCAATCCTAGATGAACCAAGTCTTTCAACAAAACATGCACCTAAGCAGGCAAAAGTCTGCCCAAATACAAATACTGTCACCTCTCAGCCAACACTGTGTTTATGTCAGTCAGTTCCCATATGACCCCATCCCAGTTTTGTGGAGTCTTGGGCGGAAACTGTTCATACCAAGCAAACCTTCTGCAAGAATGGTAATCCCACTGGTGCAATGGGGCCTTCTCTAGTTAGGGCCACCAGCTGGATTTTAGTCTTAATCTAGAGCTCTGTGTTTGTTTGTTTGTTTGTTTGTTTCTCAAACTTATATAGCCACCCCGCTTGCCGGAGCAACTCTGGGCAGCTCAGTATGTTAATATTCCAACACTGAGAAAATTACATGTTTGCAAAAAATGCATATGTGGCAAGGTGCTTGCTCTGATTCAGCCGCTTCCTTCTTCCCAAAAGGTAGAAATTTTCATCATCATCAATTTAAACAGAGTTTACTGGTTTGTTGAGTAAGAAGATAAGTAAAAACCAGCATGGGCTCTTAGGCCAGGATCATGTCCTGTCAGTTTACTTGCACACTGAAACACTGGATGAGTGGCTCGGGATTTTAAGGGTTTCCGTACAAAGATATCTCATACCTGCAAATGCCAGTGGAAGCCCACTCGGTCATGTTGGGTAAGCTCTGTGATTTCCTTGATCAGCAGTGGTGTAGCGTGGGGGCCAAGGGGGCGGCCCACCCACTCCAGGCAGCATTTTTGGGCTATGGGTGTTCTTGGACTGCAATTCCCAGAAGCCCTAGCGGGAGCCAGCATCCACCAAGGGGTGGCAAATTTGGCTTAAGCCCCGAGCAGCTGAAATCCACACAACGCTACTGATGATCAGGCATAGTGGGTAAGCTCCACCAGTATTCAAAAGCATGGCGAACTGTAGAAATGAGTCACACTTCAGTCTTATTTAAATCACTGCCTCTGATGGATGTAATTTTAGAATTCAAGCTCAATTAATCACAAAGGAATTTAAGCCACCATATGCTGCTTCTGGTCATCCCACGGTGTCTTACTGGGCCATGAGTAAACAAGACTCTTTTCCAAGAAGCTCTTTGGCAAAGAAGCCCAGGCAAAGGCAGGAGCCAGAGAAAGATGATTGCCCCATTGTGAACTTATTGCTCTGGGAGTACTCTCATTACAGAAGTACTGCTAAATGAATTTCCAAAACCACAGACCCCACAGCAGCTGGCTCTGCACACCCATTTATTTTCCCTACCATGTTTATGACCACAATCATGATGACTATGAGTGTACCTTTGAATGGTCCTTGACTGTTTTTTCAGTCTTTTAGAGGCCAGATCAGAAAATCTGGAGGTAGGTGAAAACAAGTTAACACTGAAGACTTTCTACCTAGGCACCCCATTCATTTCCTTACTTAATCTTCTGTCCCAATCCTAAACAAACCAGTAGCCATGATACATGACTCCTAAGTCTACCCAAACAATCCTCATCCTACTGTTAAAACCTATATGAAAAGCAAACACTTTGGTGATGACAAATCTATTAACTTATGATCATTTTAACAAGAGCCAGTAACCTTTTCCTTTTTGCTGTGACCCTTTGTTATTTTGTTGTTCAGTCGCACAGTCGATTCCGACCCTCTGCGACCCCATGGACCATTGCCCGCCAGGCACTTCTGTCCTCCACCATCCTCCTCAACTCGCTGAGCTCTGTGCCCATTGTCTCCACAATACCATCCAACCATCTCATTTTTGGCCGCCCCCTTTTTCTTTTGCCCTCCACCTTTCCCAGCATCAAGGCTTTCTCAAGCGAATCCTCTCTTCTCATTTGATGTCCAAAGTACCTTAGCTTCATCTTTACAATTTGACTTTCTAAGGAGCATTCTGGGTTAATTTCTTCTAAGATTGACCTATTTGTTCTCCTCGCTGTCCAGGGGACTCTCCAAACTCTCCTCCAACACCACATCTCAAAGGCATCTATTCTTCTGCGCTCAACTTTCCTAATGGTCCAGCTCTCACAACCATACATTGCCACAGGGAATACCATTGCTTTGACAATACGAATTTTTGTTTTCAATATGATGTCTCTACTTTTCATTATGCTCCCCAGGTTTCTCATTGCTTGCCTCCCAAGAATCAATCGCCTTTTTATTTCATGGCTGCAATCCCCATCTGCAGTGAGTTTTGATCCCAAGAAAGTAAAATCTGTCACTGCTTCTACTTCTTCCCCATCTATTTTCCAGGGACTGATAGGGCCTGTTGCCATTATCTTGGTTTTCTTGATATTGAGTCTCAAGCCAGCTTTTTCACTTTCTTCTTTCAACCTAATCAGGAGCTTCTTTAGGTCCTCCTCAGCCATTGTTATAGTCTTGTAGATGTTTTCAAGCCCATCAATATTAGTCTTAGACCTTTTTAAACACTCTTTTCATTTCAAGGGTTATTTGTATCTTAGACCTGACCATGCTGTTTGGGGGATTATTTCAGGTGTAGTCCAAAAAGTAACTTTCCTGAAATGAACTAGCTTATACTTCTGACATAGTACAGTATCTTCCTGGTACCATTTTATTGGCATCCTGGGAAGGACTAGTGTAATCTAACAGCACTACTTTGCCACCACTTTTACTGTTCTTACTTAATACACTTCTATACCACCTTTCTTCCAATGAGCTCATGACAGTGTACATAGCTCCCCACTTTAACCTTACAACAATCCTGCAGGGTAGATACAGCTGAGAAAGAGTAACTATCCTTAGTGATATACAGTATCAGAAAACAAAACCAAAAAAGTAATAAACCAAAATAAAAACACTGTAGCACTTTAAAGACTAACTGCTATAAGAAAACAAAACCAAACAAATAATAAACCAAAATAATAACACTGTAGCACTTTAAAGACTAACTGCTATAAGAAAATAAAACCAAAAAAGTAATAAACCAAAATAAAAACACTGTACAGTGTTTTTATTTTGGTTAATTACTTTTTTGGTTTTGTTTTCTGATATGTCTGAACCACAGACTAACATGGCTACTATTCCAAAAAATATCCTTAGTGAGTTTCCTCACTAAGTGGGTGAAACTGCTAAAACCACTGCTTAAATATGTCACAATTTAGAAAATGTATTAGGGTTGGTGTAAGTCAGAATTGACTTAATGGCACATAACACACACACAAGGTTTAGCATACTATATCGCCCTAGCTCTTAGTACAGGTTGCATATCAGGGATTCTCAACCTGCAGCCTGTGGGCCAGATGCAGCCTACAGCACCATTTCATATGGCCCACCACCACCTCCACCACACCAGGAAGTGCCATGTGGTGGAGGAAGGTCAAAATGGCCATCTGGCCCCTGAAACTGTCTGAGGGAGAGTGACCCAGGCCCTGGCTTTTTCTATTTATTTATTTGTTTGTTTGTTTCCACTTTTATGCGGCCCATTCGCAATGTGACTCAGGGTGGATAACAAAGTATCACAAAGTGTCACAGAATATCACAAAATATCAGATAAACACGAAAAGCACAAAAAATCCACAATAAATAAATACAAGCAATAGAACAACAAATAAATCAGGTGAACCACATTGTCCTCTGTTGGCACTTCTTAAAAGGTTGAGAACTTCTGTTTTGAACCAAGCAAGGCCTAGAGATCTTCAATGAATAACAACACAACTGAAAGTAAAAGCTATTCCCTTCTGGCCAAAGCAATGCCCATCTCTTTTTAAAAATCTTTCTATTTGAGATGTCTACATCTTTCTTCAATGGAGCAGCCTCTCCCTCTCTGTCTCTATTTCTCAATATTCTGATCTTTTCGTCTGTTCTTTCTAAACAAGACATCCCCTGCTGTAAGGCTACATTCCTGCTGGTCCCCAAAAATACTACACTGAGATAGAATTTCATGCTGGTGGCTGAAGGCAGAGGCCAGGGAGGGAGGAAAGGGGGGAAATGTAGCCCCCCCCCCCCAATCCATCCCTTGCGGGTCCAGCTGAACATTACAGGAAAGTTGCACAAATTATCTGCATCCCTTTCTTCTTTTTAAAATGCCATCCTGATGGTGAGAATGAGAAGTAAAGGGCTTTATTCTCTCCTTGACAGCTTTCACATGCTTTCCTCACCAAACAGCTTCCCTCTCACCTGGGGTTAAAAGAAAAGGTGATAAGAGTTTTACATTGTGTCAGGTCTGGTTCAGTCCTCTGAGTGTTCAGTTAATAATTGTTTCTGAAAAGCCACCTTTGGATTCAATTCACTTTTGAGTCTCGAAGCACCATCCAGCTGCCTCTCAGCTCAACTCACCAACAGCTTCCTGATCTTCACTTAAGAGTTTACAAAGGGATTTGAGGCAGGTGCTAGACAGGAGTGGGAAAAGTAGAGAATGGAAGTGGCATAGCTCAGAAACGGCTACAGTTCTTGAATGACATGGCCTGAAACAGCTATGAGAGAGCCGTAGTTGTTAATGTTTCTGCATGATGTTTTAAAACACACCTGCAGATAACAAAACCAGAATGTAAAGGCTAGAACCTTTTCCTTTGGTATCTAGTCTTCTATGGGAAAGGAGCTGTGATATGAGATATGAGCGCAGTCTGTAGTGGTTCAGCCTGAGAGCAACTGGATTAAAGAACAGCTGACAAGATCTTGGGAGTTGGACTGTAAAGAATACAGTAAGAAACATAAAATATAATGAAAAGAAAATGATATTTGGAGGGGTGTTCAGAGAGATAAAAATTCAAAGTAGCCCTAAGTTACAACAGTCATTGAAGACAGTGACAGGCAGGTGTTCCCTAGTTTAAGGACCACGTGTGTGTTTTCCAGTACATAACACAAAAATGACCTTGCATATATGCATGTACTGTATATACCTATACAAACTATGCACATTTGCATCTAGTGTTGTATACAGCACAGCACAAAAAACTCTGCTTCTTCAATTGGTGGTCCTCTGAATGTTTTGGACTACTGTTTCAAGAAGCCCTATCCTGAAAAGGCCAAGCTTCCCCACATGTGTCTCATGGAATGTGGTGATGGCCATGGGTTTAAGTGACTTCATCATAGGATCAGTCAAGGTTCCTAGAAGGCAATCATTTGACCATGGACAGATATTGTTAGACTGCAATTCCCAGTCCAACAAAATTCAGAGCCCCTTGTTCTCCTCATTCCTGCAATAAAGGTTCTGTCTGATCCTGGAGTTAAAAATTAGTATGCAGTGTGTTTCTTGCCTGATCACCTTTGGTGGAAACACCAAAGGAAGAAGAGAAGATCAGGGAAGAGAGGCGGCTTCTCTGCGGTTTGAGCCCAGACAGGATACAGTTATGGCACAGGATCATTTCAGTGAAGGACTTCAGAGGAATTAAAGATGTGGCTTCCTGATTTCAAGTAAGTGGAGGGATTCCTCCTTCAAGCATGAGATGGGCGAGCAACCTTCAACCATATTGCCTAAGGAGAAGCTTAATGGGAGTTCAGGTCTTTATGGGTCAGGAAGATGAGTATTGCTAGCTAGTAGGAGGCAACATGGAAGATCTCCTATGTAAGTTGACCCTGGTTTTGTTGCTGCTTGAGGCAAAGTAAAACATTTTCACAAAGAAAGCTAACTAGACGCTCAAACGAACCTTGTTTTAACACTACTAAGAGTCCCACATGATACACAAAACCAGATGGCCCCAGGCTTACAAGGGGGTCAAAGCCAGCAATGTTGTGATAAAGGCATCTTTCTTCTCCACCACAGCAATAAAATAAAGGGGGGGATTGCTGCTCCTAACCCCATTTGTTGGCAACCTTAGCCTAACAGTTGGGCTGGCCCCAGCTTCGCAGCTATGTTTCCTGGGATCAGTGAGGAGGGGGAGTCTGAGGAGATTGTAAACTGGGCATGCTTTGATCCTTACTTGTGCCATGGGCTTTGATGGGGACAGTGGTATAAATGACAAGTTGGAACTGTCTGGGCTTCATGGCTTGCCTGTCAAGAGATGGCTCACTGGAGGAAGAATAAATGCATGAACATCATGCCATGAACTTTTAGCCTGAAGAAGTAATCTTGAATCACGAAGGCTTGCACAATGTTTGATTTTTTTTTTAAAGTGATCCTATAAAGCCAGGGTGCTCAAACATTTTGGGCTACGGGCCAGTCATGTGGTTCAGTGGGCCGGTCACATAGTTCCTCCCACCGGAAGTTGAAGTAAAATACGCCTTGCAATCTGTTTTGCATCAGGATGACACAGAGCAGTGGTGGCGAATCTATGGAACACGTTCCAGAGGTGGCACTCGGAGCCATCTCTGTGGGCACCCATGCAGTCACCCCAGCACAGAGTTTGCCCCACCCCTCTGCCCAGCAGCCCAATGGGAGTGCTTCCTCCCTCCCCCAGCAGAGTTCACCCCATCCCTCTGCCCAGCAGCCCAATGGGACAGCTGCCAACCTCCCCCAGCACGGAGTTTGCCCCACCCCTCTACCCAGTAGCCCAGTAGGAGCGTTTCCTTCCTCCCCTGTTTCTGTTTCGGCACTTTGTGACAAATAAGTGGGTTTTCGGTTGCAGTTTGGGCAATCGGTCTCTAAAAGGTTTGCCATTACTGAGATAGAGTTTAGGCTACTATTTTTCTCTGCTTAAACCAGGGGTGCCCAAACTGCGGCCCATGGGCCAGATCTGGCACCCGACACAAATTCATCCAACCCCTTGCCATATGGGCATGTTTTACTTCCACTTCCATGAGCAATGAGGGTGGTGTGGGCCGGACGAATTGGCATCAGGGGCCAGAACTGGCCCACAGGCCACAGTTTGGGCACCTCTGCTATATAAAAGTATCGCCTTCCTCCTGCATTTATTTGGAGGAAGAATGGAAGTTTTTGGGGGAGGAATGAATGTTGGGGGCAGGAATGATGGACAGGCGTCGAGTTTAGGTCTGGGGCCCCAAAGAGGGTCGAGGGAGGGTAAAGCTGAAGGGTCGTTCCTCTGAAGGGAAGGCTGGCCGGCTTTGGAGAGGTCAGGGTAAGGGGCACCGGAAGATGGAGGGGGCGGGAGAGAGATGCAGGCGCTGTTCTCCCTCCTCTCCTTCCCTCTCTCTCCCCATCGGTGGCGCTGGAGGGACGGAAACGGAAGGTGGCTGCAGGGCGGGTGCGGGAGAGAAAAGGACCGGGGCTCACTTACTTACCGGCTCCCTCGGCGGTGACGATGGCCTCCGGGGAGATGCAGACGCCCCGGTCGTAGACGGGCAGCTCCTCGCAGGCCAGGCTCTCGGGCCAGGCGTGGCCGTACTTGACGAGCACCGGTTCGCAGCCGGCCCGCGCCCGCTCGCAGACGGACTTGCAGGGCTTGATGGGCTCGTGCTGGAAGTCGATGGTGCAGATGGGCGCGTACATGGCGCAGAGGAAGAAGAGCAGGTCGGCGCTGCAGTGGGTGCCCAGCAGGCCCTCGAACTGCTCCATGGCCAGGACGGCGTTGGCCTGCGTGCTGTGGTGCAGGTGGTTGGGCATCTTGGTCATGTTCCAGGGCAGCGCCTTGCACAGCGGGATGCGCACCGGCTCGCACGCCGCCCCGTCCGCCCGCGGAGGCGCCCAGCCGGCCAGCAGCCCCGCCACGGCCAGCAGGAAGGCGGCGGGCGGCAGCAGCATCCGCCTCGCCCCGGCGGCACCCGGGCCCCAGCCCCGACTCATCCAGCCGGTCTCCGGTCCGGGGGCAAGCGGACGCCCCGGGTCGCCCTCTTTTCTTCCCTACACGGGTGTGTGTGTGTGAGAGAGGTTTCTCAGCCTTTCTCCTCCTGCTGCTGGGGAGCCACCAGGGCAGATTCTCCCCGGGGAGGGGGTCCTACAAAAAGAAAACCAATAAAATGAAAAAGTTCCTGGGGAGTTGGAGAAAAAAGGAGCTCAGGAAAGTCAAGCACTGATGGCCCCCCGCCTAGATCCGATCAGTGCCTAGAAGAGGAAGGGACTTGCTGAAGAAGCGCCGGGGGTGGGCAGGGGTCGGGGAGGTGTGTGGGGGGGGAGTGGGTGGTAAAGAAAGGAGCCGATTTCTAAGCCGTTGAAGAAGGTGGGAAAGCGGGAGGAGAGAGGAGGCAATCGGGCTCTTCCTAGCGGGCAGGCGCTGCTCTTACTGTCTGCCGGCAGGGCAGACGAGAGCGGCTTCGCAGCGGTCTGACCGGCCCCCAGCAATCCCCCCCCCCACAACTCCCTGGCCAAAGAGTCCCACCAACAGCAGCAGCATCTGCTGCCGCTCCTCCCCCCAGCGCTGCGGATTCCCCTCCCTTTTATTCGCACGGGAGAGGAGAGGAGGGGGCGGCCAGGGGCACCGGCTGACCTGAGGCTGCGGGAAAGGCAAGGGTGGGGGGACGGGGACGGACTTCTAGTCTTATAAGACAACCCACCCACCCACCCACTCCGCCTAAAGCAGCAGCCACTGTCTTTTCCTCGATGCCTCTTGACAGAAGGAAAGTCGAATTTAAAAGTCACAGGGGCACTGGAGGGCGAAGAAGCGGGCTTGCTTGCTTTCAGAGGAGACCCGTCTCCACTTTTCTCCTTACACTGGGGAACAAATTAAAAAAAAAATTTCTTGGTGCCTAAAATTTTTCAACTGATTTCGGGCATTTTGGGGCTGCTGATTCCGAAAATGCCATCCATTTTGTTCTAGCAGCTCTAGTTCATGAGATATCGATGATGCCATTATACATTGCTCTTATGACTACACTTGTATTTGCCTCACCATTCGTAAATTGATTGTTTTAATTCTACTTATTGATGTTGTTCAAGCTCTATTCCTGTTGTTGTTGCAAGTGTAATTTAACTAATCTGACCTTTTGTGTCATTCTCTGTGCTCTCCTTGCCTTGCCCGAGCGCGCACTTCACTTGACTTTGGCTCCCGGAGGCGGGAGGGGTGGTGGAAAAATCTTTTGGGGGTGGGAAAATATTTGAGTGGGCAAAAAAAAGTTTGGGTGGGTGGAAAAATTTCACTCCGCCCCAGGTGGCTTACACCCTTGCTGCACCTCTAGTTATATATGCAACCAGTATGGTTAGACTGGCCTAATGTGAATAAGCCATATCTAAAAAACTAGAGCTGATGGGGCATAACTGAAAGCATTTTTGGAATCAGTGACCCAAATATAGCCAGAAATAGATGAAAATTGTGAGACACCAAAATCACTGTTCCCCAGTGTTATTTGTCTAGATCAAGGGTGCCAGTCACTATGGCCTGGGGGCCGGATCTGGGGCCCCGGAGCCAATTCATCCGGCCCACAAAACCATCATCACTCCTGGAAGCAGAAGTAAAATATGCTGGCAGAAGTGACGAGGGCTTTGTGGGCCGGATGAATTGGCACTGAGGGCCAGATCCATCCCCTGGGCCATAGTAGCTCCCTAAACCACGTGACTGGCCCACAGCCCAAAAAGTTTGGGCACCCCTGGTCTAGATAGCAAGCTTCTTTCAAGTACAGCATTTGAAAGAAAGCCTTGCTATTTAGACAAATAATGAGAAAAGTGGAGGTGTCTCCCCATCCCACTCCTTTTCTGCATAACTCAGGGGTGCCCAAACTATGTATGGCCCGGAGGCCAGATGTGGCCCCTGAACCCTGATGCCAATTCATCCAGCTCACAAAGCCCTTGTTGCTTCTGCTTCCAGGAGCGACAAGGGCTTCGCGGGCCAGATGAATTGGCATTGGGGGCTGCATCTGGCCCCTGGGCCATAGTGACCAGCTCCCTGCTTCACATGACTGGCCCACGGCCTGAAAAATTTGGGCACCCCTGGCATAACTAAATGAATAAATTGATCTGTTGTCAGTCCCCCCCCATCCCACCCGTCATTCTTGCTCCCAAACCGCTCTCCCCCCAAAAAAAATCTCAATGAAAGGTGGTATAGAAATGCTGTGAGAAAGAAAGAAAGCAGCTAAAAGTTGTGGACCGACTGTCTGTCTGAAATCGCCAGCAAGAAAATGAAGCTTTGCCTTGTCCTTTCTTCTGCCTCCCTCTCCCCGAAAGATCTCTGGGGAAGTTTGCACCACAGTGGCCGAAGGAAGCGCTTTCCGACTGAATCCAGATGCCTTTAATTTAATAGGGGGGGGGGGGGAGATAGGAAGCAGATGCTTTCCTTGCCGGCCTGCCTCCACTCCTCACAGCCTCTGGTCTCCTTTGCGGAGCAAAGCATAAAAGCGCAGCACCTGAGCGAAGCACCTGAGTTCCGTTCACACGAGCATCCCAGCCAAGGCAGAGAGGGGCGGCCCCACCGGAAGGCATCTCCATTCCTTCGAGCCCTGAAGACCTTTCCGTTTATCTGCAACAGGGATGTCCAAACTTTTTGAGCCCGTGGGCCAGTCACTTGGTTCCTCCCACCAGAAGCGGGAGTAAAACGCACCTTGCAGTCTGTTTTGCAACAGGAAGAGATAGGTTTTTAGGCTGTCCTTTTCTCTGCTTAAACCAGGGGTGCCCAAACTACGGCCTGTGGGCTGAATGTGCCGCTCCTGGAAGCGGAAGTAAAACACACCTGTATGGGTGCTAGGAGTAGCAAGGGTGGAATGGGCCGGATGAATTGGTGTCAGGTGCTGCATCCGGCCCACAGGCCATAGTTTGGGCACCCCGATCTGCAACGAGAGGCAAAGTGACTTGACAAGAATGAGGAGCAGGGCTGTTACCAGAGTGGGGCATCTGGGGCTTGGGCCCCAGGGCACCAGAATAACAATTAGCAATGATACCTGTTAGATCCGGAGATCAGGGCGCGGGAGTGAGGACACGGAAGCCATTAAGGGTGAACCAAACAACACGTCTGTTTATTGTGGTTAGCACAGACAACAACAACAACGGCTGGGTCAGCAGGGGATTAAATACCCTGCTTGACCCAGCCCACTGACCAATGGGTAGCGGCGATTTCCCCGCCGCTAGGACATTTAAATATCTAACACCCCTTCCCCCCAGAATGCCCCAGTCTGCTATTTGCATACAAAATCCTCCAGGTGACGGGGGCGTGTTCTTACTCGATCGGACCTGCGCAGTTCAGTCGGCGCTGGGGCATCGGGCAGAGCGGACCTGTCGCTCTCGCTCTGCCCTGGCTGGGCTGGGAGCGGATCCGGAATACGAGCGTCGGGCTCCGCGGTGACCGGGGGTGAGCCTGTTCCACACGGTAAGCTGGCCGGTGATGGTGCTGCGTGAATGGGGCTGTTTTCTGGCCGAACCGGGTCGGTGACCGGTTCGTCCATCGGGTGCATGTCTGGCTCAGCGCCGGTCTGCACTCCCCGGGGGAGGTTGCTATCCGTGTCGGGACTCGTTCGCCTCCTGAGCTGGTCGACATGGCGTTTCCATGTCCGACCATCAGCGAGGCGAACCTTGTAGGTGTAGGGGCCCAGCATTTCGCTGACGGTTCCCTCTTCCCACAGGTGGCCCGACGCGTAGTTCCTAGCGAAGATTGGTGAGTCAATGGCCAGTGTCCGGCCCTGTGGTTGGTCCCCCCTGAACTTGTCTGGAGAGTACCTAGGGTGTAACCGGTCAAGCTGACAACGGAGTCTCCTACCCATGAGTAACTCTGCGGGGGCCCTTCCCGTGGCAGCGCAGGGAAGGTTGTGTTGGGCCAACAAGAACGTGTCTACGCGTTCCTGCCAGTCCCCGGGTCCTAGCCTTTCCAGGGCCTCCTTTGCGCTGCGCACGAATCTCTCGGCCTGCCCATTCCCTTGCGCCCTGAACGGGGATGTGAGAGCGTGCCTGGTTCCTAGGGATGCCAGGTACTGTTCAAACTCAGTGGCCGTGAACTGAGGCCCGTTGTCAGAGACTAGGGTGTCGGGAATGCCGTGTGTGGCAAAGAGTTGTCTGAGTTCCCGGATCATTGCTCTGGCTGTGGTGCTACTCAGGAGTCGGATCTCCAACCATTTCGAGTAGGCATCCACTACAATCAGGAATGTTTGGCCGTGGAATGGGCCGGCGAGGTCGATGTGAATCCTCTGCCATGGGCCCGAGGGCTGTTCCCATTCTCTGACCGGGGCTGCTGGTGGATTGGGTCGTGATGATTGGCAAGGTGTACATTTGGCCACCCACGACTCTATGTCCTTGTCAATACCAGGCCACCACACGTAACTTCGGGCTAACCCCTTCATCTTTACTATTCCTGGGTGGCTGGCATGCAGTGTTTCTAGGACCTTGGGGCGGATTTTCCTGGGCACCACTACCCGGTCCCCCCACAGCAAGCAACCCCCCACACAGCACAGTTCGTCTTTCTTGTCGAAATATACCTTTAACTCCCCCTCCCCCTTGTCCGGCCACCCCCGCTGAACCCAGCTAGAAACGGCCCGAAGTTCGGCGTCCCGCACCGTCGCCCTGGCAACCTCGGCCGACGTAGTGGGGGCAGAGTCCAGGATGTCCAGGGCAAAAACCGATGCTTCCCCCCGTTCCGCGCCTTCCTGGGTCGGGAGGGGGCATCTGCTCAAGGCATCAGCATTCCCCATGTGTTTCCCGGGCCGGTAGACTAAGGTGTACGAGTACCCCGACAGGAAAATGGCCCACCTTTGCATCCGGGGGGACAAGGCAGAGGGTGTAGGCCGGTCGCCCGCCAGGAGTCCCAATAGGGGCTTATGATCAGTCACAAGTTCGAAGTCCCGGCCGTACAAGTAGTCGTGGAATTTTCTTACCCCTGCCACTGCCGCCAGCGCCTCCTTGTCGATCTGGCCATAGTTCCTCTCCGTCGGCGACATGGTCCTGGAGTAATAGGCGATAGGCGCCTCGAGGCCGTTGGGCAGTCGGTGGGCCAGGACTGCGCCGACGCCGTAGGGAGACGCGTCGCAGGCGAGGACCAGTGGCAGGGTCGCGTTGTATTGTATCAGGAAACTGTCCTGGGAGAGAAGATTTTTGACAGCAGCGAAAGCTGACTTTTGCTCGGGTCCCCACACCCACTCTGCCTTCACGGCCAACAGTCTGTGTAGGGGCTCAGCCGCAGTGGCCTTTCCTTTCAGGAAGGTCGCGTAGAAATTCAGGAGTCCCAGGAACGCCTGCAGCTCCTGCTTGTTTTTCGGGGCCGGGGCGTTCCGAATCGCTTCCACTTTTCCCTTCGTTGGGTGGATGCCCTTGGCGTCGATGTGGAACCCTAAGAAGTCCACGGAGGGGACCCCCAACAGGCACTTATCCCGTTTCACCCTGAGCCCAGCGGCCCTGAATTTAGCCAGGACAGCGGCGACCCTGTCTTTGAGCTGCCCGGGATCCCTCGCAATTATCAGGACATCATCGAAATAGGGTACCACCCCCGGGAGTCCTTGGAGGAGCCTTTCCATCGTGCTCTGAAACAGTCCCGGAGCTATGCTGACCCCGAACTGTAGCCTCGTGCACTTGAATGCCCCCCGGTGTGTGACAATGGTCTGGGCTTCGGCCGTAGTGTCATCCACCGGAAGCTGTTGGTACGCTTGGGCCAGGTCCAGCTTGGCAAAGATCTTGCCAGGGCCCAGGGAATGGAGTAAGTGGTCTATGACGGGAACCGGGTACGCGCTCGGCTCTAATGCCTTGTTGATCGTGCATTTGTAATCTGCACAGATGCGCACTGACCCGTCCGGTTTGATGGGGGTCACTATGGGGGTCTCCCACCGAGCGTGGTCTACGGGAACGAGGATTCCCTGGGCGACCAGCTTGTCGAGCTCCTTCTCGACCCTGGGCTTGAGCGCCAGTGGGACTCTCCGGGCCTTAAGTCGGATGGGGGCAACGCTCGGGTTGAGTGCAAATGAAATAGGGGACCCCACATACCTGCCCAATCCTTCCCCGAAAACGTCCTGGAATTCGGCCATCAGGTCGTCCCTCAGCGAGGCGTCCCCGGGCTGGTCAGTCGCAGTGTTGTGGATGCCAGCGATGGACAGTCCCAGGGCGGGGAACCAGTTTGTGCCCAGTAGCGTCGGGATGTTACCGTGGACTACGGTCAGCGGTAGGCTTTCTTCCTTCGGTCCGTACTTGACACGGACCCACTTCTGTCCTGCGACGGGGAGGAACTTGCCTTGGCAGTCCTTGATTCGGATCCTCTGGGTCTGGAGGTCTGATTCTTTTAGGACCGGGAATGTCTTCTTCATCCACCTCCACGGAATGATGGATATGGCGGCCCCAGAGTCGACCTCCATCGGACACTCTGCCCCGTCGATCGTGACTGTGGCGTGGTACTTCTCTCCCTTCTGTGTGGCGGTGTGGCTTATCGTGAGCGTGTGCGTCTCTGCATCTTCGAATTTGCCGCTGTTGCGTCCCTGGCGCCTCTGATTTGTCCTCTGTTTGGCGGCCATCTTGCCCGGCGGGAACTTTTGAATCTGCCGGTCAGCTTGGTTCTCCGCTTGCCTTGCCCGGCAGACCCTCCCAATGTGTCCTCGCTTGTCGCAATAGCGGCAGATGGCCTCCCTGAAGCGGCAATGTGCCCGCTGGTGTGGCCCTCCGCAGCTGGCGCAGCGCTGGCCGCTCCTGCCCGAGTTTCCCCCGTCGGTCGCGCACACCTCTGCTTCTTCCTCTTCGTCCTCGTCAGAAACGACGTCTTGATGGTGAGCGGAGGCTTGGCGGGGCGCCGACGGGGACCGGTTGAGGGAGGATGCGGTCGACATCGAGAACTCGAAAGCTCTGGCCTCCTCGATGGCCCCGGCCAGGGTCAGGTCTCTCCGGGCCAACAGCTTCTTCCGGAGCTTGTTGTCGCGGACTCCTCTGATAAGCTGCTCGGTCAGGGAGTCCTCGAGGAATGGCCTGAATATCGCCGGGACGGCTGCTGCCCTTAGGGCGGCCACGTACTCGCCGATCGTTCCCCCTGGCATCTGGTATCGGTCCCGGAACTGGATCCGGAACACGAACTTCGATGGCTCTGGTGCATAGTGGTTCTTGAGGGCCAACTGTAGTGCTTCCCATGAGACGTCCAGGATTGGTGTTGGATCCACCAGGGACTGGGCCACTTCGTAGACCTTGGCTCCGCAGTGGGTGAGGAAGAACGCCTTCTTCCGCTCCGGTGCTATCTCTCCCAGTTCCGCAGCTAGCAGGGAGAACTCAAAACGGTCCATATAGCTCTTCCATCTCTCGTCCTTCGGTTGGAAGGGAGCCGGTGGAACGTAAGCAGCCATGGCGAGGTGCCTTCGTGAGAGGTGGCTCTGGTGTGTGTGATGGTTCTGGTCCGTTCCTCAAAATCCCACCTTCGTCGCCAGTGTTAGATCCGGAGATCAGGGCGCGGGAGTGAGGACACGGAAGCCATTAAGGGTGAACCAAACAACACGTCTGTTTATTGTGGTTAGCACAGGCAACAACAACAACGGCTGGGTCAGCAGGGGATTAAATACCCTGCTTGACCCAGCCCACTGACCAATGGGTAGCGGCGATTTCCCCGCCGCTAGGACATTTAAATATCTAACAATACCAACATGTTGGGTACTCATTTTACTCAGGATCTTATTCACAATATTTTGGCTGCAGTACAGGAGTTTAGCCATTGACAGGGAGTGAGTCCCCTTTGTCTCTCCCTTCTCCTGCCAACCTAGCATTTCCACAAACATCTGTTGATTTGCTTTCGTGTGAAAACAGAACAACAATGAGTTCTCAAGGCCATAATAAACCAATACGGGACAGCTGACCGACCAAACCACTCTCCCAAATTTCAGAGTGTGTCCTGCCCCCACTCAGTCGTGAGCTGCTTATGGACAAACCACTCTGGTTTATTATGGCTTTATTTTCTCTGTGTGTGTCCCCCCCACCCCCTTGCTTGTTTGTTTATAACTTGAATGTCTTGAACTACCAGAAGAGTCAAAGTGCTCTTTACAGTGATGTTAGAGAAGTGTGGGATCCCAGGTTTGTTGATCTGTTTCCTTTTCCTTCCTTTTTTGCTTTTTATTGGAGGTTGTTAACTACCGTAATCAAACAGGAGCAGCAGTGCACCTTTTACCCTCCAGATGTTTTGCACTTCAATCTACAGAATCCCCCATCAGTACAGCCAGTGATAAGGGACTCTAGCCAGGCCCAGTTGCTACCATTTAGGAAAGAACTGAAGATGTGGTTGGCAAAATGAGTCTGGGGGCCAGGATTATCAACAAACTCCCCTTTGTGGCTTATCTGAGGCTCCCCCCTCCTGTAATTAATTTTTAACATGAAGGTTGTGCTGTTTTTATATTTGTTTTTAGGTAGTAACGGCACAGCAATGGACAATACTGCTGTGTTCTTAAGAGTTTTTAATTGTTTTATATTCGTTTTAACTTGTGTACATCGCCCAAAGTCCATTAGTTTAGGGCGGAATATAAATCTATCTATTAAATTTAAATTAAATTAAATTGTAGTCCATAACACCTGGAAAGCCATAGGTTATGTACTTCCAATGCTTGTTTATAATGCAAAGATAGCATTGTGTCTATATACAGTGTTGTCACCAGAACTTCGAATACCATGTTTGTTGCATTGCAACTTCCAGAATGAACCCCATGTCCCAAGGCAGACCGGCCCAGTTTGATCCTTTACTAAAGGACTTCATTTTCTACCATCTGAAATGTATAGTTGTCGTTCCTTTTGATAAGAAAAACCAAAGTCATGCTGTTAGGCTTCTTGTGTGCTAAATATGTTCTAGAAATTAATCGAAATTTCTCCCCTTTTCACTTTGTAGCCCTGTTCTCTTGGGAGTTTAGGCTTTTTATACTAAGGTCTGACAGAATTTTTGGAACAGTTTCTTTCATGAGAGGCTGACTGGATGGGTACCTGTTGTTGGGCTTTATCTTCCATCAGCTTCAAATCTCATGGACACTCAGCAGCAGCAGTAAGAATACAACTGTCTGGAGGGCAACAGATCCAAAGGAAGGAAGAAGGAAATAAAGAAATGTTGGCCCCTAAATTGTGGCTGAATGGCTCTTTTCAACATGTATATCAACTTCTAATGTATACTTTACTCATCTGTTTACATTACTGCCACAGTAAGTGCTTTCTACTAGTACTGCAGAATCAACAGGGCTACAGGACAGTGTCAATTTGTACTCTGGCTAACACCTCAGCATTTTCTAAACGAACTTTAGCTCACCTTAATTATCCATAGCTTAGTAGAGAAGAATAATGATTTAGGTTTTAGCTGCATGACTGTGTGCCTAGCTGTTCCAGCAAAATCCCTTCTAAACTGTTAGTGGATAAATAAACTGGGGCACTCAAAGCAGAGCTAAGCAACCCACTGAATTTTGCAGAATGCATCATATTTTGGAAAGTGCATAAGTCACCACCAAAGGCATCCAAATGTTGTTATAGTACCAACAAAAAACCACCACCAATCAATACTGGTGGAAAAAGTTGAAGTTAGCAGGGAAAAAAGAACTTGTATGAGATATGTTCAATTAAATTAAAGAAAGGAACAGGGTTGAGTTTGCAAGTTCTAAACAGAACTGTTAATGATATGACTTTTGGTCTTTACTAATTCATAGGGTTGTCACAATCTGGAAGCAATTTGATAGCCCACGACAACACAGATGCAGTTACTTAATATTTTAAGCAGTGGTATAATGATTTTTGCAAGTACAGGGGTACCTTGCTTAAAGAGCATAATGCATTCCATGGGTTTGCTCTTTAAGTGAAACACCATTGTAAGTGACCAATTGTGACTTCTAGTGGGGGAGGACTATGAAACCTGTTTTAATTCTTAAGTGAGTTTTTGGTTGGTTTTAGTTGTTAAGCAAGGCGACCATTCAGAGAAATTTCTTCTCTTTAAGCGAGTTACTCTCTAGGCGCTCTTTATGCGAGGTTTTACTACATTTCTAACTCTATGACATTGTACTTAACAACTGTAAATAACAATGGGGGAATCCATGTTTTGTTTATATTTGTCGAAAGGTTATAGCTGGGGAGTTGAATCTGGGAGGAAAATCAGAGGATCATGGTATCAGTCTGCAAACCCTTGTATTTTCATTTCCGCATGCAGATTTTTGTTAGCTTTCCATACAGCAGTACCCCCCAATCTGCTCTCTTCCAGATGTTTTGAACATTAATTCCTATTATCCCCAGCCAGGAGTACACAGAAAAAGCTCCTCAAAGATTGTGGTATTTTTGCACCACAATCGGATACGCCGGGCAGCGACCACCTTATCTTTCTCACATTAGGTCAGACGAAAGGAACTACAGAATGAACTCACCAAAAGGTGGCTTCATTTTGTCCATTTCAATCTGGCCTAGACACAGAAGAAGAAATTGCTGAGAGTCGTAGTCTAAAACATCCGGAACTAGGGATTGTGATTCAGACATGGCTGCGATAAACCCATCCAAAGTTAATGGATGAGCATGTTCTATCTGCCTTCCTGTCTGTTCATGTACGTTTTTTAAATTTTATGGTTACAATTCTTGGGATCCAAACCTCTCATTGGGATTTTCTTTAAATTTCATTTAGATGAGCAAGCATTTGGTTTTAACAGGGTAATCCTTTACTTGTCTCTTTTTACTTCATTTTAAAAGTACCATACCATTACATTTTACCTTCCTACCATCATGAACTTCACAGCAGCCTATAATGGGTGCTTCTGTGATATCCATATACTGATCAAATTCAAAACTTGCTTAGCTTTGAGAATATGGCTGACATCACTTGTCATCAGATGTCTTCCAGTATGAAAAGGGCAGGGAATTGGTGGCTGTCCTGATGTGGGGCTCCAATTTTACCCAAACCAGCAAGGACATCAATAATTATACCACCAGGAGTGCCAACATTTATCTACCCTGCCTTGTAGTTATAATCTACATTAGCCTTCCCTAGCCTTGTGTGTGTCCTCCAATGTGTTAGACAGATCAGATTAAGATTTATATTGTCTGAAGGAAACATGTTGAAGGGGATCTTACACTTCATTAAACCTCTGTCTGTAGTGTAAACCAGTGTACTGTAGTAAGCTGATTTGTAGACCAAAACATTACACTAGACACATTTTATTGTTAATCAGGCATTCTGAATACTCCATTGCCTATTCTTGAATCTCCTCCTGAGCTCCAGTATAAATCTCAGCACTTCTTTCTGAAGTTGCATCTGGAACTTTTCAGTTTTCCACGGGTTTCTGAAATAAATTCCAACTTGCGTCATTTGAAAGTCTGATTGTTTTCTGTTATCACTCCTCTTTCCTGTAACCAGGGAAAATATTCACTGACACCATGTAATGAGTCTCTCTAGACAAAAGCCATTTTCATTAGCCTCTTTTCTTTAAATGGTTTTCATTTTCATTTATATTCATCTTGTGCTTTTAGTTTGCAGAAGGTTTTGAAACTTTTTACATTATTTGAAACAACAGAGAGGTACCAGTGTGTTTCATTGTGGAACTGAGATGTACTTGAGGTAGATATTAAGGCTGAGTCAGAAACCTCATGTGCAACTGGTGTAACCATAAATTGAGAAGAGAATCCACCTTCTAATTTTTATTGTACTGTTGCTGTTTTGACTGTAAGCAGCCCTGAGTTGCCTCAGTGAGCGGGCGGCAATATAAATCTGAATAAATAAATAAATAAATAAATGTCACAAAATAAAATAACTGGCATCTGAGGGCATAGGGACTCAACCTGACTAATTTATTGCTAAAAGTCCTAAAAGTGGATACTGTATTTATACCTATAATTATACCGACTGATATTAAACTAAGTGAACAAGAACAAGTAATAAAATATTATCTATAACAAAGAACTATTAAATGCAAGGAACAAATGTTATACTTGAAGGGAACACTTTGCTCAACCTTAACAATTTGAGTGAAAAGGATTTTAGCCACTCTGTGTTTATCTGTTTTCAGGTTTTCCAAACCTTTTGTTTTATTGTTTTACAACTATAGCGTTTCTGATAGCTTTTGCTATTGTAGCAAATGTTTGAATTTGTGTGAATTATTGGCTCTAAGCAATAAATGTTTGACTGGACTAGGTGCAGTAGATTCTAAGTCATCTATCATTGTACTGAAGCATCAGGATAGGTTGAGTGAACTGTGACAATTATTACAAACACAAATTGCACATCCGCGGCTCAACTACAGATGCACCTATGGAGAGGAGCTAGTCTTCATTTGTCTACCAGAATTGTTCCCATGCATGAACCTCCAAGACATGAAGTTGAATTAACATTATTTGTGCTGGGTTATTGGCAAGAGTGGCTTGACTATTTGCCTAATGATTCACATTGCTTAGTTGTTTGCTTAATGATTACTGTCCTAACATCAGGAAATCATTTGGAAAAAGTATGTAACCAAAAAGTCAGAACAACAAGAACTACTCCCTGGGCTGCCCTCAGTAATAATATGGCAAAAACAAAGCACAAGGTAGCCCAGTTCAATGTGCCTGAGCCCACTGAAAACCAGGAGATGTAAGTACACCAAACACAGCCTGGTTGTGAATGCAGTTCATTAAGCAAGACAAATACTGTATTTAACTGATTAGACAAATACCTTAGGAATTCCAACAACATGAGGCCATACATGCAGATTCGGTAATCAAGGTGCTAACCAGATTTAGTAGTCACCTTATCATTTTCTTTTAAATTATGACACAAAATGGACCATTGTTTGCCAAGAGGTGTTTTATAATATAGATCTAGTTTAGAAAGTGATTGAACTGGTGATCTAGTAAAGGTAAAGGTTTCCCTTGCTCAAAAGCTAGTCGTATCCGACTCTAGGGGTCAGTGCTCATCTGTTTCAAAGCTGAAGAGCCAGTGCTGTCTGCTTCTGCAGACGTTTCCATGGTCATGTGGCAGGCATGACTAGACACCAGAGCCCATGGAACACTGTTACCTTCCCACTGAAGTAGTCCCTATTTATCTACTTGAAATTTCTTGCTAGGTTGGCAGGAGCTGGGACAAAGATGGGAGTTCATTCCGTCCTGCAGTACTCGGGAATCAAACTGCTGACCTTCCGCCTCCCAGTCAGCGTCTTAGTGACTTGAGCCACTGCAGTCCCTTGTGGTCTATCTGTTATGAAATGGCAACATTGTCCAATTGTTTATGAAACCAAACAGACAAAACAGTAGGAAGAATTGGTTATTAGACCACTTCTTGTTTTCCATGGCTGAGTAGCTCAGCGGTTCAAGTATCTGGCTGTGGAGCCAGAGGTTGGGAGTTTGATTCCCTGCTATGACTCCTTGGAGAAGAGCCAGCCTATATACCCAAGGACAAATTGCATAGTCCCAGGGTATCCCAAAAATAAGAGAATGGTAAACCACTTCTGTGTATTTTACATATGGAAAGTGTTGCCATAAGTCAGAACTGACTTAATTGGCATGCAGTTGTGTGTGTGTAAACATATGTTAAAAAAAGATTGCCCATGTAAACATGCCTTTGAATGCAAGACTAGGGAATCTATATATTGTCCAGAGTTAGAACTGTTGAGAAGCACTTTACAATGATCAAGAGGCAAACCACCTGTCAGTTTTCAGATTAATTAGTATGTTTTCCACTGACAACTCAGTATCAGTTTCCATAGCCAATCGGGGATCTGAACCCAAGTTTCCTGATTCCTAATCCAATATTCTATCTCCTATACCACACTGGCTCTTGCTGTTACACTTGCACCGGCATGCATCCACACTAGGAGTCTGGAGATTACTTTAATACCAGGACACAGAGCAGGGATTCTCAACCTGCGGCCCATGGGCCAGATGCAGACTGTGTCACCATTTCGTGTGGCACCACCACCAGCATCCCAGGAAGTGCCATGTGGTGGAGGAAGGGCAAAATGGCCATCCGGCCCCCCAAGATGTCTGAGGGAGCGTGACCCAGTCCCCTGCTTTAAAAGGTTGAAAACTCCTGACAAAGAGTGTCACTGTAAGAGATCTATCTATTATCTTCTAACATTTTCACATTGCTTGGAGGTCCTTTCTGGTGAACCATAACAGGTATACATGCCATCAGAATGGAATAATACTGACACAATAAATAACAGCAAGAAAGAACATAAATTAGGTTTGATTGTTCTGTGGCTGACAGTCCTTTAAAATTTGCAGAAGAATTAGAGAACTGACTAGTGAAAGAAGCTGTACAAGCTGGAACATCAAATATTTGATATCTTAGAACAAAATGGGAAAATCACCAGCAAGTAATACAGTGTATTATTTATTGTATGTAATGGAAGGTACATCTGAATTTCAAAAATTTAAAACATATAAAAAGTGGTTAAAGGGCTAACATTTTATCATTATTTGATAAATGCATAAGAAGGTTTATTATACAGCAGAGTACAATGTAGTGTTAATGCCAATGGGCACCATGGAAATTAGTCTTTAAAAAATTCCACTATGTAGGCTTTATACAAACAAAACCACTTGCTGTTGATTAAGACTGTATGGAGGATTGTTTAAAGATGAGCAGTCCTATAACATTTTTAACATTAGACAGATTCAGAATCCAGAACATTGGTGAATGCTTTTAAAAAAAAGTAAAAATGCTGTAATTCACAGAAATGCACATCCAAATCTTGTTTCTGATCAGAACAATAAGTACAGAATATAACTCTCCCTATATGAAATAATTTACACACAGGTAAAAACTGGGACCACTAAAATAATCACTAAATAGAGTTTTTCATGAAGATAAACAAGCCATTATGATTTCTGCATGATTGGATATGGAAAAAATAGTTATAGTTTTTTCTCTTTTTAAACAGAATTATAAAATAAAAAGGAATCATTTCAGCAAATCTGCAACCTAAAATCAGCCAAGCATATTGTAGTACAACCATATTAAGAAACCACTGTTCAGAAATAACAACCGCATTGGGAAAAAGTTTATAATTCACAAAACTCTTTGCCAGGCCATAAAGTAAAACAGCACCACAGTTTACAAGTAAAACTGAGGCAACATAGATGCGTGCTTAAATAGTCTCCAGTTAAGTAGATACTCAGGCAGAGGATGTGACACTTTGTTTGTACACGGCATGGTATGCATTTCGTAACAAGACATAAGGAAAGCAGGATTCCAGAAGATCCATAGTCAGGAATGGAGACTCCTGCACAATCTAAGATGAGAGAAGATACATAATCAGAAACCTGACACCCAAGAGTATCTTGCTGAAACTTACGTTCACTACTGTACGTCCATTTCTCAAGATGAAGAAGCATACAAAACCCCATTACAACCTGATTCCCAATACAGTACAGTGGTACCTTGCTTAAAGAGCATAATGTGTTCCACGGGATTGCTCTTTAAGCAAGTTTGCTCTTTAAGCGAAACACCATTGTAAATGACAAATTGTGGGGGGATTGCGAACCCCAATTTATTTGTTAAGCGAGTTTTTGGTTGGTTTTATTTGTTAAGCGAAGCGAACATTCAGAGAAAATTCTGCTCTTTAAGCGAGTTACTCTTTAAGCGAAACGCTCTTTATGCAAGGTTTGACTGTATTATATTTAAAAATAATAACTATAAAATTAGTCAGACCTTAATACTTTGAAAACTATTCCAATATAACTGAAAAGGAAGACAGTGAGGCAATGACATTTGCTAACCAAGTACAGTAAAACACCGGATAACGATTGGATCAGATAACACTAAAATCGTATAACGTTAAGTAATCTGGGGAGGGGAATTGGATCTAATAACGTTAAGGTCCTATGGGATGGATCAGATAACAACCGCTAAAGCCTGTGCAGTTACAAAGTATCTCTATGAAGCTTTAACGTTATCCGATCCATCCCATAGGATTTTAACATGGATCGGATAACACTAAAAATTGGATAACACCAAGATTGGTGGAACCAAGTTTTAGCGTTATCCGATGTTTTACTGTACTATAACAATAATTTCGTGTCAGAAATTATTCTGGGTTCAAAGTATTTTTGCCAATATTGACGAATGTATTTGGCTTTTCTATTCTATTAAATTAATACATGGTTATTATGTGCCCCCTAAACATATTTTCTTCCTTCCCCTCCACACAGACCAACATAGCTGTACTGGGTCCATTCTCCTTTGCCCCATTATTTCCCCTAAATCTAAGTATTTACAGCAATTCTGTTTGATTCTTTACTGTCTCAGCCTACAACTTAAATCAACCCTTCCTCTATGTAGCAGGCAAATCTGTAAATGTGCAATGCAAACACACTGAAAAGGTAACAGAGACCACCTCAGTTTTACCTCTCTGAGGTGCCACGTACTCACAAGACACTTATAGGCAATTTCTCTGAATCATCTGCACATACTGTTAGTTTCTTTCATTTCCTTCTCTGGACTTACCAACCATAATATCTACCATAATTCTATGCATACTGAGTGGTATACTTTGTATATCTCATCAAACTTTGCCTATAGCAGTGGTTCCAAACGTTTTCCCACCAGGTGCTGGACCTGCCCCCGACACTTCCCGCCAGGGGCCAGAGGTGTTGCTGTGCCCACTACTTAACTTTTCGGTGGCGGCAGGAGGAACCGTGTTTTTCACCCCAGGGATTTGGACAGGCTCCACCGCTTCCCAGGGCGGCAGGAGCCTTTTTGGAGCATGATTGCTCCAGTTTGGGATTTTTCCACCCCCTCCCTGCTGTGCTTCACCAGCTAGAAAGTGACTTCCTGGTTCCACACTGGGATCCCAGGAGCGACATAAGCTCCGCCCAGCACTGGAAGTTGCCCTCAATCGCGCTTCATCTGGTGAAGTGCAGTGGGGGAAAATCCCAAACGGAAGTGAAATTGCTGGCAAAAAAGCCAGAAAAAAGTCCCGATTCCCACTGTCACCATGATAAGTGACATATCGCAACTTCTAGAGGTCTGTGGGTGGCCACCATGGGACAGACTAATAAATATGCATGGGCCAGATTGGGCCCGTGGGCTGGCCACCCCTGGCCTATAGTGTCATAACACGTTTCTGTGTCATGTGACATATTTATATCACACATGATCACATCATGTATAAATAAAAGCCATAGGAAGGCCCTGCACATGGAGGAAAAAAGCTAGCAAATACTATTGCAATTTTCAAACTCTTTAATGAATAACCTCAAATATAACTTGATATTGCTTTTTCTGGCCTTTCTACAAAATGCATGGAACACAAAAATAACAAACCACCAGCTGGGTGTGATGGAGGAGAAGGTAAGAGAGAATTAAGAGAATCAAACAGTTGTTTGCCATTATATTATACAGCATTTCCACTGTCTAATTTGCTAGAATATCTATTGATTATCTCTTTACAAACATATGATGTGCCTTCAGAAATAATAACTAGGATGAGAATTTACCATGTCCAGGAGTAAATAAACAGATTCTCTGTTCCTTGTAGTGGTTTTGTCTGTCTCCTGACCAATTTTCAGCAGACTAGAGGATGCAAGCTGGAAAACACAAGTAACAGTCAGTGTATTTTCTAATGTTCAGAAGCTAAACGTTCAAAATTAACTTTCAACACAGTTTCTATATAAAACGAACTATCACATGCAATCCTACAAAATGCAATAGTTTCCAGACATTTTGTAGAATGGGACAAGCAGATTGCACAGAGTTTCATCTGAATAACAGACTCCCTGGATTAGACTAGATGTGGAAATTGAAGTTCCTGTCCGAATCTTTTACAAATATCATTACAGTCAAAAGTATGTCAAGAAGGCAACAGTAACATTTTCTCACATGAGAACAGAAGTTGAAACTGTGAATGTTTATCACAGCACTAATGAAAAGCTTTAGTAAAACTACTTTCCAGAGCATGATACAAAAAAATTGTACATACAGCCAAAAATTCTTTGAGACGGTCTTCAATGCTCCCCTTGTGAATGGTAAATAAAGCTGCAGCGATCTGGTTGATAGCTTTGGCCAGGCAATGGATATTGTTGCAGTGACCTAAGCAAAAACACATTTCTGTTACTATTTCAAATACACTCACATTTTGGCTAAGCAAAAGACATCACTTGTACAGCAGTAGTATACAATTTAGCAAGGGATTAACTGTCAAACATACTACAGGAGGCCTTGATACTCTCTGTTTAATATGCAGCCTGAAAAAGACACTGAATATTTTAATGTGTAAAATAAAATTTGAGAAGCGTACAGATTTTAAATATGGTTCTCTTCCTAAGTTTAAGCACATGATTCCTGTTGGGTGTAAAAAGAGTAGAGTCACTATTCAAAGCTGTTGTTTTTGTTGTCGCTTTTAAAAATGAATCAGCACAGAAATACGGGGAAATGTTTTTATACAGATATCTAAAATGAGAACCAATATTACCTCTTCTTCCAGATAGTACTCAGCACTCCCCCTCCCACCAAGGAAATGACTCCACTCAAGCTTAACGTTTCATAATCAATAGGACATTTATGTGGAAGGGTAGAATACATTCTTGGTAAAGATCCCTAGAACCCAAATATGGCCAGAGGTGAGAGAGTTTCATTTTCTCTTTCAAAGCAATCATTGTGAGATATAAAATTGACTTACTATTCAACACCAAAAGGGGCCAAACACCAATACCATAAAGTGAAAGCAAATAAATAAATATTCCAGATGAACATTTAAAAGTATTTTCCCTAGAACAAATCTTCACACCAGTTTAATTTGTCTGAATATTACCTTCAATAGCAGGACTGTATTGAGACATCACATTACTGGCCAAAGTTGGTAAGGAGACGGCCACAAAGACCATGAGAAGGCAGGCAATTTTATATTCTTCCTCTGGACTAATATTTTCTAAAAAATATAGACAAGAACATCATTTGCAACTGAGTGAGTTCCAGAATGGAAGGTTCTTGCTAAGTCAGAATACGTTATCAAATGGCTCAGTGAAAATAAAAGTAATGATTGGTAGAAAGATAAATCTATTCAGGACCCATTATCAGGCAAAATAATGAAGTAAAGACGTCAACTGACGTAACTGCTAACATATGATCCACTGAACAAGTTCTGTTGCTGCTTGTTTAGAACTGACAAAAATTAGACACTAGATTCAGATTTCACTGAATCATTAGATTAGCTACAACTTGTATAACAAAGCATTCTTCCAAAACAACATTCTCACATACTCGAAAACAAACTCAGGGAAATGAAAATGCAACTTTTTTAACTTTTTAAACTTTTTTTAACTTTTTTAACTTGGATAACTTTTTTAATTCTTGTGGATTTTTTATTGATGTAGATCATTTTATGTTTTTATTTCTTGTAAGCCGCTCAGAGTCGGGTCCTCCCGATTGGGGTGGGGTAATAAATGCATTAAATAAATAAATAATAAATAAACTCAGCAAAAGAAAAAAGTATGTAATAATTAAAACTACTAAAAAACACTCAGCACCTATGAAAGCCATCACATCTGTATGAAAAAGCATACTAACAATAAAATATATTTTAAAATTGCATTAGTTTTCTTTGTCGGATGGGAAGAGTATGTATTCATCATATAAAAGCTGGTCAAAGCCTTATTTCATGGATGTTCCTTAACCCCGGACATCCCAATAAGGATGTGACCCTTATGAAATCAAGGTTCCATGCCAGTACTCTTCATTTCAGAAATGGATCTGGGGACATGTTCTGTGCTGTTATTCAATGGCAAAGTTATCTTGTCATAGTTACGTCAGCATAAAACATATTGCTCCTAGAAATACTTAATTTATGCATGTTGAATTTTCCCTAGACTTCTCTACCCCTACTTCATATTCCAAGGCTCCTGAGGGATCCCTTTTGCTTTGAGGGAGACTTTGGAAGCCTTGGGTTAGTGGGAAGGAATCTTCAATAGTCAAAACTCACTGGTAATTCACCACTAGGAGGACTGGGAAGATTGGCAGCAATCCAGGGCTGATTTCTGAGTAGTAAATGTCTCACCCCCACCACAAAGGCTTCCTTAGAACCAGAAAGGAAGTGGGATAAACACTGTTCAATTTGCTTAAATGAATTATTTCTGGCACTTGGATCCAGTTCACAGCATTGTAATTATGCCAACAAGATTTTAACGAATTAATTCAGAAACACTCCCAGTTATTTCCATGATGTAAACTAACGATCAGTCCTGATAAAGCAGGAAAATTTAACTATGACATAAATTGATGAGTTTCCCATTATCAGGGCTTTCAAGATGGGAGAGGGGGAAAAATCTCTGCGAGGTCATCCTTGTAACCATTTTGCTATTTCCTTAGTGTTTATTGTGATTATCTTAAGTTTTCTGCCCAATTTGTTTTTCAACATTTTTTGTTTGACATTTTTGTTTTAAATAGCATTTTAGCTGTTTGGAGTGCTGTTTTTTCATGGAAAGATAGGATACAAATATAATATAATGCAATAAACACTAACACCCACATTAAATTTAATTACTGTCATATTTTAGGCTGGATATCCTTCAATTTTACATTTTGGTTCACAATAAGTAGTGATAGAGATGGCTCGGGAGAAAACAAGAATATAAGCACCTTGGTCAATATTGTATCTTCATGTTAAAGGTTTCTGCAATGGCCAGTGGACTTAATCATAAGGCAGAGATTAATTCAGAACCACACAGAAATGAATTAAGAAAGGGGTTTGCAACCTTCTGTCGCCATGGCCTGGGCCACGCCCCCTCAGACAGATGTGCGGGCCAGACGCATGGTCCCTCCTGCTACTTCTGGTGGCAGTGGTGGCAGCAAGGGCAGTGCGTTTTTGCTGCATTTGCAGTTTTTTTTTGCCGTGTTTTTGCCATTTCCGGCGCATTTTTGTGCTTCTGGTGGCTCCAGGATCTTCACCATGGGCCAGATTAATTGGTGCTGTATTCCAGATTAGACCCATGGCCTGTAGGTTGCAAATCCCTGAATTAAGAGATGTATTCAAAATATGTGGACCTCTTTTATTCTTTTTTCTATTCTTTATAGGTTATTGATAAAAAGTTGAAAGAAAGGGCATCTATGCACAAAACACTGAGCCAAGGCAATGATATGCCCCGGAGTAGTAATTTTGACTTCTGATTCTATTTGGTTTGTTAGGGATATTGCTGACAAAACAGAACACAATATAGTGACAGCAAAAAAAAAAAAGGTCAAATACCCAGGATATTTGTATAAAGAGAAAACAAAATCAAACATTTTGTGATTGCTCTCATTCCCAATAAAAGCAACAGAATGCATAAGGATCAGAGTGCACAGAATATCCTATAACAGAGCAACTTACCTGATTTTTGAGAGGAAAGAGCTACAACAAGGGCAGGATCTATTTCACATGGCAGTCCTGCAGCTGATGAGAGCTCATATACATTCATTGCAACCTGAGAAAAAAAGAGCATGGCAGCAGACTGAAGAATACTATTGGAACTCTATGAAATCTTTCAGGGAGAACAAATGGTGGCATCTTTTGGAGTGCAGACATTCATACGATTCAAAGACAGGAATAGAGAAGAACGGAAGTGACTTTAGTGTTGCAGTGTCCTTCCCAACTTACAGTGAAAAGCTAAATCAGCACCATTTTAGATAATTAAATTCAATGTCTCTCACAGAGCTTTCTGTCAAAAGAGCTTTCTCTTTTAAACCTTCGGTTACCAATAATGTGAGATTCCATTTAGTAAAGTAAAGGTTTCCCTTGCTCGAAATGCAGTCGTAACCGACTCTAGGGATCAGTGCTCATCTCTGTTTCAAATGGAAAATTGATTAAGCTAACATATGTGATTATTAAATGCTGCACCCAAATGCCCTCTTGCTGCATCTTACAGATTTTGTGTTGTATACCTATCCCTTGCCAAAGGATTTCATATTGAAATATTACAGGGTTAGACCCGGCTGGGCAAAATGTTCTTATAGACCATTTTCTGAGGCATTCTGAGACTTGCCAGATATATAATTTAAAAAGAAAACTAAACATCCACTGTAAATCACAGTTGTTTTTTGTTGCTAATACAACTCCATAGTGGCACCTTATCAGATTTGTGAGCTCACCTCACCCTAGTTAGTATTAGTTACCTAGTTCTAAAAGAGAACGGACTTATTTTATTTTTGTGTAAAATAACTGATCTTTTTTCTTGAGTCACCTCAATTAATTAAAGAAGTTTACAATCTCTATGTATACTTCCTGGATGAGACTTCCAGAATCAACAACCACAATAATTCAAGTATGAGTTTCATTTCAGGACGTTAACAAAGAAACAAAGTCTTTCTTGTTCAATTAAATTTATTAAGGCAAATAACGTAATACTTTTTAGTATTAAAAAAAGCTAATCAGTCAATTTGCTCAAATCCATTTTGATAATGTCTGCAGGGATTGCAGCTCTTGGTGGTTAGCCAATTAAAAAAGTTGCTTTCAATCCCTCTGGCTTGAAAACTGCTGCTTTAAATAGTGGGCACTAACTTTCCCAAATATTAAGTAAATAAAATACCTTCTGAATTTTCTCCTCTAAAATAGCATGTGTCAATTAATTTAGAGCTTACTATTAATATATACCAGTGATTTTCATAACCTTTTGCAAACCAAGGAAGCTGGGACTGGAACTTGACAAAGAAGCATGATGCTATCTTAACCTTATTGTATTTTACTGAAAATTACAGAGACAAACACAAGTGTTCCATCTAACCAAAGTGGGAAGTTCATTATATACACATTTATTTGCCCCCTTTTATTCTTTTTAGTTCAAATGAAATAATTCGTTACTCTCACAAATGATTACCTTCATATCAGTCTCCCTTGGAATGTGATCCTTGAAGTCTTCAATTGAACTTACAAGGAATGGAATGTGATAAGATAAGACCTAATATAAAAGAACATGTAACATTGTAAATTCACCTAAGATATTCTTCCTCAGATGCTAACTTTGTTTTACTCACTGGGAACCTTGACTTCTGAAAGTCACCTAATATAAGAGTCTTGGCAACATGTCAGAGCGTAGCAACTACAACAACAACAAAAGCCAAGTACACTAGTACCCCGGATAACGATGAGACTTGGTTCCACAACTCTCGTCGTTATCCGGTTTTTAACGTTGTGCGATACATTTATCACACAATGTTAAAAAAAGCTCTGTTTCCCTGGAGGCTGCAGCAAGCCAGAACGTCGGGATTTGAATCCTGACGTTTTGGCTTGCTGCACTTGCTGAGGACGTCGGGGAAGCCCAGAAACAGCTTGGATCGGGTCTTCCTACCTCCCTGGACCCAGCAGGGGGGTCAGGGCCCCCAAAATTGGTAAAAAAAAGTCCTTTTTAAACCAATTTTGGGCTCCGTGACCCCCCTGCCGGGTCCAGGGAGGTTGGAAGACCCGATCCAAGCTGTTTCTGGCCTTCCCCGACGTCCTCAGCCAGTGGAGCAAGCCAAAATGTCAGGATTCGAATCCTGACATTTTGGTTTGTTGCAGCCTCAAGGAGGGTGGGGGAACTTCAAAAATAGCGCGCATCGGCTCTAGGGAGGTTGGGAGGCCCGATGCGCGCTAATTTTGAAGGCTGCAGCAAGCCAGAACGTCGGGATTGCTCCAGTGGAGCAAGCCAAAACGTCAGGGTTCGAACTCTGATGTTTTGGCTTGCTCCACTGGCTGGGGACGTCGGGGAAGCCCAGAAACAGCTTGGATCGGGTCTTCCCACCTCCCTGGACCCGGCAGGGGGGTCAGGGACCCCAGAATTGGTAAAAAATGGACTTTTTTACCAATTTTGGGGTCCCTGACCCCCTGCCGGGTCCAGGGAGGTGGGATGACCCGATCCAAGCTGTTTCTGGGCTTCCCCGACGTCCCCAGCCAGTGGAGCAAGCCAAAACATCAGAGTTCGAACCCTGACGTTTTGGCTTGCTCCACTGGCTGGGGACGTCGGGGAAGCCCAGTAACAGCTGTAGATCAGGTCCCCTGCCTGCTCCAGAGAGATCAGAGGACCCAATCTACAGCTGCAGGGTGGCTGGGGAAGCTGACGGGGACTCCCTGTCAGCTTCCCTAGCCACCCGCCCTTGCCTCCGCAGCTGTGGGGTGGCTGGGGAAGCCGATGGGTGAGCCCCCGTCAGCTTTCCAGCCACCCCACCCCTGCCTCCGTAGCTGCAGGGTGGCTGGGAAGCTGAACGGAGAACCCTGTTCAGCTTTCCAACCACCCTGCTGCTAAGAACGACTGTATCAGATAACGCTAAAAAGAACGTTATCCGGTGCTAATCTTCCCCCAAAATTTGTTGTCGTTATGCGGTTTTAGCGTTATCCGATGCAATCGTTATCCGGGGTATTACTGTATACAGTAAAGCTTGCACAACAAAACCTTCCACATTAAAAAACCTTATTGTATATAACTGAACATTTGATTCTCTTAGTAAAGATATTCACGCCCCTTACCTGGTGTCAATCAGAAATAATTAATAGTGTTTAATGATTTAATATTCTTCCATTTTACTTCAGTATTACTAATTTTGTTCATTTATTTACTTTATTACATTTATACCCAACTTTTCCTCCTCTCTAAGAGATTTCCAAGGACAACTTTTATGTACTTAATATTGTTTAACAGAAAAGTTCTAATGTCAAATACAGTACTTACATCTCTAAGTGCTTCTTGTGCGAGTGACCGGAAAGATAAGATAACACCAATAATTGTCATCCTTTTCAAAACACTGTCAACAGCTGGGAAAAAATAATTAAACGTACCTGTGAAATCACAATCCACTATGTTTTGAAATATTGACATGCAACAAAAACATTTCAGAAGTCTTATATTCCAAATCATAAATGAAACCTAGTGAGACAAACTCACATAATAGTTATGGTTATATAATAATTATTTTTTGCTCTCAGTCACTAAAATTTATTTTAAGGTCAAGTTCAGGGTGCTGGATTTGCACAGTTTGAGGCCCGGAGTCTTCACAAGGCTTGTTTATGAAAGCAAATACAGCTTTGTGGTACTGTTTGGCCCATAAAAATTGGCTGAAGTGCATGTAGGTTCTGACCCAAAATATAATATAAAACACACATTTCAAGATTACCAATGGATCCCCACAATCTAACCAATACAGGTGACTACATGAGAAAAAGAGAGTGCCTCTTTTATTAGATCTTCACATTATTATCCCCTCTTGCCCAGCTTCTTTCTCAATATTTTGCTTCACTTCTAGTAAAAGCCAGCCATGTTGCTGTTATTTTAGATTTACCAGGCTTTAATGTTTGAGTACCTGCAACATACTTGGAAACCCTATTAGGGTTGCTGTTGGTTAGTTTTGGTTTGATGGCAGTCTTTAAGAAGTGTAATTTGTTTATATCAGACTTTCTCTTCTTAAGTGTCTGTTTGTTTTACTAGTTGATAAGAGGATAATACTTAATGCAAGCTTTTTATTTGTCAGTTCTGCCATTTGTATTTTTAGACTTTTGTTTTCACTGTTTGTTCATTACTTGCTGCTTTGGTTTGTAAACATTTTCTTAAAGAGTAATTCATAAGTAATTAACCAAATACTTACAAGATAATCTTTTGAAGAGAGCTGCCATCTGATCTGGTTTATCAAAACTGGTCCTCATTTGTGTTAGTACTTCCACATTCTCTACCACAAGTTTCTAAGATGAAGCAAGATCTCAGGTCAGGCACAGATTTGAGTACAGTAATAAGTGTATACTTTAGGACATTTCAGTGTGGCAAGCAGGAAAAAGAGCTCATTAAAGCCAGATGTTCAATTACCCAACTAGAGAAAAGATGCCATTATATTAAGAAAGACCCAACTATACACTGAACAAAAAACCTGCAGTGGAATAATAAAGGCTCTCTCCATTTCACAAACTGCTTATTGCACTAATCATCTGGCTAAACTTGAGCTAAGCTGCTTTAGGGTAAAGGAACTGCAACTGGAAGGTTCTCTGCACCATCTACAACAGACATTCTCAACCTACAGCTTGTGGGCCAAACCCAGCCCCCGATGCCAATTCATCCAGCCTTTGCTGATCCTGGAAGCAGAATTAAAATGTGTTCTGTGCATTCACGGCATGCATTTTACTTCTGCTTCCGGGTGGAAGGAACCACATGATCGGCCTGATCAGCAGTCCAGGAGGCGTGGTAAGGCACACGACCCGAAAACCTTGAGAAAGTCTGATTTACAAACTACACAGGGGTCTTACAGTTTCCACTAAATGTCATGATTTGTCACTCTTTGGTCCACTTTAGCACTTACAGATTTTTCCACTCATATGGAGAGTGACAGACAAAAGTAGAGACTCTGCTGTTCACAGGTTCCCTACTTGATTCTAAAGTCATTTTCCAGACACAGCCTCCAGGCGTAGAGAAAGCATTCTGCTTCAGACCATGTAAGAAGGGCAACATGGGTTAGAAAGCAGGGTTACAGTTTCTGCCCTACTTCTCTGGTTTTCCTCAAGCAATATGAACCACCTGAACAAGACTATAATATTTTGGAGATATACTGCAGAAATGGTTACCCTGCATATGTCATGACAGGATTTTTACATTTGATGAGAACTGCAAAGCTGTTTTAGCACATTTATGAGTTTTTTCTGATTAAAGCAAAAGTAGTCAAAAACTCTGATGAGAGAATACAGAAACTTGGGACAGTCAAAGCGAGTTCTTTGGACCCAGTCCACGTATTCTTGCACTTTTGTTGTAATACCTATTCTGCTTTAAGTTATTGAAGCAATAGCTACAGAGAAATGATGATTACCTTGAGTTCAGCCACCTGTGAAGAAATGTGCCACATCAGGCTCTCACTCAAGAACTTCATGCCGTAGGGACCCAGGAGTTCTGACAGGGCCCTCATTTCTGAGGAAAAGGGATATCCACTCATAGTTATTCACATTTATTATCCTCTCTAGACACATTTTATTACTTTTTTTAATACTAAGGCTAACACATTTAAGTTCCACCTTGCCTATCTAAAAGGATCAAGACATATACATGTGTAATATAGCTATGTCTTATAGTACAGTACATAGATTAAACAAATGACAAATACTAAAAATTCCTTCCAGAGTTAATTAGTTATGCTCTAATAAACAGAGGTCAATAAGCTTGGTTACCAAAACATTTTCTTGTTCCTCAACTTATTTAACTTTTTCCAGAAGCAAGACACAATAACTACAGGTCTTAATAACTACAAATGAATAGACATCACAAGAAACTAACAACTCTCCATGCTCCTTTGGTTTTCCAAAGACCAACAAAGAAAAATAATCCCCTCTTGAATCTTCTACATTAATGCTTAGCTATTAAGACTGTCACATCAATTTAGTCCAAACAGAACACTTTCCTAAGGCTTCCATAAGAATCCCAGAGTATACCAACAGGTAACTATGTAAGTATCAGACTGAGATAATCTAGAGATGTCTTATACAAATGGAAAGGCACTTTGACTTATACAAAACAGGCTGTATTTCCTACCGTCTGCAAGAGAAATGAGCAACTTAAATGGACTCGGGGCCTACTGCTCTAATTAACTAACTAGCTGCTTGAGGGCCTATGGAAATGTGATGTACTAAGCAATTTTCTTCCATTCTATTATATAGCACTTCTATAATACAAAAATCATAAGATACTCTATTACGTTGTAACAGAAATTCCTAGTATTAAGAAGCCTCAGCAATTCCATCCAGAAATAAATTATTATAAACAATTAATTTTGTTTCTCTCTTATTTGACCTCCCAATTCAGTCAAAATTGCAGTTTAATTAAAATTAATTAACAATTATATGTAACTTACTGCACAATAAATTTAAATTAACTTTGAGAACTACACATTGGAAATGCGGCTATTTATTATTAAATAATAAATGATTGCAAAAGCTGTTTAAATATCAAAAAAGAGGTTGACCAATCAATTAGAAAAAACCTCACAAAATGTAGTGGAGAGGCTTTTAACTGAAGATAATTAAGATCATCAATCAATAGCAGAAACGTGTTCAGTGTCTTAAATGTAGTACTAAATCACAACAAAAGTAGGCCCAGTGAATCAGTCAGGATTTGGTGAGTCAATTCCTATATTGGTTCAGTTGCAACTTATAAGTTATTTTTACCCAGTAAACATTATATCTAGTGGAATAAACAGTCCAGTTATTGCCTTGTTGCCAACTCTTTTTCAAATATACTGTACTGTGATTTTTTTTTTAAAAGATGAAATATTCCGGGGAATACTGGGGGACCAAAAAAGGGGAGGACTGGAGCTCTACACTCTGTCCATCTCTGTTCAATAACTTCTATATATCCTATCATCACATTATATTCCAGAATAGTCTTAACTTTCAGAAAAAGCTTTTATGAGCATGCACTGGGCTGTGTGGGAGGGAGGAGCCAAGAAACTTCAACTGAGTGACCAGTATTCCGCTTGCCTACGTCTGAATCCAAGTCTTTACTTTCCAATGTACTATCCAGACCTCTTCTATATATCTTACATTATTTTACAGCAAAACAAATCTTAAGAACATTTAAGAACAAACAAAATTGTTAGTTCAAAGTGTGGAAAACGTACCAGATATGTCTGAATATTCTTCTGCATTAAATGTCAGTTCATTCTCAGTAGGCAAATTTACAAACGCCTTCATTGCTGGGAAATAGGCTATATGGCCATTACTGACTTGCCTTAGCAAGGTTTCCAGATACCTAAACAAAACCAAAAATATCTTCATAACAGACAGTTAGCATTCCGTATCATTTTCCTTACCACATTAATCTTGGCAAAAATGTTATGTCACTGACAGCAGTTATATTTCACTGTCAACACAGACTATACAAACTAGCATATACTAGATGTAGAACAGTATTTAATGCTTCCCCTCAATTTGTTACAATTTAAACAAATCTAACCATGACATTTTCACATGTGTTAGCAGACTTGAATACTGTATTATATTGTTTGAAATCTGGTGTTCAAAAGGAGTTCTGTCTTTTCAATCTTGAAATTTCAAAAAACAAATCACAGTTCACACTACATGTTTCTCTCTCTGTTTCAGCTTAATATTCCTTCTCCCACATTTTTTCATACAAAAGTTTGTATCTCAGAAAAACAATTAATACAGAGCTAGGCTGATGTTTAAATTCTTACCAATTTGTGTAGAGGCTGGTAATGGTTGGCTCTCCATGACTGTCTAAATGCTGGGTTTGCTGAAGGAGAACATTATTAAATACTCTTGTGATATCAATCTGTACATAGTTTTCTATTGACTGGAGCACTGTCATGTAGGCTCTTACACTTGTTAACAACTCAGAAGGTTTTGCAATCTCTTGGGTTGCCTGATTATACATAGTCATGCCAACAATTGACCTTTAAAAAGTAAGAAAGTAAGTTATTAACAGTCTGATGGTGGAAAGTAAGAATTCTATTTCCTGACAAATAGCAAAGTAGAAATATTTGAAAAGAAATCCTGGTGATAACACTAATCCTAGATTTAAATTAGTACAGTAGTGTTATTATTTCCATCATGTGAACTATCAAACTTCTGGCTCAGCATCTGGTCTGACTGGCAATTTGGGACATGTCTGCACTAGATATTTCCTGACTAGCAAGTCTGGGGGCATTTGCAGGTAACATTCACCATGGACCTTAATGGCAATGGATCACTAATCAACCTTGTGCTTGTACCAGGACAAACCAAAGATAGCTAGGCACTAAAAAAGTTTAACCTATGCTAAAAGAAAGCAGATTTTTCTCACTGTCCTAATACAGAAAGGGATCTACCATGTCTGATAATAAAACTTCTATTTGATCCAAGTACAAAAAAGGGTTTACCATTACAAAACTAAGAATTTCAAGAAGTTTAATCTCTAAAGTGAACATTCAGACAAGTTACAAACTTAAATTAGTTTTAATCTGGCAGTTGCTTTAATCAGATAATATTTAATTGTGTTAAATATTATAATAACACTATAGTAGCAGATACGTTATGATCATACTTGATCTTTAATTCTGCTGTAAGCCTAGCTGAGTCCCTGGCTTAGACTCAGGATAAAAAAGAAATTAATTTAAATAATTGTGTACTTAAGAGTTAGCTTCTTGGTTTTTCCTTTGTATCTTTTTCTCATCTTCTCCAAGAGCCAGGGATCAACTGCATTCTTATTAAATAATACATTGGCTAAATTCCAGCAGTAAATTGAATCTAAATAAAGCCCACTGAATCAATGGGGTTTTGGTGAGTCAACTCTACTATAAATCGACTAATTCAACGAGCTTACTCTAGTTGTAACTTTCTACTAGATTTCAACCCATCAAAACACTGCAAGTTACCTATATTATGTGGTAAAATATATATTTTATTACCTATCTCTCAACTGTAATCTCACAAGTTAACAGATATGAGTTATAATGCATAATTTTGCTGTGCAACAGGGTAGAATCCTTACATTTAAAACTTTAATACTTTTTAAATTAGCAGGTAAAAAAAAACAAGTTGTGTGGTCAGCTATTAAGTTGGCTGGAAGGTGGGGGAGGGGGGAGTGAAAAACCCAAAATTGGAAATGTCAGCTCAAGATTAATTATTTGGTTATACTAGACAAGAACAATTTTTTTTTAAAAAATGAATAGTTTGACTAAGTTCTAGCAAATAAAAATGAATACTGAAAGAACCTCACTAGTTTTTTTACAAGCATGTCTATGACACAAACAAGTTTTTAGAGGCTTGTATCAGAAAAATAAAAATAAAAATTGGCACAGAACAAGAAACCACCCACAGTGAGAAATATTCACGATATAAACAGTAAAAAATATATTTAGATGGGTTACAAAACTAACCATATTTTTAATGGCAGAACGACCTGTTCTTTGGGAATGAATATCTCTGCTCTTTCACTAACAATTCTTTTTATAAGACTTGGAGTGTAGAGACTCTTTCACACCAGATCCGATATTCCTTTTTCAGTGTAAGACCTCTTGCTTCCCAATTTTTCTCCATGATATTTGAGTTACATTTATATTCCAAAATGACATTTCTTGACATAATCTGGACACTACCTGAGGGAGGGAGACACAGAGCAGCATCTTCCCTATTCTAAAGGAAATGCCAGTGCAGCCTCTCTGTAATGAGGCTGACTAGAGTTAGGCAATACAATGGACATATAGCAACATTGGCCAGAATTCAAGACTGCAAAGTTGTGTGGGCATCACTATTCTGACCACATTAGAAACGAGATGCTTTGAAGGAGTGGCTCATGCAAGTTACAAACATTGTCGCACTAAGAAGACTCCAAATGACAGGCCATATTTTCTGTATGGAGGGGGGAAATGGTCCTTAAGGTGGCAACTGGCTTCACCCCTCCTAATGCCAAACATCAATGAGGACGCCCTCAAAATACATCGTGATGAACTTTCATGGAAGACCTGAAGGCCCTGGAAATGACATGGGAAGATGCTGAAGCACTCACCCAAGACGGAAGCTACTAGAGATCCCTTGCTGCCTGATATGCTACATAGCATGGGAGGATTTAAGTCTAAGTAATGCATAAGACCCTGATATCATTTCTAGCAGCATACTGAGTCACACAACTGGCATGCTATTATGAATTTGATCAGAGACACAGGAAATAGATGTTTTAACTTTAGCTTGTTTATCCTCTTTGAGTGATTTTAATTAATTTTTAAACTTTTTAATACAGTATTTTTATTACTGAACTTGTATGGTGTTCTTGATTTGTTAGCTGCCCTGGATTGCTTTTGCAAGGAGGGTGGCATATAAGTCTAAATAAATAAATACTATTTGTCTCTAAGGTATTTTAATACATTTAAATTTAATACATTTAAAGTAAGCATAAACATGCACTTGAATCTTAGTCACTGCAACACCAACTGTTGCTCTGTAGTAGTACTGACCTACATCTAAAGTAAGCTGCCAAGATCTAATAGTCAAAACAAGAAACCGTTTTATAGCAATGAACTAAATATCATTTTCATGAAAAACAGACTACAGTATGTACTATGATTTTCCCAAATAGGTTTACTTTTACCATAATATACTAGAAATATGTTTTCTTCTCTCAGTCTTTCCAGACTACCTACCATTTATACCAGGCACCCCAGATGGTTTGGATACCTGTAATCCTCAAGATCTTACTCTGGTGTATCTTAACCAATCAAACAAATGAGAATATTAAACTGTAAACTAAATATAAATTAACTGGCATAATATGCTTGATTTACAGGGCTAATTTCTGCAAAAAAAAATTCTATGTTTCTAAAACTTAACTTTAAACTCCTTTGTAAGACATCTTAATGAATTATTTCCAATGAAAAAACTATAAAAAATAAAGGTCTAGATCTACAATTCACTCTTACTTGGTGAAGCGGATTTCCAGATGAGATGTTAAGTATTCTCTTGGGGTAAAGGTGTGTTCCCAAACAATCATGTTTGGAACATAATTGATTGAGAAGCAGAGTTCAGAAAGTGCAGTGTGCAGTTTGTCCAGACTGAGGAAAAAGTGGCAGATTGAATGGTCAAACAAAAACAGGATTTATACAAACAGATAATCACAGAAGACAAACAGTTTACATACCTACTGTTTTTATTTGAGTGGTTGTCTGTTAACTCACACAATGGGTTATGACTCTGTGCAAGGCAGCCTTTGTTACAGAGCTCAGTAACTTTTTAGTGGGCCCACCCCTACATTTGTCCAAGCACACCCAAAAGACTTTCCACAGTGCTAGTCCATCACCAAGTTGTAAAGGTCACTGTGATGTGACTGTGGGGAGACAGGAGGGATGAGTGAATTCACTGAAAAGTCCATTCAAAGAATCTTTCAACACAGAAAGCTAAAGCCTATGCACACTAAGCTTGTGGAATTACTTATTTAAGTCCAAAACTAGTGAAGTGGGTAAAAGCACTGCCTAATTTAAAAAATGATCAGATTATTTTAGGCAAATAAGAGATGTTGGTGTGAAGCACAATTTTGTCTCCATCAAAGAACAAGAACAGTGGGCAACCTTTAATGCATACAATTTGCTTGTCCTTCCTCCTGAAGTACTTAGCACTACAACACTATTTAAGAATCATCAGTTAGAAATTGGCAGTAGCCAGACATTCAGAGGCCATTTAAGTCAGTGTAAGAGATGAAGAGTACAGAAATATAGGATGTTGCTTAGAGAACAGATATTTTCAAGTATACTGTACTTGTAAAAATGAATTAGTGAGATTAGTTATCTTTAAGATACAACAGAAAATGGAACACTGTTTCCAGTATTCTGGGTTTTGAAGGCAAATTATGTGATTTTGTGTAATCCATGAAATACATCCACCTACAGGTACAATGACTTTGAGTGGATGGATTCTGTTGAAGACTGAAATACACCGGGGGGGGGGGGGGAAGAGAAAGGACTCATTGACATCCAAGTCATCAAACTGTAAGCTGTTACGAACTGAGTGACACAGTTAACTGATGTCATTAGTTAATAGGTCACTGTAGAGACCATGAGGCTAAAAAAGTCTTTGAACAGTTAGTGTTATAGCATGGATTTTGTGATACACTCCCTTGGGCTAATTTGATGAGAGTGTCTGTTCTCTCTTTGGGCAAAATTACTATGGAAGCATAAGAGTTTATAACAGCATCAATATGCAAATCAACCCTTGAACAAAACATAGGGTAGGGGTGCTGACCCCCCCACTCAGTTGAAAATTCATGTTGTTCTGGGGCCTAGTCACAAGAGACAGGGACTTTGCTTGCCTCTGCAGCCCACCATGCACTCCATCTCCCAGGTGGCTGGCATGACATGTCTAGCTCCTGCTGCTGCTCTCATGGGTAACTTTTCTGCCTACTACCATTGCCACAGTTGCACTGCAGGAGCCGGGATCTTATAGGCACCTGCTGACAACCACAACACTCAGTCATTATTAAATACTTTCACTGATCATTTGCAATGGTCAACAAAAAACTTTAACCCCTCCCCCAAAAGTTCACAGATGATCGTTGCAGCACAACAGTGATCATATAAGAATTTTGGGGTGAGGGTAATCAAATAAACAGAACTAAACAGTTCGAACATGAGCTGTTCAGGGGTAAAGTGTACATTGAATGAGTTGAGTAGTTTTTTATAATTCAACAAAGGTTAAATATGAATAGAAGATGCAGTGTAAAGTGGAGATCTGTCTGCAGTATTAGCTGATAATCAACAAGGGAGCTGTTGATATCTTGGAAAACTGATTCCTTGCACACAAAGAGAAGAAAGCCATTCATTTTGTGACTATTCTTGGTATAGTCACTAATCCACCTTGAACAGGTAAAAGTAGTTACCCAGAGCAAAGCATATAAATGGATGACGACACTGGCCGACTAAAATGTGAAATACACCCCCCTGAGATCTACAGCTAAACAACAGTCTCCTTTCTTAAGCAGTGGCAATGCTGATTCTAACCCAACAATTTAGAACTTCTTTGTTTCTATGAAGTCATTCACTCCCTGAGGTCCATGACAGAGTGAACTCCTCCACCCTTTTCTGGAACTGTGAAGTACTGGAAATAAAACCACACATAAACTTTGTTTGGAGAAACAGAACAAATAACATATTTCTTGAGATGAACAGCATTCTTGTCTCAAAAATTTCTGAAGGTGCAGTCATATTGGAAAATCCCAGATGGAGGGACGTATATAGACTCAATGGCAGAACCATGGGCTATGAAACCCACTAAGTGTTGAGAGATGCTGCTAGCATTAAAGGTAAGATCCATACTGGTGCTATAATATCTCTCCCATCTATGAATGTTTGGTCTCTAAGTCTGAAGAGATGTTGCTTAGATCCCTTGCTCAGTTTCTCAGTGGAAAGCAGTGAGGGGACCTGAGATGGCTCACAATGTTAAAACAAGTCACACTAAGGCCACAATAAATTACAGATTAAAGTTCAAAAGCAAATTTGGAAAAACAAAAAACGAGCATCCAACCTGGGGAGCAGCATAGAGAAGTCCCGCTCTCATCTCTGCATCAAACAGGCCAGTGATGGCAACAGGTCTGAGAGAAAGAGTCTTCTCTGAAGACTAAGGAAAATGAAGATAATTTGGACCCAAACCATGTAAGGTTTTATAGGCAATAGTCGGCACTTTAAATTGGGCCCAGAATCATACTGGTCGCTAGAGTATTCATTGTAACAGGCCGATCGACATGGGAAAAGATGCATCTCTGAGATCTACAACCAAAAACAATCTCCTTTCTTAAGCAGTGGCAATGCTGATTCTAACACAACTATCTGAAATGTCTTTGTTTCAAAGAGCGTTATAAGCTCCCTGTAACTGGCCCCAGTCAGTAGTCTGGCATTGCCTTTTGTACCAATTGAAGATTGTCTCTTTGAGCTATCTTCAAAGGCAGACCCACACAGAGCTTGTTACAGTAATCCAAGAATATAACTAAAGAATGTGTCACTGTAGCCAAATCAGACATCTCAACACATAGGTGCAGTTGGCACATCCATTTTAACTATTCAAATGCACTTCTGGTCCCTGCCAAAACCTTGACAGTCAGGCTCAGGAATGAATCCAGGCATAGGCTCAAGCTGTGGATCTGAGTTTTTCATTCAGCACAAGTTGCACTCCTATTCCTTCCTCTGCCTTTAGAATGATCAAGAACACCTCTGTCTTGTACCTTGCTTGTCCTCTCCTACCCCATTACTGACACTCAGCTCTGGTTCAGAACTGGGAGTTTGTTTTAGTTTTCATATAGTTTTGTTTGCAATCCAAAGTTGACTGTTGAGGTGCTTACTGGGTTATTCTGGAGTGTTTTATCCTTGGGCCATCCATTGTCTGGGGTAGACAGAGAGCAGCCCCTTGGGACAGCTACCAGAGAGTAAGGGCAACTGCATTTAGAACTTGACCATGTTTTTGCCTTTCTCTTTGGTGCAAGCCAGCTTTGGAGCAGGAAAATTGGGGAGGGAGAAAGGCGCTTTCCCCTTGGCTGGGTTTCCAAGGCCACACAACGCTATACCGAGGGCATGAAAGTGGCACCAAGACAACCCAGTGAGGATCCTGCTTGTTACCCTTGGGGACACCCGCCTTCACACTTGGGTCTTGGGTCAGTCATTGAATGATCCTTCTTCTGCTTTTGCAGTATTTTTCAAAAGTATTTCTGGAATTCACTAAGCCTCTGCCTCCAACGCTTTAGTATGGGCAACATTAGAGGTAGTGAGCATGGATATCAGAAAGGACGTTGAGGCAGGATGAAAAGACATTGACAGACAGACCCACTAAATCAACTGTTTCTTGGGATTCTTCCTATAGATATAATTTTAATTTAAGATTCCTGATTGGAAAGTCTACTTCCAGGAGCTATTTTCCACTCACAGACAATGTACTTCTCCAACAACATTGTAGGGGACATAGTCTTAACAAGTGAAATTAAGCAAAGTGAGCTTTAAAGATTAACTAACAAAAGATATACCAGAAAACAAAAACAAAAAACAAAAACACTACAGCACTTTAAAGACTAACTGCAATATTTTTACTGTGAGCTTTCGTGGATCAAGTCCACTTCTTCAGACAAAGGAGTAAAACTTCCAGGCATGGTTTATATACACCAGATGCAGGGGTCAAGATGTCATAAAGCAATGAGATAAAGAGTAATCAAACAGAATGACAGTCAAGCATGCATATCAATATAGCTTCTTACAGCTAGCAGTAATAAATGATTATTAAGATTAGTTTTAAATGTCCCCCTTTCAATCTTACAAGTGTTAAGTTGCCAAGCAAAGTATATGCTAATGAGTTTAACCTCTTACTGGCTTAACCTCTCACTGGTTTAACCTCTCACTTGTGTGGGCACATCCTGTTGTGCTCATGTTGTAAAAGAAAATTTGCAGGAAGGTTAGTGAAGGTGGTATAATACACCAAAATATAGTATATAAAATATCTAGCAGCAGATAGCAATCTGTGTATCACATTTGATAATGTCCCAACTACTATAGAAGGGAATTAGGAATTTTTAAAATAAATTAAGTACTGCTGAGGAATATTTCTTCACCTATTACTTTTGCAACAAATAAAAGGGAACCTAGCAAAGTCTATTGGGCATGCTTGGATGTGTGCAATGGAGGTAGTGAGTTCAACAGAAATGTTCCTGAGCTCCTGGAACATTTTGAAAACTGCTCTAGACAGCCTCAGAAGCTGTAAGTGTGAGTCACAGACATCCCATGGAGAATTGTTCACAAAGTCCAATTCCACCCCAATACTTTAAACGTCAAATAACACTAATAATGTATAAATTAACTTAATAAAACTACCTGATATCTTTGCCAAAACTAAGAGTGGCACAGCACACCTAGAGCAAATTATTCTTTTATCTCATTTTAACATGCTGAAGGGGAACATAAGTGAATGTTACATGGAAAGCTATGTTTATTGGGCAGTATTGGAAATTATTGTAGGCTTTTTCAAAAGTATTGTATTTATAAACTTAAAAAAACCTACACCAATAATTAAATTTACTTTAAAGCAAAGCAATCACATTTCTATATCTCCCCATAGTGTTTAGTGCACTCTCTGGGTGGTTCACAAGCGAATCAGCATTTTGCCCCCAACATGCTGGGTACTCATTTTACCAGCCTCAGAAGGATGGAAGGCTGAGCCCTGGTCAGGATCAAACTCAAACGTTTGGTTGAAGTACAGCAGTTTTAACCACTGTGCCACCAGGGCATCTTTAGAAGTCAGAGTGCCTCCTGACTGAAATTCAACAGGGATGGAAGATAAAAACAAAACATGCACATTTAAGGATTAAAGGATTTTTAAAAATTACTCACTTTGTCACCACCAGCCTGTTTTTTCTCATGCTTTCTACTCCCGGTTTTTCCCTTTCTGGCTCTCCTTTCTTACCCGTCTGTTTTTTTGACTTTTTGTTCACTGCTTGACTGATAGTTTTGGCACAATGCTTTGGCAGCAACTTAAAATGAAAAGAAAACAGATCAGCTGTTAATTTCCAAACAGAGTTATAGTTCAGAAAATTCTAACAACCATTTAACAGATTGAACATTGTACCATAAGCCTCATTTTCCATTTTAAGTTTAAAAAATGTTTTTTATATTTTTCCCATAAAATACAAAGGTAAAAATAAACACAATACAATAACATTATAAAAACAAACATACAGTAAAATCCCAGGTTATGATGGAGGTCCGTTCCAACAGCCTCCGTCGTAAACCAAACAAATGTAAACTGAAGCACGTTTACCCATAGGAAAGCATTTTTTTAAAAAAAGGTCCCAACTGGAGCAAAAATAATCCAAATAAATAAATACAAAACCCTCACCAAAATATCCAAAAAATGCCAGACACAAACGTCCCCCACCCCAAAGGGGAAACAGTCCTGACCGGACCAAAAAATATATATCTAAAACCAGCCTAAAAAAGCCAAAAAATGCCAGACACGATCATTCCCTCACCTCCACAAAGGCAATTAAGAGATCTCCCTACCTTTTCCATGCCATTGCTTCTTTCTTGAGTGGCTTTTCTGGCCACCGGGGAAGCCCATTTTCTGCCTCTACCAGCAGCGGGAGTTTAGGGACTTTATCCACTCGATTCCAACCTGCGTCCAAGCTCCCTGGGCAGTGCTACATCCGAAAACGTGTGGCTCCCCCAGGTGCATGCCCAGAGAAAGTGCACATTTTTGGCTATAGCACTGCCCAGGGAGCACGGACACAGGTCGGAACAGAGCAGATAAGGTCCCCAGACTCTACCACTGACGGTAGAGGTGGCGGACAGTTTGGAAATAGCAGCAGAAACGATGACAACAGCACCTCCCCGCAGCGGTAAGCACTGAATTGCGACTTCCGGCGGAGGGGGCGGGCACCATTTTAAACTTTAAAATGGCAGCAGCTGCCATTTTAGAGTTTAAAATAGCACAATTTTCAGTCATAAACCAAAAAAAATCGTAAACCGGGGCATTAATTTAATAAAATTTGCTGTCGTAAACCCAGGGCAATCGTGATACTGTACATCATATCAAACAAAAAAATAAAATAAATGTGCACCGTTCACTTAGAGACTAATGCATTTTTTCTAATGTTGATAATCTGTTTTTCTCCATCGTCTCTATTTCCAGAAACCAGCTGATTCTTGACCAGGTTTTGTCCCTTTCCCTTTAAGCATCACATTGTCTATACATTTTCCCCAAATGACTTTAGATTCATCTTCATTTTACATTTTTTACATTCTCAATATTTTACATTATTTCGAACTGTAAAATAGTGGCAAAAATTGCTTACTTGGAATTTAACATGAATGGTGCAACTGTTACTTTAGACTAGTCAGAGCAAGGAACAGGAGAAGCCTTATGAAAGATTAACATTTCTGTAGACGTTTAAGGGAAACTGTGCAACACAACACAATCTGCATTACTTGTTAGGACATTTTTCATTTGGGGGTATTGTACAAAGATTGCTGCCCAGTGGAATAGTACAACTTTAAGGCCCTCCATGTGTTCTGAACACAGGTGTTCATAATAGAGCCTCAAACTGATGGCCAGGCTGTGCATGCCTGGTCCATGTGCTCATGTAACAGCCCAGCTGTGGCTGATTAGAGAATCTGCCCAGCAACACTGGGGTATAACTGTGGCCCTCTGGGAAGGGTCTATGGAGGAGGCTATCATTCTGGAGGAGGCTATTATTCTGGAGGAGGCTATTATTCTGGAGGAGATTATCATTGAGGAGGCTGTCATACTGAAGGGTCTGTCGTACTGAAGACCAGGACTGAGCTACTGAGAGAGAGTCTACAGACAGAGACTGCTCAAGAATACCAGGACTCTATGCATGCTCCTGGGATTGGAGCCAACTGAGGAATCCAAGCTGTCTACCTACTGTGGGGCTTGGAGAGAGAGAGACTGTTGTATATTGTCCTGTGTATGTCTGTCTTCCCCTCACTGTAAGTAAAGCGCACCTTTCCACTGAAGGCATATGTGTGTGTGTTATTGCACTAAAGGCTTTCGCTGTGTACCAGCTTAAAAGTGCTACTCTACTATCGAGACACACATATCGCTAGGGGAATCCCTGACATTACTAAGATGACTGTGCCACATATGTATATGGCAACTTTACAAAAATATTATAGAAGAGCAATCTACAATATAAGGAGATGGCAATTAAAAAAATAGGCAAATGGAAAATAGAGGAATGTGTGGGAAATAGAGGGCTAAAAAAAAGCCATCCCTCGACCCTACGGCACTTACTAACTACCGCCCAGTGTCCAACCTACCCTTCTTGGGTAAGGTTTTGGAAAAGGCAGTGGCGCGACAGCTACAGGAAGTCCTGGATGAAGCGGATTATCTGGACCCTTTTCAGTCAGGATTCAGGCCCGGACATGGGACAGAAACTGCACTAATCGCATTGGTGGATGATCTCTGGAGAGAGCGGGATGGAGGTCATCCGTCTATCCTGGCTCTTCTTGATCTCTCAGCGGCTTTCGATACCGTCGATCATGGTATCCTTCTGGGACGGCTCCAAGGATTGGGGGTCCAGGGCACTGTGTTGTCCTGGTTCTCCTCATTTCTAAGGGGCAGGACCCAGTCGGTGTGGTTGGAGAGTGAGAAGTCCAACCCTAGGCCCCTTCAATATGGGGTGCCTCAGGGCTTGGTACTCTCTCCTCTCCTATTTAACATCTACATGAAGCCACTGGGTGAGATCATCCGTTCCCACGGTGTGAGGTATCATCAATATGCAGATGATACCCAGTTGTACATCTCGGCCCATGGGGACCCAAGCGGTGCAGTGGAAGTCCTTTCCAGGTGCCTGGAGGCTGTGAAGGTCTGGATGGGGGAAAACGGGCTACAGCTGAATCCCGGCAAGACTGAGTGGCTATGGGTAAGGGGCCCTGTGTTATCACGGGAGTTACCAGCTTTGGTTCTGGATGGGGCAGTTCTGCCCCAAACGGACCCAGTGCGTAATCTGGGGGTCCTCCTGGACTCACGACTACTGCTCAAAGAGCAGGTGGCAGTCGTGGCCAGGAGGGCTTTTGCACAACTTCGTGTAATATACCAGTTACACCCACTCCTAGACCGGGACGCCTTGCTCATGGTCACACACGCTCTGGTCACCTCCAGACTTGATTACTGTAATGCGCTCTACATGGGGCTGCCCTTGGTGACCATTCAGAGACTGCAGCTGGTCCAGAATGCGGCGGCCCGGGTAGTGATGGGGTGCGGGCGTGATGCTCATGCCTCACCGCTGCTTCGGGAGCTGCACTGGTTGCCAGTATGTCTCTGGGTGCAATTCAAGGTGCTGGTCATTACCTTTAAAGCCCTATATGGTAGTGGGCCAGGATACCTAAGAGACCCCATCACCCTGAGAACATCTGTCCGTCCCACCAGGGCGGATCGGAGGGGCTCTCTTGTTGTTCCATCGGCCAGAGAGGCTCACCTCACTGGCACTAGAAGGAGGGCCTTCTCCGTGTTCGCCCCGGCCCTTTGGAACCTCCTCCCGACTGAGTTGTGCCTTCAGACAGAGCTCCTGCCCTTTCGAAGAGGCTTAAAAACCTGGCTGGCAGGGCAAGTGTGGGGATCCGGGAACGCGGGATCCTATGTAGGGTGGCTGATCTAGTGGACAGCCACCCTTTCCGGTTTTATCTCTTCTCAGTTTTATCTCTTGCTCTGTTTTAAGCATTAGTTTTAAAGTATCAGTTTTAGAGTTTTAAGTATTAGTTTGTATTTTTTGTATTATTATATGTGTATATTACTGATTTTTTAGTCAACATTGTAAGCCGCCCAGAGTCGGGCTTGCCCGATTGGGGCGGGATAGCAAATAAGAAGAAATAAATAATAAATAATAATAAATAAATAAATAATATAAATGTATAATTATTTAAGCAACATAAACTTAGAATTAGGCGGGGGACAAGTTGTTGAGATGAAAATTAAATCCTCACCTGGTCACTCAGAGTACACTGTTCTGTGCAAATATCTGTAATAAGATTTCGAGCCTGCTTAGCCATTTCATCCAAAAACATGTTACACAAGGAGAGGCTGCGGTCACCAATGTGATGTCTCTATCAAGATAATTAAATAAACATTGTTTTTAGATAGTTACCACAGTGATTACAATTTTATGTCTGGCTGTGGTTAACTAACCTGACTCCCTAAAGGGGTCAATGGCTACAGGTGGATGAACCGCTTTAGGTGGGTTGATGGTTTCCTCAGTGGAGGAAATGCCACTGGAAACCATTGCATTGGGTCAAACGGCAAAATGAGCAGAGGAGAAACTGATTCCCAATGGTCATGGAGGCGGAAGAGGCCATGGCAGATGGACTGGCTGTGAAGGCACACCTTGTCCATATCCTCAAGGCTGCGGCAGTTCCATTGCAGTCACAGTGTTAAATCTTGCACGTCTCATTTCATGTGTGCCATAGGAGATGACTCCGTGATCATAGTGTGCAGGTCACTTTTTGGCAAGCTGGGGTCCACCTTAAACAAATTCACGCTAATGACATTTTTCCTGCTTCAGGAAAAAATGCATTCTTGGATACGAGTTGCAATTTTATAGAGATAACTGATAGCTATACTACTCCAACATACTTGCACTGTTCACTGAAAGAAATTACCAAGAAGCAACATGTAAGCATTCTAACACTGTTAAACAAGAGATAAATCATGCTCAATAAAGTGGCAAGAAGTTCCTTATTAAAAATAATTTCCTGAGCTGTTCCTCAGCAATGAAGAGTGTTATCATTTATATTATTTAGGAGGGGGGGGGGAGAATACCGTTGCCCAAACCAAAAAAAGAAAACAATAAAAACAGCTATAAGATCCACTCCTCGTTTTGCCAATATTGTATATTAATAGCAAGTCACACCGTTTTATTATTTTATAGTGCTTATATTGTACATTTATAAGAACGTCACTTAATCAAATAATTCTTACAATGGCTCCCTAAATAAATGCTAAGGAAGAGCTATTTACAACTTGGGGCTTGAGGTACACAGAAAGAGCATTCTCCGGGCAACGGCATCCTTGTTGTGCCAGCTAATCTTCACACACTAGGACAGGCGAAAGAAACTGCAGAATGAACTCAGTAACTTCAACCCACAGTTCTTTGGTGACTGGACAATTGAGTTTAGCACTCAAATCTGTACCTTATATGGAATTTAAATTCCTTTGGAATGTTCTTGAAATTATATTTTGGCAGTGCAACTCTTTTAGAGTTCTTTTTCAGCTTTAGTCTAATGCTGCATATTAGTTATTCATGATCTGTGCCACAATCTGATGCCAGTCCTATTTTGGCAAGAATACAGCTTCTCCATCTCCTGCTTCCGTGTTGTTTACTTTATTTTGTACTGACTGTTTGGTGATATCCACATGTATAGCCATTTGGAAGCATGTATTTCCAAAAAACAGATATTCTGTAAGTTTTTCTCCTGCTTAATTGCCGTCCCCAGACCAAATTTTACAACAACATTTGGTTCCACTTTGTTCCCTACTTTAAACAGCTACATTTAAAACAAGTACATGTTCAACGTTTGATGATATATTTAGTTTTAAACTTCTAATTTTTAAGTTGTAAGCACATATACCATTTAGCATACACTCTCACTTTGACTTTCTTCAAATACACAGATGATAGTTTAAGCAGTTTCAGTTATATTAAAAGATATTTTCTCAGTAACAAAACCAGTGCCTTCATATATTAAAACAGTTGTCCGCCAGTTTTTCTTACCATTTGTGGAAATATCACTTTAAATTGTAATATTACCTCTTCTGGACACAGCTCATGAGTGCAGCTCATAAAGTGAGTGCAAAGGAGTGGGAATGCAATTGAGTATCTGGATTGAGAGGGCAGTTCCAAACATTGCTGAAACATCTTTTCAAATGCACGGCTATAAAAACTGTTCAGGAACAGAAATTAAGTTTTCATTTTACTCAGACAAAGTAATTACAGATCAATAAAGTCTATCACAGATGTAATTAAGCATCTAATATTTTATTTCCTATCTACGAAGTATTGGAAACTAGATGCACTTTTACCAGATCAAAAGAGCTGCACTCACAAAGCCTTGTATTATTAGGGAATCAGAAGAAGAGGAGTTATTTAAAAAAACTCTTCTGTTGGCTTTCTAGAGCAGCTCATGAAAGACAATGTTAAACCAAACTGATAAACAAAACAAGAGGTAAAAATCTACAACCAATTTATGCTTTAAAATTATAATCATGACATAATTATTTTAAAAGCAAATCAAAACAAGAGCAATAATAACATTTTAGAAGCCAAATCTTCCTTGCAAAAAGAACCAAAAATTAAAATCTCTTTAGAGCCTCCTTAACAAGAAAAGAAATAGAGGGCCTTTAGCCTATCTCTTAAGAGAGGGATGACTGAAGAGACCTCAGCTTGTGTTCCCAACAATGTGACTTGAGCTTATGGTGGATCTGCAAGGTAGATCTCAAGACCTGACAGGTCAACTCAAGAAATATGTTCCTGAACCATTTAGCATTTAAAGATAAATACCAGTACAGTAAAATCCCGCTTTATGGAGTTATTTTGATCAATGGGGTTTTCCTTATTGTGAGACGCCCATGGGAATGCATTGCATGGTTTCCCATAGGAATGCACTGAGAACAAAATTCTGTAAAGTGAAGTGCAGTTTTCCATAGGAATGCACTGAAAACCAATTAATCCGTTCCAAAAAAATCCGTAAACCGAGGCATTATTCTCAATGGATTTCTTTCTGTGTTGCGAGTTTTCCGTTACATGAGGCATCTGTAAAGCGAGGTTCCACTGTACTTTAATTTGGGCTCTGATACTGACAGAAAGCCATGTGCAGCTGATATAAAACCAGAGTGAAATGCTTAGCCCCAAGAATCACTTAGCTATGTGCATGCTACACTAGCTGAAGCTTCCTAATTATCTTTAAAGCAGCCCCATGTAGAGTGCTACGGTAGTTTAGCTTGACTATAACCAAGGCATATATAACAGAGGGAAGAAAACCATATTTAAAAAAATTCCAACAAAACTGATCTAGTGCAAGATAAACAGCAAGTTAAGAATACTTTGTGCATGGGATAGCAATGTATAAAATTATTTAAAAGTACAATCCTATAAAACTCTACACAAAAGTAAGTGGGGTTTATTTCACTTAAAATGAGCACAGGACACTATTATTATGACCTATGTATAGTAGTTTTACAGCATTCTAAATATGCACAACCTTACATACTTTGCATCTTGTGTTTACAAAAATTCTACAACTCCATTACTGTATTTTTCATTTTTACAGACCATGTATTTCACCACTATGTCAGGGACAAGAAAGTCTTTGTCCAAATATAAAACAGTTTCAGACTGAACACATTGCTTCTTATTTATTAGCAACACCCATGAGAATAACATATACATTTAACAAAACTTTAATTCAATTGAAACACCTACCAGAATATTGAAATATCAGATGTTTCCACCAACATTTCCACCAAAGAATCTACCATTTTTGTGTGGAAAATGATTGTGTTCATCATCTTTCCAAGTTCTCTGTGGTCTGCAAGACTAAGTGAAGCCTTAGACACACTAGTATAGGCCTGAGAGAATACAAAAAGAGCATGTAAGGTATCTCAAAGCATTAAAAGTCTTCATTAAAAAAAAATTAAGACACCTGTGGCTCATCTCAAGTCAGCAGATCTCGGATCAGAGTGCTATTAATTAAGTCCCTTTGTTATTGTTACATGCTGTCAAGTTGTCCCTGACTTATGGCAACCCTATGAATGAGATCTCAAAAATGTCCCGTCCTCAATAGTCCTGCTCACAACTTGTAAACTCAAGCCTATGGGCTTCTCACAGAGTCAGTAGATTTCATGTTTGGTCTTCAAGTCACTTTAGAACAATTTAAAACAACTTAAAAACATGCAAACAAGCAAAACGGAAATTGAAGCCATGATCTTATTGGAACCCAAATTATTGGGAGAACAGCCAATTTTAACTGCCCATAGCAGTTTGCTATCAGCCAGGATTCTGAAAAGAGGGCATTCCATTGCTAAGGCATTAAAGGTGATAGTCATTTTCTATGTCTCAAAGTGGTATACTGAGTCCTGTAACAGGTCACAAAGGTGCCCATAACCATCAACTTATCAGATCTTGATTATCAGGCAAATATATACAAGGAGAAGCAATTCCTCAAAGTCAGAAACTGTTAATTCTTTCACCATCTACATTCAAGTTTAATAAAATACAGAACAGATTTGCTATATTTTTATTTACAAAGGTCTTGGACACATCCATTTAAATTAAAGCAATTTTTACTAACCATACCCCACTGTTGAATCTGTAGATACAGAGAAGAGAGCATTTGAAGATTTTAATAAGCAAGCCCTTTTTTACTGTATTGCTTATATTTAAAAAATCATACTCAGAAATCTAATTGTAACTATATATATGAATGTTTCTTGCTCCTTTTCAAACTTCATGGTGACATTCTTACAGAACCGAATTCATCAGGAGTTTTGCTACTGTTACAGATATAATAAGAGGTGTTAATAAATTCCTCAATTAAGTTTGTAGCCAAAGATTATCTGGGTTCAAATGCAGGGACGGAGATTTAGGTACATTTTGGCTTATTTTTAGAAGAAAACTAAACTTTAATTCCAACATGACTTAAAAAGAATAGCATGTTTCTCCAGTCCTGCTAGAATCCCTGAAGAAAACCAGGTCTTTTTTACATTATCTCAAAAACAGCTTCCAAGAAAAATGACTGACTTAGTGTCTAACAATGTGACCTTTCGAAAAAGGTTCTCTTTGAGTATACATAATAAAACACTGAAGACCAGGTCATAACCCTTTCAACTCTGATTTGGCTGCACAGTTCTGTTATTACAGACTTTTATCCTTATCACTTTATTTTCACACTTCCTGAAACTGTCTGATGTTATCTCATGCTCCTGTTTTAAACAATGACCATGTCTGAACAATTGATGTAGTTTACCTTATGGAAAAATTCAGAACTCAGATTAAGTTTGCAAAGTACTTTGAGGCCTCTAGATTTAGACATCATATGCTACTCCATATCCAGAGTAAAATGGGATGAAATGAAGCTCAGTCATGCTTAAGTTGTGTGAGAAACTTGCTCGCTTAAACTGAAACAAAGCAAGATTAATTACCCAATGTGCCCTCTCCCCTTCCCAGCTGACCTGGACACAATCGGTGATAGGAATTCCATACATTTCCAACTGTGCTATGTGATTTGCAAAAGAAAAAAAATGTATCTGCAAAATTTACATTTTTTAATAAAAAAAATTAGTCAATGGAAAAATAACACTGGGAGAATGTGCACGTTGGGAAATGTGAAATAAATTAATTTAAAGGGGAGCGGATGGATTTACAAGCTAAAACAGACAAGAGCTGGACCGAGATTATCAGTAGAAAAAGAAGAAATATCAATGAGATTGCACATGACAGACTGCTTTTGGGCTTACCTGCTAGTTTAGCCATGACCTAACCTTAAATCACATTGGTCTAGATCTAAATAGTAATTGCAGCTACAGCAGATCCAATGAATCAATGTAACATATACAGTTTGTGTTACTGATTTCTCACTGATTTAATGATACCCAGATTTAGGCTGCTAATATTAATGGGTCAACTCTAAGCATGATGAACTCTTAGCAGATTAGCTGCAAAAAAATTATTTCCTTTCACAGCATTTGTTGTCAGTGAACATCCCATACTCATTTCTTTCTTATTTCAGTTTTATATAGATCGTGCAAGGTTTACGAGGATACATTAAAAATTTCCAGTCTGTTCAGCCTATAAACATATTTTGTTGACAAAATTCTTGGTTTGAACCTCTTTATTTAAAAAAAAGGAGAGGACAGCTCTATCATTTATACTGCTAAATCTGAAATACAATACCATATGGATCCAACCCTAAGAAAAGAAGTTCAGCTTTATAGTTTGGTTTTAAAAAGTGTAACATAATGAAAAATTATTATTGGTTTTCCCCATGCATGCAGGAAAGCAAAGGCAGTGTGATCCAGAAGATACCACTGTGAACAAAGAACTCTTATAAATATTTTTGTACTCCTTCTGTGATGTTTTTCAATTGCCATGTCATGTTCCATTCCTATAGTATGAAATGTATATGATCCTTTATTTTATTTATCTAGATTTATTATCCCGCCCCAATCAGGCGAACCTGACTCTAGGCGGCTTACAGAAAAAGAGAAAGATTATACATAATGAGTGAAAAAAAACCTAAACAATCCCATTATACCCCTACAAATTCAGAAATTAAAACCTTAAGGTTCAAAATTAATTTTAAAAATTTAAACTATAAATTTACAAAAAACTAAAAAAAAAAAAGATTTAAAAGGTTAAAAGGTTTAAAAAGTTTAAAAGAGCGAGAGAGGGGTGGCTGTCCCATCAGATCAACCACCCAACATGGGACCTCATATTACTGGAGCCCCACACCTGCCCTGCCAGTCAGGTTTTTAGGCCCTTCTGAAAGGGCAGGAGCTCTGTCTGTAGGCGTAACTCAGTTGGCAGGAGGTTCCAAAGGGCCGGGGCGGACACAGAGAAGGCCCTCCTTCTGGTGCTAGAGAGATGTGCCTCTCTAGCTGATGGAATAAGAGACCCTCACAGATCCGCCCTGGTGGGATGGACAGATGTTCTTGGGGTGACACGGTCTCTTAAGTATCCTTTGCTCAATTGCAAACAAGTGTGAAACAGAATGCAACCCTAAGCATACATACAAATCCCACTGGGTTCAGTGCAGTTTTCTCTGAAGTACATCTGCACCAGTTTGCAGATTTTATCATTACTACTAGTTGTTTTGAATGTCTGCTCAAGAAACCCATGAATTTCAAAATATGGAATTGAATATTGCAGGTAATTATTTTAAAATAACCTTCATTCATGGATGTATTCAAGCAGCAGAGGTAATGAAACTTTACATTCAGGAATGCAACAAAGTTATTCTTACCTGTAATCTAAACCAATCAAGCCTCATTCCTCGGAAATCAAAGACCTCCCCATCTTCAACTGCATCATGGAAGAAAAGAAAACACCAGAACTGTAACACCATCCTAACATGCAGCCCATTATCAACGTCTTAGCACATCATCCTCAATAAAAATATTTTTGTTTTTTTCAGCCTTATCAGTTTTTCAAACAAAACAACAACTTCAATTTAATTTGGGCATTTGTATCACTTACCAAACTTAACATTTTATCGTATTTTAAAAAGATTTTTATATCTGGACTTTTATTCTGAAATGTTGATCAGAAAACTCAGAAAGAAAGCATGTCCCTTGTTTAAATGGGACTTGTTATGGTTGTAGCCCTCAAAAGGGTATGACAAATATTCCTTGAGAAATCTTATGAAGCAAGAGAATTGAGTCAAGTTCACATTCATCTATGCAGAGAACACATATTGCTGTGTGTAAAGCCAGAAGTGGCAATAGTTTTAAGGAAGGGTAAATGTTATGGCAATATATCCCCTAGAAAGTGATATTTGCTGGAATAAGATATGATTGCACTTTAAGAGAAGAACAGGCCATCACCTTACTGTCCACAAATCCCAATCTGTAGAAAGTAATAGTGAAATTGTTCAAAAATGCAAACCAGTGGTTCATATTTTTACCTTGTTTCACACTTAAAGAGGTCATAGTGTTTACAAAAGAGGACATAATGATGGACTCATCTTCAGGGCACACTGAAAGATTCTAGAAATTAAAGTACACACAAACACAGTGGAAAATAAAATGTTACTGTAGTAGTTCTTTTGACTAAGAACAGATAAAGCAAAGAACATATCAATGTATATTTGCTGAACAGCCCATTAAGAAGCTTCCCACACAAGCCTCCTGCCACCTCAAAATGGTGCTTGCCTATGTAAATATAAGGCAAAGAGTGAGTGGTGTTGATGAAATACACAAATGAGTGCAATACACAGGAGCTCTGTAAAGTTAAGTTCTGTGTGAGAGACAGAAGGTAACTACATGCAGAAAATCTCCTTTAAACATCCCTCCCCAAATTTTAATGTGTTTCTAAGCAGGGACAATTAATATATTAAAATCACTACCTTTTTTGAAAAATGGTTAAGAAAAAGGACTAATATTGCATTGTCACCAACACAGTGCCATAAATTTAATCAAGCATTTGCTCTTTGCGTTTTATTTTTGTTCCAAGACCAGATTTTTTTTTACCAATTACTAAATGTAATAAATATAATTGATATCACATCAACTTTAAAATATGTGTGGAGAGTAGAAAATTAAAAGTGGAAACACCTTCAAGGAGGTTCCAAGTTAGAAGAAACACTGCATACAATTAATGTCAATTGTATTTGTGTTATGAGACATTAGTTTCCCACTTGCTTACTAGTCTTTTAGTTAGCCCTTTTAATCTCCACAAACTCTCCTCAATATGTAACACCTTCCAACATAATTACATTTAACAAAAATGCATTTTCAAATATAAGTAGTTTTCTTTCCACTAAATGCTCACTAGTTTTAAAAGTCCATAGGAATCTTAATTTGAATGTCTGTGCTTGCCATCTAGCGGCCACTGGATATTTAATGTTCAAATGGTACTCTGAAACTGATTATACAAGGTCCACTTTTGACTAGTCTCTGGAAAAACTCACATAGTAACACTAAAACAAAAGTTGCTGGCTTTTTAACATACTATCTTTTCATTTCTTGAATATCAAGGTATCAATCTATGTAAGATTTTTGTATAAATCCAAATAATATATGTAAGATACAAAACTTCACTCACCTGAACAAGTTCATTTAAGACAACTGCATCAAAACCTGACAGGTATTGCACATAATATCTTTGCATAACAGGGCCATATTTTCGTACATGTGCTCTGAGCTCTTCCATGTAGAAAATCAGTTCTGCTACATGCCTTGAGAACAAAACAAAATAGAATGTTAATACAAAAAAATAATAATCAATACACAATACTGTATCAAAAAGGTCAACATTGCGTAATTTCTGTCCCCCCCTTCTGCATAATATCCCTCAACAAATCTGATATTATTTAGTGAAGATATGTATCTTTTAATTTCATTACTCTGGGCCACTTTAATGCAACTATATTTTAAAAGTAGGTCTGTGTAGGCATATTAGTAAAGTGTCTGAAAAAACAGACTTGCTCCACAAAACCTCACATTAAAACAGTTAGACTTTAACATGGCACAATATTTTTTGTCTTTACTTTTGTTTTGTTTCTCATCTGATAAACCAAATTTATGGTGCTGTGAATACTTTTTAACATGTATACCTAAGAAGGAATATTGTGATTCAGTAAACTTAATGCAAACATGATGTTACTGAAGATTTGGAATTTTGTCTTACTAAAAGGAAACAGCTATTAAAAGATATATTTCGAAGAAGTGTGGGAAGATGAGTTTAAGGAAACAAAGAAGATTGATTTAACTGGCACAACCACTCCTGTCTTCAAGTTCAGTGGAAAGTAAATCAGAGAAAAAGATGAAGGGATTGATTAGAACAGTGGTTCCCAACAAGGGGTACAGAGCCCACTAGTGGACTTCAATTTCCAGAAGCCTAAGTCAGTACATTGGCTGATCAGTGCTTTTGGGGAAATGACTTAGGCTTCTGGGAATTGAAGTCCAAAAACCAGCATTTGGAAAACACTGGACTAGAAAAAAGGGTCCTTTATGCAGTTAATATTTAAAATAGAAGATGGTTGATACTTAAGCAATTTTTCTAATGCAATTTTCTCCCAAGGATATTCTACAGAATGAGGTCCAAGCTGATTTTGAAACAGTTATGATCTTAGCAAATTGTGCTAAGACAAATACAGAAGGCTTGAAAAGGCTTATTTTGTTGTGGTTAACAACTTTCTTTTTTTAATATGAAGCACTGAAAAAAAATTGTATGAGAAACATGAGATACCATGAGCACAGGCTGCAATTAGTTTAAAAGTACAGTACATACAAAGAAGGCATGCACAAAAGGTTTAATTTCTATGGGTCAAGAAATTATCTCCTGTAATCAGTTACTGGACATTCCATATGTATCTTTTTGGACAGTATGAATTTGGAAGGCACAAGGCAGAAGGAGGCAATGTAGCCCAGCCCTGCTGTTTCCGTTTCAGACATGCTGCTACTGAAAACTGCAGGGGCAGGGACAGTGCCACAGCAGCAATCCCCCCTCTCCATGCTAAATGAACGTGAGTTCCAAACACCTGAACAGGGCTGGTGTCACCATTGAAAAAGCAGTGCAAACTAACTCAGTATACCCAATGGGGCTTTTGTTTGCACAACTTCTCCCAACCAGCAGACTCTACAAAATGAGCAACAGGATGTCTTTACGATCTGGTATAGTTTCAAAGATTGTTCTGCAGTATAGCAGTGCAAGTGGAGGCAGGTAAAAGCTACAGAACAATGAAAATGTTTGAAAAATGAATCTGTACGAATGGGTTTACTGCGATTCATCTGGCTCGTGCTGCCCTTGTCGTTCCCGGAAGCGGAAGTAAAACGTGCCCAAACAGGCGCATTTTACTTCCGTTTCTGGGAGCAATGAGGGCAGTGCGGGCTGAATGAATCGCAGTAAACCCATTCATGTGGATTCACGGAGGCTTGGGCTTCTGGGAATTGAAGTCCAAGAACATCTAGCATCACCTTCCACTGTTGTCACAGTTAATATGCAAAAACAGTTTGAAGAGGGGAACTGCTCTGCCTTTGTAAACTCTTCGCATGAACCAAAACCCACAAGTAAAAAGTGACAATGGAGGGACTGAGCTAACATGCTACTCTCACTGGGTATGTTTTCCACATTTTTATAGCATAAATGAAAAGATCCATTTTCAGATCAGAATGGTTACATAAAGTCTTGAACATGATTCAGAAAAGTCTAACCTGCATGACTATTACCCTTTTTAAAAAATCCAATCACAGCATGCTAATAGCTTGAGAAGCACAGTTTCCTACAATTTGATTAAAAAGAAAGCTGCACTAGATATTAACGTACTTATCTATGAAATCATCTGCACTCTTCTTTGGCATGTTATCTGCATGTCGAAGAAGCCAAATAATTTCATCACGAGCAAAGGATAATGCCATAAAAACAAAAAGTGCCTGCAGAGTAAAAAAACACATTAAAATATTTCTTTACAAGAACATATATAACAAATAGAAACTCTTGAAACTGAGTATGTCCACAAAAGAAACAATTTCTAACATTAGCATGTTGCATATTTACCTTAGGACCCAACAACCCTGGCTGGTCTGACAGGACAGTAGCTAGCTCTTTCAGTGCAGACCTTAAAAACTTGCGTCTTTCTCTGTGCATTGAACCCCTGTTTTCAGAACAGAAATGTTGTGATCAATCACCAATATACTCTATGTCAAAGATAAAGTTGTGCTCCTGTCTAAAGTACAAAACCAGTGCTTCAGATCAGAATGGTTACATTAAGTCTGGAACATAATTCAGAGAGGTATAGCCTGTGTTTTGTACCATAGACCACAAACTATCGTTACATTATACCAGGGGTGTCCAAACCCCGGCCCGCGGGCCTAATTGGCCGCCTGCATATAATTAATGTGGCCCACGGTGAGCACCTGTCATCCTGAGCGTGCCAGGGTGCTCTCTTAGCACTGCGAATTTTGACTTGCAGGAGGCTCCAAAAATTTCCCCGAAGCAGCAATCGGCTTCAGCACAGGCTGCTGAGGGGAAAGGATCGAGCAAGAGGCTGCTCGGAGCAGCCTGGAAAAAGCGCAGTCGCTGCCTCCGTCGCTACCACTGTTGATGTCAAAACTGTCAGCAGTGGGAGCAGCCCGCCTCCGGCCCCCGCAGCTGTGTGTCGGGGACGGGACTGGCCTGCAAGAAAACAGTTTGGGCACCACTGCCTTATACTTTCTCCAAAGACCTTGACTAACATGTGATGAGCATAAAACCATGCCATTTTACGCTACAAGACAAATGCTAGCCAAACAAACAAACTTCATTCTGCAATACTGAGTTTTAAAGTATTATAATTCTTCTTTGGTCTTGAATTTATGGAGACACTAAGATTAAGTTAAGAAGAATGAAAACATAACACAGCATTCACTATATATTACACTTACTTGCTATATATACTATAGTTATGCTTCAAATACTAGGTAACATGTACATACATATGATTGCATGAAAACAACAAAGCTTATATAGTAAGGACAGGTTGCTTACCTGTAACTGTAGTTCTTTAAGCAGTCATCTGTGAATGCATACAATTGGACAAAACTCCAGCAACATGAGCGTTGTCAAGAGTTTTTCAGAGCCAACGGTTCATTGGCTCTGAAAAACTCTGACAATGGTCAACTGGCTGGAAGTTTATCCCATCATGTGCATTCACAGAGACCACAAAGAAGAACACAGTGGTTGAAATTCCATTACAATTGGCATAGCATAAAAGTATACCTACTATTATTTGGCTGAATTCTGAAATGTGTAACAAGTAATCAATATAAAAGATTACATAGTACTCACGAATGTGATACAGCAGCCTCCTTGCACTCCCGTATATCATTAATACGTTTGTTATAGCTGCAAATGCAAACAAAATGTACAAATAGACTGGTAAGGAAGATCTGTATGAGACATCAAAATGTTCATTTACCTGTTCAAGTTAGAGAAAAATTACTGTGCTGGCCACAGTCAGATTAAATGACATCTTGGATCCTTGAAGGAGTTCAACAGTCTAACCCTAGGAGGCATGCAACAGTATGTTCAAATTTCCTGATACCAAAATTTACTATTTCAATTACCTCTACGTTATATTACAATGCTCTCTTTCTTGCTTCACATAATGCTTCCCCCACCCCTGCCACCAGGTTTATTGTATCTGACAGTAAGCAGCCAAGCACTGCTGCTTTGGCTAAGGTCATTCTACTGCATATAATGGTTAAGTTTCAAATGCTTTTCTGTTGCAAATAATGAATAATACCCAAATGTTTCCCTGCCCACATGCTTTTCCTCTCAAAAGCAGTTTTCTACCGGAGGGGGGGGGAGGGGGGAGGATGGTTTTTGCATATGGCGGCAACCCCCCCCCCCCAAGAACAGAAATCAGACTTGCTAACAACTTCATGACCAAAGTTTACTTGCTTGTTTTTCATTTGTTTGCTTGTTTAATATACCACCAATATTTAGTGTAAGACTAATATTAGGGAAAGGTCTAATATCTTGGCCAAGGAATTTGTTCTGTTATACCATCACTCAGTATTACTAATGAAGTTTTTTTGGAAATATGATTGGTTTATCATTCTTGTTTTAAAAGCTGGCCATTCCACATATCAAAATCCTTGAAAATATCCAAAGCAATTATCTCTGCCTTCATATTATTTTTATTATATTTAACAAGTTCAAAACTCCTGTAGTTAAATTTGTCATTTGTTTTCCTACTTCAGTCCACCGAACATATCTAAATATAAAATTACTCATTCATCTTGTTAATATTGTGGTCAATATATTTGCATCTTGATTTATTAAAGAAATAGGCCTACAAGATCCTGGCTGGGTTAAATTTTTATCCAATTTTGTAATTAATACAATTAAAGAATGTTTCCATGATGGTGAGATCCCATTCTCTTTCATTATTTTATTAAACAATAATTTATCCCAGATATAAACATTTTTTAATAAAGTAAAACCTCACTTTATAAATGCCTCGTGCTACGGAAAACTCACCACATGGAAAGCTATCAACTGAAAATAATGTCTTGGTTTACCATTTCCCCCCAAAATGGATTAATTGGTTTTCAATGCATTTCTATGGGAAACTGTGATTCATGATCAGGTTTTTGTTCAATGCATTCCTATGGGAAACCACACAATGCATTCCAATGGGTGCTTCATGATACGGAATTTTTGCGATGAAGAAAACCCTGTGGAATGAATTAATTCCGTAAAGTGGTGTCTCCCATTTCTAATTGATCTACTCTTAAGAGTCTTTCCCACTTTTAATTTATTAATAATTTCCTCTAACTGACTCATACAGACCTAGAAAGGAGAAAACTCTCCTTTTCATTTGTTTCCCATATACTGTATCAATCATTCTACTTTATCTTTATAAAAAAATTAAAGATACAATCTAATCTTCAAATGTTTCCCTGTATAGTGTCTGATCTTTTCCCCAAAGCATACAATTTTAAGGATTTTGTTTTGTTTTTTTGTTTTTTTGGGAGGGGGGACAATTTATCCTTCATCAAATTACACCTTTTACCCTTCTTATCTTTAATTATACCAATTATGGTTTTTTTCCTTTTTTTAACTTGCATGAATCTAGCCAATATCTTTGATTTTTTATTACTAATTTTTGTTATATACTTCATGCTGCCTTAATTTGATTCTTGATTACTAATTCTACATGACAGCTTTCATAGTATCCCATATGACTTCATTACAATTCTCCTTTTCATTTACATTAAAACCTTGCATAAAGAGCACCTCACTTAAAGAGCAGCTTTTTTTCTGAATGGTCGCTTCAACCAACCAAAAACTTGCTTAACAACTAAATTGGGGTCACAATCCCCACCACCACCAGAAGTCATAATTGGTCACTTACAATGATGTTTCACTTAAAGAACAAACTTGCTTAAAGAGCAATCTCATGGAATGCATTATGCTCTTTAAGCGAGGTACCACTTGTATTCCCCATATATCAATCATTTTGCTTTATCTTTATAAAAAATGTTTAAAGCTACAAAAATTATTAAAGAATTTAGTAGGGGGAAACAGGATTTATATACTACCTCGAGGTGCTGCTTCTTCCAGTCTCTCAAATTCTAACCCTAGGAATTCTGACAGATTTCTCTTATTGATTAATCTGTTTAATAACACATAAAAAGAAATCAAATCCAATGTGTAACACAAAAATAAGTGTACCCTCTTATGTTTACAAACAAATCCTCTGCAGCTTTATGAATGTGGAAAACTTCATCCCGAAACAGAGCCAAACAAGAACTGCTTTGAAGAGCAAGTTTCCAAAGGGTCAAAGCTGTTGCATCGCTGTTAAGGATTCCATGGCACAAAATAAAACCAACTTTGGAAGAAGAAAAGGAAATGTTAAAGGTAATAAAAATGCATAATTAAATCCTTTAGAATATTAAAGTTATATGAAGTGCTTTATACCATCCAGATGCCATACGCTAAATAAATATACCATCCACATATCTGCACTATTAAAAATCAAAAGAAACATGAAACAGACTATACATATACACATTTTACTGCAGTCAAGAGATTATTTCAATTCTGCTTAATAAGCATTTTTCTTAACATAGCTTCACAACTTAAAATAAACAGCTCAAGAAAAAAGCCTTACAATGGTGGAACATGATGTGCAAACCATCTGACAACCATCTTTATAGGATTAACATCACACACACACAAATATATATTTTAAAAGATGTCTAGGTCTTGCCCTACTAAAAGTGGTAGTAAAACATCATCTATAAATGAATTAACCCCTCTATTCTGTACCAGCTTCCATTCCTTTTACAACATTATAAAACCCTACAGAAATGTACAAGTACTGTATTGGCCACTGGCCATTCAACAAAATTTGTAAGATGTGATATGGCCATAGTCAAGCAGCTTTACATTCCCACTGACTTCAAAAGGAAAAAGGTAATCACATCCTTACTTCCCTTGTTGGTATCAATGGGACTTCAAAGTGCTCAACTTTGGATCATCCTTCTGCAAAGTTTTAATAGCCAAGTACTCAGAGCTGGTGCAGCTGTAACACTGCCTGTCCTTATCTATGTAAAGAAATAAAAATAACATATTTCATGAACTGCTGGATAGCTCAGTGGTTTAGGATGGGTGTTCAATCCCCCACTGTGCTTCCTTGAAAGGAGCTGGACTCAGATATCTACATTATTCCTTCCAGCTCTGTAGTTCTAAGGTTATTATTATTTATTATTATTACTATTGTTTTTGTCTCCCAGCCCCTTCTCCTTTCATAGGCTCCTTACTTTCCCAACCTATCTCTTCACTCAATTAAAGGTAAAGGTCACCCTTGCTTGAAAGCCAGTCGTATCCGACCCTAGGGTTCAGTGCAAATCTCCATTTATAGCCCAAAAGCCAGGGCTATCTGCGTCTGCAAACGTTTCCGTGGACATGTGGCAGGCATGCCTACACACCGGAGTGCATGGAACATTGTTTACCTTCCCACCAAAGTGGTCTCTATTTATCTACTTGCAATTTCTTGCTTTCAAACTGCTAGTATTAATGTTGAGCAGATGTCACTTTTAACTCATTCACAAAACAATTTCTGGCTAAAATCCTCTAGTCCATTTTTGTTAGTGTAACACAAACGTCACCACATTTGGAGTGAATTATTTATTCATCACATTTATATTACTGGATTAAGTGTCCAAGCACTACTTTTGGTAGTACACAACATAATATACATAACAGTGTAAAACAAAATAAAACAATATAATACCTATTAACAACACGTTCTGAGGGGGAAATACAGTAACCCCCAATGCAGCAATAACAGTATACAGACTCTAAGCCAGGGATCGGCAACCTACGGCCCAGGGGCTGGATCTGGCCCATGGGCCCAAATCATCCAACCCATGGGTCCAAATCATCTAGGCACCCACATCCTTGCTCCCGCTTCTACAGGAAGTGGTGTAACCAGCCGTAAAATGCATCCGCGACTGTCATAAATGTGTTGGCTCCCTCCTGTTTATGACAGTCACAAACAGTTTTTATGGCAGCGTTTACAGTTAGTCTGGCCCTCAACTGTGTGAGGGAGCATGACCCAGCCACCAATTTAAAAGGGTTGGCAACCCCTGCTCTAATCTAATAATAAAAATATATAATCCATCAAAACAGACAAAGCCCTAAATAAAGCTCCTTTTAATCTCTGGGGAAGAAATACCATGAAGCGCTCCTTCAAATATATTTTCAAAATTTTCTTTAAAACTTGGACCGACGTCACTGAATGAATCTTCACTGGAAGATCATGCCAGACAGAGGGAGCCACCACCAAGAAGGCCCCTCTTCTAGCCTCAATGACATAGTTTGGGAGGATCTTGTGGAATGGAAGGTATTTCTATGGAAGTTGTTCCATCAGTTAACAAGTATACTGATGACAGTAAACTCCAAATCTCTAAATGGTCTTCCTCAAGGAGTTTCACGTAAATGTTGGACAGCACTGGGGAGAGAGCTGAACCCTGCATGACCCCACATTTGTAGGACCCAAGGCTCTGCCATCATCTCTGAATTTGTTTATTAAAAAAAATACTAAAACCAGGCCAAGGCCTAACCTCAATCCCTAGTAACCTATCCAGAAGGATTCTGCGTTGATGGTATCAAAGGCTGCTGAAAGGTCCAGGAGAGCCAACAGAAAAGAATTACCTTTTTTGGGATTCTCTTAAGTGGTCATCTAACAGTGTGACAAGAGCTGTCCTGGTGCCATGGCATTGCCCAAGTGAAAGGCCCGAGGTGGTACATTTCATCCAGGAATGACAGCAGCACTCAGGGTCAGAGGCAACTTCAGGGCTCCATCTGGTCAAATGCCAGAAGAACAGTCCTGGTAGTTGCAGGATTAGACCTACAGTCTACTACAGGTACCAGGGCCCTCAAAAGCACCACCTGGGAGCACTGGGAAAAGAGCTATAAAAAACTGGTTCTTCTTTCCAGAAGCTGCCTAAGACAGGTATCTTGGTTTGCTATTGGGATTTATGCTGCTTAACTCCCTGTGGACTCTACCTTCTGGACCACTTTCTCCTCCCCACTCCTGTTTTCAGCTTCTATTTCCACTCCCACTCTCTTTCTAATCCTAAGGTCCCCTACTCCTGTTTATATTGATTCCTAGGTTGTCTGACATTTTGACTAACCTGGACTATGTCTTGTCTACTAGATTGCCCATGCCTTTTTTCCATGTAGCACCCAACACTGACTTGGATTTGGATGTGGACTTTGGGTAGGATTGTCATTTGAGTTTTAGCTTAGTTTGTTTGGGTCCTGGTGCCGGTGTTGTTAGTTGGCCATCCACTCCTCAGACAATGACAGCAGCTTATCTGTCACCAGTCTCTTGACAATCTTGCCCATGAATAGAAAGTTGACATCTAGTCTGTAGTAGTTTAAAATGATCAGCTGCCAACCTGGCATCTTCTGAATGGGTTGCATGATCATCTCATTCAAAATAGGAGGGACAGGCAGACCTCCCACAGAGAAGAGTTAACAATTTCCTTCTACCATTCTCTCATTGGGTAATCTGACCAGGCCGGGTGGGCAAGGCCAACAGGGAAAGTGGTCACTTTACAGACTGCAAACACCCTGGCAACAGTATTAGATTTCACAAGCTGAAATTGATCCCACAACACCAGCAAGGCAGTGTGCTGGACATCTCCTGTTGAGTCACTGTGAAAATAAGGCAATTCAGGTTCATACGGATTTTTAAATTGTGGGCAGAATAGCCTCCACATAAGCTTTCCTCTACTTGCTCTCTAGCCTTATCCTGGGTTGTTTCAGATCCCTAAGTTTACTGGTGAACCATGGTGCCAGATGGGATCTGAGGCAGAGAGGGTGTTTAGGAGTGATCGTGTCAAACGCCTGGTTCAACCAGGGCCTTAAAAAGATCACAAATGCCATTTGGCTGGAAACCCTCACAAGGCAGCCTGGAAAACAAATGGATCCATAATCCTGCAAAGGTGAACCATTCTAATCAGTCCTTTCTCCTCAGACATTATTTGCTGTATAGTGAGTTGTGTGACTCAGCATGCAGATGTTTGTGATGATTTCTTAATTTAAAACAATTCATCTCCAAAAATTATATCACTTGTATTGCCATGCAGAAAGATTTTAGGCCGAAAAAGAAATACATATAGTTGTAATGCTAATGCATCCATTGTTTATGATTAAAACAATGAGAGGTATAATAATAATTTCGTGTCAGAGATTACTCTGGCTTGAAAGGATTTTTGCTGGAGAAACTCCACTCAGGGGAGGCCCAAACAAGGCTCCTTTCATGTCTCCAAGTGTAGCCCTTGGGTATCGAAACCCGACCTTCCAGTCTCTAAGCTAGCGTTTTAACCACTAAGCCACTGGAGAAGCTGCCAGTGAGAGGTATCTGCATAGAAGATGGTGCTATGGTGAGAATAAATGCTCTCGTTTTAGTAATAGCAGGTAAGAAATAGAAACCTATTAAATCTTCACTGATCCTATGAGCCCATTCATATATGAAAGCATCTTCTGAGAGAAAAGGACAAAGCTTGTGTGTAAGCGTTTCAATAAAAAATTAAAACTTACAGATGATCCATTTCTCCATTGCATCCAGAGAGAGGTATTCACACGGCATCTGTTTATACAAACAAATTTCTTTTAGAAAAATGAAAACCACCATAGTTCATATAGAAGTTGTGTTGTTGTTCAGTTGCTTAATTGAATCTGACCCCTTGTGACCCTATGGACTACTGCACACCAGGCACCCCTATCCTCCACCATCCTCCGCACCCCGCTCAGCTCTTAGCATCAACAATGCTATCTAGCCATCTCATCCTCTGCCGCCCCCTTCTCCTTTTGCCTTTGATCTTTCCCAGCATTGAGGCCTTCTCAAGTGAGTCCTTTCTTCTCATTTGGTGGCCAACATATTTTAGCTTCATCTTTGATATTTGTCTATCCAAGGAGCAGTTAGGGTTGATTTCCTTCAGAACTGATTTATTTGTTCTCTTTACTGGCCAGGGTACTCTCAAGAGCATCCTCCAGCACCACATTTCAAAGGCGTCTATCCTTCTGCGCTCAGCTTTTCTTATGGTCCAGCTCTCACAATCACACATTACTACTGGGAATACCACTACTTTGACTATGCGGACTTTTGTTGGCAGGGTGATGTGTCTGCTTTGTATTATGTTTCCTAGGCTTCTCATAGCTTGCCTCCCAAGAATTAATCACCTTTTTATTTCATGGCTGCAGTCACCATCTGCAGTGATCTTGGATCCTAAGAAGGTAATGTCTGTCACTGCTTCCATTTCTTCTCCTTCTATTTGCCAGGGAATGATATGGCCGGTTGCCATTATCTTGGTTCTTTCTATGTTGTGTCTCAGGCCACCTTTTGCACTCTTGTCTTTCAACCTAAGCAAGAGGTTCTTTAGGTCTTCTTCTCTTTCTGCCATTAGGGTAGTATAATCTGCATATCTCAGGTTGTTGATGTTTCTCCCAGCAATTTTAATTCCAGTTTGTGATTCATCCAGCCCTGCATTGCGCATTATGTACTCTGCATATAAGTTAAATAAGCAGGGTGACAATATGCACCCTTGTCATACTCCTTTTCCTATTCTAAACCACTCAATTGTTCAGTATCCTGTCCTAACTGTTGCTTCTTGATTCATGTACAGATTTTGAATATTGGTAATGTGGTCTTTAGTTCCCCTGCCTCTTCAGAACCCAGCCTGCACTTCTGGAAGTTCTTGATCTGCATACTGCTGAAGCCTAGCCTGTATTATCTTGAGCTAGCGTGTGAGATGAGCGCAATTGTTCGATAATAGCATTCTTTAGCATTGCCCTTCTTTGGGATTGGAACATATACTGACCTTTTCCAATCCGGTGGTCACTGCTGTTTTCCAAATCTGCTGGCATATAGAGTGCAACACTTTACTTGCATCATCTTTAAGGGCTTTGAATAATTCAACTGGAATACCATTATCTCCACTAGCTTTGTTGTTGGCAATGCTTTCTAGGGCCCTCTTAACTTCACACTCCAGAATGTCGGCTTAAGGTCAATGTTCTCATCACTGTCTAATTATTATATATTAAAGGAAGCTTAATAGCTACTAAAGTTCTAATGTGTAAGCATTATCTCAACAGACAGTAAACGGCAAAGTAGTCACAGCCACATAATTGTTCAAAGTATTGTCATCGACTGCAACTCCTATCCAAGAATACATTTACCCCCTGAAGTAGGAAAAAATGTCATGACATGTTCAAAGTATATATTCTAGATGTCACATCTATATTTTAAATGCTGCTATATTTTAAATGGACATATCTGGAATGGCAAGGTCAAAATGTGGGATACAATTTTGACAGTTAAAACTCTGGAAACCAAATAGTTTAATCATAATTTCGTGGTATAGTTTTATGGAGTGATGTTATGTGTCATGAAGTTACTTCTGACTTATGGTGACCCTAAGAAACAGTGACTTCAGAAAAGTCTTAACATTCATTTGCAACTTGCTTTCATACTTTCTTCTTCACTCACTGCTGCTTTCTAGCAGTAATATGGTGTTATCCGAAATAGCTCCTTCTGATAGTTACTTGTGCAATCTATTCACTTGATGTTATACTGTGGGTTTTTTTTTTTTTGGTGAATTTTACATCATTGATAGATTTCCAGGAGCAAACCCTGACCATGGCAAGGTTGTTATCCATGGGAGCTCTATCCATTTTTCCTTAGCCTCCTCAATTGCTTCAGAGTTCTAAACTCTTTGTTTAACCATGTACTCGGGATTCAGCATTTAGGGCCGATACTGTCCTCAGCCTGGGTGACTTCAGTGTACCACTTATCCACCAAGGTAGTGACAAAATCACTGTCCTGCTTAGTCAAAGATACTGGTCTTGATCTCCCTCACTCTCAGATCATCTCTCCAGACCGCTGAGTAAACAAGGGCAGGGGTAAGGAACCTGTGGCCTTAAGGCCACATGCAGCCTTCTAGGACTTTAAGTGTGGCCATTTGCCTGAATCCACATATTACAGAGCAAATCCTTTTATTTTTATTAATACATTTTTGTTAGTTTTTATATTTTTATTTTACTTTAGCAACTTTATTTTACTTCAGCAATTAAATAAATCTCTAAGCTATCCAGAAGCCATGTGGCAGTAGAGAAAAATCTTAATAAATAATTAACAATAGTAACAACACGATCACATAATTGCTACTTTTGTTCCTAAGCTTCTACAGGCCATCAGAGAAGTGTGAAGCTCAGATTAATATTGATTTTGGATTTTAAATACAGTAATCTTAATATAACTCATTTGCCTTGGGTATTTTAAGAAGACCATTCAGTGTAAGAATTTTAGGTTAAAAAAGAGTACTGTACTCTGATCCACTGAATAAACTACACTGGATAAACAAATGTAGGCATATCTGTATATAAAATATTAATATTTAGAAAACTGATTCCAAACAATTCAGTAACATTTCAGATTAACCAAGCACTACTTTGTTGTTGTTGTTCAGTCGCACAGTCGATTCCGACCTTCTGCGACCCCATGGACCACTGTCCACCAGGCACTCCTGTCCTCCACCATCCCCCTCAACTCGCTCAGCTCTGTGCCCGTTATCTCTACAATACCATCTAGCCATCTCATTTTGGGCCGCCCCCTTCTTCTTTTGCCCTCGACCTTTCCAAGCATCAAGGCTTTCTCAAGTGAATCCTCTCTTCTCATTTGGTGTCCAAAATACTTTAGCTTCATCTTTATTATTTGACCTTCTAAGGAGCAGTCAGGGTTAATTTCTTCTAAGATTGACCTATTTGTTCTCCTCGCTGTCCAGGGGACTCTCAAAACTCTCCTCCAACACCACATCTCAAAGGCATCTATTCTTCTGCGCTCAGCTTTCCTAATGGTCCAACTCTCACACCCATACATTGCCACAGGGAATACCATTGCTTTGACTATGCAAATCTTTGTTTGCAATATTTTTCATTTTGTAATCTCAAGCTTACCATCATATATTTAATACTACAGATAAAAATTTATCTTTCAATGGCCCCAATCACAACTTGATTCCTGTTGAACTTAACTAACAAAAGTAGAAATGGAGTCTTGTATTAGTGTCAATTTGAGAGAGAGAAAGAGACACATAGTTTCTTATGAGACACCACTGAAGATATCAAAAGCAGATTCATACATAAGCAATGATAGTGTCTGGGATTTTTTTAAAATGTAAGAGCTACCTGACAAAGAGACTTAATTGAAACTTCTTCCTCTATAGCCAGTCGTGAGACAGGAGAGCCTCAATTTTTTCTCCACGTAGAGTGGGCTAAAACACTCACAGAAGAGGCCCAATTCCCCACTGATGGACTGACTGATTTGTTCAATCATTTCATTTTACTGTAATTTATTTCAACCCCAATTTTCTCCCACTGCAGGTGCCCTGTTTAAGGCCCCTTTTACATAACCCCCAACTTATACTTAATAGGGGCCCTTAAAACTGCTAGAAATCCAGTTTCCATCCGCTCGATTTTGCAATGACACAGACTCAGTAATGACTCAGTAAATATTACAGAAATAAAATCAAAGGAAGACATCATACTGTGTCTGACTGTGCAGGATTAAGCATTGTGCTGGGAGCGCTGATCAGGCTCAAGAGTTGTGCATTTCTCCACTGGTCAGCTGAGAGGTTTCGTCGAGGATAGACCATCTGAAGTGATATAAGAGCATCTGAAAGAGCCTAGAACAAAAAAGAGTAAATACAGATGTACTGGTCTCAAATACTAGCATGGCAAACATACCTTTCTGACTAAATTACAACAGTCATCTCCAGCATCTAAAGGTGGCATACTCAATGGACAAAATCTTGTTCTTTAGTATAGAGTGACTAGAGTAAACACATTAACCACTATGGGACGATATATAAGTGTAATTGCTATTGCTATTCAACCAACAGGGAGTAGGATGCCTTGGTCATCATGCCTTGTTTGGGAAATCTATTCATTGCAACACAGCTCATTCAGCTGTGCAATGAATTTCCACACTGTTAATAAAATTGCTATTTGTTTTCCCAGGCATTTTCCTAGTTGTTTACTTTGTAAGTTTTTAAAGTTACTTTGGTTTTTAGTGAACAGGTTTCTTTGATTTAAATGTCTTTAACTACTTTCACTTTAAGGTACTGGGGTTATTGGACCTGTTTTCTTTGTAAAGCACTTTGACATTTTAAACATGAAAACCAATATAAACAAACAAACAAAAAGGAAAGAAAAACAATATTTTATGATGTGCATATAGTCTTATGGAACCAACATGTAAAAGACCAGGTGCATATATATGTCATATTTGTATTTCAATAATAAAAGCATAGTCATCCGCAAGCTTTCAACAAGAAAAAGAATTGAAAGCTTTACCTATTTGCACAGAATAAATGAACAACCTGTTTTTAAAACCCACATAGAATTTTTTTTTATACATTTATTACACACTGCTTAGCTTGATTTTTTTAAAAAACAGACTGTTCTTTCCAGCAAAACAAAACAGTTCACACATACTTTACTATGTGGTACAAATTCTTCCATCATTTTCTTCATAGGATTTTCGTAATCCACTATCATCTGGCCAAGACGTGGGTATTCCCTATCACTAAAGAAAGCCACAAATAAGATCAAGAGGAAACATATCATAATCAAAATCCAAAAGCTTCCCAGTGTACAATGCATTTTACCTTGCTCCATGTGTCATTTCATGTGCATAATTATACAATCCTATGATAGCCTTTCGTTCTTCAATCCGAGATAGCAGTATCATTAGTGTTGCGTAGGTTATGATTAGATCTAGGTAGTTCTTTGTTAAATCAAAATTTACAGTCTACAAATGAAATATAAAAATTGGATTGTGATTGTTTCATATACATATTTATGATTATGTCATCTCTCTGTTCAAAATATTACAAAATGATTCAAATACATTAGTCATGTCATCTTCTAATTCCAACCTTTTACACACTTTATCTATCTGAAAGACCTAATCACAGTAAAAGCTACTTTTGGTGGACTGTAAACGTACAGAAATATTTTAAAGTGTCTTCATAGAGTATTTGAAAAATTATTTGAATCTGATATACTGTTTGTACTTAGAAAACCAACTAAGTAAACAAACAAACAAACAAACAGATGAACAGCTATTATTTATTTATTTATTTATTCTTCAAATTTATACCCCGCCTCGCTCAGGCGAACCTGACTCTAGGCGGCATCCATACAAAAACAAAACAATATCCCACCAAACCCCCCCCCCCCCATTGAGTCCTCTATAGCCGCCCCAAGTGGGTTTACACACAAAGAAAGGCTGGAATCCTAAGTATCTTCCCAGATTCTTCCAAACATCTCTTCAGAAGTAGTGAATGAATAACAGGCTTAATCTCTCAGACTCAACTGGTAATGAGTAAGAGACCCATTTGTTCTCTTCCCATCTCTACTGCAGTTAGAGAATAGATAAATACCACTATTCAAGATAGCAAGGCAGACTCACAGTCAACATCCAGGCACAATATAAAGTTCAACTAACAATTTATACACAATTTATACAATTTATTCTCCCCTAAACTGGAGAACAAGCCATGCTGGCTAAGGCCAGAAGGGGACTGCTGGCCAAAACATTCCTATCAATCCAGCTTGGGAAGACCAGCCGTAAACCACTTTTGTTGTTGTTCAGTCGCACAGTCGATTCCGACCTTTTGCGACCCCATGGACCACTGTCAGCCAGGCACTTCTGTCCTCCACCAATCCTCCTCAACTCGCTCAGCTCTGTACCCATTGTGTCTACAATACCATCTAGCCATCTCATTTTGGGCCGCCCCCTTCTTCTTTTGCCCTCCACTCTTCCCAGCATCAAGGCTTTCTCAACCACTTAGGGCCTGGGTATTTTAAGAACAAACGGCTCTGCTACAAACATATCCATTAATTAAGATCTGCTATAAAGGCCATCTCCATGTGTCTCACCAAGAGCGAAATTTGTTTGGAACAATTATATTTATTATCTCTATTAAAGCACTGGTTGTCAGTTCCCCAATTTAGAATCTCTCATGATAACTTTGCAATAACTTTTGTTATATTTTGACACCAGGGAAAAACATTCTTCTCCTCCTCTAAGGCTTTGCTTTTTTAATTGGGCTTTTATCTGGCCATCTTGCTGTTATGTTTTGCTATACAGTAGAACCCCATATAACGAAAATAATTGGTTCCACTAGGCACTTCATTATACGATTTTTTTGTTATACGATGCATGCATCATATAATGAAAATCCCTATGGGAAAAATTGTACAACGAAAATCTCTATAGGATGCATCGTACAATGAAAATATTTTTGTTGTATGATTCCCATAGGGAAATTTTCAAATTTCCTTCGTTGTATGACTTTTTGCTGTATGATGCATTTGTTATACAGTGTTCTACTCAGTAAAAGAGCACCTCACTTAGAGACTAACTCACTTAAGGAACAGAATTTTCTCTGAATGGTCACCTCGCTTAACAACTAAAACCAACCAAAACCTCGCTTAACAACTAAATCGGGGTTCATAATCCTCCCTGCCTGAAGTCACAATTGGTCACTTGGTTACATGGTGTTTCGCTTAAAGAGCAATCCTGTGGAATACATTATGCTCTTTAAGCAAGGTACCACTGTAGTTGGCCTTTAAAAAGCACATTCATGCAATCCATGTATGGTAAACACCTTTACCCAGTGCAACTGAAGGAATGGATGCTTATAACATAAGCAATCCTTTCAGTTCTCATATACGCTCTGTCCACACAAGCACATATTTCCAAAACAGTGGGCCTGCCAGAATATATTTTATACATTAGCTTTTAAAAGCTAATGTGTAAAATTTTAAAGAAACATAGAACTCACAAACTTTTTTAAAAAATACAGCATTCTTTTTAAACTTGGTTAACAAACAACAACAACACATTTTCTAATGAGCTCACAAACACTACCACATTTCATCCTCTGTGATTTATAACAGTAATGATATTCTACTCCTCAGATTGAGCTCTGCTAGCACAACTACACAACTGTAATTTGTTTACTATCTGCAGTGGCTCATCTCGTAATAGGTACTATGAAAGAAACAATGCTTATTGCATCGCCCCAGTACACAATAATAATAATTTCATGTCAGAAATTATTCTGGGTTGAAAGGATTTTTTGCAGAAGAAACTCTGCTCAGGAAATGCACAACAGAGGCTCCTTTCTTGTCCCCAAGAGCTGGGACAGAGACAGGTGCTCAATCCATCATGCAGTATCCAGGTCTCGAACTGGTGACTTGCCAGCCTTCCAGCTAACAAGGTGAGCTTTTTAACTACTGAGCCACTACTAAATTTAAAAGGACCTGTTTTGAAGGGTCTAAATCTGCCAGTCAGTCAAAGTATTTAACTTTGGGGTAGTGCACTTGAGAGTCTAGATTTTGACCTACATCTTGCAGAATCCTTCAGCTAACACAGTAGGTTTAAAAAAAATACAGGAGTATTTATCTGAAAACAATATTCACATTGACCAATCAGACTTATTCCCTACTATGTGTTGACTTACAATATCAAAGAAGACTTGGCAAACATCAATAGTGTTCAGTAGTTCGCAGACATGGTCCTTTGAAAAGAAAGGGATAAAACTGATTGCATAGTACTGTATATTTTTACTGGATCTCCCCTCCCCAGCCTGAATTTGAAAAGAAGCCTTAAAGCCAACTCAAGAGCCATAATACTATAAAAAATTTTTTGATCAAGATTACCCAATTTTGAAAAATACATGAGTTATAACATAAATTTAATCTGCATTAGAAGAGAATTTTAGTTACATCCTAAGAAGCCCTGCAAGAACATAACATATCATCAGGGTGCCTTACCTTAAATTCCATAACATCAACAAATGTGAAATAATATAAAGCCAGATTTTTTAGGATTTCTGATTTCTCTTTCTGCAACTGAGCAAGCTGTTGCTGTAAATAAAAGAAACATATACTGTATATACTATGCAGAAGCAAAGGGATTTTTTAAAAGAAAAATTTAAGAATTGTATTGCAAGAAGCAGAGGACACAAGTTGTCTACATAAATCTTACTATGACCTTACTACAGGAGTTCCCAACCTATGGCCCACAAAGCCATTCCATCCGGCTGCCTCCGCTGCACCCGGAAGTGGACATGTTTATGTCAGCCATAAAACACACCCACACGTGCACCCATGACTGTCATAAACATAGAAGTGGGCACATTTACAACAGCTGTAGATATGCCCACTTCTGCTTCTGGGGTGCGTCGTCTGGCCTGCTCAACTGTCTGGGAGCCAGTCTGGCCCATGGTGTAAAAAGGTTGGTCACCCCTGACTTACTATATTCTTGGATCCCAAGTTTTCCACGTTTGTATGTTTCAAAACTCTTAATTAATCAAGGACACAGTCCTTCCTATCTTAAGCTCAAAAGAATACTCCTTCATTTCCACATTGGAATAAATATCCACTTTACTACTGGCAACCATTAGGTGAATAGGAATTTGGTACCCCTTCCACTTTGCCTCCCAGATAACCCTATCCAAGTTAGGCTCTGGCCTGGAAAAAGGTGGAGAGCTAGAAGAAAAACTGACTGTAACAACTTCCCACTCAGAAATAACATGTAAGATACAGTACAGTCAAACCTCGCATAAAGAGTGTCTTGCTTAAAGAGTAACTCGCTTAAAGAGCAGAATTTTCTCTGAATGTTCGCTTCGCTTAACAAATAAAACCAACCAAAAACTTGCTTAACAAATAAATCAAGTTTCGCAATCCCCCCCCACAATTGGTCACTTTCAATGGTGTTTCGCTTAAAGAGCGAACTCGCTTAAAGAGCAATCCTGTGGAACGAATTATGCTCTTTAAGCGAGGTATAACTGTACTTGTGTGTACACTCTTGCTTGCATAAACCAAGGAAGAGAACAAAGGAAAATAGGACCCAAAGGGTAATGTATAACCCTTCTTTACATAGACAGTATCCATATTTGGTAACTACACGTTCCCCTCAAATAAATACTAAATATGCCCATGTCAGTATGCATTAGTACCAAAATTAGTACCAAAATTATTATTAAGTACTACAGGTGGAAGTAGAAATGTTAAGAAAGTACTGGTTATATGAATAGTTAGCCAAAGCAAAACCACTTATGAACACAAATCAGCATAATGAAAATAATGACAGATTTCTTGGGGTGGGAAAAGAGGAGACAGCAGAATTTACAGATCTTACTACAGGAAAGCAGTATGCTTTTAAAATTCAGAACTTACCAAAAAGAATATCCAGGCAAAGCCACGTTAAGCATGCAAAATAAAATATAGATACAAACATAAAATACAGTAATGGTTCTTTAACAAGTTCCATATAACACAATATACATTAAAACACAAGCAACAAAAGAAACAGATGGGAAAAAAGCAAGAGGCTAGCATGTTAGACACTGGTGAGAAAATGAAAGAGAAATAGGTGAATACAAGAATATCCAGTGACATAAATAAGAAAGGTTTTCACAACATATTTTCTACAACATTCAAATGCATTATGTTTGCAAAACTCAATTAGAGGAAAGTAAAAGGGGGATTAAGACTACTGTAGGAACAACTAGAAAAACACAACATCTTAAAAAAATTTCATATTAAACCCAATAATATTAATTTCCATATGAAACCTATTTCATATGTGTTTTAAGGCAAATGAAATGTTTCAAAACATTATGACTTTGCTTACAACAAGGTATGAAAAGATAACACATCTCTACTATGCCAATATTGTGAATATTCCTTTGTATCATTTAAAATGTATCAGAATATCTCTGCCTATTAATAATTAGTTAATGAAAGCCATGTAAGACTTAGTGCAAAATTGCTGCTTGTTAATAAGGCACTGGGGTAGGGATGTGTGCAGAAAAATGCTTTGAATTCTTCTGGGGTCTCCCTATGATTTTTTTGTAGACAGATCCATCCTTTCCTTTTAGCCAAAAAGAAAAGCCTCTTTCAGGTTGTTTCATTTTCGGCTTCCCTTCCTTGTTTCTAGCACTCCAAAAGTTCTAAAGAACTCTTATAAATTACAGTACAGTAAAACCTCATATAACACTAAAACCTGGTTCCACAAGTCTTCGTGTTATATGATTTTTCGTGTTATCTGATCCTCTATGGGATCCATAGAGATACATTGTAACCACACAGGCTTTTTCGGTTGTTATCTGAAGCATCCCATAGGATCTTAATGTTATCTGATGCAATTCTTCCCCCCAGATTCCTTGATGTTATGCGATTTTCGTGTTATTCGATACTAATGTTATATGAGGTATTACTGTACTTCAAAAATAGAAGCAAAGTAATACAGTATCATTCTACATCAAAGGCAGGCAGCAACACATAAGTAAAATATTTTTTAAAACCACCAAAAAGATATACCTTTAACAAAATAAACATACCACAAAATGACTAAGTAACATTTTTTAACAAAAGTAAATCAAATAGGGAAAGCCCCCCCCCCCCGAAAAATAGAAAAAACACCACATATTAAAAAAAACCATTCTGCCAAAAACTAAGAAAAGCAAGCAAACAAATAAAGGCTAAACAAACTAACACATATTATACATACAACCAATGTCTCCCTCAAAACAAAAGCACTAGACTATGGGGAGATTTCTTCCCACCACCACTTGACACCTTCTCTTGACTTCTCATCTTTGAGTTCAGAAGGCAGGTTAGGCCCAGGAAGCAAAAATAATCAAAGAAAGGAAAGCTCCCACTCCTAAGAAACCAAAGAGCGGAAAACATCTGAAGACTCTGTGTGTGGGTTTTTTTTTTAAAAGGGCAGGTGGAAATCTTCAAAAGACACTGTGGAGTCCTTGCTTCAGCTTCACAGTGTGTGGGAGTTTTACCCACTAAAACCACCTCCCATTATGCCACGCCACCCTGCGGGACTGCCATCAAGCATTACTTCACAGGGGGCAGAATGGCTGTTAAAAACCTCCTCCAATTTGGCTACTCGCCCTCCTCCTCCTCTATGCCTCTGGCTGCCCTCTTCGCAGTCTCTCCACACATCTAAGTTCCAAGATGACCCCCGCCACAAAATTGGACATCGTGACCCAGGTAGCCTCCCTGCTCAACATGTCGCTGATGATATCTTTCGGAGACAGCTGTTGTTGAAGATGCCTCTGTAAAATTTCCCGTTCTGCATCAAACCGTGGACAATGAAAAAGCACGTGCTCTGCGTCTTCCTGCACAGACTGGCAGACGGGGCATGAAGCATCATCATCCAATCTAAAGCGGTGTTGGTAGGCTCTGAAGCAGCCAGGCCCTGTCAACAGCTGTGTGAGGTAGTAATCCACCTCTCCATGCTGTCTTGTTGACTGTGCACTGATGTCCAGGATAAGGCGATGAGTCCACCATCCCTTGGTTGATGTATCCCAGATCTGCTGCCATTGTGCTATCCTCTCTATCCTGGCTTCTATAGCAATTGTATGTCGTTCCTTCACCTGGTTTTCTCACCTCCGCCAGTAAATCTCCGCTTGTTCCTCTGCCATCAGATGGATTGGCATCATATCGGCAATGACACACACGGCATCGTACGAGACCGTTCAAAATGCCCGAGCCACCCGCAGGGAACTCCTACAGTATATCAAAGTTATTTGTCGCATGTACGATGCCTCTGCCATGGCTTCTGACCAAATCGGGGCTGCATACAGCAACACGGAACTAACAACACTCAAGAGGAGTCTTCGGAGAGTCTGCCGTGGGCCTCCAATATTTGGCATGATACTTGTCAATGCATTACATACTGCTCCAGCCCTTGGGCTCACAATTTGCAAATGCCTGGCGTCTATCTGGACACCCAGATATCGTAGTGACGGTTGCGAGTGAATACTGCAGCCTCCAACAGTAAGGGTGATGGTCTCCCTGGCTTTCCTACTGTGTGTGCGTGTGCATGTGTGTGTAAAAAAAATGAATCAAAAAATAATCTCAAGGAGGCACATTGGCACAGGCAGCATGCCTGCCACCAGCGAAATCGATCAAAAAAGGAATTCCCTCCCAAATCCAAACTGAACTCTAGCAGGAGCTCAATAGCACACAGTAATCCCATCCAAAAGTAAATAGCCTGAAGCAAAAATAGCATTCTTCTCTGGGCTCCAGTGTATAGATTCAAAAACCTCATTCACCAATCCTATGGACATTCTGATTGGCTGCTGACACCCATCATTATTTACACTACTATGTCTCTGTAATAGTACATGTGATACTACTGGATAACAATTTGATCAGATGATCAAGTAGGTACACATGGGGTTAAAGGAAGGGTAAAGGAAGTCTGATATTCCTGTTCCCTCCTTGATGTTCTTACTGGCCTTCACTGGCCACATTATCATGTCTTTGCAACAGTCCTTGCATTGCTATTGGATAAAATATTTAGCAAGTATTTGACATACATTGGGTGAAAGAATGGTAAAATAAAGGTTTTAAATACAAAGGGTGAAACAAAGGTTAAATGAAAGATAGAATAAAGAGCCACTTTTATACAGGTTTTCCCTCTTATTAAAACATAAAATCATACTCCCCTGTGCCACTTGCTTTCTTCAACTAAAGCCCAATCTTAAACACACTCAGAAACAGCAACTTGTTAACAAGTGGCAATTTGCCTCCAAAATTAAAGTGCTTTTCCTACCGTAGGCATAAATCAGGTTTAAGATTTTGGCTACTGTTGCATTAAGACTATTCTCTTGAGAACTAAAGCTAAATCTATTCATCATTTAAAAGTGTTGTAACAGATTTCAGAAAAGTTTTTAAAAAGGCTTAATCTGTTACAAGCATTTTAGACAACGAAGAGGTTTAAGTTTAGTTCTCCAGAGTACACTAAAAACTTCCTTAATTAATTTAATTTAGATTGAAGCAGATACACACTTATATTCCTGAGTAAATATTACTAATTGCTGGCAGTCATTGCATGTTCTAATTCTTATACTGATTCAAACAAGAAGTTCCTGAAAACTTTAGACACCCAAGGCAGGGGTTCCTGTGGGGCCCATACCCCACAGGGAGACTTCAATTCCCAGAAGCCTAAGTCAATATATCAGCTGATCAGTGCTTTGGGGAACTGACTAAGGCTTCTGGGAATTGAATACCAAAAGCCAAAGGTTGGGAAACACTGATCTAAGGTAATTAGAAATGACTTGAGAATTAAGTGCCTGCCACATCCTGAGCTCTTCCCCTACACCCTTTTTAAAGTTTAACTGCTCTGTATATCTAATTTATGCAATTCATGCTTTTTACCCAGAACATTAAAGCTATGATATCAAAGGAGCTTTAGACTTTTTTTTTAAACAGCACTCCCCATGCCCACTGCTTGGCAATACTGATCTCTACAATGAAAACATTTCAAAGGTATTATTGGAATATGATGTACAATCTCTTGTTTGGAAAAAAAACTGGGATGAGTAAGTGGCCAAACACTGGTTTTTTTGCTACCTCTTTGACTGCATATATTACATAAAAGACTGCCTCTTTTTTTTTTAACTGATGGGCTAAAATACTGGTGCACGACTTACACCTGTGGAAAGGTGATAACATCAGTGACAGGGAATGCTTTTTAGTAAATAATAACTTTCTCTTTCTTTCTCAAGGCTTTTGTAACCCTTGTGCAATTTTTTGATGGTTTGAAAGCCTTGGGAGTAAAAACAGAAGGAGAAAGTCTATAATCACCAAGCATTGCTGCCATCAGCTGATTCTGGAATAACTGCCTATCTTTTCCTTCCTTTGTATGACTTCCATCCCATGGCAAAGGCCTGGGAAATTTCCACATATGTGTATTATCTAAGCTATGAACCTATATCATGAAAATGTATCTTTAGTACATTGAAATTAATGAAGTTTCCATCAAGACAAGATAGACTTTGATGTCTAAATAAATTTTAATAAGAAATTTTCTTAGCCAACCTCTTTCCTATTTAAACTGATTACATGCTTAAACAGACGCAAAAAAAATGTCACTTAAGCAGGATACGTTATTCATTATGTAAAAATAACAGGTTGGATCATACGTTGGATCATGGAGAAAACAAAGGAATATCAGAAACAAGTCTACTTCTGTTTCACTGACTACACCAAGGACTTTGACTGTGTGGAACACAACAAAATGTGGCAAGTAATTAAAGAGATGGGAATACCAGAACACCTTATATACCTCATGAGAAATCTGTACATGAATCAAGAAGCAACAGTTAGGACAGAATACGGAAGGACAGAGTGGTTTGGAATAGGAAAAGAAGTAAGACAAAGCTGCATTTTGTCACCCTGCTTATTCAACTTATACACAGAGCACATAATGTGCAATGTAGGGATGGAGGAATCACAATTTGGGATCAAAATTGCTCGGCGAAACATCAACAACTTGAGATACACAGATGATACTACCCTAATGGCAGAAAGTGAAGAAGACCTAAAGAATCTCCTGATTAGGTTGAAAGAAGAGAGTGCAAAATCTGGCTTGAAACTCAACATCAAAAAAACCAAGATAATGGCAACAGGCCCTATCAGTCACTGGAGAATAGATGGGGAAGAAGTAGAAGCAGTGACAGATTTTACTTCCTTAGGATAAAAGATCACTGCAGCTGGAGTGTCAAAGTTCGCCATAACTGGAGTAGACCATACTGCCAGCGACTCAATGTCGTCATGCGTCAGTTAACAAACCTGATAACCCTGAGGACTAGTGGCCTTGGCGAAGTCCACAGGGAAGTGTGATGGACCCCAAGTGGATTCAATCCCACAAATCCATTTTGATGGAGGGGAGCAGATTCATCAATACTGGCCTCGGGCTGATGAGGAGTGTGTGTCAAAAGGGCTCAGGACCAGAAAGTGTCCTGTGGAGCTGGATCAGTGGTATGGGGGTCATGCTGCGATGTGGAAGGCAGATGAAAGGCTACAGCATTATATTCGCAGGATAGTCTTCATGGATGATTGCCATGATGATCACCAACATTTGGAATCTTTCTAAGAATAATTCCAAATCTAAAAATTTCCCACATGCTTGTTTCTTAACAACTACAAACTGTACCATGAATTTATCATTCATCCTGCAAATTCCTGCAATCTGCAATCAACCAGCAATAAAAAACAATATGAATTCTGAATCATTTTCTTCCCTACTTCAACACCAATAAAACATACAAATGCATGATTAGCGTCAATTCTATTACCAGAAATGACGAGGTTTGATAGGGTTGGATAAAGATTTTCCTTGTGAAGACAAAAGAAAGATAAAAGAAAGTTGATCTCCCAAATCCTGTCCACAAACAGAATTTTGTCTCCTAAATTTTGAAAAGGACACAATGTGTCTGATCACTAGCAGAAACTGCAAATTTATTGTTATCAGAAATAATTATATGTACAGCTTTGGGAACCTTCAAATTTTTTGAAAAGCTGGTTGAATAGTTTTCGAAATTAAAAATGGACTTTAGATCTTGACATTTAGTTATGAAATTCTGCAGTTCACAGCCAAGCTCAAGATGTATAAAAAATATTTTAGGAAGGATCGTGGTGAATTGATCACAAGAAAATGAAGGGAAATTAACAGTGAGTTTTTAACTATACAGTAAAACCTCAGATAACGTTAAAACCTGGTTCCACAAGTCTTGGTGTTATCCGATTTTTAGTGTTATCCGATACATGTTAAAATCCTATGGGATCCATAGAGATACATTGTAACCACACAGGCTTTAGCGGTTGTTATCCGATGCATCCCATAGGACCTTAATGTTATCCGATGCAATTCTCCCCCCCAGATTGCTTAATGTTATGCGATTTTAGTGTTATCCGATACTAATGTTATCCGAGGTATTACTGTACATTTCATCTAGCTTCCAAAGACAGTGGCTATAAAATATGATCCCTACATTCTGAATAAGTTTGTGGAAACTGTGTGCAAAAATCTGTATTAAATCTACTGGACATTTTAAAGATAGATGTGTACAGTCATGTAGTTTCTAAACGAAATGATGTTTTAGTTGCCATTAAAATTATTTATTTATTGCTTCTGTGACCACTAGGGCTCCCAAAGCCATGTACAATAAAATTCCACCAGTATCTTATATCAGTGTATATCTTACATAAATTTAAATTATTAGTGACTGTAACTACTACATTTAGTAAGACTTATTATTTCTTTAGACTTATTTCTAAAGACTTATTTAACCTCCCCTTCGCCAAACGACTCCAGGCGGTTTACAATGCAGAAAACAACACTAACATAAAACACATTGTTGGAGTGCATATAATAAAATAACTTCATGGAGAAAATCACTCAAAATAATCTTAGTCTAAATAAAAAACAATATTTGTCTAAACAAAAAAATTGATACAACCAACTCTTTCCCCACAAAATCAAACTTTAGTATTAACTTGTCATGGGCAAAAGGGGTTTCTACCTAACCACCATGCAAAAAAGTGTTATTTCCACCTGTCACCTATACAAGTTCATGATATAAGATGGCTCAATGGATTCTACTTTTCCAACACTTAAGCTGACAATATTCAATGGGTAAAAAAACACAATGCTAAAATAAATTCAGAAGAATGTTAGGACACTTAATTAGCTCAATATTCAAATACAAACCATGTTTTACAATTTTACCCTAGTTGATTCTTTTTCAAGATAAACAATTTTAATGTGTTTCTCATAATGCATGATGTACTAGTAACACAGACAAAAGTAAAATTTTAAATAATGTCCACCTTCTCCAAAATACAGATATATGACTGAAAGATAAACTGACTACCCAAGGTATGAAGAAAATATTGTAAATAAAATTATACTGCATTCTTCTGAAACTGAAGATGGAAGTATTGCGAAAGACATTCCACAATACAGAATGTCCATGTACGTGATAGCCATGAAAAACAAGGTGGATGTACAATATACAAATAGCCAAAAAAACGGTATGTTGGTTTTACCTTCACTATAAAGACTCTGATAGTCTATGCTAAGTCTTGCACATCTGTTCTTTCACTGAGTTAAAAACAACTTTATGTAAATAGATAAAACTTTCTGCTAAAGGCACTAAGCCAGGGGTTCCCAACCTACAGCCTATGGGCCATACCTGGCCCATGACACCATTCCAATCCGACCAGTTGTTGCCTCCACTGCACCCAGAAGTGGAAGCAGGCATGTTTACATCAGCTGTAAAACGCGCCCACACAAATGCACCCGCGGCTGTCCTAAATGTGGAAGTGGGTGCATTTATGACAGCCATAAATGTGCCCACTTCTGCTTCCGGTACGTAGTCTGGCCCGCTCAGCTGTCCAGGGATGTGGTCAGGCCTGTGTGTAAAAAGGTTGGCCACACCTGCACTAAGCCATAGAATTTGAAGATCAACTGCTTCATATATAGTTGTGGGTTTCAAAACAGAACTGATTAAAAGATGTACAGATATATTTGTTGGAAGTGATCAACACACTGAATTGGATGAAGCCTTAGTCAACCTTACAACAATCTTAATGAATTCAATAGTTTCTTAACATAAGTCCTATTAATGGCTGCACTCTAAGTATGACCATGTGGAGATTCAACATCTCACTATTAGTGAATGTTATCAGAATTAATTACTAGGTATGCTAATCTCACCAAATGAAGAGACTGTAAAAGGAGTAGCACAATTTATAATAATTTAAATTAATAACTGTGTTGGAAATTTGAATTATCACTCTGCTGTACGCAGAGAAGATGCAAACCTGTTACCTGTCTTCTATTTCCACTTCTGAGGGGAAAAAAATCAAACATGTAACTACAGTAGTTCTGTTACTGCTCTTGCAATGAGGGAAATAATAGCTAAATCCTGTTGTCTTACATTATTGTGCAAGAGAGATTGCATAAACATTCCCCTGCTCATATACCACATTTCATACTGCATGAGAGACTGATTGTACAATCAGTTGCACACCAGGTTGTGTATAAAGGAAATACTTAAACATACACCATTACACCTTGAATAGAATAATAATCATTATTATTCATAATCATTAATAATTATTGTTAACCATTATTATTATATCTTCCATTAAAATTAACGTAAGATATTGTAACTGAGCAGTAGCTATCAAATGTTTGATAATAATGTACATCTAAACTGGTCATTTGCAGTAACACTTACATTACATCAATTTCCCACTTTCGAACCACAGGTTTTTAAATGACCATACTCTAGTTCTCTTTTCCAAGACACAGCCATTCACAATTTATGATTCAGAAAATACAAGGCTTCTGTTGCTTTATGAGACTTCTAAATCACACCAACATTCAACACACAAACTATTGCTACTTTTCATTAACAAACGAAGCAAGAGGTATGGTCTTTCCGCCTTTCAGAAGAGCCTTATTCCTTCTGGCATATGATCAGCCAACCACTAAGATTCAGCCTGTATCAAGACTCATGCCTTGATCATTGCCCCCTGCCCCAAGATCCCACATGAAGTACAGTACTTCAGTAAAACTAACAAGGGTAGTTGTTACTTAACAGATTTAAATATTTTCCATTCCATTACTTACATTGTTGTTGCGTGTTTCAACAGCTGGAAACTTTCTGACAATAAATTTGACAGCTGATTCAAGATTTTTATCAATAAGGTATGATGGTTTCGCTTTTGGATCTCCACATGCCTATGGGGAAAATTTAAAAACAAAAATTAAAAATGTATTATTTTCATGGAACATTGTGTCAGTTAATACGGAACCAAAATTAGAAATAATTCTTAGCTCTTTGGTGAGGTAAAAAAATGAGTGGGAATTGTCACAGCCGGACTATGCAATGGGAAACAATACAGAGATGCTCTTCTACCGGAAAAAATGAATGGGAATTTCAAAGCGGTTAGTGCAGAACAGCAGTGAAGGGAAAGCTCAGCTATATAATTTAAAAGGTATGTTTCTTTTAGTGAAGCAAGTTCGTCTTTAATTGTCATCTTTAATGCAATGTAAACATGGGTTCTTCTGTAACATCTCCAAAACACTTAATAAGCATTTCTACTTTTAAAAGTAAACATATCTCCAAGGGACAGGCCTATGTAAATTATATTTTAGTAAGATTACTGTTTTGGCACAGCTTTTGAATACAGAGCCACATTAAGTATAGTCCAGTCTACAAACACATCAGAGTTCTATAGAGAACCACGACTATTACTAAAACAAAATATTTAACTGGAATTTATATTTAACTGTATGCATCTATAATCTGCTGAATGTCTGTCTAGTGCATAATAGGAAAGCTTTCTCTCCTAGTTTCATTACTACTGGCACAAATAAAAGCTGTGTTGAAAGCAAACAGCTGTACTGCAACATGCTGTGTTTCTATCAGCTTCATTCCTAGGGCATGGATTTCTTTTGTAAACAAATGACTTCGTAGGCAAATTTGCTGTGGGACACAAATTAAACTGCTGAACAGCCTGTGCCAAAATAGGGGATTCTCTGGACTGCATCTGGTTCTGGGCTTAATGCTGAACATGTTAGCATGAATTTTGCATCTCCTGATTTATCAATGTTTTCAATCATCTCAAAAAAGAGAAGCAAATTCTTAAGAGGCTACTGTCTAAGGGCACAATCCTAACTGGCTAAACTGACTTTAGGCTGTTTGAGCAAATTTAGGCTGGCTAAGGCTATATTGTATCTCAAGCCTCTCAGCTCAGGACAGTAGCATAAGGCTGGTTTCAGTCGCCTGGGGTGGCAGGCCAAACTCCCCCCCCCCGGCTCAGGGCCCCCCAGATAGGAAAGTCCTTTCCTTTGGGATTCACCAGGCTAAGAGGCGGGGTGGCTGTATGCCTGGGAATCTGACAGCGCAGGCGAGGGTCTGGGGCAGGGCAGGCCCAGCTGGAGCCCACCATTGGGTCCCAGGCGCACGGCCACTCAGCCTCCAAGCTTGGCAGTGGCAGCTCGGCCACCTTTGGCAGCAGTAGCGCCCAGGAAGGTGGGAAGTGAGGCTGGCGTTCACCGTGAAGCAGCGCCCGCAGCTGGAGCAGCACAGGCCAGACCTTGCGGGGAGAGGTCCTTGGCCTGGCCGGCACTGCTCTGGCTGTGGGTGCTGGGCTGCAACGACCATTGCCCTTGCCCTTTTAGGTGCTGCTGCTGTTGAAGGTAGATGAGCTGCTGTCGCCTGGCTAGGAAGCAGGGCAGCCGTGCGCCTGGGACCCCGATGGTGGGCTCACCGCTGGGCCCGCCACACCCCAGACCCTTTCCCACACTGTCAGGGTCCCAGGTGCATGGCCGCCCCACCTCCTAACCGAGAGACAGTAGCGCCGTCCAAGAAGGCGGTAAGCGAGGCCAGCGCTTGTTGCGGCCCAGCGGCCAGAGCAGTACCCACCAGGCATTGTGGGCTGATGGTCCTCTGCCTGGCCAGCACTGGGCCATGGTGACCGCAGGCCTCACTTCCTGCCTTCATGGGTCCCGCTGCCAGGCTAGGAGGCGGGGCAGCCGCATGTCTGGGAACCCAATGGTGGGCTCTCTGCTGGGACCACGCCATGCCGCTCCAGCCTGGCAGGCAGTAAGGGGCGCCTTGGGAGGAGGGGGAGTGGTGCCCCCTGGCCTCTACCATGCCATCAGGCCTGCACCCTCCGGGGCGGGGCCCAGGGCACCGGTGGTGGCAGATGGTCCCGGTGCCCACCAGGAAGTCTGGGGCAGCGGCATGACCACCTCCTGCAAAGTGGTGCCCGGGGTGGGCCGCCCCCCCCCCACCATGCCTCTGGCTCAGGAAGAGAGTGGCATCAGTGGGTCTAAAAGGAAAACAGCACAAGGGAAAAAACCCACAAACTGACCATAATCACCATGGAAACTGAGTTGACAGCTACCAATTAGAAATTATTACAAAGGGTTAGGCCTAGAGACACTTGTTCCAGGACAGGAAGCTTATGCCCTATCCAAACCTATCTCAGTCATTTTTAATTAGGATTGTGCCCTAAATCAGCTATTCTGGGATTCTGGGAATATACAACTGTTCATTTGCATAATAAAGTTGTGATCCTCCAAAACTCTCTTATATCTACTGTGTTGTAATCCAACAGTGAAGACAAACTGGAACAGAGAATCGGTGTGCAACTGAATTGTAGTGCTGCAATCTTTTCTTGGTGCAAATTTCTCACATAATATAGAACCTGTGGTTCATGAACAATTTAACATGCTATGCATTTTTACAAAAAGCCAAGATGGCATCTTATTAACTTTTTGATAGTTTTGTTGCGGATTATAGAGACAGAAGTCATGGAACATGAGACTGATCTGAAAGCGGGCAAAGGGAAGGTGAAAAAGCTTTGCAAACCTTCCATACTTGTCCTTGCTGGGGAAGCATAGTAACAAAGAAAGAGAAGTTACACATAAACAAATGGTTTTTTTAAAAATAATTTCCACAAACATCATGCTTAGGAATGCAAACTAATACTACTAAAGTCAAAGCTAGGTAATATAGTTAAATATTTCTAATTGCAATCAACATTTTCATACATACTAACTTTATTATGCATACGACAATCTGAACATACAGTAACTTTCACAATGCAGAACATGTTTTGTCATGTCAACTCCCAAAATAATAATGCTGAGTCAAAATGGTAAGGTAAAACGAAAGGGAGTTAACAACAGACAGCACATGCAGTTTTCAGGAAAGCTGAACAGAGCAACTATCAGTGAAATATTACATACCTGAAATAGAAATTGTAGCCAAGAATGAAAAAACAGAGAGCAGTTATAGGCGAATCCTGATACTAACTTCATATGATTTATTGTTAAACATGTTAGAAAGATGTCTATACTCAGACAGGGTGCTCATTAAAAATCTAGTAAACATGCCTGTCTCAAGAACAAATATATTTGCCAGTTTGCTTCAACAATCTAAATTTACATACTCTTGTAAAACAGTACAGTATTTAGAAATCTTCTTGGTATAACTTTGCACCAAGCAAGTAGGATGTTATCACCAACAACAGTAATAATTAATTTAATTAGTTTCCTATCCCTCCTCCCCTTTCAGGGTCTCATGGTGTCCTTTTGACCTGCAAAAACCATTGGCAGCTTTGGGATGGGTTCTTCACTAATATCCAAAAATCACCACCAGATTGCTGGTGATTAGAACAGGTGGCAGCAATCTGGACATAATGTTTGGACATTAAAGGTCACTTCTCCATTATGAGGCTTCCAAAGACTTGTCCAGATCAAAAGTTAACTCTATGGACTCTTGGAACCTGAAAGGGGAGACATGAAGTTTTAAATTGAATATTACCATTGGCATGATGATGTCATCATAGCTGAGCTGCATAACATTGCACAAGAGGAATTCAGCCATAGTTTTATATACGATTTAATAGGAATGTTTGCCTAAGTCTTATTTCTAACTTGTAACTCAAAACTGAAATGCAGTTTCATGTGCTTGACTTCTCTTGCACTGCCAGTCTATAGCATGGTATCTATTATGCAACTTCTTTCACTCATGTACACATGGTATTTAAATATCGGCATTCGGATATTGCAATCAACAGAACTAACAGAAAGAAAACACTTGTCACCCATTTGAAATCAATTTAAGTTACATTACCAAGAGGTTCCAAAACAGAAATTTTCTTGTACAGTATCTATCTCACTGTACTACTCTAAAGAGTCAAAGGATAATATGTCTTGTTTTGCTTCAACTTCAACCATTAAAAAGAAAGTTAATAAAAGAAACAAAGAATCAATACAACCACAGAAGTGATTTCTCAAGTAGAACCGCTGTATGAAACTAAACAGACACATTAACTATAGATTTCAACTAAAAGACTAAAGTAGTAACCTTCTGATGAAACAGCAAACATGTATTGTATTTAAAACCAAATTGTTTCCCAATTAATAATACTGGTACACTGTAGAAACAATCATAATTCTAAGAAACCTATATCTGGCAAAATGGAAAGTACTGACGTGTACCTAAGAAATTCTTCTTAATTCTTGTATTTTGGTATAAAAGACCTTACTATACTGACTACTTCATATTTCAGTGGAACTACAGAATTTGCATAGCATAAGGGTGGTTGAAAAATAATATCATTTTGTAGTTGTTTATAAAATTGTTCCTCCTACTAAAAATTCATCATCAGTTAAGAGAAATTAATATACAGTGGAACCCCGCATAACTAAGGCTTTGCATAGCAAAAAATTTGCATAAGGAAGCGTTCGTTATGCAAGGGCGATACCCCGCATAATGAAAAAAATTGTTCATTATGCAGGGTTTTCAGTAGCCGGAGTATACCTGCTCAATGGGAAACCCAGTTAACGAACTCCCCCCCCCCCCCCGGTTATGCATGGTACTGCCAATAGTGCTTCACATAAAAAAAATCACATAACAAAGTGCTCTGTGGAACAAATTTTTTTTTTCGTTATGTGGGGTTCTACTGTACTATGCAAAGTTAAACCCACTGATTACATAGGATTGGGAAGCTTCTGCCCATAGACAAAAAATCTATAAATATTATTATTTAGTAAAGGTCACCCTTGGTTGAAAGCCAGTCATATCTGGTTCTAGGGTTCAGTGTTCATCTCTGTTTATAACCAAAGAGCCAGTGCTGCCTGCATTTGCAGATGTTTTGGAGGACATGTGGCAGGCATGCTTAGACACAGAATGCTGTTTACCTTCCCAATAAAGTAATACCTATTTATCTACTTGCAATTTCTTGCTTTTGAACTGCTAGGTTGGCAGGAGCTAGGACAGAGATGGAAGCTCACTCTGTTGTGCAGTACTTGGGCATCAAATTCCGTCCTTCCAGTCATCAAGTTCAGCCTCTTAACCACTAAGTCATTGTAGTCTTCATAAACCATACTTTGTGAAGCTGTGGACTGCATGTTCTTCCCTTCTTCATTTTCGTGCCCATTTGCATCAGACTGAAGACCCCAAATTTCATTAAGCCAGATCACTTTGTTTTAGCATATACAGGAAAACACACCAGCATGTAATGCTACCTTATTTTCCTGGCTTAGCAAAGCAAAGCAATCACACTTCTATACCACCCCATAGCGGTTAGTGCACTCTGGGAGGTAAACTTTATGCCAGAGTTCTCCTTCTTCAGCTGCCATATCTGTTCCAGATATTATCATCATGGGGATAGCCTTCCTGTTCTTCTGAGGTCATGCCACACCAGTCTCTCAGATTCTTCAACCATGAAGTCTGTCTACATCCAGGGCTGATCTTCCCTTGAAGTGTGTGTTGGAGTAATCTATATTTCATGTCGTTCCTCATGATATGCCCAAGGTATTGGAGCTTTCTTTGCTTAATGGACTTAAACAATTCTTGTTCTTTATCAATCTGGCCCAACACTTCTACAATAGTCACTTGGTCAAGCCATGATATCCTTAGCAGCTGTCTATAGAGCCAAATTTCAAAAGGTTCGATTCTCTTTTCAGATGCTTTAGTCAATGTCCAAGCTTTGACTCCACATAGTAACACTGGGAATATGTAACATCTCACTATTTGGATCTTTGTAGCGAGAGTTAGAACTCTACTACATAACAAGTGTCGCATTTTTATGAAGGTGGGTCTTACTTTTTCTATTTGTATTTTAATCTCTACCTCGGGATCCCAATTTTCATTTAACATACTCCTGAAATAGACAATTTTATCCACTCTTTAGATTTCTTGTGTTTCTGGCATTGGCTTGCCATGAGTTGGTGTTCGGCTTATAACAAGATATTTAGTCTTCTTGGTGTTGAGATTCAAACCATATTCGTGCTTGAAGCTCTAACTCAATCTAGAATCAACTGAAGATCTGAAAGGCTTGTGTCCAACAGCACTGTGTCATCAGCAAATCAGATGTTATTCCGGTATTTCTTATTAATTTTAATGCCAATGTTCAAATCTGATAGTGCTTCTGGAAAATTTATCTAGGTAAACCAAAATCTGGAAGTTTATCTTAGCGAAAGTCAAGATTTTCATATAAGAATGAAATGAAATAGGAAAAGGGATGAGTATATATGCACAGCTACATAAACTTTGGCTCTTTGGCTATAAACAGAGATGAGCACTGAACTCTATAGAGTCAGATGCCACTGGTGACCTTTGCGTTTTACATAAACTTTGGTTTATGAAATCTCAGACACACATTCAAATGTAGCCACAGCATTTCTCTGCTTTTGTTTAAAGTTTATTTATTTATTTATTTGCTCGTATTTCTCCACCGCCCTTCTCACCGAAGTGACTCAGGGCGGATTACAAGTAATAATTAAAAAAAAAAAAACCCAAAAAATGACAATAAAACACAAACACTACCTAAAAACCTCAAAACTGTTAAAATTAAAATGTAAAAAAAATTAAAAGCACACCAAATACTACCTCTTACTAATTAAAAAAGTAGAGGGAGAGAGGGGCTCAGATCATCCAGCAAGCTGGGGTCATTATACCTCCTGCACCCCATACCTGCCCCACCAGCCATGTTTTTAGATTCTTCCTAAAGGGCAGCAGCTCCGCCTGCTCTGTTGGCAGGAGGTTCCATAGGGCAGGAGCCCACAGAGAAGGCCTCCTTCTAGTGCCAGAGAGATGTGCTTCTCTGGCCGATGAAACAACTAGAGAGCCTCTCCGGTCTGCTCTGGTGGGACGGGCAGATGTTCTTGGGGTGAGGCGGTCTCTTAAGTATCCTGGCCCACTACCATGTAGGGCTTTAAAAGTACCAGCACCTTGAATTGCACCTGGAGACATACTGGCAACCAGTGCAACTCCCGAAGCAGCGGTGAGGTATGTGCATACTGCCCACACCCCATCACCACCCAGGCATATCTGCTGATCAGAGCTTCTGGGAAATGAAGTCTAAGAACACCTGGGGCACCAGGGTTGGCCACCCCTGCCCAAATAACCCCAAGAAAAGGGTTGCAATAAGTAAGAATTGACAATTATATAATGCAACAGAAAATACTAAGACATTCTACAAGAAGGCACTAAACTTGACCAACTGCACCCAAAAACCTGAACACAATTTTTGTTAGTATAAAGCAGGGGTTCCCAACCTATGGCTCGTGGACCGGACATGACTTGCGGCACCATTTCATGTGGCCCAAGCCTCCTCCACCACACCCCTAAATGGACGCATTTACATCAGCTGTAAAATGCACTCGCACATGCATAAACGTGGACGTGGCCACATTTAGAACAGCCATAAATGGGACTGCTTCCGTGGGTGTGCCCCATCCCACTCAGCTGTCCTGGAGGTGTAATAAGGCCCGAGGCGTAAAAAGGTTGGGAACCCCTGGTATAAAGTCTGAAGTATCATCGGAGTCTTCATTCTAGGCCAAGACAGATACTGAAATATAAGTAATAAAAATATAAGAATTTTTATCTATCTATCTATCTATCTATCTATCTCTATATAAAGCCAATAGTTGAAGTTTATATCAGAGCAGGAATAGAAATCTACAGTCAAAAAATGGGATCACAAAGTGACCTTAGCAACAAGAGGCCAGCTGGAAATGATGAAAGAGTATTACTTCCTCTTATATATAAAAATAGCAACTGTAACTAATTCATCTTACCCACAAACCACATATTGTCAGGCAATCTTCTCTTGTTAATTTTAAAAACATACAGAAAACAAAAAATACACTCCATGCTATAGTATTTGGATACACTCTTTACTCTTTAAAAGAACTACAGAAAATTAAAAACTGTGCAAATTCACAGGTATCTTTAACCTTAGTCTTTTTCTAATCTTAGTAAGGGCTCTGCAAAAAGCATGATAAATAGTATACAGCACTATTCAGACCTTCATGAATGCCATCCTTTCTGCTTCATTTACCAAACCGCATTAGCAAGACCTACTGAAAAGCTCCTGCTTTAAACAGTGATCCTGCAGTTGCCATAGGGATGAATACCAATTTTTTTAAACAAGATTTAAAACTGCATTGCAACATTATTTTCAAACTGATCAAGAGTGAACTGCTCCAAAGCCTAGCTGTTCATGTTGTCCATTATTTTCCACACAACAGTTTGATTTATTTGTATAAGGAGGAGAAATGTTCTGAAATGCTAGTGGAAATCATAATGATGTTATTCATTGAAATTACACAGAAGCTGAAACAGGACAGTTAACAGACATGTCTCACAGTTGCATGTGGAGTGGATGGGCAGGCAGTCTCTTCTTTTACCCCAGAAAAGAAAATTAGGTTTTTAATCCACAAAAATAAAGACAAAGATAGTCCAAACTAAAACATGAGTGATCTCCCTCAATCTTTCCTGAGGTATGAGCCCAAATGATAAAGATCAGTTTTAAAGACCTGTTTTGACAAATTAGACTAATTTTAATGATATAAATTGTACTTAAAACTCAGGGGTTTTAATTAATAAACTTGCCATACAAGCTCATACATAATGAAGGTGTTCATTTTCAACACCATGGGAGACTTCAAAAAATTCTATAAAGTTTGGCTACTTGATCTCCTGGAAGCCATGCCTTCTCCCTGTAGGTGACCTGTCAAGCTTCTATTTACAAGTATACATGGAATTTTTTCAAAGTATCATCATGAAATTTTTTTCATCATGACTTGGTCCCTGAAAGCTACATTTAATATCATATTACATGTTTTTAATCAGGAATAAATAGGATTTAATTTTTTTTATGTCCTGACTTTCTTATACTTTTTAAAACCCATGTGGTCCAAAAATGTATTTAAACTTTCCAAAACAAGGATACATGCCTGGATCTCTTACTAATTGAGGAATAACAGATGTGTATGAAGTAATTGCTAATCTGCATTCATTTTTAAGAATATAAAAGTGCAATCCTATACCAATTTTTCTCAGAGTAATCTCTACTAAACTCACTTTTAAGTAGTCATATATTGTTGTGCTGTAAATGACCTGCTGCATCCACCTACTTCAGCACTGTTAGCAACTAGCCCAATGATGGCTAACCTTTAAGAGACTGAGTGCCCAAACTGCAACCCCAAACCCAATTATTTATCGCAAAGTGCCAACATGGCAACAGGGGAGGGAGGAAGCACTCCCATTGGCCTGCTGGGCAGAGGGGCGGGGTGAACTCTGTGTTGGGGTGGCTGCATGGGTGCCCACAGAGGGCTCTGAGTGCCACCTCTGACATGTGTGCCATAGGTTCGCCATCACTGAACTAGCCCAATAACCAGCAGGTACTTGGAGGTATATCAGAAACTGATCAATTGCCCACCAAGCAAATTGTAATGTACTGTTGTTCACTTCTGCTTCTGGAAACCTGAAGGCTCTCAATTAAGTCAGTATACTAAAAAAATAATAATCAAAAACTGATCATACAAACATTTCCCCAAACACAATACAACCTCAAGGAAACTAAAATAACAATCCTCCTGGCAAGTAGGAATCAACACTGGCTACAATCTTAACACACACTCTCTCTCTCTCCAAGTATTAAAAAGAAGCAGTATCCCATATGATGTTTTTTGTCCATGATTTCAGTTATTCCAAACTGTATTATGTAAACAAGGTTTTCTTTTTATTATATATACATATAATAACCTTGTGCATATAATACAATTTAGAATAGCTGAACTCATGGACAGAAAATACCTTATGGGTTATTGCTTTTTCTTTTCAATTGTGCCAACCGTTTGTACTAGAATCTCTCAGAACATTACATGGGTGTTGGAATGATGGCACCAGTTATACATATCACATTAATTACCATGGGCCAATGGTCAAATGTCATATATTTGTCAGCTTCTGTTTCAGAGTATGGCCCATTTAGAATCTCTAAATTCCTTTGTGAAAATAGCCCACTCCTTTTCTGTGGTAGCAATATAACCAAAACATGAATAACCACAACCTATTCCTCCATGCAAATGCTCGCTGAATAGCTAACACACTGTAACCTTTTATCCCTCCCAATTTGAGTTTAAGAAAAACAAAATAATGTTAAGTCTAAAATGTCTTCCATTACTATTCAAAGCACTAGAATTTATTCCCTTCTTCTTCCTTGGCTGCATGACTCATAAATGAGGTGAGAATTGAAGAAAAGTGCAGGCTTCCTACACCCTGTAGTTAAATCTTCCTTATTTGATGTACAAGGAAGACGTTTTAAGGGCATATGAGATAAGCTATTTATTTATTTTTTTATACTGAACTCTCTCTTTTGACTAGGAAACGGGAGAACCATCCTTCTCCCCCCCAAAAAAAGAACCCCCCAAAAAACACCCCACCTCCTTTTTGCTACACTTATTTACCTCCTGCCTTTCTGGACAAGGAACATCAAGGTGCATAAAACCAGAGGAAGCATCCTGGGCCAACACCTATTTGCATGGTGCCATTTCCCAAATCTCCCCCTGCGGGGGAAGGGGGGGCTTCACTTCAAGGAAAGAAGAGGCGCTTGAAGAATAATTGAGGCAGGGGGCAACATATTATACATCAATGTAGCCTTAGAGCAGTGATGGCCAACCTTGGCACTACAGTTCTTGGACTTCCAATTCCAAAAAAAAAAAAAAAACCCTCAAGTCAGCACACATCCTTAAGAGCATATGAGGTGCATGTTTTCCTAAGGGCGACTCCTGGTGCAATCGAATAAATAAATGGTTTAGAGAGGTTTGTTTATAAATTAACGTTCAGGAGATAGATAAGATAGATTAGATAGAGAGAGAGAGAGAGATTTTCTTTTTGTTATATGTTGACTCAAATGTGTACCAGTGCCAGATAGATAGATAGATAGATAGATAGATAGATAGATAGATAGATAGACAGACAGATATATATATTCTTTTTGTTATATGTTGACTCAAATGTGTACCAGTGCCTGATAGATAGATAGACAGACAGACAGACAGATATATATTTTCTTTTTGTTATGTTGACTCAAATGTGTACCAGTGCCTGATAGATAGATAGATAGATAGATAGATAGATAGATAGATAGATAGATAGATAGATAGATAGATAGATAGATAGATAGATAGACAGACAGAGAGACAGATATATATATATTCTTTTTGTTATATGTTGACTCAAATGTGTACCAGTGCCTGATAGATAGATAGATAGACAGACAGACAGATATATATATATTCTTTTTGTTATATGTTGACTCAAATGTGTACCAGTGCCTGATAGATAGATAGACAGACAGACATATATATATTCTTTTTGTTATATGTTGACTCAAATGTGTACCAGTGCCTGATAGATAGATAGATAGATAGACAGACAGACAGACATATATTTTCTTTTTGTTATATGTTGACTCAAATGTGTACCAGTGCCTGATAGATAGATAGACAGACAGAGAGATAGATATTTTCTTTTTGTTATACGTTGACTCAAATGTGTACCAGTGCCATATACAGTACAAATAAAATAAAAGACACGGCGTCGTTTTCCCGGGGCCTCCGCCCCAGAGGGAAACCCGTCTTCACACCCAGCAAGGCCTCACTGACTCAGAGAGGCAGCCATGGGGAGGGAGGGAAGGCTTCAGGGCTACTCCTACAGCCGCCTCCTCTTCCTGCTTTCCCAAGGCCGGGAGATGCGAGGCCTTAAGGAAAGAGACCAGACCGGAACAGGAGGAAGAGGCCGTCGGAGGGACTCTAGTAGCGCACCTTACGCTAGTGGCGTAACGGGGAGGCCTCCTTAATAGGGACGGAGAGGACCCCCCCCCCCAACTCCCCTCCCTTCCTCTCTCTCATACACACGCATTCACTGCACCCCCCCAGGACACAACCCGCTGCCCCCCTTCCTTCCTTCCTCCCGACCCCCTCAGCCAGGGCCCGCGCACCTTCTTGATGTTGTAGAGGCGGGTGAGCATGCCGACGCCGCGGTCGTTGAGGATGGTCAGCTTCTCGGCCAGCTTCTGCTGACTGGGCTGCAGCACCGAGCGCGACATCCTGGACTACTAAGGAGAAAGGCTGAGAGCAAGGAAAGAGGCCCGAAAGGCGGCGGCGGCGGCTGTGGCGGCGGCTGCCCACTCAGTCAGTCGCTCCTTCGCCTCCGCCGACAACCTCCTCCCCCCCCGCCCGCAAAATCACCCCCCCTCCTCCTCCTCTATAGCTAACTAAGCCCTCATGGCTCAGGCCGCCCGCCCCCCCGCCCCGTTCCTGTTCTTCCCCCCCCCTCCGCTGCCCCCCTCCCTCCTTGCCAATCTCGGGTTCGCGGCGGCAGAGGCTCTCGAGCCCAACCGCTGCCCACACTGAGGGAGGGAGCCGCCGCCCCACGTGACGCGCCTCTCTGCTGCCCCTCCGCGGTGGGAAAGAGAAGAGGCCTTATTAGCCAGGGAGAGGAAGAGGCCTCTGTCTTAGCCAGACGTCGAGGCGGGAGCCTCTTCTTCCCTCAGCCGTGGCCGGCTAATATAGTCACACAGTCAAGCTCTCCCTCTTTCTCGAAATCCAGGCATATCCGACTCTAGGGTTCAGTGCTCATCTCCGTTTATATAGCCAATGTGAGCCAGCGCTGCCTGCGTCTGCAGACGTTTCCGTGGCCATGTGGCAGGCATGACTACATGGCAGAGCGCACGCAACGCTGTTTATTTATTTATTTATTTATTTATTTTTCAAATTTATACCCCGCCTTGCTCAGGCGAACACCTGACTCTAGGTTTCCCACCGAAGTGGTCCCTATTTAGGTCCACCCTTGCTCGTATCCGACTCTATGGCGCAGTGCTCATCTCTGTTTCAAAGCCGAAGAGCCAGCGCTGTCTGTTTCTGAAGACGTTTTCGTGGTTATGTGGCAAGCATGACTAGACACAGAACACTTTACCTTCCCACTGAAGTGGTACCTATTTATCTACTTGCACATTTCTAGCGTTTGAACTGCTAGGTTGGCCGAAGCTGGGACAAAGACGGGTGCTCAAACCACCCTGCGGTACTCAGGAATCAAACCGCTGACCTCCCGTCTTCCAGTCAGCATCTTAGCCACTTGAGCCACTGCAGCCCCTGTTTATCTACTTGCAATTTCTTGCTTTCGAACTGCTAGGTTGACAGGAGCTGAGGCAGATGACGGGGGTTCACTCTGTCATGCAGTACTTGGGTCTCAAACTGCTGACCTGCCTACCTTCTAGTCTTTAAGCTCAGCATCTTAACCACTAAGCCACTGAAGCCCTTAATAGTAACAGTAAAAATGCTAGTAGCAATGCTAGAAGTGTGTGGCCAGACATCCTCCTATGGTAATAGAGTAAACAGTACAGACAGCGACTAAATAACCTGACTCCCTAAAGGGGCCAATGGCTGCAGGTGGATGAGCCCCTTTAGGTGGGGTGATGGTCCCCTCAGTGAAGGAAATTATGCTGGAAACCATCATACTGGGCTCATCAGCAAAATGAGCAGAGGAGGAACTCTGATTCTCAACAGTCATAGAGGCGGAAGAGGCCATGCCATGGACAGGCAATGAAGGCGCGCCTTGATAATATCCTCAAGGCTGTGGCAGTCCACTGCAGTCCCGGTGTTAAATCCTGCATGTCTCATTTCATATATGCTGAAGGAGATGGCTCCATAATCATAGTGTGTGGGTTACTTCATGGTAAGCTGGGATCCACCTTAAACAAATTCACACCAATGCCATTTTTCCTGCTTCAGGAAAAAAAAATGCATTCTCAGATGTTTTCCATTTGTCAGGGCTAGAAGTCAGTCTCATAAAATTCTCACAGCCACAGTGAGGTAAAAGTGGAAACCAAGAGAAAAGCCACTCTCCTTTACCTCTTGTACAGAAATAAATCCCACTCATGATTCTCTGAGTCTTTGTCATATGTTACCTACTGGTAAAGTGCCTTGACCTGGGGAAAGTGTTTTCATCAGCAAAGCTAAGGGAAGTTACAGATGTGTTTGATGGGGACATGGGAGATGACCTTTTGTGCCCTTCTTACCAACTTGGCCCCATTTTTGCTGTTTTTCTGCAAGCAAGTGACATCCTTTCTCTTCAGGAAGGCTTTCCCTCAGTAACTGGTTGTCTAAGAGCTTTTAAAAGTCAAGATGATCTGCATATTGACATCTTTAATATGTTTTCATTATGCTTTTATTTAATCATTTTAATAATGTATGTCAAATAATAAAGATGAAGCTAAAATACTTTGGACATCAAATGAGAAGAGAGGACTCACTTGAGAAAGCCTTGATGCTGGGAAGGGTGGAGGGCAAAAGAAGAAGGGGACGGCCCAAGATGAGATGGCTAGATGGTATTGTGGAGATAATGGGCACAGAGCTGAGTGAGTTGAGAGGGATGGTGGAGGACAGGAGTGCCTGGAGGACAGTGGTTCATGGGGTCGCAGAGGGTCGGAATCGACTGTGCGACTGAACAACAACAAAATTCTTTTTACATATTTGAAATGATTGTTTTTAACTACTGTATCTTTTTAATGGTGTAAGCTGCCATGGGTCCTCTTACAGAGAAAGATGAGGTAAAAATATTTACTCATTATTTATTTGTTTTAAAATAAGTTACAGGCATAGATAGAATTACCATGTTTCAAAAAAAGTAGATTTACTTAACACCTGTATAACTTAATAAAAATAAGAGGTAGAGGAAGTGAGCAATGTGCCTAATGGCATTAATATTAATCTTGGCTGCGTATTTGTTGCTAGACTTTGCTGCATTAGGCAGAGGAAAGGCTTTTCCTACACACACGCACTCTGTTTTACAAAAGAAAAATACAATTTTAACCTAATTTCAGAATTCCAAAGAGTACCTTTATGTTTTTGATAAGTAAGGTTATTTGGATGCTTCCCCTGAATTGTCAGGCTATTACCGGTTGCTGTCTGTCATGGATGTTGACCTGCAGCTGCAAAGAACTATCAGTGGGTCATTCTACCTTTCTTCACAGTTGATATGGCTCTTTCCACCTCACCATGTTTTCAGCACAGAAGGCTGGTGATGGTAGCTGGAAAACTTATAGGATATCTGAAATGAGAATTCTGCAGCTGCAAATGGGGTTGCATTGTCAGCTATGTGTTTATTTGGAACATGAAAGTGAATAAGGTATCTTCAGTTGAAGACCGTTACTGTAATATATATTAGACAACAGGATGAGGTTTGTTTTACCCTAAAAGATGCAAGTGGGCTTCACGGACATTTCTGAAATAACACTCGCAAACTTCTTAGATACCCTCCCACCCCACCCCCCACCCCTATGGAAAAAGGCAGAAATGTAGATTTCTGTCCCTGCAAACTTTTGGAGAAGTAAAACAGGCCCTCTATTAAAAAAAAAAACACAGGCATTTCCAGACACTTGCAGGTTTCGGTGGAGAGGTTGTCCTGCACTCCCTTTACTAGTAGATATAGCAAACAAATCATAGCAGTTTCTCAATTCTCACAGATCAGCAGGTGACCTTTCCCAAAAAAAATTTGGGATGAGGTAGAGAGACTGAATTTATCTAGTCCTAAAATAAGATTTTTTCCCCTGTTATATTCTTTCCAAAACTATACTGCCTGCTCAGCTCACTTGCAACATTTAGTTTTACCTTGGTGCCCTTAATTTTTTAAAAGTACAGTTTATCTAATATAAAAAATAGACAAGTACAGTACCGGTAAACCCACTCCTTAAATATCTCACTTGCCTTGAAAACTCGATTATGGTCATTATAAGTCAGTTCCAACTTGATGGCACATAACAAAACATTATTATAACAGCCACATACAATTAGTACCACAGAGTCCTAACCTTGGCAGTTCAAATATTTCTACAATATAATTCTTAAAACCCTAACTAGCAGAATCAAGTTCTGGGGATTATAGCTGATCAAAATCATGGACTATACATTTGGGAATCACAAATTTACAAAAGTTCAGTGATTGTCAAACGTTCTTCAGTATTATAAAAGCCTTCCCCGGAAGATATAATCTTAACACCTTTCTCTCTTAATTGCCTTTGATAGGAATCAGTTGTAGATCACTGTTACTGATTCTTATAACACGTATTATTTCCACAGGACATTCATGTAAGTGAAAACTACTGGCTTCGAAAAATTAATTTCAGAAACATTCCCAAATTCTGCAGTTGGTGAAAAAGCAGCAAGTGAGGAACTGAGTAAAGTGATATTATTTCATTGTTGTTGAGGTAGATGTTGAGGTAGCCATGTTACAGTAAGAACAGACCCCTATGGCACTTTTAATAATATGCTTAAAATGTGAAAGATGAGGTTTATTCATTTTATTTTGATGTTATGAAATGGACTGTAGATTATTATGGCATACTAATATTTTGTAGGCAGCAGTCCTATGCACAGTTAATAGAGTGTAAACATGCAGATATATTGAGGACAAAGATGCAAATTAGCCTCTAAATTGAATCAGGGATCCATTAATAGTCTTAATAATTAAACTTAATGAAAGCCAAATTTTATAAAGTGAAGGATTTTCAGTAGAAACACTTGAGCCAATTGAACTCCATTTGCTGGGGCTGAAAGATATTTCCAAACATCAACACTCTTATTTCTCTGCGGTTTATGTAGAGAAGGAAGCTATGTAAAATCACTAGTAACCAAGATTAAGTTTCCCAAACTAGTATGTGGTGACATAGAAAAGGGATATAAAATCCAGATATTTAGCAAATGCAATCTGCCTCAACCCCATGCTACTATGTGTTGTTAGTTTTGAGTGTTGTGTGAAATTAGTATACAAAAGTGTTATGTATATACAGTAATGGCAATAACCAAGAGACTACCATCTCCACTGATGCCATTTTGTAAAATGTTTGGAATGTTTGTCTCATTTTACTGTACATTTTTACACTTCTTATTGCCTATTTGTTGCATGGCATCATGTTTGAATCATTGAACAACCAAATTTTAATATAAAGAAATTCTGTTTAAAGTACCATCATTAATCTATATTTCTTCTTCTCAGTTCAATGCTTTTTCCACATGTCTGCAAACAGACACATAAACTTTCAATGCACAAAGAATGAAATGCTATGAAACATCTGAGAATAATGTTTCTTTTCATTCCACACTACAGTCAAACCTCGCATAAAGAGCACCTCACTTAAAGAGTAACTTGCTTAAAGAGCAGAATTTTCTCTGAATGTTCTTTAAGCGAGGTACAACTGTACTTCCAATGGGCAGCTGAGAAATGAAACTGAGTAGAATAGTGAAGTAGAAATACAAGAATAGGCGGTACTGTATCAAAATAAGTTCTCAAGGGAGTGGTGAAATTAGAACAAAACCACAAACCAAGAACAAAATGCAAAAGGTGAGCAGTTATTTAAAATCTCCTGTGAGAATGTTTATATTGAATTCATCATAAAAATAATTACAAATAGCAAAATAACAATAACACAATGGCAAGCAAGAACAAGCAGTGGCAGAAAAGAGCATTCTAAGATTATTACAAAGGGGAGGGGGCAGGGCAATAAAAACTAGGACCATGGCACAGCTACTAAAACATGGAGAATTTAAATGTTTTAACCTATTACATAAACAGAAGTACAATCCCCCTTGTTACTGAACAATCCCCCTTGTTACTGAAAAGTTCTCCTGAATGTAACCTCTCTATAGCTACTTGTGGAGGGACAAAATTATCTTTCCAAGTTCAAGGCAAGGAGTAGCTCCAATACCACCTTTCTAATACAAGCAAGGGGAGCACCTCCTCACTCCAGAATGTGACTCACCATACAACCTGTACTGGTTTCTTGAACTAGTCTACTGACCTTCCATCCCCAGTAAGCTAGGACCCTGACCCTCCATTTTGGTAATGGGCAGATGAAAGAGACAAGGGCAGGCTGGCTGTGGGGCGGCACCCTATTCCTTACAAAGCCAGGCTCTCCTGACTTCAAGTCTTGTTTGTTCGTTCATACCCTCTCCTGAACCCAATGGAGCAAGAGAGTGGAAGGAAGCAGACGGGAGCAAAGAGTGAAGGATTATGTGAAGGCAGTATCTGCTCTTGTACAGGACTGTTCTTGCCTCCTGTCACTTGCCAGTTCTTTGATCAGAAATCTCTGCTCACACTTAATAGCCTGAGGTCTAGGCAGCAGCATAGACTCAACCCATCCTGCTGCAGTAACCAAAGAGGCTAAGGGAGAGAAAATAGGAAGAGGTGACCAGCTCCTGCTTCCACATTTCCCAACCTGCTCCCCAAAGCAGCCATGGAGAGAGTGGCTGAGTCAGAAGAGTCCATCAATGTCTCTTGCAGGAACAGCTGCTCTCGCCCATCTTTTCCTTTTTTCAGCAGTTCTGCTGCATAACGCGTCTTCAGTTCTAAAGTATATTTGGGTTATCTCCTACCACAGTGGTCCCCAACCTTCTGGAACATGGAGGCTGCATTAGTGCCCAGTGCTGAAAGGGCCACATCTTAAATGAAACTGTAACAACTGTTAATCTACCAATTTAGAACAGAAGTAAACATTCAGAGATAAACTAGCAGGTTGGAGAGCTACAAAAAAGAGCTCGGGGCCACAGGTTGGGGACCTCTGTCCTATCATAATATTTAAACTGATTGCATATATTGCATGCTGCCAGGTCTCATCATTGCTCTCCCTCATTTCTCCCATATAAACTAGCACATTATACAATAAAATAACCCTAGAAGCATTTAAAGTAGAAAAAGATATGCAGTAATACCTCAGATAACATTAGTATTGAATAACACTAAAATCGCATAACATTAAGCAATCTGGGGGGAAGAATTGCATCGGATAACATTAAGATCCTATGGGATGCATCAGATAACAACCGCTAAAGCCTGTGTGGTTACAATGTATCTCTATGGATCCCATAGGATTTTAACATGCATCGGATAACACTAAAAATCGTATAACAGCAAGACTTGTGGAACCAGATTTTAGTGTTATCTGAGGTTTTACTGCATTTACTTAGTTACCATGTGTAGTTAACATCAGAAGAAAAATAAAGAAATGGAGTCTCCAGCACATAGAGAGAACCTCCATGCTTGTAGCTTGATTAGAGATAAAAGAAAGAAAAAAGAAACCGCTGCATTTCCCAGCTTATCTTGCTTGTCTCCTGCCAGCTCATGGCTGCTACAGCACAAGGCATACAAGCAGCAGTTCACTGAACTTGTGGCAATTTGCTACTTTCACATGGGGCCAGTGGTGGGATGTCAAAAATTTTACTACCCTACCATGGCATCATCACAGTGTGGGCAGAGCTAAAATGATGATGCCATGATGTTGTGGGTGGGGCCAAAGAAAAATAAATAAATAAAATACAAAATATTTTTTAAAATAAAAAAAATAAGCACACACACACACACACAACTCACCCACCCACAACACAAACCTGTAAATAAAAAAAATAATAAAAGGGTGCGAGTGGCAACATGAGTGCGCACCCGCCAGCTGGCTCCTCCGCGCTAGACCTGACATTGGATCGCGCGCACACACGCTCCGAAGTCTGGCAGTCAATCCGGAAACGCTCGTGTGGAGCCAATCCGGACCCGCCTGACACGTCAGGCTCGCGGGAAGGAAGGGAAGCTTCCTTTTCGCTTGCCCGCTGCTTGCCGACCCTGGGAGGCGCGGAGAGGCACAACTGAATGACTGGATGGAAGAAGATCTACCTGGAGGAAGGAAGGAAAGCTCTCCAAGCAGCGCACCCGTTCTTTCCTCCGCTTCCTTCTATTGTGTTGTTGTGTTGTGCTTTGTTTGGTTTCCCCCGTTCTTCTGGGGAGGGGCGTTTTCTCTGCTCATGCCATGCACTCCCTCGCCCAGGAAATCCAGTCCTTCTCCAAGAACAAGTTGAGGAAACAATGCACCCGGGTGACGACCTTGGGCGGGAAGAGGACGATCGAGACGTGGAAGGATGCGCGGATGCAAGTGGTGGAAGTAGCCGGCGCTCCCGACGGGGATGCCTGCGGATACGTGCAGGATCTCAGCCTGGACCTGCAAGTCGGGCTGGTAAAGCCCTGGCTGCTCCTAGGTGCGTAGTAGCTGGAGCCAAAGCGGCCGAAACGTGAAGGATCGGGCGCAGGTAGAGGGGGCTCCAAACTGCAGGACCTTCGGCTGCATATTGATTTTCCTGATTTTTGGAAAAGAAAAATGTTTGACATGAAAAGGGTTCCTTTTTCTTGGTTCCTTTGCTAATCTTTTTCTCCTCCATAACCGAGCCTTTTCTTCTAAACATTTATTGAGAAGCCACTTTATCGTTGCAGAGGGAAACATGCATCTTAGGTAAAGGTTGCCCTTGCTCGAAAGCCAATCATATCCGACTCTAGGGTTCAGTGCTCATCTCTGTTTATAGTCAAAGAGCTATAGTCGTCTGTAGACGTTTTTTGTGAACATGTGGCAGGCACGACTAGACAACGGAGGGCAGTACCTCCCCACTGAAAGGTGCAATTTCTTGCTTTCCAGCTGCTAGGTTGGCAGGAGCTGGGGCAGAAATGGAAGCTCACTCTTGTCATGCAGTACTTGGGTTTCGAACTGCTGAGAGGATAGTGGGGGGAGGTTTGCTACATTTTCTAGGCTCATGGGATAATATGTCTCTTAACAGGTTCACAGGATGTTGCTCATGATCTCAACACAATGAAAAAATACAGGGTAAGGTATAAGGTTTCCTTTTTATTTTTATATTAGTTAAAAAAATCAAAGAAAAAATACAAAACAATATAACATATAGTAATACAAAATATAATTTCTGTTATAATGGGTATAACTCATAACACCTTTTTATCATGTATTTTTTTAAAAAAACTTTTACTTCTATACATTCTTTGATCTATACAGTCAAACCTCGCATACAGAGTGCCTTGCTTAAAGAGTAACTCGCTTAAAGAGCAGGATTTTCTCTGAATGTTCGCTTCGCTTAACAACCAAAACCAACCAAAAACTCACTTAACAAATAAATTGTGGTTCATATTCCCCCCCCCCCCAATTGGTCATTTACAATTGTGTTTCACTTAAAGAGCAAACTCGCTTAAAGAGCAATCCTGTGGGACGCATTATGCTCTTTAAGTGAGGTACAACTGTATACAGTATAAAACTATTTCAATAATTATAATAATAAAAGTATCTCACCTTATACATAGGTGGAGCTTTCCCCAACTGGAGTCAAAGTTTGTTCTCTGAGTGTTCTCACTTGGAAAGGTTGCTGTAACAGTCTATCAGCAGGCATAACTAAAACAAAACTTATATCATCCTCTAAATGTAAAAAGGAGATTGTAATGCATGAAAGCTCAAGCTAACATAAAAGAGTTAGTCTTAAAAATATCACAATATGTATTTTTGAACATTTTTTGTTATGCACACCTTAAAAATATGTTACTGAGCATTTTTTTTTAAACTGCAACATTTGCTCCAGCCCATTGGAAAAATAGCAAATGAAATGGATCCAGTAAGTGTGTTCACAGGGAAGAAAACACCACCAAAATGTGCAGGATGTAAACTGCAATCTCTGGGTACTTACTAGACGTAAAACTTATGGAACTCATCAGGACTTGGTTCTTATTAGTACACTTTCAAATTGCACTATAAAGTACATTTTTAGGATTAAAGTGGCAACTTGCAAGATTTGTCGTCTCCATGTTGTTATGGTTATTCATTTCTTGTACTTCTTTTTCTGTGTCTAGCCCAGACGCAAAACTGCCAAAACGAAGGCAACTTTTGGTGAGTTTATTCTGCAGTTCCTTTCACCTGACCTAGTGTAAGAAAGATTAGCTGGCAACACAAGGTTGCCATTACCAGGGTATGCCTGATTGTAGTTCAAAAATACCGCAGTCTTTGAGGAGGCTCTATCTGTGTATTCTATTTCTTATACTTAACATTAGGTAAAACAAATTATGGATTGTATTAATAGTTGCTTGAATGAAAAGTATTCTTAATCCTGCTGTGATACAAAATGGTAGAAGAGCTTTGTGATATACACTAGTACTGTATTTGTTTCTCACCAATGGTACTAAAAGCTGATGATTGCAAAGCCAGTTTGCTGTCTTACTGTACTGTATTTGTCTTCTGTATTTTAGGTCACCCATGTTCTAAATGTAGCCTATGGAGTTGACAATGCCTTTCCCCATGACTTCACCTATAAGACGATCCCTATCCTAGACCTTCCTGAGACTGACATTGTCTCCTATTTCCCACAATGCTTTCAATTTATTGAGGAGACGAAGTCAAAGGTAATTAACTGCAGTGTGTGATTTCTTATTGTGGCAGTGTCATAGGAAAAAATTGAACCCATTGATTTTTTTGGTAATACAATGTTGTATTATGTCTGTTTTGAGATGTTTCATGCTTAAATTAATTAAAATATCTTGATTTCCCACTATTAAGTGCTGAACAAAATGGCTATAAATTGAACATTATTTGATTATTTTAAATGTAGGGTGTGTCTCCTCATAGCCTGTAGCTTGGTTGGTTTTGTATAATCTTGTTCATTTGATGTTAGAAGCTGACAGTTTCTTGACTTTTCAAACACCGCTCTACATTATTCCGTGAGATCTACCACTTTCATAATTCACACAGTCTGGAATTAAGGAAGATAATATTGCTACATCAACACCCTTGTGTAATTTTAGAAAGAAAGAACATGGTGTATTGTTTACAAGTTACCTGAAACTTGTATTCATTTCAGGCCCTCCTCGAGGTTTCCAGTTGCAGTTTCCACTTCATTTCTAGATTAGATTTACTATTCTCATCTGCCTAATGCCACTGTTCTGGTTTGGAAGCTTAATTTTTTCAGATGATTTTCTATACCCACAGCATGCTTTTATATCCCCCCTCCCTGACAGTTCCAAAGTTTCCTAGTGCAAGAGTGTTTTGTTAGACAGCCTGAAAAAGTTAGATAATTCTTCTTTCAAGAAAATTCTTCACCAGACAAAGTAATGGATTAGAGTACATATATATGCTGGACACCATCTCAAGGGTTTCTGGGACATTATCAAATTTAATACACCACAACTAACAGGTTATATGCTGTTATTTGTTGAGGGTAAGCCTCAGTGCCTTGGCCTTGGGACCAGCCTAATCATTAGGCAGAGTGAGACAAATCCTTATGTAACAGAATTTTGGATTCCATGTTGTATTTTTAGTGCCAGAGAAGAGGTGTGTGTACACATTCCTGTGTGTGTAAGATTACTCTTCCAAATAGCTTCTGTTCCCCAAACTGATTGAAGCCACAGAAAGGACTTCCAGAAGGCTTTCTACTCCAACTAATAATTCTTATGGAAGTCACATTTGATAGGGTTTACAGTAGCTGATTTTCACAAATGTCATAGGAATGAAAGGTAGCCATGTACTTAGAAGACTTAAATACTCCACTCCCTGGCTGCTCTAACATGCCTCACACAATCCTAAGAAGGGACCCTTAGACCATTTGGATCTTGGCTGTGGTCTTGAAACAAAGGTAAGCTATGAAATCTACATTTTAGTGAAATAAAAATGTGATGGCATCATCATTCATAGATAACAGTTGTGTGATAAGCCATTTAGTTGTTACGTTTTAACAAGAGAAACCAACTGCCAATACCTCCAAGTTCAATGTAAGATTACTTTGTTGTTAAATTTGTCATTTGAGACTGAAATAGTTAATACAGATCAAAATGTTTACTTAGAATGGTTGGGTGAGATGTTCCTATGGATATTAGCTTCATAGTTCCTGAACTAAAACACAAACTGGAAAGCATTTAGACCCGTGGTGGGCTCCAAAAAATGTTACTACAACACTGAGGGTATGGCCTACTCTGTGGGCATGGCCTACTCTGTGGGCATGGCCATGTGATTGGGTGGGCGATCTACTCATGCCTGCCCAGCGGTGGGATTCATTTTTTAAACTACCTACTCTGTGGTAGTGGTATGGTCGGCATGGTCAGGGGAAAAGCCCTGCATTGCACCCAAATTAGGATTACTGGTAATTTATTTCAAAACTTGGATGGGCGAGGCGAGTCAGAATTTCTGTTACCGGTTCTGGAAAACTGGTGCGAGCCTGCTGATACCCACCACTGATTTAGACCCCCAAATCCCTACATAACTGTGTGCAATACAGTTGTGGCAGAAAAAGTTTGAAATGTATATAGAACTGGGATTCCTTTCCTGCCTTCTGGCTTGTATTGCTCTGACCTGTAGGAGGTGGTGGTGGTGGGTGGTTGCAGGAAAGTGGTGGAGTTGTCAATTCTGGCAGGAAGACAAGGGTCTAGCAGAAGCATATCATCTCTTAGCCAGTCATAAATTAGATGAAAGAAGTAACAAGCATCAAGCACCTAGTTGGGAGGGCCCAATCCGGACGTTACTATAACTTTCACTTCTGTAGTATCTGGCCAAGTTATCCTGCAATGGTAATAGAATAGATCCTACTGCCAGTGACTCGATGCTGTCAGGCAGCAGTTAACTAACCTGACAACCCTGAGAACTAACAGCCTTGGGTGCCGAAGTCCACAGTGAAGGGTGATGGTCCCTAAGTTGATTAAATCCCACTTGAATCCCATCTTGATGGAGGGCAGCAGCTTCACCAATACGTGCCAAAAGGGTTCAGGACCAGAAAGTGACTCATGGAACTGGATCAGTGATACGGGTCTCATGCTACAATGCAGAAGGCAAATCAGAAGCCACTCTATTATATTCTCAGGACAGTCTTCATGGCGCATTGCCATGATGATTGCCAATACTGTATTTGGATATGGCAGAAGAAGCGGTTATCAGACCTGATCTGGTTAACATTACTGTCCAGTGGAGATAACCCCAAATGACTGAGTGCTTTAAGTCCACCAGGATTTGAGTTCAAGATGAATACATGAACTAGACTAGAAGATGTAATGCGTGATATTTTAAGAACTACATTTGACAAGGCCCTTTCTAATGCCTTTGTTCACATGTCACTTGGTTAGATTGATTTTTAAAATGCATATAGACAAGAAGACTGGCTTAAGTCATTTCTTATTAGTGATGGCTTATTAAATGGTCTCTCTCTCTTTCTCTCGGAGGATGGCGTGGTGCTTGTTCACTGTAATGCAGGAGTTTCTCGTGCAGCAGCGATCGTGATAGGCTTCGTAATGCATTCAGAAGGACTCAGTTTTTCCAGGGCTTTTTCTTTGGTAAAAAATGCAAGGCCTGCTATTTGTCCAAATTCTGGTTTCATGGAGCAACTTCTCAAGTACCATCAGTGCAGTAATGAAAATGGAAACTTACATGATATGGAGTGATGAAATAGGATGAACTGAACTTTATGGTCCCTTTTTTTGTGAGAAAAGCTGTGAACTTTTTTCTGTTTTGCATGTGGTATAATGGGAGAAATTTTAAATTACACAAATTGTCATTGTAAAATATAAATTTACTCTTAAATGTATACTTTTAAATTACATTTTATTAGATTGTGTTTTTTTCTTCTTCTGCGTTATAAAAATAACACTCACAAAATAATGAATCAACTATAGCACCAGTAAGCTTCATTGCTTAGTTTTTCCTTAATTTGTAATCTTGCTCTATTATGTGAAACTGTGTAGGATCATAGTTAGAATTATATCAATTTTTGTATCCTTTCCTGATAAAGGAATGTTTTCTTTTAGTAGTCCTTTATTTTCTTCAAGAAAATTTATCTCATTTTAACCAGAATAATCAATGAATTAAAATTTGGTGGGGAAATGAAACTCTGGGCTAGTCGGATACCTAGATTCAGACTGAGGCTTGCTGTGACAGTCCATACATGTCAGAAAAGAGTGGGGGGTGATCCAAAATATGCAGGAATCAGGCTTGAAAAGCAGGCAAATAAATGCAAACAAAGCAAAAACAACACCACACACCTGCCACCATCTGCTCTTTGTTTTTTGGCTGCTATATTAGAGGGTAGCATTTGGAACTATTATTCTTAAACCTAAGTAATTTACTGCTGTGTTGTAGAGCTGGTGTCCTTAGAAAGGAGGGAAGAAAAAGGAACAACTTTCCTATGAAAAATGCCTGAATGGAAACAATGCAAGTTTTAAAATCTTGTAATGTGTTGTTCGCAATCCTTCTATGATATGTGTTATTAGAGGTTTAATCAAGCCAATTTTCTCCCCACCACAATCTTGCCATTTTCATATTGCAGGTAATGATTCCTTTGCCTTTCTCCATCTTGATGCTGGAATTGATTTAGGCACACATAGCAGAGTCTTATTTAATATTTATTTTACTTTGCAACCTTTTGTTTCTATAAACTTTTCAAGATGGCTTTTTAAATTTCTTTACCAACTTTAATAAAATATGAAATTTTACAGCCATTTGGTTACTTTGGGGCACTACGTCCAAACTCGCCTCCTCTGTTCATTAAGAGTGTGAACACTTTGTGGGTATTTTAGTATTCCTACCTTGCAGGGTTGTTACAAGAATCAAAATCCTTAAACTTGTGGGGTTTTGGTACACTGGAAAGTCAGGACTGGACTGTTGGGAGCAATACTGGGCAGGAAGAGCTCCCCAGCCATTGGCACATTTGACCCCCCCCCCTCCGGATCTTTCCCACACCAAGATAGTCTGGGGAGTGTGGCTGAGTGGTTTGTGTGGTTCTATATGTCCCAGCCCTACTTTTAAAGGTGGACTGAATTATGACATGATGCAATATATTGGCAAAGACTTCTCATACCCAACTACATTGGTGCCAGCAGAATGCAATCCTTCTAATCGCCTTCCATCACATAAAGCTCTTCTTCCAACATTTTTCTTGATTTCAGTGTGGATAGATCAAATATTTTAAATTTGGGGTTGTTAGGCAATTGTGGGGGACCTCCAGATATTATTGAACTACAACAATACATCACAATGTTCTAGTCTGGGTTGGATTGATGGGATTTATAGTCCAAAAACATCTGGAGGGGCACATAGCCTCTTTTCTGGTTCTCTCTCTCTCTCCCATTTTGGGCACAGTACTGCTCTGGGTCACGTATCTCATATCAACATTATGAGCAGTAATTACTTAACATTCCTTCACCTGCTTCTCCCAGCTATTTCTTACATATGAAGTACAGCGGCTATCAGTCTGGCACTTGAATGCACTGACTGCCCTCCTGCAGTATTAAGAATGTCCCAACAATTTACTCCTTTCCTTCTGTGATTTCTTCTTTTAATTGAACATCTAGCACAGCTTCCTCTTTAGGATCCTGCTATCTTTATATAGACATACTGTACTGGATTCAGAAAAAGAAGTCTACTTTTTTCATCTTCCACTTGGCACAAATAATCAGCTTGAGAAATTTTTACCATTAGGCAAGTACAGTATCCAGTTTTTAAAAAAGTGATGAATAGTTTGGATTTCTACAGCCTTCAGTTCTTTCAAGTGTCAGGCACAGAGTGAGAAAGCAGGGTTCCTGAGGTAGAGGGAGATGGAAGAAAGCAAAGAAATAGACTTTAAAAAAAAAAGAAATGATGAACTGCTGCAGGAATGGGAGGAGCACTTTACAGGGTATTTCTTTAGGTCAGGAGTGCTGAAACATTTTTGGCTGGGGGTTGGTCACTGGCCTGGGAATGGATCTGGCCCCCGACGCCAATTCATCTGGTCCGCAAAGCCCTTGTCACTCGCGGAAATGGAAGTAAAATGCGCCCATATGGACACATTTTATTTCTGCTTCTGGGAGCGATGAGGGCTTCATGGACCGGATGAATTGGCGTAAGGGGCCCGATCCGGGCCATAGTTTGGGCACTCCTGCTTTAGGTGAATTATACGCTGCCCCAAAGGGCAAGCACTAATCTGGACAGTTTGCAGATTAAAATGCAAATCCTACAAAACCCCACATAACAAAATGCATTCGACACTATGGTGATCTAACAGTAGTAGTAGTCCCAGTGCTGATGGGATGTAACAGGTTCTCACCAGTTCTCCAGAACCGGTAGTAACTTTTCCCAGTGTCCCAGAGAATTGGTAGCAGCTTTTGGGGGGAACCACCTTCGGGCTTACCTTTTCACTGGTTCCCCCACTGCGCATGCACGCCAAGCACTTGGTGTGCATGTGTGGGAATTCATTTTGTAGCCTTAATTGTAATTGTACCTTATATGTACCTGTGTTATAGATCATAGACCTGTGTAATTGTATTTGTGCCTATGTATCAATTGTCAGGCTCTGCTAATGCTGTTTGTAACTGTGTGACAGAAATAGCTGATCAGGACGTATGCAGAATGTAAACTAGTGATAATGGGATGTGTCCAGACCACAAGAGGCTTATTTGCAACTGTGTACAATATGATAAGCATTCTAGCTGAATTTCTAACTAATGAACAATTCTAAGCTTGCAAGATATATTCCAAGGCAGAAACACTGTTAAACAAATGTGTTTTGTAATGATTAGATGGGTGTGTCCCACCCTTCCAATGTTAACCACTCCCATTCTTCTGATGTAACCAAACCAAACCCCCCCTTTTTAGTGGGTCAGTAAGAATAGATGCCTGCTTGATGGCAGGCAGAGAAATTCAGAGAGAGAGTCAGACTGATTTTTAAGCACCAGATCCAAGACTGCAGTCTCAATTCTTTTGCGCCAATTGTCAGGGCCGGACTCTGACATGCATGCACGCCTACAGTGCTTGGTGCGTATGCACGGCCTTCTTGCTGTCCTCCCAAGTGGGGAGGAGGAAGAGAAGCTGCTAGCCTGAAGCTCCCTATAGCCTGCTCCCCAGGGTAAGTGACTCACCTTTGGATGTGGTGTGTCTGTGTGTATTTTAATGTGTATTTAATACATTTACCTATATTGATGTACTACTGCAGTTCCGAAAAAGACCTGGTGGCCTGGCTTGGGGTTTTTAAGCAAAGTCTTGGAGTTACCTCATCAATAAGCTACACCTGTGCTGTTCCAATTGCTGTTCCAATTGGAGAACCCTTAAGGAGGTACAGCTCTTTTACATTTACATTAAGGCATATTATCCTAGAGAACTGGTACGACGATGACCATATCCATCTTGCAACATGGTGCTGCCCAGGCACTTATACTAACAGGTAAGTGACGGGTTTGTGTTTGGTGTGTGTGTGTGGGGGGGTTGATTTATGTTTGGGGTGGGGTGGGTGGGTGTATTTTAATATAATTTTTATTTTATTTATTTATTTAATTTATTTACAGGTTTGTGTTGTGGGTGGGTGGGTGAGTTGAGGGGTGTGTGTGTGTATGCTTATTTTTATTTTATTATTTATATTTTTTTTGGCCCTGCCCACAATGTCATGACATCATGACGTTAGCTCCGCCCACACTGTGATGATGTCACGGTGGGGTAGTAAAATTTTTGACATCCCACCACTGGCTGTGCTGCAGTCTTCCTGGCGTCTCATGACAGAGGCATAAATTAACTTCAATTGGCATATGTAGTAAACTGAATGTGCCAGTATTCCTTTGGTGATGGAACCCCAGTAACCGAAAGCCCGTCGCCCAGATAAGGCGGTCTCCTCCTTCCCCCCTCTCCTTTTCCGGAAGTGACGTCTTACCCTGGCCAGCGCGGCGCTTCCGCCTGTATTTGAAAGTGCCTGGCCGGGGGGCGGAAGTGGGAGGCCCGCCCGCCCTTCATTGCTGCCTTGCCCGGCGCGTGGGAGCCATCATGGCTGCCTTCGCCATGGAGCTGCCGCTGCCTTCCTCTTCCGTCGGTGGGTAACGCTTTCCCTGTTCTCTGGGGAGGAAGGGAGGTGGGTGGGTGGGTGAGTGAGTGAGTCTCTCTTTCGCCAAGCCTCCTCCCCGCAGCCGGAGGGACTGACTGAGGCAGCTCTCAACGGCCGGCGCGCGTGCTCACAGGCTCCGCCACGCGCTAGGGGTTTTCCTCCGTCTCTCTCACTCACTCCCCCCCGGCTGTGACGTCACGAGGAGGTGGAACGCGGCGTCATCCGGGGGTTCCTCGAGAGCAGAACCCGGCGGGCGGGCGGGCAAGTTGGGAGGGGGGGAGGAGGAGGAGGAGGAGGAGGTGGAGGAGGAGGTACCATATGAAGTCCCAGGACGCCTCCTTCGGGCGCTTCCCCCCGGGAAGGTCACGTTTGCTCCGAGACCTCTTGTTTTAGGTACGCCCCCCCCCCTAAGGGACTCGCGGGTTAAGAAGCTCGCCTTGTTAGCTGGAAGGTCGGCAAGCCGGCTGTTCGAGACCCGAGTCCTTCACGACGGGATGAGTGCCCGTCGTCTGCCTCAGCTCCTCCCAACCTACCAGTTCGAAAGTAAGACATTGCAAGGAGATCAAGAGGGACCACTTCGGTGGGAAAAAGGATCTTGGGAGACATAAAAAGGAGTCTCATTCGGGGCGTCCCCTGCGGTAGTCCCTCCAGCAAAAAAAAAAAAAAAAAGGGCCCTCCAGCAAAAAAGAAAAAAGGTCCCTCCAGCAAAAAAAAGTCCCTCCAGCAAAAAAAAAGGTCCCTCCAGCAAAAAAGGTCCCTCCAGCAAAAAAAAAAAAAAAAAAAAAAAGCTCCTTTCAATCCAGAAGCACCTTCGTGTGTTTGACACGTTTTGACACATTTTTATTTTAAAGCAGAAGGATTGGGGGCCGCCTCCCACTTCAGCTCCAAAGCTGCGGGTGTCACGAGACTCCCCTACTTGTGAGCTAAATTTTGGGCCTGCTGTCCTCAAAACGAAGGAGCTGCTCTCTAAAAAAGAGGGGGATTCATTCCTGCCACTGCTGTCTCCGCTTAAGGGCATTGACTCGCCCTGGTCTTCTCAGCTAGCCCCTTGCACCTTTGTGGGTCTGGGCCTTTGAACCTAGTGGTGACCAAACCAGCTTCAGTGGCTTTCCTTGGTCTATGCAAAGTACTGTGAGTGAAAGTACAGTGGAACCTCGGTTCACATAAAAATCGCGTAACAAAAGGAAATCCGTAGGAAATAGTGGCTTGGTTTACGGATCCCCCCCCCCCAGAACGGATTCATTGGTTTTCAATGCATTCCTATGGGAAGCTGCATTTCGGTTAATGTATTTTAGTTTTCAATGCAGATGTTGAGAAAGATCGAAGGCAAAAGGAGAAGGGGTGGCAGAGGATGAGATGGCTAGATGGCATTGTTGATGCAATGGGCATAGAGCTGAGCGGGCTGTGGAGGATGGTGGAGGATAGGGGTGCCTGGTGTGCAGTAGTCCATGAGGTTACAAAGGGTCAGATTCAACTATGCGACTGAACAACAAAAATGGGAAATTGCATTCAATGCATTTCTATGGGAAATACGGTTAAAGTAATTTTTGATGTAAGAACCATCCCAGTGAACGTATTAATTACGTTAACTGAGGTTCCACTGTATGTTTCTTTTCCAGACTGAGGAATATCAATTGTAATATTGTCTTCCATTACAGGTGCAGAGCCAATGACATTGGGCTCCCCCACCTCTCCAAAGGCAGGTGCCGGTGCTCAGTTTCTGCCTGGATTTTTGATGGGTGATTTGCCCACTCCGGTGACACCCCAGTCTCGCTCCTTGAGTGGACCTTCAGGTGGTGTAATGGAAATGAGGTCTCCACTGCTGGCTGGTAAGGTAGCTTGAACTTAAACTCTGGTATGGTGGATGGAGACAGGAGTGTAAGGCTAGATTGTGTTCCAGTTTCTGTTGTGCTCATTCTGTGGGAAAACTTCTAAGGATTTGAGGGACAAAGAGATGCAATTTGAACATGTTATCCAGGGCAGGAATTGAACACTATTTATTTATTTATTTATTTATTTATTTATTTATTAGTTCAAATTTATATTTATGTAATTTATATGCCAGCAGACTGAAAAAAAAAAGTGGCAGGTAGAGTCTAAGGACACTACCGTCAGGGATTTAGTGTGTGAATTCGATGTGTTGAATTATGCTCACTAGTTCATTTATTTCTTTTATTTCATTTATTAGTTAAGGGTGATGTTTCAAATAGGGAAAAATAAAGACATTATGTTCATAAAATTAAGGTTTTCATAAAATGTTAATAAAATCTAAGGTTTTCTGAGTTAAGGTAAAGATCTTCCTTGATCGAAAGCCAGTCATATCCGACTCTAGGTTTCAGTGCACATCTCTGTTTATAGCCAAAGAACCAGCACTGTCTGTGTCTGCAGACATTTTTGGGGACACGTGGCAGGCATGGAACACTGTTTACCTTCCCACTAAAGTGGTCCCTATTTATCTTCTTGCAATTTCTTGCAATTTCTTCCAGCTGCTATGTTGTTTTAACCCAAAACCAGAAATCCCAATTTCATTTGTGTTTATTTTTTATATTTTATTTTTTAATACAGATGCTTTTAACTTTTATTTTCTATTCTCCCCCACTCTACCCACTGTGCCCACGTGTCCATAAGCAGCCCACTATTATACAAACAACAATTCACCACATTTGAATAACTGCAAAGGATCTATTTTTAATAAATATTTCAATAGTCAAACTGAAAAGAAAGAGTTTTTCCTTCACGATTCCCTGAAAGCAGTTCTTCAATAAGAGGGAAAGCCAAAAAGGAAACTGGTTATGACTTCAAAGGAGAAACTTCCTACAGTGTATCTATTCTCACACCAATGTATCTATTCTGGAGCAGAGAGATTCTTTTTTTCAAGGAAAGAAGGTTGGAAAGAAAGTGTTTATTTGTTTTAAACCTTCATAGAAAATGTTTCTGAAGTCCGATCCAAATTGTATAAGTAGGAAAGGAAATGTTATTCTGTCCCCTTTCAAGCACACTTTAGATCACTTCAATCGGTCGAACAGGTTTTTTTTTGGATCACCACCAAGCATCCCCCCCTGCAGAAATGACATTTCAAAAACTCACGATTTTCCTCAATATCTTTTTTTCTGGATTCATGCTTTGGCGTCAATTTTCTCCACATGTTGTATGTGAACTGTATCCACCTTGAGAAGTTGTCATATTCAATTTTTAAATTGGTTACCCCCCCTTTTTTTGGGGGGGGCTTTGTGTGACCTCTTTTTAGTCTTTTTGTGTAAAACACTTCATAGATTATGTTTACGAAGTCCAATTCCAACTCTGAAAGTGTCCCCACAAAAAATAATCTATCTTCTTTCAAATGCGCTTTGGATCATCTGAATTGATTGGGTAGTTTTTTCGCTGGACCTCCAACAACCGACACCCTCCCCCCAGCAAAACTGTCACTTTTCCGATGTTACTTCTGAAAGTGATGATGTTATCGCTTTGAATTTTTGGCTTTTGGTTTCTACCATTTCTTAAAGTCGCCGAGACGATCTTTCAAATGACATAACCCTTATTTTTGTGGGTGCCTTAGTTTTGGTGTTGCAGTTTGGCAAAAGTACATGATTTTCGTTACATCTCAAGAGCTGTCAAACCACCCGATCGAAATGTAAGGCATTCATCGAATTCACGTAAGACATTCATCGAATTCACGTCAAAAAACCCAACATGATTAGGAGGAATGCTGGTGAAATGAAAGAGGTTTTCAAGTGTTCTTTGAATTGGCAATCCTTGTGAAAAGAATATAATTTCATTTAAGTATGAAAATCATTAGGGCAGAGTTTTTCCATTTGCAGAGAAGGAACATCTTGCAGATCCCCATTTTCCTGGCCATTAAGAACACTTCTTGACGTTCTACATCTACTGACTTCTAGTTTATAACATTTGACTTCTATTTAAGTAAATGTCTGCTCCCCCCGCAGCCATAATTCTTTTAATTAGAATATTATTTAGGAAAGCTAATAAAATGAACTGATTCCAGTTGAAATGTTACATTCAAGTTTAGACTTTACTTAAATTATTGCTTTGGAATGCTTGTAGATATTTCATTGTTTATCAATTTGGGATATTTTAGTCTGCTGATGTCGTATTTTGTTGCAGAATCTATATAGACGTAAACTTACAGTGTAGACATTTTATCATCTTATCACTTAAACAGCTATAGACATGTCTTCATGCTTTATTCTTTTTCCATGTACATTTGTTAATGAATGAAACAGTTGGGTCCAAAAATCCTCCAACAAATCTATTTGTTTTTGTCTTTAGAGTTCCTTTCATCCCAGCTGGTGTGACATATTTTGGTGAAACATGTTTTATGTTGTTGAGTCAACAAGTGGTACAGAGAAGTAGAAGTGCTGTACTTTGCTATAGTTAATGAAAATTCAGACCAAAATCCTGTTGTACAAGTCATGCTTCTGAAGGGTTGATGGTATCACCAGCAGGGGAAGATTTTTAATACTGAAAGAATTTTTCCTGTCCCATGGTTTGTCTGCCGTTTGAGTAACCCATTTCATTGTTTGGATTTTAATACCCTTGGAATGGAAAGAGGAAGCCTTTTAGCTAGCAAAGATGTGGTGCCAAATTAACTGGCCGACACCCTTACTTCAGCCGCTGCTGGAATCAGCCGTGGACTTGTTTTATGGCTGCTCTAAACGCATTTACAACAGCTGTGGATGCGTTTATGACAGTGTTTATGGTGGGTGAACCACCAGGCTGGCTCCCCTCAACTGTCTGAGGGAGTGTGGCCCGGCCCCTGACCTAAAAAGGTTGCCACCCTCTAGTCTAGTATGCAAATTGGAATTAATAAGTGTGAACAAAATCCAGATAGAAGAGTTAACGAAAACAACCACCACCATATCAGACAGGTTTTAGCAGGTGAGCATTGGATGGATATTTGTACCATTTTTTCTTAGATTTGCAGAATCTTTTGAATTACAATCTGTAAGCATAAATGAGAGTTGTGACTCCTTTGAGAACACAACTATTATCTTTCTCATCAAATAGTATGATTTACTAGCTACTATTGGATTGCTAGTAATGGTACACTTTCATGGAAGTGGATCTATGTTTTAATACTAGATGTATTTGACAAGATATTCAGGTTTCATGGAGGTGTAGCAAAGTATTAAAAATCTCAGAAAATGGCATATTAGCCAATTCAAATGTTATCTCCTCTCTCAATCAGGTGGGTCTCCTCCACAGCCAGTAGTTCCAACACATAAAGATAAAGGTGGTGCTCCACCAGTTAGAAGTATATACGATGAAATAGCCAGCCCAGGTCTTGGATCAACACCACTGACTTCCAGAAGACCAGTAAGTAACACAACAATGGTTTGCACAGTTAAAATGAAAACTATACCTTGTTGAGATGTTTCTCTATTGGCAGATGAATGGTCCAGCTATTCTTAAATTGAAGCCATGGAAGGAAGAATAATGAAAATGGTGTAGATGGTGCTCTGTGGATAGAAAAATCTTGATTCTATTTTGTGCTGTATATTTAACCAAAACACTAAACAACCCCCCCCCCCCACCAAAACATAATCTTGTCTGATTATATAACTCAATTACTTTGCAATTTTCACTACTAGAAACAATAGAAAAGGTTATCTTTGCCATTCAAATTCTAGATAATATAAATTTTTGAAATGGTAGCCATGTTAGTCTGTGTATAAAGCAGATCAGAGAGTAAACAAAACAAAAAGACAAAAAAGTGGCACTTTAAAGATTCTGTACTCCTGTACCTGATGTGTATACATTGATGTTACGAAGCCTCACTCTTCTGTCTGACGAAGTGGACTTGATCCACAAAAGCTAACTTTAAAATACAGCAGTTAGTTTTTAAAGTGCCACAATGTTTTTTGTCTTTTTGTTTTGTTTAATCTGATATGGATAATAGTAGTAAACTGGAAAGTGTTTTGTTATGTTTTTCTAAAATTGCAATAGAACAGAATGTGTGTCTGGTCAAATTATTATTATTATTATTATTATTATTATTATTATTATTATTATTATTATTATTATTATTATTATTATTATTATTATTATTATTATTATTATTATTATTATTATTATTATTATATTTGGGTTTCTATACCGCCCTACTTGGCAGAGCCAACTCAGGGCGGTTTACACACATGTATAGTTACAGTAATATACAGTCGATCAATAGAGTTCACAATAAAGCAGAAATATACAATATAAAAAATGTAACAATATAATAACAAGATAACATTCCATCCAGCATTACAAATATAATTCAGTGTCATAAATACAAATATCAAATCACAAATACAAATATTGTCAACTTTCGCAAGTATAACGTAGGCCCGCCAGTAGCTGTTCTTAATCAGCTGTCATCTCGTCGCCGCCGCCGCCAGTCTTTTATCGGCCTCCGGGCCGAGATGGAAAGAGGTCCCGGAGGGAGGGCGGGGGGGGGGAACGCCTCACCGGTCACAGCTGTGCCTGCTTGTCCATCCCCGGGCAAGATGGAAAGACCCGGGGAGAAGCGGGAGCGTCCTCTTGGTGCCGCTGCCGCCGCCAGTCTTTTATCAGCCTCCGGGCCGAGATGGAAAGAGGTCCCGGAGGGAGGGCGGGGGGGGGGGAACGCCTCACCGGTCACAGCTGTGCCTGCTTGTCCATCCCCGGGCAAGATGGAAAGACCCGGGGAGAAGCGGGAGCGTCCTCTTGGTGCCGCCGCCGCCGCCAGTCTTTTATCAGCCTCCGGGCTGAGATGGAAAGAGGTCCCGGAGGGAAGGCGGGGGGGGGGGGAATGCCTCACCGGTCACAGCTGTGCCTGCTTGTCCATCCCCGGGCAAGATGGAAAGACCCGGGGAGAAGCGGGAGCGTCCTCTTGGTGCCGCCGCCGCCGCCAGTCTTTTATCAGCCTCCCGGCTGAGATGGAAAGAGGTCCCAGAGGGAGGGCGGGGGGGGGGGGAACGCCTCACCGGTCACAGCTGTGCCTGCTTGTCCATCCCCGGGCAAGATGGAAAGACCCGGGGAGAAGCGGGAGCATCCTCTTGGTGCCGCCGCCACCGCCAGTCTTTTATCAGCCTCCGGGCTGAGATGGAAAGAGGTCCCGGAGGGAAGGTGGGGGGGGGGAAACGCCTCACCGGTCACAGCTGTGCCTGCTTGTCCATCCCCGGGCAAGATGGAAATTATAATTAAGTTACACTCTGATGCAACTAATTGAAGTTGTCCACTAATGCAGCTGTGTAGGAGAGCGAACGTCGTACTCTGAGAATTTCTGTCCTTTCTTAGAAAAATGGGTAATTATTGTGGATTGAACATTGAGGCCACCAAGGGGGGGGGGGAAGACAGATCATAGTGCATTGAAGGCATTACTGAGGCTATGTATGTATTCTGGGAAGAGGCACTTGAAGCATGTCTTGTCTAGCATCTGTCTTTTGAGGAAGGAGCTGATCACTGGTAAGCACAAATTTTGTCTCTGTGCCAAGAGCCCAATATAAAGTGTTCTGGTCTAAATGAAGGCAGGGAAAAACATACTTAACATACTTAAAGTATTTCTCAATTACTGAAATAGGTTTCATACTAGGGTCTAGCCTGGGGTTAAAAATGAATGAGGTGAGTTTCACAAGAATAAAGGTGGAATTATTTTTGTACAGTTCTGCCAGTGCTGTGGGAATTATGTCATCCCCACCAGCAGATTTCTGCTCCCACCAATGATGTAATTTCTGTTGTGCAGGTGGATCCTGCCCAATTTCAGCCATTCAACTGCATTGTTGCCTGCTTTGTTATTTAAGCCATATTTGCATTCAGAAGCGAACCATTACTTTAGAGAGGCAACTTCCTTATTTCCAATTATCAATGGTTAGTGTATGTATCTTTCATTTTGTCCTCATTTGCTTCTGGTTCTTTATATCTGTCACAGTACTGCACAAAAATGGAGCTTCAGTTGTATCTGGCCATGGCTGCTAAATAGACAGGATGTAAAATGGCCATTTTGGAGGTCATGCCAAAGGTAGTATTTTCCTCCTTTCAGTTTAATTTTGGGATCATTTGGTAATGTAGCAAACAGTAGGAAGCTGTCTGCTTTCAGGACAGTCTGGTAGATTTACGTTAGTGTTTCTCAACCTTGGCCCTTTAGGTGTTCTCTGACTTGAATTACCAGAAGCCCAAGTCAGCACATCTGCTGATCAGGGTTTCTGGGAACTGAAATCCAAGAACATCTGGGAACCAAATGTTGATAATCTCTGATTTTTGTATATGCTCAAGTTGTAAAGATTGGTTTCACTGTAAAAAATATCACTTTCTAGATGATTTTTCTGATTTTCAAACAACACAATTTCAAATGAACTGCTGTTATCTTTTGCAGACCAGTTTTTCTGTGACGCAGAGTCCAGTCATTGGAGCTATCCCAGCAACCCCTGGAACAGGTAGGACTTGTTAAATGTTTCCTTTTAATATACTGGTCTGCTCTACTAATGGATGCTTCTTTATGTGAAACCAGAGCTCTGCATTTAGAACTGAGTAAAATATGATTGTAGGCCTAACATACTGAAGCTCACTGCCCAGCCCTCTGTTTTCTGGCCTGAAACTGACAGGCAGCAAATGGCAGATGTTCTCTGAAGATGCAAGTTTTGTATTAGGAGATGGAATTTGATTTTTGTAAAGCCCTACTCAGGGCTTTAATTTGAGTAGGAACTTTTTAGATGTGCCACTTTCTTCATGTGGATATCAATGATGGAGGAAGTGGGACTATGTGCTCCTCTGTTATCTTTTTGAAGAAAACAGCATGACTAATGCATGGATATGGCTTTGATGTATTACTCCTGCTTCAACAAATATTGAAAAAGAAAACCTGTATCTTATAATACAATGGTACCTCATACAACTTTTTAATCCATTCCACGGGGCTCGTTGTTGTACGAAAAAATTGCTATATGATACATGCATTGTATAGCGATTTTCCCTATGGGATGCACTGTACAATGATTATTATTTTTTTGCTAATTGTTGTGTGATTTTTTTTCCATAGGGAAAATTATTTCGCGGGACACCATTTCTCCCCCAAAACCTAATTGTTATGTGATTTCATTGCCATAAGGGGCGATTGTTGTATGAGGTTCCACTGTATAGCTAGTTTAAGCTACCAGTTCACAAGGGAGAAGTCTTACAGAGTTTCTTTATATTTTAGCCTTAATAATTCAGTGCTCTTGACAAGTTTTTGCTGGCAGGATGGAAGTAGTAACCAAATCAGTTTTTGTTTTTTCCTCAGTTCCCAACAGAGTGCTTTTACTATGTCAATTAAACTTCCATTGCAGATACTTTCTGCATGCACTGTGTACTTTGATGTGTCAATCATTGTAGGCAGTAGGTAGGAACTCATTTAATAGGGACAAAACTAACATAAATTCTTCTGTTTGTCAGGGGTATTTGTGGAGTAAGGAATAAGTAAGGAGTAAGGAATAAGGATTTAGGAGGTCCATGTAATGTCCCTCGCAACTTACTACCAGACCCATGAAATACTTCTTTAAAAGGCTGGGAACCTCTGTGGTAACCTGGAGTAACACAATGAAATAGCTTTTGCACTCTGAGGTTGGAAGTTTGTCCTAAGATCTTAGGAGATGGGATCCCAATCAACTCTATAGCCCCAGGAATCATGAATGCAGCCTCAATTATGAAAGAAAGGCATGCATTTTCCTGGCATTTACTTTCTCTTCTATAGTTCTGGTGTATCTATGACTTTAATGGTCCAAATCCTCTTATTTACCTTGTGTACTGCCCAGAGAGTGCATTAAGTGCTATGGGGTGGTATAGAGGTATCATTGCTATTGCTTTTATTTAGCTATACAAATGGCATAACCTTTGAATGCAAAGTGTTCCAAATTAGGAAATTGCTGTAGTAATTATTAGTTGCATGTAGGTTGCACACTTCAGTATGCAACAGATAATGTCTCCAATGGTTTCTTAAGTCAATTTGCTTTTGAAAATTAGGACATCTGTGTTAGCATAGTTTGGCAAGAGAATTTGGGCCAACGGAGAACTCATGCACTCTGTTAAGATCTTAAAGTACAGTAAAAACCCCAATTTACGTAAAAAGTCCGTTCCATAGCTTCTTATGTAAATAGGGGTTTTACGTTAATCAATGCATCTCTATAGGGATGCATTGAAAAATTAAAAAAGGTTTGAAATTGGCTTTCAATTCATTCCTATGGAAAAATCATGCTTTGCACCCCTATTTATTTATTTATTTATTTAGATTTATATCACCGCCCACTCGCCATGGCGACTCAGGGCAGCTTACAGTCAGAAAAAAACAAAAACACACACAGCACAAACATCTAAAATCCATTCCTCCTCCCGGCCAGAAGACGTTAGTCTTATCCTTCCCTGGGCAGGTAGAGCCCAGGATTAGGAAGTGGAAGGTTCCATCTAAAAACCTTAAAACTGTTAAAATTTAAAATTAAAATCTAAAAAAGATTAAAAACAGATTAAAAACACACCAGATGCTACAACTACTAATTTAAAAGTAGAGAAAGAGAGGGGCTCAGATCATCCAATGTGCTGGGGTCATTATACCTTCCGCATCCCAGATCTGTCCTGCCAGCCATGTTTTTAGATTCTTCCTAAAGGGCAGCAGCTCTGTCTGGAGACGTAGCTCCATTGGCAGGAGGTTCCATAGGGCTGGAGCAGACACAGAGAAGGCCCTCCTTCTAGTGCCAGAGAGATGTGCCTCGCTGGCCGATGAAACAACTAGGGAGCCTCTCTGGTCCGCTCTGGTGGGCCGGACAGATGTTCTTGGAGTGAGGCGGTCTCTTAAGTATCCTGGCCCACTACCATATAGGGCTTTAAATGTGATAACCAGCACCTTGAATTGCACCCGGAGGCAAACCGGCAACCAGTGCAGCTCCTGAAGCAGAGGCGAGGCATGTGCATAGCGCCCACACCCCATCACAACCTGGGCAGCCACATTCTGGACCAGTTGAAGCCGCCGAATGGTCGTCAAGGGCAGCCCCATGTAGAGCGCATTACAGTAATCAAGTCTGGAGGTGACCAGAGCTTGGCACCCCTAGTGGCCAAGATAGTAATGACAGGCATTCTCCTCCCCCCCCCCCCAACTTTTTAAGCTCTTCTCTGAGGTGCATTCATAACTAAAGCACACACCCCGGAGAAACCCATGCAAACTGCAGAAGGGAGGAGATATTCCCCCTGCACTCACCCAATCCTGACAAAAGCAAGCGGAGACTGCAGAAAATTGTTGCTGCTGCAGCCTCTGCCTCCACCATTGCCATGGTAAGTGATATCTTGCAGCTTTCAGCAGTAGGGTGGGTGGTGCGGGGTGGGTGGAATTTAGCTTTTAAAATGGTGGCACCACCATTTTAAAATCTAAAGACACCAGTAAACCCCTTACATAACTCAATTTTTTTGTGTACATTGGGATGTGATTTATGCAAGAAAACCTTACGTAAGTCAAATTTTATGTAAGTAGAGGCATATATAAATTGGGGTTTTATTGTATGTTGTTTCAGAATAGAGTCTCTAATTTACATTTGAAGTACATTTTCTTACAATTTGATAGGTGTGAATGTGTTTAGTCCAGCAAGTTTTGCACAGCCTAGGAAAGCCACCATGTCTCCAGCCCAATTAGACCCTTTCTATACTCAAGGAGATTCCTTAACGTCAGAAGATCATCTTGATGATACATGGGTGACGGTGTTTGGGTAAGGGATCTACAATTTCATAATACCAAGGGAAGGCCATGATGTCGGAAAGTGTATCTTGGCTTTTCAGTTTATGTGATATAACATTCTAAACAAAAGAGGTAAGCTGAGCTCTTGCAAAAGACATAGCTATTACTATTGAACTTGGGTGACATGTGTACAGTTTCTTAAACTGTGAGATGATAGTATGTGTCTACTTCTGCAAATGGTTTAAGCAGCTTACATAGTTGAATGGAGCAACAATGAAAACATGAAGAGTTCTTTGGAAGTTTGAAAATTATTTCCACTATGGTTTCATCTACAGACTTCATCTCTACAGCTGTACACTAAAACAACTTGTACAAATCATGCATTTGGCCCACCATCAATTTTCAACAGAGGGATTAGAATTTTTATCATAGTAACTGACCTAAAGAGGGCTGTTATGCTATTATCTCTGTCAAGGAAGCCAGTGATAACGGACTGGTAGTGTTTGAATACCGACTGTGGTTTAGGCATTATGAAACAACCTGTAGCTCTAGGAGCAGTACCAATGGCATTGCATTAATTTTGAATATTTACATTTTATTTCAGCTCCTTAATTTACACAAGTCTTACTGGTCTTACAGGTTTCCTCAAGCATCAGCTTCATATATCCTACTACAGTTTGCACAGTATGGAAACATATTAAAGCATGTGGTGAGTAGAATATGTAGCTTTTTAAAGAAAAAATCCAGCTATAGTTTTCTGCTTCCCTTCTAACATACTCTTTTTCACTAATTTGTGCAGATGTCTAACACAGGAAACTGGATGCACATTCGCTACCAGTCAAAATTACAAGCCCGGAAAGCATTGAGCAAAGATGGAAGAATTTTTGGTGAATCCATTATGGTTGGTGTGAAACCTTGTATAGATAAAGTGAGTTGACTTTATATGACCTTGAAAATATTGGAAAACTGTTCTATTGTAACTCTTGCTTAATGTGTAGAAAGGAAAAGAACATACAAAGTTTTACAACTGCTGTCTGAACTGAGACATTTTAACAGTTACTTACACGGGAAGAGCCTCCTATGAATAATTTCAATTGCTTTCAGGTTTATAAAAGTTCTGATATAATTCTTTGCGTTAGATTCTGATCCTCTATCCCAGCTCTACAACTTTTATAAGTTGTATAACTTTATAAAAGTTCTATAACTTTTTTAACAGCGAGTGGACGACAATATAAATTTGAACTAATAATAATAATAAGTTCTGTTATAAATGAGGCATTGAATATGAGTGATCTTATTTAAAAGTGTTTGTCTTTAGTTATGTGAATCTTCTAATCATTAGTTTTGCCTGTTTTCTTTTCCATTATAAGGCACCCTCAGATCCCTCAATTACCATATTTGCCTGCATATAAGACACATCAGAGTATAAGACATACCCTGTTTTTATATACATTTTAAGGGAAAAAAAAATTTCTGTCTTTTAACTCCAGGAGCTGGGGAGGGTGGAAGCCTTTGTAAGCCTCTTACCCGCATATAAAACACACACTTTTTCCAGTGTATTTTAAAAGGGGGGGGGGAGTGTGTCTTATGCTCCCACAAATACGGTAGATTAAACATTTGGCTTGACCCAATATGGTGAGAAAATGAGATACTAAAAGCATTGTGGGGTTATAGTTGCATAAAGTGAGTAAAATGTCTTGAGCATTTTAGTTAGTATTTTTACTTCCTTTCTATAATGATAGTCTGATAGTCTTTTCCTGGTGGATGGGAAGAGAAAGGGAAATTACCATAAAGAACTCGCATCAAACCCATATTTTCTTTGGATTGAATCTGTACTATTTAAGTAATGCATGATGATGTAATAATGGTAACTCTTTTTACTGTTTTATTTCAGCAATAAACAAAATGTGAATTCTTGTAAGTCTAACCTTCACTGCACAAATCTAAGTCCTCAGAAGCTAGAATGTATTTGGTGAAACTTACTCTCCCATAAGGACAGAAGGATTAAAGATTTACTATTGCTCAGCATCAGATAATGCTCAGAACTGCAAGAAATTGCTGAGACTAGTTTTTAATAACACAGAGTGTCAGGCAGCAGTTAGCCCTGAGAACTAACATCCTTGGGTGCCGAAATCCACAGGGAAGGGTGATGCTCCCCAAGTGGATTAAATCCCACTTGAATCCACCTTGATGCAGGGCAGCAGCTTCATCAATACTGGCTTGGGGCTGATGAGGACTTTGCATGCCAAAAGGACTGAGAGAGTGACTCGTGGAACTGGATCAGTGGTACGGATGTCATTCTGTGACGCAAAGTCAGATGAAAGGTCACTGCATTATATTCTCAGGACAGTCTTCATGGCTGAGTGCCATGATGATTGCCTATATTTGGATTCAGATACTGTATAGCAGAAGCTGTTTTTAATTCTTCTACAGTCTCTTGACGTTAGTTATGTCTGCATAAGATAGCATCCTTACATAGCTTATGTAATCATTGTTTACAGTTCTTGGGTGTTGTTCAGCCACTATTCCCTCAAACAGAAGAAATAGTTTTTCAGACTAGTTCAGATGATGAAATGCGGGTATGGGCCTGTCATTTCTGTAAAGCTGTTTGGGTTCAGATGACTTTAATAATGTTTTAAAACAATATTTGATTTATTTGTAGACTGTGATGGAAAACACAGATAGAGGCTCTGCATTATCCTCTGTATCAGTCTTCACACCGCCAAGGAATACACCAGGAACACCAGTGCAGCCTTCAAGTACGCAACGGATCTCCACTATGAGACCCCTGGCTACAGCCTATAAAGCTTCAACTAGTGACTACCAGGTATTTAAAGACAATGTAGTGAAAAAAATAACGGGCACTTTTATACTGGAGGAGAGGAATCCCTGTTAGAAGATGCAGATCTGCCACTTACTATGCACTTCTCATTTTTAGGTGGTTTCTGACAGACAGACTCCAAGGAAAGATGAAAGCATTGTGTCCAAAGCTCTGGAGTACATGTTTGGCTGGTAGTCCAAAGTGAAGGAGCTGGGCTAGAGTTTCTAACAGCCTGCCAGTGTCTCTGGTTAGTTGTATAACCATTCATGGTAGCATTTTGAACATCAGCTCTGCTGTCTAGAAATTTGGCACACATCTAACTTGCACTTTACCTAACATCTGGATTTCATGTGTAACTCCATGATGTTGAACTGTTACAGTCGCCGTCTGTCTGCTGTAGCAATGGCATAATATAAGTAAACATGAATTTGTGTGCAACACACACCTCTCGATTTCAGGTCATGTAACACTGTTCGTAGTTTTCTGGTAACATGATTCTTCTAGGAAGGTATTGTTTGCTGAAAGATAAACTCAGTGTAGATTATTGTATGAAAAGACAAGCACATACTGTATTACCAATTTTAAACCAAATTTTTCTTTAGTATGAATGCTGTTCCATGGTAATCAGTGTTTATATAAATGCTGGACAGGTTGATTCTAAATCTGCAGGTGTCCTAAAACGTTTTGTATCTTTCTTAATAAAAGTGTCAGTTCTGTAGCTTTGTGAGTCCGCTGTGCTTTGTGTAAATCAACAAGATTCTATAATTTGTTTGAATTTAAGGAGCTTATTTGTTTAATCCCTTTTTATACCATGATTTTATTACATTGTGTATATGGGTTTTTTGCATTCAAAATCAGCATCCTTGCTGTAGATTGTGAACAGGAACTGCACAGAAACCTCAGCCAATGACTGCAAGTAAGTATTTTAGTGTAATGAATACTGTGTACTTGCTGCTCCTAAAATGAGAATTCTGGGGGGACATGTTGAATGATATTTGGACATGTCTGTATTTAAGTATATAATGAAGAATCATGAAACGATGTGTAAATCACAAAACACTGTTTGAGACAGGGATTCTCAACCTGCGGCCTGTGGGCCAGATGCGGCCCATGGCACCGTTTCATGTGCCCCTCCCACACTGCCTCTACCACACCAGGAAGTGCCATGTGGTGGAGGAAGGGCAAAATGGCCATCTGGCCTCCAAAGCTATCTGAAGGAGTGTGACCCCTCCCACTTAAAAATGTTGAGAACTCCTGGTTTAAGACCTATAATTTCACAGGCTTCCTTTTTAGAGGTAGCGATGGATACTGAATGACTTTAAAAACAACACTCCCAAGATCTGAGGCATTTGTGATTCAGCAGTCAGAGCAATTCTATTTTGAAATTGCTGAAGTGCAATTCATTAAAGGATTTGACTTTTTGGAATTCAGACCCAGATACTGGTAGTGACTGTATCAGGCATGTGAATACAAACCATGGTAATTCCTGATGCTGACATCCATGCTGACTGTGCCCTATTGTTCCATTTCTAGTCTATATAGTAATACAACACCCCTATTCCTGATTCTTACACGGTTTGGCCTTTCCACTTTCCCTTTCAAAAAACAACAAATACACTTTCTCTTTATGCTAGGGATACTTTTTACATCTGAATTAGATGTTTGCCCATTAGGACTTATGACAAAAACATTAGTCTTCATGGTGCAATTTGTTTTATTTTCCTTACTGACTGAAACTGACTCATGCTGCTTGTCTGGAAAGTGACGAATCTCCCTCATTAGTTCGTTACTAGACAACATGGATATGAATGAGTCTCACTGCTTTCTGGCTCAGCACTGCAGTTTGGTATCACTGGGTATTCAGAACAGTGAAAACTGACAATGTATTTTATCTATATAAGTTATCTTCCCAGTTGTCAACAAAAGCCTTGGATTGATTGAAGTGCCTAAGAAAAATTGCTAATATTTAAAGCTTTCATAAAACACAATAGCAATATATCCTGCCTAGTTAATGAGTGCTACTTTCTGCAGTTGTACCTCCACAGCATCTTTTACTGACAGTTTTGCACATTGCTAATGATTCCTTCCACTTCTGAATGAATGAGATGCATCTACAGAGTCATAATAAAAATGGCATGTACTAAATCTATGCTACCTCTCTGTCAAAGGTATGTGTAATAGGTTGAAGAGCTTTTTTTTTGTTAAAGTGTCTTACATTGTGTGGTTGAAGTAAAATTTAACAAAATGGCAGAAGAAGTACTGAAGCAATTGTAGTAAAGATTGAAGTGAAAATGCAGTAATTTTTGTGGTTCATCTGTTTACATGTCAAGGCTTTTAAAGATTTAATCTGGATTTATCCACTTGAAGTTTTACATTAACAAGATGTCATGAAAAGAACATGCAATAAAACAGCAATTGGATTGAACGGGTATACTTCAGACTTGAGTTTCTTGGAGAAAAAGTGGGTATATATTGAACAAATATTTCTTATGTCCTTCATCAGTGGTTTCAGTATATGGCTATAGATCCAGAAGCTGTGAGTTCAATCCCATTGTATATCCCAGAAGAGCCAGTCTGTGTGATCATGGGCAAGTTCCACAGTCTAGGGCACTCCCAGAAGAAGGGAATGGTAAATCACTTCTCGGTATTCTCTACCTGGGAAACAGTTGCCCTAAGAATTTACTTGATGGCACATCATTATTATCACTACAAACAGCATCTTAGTCACCAATTTTTCTCTCTCTTAGACAGCCGGGTCTCTAATAAAACCACAACCACTTAAGAAAGAAGCAATTACCATTTAAGCCTCTCAAACAGATAATGAAGTATTCCTCCATTAGCAGGTGTTATAATCCTCAGTTTTCCCTTCAGAAACACATTCCAGGGGCTGGAGGGTATTCCAGGAATACCACCCAATGCGACTTGGGGGTGGGCTAGAAATGTACAATTTTCACCCCATTATTGCTCCTCTAAACCACCTATTTATGTAAAAGCCATACAGGTGAAGATTTCAAGCTTTCAAAGGATGTGACACAATTGAGTGAACTAACCAGTGATTAGCTGTGATAAAAGTTGCAATAAAACATTACAAGAAGAGCAAAATGGCAAACTATTAGTTTCTGTGAGGATGACAAAATGGAAACATATCAGCAGGGGATGGCAGCCACCGTATAGTAAGGTATAAAGTCGGGATGAGACTCATATATTAACTGGGATATTATCGTCTCACTTGTGCAGTATTCATCTTTGCATATTCAAACCGAAGATTTCTCATTCCTCATATAACATCAGCTGGAAGAATTCTGTCCCCATTGCAAAGCATGGTGGATAATTTTTATTTTACTTTTATAAAATATCCAATTGGAGGCTTAAATTTGTGTCTTGATCTTGCATCTCCTGGGCACAAAAGGCCACTACGGTAGCAGGACTCCGCCCCTGTTCCTGGACTTTCCTGCGGCCGGGGCAAAGAGGCCCCTGTGGTGATGGGCGATGGGACCCTCCACCACCGCTGGTGTCCTGGGCCCGCTCTAGGCCAGGGCATAAAAAGCTGATATGGAAGCGCATGGCAGGACTTTGCTGCCGCCGCCGACAGACTTGCCTGCGGCCGGAGGAGTGGAGAAGCTGTTGTACTATTGTATTGTTTTATATTATGATATGTGCTTTTGTAGGATGAATATGGTATAATTATTGTCTGTATTGTATATTGTATTATGTATTGTGTTTACTGCATAGTATTGTGTGAGCCACCCTGAGTTGGGTTTCCTGATTGGGTGGGATACAAGTACTGTACAGTAATACCTCGGATAACGTTTACCTCAGATAACGCTAAAATCGCATAACGTTAAGTAATCTGGGGAAGAGAATTGGATCGAATAACGTTAAGGTCCTATGGGGTGTATCAGATAACAACCGCCAAAGCCTGTGCGGTTACAATGTATCTCTATGGAGCTTTAACATTATCCGATACATCCCATAGGATTTTAACATGCATCGGATAACACTAAAAATCGGATAACACCAAAACTTGTGGAACCAAGTCTTAGCGTTATCTGAGGTATTACTGTATGATAATTAAATTAAAATCTCTCTCTCTCTCTCTCTCTCTCTCTCTCTCTCTCTCTCTCTATCTATCTATCTATCTATCTATCTATCTATCTATCTATCATATTTTATACCACCAAATTAAAATATATAAACTGCAAAAAAACCCTATTACACATGGTAATTTTAAGAGACAATGAAAAATAATTTTGAAAACCATTAAAAAGACATTGAAAGGATATAAATACATGAACCATAAGACATTTTAACTATGTTAAAATTAGACACTAAAAGCCTGTCTGAAGAGAAATATTTTTTGCTGGTTGCCAAAAAGACAGGAGAGAACTGTAGGAATGTGCAGTTTTTTGGAAATTGTTCCTTCACAAAGATTTCCTGCCCTCTTGTGGTGTCTCTCTGAAACTGTTTCACTAAGCAGGTGAATTGATAAATTTCAAAGCAAAGTCCTCTCCCAACCCTGTGCTGGAATAAAGAGCACACACATGATGACTCTGCTTTGGGTGACCAGATCTTTGTCTGAATTGGTGAAGGTACTTACAGATTTGTGGTTCTAGAGATGTACATGATGAAAATGTTAATATTTCTTTTGTTTTGGATTATTTTTAGAATGTATGTGCCTTATTTTCATTGTGTATGCATGCACGTATATTTTCATTTTAAGGGATAGCCTCTTTCACATTTCCCTTACAGGTTTACCATTTTCTGACACTTCAAAAGCTGTAAAGAACCCTTAAAGCTACTCCAAAATAGCAGAGGCATGGTAATAGAGAATCAATCTACTCCAAAAGCAAACAGTACATTGGAAAGAAAAATCACTTATGAAGGCATTGGTTTATATTACTGTACTACATCGTCATCATCAACACCATTAAATGACATGACAAATGGAAACCACCATCAGTCTATGCAGGCCCTAGTTTATATCATCAGCAATCAGGCAAGATTACACATGAGAAAAAAGTCATGATCAGACCTGTTTACCAACTAATAATAATAATTTTGTGTCAGAAATTATTCTGGGTTGAAAGGATTTTTGTGGAAGAAACTTCACTCAGGGAACACTCAAATGAGGTTCCTTTCATGTCCCCGCTAGTTTATATTATTACATTTACATATCTCAGTAATACAGTGGCACAATCACTCTCTGACCCACGCACCTCAGAAACAAAACAGTCACTACAATATACACCAGTTATGGTGAACCTTTTAGAGACCGAGTGCCCAAACTCAAAAGGCTGCCATCCAAGCTGCAGAGGGGTGGGGTGAAATTTGTGCTGGGGGAGGGAGGAAGCACTCCCATTGGGCTGCTGGGCAAAGGGCCAGGGCGCACCCTGTACTGGGGCAACAGCACGCATGCCCAAAGAGGGCTTTGAGTGCCCCCTCTGGCACACGTGCCATAGGTTTGCCACTACTGATAATACACCGTTAACAGAATAAATACTATATTAATCAAATACTGTAATACCATTTTTAAAAATATTACTTACACAGTAAGCAACTCCCATAAGGAAAAAAAGTGAAAAACAGTCCTCTCTTCCAAGATTAAGAAAAGCAAGCAAGCAAAACAAAGGCTAATCAAACCCACCTAGGAAACAAAACTATTAGAACAGGAGTTCTCAATATTTTAAAGCAGGGGGTCGGATCACGTTCCCTCAGCTTCGGGGGTCAGATGGCCATTTTGCCCTTCCTTCACCACATGGTACTTCCTGGTGTGGTTGAGGCAGTGGGGCCCCACATTAAATGGTGCCGTGGGCCACAGGTTGAGAATCCCTGTATTAGAACGTAGGTCTCCCAATAACACTTCATGCCTTCTTTAGGCAGTAGCAGGAAGACCAAGCCCATGCAGCAAATATTGTCCAAGAAGCAAAAGAGCAAAAACAAAACAAAAACAAAGAAGGCTCGGGGTAGGGAATCTGAAAAATAATCCCTAGGCATAGGCAGCAGTAAAAAATAAAAAAAATTCTGGAAGGGGGGGAATCCCCCAAAACCTCACAAGGGGCGGGGGGGAAAACCCAGGATGGAAGAACAGCAGGCAGACAGATATGAAGCCAAGATTAATGGTACCATGAGTTTAGCAGACAATACCACAGGGAGCAACTGGAGCAAACAGTTCCAAGCCCCTTCTGTAGTATCCAAATATTGGTGATCCTCATGGCGATCCGCTATGAAGACTGTCCTGATAATATAATTCAGTGGCTGTTCATCTGCCTTTTGCATTGCAGCATGACACCCATACCATCGATCCAGTTCCACGAGTCACTTTCTAGTCCTGAGCCCTTTTGGTACGCACAGTCATCATCAGCCCCAGGCAGTGGTGGGCAGCCAAAATTTTTATTACTACACGATGGGTGGAGTCAACATTGTGGGTGGAGCCAATATCATGACATTGTGGGTGGAGCCAATGTAAAAAACCTCATAAAAATAAGCACATAAAAATACAAATTAAATAGACATAAAAATACACATAAAATACACATTAAATAAACATAAAACAAAAATACAAATTAAATACTGTACACATAAAACATAAAAATACACATTAAAATAAATACACATTAAATACACATTAAAATACACCCACCCACCCCACACCCAAAGGTTAGTCATTTACCCTGGGGTGCAGGCTATAGGGAGCTTCAGACTAGCAGCTTCTCTTCCTCCTCCCCACTTGGGAGGATAGCAAGGAGGCCGCGCATGCGCACCAAGCACTGTAGGCGTGCATGCACACCAAGCACTTGATGCACATGCACAGTGGGGTAACTGGTGAAAAGGTAAGCCCTCGAGGTGGTTCCCCCCAAAAGCCGCTACTGGTTCTCCGGGACATGGGGAAAAGTTACTACCAGTTCTAGCGAACTGGTGCGAACCTGTTGCTGCCCATCACTGGCCCCAGGCCAGTATTGATGAAGCAGCTGCCCTCCATCAAGATGGATTCAAGTAGGATTTAACCTACTTGGGGACTATCACCCTTTCCTGTGGACTTTGACAGCCAAGGCCATTAGTCCTTAGGGTTGGCTGATTAATTAACCACTGCCTGATACTCAGCATTGAGTCTCTGGCAGTATGGTCTGTTCTATTACCATAGCAGAATAACCTGGCCAGACAGACAACCCCTTTTACAGATGCAAAATTCTTGGCCCTGCCTGGACATTCTGGTCGGCTGCTGATAGCCCTCATGGGTTTAACTGAAGAAAAAGCTTGCTGACAATTTGACAGACAACTGGGAGAAGACCATCAAAAAGTTACATGGAAGAAAGAAAAAGAAATGTGAAAAGTCCCTCTCCATTGTTAAGCACGAATAATTCATGTTTCATAGACTCTTTTGGGATTTTCAATAAGAACATGAATTACACAAAAGAGGGCCTCTTTTGTGTTTGTGGTCTTTCATTTAGACACGAAAGGCCCATCCCTATCACTCTGAAGCTCCTGTTTATGGGGATGGGAAAATGCAAATGGCAATGCCAAATTATATACTTGAATGGTGCAGGAAGGACAGAAAGACAGGGTGAGAGTCTGCAGAGCTGAATGCTCTCTTACGCTTATTTTCTCCTTCCACAATGAAATCTTGGATTTATTCTTGCAACTGATAAACAGGGAGTCTAACCTTTCTAGGCTTGTCCTTCTTGTTGGCTCCATTCTTCCCTTAAGTTCCCCTGAGTCTGAAATAAGTGGTGCTCAGTGTAATTGAATGGAAGTAGGGCTTGGTTTTTAAAACTGTACAGTAGATTTCTTAATTTTGTCCACACCAGAGGGAAGGAATGTGGTCTTCAACAGTCCTGGTGGGGAAAGATAATATTGAGAGTAAATATAATAATGCTGAGTTCAGAGAGAAGGAAACTTAATTTTGATGAACATCTAATACTGTGTGGTGGTTGGCTGGAATCCTGCAGGTCCAAAGGTGGAAATTGTGTTAGAAGATAAAAGAAGGGGAGAGAGAAAGGAGGGGTCTCTTTTCACTATGTTTTAGAGCAGGGCTTCCCAACCTATGGCCTGGGCTGGCCCGCAGCACCATTTCATGTGGCCTGCCACCACCACCACTGGAAATGGGTGCATTTATGACAGCTATAAAACATGCCTGTGCCTGCGTAAATGCGGTTACATCAGCCATAAATGTGCCTGTGGCTGTTGTAAATGTGGAAGTGGGTGCATTTACTTCTGCTTCCGGGGATGTAGTCTGGCCCACTCAGCTGTATGGGGGCATGGTCAGGGCTGTGGCATAAAAAGATTGGGAACCCCTGCTTTAGAGTGTTTAGAGATGCTGTGGAAAGAGGAGTTTAGGATTGCTTTACATCGGATGGAAATGTGAGTAGAAACCAACCGTCAAAATGTAGTTCTTTAATTAGATAAAACCAGGCCAAAGCCTGGAAACTAGAAAGGTTTTTTTTTTCATATATATGGGATGGTTAGTTTGCAAATCATGTTCTTATGCTATAAGCTTTTGAGACTTACTAACTGTGCATTTAATAAAGAATGTTTGGAACCCAGAACCGTTGCCTCTGGGATGCTGAGAGCTAAACTATGCTGGGGAAACATCTGGTGCCTTGTTGCCAAAACTACCATAACCCTAATGACACATTTTTACTTATGTCCTATTGGACTGGTTGGTTTGTTACAACAGCCAGTCAGTAACCCTTTCATGTTATCCCGAAGGCAGGCAGAGTATACCAAGGCCACACCGGGGTGTGGGCCCATAGTGTGGGTACAGACTGCTGGCTAAAGGGAAAGACAACGTGGTGTGTTAGGGGGCAGAGGTGTTAACCCTTCTAGGCAGCTACATTCAGCTACATGGCTCTGATGATTTAGTCAATGGTTTTGCAGCAGGAAAGGCATGAGACATTCATTTGTACTGTAAAGAGTAAACTCTCATCCATCTTCCTCTTCTTTTTCTTTCTTTTCCTCCATTTCCAATTGCAATGCATGAATGCCAGATTTAAGCCAGGGGTTTCGAGGGAGAGGTTGCTCTGCCCTAGCAGAGCCCTGTAGTCATCCTGGAAACACACAAATGACTACTTTTATAGGCAGGCTTATGCAGAGGGTGAGGTTACTTGAGAAATCAATCCATGAGAAATCAGGATTTCAAAGAATTGGAAACTACAAAGTATATTAGTGAAACCAATAGAATCTTTACTCTTTTACTTGGGCACTTCCAGGCATAGAGCATAAGCTTGTATTTCAGGAGGCTAAATAGAGTTGAAATGGGCAAGTTACAGCAGTGCTGTAATAGGCTATTGATTTCAAGCACCATTTTTTATTCCTCAGTAACTGAATCACACACATAAAAGTAAGAGATTTTAAGAACGTGCTCATTTTCAGGATGAAGGCAATGAAGAGAAAGCAGGATATGGGGACAGATTTATGACAGCTATACTGTTTCCTGAATGAAGGTTATTAAAAACTGAATTTGTGTGCATGTTGATTTCACTTCCTAACCTTAAATTAGACGTTGTACAATTTAAACATAAAATCCATTGCTGTGGCATCCATATATAGACATACATTTCTTTCAGGTCTTATTGCTTTCCATAGCAAGTGTTATTTTCATTTTGGTTAAGGAAACATCAGCCTCTGAGGTCTGAATTCTTTTTTGTTTTTCTTTCATGCCGTGGAAGGTGAATGGCTTGCTGCAAAAGAAAGCAGGCCCGTGGCATTATTCTAAAACTAAATCCAAGGTTGGTTAGAAAACCTTTATAGTACTTATTTACCAGCCTCCTCAAAGCCTTGCAGGGTTCTGATTACAGTCAAGATCTATTAAAATCACTTGGGTAAGAAGAGATTAGAAACAGGACATGGAAGACCTTGAAAAATTGGGGGTCATGTAAGGTCCCCAAAGGAATTTATGATTGCGATGAGATCTGTGGTGTGGAAAATACTACAAGTGAACTTTTAAATTGTACACCCTTCCTCTAAAACAAAATGTGATATGTTGGTTTGAGGGCTAGTCCCAATATAACAGGAATAAACTTCCCCCTTTTTGTGCACCGGAACTTGCCTTTACTGTACTTATCTCCTCCTCCAGAAGTCCAGAAAGTTCTCCAGCCCTTCTGCATGGAAAGATGCTATGGTAGGGCTGGGGAGCTTGCGCTTCTGGGAATTGAACTGCAAGTACACCTGGAGGCCCAAAGTTAAGAAACCCAGGTCTAGAGCAGTGTTCCTCAATCTTGGCTCTCCAGATGTTCTTGGAATTCAATTTCCAGAAGCCCTGATCAGCACACCTCCAAGAACACTTGGAGAGCCAAATTTGAGGAACCCTGATCTAGAGGAAACAGGCTAGTCCTCCAGGTATTCTTGGACTTCAAGAAAGGCATGCAATTGGATTCAGATAGGCAGCGGAAGGGCTGTCCTATCTCAACTTTCACTTAGTAGACATTTTACTTGAAATCTAGGCATGCCTCTTGATATCTGTTTAGCTGGCAGGGATTCCCAGTTTTCATTGCAATAATTCTCTCCCCCCTCTGAAAGTGGAGTTAGGAGGTAAGTTAAAGTGACTTTCCTCAAGCTCCACTAAAGAGGCTGACTTGACACTGGAAAGCTTGCTAGTCAAGAACATGTCTGTTCAAGTTTAGTTGTGTGTACAAGCTGTAGCTGTAGGATGGTAGTCCTTGGATTCATGCTTTGTTCATTTTGGTACAACGTGTTTTGTGAGCTGTTTTGAATCACGTAAGATTGCCTTGTTCTTTTAAAAAGTTGTATGTTCTTTATCATTATATGGAGGAAGGCAAAGATGGGTGTGCGAGAGAGAAAGTGGCTTTCTTAAACCAAACTGCCAAAGGCAATATCCACACCTGCTTTCTTTACATTAATGCTGCCACTCCAAACAGTTGCTGATGAGAAAATATAAGCTCCATTGGTTCAAAGCGAAGCTTCATCTGTTTTCCTAAACCAGGCAATCCAACCACAAGGAAGTGTTATTTGGGTTGCTCATTAATAAAGCATAGAGAATGTGCTAATTTGTTGTTTGTCTTCATCATTTGACTTAACAGGTATAGTGTTTCTGAAAAGGTAAGTTCCATTTAGTAAAGGTAAATGTTTCCCTTGCTCAAAAGCCAGTCTCATCTGACTCTAGGGTGTGATGCTTGTATCCTTTTACATCCAAAGAGGCAGTGCTGTCTGCATCTGCAAATGTTTCCATGGTCATGTGGTAGGTAGGATTATAGATGCTAGAGTGCATAGAACACTGTTACCTTTCCTGCCAAAGTGGTACCTATTTACTCGCTTGCAATTTCTTTGAACTGCTAGGTTGGCAGGAACTGGGACAGATGATGGGTGCTTACTCCACATCATTCAGGTTGTCAACCTCAGTGTCTTATCCATTAAACCACCCCAGCCCTAACTTCCATTTGCCTCATAACCAATAATTGTTGCTAAACCTTCCCTCTCCCCCCTTTGTTTAAAGCCATCCATGGTAGTGGCCAAGCCATAGGCAATGCTAGAACTTTGACATGGGCATAGGCAACATGCAACCCACTCTATGTTACCAGGCTGCAACTCCCTTCCTTCCTCAGCCATTGGCTATGAATGGCCATGCTAATGTGAGCTTGCAAACACATACAACCTATGCACCACAGTTGCAACATCTACCCGAGAGCCAGAGAATGGTATCATTTGCAGCAGTTTTGTGTCAGCATTGTAGACATACATGTTGAGTGTAAATATTTACAGTTTGGATGCCAGCTCTTTGAAGGCTTGAAGAAAAGATGGGGAACTAGCAACATGGTGTGACAAGGTAAGTGAGTTTCTGAATGCAAAATGAAAGATCCCTCGCACTGTTTTTCTCCAAGGCATTTGTAGCACAGTAAAGATGGAAATGGTGCTGTGCTCCTTTGAAAGCGGATGCTTGAAGACTCTTTCAACATTATGTGTGAATAAAGCCCTAAAATGTTCAAAGCCATCTCTTTCCACCACCAGCATATTCCCTGGCTGGTTCCTTCCTGTCCTTTGACAAGCCAAGAGCCTTTGGCTAGAATATAAATGTTCAGGATAGGATTTGAATTACACACATGAGAAAAGATTCACCTGTAGCTGTCAAAGGGGGAGCTGCCAAATGCCAGTGACAGGCATACAGCAGTGGCTGCCCTTTTCGAATGCTTTATCAAAGTGGTTTCAAAGGACCTATAAAGTTTTGCCTTCAGTCAGAAAGCTTCTAGAATGTCACCGGTTGGCTGTCCTTGGTCCATCTGAAAGGGGCCTGCTTGCAATAGAAACACCAGGGGCAGGGTTGTCCAGAAGTCACACACCAGTTCATTTCCTCCTTCGCCATCAGCTTGTGTTGGCTGAAAGGAGCTGCAGTCAAACAATATCTGGAGTGTTGCCTGCTCCTTGGCCTTGATGGACATGGGCATCATTTCTCCTGTTCAATATTTTATTTATTTATTTATTTACTCATATTTACTATCCCGCCCCAATCGGGTAGACCCGACTCTGGGCGGCTTACATCATAGATTAAAATCACAGGTTAAAACCTTAAAAATTCATAAGAAAAATTACAACAACACAACAGATAAAAACAAGACCATAGCCTGAAAAAGTTACATTTTGGATTACACTCCTGAGTGATTAGACTAATTCTTGGGAGTGTAGTCCAATAACTCTTCCATGTTCTGAAGTGGACAGATAAGATATAGTCACATATAAATGATGGAATCAATAGCTGGTTAGGTGCCAGTGGAAGCAGCACTTTCCTTAAAACAAGCATGCACTAATACCCCGGGTAACGCTTAGACTTGGTTCCACAAGTCTTAGTGTTATCCGGTTTTTAACGTTGTGCGATACTTTGATTGCACAATGTTTTTTTTTTTTTAAAAAAACCCTGTTCCCTTTCCAAAGAGGAAAGGGAAGAGGGGGTCGATCCACCTGCCTCTTTGGAAAGAGCAGCGGGGATTCCATGAGCCAAGCTGGGGAGAGACTGAGTGCATGTGCCTGGTCTCTCCCCAAGCAAACCAGCGATCCGATCGCTGTGACTGCCGGGGTGTTTGGGGAGAAACCGCATGCACACATGCACGCCAATCTCTCGCCAAGCACACTGGCAATCCCAGTGTGCAATCACTGGGACTGCCAGGGTGTTTGGGGAGAAACCGTGCCCATGCAACTGGTCTCTCCCCAAACAAACCGGCGGACCCAGTGTGAGATCGGATTGCTGGTTTGGTTGGGGGAAGAATGGGAGCAGTGCCCCCCCCCCCAACCAAACCACCAATCTGAATGGAGATTTCTGCCCCAAAGCCAGCAGGGCTGGTCTCCAGCCCTGTGGGCTTTGGGGGAGAGATCAACGGAGGGGAATTTGAGGCAAACTTTTGCATCATACAACGTTAAGGTTTGAAGTCTGATGTCTCTAAAGAAGACTAGAATTAAATTGGAACTGAAGGTTTGCTGGAAGTTTGGATGACAAATGATAGAGAGAGAGAGACAAAAACGGACACACAATTCCATCAGAAATCCATGTAAGGAAAATATCAGAGTGGGGCAAGGAGGGGGAGTATTAACATTTGGTCCCTATGAATGCCACCTTTGTCTTCAGCCAAAATACTTTAGAGAAGATGCTGAATGACATGCTGTATGGCAGGACTGATCTAATGTGTTCAGTCCAGGCTTTTTGGTAATTCTCTCTTTTCAGGTTAAAAGAGTTTGCTGCAGAATATGTGGGACTCAAAGAGTGGCTGATCTTGCAAGAGATTGGTTGTTGTTCAGTTGCACAGTCAAGTCCGACCCTTTGCAACCCCATGGACCACCACACGCCAGGGTCCCCTGTCCTCTGCCATTCTCCACAGCCTGGCCAGATCTATGCCCATTGCATCAACAATTTCATCCATCCACCTCATCCTCTGCCACCCCCTTCTCCTTTTGCCTTTGATCTTTCCCAGCATCGAAAGCCTTCTCAAGTGAGTCCTCTCTTCTCATCTGGTGGCCCAAGTACTTGAGCTTCATCTTCAGTATTTGCAGAGAGTTGCTAGGCATTCAAATTAAAAATAGAATAAAAAAGATTAATTGTTCTAAGGTCTAGATCTGGGCCTTTGGATTTTCCTTTCCTTTAACAACATGCCTGAGGTTGGGCAGCCCTTGTAATGTTTAAAAAGAATATGAACCGAGTTTGCTTCTGTTGACGTTTTAACAAGATAATCCTTTTTGACACCATCTGTGGATCTTTTTCCCAGTGCCCTGCTCTTTTTCATTACTTAACCTCTAAAATCTGGAACCTGTTAGGCCACCTGCATAAGAATACATTAGCTGATTTCCTGCAGAGCGGTCTCTCTTGATAGAATTGCTGACTCAAGTTATTCTTGCAACTAATGCATTTCACTTGGCATGGATGCAGGAGGCATAATTTTCATTACATGTGCTAAGCCAGGCAGCAAGGGAAAACAGCCCTGACTAAATCCTTGGATTTCACCCAATAGTGCAGCAAACTAATGTTGGTTTTGAAAGTGAAACCCTTAGTCGCCCTTCTTATTCAGAGGCATCCTGAGGTTAAGTGAAAGTAGACAGCCACAAAATGAATTAAGAAGAGTACATTTCCCAGCCATTCATCTTTCCTTTGCTTTTTTGTTTCCTTTTAAAATCCTTTGAATTTATATTGTTGCTGACTAGCAAGAAGGATATCTGGAAACTGTGTTGTTAGGAAAGTGAGGAGGAAGTGTAACTGAGATGCATCATGTAACTGTTTTTATGTTGCACTGATGCTTGGCAGTTGCAAACAATAAATATGAGTGGAAGTTTTTGGGAGCTGAAGTTGTCTAAAGAACTCAAAGAGGTCAATTTTGCAGAATAAGCTTCTGAGCAAAAATAAATAAATAAAATAAAAATGCTTGTCTGCAGAGTTTCAGTTGTCCTTGAGAGAGCAATGCAGCCTTGGAACATCTCCTGAGCTCACATTAATGTTCTCTCTCTCTTCTGTTCTCTTGCAATGTGGGGCTGGCTGCCTTTACTTCTGTCTGTAAATCAGAGAGCTTTTTTTCATTTGCCTGGAATGGGGCAAGAGTCTGAAGCAGAGTTTGGAAAAGTTACTTCTGGAGGACTAAAGCTCCTAAAATCAATCAGCCAGCATGACTGACCATGCAGCAAGTACCTTCACTATCCTACATAATGTAACTGAAAGGCAGCTTTGGGAATACAAACTGAATCATAAAGGGACAGACTAAGCCAATCCTTTATATCCAGTATGTGCTTGTTGGCTGTATATTTGCTACATCGATATACAGTACAGTAATATCTCGGATAACGTTTACCTCGTATAACGCTAAAATTGCATAACGTTAATTAATCTGGGGAGGAGAATTGGATCGAATAACATTAAGGTCCTATGGGATGCATTGGATAACAACCGCTAAAGTTGTTACAATGTATCTCTATGGAGCTTTAATGTTATCCGATCAATCCCATAGGATTTTAACATGCATCGGATAACATTAAAAATCAGATAACACCAAGACTTGTGGAACCAAGTCTTAGCATTATACGAGGTATTACTGTAGTTGGATTAAAGAACAGAACAGGGCTCGGTGGAGCTGACTGGGGTTGGGTTGCCTTAGGGTTTGCCAACATATGAGGTTGGTTGGCAGGATGGGAGCTCTTTCTTCATGAGAACAAGGAGAGGGATTCTATAGTGACATGAGGTCAGGTCACCCTTGCTCGAAAGCTAGTCATATCTGACTCTAGGGTTCAGTGCTCATCTCCGTTTATAGCCAAAGAGCCAGCGCTGTCTATATTTGCAGACGTTTCCTTGGACATGTGGCAGGCATGCCTAGACACCGAATTGCATGGAATGCTGTTTACCTTCCCACCAAAGTGGTCCCCTATTTATCTACTTGCTTTCCAACTGCTAGGTTGGCAGGAGCTGCGACAGAGACAGGCGCTCATTTCATCATGCATTACTCGAGTTTTGAACTGCTGACCTTCTGCCTCCCAGTCAATATCTTAACCACTTGAGCCACTGCAGCCCCTACATGAGGCAGACTGCTAAAACGCCTTCTTCCACAGGTCTCTTAACGTTAAGAACTTTGTCTTCTTTCTCACATGGCCACCCTAGGTGGCAGTGCAGTTCCACTGGTGTGTACATAAGTATACCAGCATTTTGCCGCTCCCCTCAGCATTTTGCTGTGTTTGTTGGTTAGCATTCCCACACTGAATTTTCTCTCCTCTGCTGCTTCACAAAACTTATTTCCAATAAAGTAGCACAGCTTCTTCTATATCTTAAAAGGCTTTTTGGTATTTTTATGTGTCGTCCCCCCTTCCCTTCCCCTTTTCTGAGAGCGGGTGGACTGAATAGCTATTTATCAGAACGCATGACAGTTTAAATGGCTCTTGTCAACAATTGCCCACTTAGGAAAGTGGCAGGCTTCGTTTATGATGCCATAATGAAAACTGATCTCCAAAGAAAAACCTTTTAAAATATGGAGCAATATCTCTAATGTGTAGTAGGGGAAAGGTTGAAAACCATTTAAAGAATAAACGGTGTTATATAATGGGTCATGGCGGCACACATCAGTAAGGCGCCCTTCGTTTTAGCCTTTAAAGAATTTTTTCCCTTTAGTTTTTCAGATTAATTTATGAGCACTATAGCTAAATCTTGAGGGTTCTCTTGTTGACAGATATTCTTTGATTTACCCTTAACAATTCAAAATGTACATGGGGTAGGAATATTTGTCCTGGCTGACATAATTTTATCAATTTTCTCTTTAAACAATTTAGAACAGGATGCAATGAAAAGCTAAGTGTTTAGTGCAAGTGGATGAAAAAATGAGGTGAATCCTACTCAGGGCTGTCCCTACCATTAGGTGCACTGAGGCATTTGGCTCAGGGGGCAGCTATTGAAAGATTTTGGAAAAGAATGTTGAGTGCAGGATTGTCTGCCTTGAAGTCCCCAAGCTACCCATGAACTCCAGGTGTGAAGGAAGATGACATCCCATCTGCTGTACTGAACAAAGATACAACTGACTCTTCAGTTGCCTTTTGTATATGAAATGGGGAAAGCTATCATATCATTCTTTGTTTTGGGTCAGACGTGTCTCTACCTTTTATATCTGGACTCCAGCAGCAAATATGGGCTACTTAGTGCCTTATTAAGTAGTGCTGCGTGGCTTAGTGGTTAAGACACTGTACTTGATGACTGGAAGGTTGGCAGGTCAGCAGTTTGAGACCAGAGTACAGTCAAACCTCGCATAAAGAGCACCTCACTTAAAGAATAACTCGCTTAAAGAACAGAATTTTCTCTGAATGTTCGCTTCACTTAACAAATAAACCGACCACGTTGGTGGGAAGGTAAACAGTGTCCATTCACTTTGCTGTCTAGTCATGCCTGCCATGTATCCATGGAAACATCTGCAGACAGCGCTGGCTCTTTGGCTATAAATAGAGATGAGCACTGAACCCTAGAATCAGATATGACTGGCTTTCAAGCAAGGTCAACCTAATGCCTTATGGCAAGGTTTTTAACTTTGGCCACCCAGGTGTTCTTGGACTTCAAATACCAGAAGTCCAAGTCAGCACACATGCAAATCAGGGGTTCTAGGAATAATACTTTGACATGGTTTATTTTTATCTGCTTCTTGGTGATGCCTTGGTACTGTCCAGCTTACCAAAGACTATACAGGCTGGCTTTTCTCCAGAAGATCCTGTGAGGAATTGAACTCCCAAGCAATGCCTAACTCACTGAGCTATCCAGCCAGCTCTTACCCAATCTTTTTGTGCTAAAATATCCTAATAGACTAAAGAAGGTAAAGTACAGTACTTTAGCCAACAGAAGTCTGAATACACAGCTGCAGCCTTCCAATATGTTGCACTATCCATGGAAAGGAATAAAGTATTGGCAGATGAAGGTTTATCCTTTAGCTTATAGAAGTAAATGAATAATGATGAAAAAGATTATCAGAACAGCTAATTAGGGATTTGGTATACTTGGTGTCCAGAAAATACTGTAGAACTGTAGAAAGAGGAGGTAAAAAAGCATTGAAAATTCCAGGTGGGAGAGGCTGATAAAAAAGATGCAGTAAAAGAGACTGAAATAGATAAAATGTAAGATAAATATTTCATTTTTTTTGGAGGGGAGGGGTGTATGATTGACTGGTTTGCTTCTTATAAGAAATGACTCCAGGGACTGAAGTGAGAGCTACCCATAAAAATGTCTGGGTCTGTGAGTTCTTAGCCCTTAAACTCAGTGATGGGCAGCAGCTGGTTCACACCAGTTCACCAGAACTGGTAGTAGCTTTCCCCAGTGTCTTGGAGAACCGGTAGCGGCTTTTGGGGGGAACAACCCCGGGGGCTTACCTTTTCACCAGTTCCCCCATTGCGCGTGCACCTACAGCGCTTGGCACGCATGTGTACCTACAGCGCTTGGTGCACCTACAGCGCTTGGTGCACCTACAGCACTTGGCGTGCATGCACGCCTACAGCACTTGGCACACCTACAGCACTTTGTGTGTATTCGCGCCTTTAGAGCTTTAAGTGCCTATAGTGCTTGGCGTGCATGCGCGCCTACAGTGATCTGCCTGCCGAGCCAAGCAGCCATTTGCTGCTTGGAGTGTGGCAGCAGAGAGCGTCGGGCAGCCACGCACAACCACAGAGGAAGCAGTGGCTGCTGCTGAGGCCTTCGGCAGTCTCCTTGCTATCCTCCCAAGTGGGGAGGAGGAAGAGCAGCTGCTAGCCTGAAGCTCTCTACAGCCTGCTCCCCAGGGTAAATGACTCACCATTGGGTGTGGGGTGGGTGGGTGTATTTTAATGTGTTTTTAATGAGTATTTATTTTTAATGTGTATTTGTATGTGTTTTATGTCTATTTAATGTGTATTTAATGTGTTTTATGTGTATTTTTATGTTTTATGTCTATTTAATTTGTATTCTTATGTGTACTTATTTTTATGGTTTTTTTTTTACTTTGGCTCCACCCATGATGTTGGCTCCGCCCATGACATCATGATGTTGGCTCCACCCAGGATGTAATGACATTGGCTCTGCCCACAACATTGGCTCTGCCAGCAGTGTGGTATTAAAAACTTTGGCTGCCCACCACTGCTTAAACTCCTTCCTCTCATATAATGCTGCCTCTTTACACTGGTACAAAAATGGGGGATGGGATGGGGGGGGCTCACACCTGAAGTGTGTGTGTTGCTACTGTGAATACTGTAGTTTTAACAATAGGCCGTGTTGACAAAACACTTTCCAAGCGCTTTAGATTTTCTTTAAGAAGAGAGAAGATCTTTGATCTGCAGTGTAAGTGACAAAAGAGACAAGGTCCCTTTTCTCTCTTCCATCAAAAGACATTCTGAGAAGCAAAGAAATGATCTTTTGCCCAAGAAAGGAAGGAAATGTGCTAAAGAAAAATAATGCCCATTGGTGTGATGAAGGAAAGATAAAGATGTTGCCCACAAAATGGATATTAGCTACTATGCCAGACATTATAATAGCATAAGGGTCAGATTCCTTGGATCTAACATTCTTTCTAACGGAAATAAAAGAGATAGAATATCACCCCATCCCTTGTTCAACTACCAGGCTAGAATGACATTCAGTATCCTGTATCCTAAGCTGAAGTAAAAAGTACTATTTTAAACAACAATTCAAAGCCAGGAAACACATTGTTGAGCTAATTCTTCCTGAAACAACCTTTTGAACCCTCTGTGGCCCATTTCTATGGGACTGCAGATGGAGAAAAAAAGATAGATTATTTGACTGATGTTAATAGCAACTGGGAGGAAACTGGTTCTTTCATGGATAACTACTTCCAGAATCCTTCCATCCGTAATGGCCATACTGGCAGAATGCTGAACAGCTATAGGTTTTTTTTTTAAATACACTTTACAAATCTCTGATCATTGCATGGCCTCCAAATAAGCCAGGTGAATACGAGGCATATAGCAGAAATGTTTGAAGCTTGCAGAGCAAGGGTTCTCAACCCACAGGCATGGCCCACAACACCACTGCCACCAGAAGTGGACATGGATGCATTTAAGAATGCTGTAAATTTGCCCATGGCTGTCATAAACACATTTACGACAGCTGTGGATGCATTTTACAGCAGCGTTTACAGCAGGGGGAAACACCAGTCTGGCCCACTCAGCTGTCTGAGGGAGCATGGTCCGGCCCACGGCTTGAAAGGGTTGAGAGCCCCTGTTGCAGAGTCTGCTCATTGGCTCATCCAGCCCTACAGCAGCTGTCCACTGTATTCAGAGAAGTGTCTTTGCCAGTCCAATGAGAAATGTTGTGGATATAACCTGGGGCTTTTTATGTACAACCCATCTGCTCCACCCCTGAGCCACAGTCTTTCCGATGTGACTGTAAACATGGTTGTCACCCTTCTTATCCACAATTGGTTTCACTTCCTGCCTGTTTGCCTGTCTTCTTACATTTCTAGTATTTGTTTATCGCAATTCTGCCCACCAGGGATCTGAAAATAATTTAGAAAATATTCAAATGGTAAAAAACATAACATGTAAAACAGCTCCAAACCATTCTCTAAAAACCAGTCTTCAAAGCTAGTCCTACAGAATTAAATCTCTTTGTACCAGTATTATTCTTGTTTCTCCTCAGATGATTAACACAGAATGTTCCATCTTATCATCCCTGGGGAGAGAGTGCCAGTGCTCAGAGAAAACCCAGACTTATTTGCTCAGGAACCTTGACACCTGGAACAGTGCGACATGCGGCAAGGGTTCTTTAGATATTCTCTGTTAATCTATGGGGGCAGGAAAGGGCTTCCATTTGAAGTGGAAAGGATAGGCAGTGTTTTCCATCATGGAACCTTCCAGATATTTGGGAACAGAGCTCACATAAACCCCAACCCATGTGGTCAAATATCAGCAATTATGGGAGCTGCAAATCAAAATATCTGGAAGGACCTTTATTGGGAATAGGAGGTGCTGAGACCCCAATTAGCTAAAATAATCTACTGAGAGTTGGCTGGCTTGGAATGGGCACTGAAAAATTAAGAGATCTTTCTAAATTAAATATTGTCATCTTCGTTAAGATTAACTCCTTTTTAAAGATATATTAGGAATCATAGAACTAATCTCAAATATACCTAGACTGTGGTATGATGGATCTATGTATTCATATATCATGGAACATTAAGCTACTAGGAGTTGAGTGGTCTTTAACCAGTGCGATTCCTTCTGTATCACATAAGATGTGGTTTTGTGAGCCCAACAACATTAGCTTGAGTATACAGTATCTGAAAACCTTCTCTGTTGCTTCTTGCAGATTGTCTTGCTTTCTTATAGGAGTGAAATTAGCTAACCGACTTGTCATAACCCACTCTGAGAACCATATGCAAAGTTTGCAAGAGACTTTGCTGAGAGCAAGGAAAAGTGAGAGTTGTCCACAAGCTCGGGAAAACCTTAAGTTTAGCAGACGTGCGAATCTCTCTGTCTCTCTTTCTCTATGTGTGCTGTGCTGTTTAGTCAATTTTGATTTATGCTGACCCTTCTGAGGTTTTTTAAAGATATAAAGTACTCAAGAGTGATTTACCATTTAGAACATTGAATAGAGCATTTCAGACTGCAACATGTTGTTACAGGTCCAGTTGTTAGATGTATCGCATCTATCTTCAGAACTATTGAGCTTGTCGGTAATCTTGTAAGACAGAGTCTTTAAATAATGCAAAACATTGTTGTGATTCTTACAAGCTGCAGATAAACTCCAACAAGCATGAGGCCTTGTGCATAAATGGTTGTTGTGTCCAAGGACTAGGTGTGTGACTTGTTCTTAAGCACAGTTGAACTCCTTTTGAAACTGCATGTAGTAATTGAGGGATGTTTCTGGCTATTGCTTTGTTTTTGGTGGCTTAAGTACTGTGAGTATTTCTAGATAGAGGCAATCTGGCTATTCTACTCTATGACCACTCAACTGAAGTACTGGAATGTACTCAGTAATGGGATGTAACAGGTTCTCACCAGTTCGCCAGAACAGGTAGTAATTTCCCCCAGTGTCCCGGAGAACCGGTAGCAGCTTTTGGGGGGAACCATCTTCGGGGCTTACCTTTTCACTGGTTCCCCCACTGCGCATGCGCGCCAAGCACTTGGTGTGCATGCATGCCTACAGTGCTTGACGCGTATGCATGGCCTCCTTGCTGTCCTCCCAAGCAGGGAGGAGGAAGAGAAGCTGCTAGCCTGAAGCTCCCTATAGCCTGCTCCCCAGGGTAAGTGACTCACCTTTGGATGTGGTGTGTCTGTGTGTATTTTAATGTGTATTTAATACATTTATCTATATTGACGTACTACCATAGTTCCTAAAAAGGCCTGGCGGCCGGCAGGCCTAGCAGCCTGGCTTGGGGTTTTTAAGTGAAGTTTTGGAGTTACCTCATCAATAAGCTACACTTGTGCTGTTCCAATTGCTGTTCCAATTGGAGAACCCTTAAGAATGTACAGCTGTTTTACATTTACATTAAGGCATATTATCCTAGAGAACTGGTTAGGCAAAGACTTAGTACAGTACCTAACTTCTTTAACTGTTGAAAAGTTGAAGTGCCAAAATGAAGCCATCTTGTGGTGAGTTCATTCTGTAGTTCCTTCCATCTGACCTAGTGTGAGAAAGATTAAACAGAATAAGCTTTAAGCTCTGGTTTAAAAGCTCTGGTTGATTTGTGTTTGGGATGGGTGGGTGTATTTTAATGTATTTTTTATTTTATTAATTAATTTAATTTATTTACGGGTTTGTGTTGTGAGTGGGTGGGTGGGTTGAGGGGTCTGTGTGTGCTTATTTTTATTTTATTTTATTATTTTATTATTTATTTTTTAAGTTTTTTTCTTTGGCCCCACCCACAACATCATAATGTCATGATGTTGGCTCTGCCCATGATGTCATGACATTAGCTCCGCCCACACTGTGATGACATCACGGTGGGTAGTAAAATTCTTGACATCCCACCACTGAATGTACTTTATGTGGAATTGCCCTTGGAGATGACACAGAATAAGGGTGTCTAAAGGAATCAGGCACAGGCAGATGAGATCCTATGACTATTTCCAAATGCACTGCTTCCAGTGGTATCAGTCAAAAGATACTGCATGGTTATCCCAACCTTTCTCCTTAATGGCTTTTCTGTGTTTTTGAAAATCATGTCAGAGGCACACAAAGGTACTTTCCCAACAAAGGAGTCCCTATGTATCTACTTGCAAAAGACAGATGTGTCAATAAGAGAAAGGCAGAAGAGCTATAGACAACACTGTTTTTACCATTGGTAAAAATTTCACCAATGAGGGGGTTTGGAGATAACTGCAGAACAAAAGTCTCATTTTAAAGCAATTCTGGCTTTCAGGAAGGTGACATGTTGCTTCAAAACCAAGTCCCCTCGCTCCTCTCAAAGGAAGAAGGGTCAATATATAAGAGGAGATAACGCCATCTCTGTTCTTCTGCTGTTTACATGGCCCAGATAGGAGTCTTGGCATTGAGTTGCTCATGTTAACCCCATATAGGAAAGCAACCATAGGGCAGAGAAAGCATCCTTCTTCATACTCCATTGTACACTTCTGAGGCACATTACAAAGGTTCTTTTATCTTTGAATCGGAGATCTACAAGGTTCTTGTCTGTATCTCCATTTTATTTTAAGAGCATTGGCCAAGTTTCAAAGAGCTATGAAACTGGTTCTGTGAGCCAAACAAGGATGTTGTGTTTGTTTGCTTCAGTCAGCAGCCTCTATATTAGGTGGCAATCTGTTTTTGAAGGTGAGCATCAGTACATGGCTCAAAGAGACCAGTTGCTCAAAGGGGAGAAAAATTGGTGCGTAGGCATGGGTGTCCCATTGGCTTTATGTAGGCTACAAGTGAGCATAAGAAGCTATTTTTTAACTGCATGAGATATTTTACAGCTACACAGGAGTAGCTGCACATTATTATGTAGCAGAGCAAAACAATGGTATATGAGGAAATTCTGAAAAAGAGGGTAGTAGTATTAGTTCCTTCTCATGCTGTGTGACACATTTCTCTGCCACTATAGCATATAAGGGAACAAGGCTCCTCATTGCTTCTTCAGCAATAAGGTTTTATGGGGCTGGAGTTCTAATATTCCAATATTCATAAAGTGAAGGTTTTTAAAAGAATTGAATAAATGTTGGTCACAGGGACAGCCCATGGTTTCTCTCTGCCTGAAGTGGGAAGAGGATAAGTATTTCCTGTCTCATACACACTGCTGCCTCCTATCTTCATCCCCTTGCCTTTTCCTCAGAAAAAGATACATAACTCTGAGAAGCCTTCAAAGCCCATTAGTTATAAAACAGTGAGCCCCAAAGACAGTTAGTTCTCTCAAGTGCCGGGTCTTATGGGGAAGAAAAACAACAAATTTGTGTTGGGATAAGGGACTGCAGTGGCTCAAGTGGCTAACATGCTGACTGGAAAGTGGCAGGTCAGCAGTTTGGTACCCGAATACTGCAGGACGGAATGAGTTCCCATCTTTGTCCCAGCTCCTGACAACCTAGCAGTTTGAAAGCAAGAAATTGCAAGTAGATACATAGGGACCACTTTGGTGGGAAGGTAAACAGTGTTCCATGCACTCCGGTGTCCAGCCATGCCTGCCATATGACCACGGAAATGTCTGCAGAAGCAGAAAGTGCTGGCTATTTGGCTATAAACAGAGATGAGCTCTGAACACTAGAGTCGGATACGACTGTCTTTCGAGCAAGGGTGACCTTTACCTTTACTAATGGCAATCTTACATGCACTAACACTGGGCTGCAGTGAATGGTGGCTTTATAATGTAATATGGTTGTCCTTTATCGCTAACATGATTGGTAAGGTTCTTTTCCTACCTCTGCTATCTGAGGCAAGCTCCTCCCCTTCCTGTTTATTAACTTATTTCCATTGTTTTTGTTGATAATCATGTTCTTTCACTGACCTTGCTCCAAGCAACAAACATGAAGGGTTTTTTAAGTGCTGTAAATTCATTTTCCTTCTTTTATTTCGACAGTGACTACAGATAGTAATTGTAAGTAAATATATCTTTTTTCTTACTTTAATTGTTTCTAGAATTATTTTTTTTATATAAAGTGCTAGTTTATCCCCAATAATTTTCTCTTTGTGATGATCTGCCACCTGAAGCAATTGCTTCTGCTTGTCTAATTGTCTAATTGCAGGGGCTGGTCCTGCTGAACAATTGTTTGAGGATCAGTTACTCACAGCAGGCATTGAACACGGGGCATTATGGAGAAATCAAGAGGCCTTTCAAAAATGTACTCAGGGAGCAGAGGATTTATTACAGGGCAGACATTCTGTAGCCTGAGGCTTCTGTCAAATTAGGAAGAGATGGAAGCAGCAGCACCCTGCAGCAGGATGAGGTCTTCTGGCAAGAATAATTATTTTTCAGAAGGAAAAAAGTCTGAGTTTCTTTGGAAGTGGAGTGAGAGGGGGAGTGAGACTGATAATGGGTGTTTGAAAATATCTACTTGAAGCCATGAAAAATGCATAAAATCAGTGTGGGTGTGAAGCAGAAGGCCCTTACCACACTTCCAATCGGTATTAAAAGAGCAAAGTGAAGACGGAGAGAGAGCGAGACACTTCTTGCCCGACAGGGCTGTGAGGGATGTATATTGTGTTAAAACAAATAAAAGCTAGCTTGTAAGAGAGGCCTCAGGAAAACAAGCCTTATGGGTAAAACAAAGCATTTTCACCCTGCTTTGTATTTAAAGATATTGGAATATTGTTGGGCATGCGGCTATTCCAAGCCCTATAACACAGTATTTTAAGAATGCCTCCTTCTCTTTTCCTGACAAGGGAAGATAATCAGGAGCCAGTGATTTACTTTCAAGAGTGCTTACAAAGAGAAGACATAAATGGAGAAAGTCACGTTAGCCTTATAGCCAGATCTCAAGGAACACCACAGCAACTATACACAATGGTTGTGGGCTTGGTGAGAGGAAGCCTGCAGCTTTCGTCTCCTTCTCTTGAAAGTGACATAGTACCTGCTAAGGGTTCTTTGGAAAGAGAACAATTACTGCCCAAAGGGGCCATTTATTATCCTGTCTGGATGTATTGAGAGAGAAAATATGCAGCATAGCCATCCTTTTGGTCAGAATGCATTTACTACCGCAGAAAGAGGCTGTTTGGTAATGTTATGTACAGTGGTACCTTGCTTAAAGAGCATAATGCATTCCACGGGATTGCTCTTTAAGCAAGTTTGCTCTTCAAGTGAAACACCGTTGTAAATGACCAATTGTGACTTTTGGTGGGGGCGGGGGAATGTGAACCCCGATTTATTTGTTAAGCGAGTTTTTGGTTGGTTTTATTTGTTAAGCGAAGCGACCATTCAGAGAAAATTCTACTCTTTAAGTGAGTTAGTCTCTAAGTGAGGTGCTCTTTATGCGAGGTTTTATTGTACTCAGTGGTGGGATGTCAAAAAATTTACTACCCCACTGTGATGTCATCACAGTGTGGGTGGAGCTAACATCATGATGTCATGATGTCATGGGCAGGGCCAAAGAAAAAAATAAAAATAAAATAAAATAAAATAAACACACACACACAATAAATAAATTAAATAAATAAAATAAAAATTACATTAGAATACACCCACGCACCCCAAACACAAACCCGTCACTTACCTGTTAGTATAAGTACCTGGGCAGCACCATGTTGCAAGATGGATATAGTTATCGTACCAGTTCTCTAGGATAATATGCCTTAATGTAAATGTAAAACAGCTGTACCTCCTTAAGGGTTCTCCAATTCGAACAGCACAGGTGTAGCTTATTGATGAGGTAACTCCAAGACTTTACTTAAAAACCCCAAGCCAGGCTCCCAGGCCTGCTGGCCGCCAGACCTTTTTAGGAACTGTGGTAGTACGTCAATAAAAGTAAAGGTATTAAATACACATTAAAATATACACAGACACACCACATCCAAAGGTGAGTCACTTGCCCTGGGGAGCAGGCTATAGGGAGCTTCAGGTTAGCAGCTTCTCTGCCTCCTCCCCGCTTGGGAAGACAGCAAGGAGGCCGTGCATATGCGCCAAGCACTGAAAAGGTAAGCCCTGAAGGTGGTTCCCCCCAAAAGCTGCTACCGGTTCTCCGGGACACTGGGAAAATTTACTACCGGTTCTGGAGAACTGGTGAGACCCTGTTACATCCCATCACTGACTCTGTACTTTAAGGCTGTTCAGAGTAAGAGGAATAAGTGTTAATTCCAGCAGAGTGCATTGAGAGGCATTTCCATGTCTGAGGGAGAAAATTCAGATGGGGCCAGCATAGTAGATTTATAGTTAAAATCATGGGGAGGAGGAAGAAAAATAAATGAGAAGTGGACAGTGGACAATTTCATTCCTTCAATGGAGTCCCTGTACTATCACCTAAGATTAATAGGTTGCCTCTACAATGGCACCAAGAGTGATGTAGCCTTGGTCAATTTGGAAGTGGGACTTATTTAGATCACTCCTGCCCTGTGGTTGCAATCTATCAAGCACATCTTGGCCTTGGATGGCTCTGTTTGGTTGCAATGTGCCCCTCTCTTTCTTGCTCCCTACCTCATGTCTTCTCTTTCACAACAGCTACTATCTGTTTGGAGAAAAGCCTGGTTTGCTAGTGGACACAAAGTGGACACAAAGTGGACACAAAGTGTGTTTGTATGGGAGATACGGAATGCTATGTTCCAGACCTCACAATTCTCCTTTACAAAAAATTATCTTTTATTAAGTAGCATAGCGCTTTAGTGTTCTATCACTGAAAAACCCTAAGTGACTATTTGATCTCTCATCATTTACAAAACACAGTTTCATCTTTAAAAAAAAAACAAGCAACCAATCACTTCATGCAGTATTATTCTGCTATGTTGCTCTCATTGTTTCATTGCAAAACATTGTCAGCAAAGTCAATTTCACACAACTGGAAAGCAATAAATGCTTGTAAAGCTGAAGCTACACAGCCACATATTAATCTTCAGCCCTATTTTTACAGTGATTAAGTGATGCAGCACAATAGTAAAGAAATCATTTTTTGGGGGAATAAAATTGAAACAAAATGCCTTTTTAAAACTTCAAAGTAGGATGGAAGTTGCCATCTGCAGACACAACCAAATCACATCCATCATCACACACATATAAGAAGAACAACCCCCCCAACACACACATATTGGTGTCATCTAGGCAATCACACATCAAGAAAATGTGTTTACTTTGAATGATCCTTAATTGTCCAATATATACAGTTGCTTCATATCCTAGATTACCTTGAGACATATTGGTAAGTATTAAGAATGGCTGGTAATACACTGTTAGTTGTCCATCTTGTTCTTCTCATTTCAGCAGGGGTGTCATATGCCAGGGTATCTGCTGCTAAGTGGAACAATTTGACAAGATCTATCTGGGATGGTTTCATTTTAAATTGGAAATTTGTGTGGAACCGAAATGTTCTGAAGATTTTAAAATCTACAATCTTGACTACCTTAAATATTCCAGAATATTCCTCTTTACTCCAGATAATTTGTTAATTGAATAGAAAGTACCAGTCTTATTCGGCTTATGTCTTGATAAAGGCAGTGTATTCTCCAGGTCTTTTGAGAAATTTATTTATGTACTCCTCATCTGATTGCCTTCTTTTCACTGATCTTCTTATCTCAGCTTTTTTGCAGGAACCTTTAGTTGGCATCTTAGAATATTCTTTAGCCCATATGTATAATGATTAAATGATAATCCAAACACTTGAGTTGACTTGAACATTGAAAAAACAGCTGAATATTCACTTTTCAGAGGTCATGCCCCATCCTTCTTCAGCAAAACCAGTTCTTCTACATTTCAACAAATTTAGTATTGACGATGCTTTCTACCAAGATAGGCTGACAGAGCTTTCATGCTACCTCTTGAACTTTTCAAATGAAATTAGTGTTACTTTGGCTACTTTCCATTTCTTGAATTACATTGATTTCAGGGGTGCTGTACTTGATTTTTCCATCACACAAATGAAATCTTAAAGCTCTCTCTGATGAGTTGTGCCTCAGATGAGATTCACTTATGAATTTGTTAGTTTGTTTTTAAATGAATCCTTTGTCATCAATAAAGCATAGATCTTCAGACATTTTGTCAAGGAGACACATAGCCTAGTCCCAAGGTTCTTTGACAAAGATTGATATAAAAAGTTCATTGCTATAAAAGTGCCTAGAGCTTTCTAACCTTTCTCCCATCTTCTGTTCAGGATTTGATTTTCCCATTATTATCTGCCCATCTCTCTCTCTCTCTCTCTCTGGGCCTAGCTAGGCTTCTAAGCATTCTTATTGAGCTCTTTCTTCCAAAGTATCTGCGTGCACACGTACATGCATGTATGCGTGCATGCACATACATTTCATGATTCTCTTTTATGGTACATCTGCCTCAGAGGCACCTTGGAAGAAAGAGCTCAATAAGAAGGCTTAGAAGCCTAGCTAGGAACAGCTCTATCCAAGCTTCTTGTCCCTGCTTCAATGCTAGTTGGGAGCCTTATTTCTGAAGAGAAAGCTAGGTGGAGCTAGTCCTAGCTTGGATTCAGTGCTTTCTAGTTGAAGCCTTTATTCTAGGATTTGTGGTCTGAACAGAGAAGGGACTTCACACTGCTCTTGCAAAATGGAGACCCTCCTGCCAGTACTAAAAAAGTCATTGGTACAGCTTTATGAACTTGCTCTTCAAACTTTCTCCTAGTTTGCCGTAACATACAGTTTTCACTTGATGTTCCTTTTCTTCTTTCTTGGTTCACATGCAGCATCCAGATCTATGGGAAAAAAATTGAAATACAGTAATACCCCGTATAACGTGAGTATCATATAGCGCTAAAACCGTATAACGTGACAAGATTTTTGGAAAATCTTGTTTCAAATAACACGATTTTAACGTTATACGATACAGTCGTTCTTAGCAGCAGGGTGGGTGTAAAGCTGAACGGGGTTCTCCGTTCAGCTTCCCAGCCACCCTGCAGCTATGGAGGCAGGGGTGGGAAGGCTGGAAAGCTGACGGGGGGCTCCCCCGTCGGCTTACCCAGCCACCCCACAGCTGTGGAGGCAAGGGTGGGTGGCTAGGGAAGCCGACAGGGAGTCCCCGTCAGCTTCCCTAGCCACCCTGCAGCTGTAGATCGGGTCCTCTGATCTCTCTGGAGCAGGCAGGGGACACGATCCAAGCTGTTTCTGGGCTTCCCCGACGTCCTGAGCCAGTGCAGCAAGCCAGAATGTCAGGGTTCGAATCCCGACATTCTGGCTTGCTGCACTGCACTGGTTGAGGACATCGGGGAAGCCCAGAAACAGCTTGGATGTGGTCTGCCCACCTCCCTGGACCCAGCGGGGAGTCAGAAACCCCAAAATTGGTAAAAAAAAAAACCATCCTTTTTTTTAACCAATTTTGGGGTTTCTGACCCCCCCCGCCGGGTCCAGGGAGGTGGGCAGACCTGATCCAAGCTGTTTCTGGGCTTCCCCGACGTCCTGAGCCAGTGCAGCAAGCCAGAATGTCAGAGTTCGAATCCCGACATTCTGGCTTGCTGCACTGGCTCAGGACGTCAGGGAAGCCCAGAAACAGCTTGGATCGGGTCCCCACACCTCCCTGGACCCAGCGGGGGGGTCAGAAACCCCAAAATTGGTAAAAAAAACGGACTTTTTAAAACCAATTTTGGGGTCTCTGACCCCCCCCCCCGCTGGGTCCAGGGAGGTGGGCAGACACGATCCAAGCTGTTTCTGGGCTTCCCCGACGTCCTGAGCCAGTGCAGCAAGCCAGAATGTCAGAGTTTGAATCCCAACATTCTGGCTTGCTGCACTGGCTCAGGACTTTTTTTTTTTACCAATTTTGGGGTCTCTGACCCCCCGTCGGGTCCAGGGAGGTGGGGAAACCTGCTCCAAGCTGTTTCCAAAGTTCCCCCACCTCCCTGGAGGCAGCAGCAAACCAAAATGTCAGGATTCAAATCCCGACGTTCTGGCTTCCTGCAGCCTCCAGGGAAACAGGGCTTTTTTAACATTGTGTGATCAATGTATCGCACAACGTTAAAAACCAGATAACGACGGGACTTGTGGAACCAAGTCATAACGTTATTCGGGGTTCTATTGTAGTTTTTTTAAACTTGAACTAGAGGAAGAAGGAAGGCTCTGCCTTCCCTTACAATCCACACATTTGTCCAATAATGTAATTACTAATTATTCAGATGTCAAACAGATTTGGGAAAAGCCCACAGAACATGGGGACTCAAAAAAGCAAGCCACATCCCCTGCTGAGCACCCCTGAAAAGTTATGTGTTGCTTGTCTGTTCAGTCACTTGAATTGTCCTTGTTCTTAATATATGTGAGCATATAGGGCAGGGGGAGGGGATACACCATACCAGAGCAATTCTATTTTTATTCCCACCTCCAGGTAACCTGCAGATTTTCACAGTGCAGCTAGGTCACCTTGATTATGAAGCTAACATGTAAGGTTTGGGATGCATGTAGAGTATATGTCATGTATCTATCGTTCTTTCCTGGTTTGCCCTTACCAGGAAAAAGTGCATTACAGTAATACCTCAGATAACGCTAAGACTTGGTTCTACAAGTCTTGGTGTTATCCAATTTTTAGTGTTATTTTAAAATCCGATGGGATGTATCGGATAACGTTAAAGCTCCATAGAGATACATTGTAACCACACAGGCTTTAGCGGTTGTTATCCGATACATCCCATAGGACCTTAACGTTATTCAATCCAATTCTCCTCCCCAGATTACTTAACGTTATGCGATTTTAGCGTTAACCAAGGTAAACGTTATCCGAGGTATTACTGTATCTACTTCAGAGTGCATTATCTTTGCTCCGTTCCCGATGGCCTAACCCAGATTTCTGCCTGCTCCTTATTAGGGAGTGTTAAGAGATTTTCTACAGTATCTCAGTGGTAGCTTTGCTGATTCCATTTGTCACATCCCGCCATGATACCTTTTAGCTTTGTAACCCAAGTTGCCACATTCATCCTGGTCAAATTTGTTTCTGGATAGATCTCCAAAATATTTATGATTTCTGACTCCAAAACCCCACAGCTAGCTTGACTACTGGCCGTTCTGGCTGTGGAATTCTGAGAGCTATACCCCCCCCCCTCAATAGCTCCCCCCACCGTAAGTTTCCCAAGCTTTGTTTCTGGATGATTTCAGCACATCATAGGAACATTGAATGTGAGCTCATACCAAGTCACCCCTGCCATCTCACCTCTCCTTTAAGATACTAGCTATGGAAAACTGGGAATGAAAAGTATCAACCCTCCCTTGGACACCAAGGATGACACAGCACTGACCATAGTAGGGATTCACTGTGGACAGTAGAAGATATGGATTGCTCTTACTGTGAATTCTGTCTACTTTAATGTACGGTCCCCACTGGCACTGCACAGTGAGCCAACGTAAGAAGAGACCTTTGGTAGAAACAGGCCCAAGGGACAAGCAGTGGCGTAGAGTGGGGAGTGGGTGGGGAGTGGGTGGGGAGGGAAGTCCGCCCTGGGTGGCACTTTCCAGGGGGCAGCAAAATGTTCCAGCAGGAGGTGGGGCATGTGGTCCAGCCCGGGCATGTGGTCCAGCCTGCCAGCAAAACCTCCCTCACCAAACATCCACAAGCCCAGCAGGCGGGATCCCTTCAAAAAGTGGAGAGTTTCGGGCTGTTGTTGAGAGTCGGAGGGATTTCAGACTCGGGAGGGAGAAGGTGAGCATCAGAAGGGGCCCAAGACTGTGAGCTCTGCAAGGCTGAAGAAGAGGAGCCTCGTTGACTTTATCCATTGTTATTTAATACATTGCAAGCCTAAAGGTTGTGCGTTTTATCCTGACCAGTGTTTAAGGTTGATTCAGCCTCCCATCCTTCCGAGGTGGGGAAAATGAGCGCCTAGCATGTGGGATGTATGTGTGTAAAATGCTTGTTAACTTGTGAACCATCCAGAGAGGGCATAAAGCACTCTGGAGTGGATAGGGAAGTGTGATTGATTGCATTGCTTTTCTACCATTCCTGCCTCACCCCCCTCCCCACCTTATTAAATGCAAACAACATTCAAAGGGCTCATGATTTTGTGGGGTCGGTGATGCTTATTGCTGCAGGGAGGGGAGGGGGAATCCAACTGCATGTTCATTTTCCTGCCAGATTTCTCTGGGTTGAAAGGATAATTTTGCAGGAATCGCCTGAATGAGACTCCTTTCATGGCCCCCAATATGCAGCTCTTAGGTATTGAACCAGTGAAAACACATCCAACTCCTAAAGGAGTGGGGTGTTGAGCCCACACCTTCATAGTTGCAAGAGCTGGGCGGGATTCCCAACCCTTGGAAGTGGAAGTGGGCCACAGGGAGGCGGCAGGGATTTGTGCGGAAGAATTGCAACACTAAAGCGTTATCGTTTTGTTGTTGCTGTTGTGAGCTTTCATAGATCAAAACCTGCTTCCTCAGGTATATGTAAATCTTTCTTGCGTGACAAAGAGTCACAGATAGAAACTCAGGGGCGAGGTGATAACTTTATTGCACTTGTATTGTTGAAGGATCACACAGCTCTCTTTGTTTTGAGAAGAGATAAGGGCTACTTGAGTGGAGGAAAGGGGCAGGCAGAAGACTTTCCCAGGGCTTGTTGTTTACACATTGCATTGCCCTGCTCAGTGCACACAATTCACATGCTGATTGGACAAAAAATTCCCTCGACTCATCTGCCTCCCCGCCCACCCGCCTGCCCGCCTCTTGTCTCTCTGCCAGGCTTCTACTGCTGCTACTGCCACAGGGAACCCCAAAGGGACCAGCGGCGGCAGCGGTGGTGGTGGCAAGGGTTGGCAACTTTGCCCACTCAAAGGGTCTTCGGCTCCCGTCAGGCTAGCCCTGCTGGTGTGTGTGAGTGTGTTTGCCCGACCAAGGCTCTCCAGCATCTCTTTGGGCAGAGGCAAGTTGGCCAAGCGTGCCTTCGCCTTTTGCGGGCTGTGACCTTGGACCGCCTCCTAGGCATGTGTGTGTGTGTGTGTGTCTGTCTGTCTGTCTCTCTCTCTCTTCTTAAGGCTTCCTGGTCCTTGCTCTATGCAGACTGCCACAGCTCTCCTGAGCTATGGGCATGTGTGCAAATGTGTGTGCATATTCACCCAGAGCCAATGAAATCGGGATGAAGCCGCTGCCCTTAAGCCCCGTTCTCTCCCCCTCCCCCATCAGAAGTGATGGGAATTCTTGGCTGTAAATTATACTACACAGGCAGGCTGCCAAGGCGGGCAGCACTTTTTCACACTGCCAGCATTCTGGGCCCTGGCCAGGGGGCGGTGAATTTGGCCTCTGCCCCGGTGGCTGAAACCCATGCTATGCCACTGGGCACAAGATGGAGCAGCAAATCACATAACTCGCCCACTAGTCAGAGTCTGTAGGGTTTAGAGCAGTGGTTCCCAATTAGTTTTTTCTATGTACCACTTCAAGAAAGACCTCAAACTTGCGTACCCCTTATTGCAGGAACGTTAAATAAAAAATGAAATCAGGTGTATTTTATATTTATTATCATCAAAAGACATTCTAATGACAGAGAACACATGTTTCATTAATGTGACAAATGTGCACGTTAATAATGACGAGCAAATAGGCGGAAACAGGGGCGGCTGCGATCGGGTGACGTGAGACGCGGGAGGCGTGGGAAAAACCACCACCGCAGGAGAAAGCGCTTGATACATACGATTGACTTACCTACTGATCGTTTAATTAAATTGAATAATTTGTTGGCAATTGTTATTGCATTATTGTTTTTTAAGGATTTAATATTTTAGTTAAGAGATTGCTGCACGTACCTTTTGATGCAACCTCGCGTACCCCTGGGGGTACGCGTACCACTAATTGGAAACCACTGGTTTAGAGTAATGGTACCCAGCTTTGGACCCCCAGATATTCTTGGACTACACCACCTGGAAATTTTGGCCAGCACAGCCACTGGTAAAGGATTCTGGGAGCAGTAGTCCAATAACATCTGGGACCATTGATCTAGAGCAGAGGTTCCCAACCTACAGCCCATGGGCTGAATCCTTCTGGCCCCTGGGCGACATTGCCACCGACAACAGAAGTGCCCTGACATCACTGGAAGTGCTGAAATCGCCGTGTTTTTGCACCAAAACACTGCAAAAACGCAGCAAAAATAAAAATAAAAAATTGTGGGAAAATGTTCCTTCCTTGCTCCCTCCTCCAAGGGAGGTGGTGGAGGTGGGGGAAATGTCCAGGAATGTTGTGCAAATATATGCACTGCTGGTGTTGGGAAGAACCATGTGACCGACCACTCTCTCACCTGACTGAGGGGGTGTGGTCAGGCCCCTGGCAGAAATAGGTTGGGAACCCCTGATCTAGAACCATCGACATGGAACAGAAAATAGAACAAACATTTGCCTCTATGGTAAAAGTAATAATTATGAGCTGTCAAGTCTACTCTGACTTATGAATACCCTTATAGGGCTGTCTATATGCAAAGTACAGTAGAACACCGGATAACGATTGGATCGGATAACGCTAGAATTGGATAACGATGCAAGTTTTTTGGAAAAAACTTGCATCGGATGACGATTCTGGATAGCAATTCTATAGCGTTATCTGAGCCAATCATGTGTGTGTGTGTGGGGGTTGGATTGGGTAGAACATCTACCCAATCCACCCCCCCCCCAAGTGATGGATCGATGCTACTGAACTAGGGTCGGGGGAAAGGCACGTGGGTGCCTGCCTTTCCCCCGACCCTAGTTCAGCCGGAGCAATCGCTGGATGAAGCCTAGAGGCGCCCGGGCTAGCTAGCCCGAGCGCCTCTAGGCTTCAAACACAGCCCGGATGGGGTTCAGAAGAAGCCTAGCGCAGCCCAGCTGGGCTGCGCTAGGCTTCTTCCGAACCCCGTCTGGGATGTGTCCGATGCCGCTAGCGATTGCTAGCTGGCTAACGATTGCTAGCTGGAGCTGAGTTTGACTTCGATGACAACCCGTGCACCCGCTTGGGTGCACGGGTTGTCTCCAAAGTCAAGCTGAGCTCAGCCAGGGCTTAGCTGTCAAACTCAGCTCCGGCTAGCGATTGCTAGCCAAGGCTTAGCTTGACTTCGGGAAGAACCCGCGCTACCGTGTGGGTTGTCGCCGAAGTCAAGCTCAGCTCTGGCTAGCAATGACAGGGGCTGAACTTGACTTCGGGGACAAACCACCCAGCTGTGCAGTTTGTCCCCTGAAGCCCCCTGAGCCCCATGGATCCCTGGTTTGCTTGGGGAGGGAGGGTGCTTTCCCTCCCTAAGCCAACCTGATCTCCCCCCCCCCCCCGGTTCACTTTCCTCTTTGGAAAGGGAACAGGGCTTTTTTTTAACGTTCGATCAATGCATTGGACAATGCTAAAAATCGGATGTCATGACTTGTGGAACCAAGTCACAACGTTTCCGATGTTCTAGTGTATTTGGAAGCACTTTCCTTTTCCTCCTCCTTCTGGTGTTGCTTGAGGAATGTGAAGCTTGCCAAACGCCACACATGCAATCCCATTGGAGTGATCTTGGCCGGTCCCTCTCTGAAGAGGTACAGTGGGAATTCAGATCCCCAACCCTTGGCTCCATTGATCAATAGCAGGACAATAAAGGTATAGCAAAGATAAATTAAAAATCAGGTTGCGGTCATTTCAAAACTATCCATCTGAAGCAGATAACAGATGCTGCTGCTGTGCTTTAATATATTTCACAGCAAAAAGAGAGCTGGGGTTCTTCTGGTTCTGTGATGAATACTATGAATACTATGAAGTTGCTTTAGTGTAATTAAAGTATCATTTTATCTCAACATCCACCTCTTTAGCACAACATGAGGGGCATTAAATGTTCATCCACCTGCAGTGGCTGCTGACATTTAAACTACATCCACCACTCAGCCAGACATACAATCTTTGTCCCTTGAAATAACCAATAAGCATTGATGCATAATGTTTCCGGGTTTCATTTCAGCCTCTGGTTAAACACCTCCAAGGAAACAGATTCTGCATCTTTTTTAGGTAACATGCCTTATTTTACAGTTGCTTTAACAGCAGGGAAATATATTTTCATTCCACAGTGCCCAAACTGGCTGTGCCATCCAAACCATGCCTACAGCTCAGAAAAATTAATTTTTCAGGATCATCTGGCTGGCATGACCACTAACTATCCTCATTTAGGAATTCTGGGAACCACAGCTTTGAAAAAGGAACTTATCTAAACTCTGAAACAAACCAACAAGCAGACACAGACTTTCTTGACGTAGTGGAACACCACCCTCAGCAGAACTCTTGATAACTGAGAAATCAATAAGCATGTTTCAATCAGTTATTTGGAGTTCTGGAAACTAGCCCTGTCACTACTAGCCCTGCAATACTATAAACCAACTCTCCTTTTTCTAAAAAAATATATTAGAATGTAGTTTTTCTTTTTAAAAATAAAATTCCTGGCAACTTTTGCTCTTTTCATAGTCCTCTCTAGTTCTACAGAATGATCAACGTTATCTTAGGGAAGCCTGCACACTTCTTTGTGATACTAAAACATTCTCCCCTTCATGTCTTGTTGCATCAGTTTGTGAACCCCAGGCTGAGAGAAATGGGAAAGGTTCCAAAGCAGTAAAAATAAATACAATTCTTGGAAATACTCACGGCCAGCATTTTAGTGGTTGTTGTCAAGTGGGAGGCAGGAGGCATAAATCCTTATCAGCCAAGTGAACTGATGGAGATTTAAAGATGAGAAGAAAAAGACTATCTATATACAGCAGTTGGTGGTGGGGAGAGTAGGGAAGTCACGATGGCCTTGAAAATGTAACTAAGAAACCCTGTGTCAATTTGCCTTTTAGATCATCAGGCTGGCAGTACTTTAGCCACTTCTTTTTGTAGCTGTGGAGCTGATCTGATTATGCACAGGCGGATGTAAGTGGGGCTTATTTTCTGTTTTGTTGGGAATATCTCCGATGGCTGCCTGTAGTAGAGTGCAATGCACTTGACTTCAGTTGCTTAGATCTAATAGCAAGGCCTTATATTGCTGGGAGTAAAGGAGGTAACGCTGAAGGGAGCCTGCTTATTTAGGAGAGTAAAAATAATACTATTTTTTAAAAAAAATAAAACCAATTAAAAATAAATAAATGTAAAAGGCCATACACACTAATCTTGTGCTGTGTGAGAATGGTAGGCTCATTCAATGTACTCACGTTGAACTATTTTTAAAAATTTGCCACCATAAGTCCTCCAGATGCTGTTCCACTTCAGTGTCCATCAGCCCTTGCTAGTGTGATCAGTGGTGAGGAATGATGTATTACTACAAATGAATGATGGGAGTAGCAGTTCACCAATATGGGACGGGTCAAATATGCCTTCCCATTCTGGTCCCACAATAGTCAGTTGTTAAGGAAGAGCATCAAGCCCAGATGACATGTTGACACTATCTAGGTGATTTTTGTTACACAAATGGGTGAGTAGCTGGGATGAACATGAGGTAAACCCAGCCATAGGCATTCTCGCTGCTCTTATTAGGTAGAAAGCCAATTCAAAAGCAGGGTTGGCCATGTGTTTTCAGGGGGGTTGGACAATGAGTTTTCTACTGGGTCCCCCTTTCCCTTCAATGAGGCCTACCGAGCAGTGGTGAGAGCCAGCCAGCTACCACAGAAATTATGAGAATAAGTACACCAAGGTTTCATGGTGGGCTCTTCCAGGGCACTGGGGCTATTCAGCTGATCAAGGTTGCCAGGTGATGCATCTGCTCAGGCCCATAAGCAAATCAGTAAAGATAGCAGCACTATGGTCTTCCAGATGTTGGTTGACCCCAATTCCCATTAGTGTCGGAATGGATTGCCAATAGCGTAGTGTGGGTTTCAGCCACCCGGGGTGTAAGCCAAATTTGCTGCCCCCTGGGTGGGGCCTAGGATGCTGGCACCTGCTTCTGCTAGGGCTTCTGGGAATTGTAGTCCAAGAATATCCATATGCCCAAAAAGTGCTACCTGGGGCGGGTTGCCCCCCCCCATGCTATGCTACTGTGGGTTGCCAGTGCTCAGGAAAAATGAGGGTGTTTTTGCTCTCAACAGTTTCTGAAGGAACACACATTCTCAATCTTCATCTGAAGTATCAGGGGACAAGTGGGAAGCCCTTGTGTCAGACCCCTAGCCTCTCAGTATGAATCTCTATTCTGCGGCAAGAGTTATTTTCCTTCAAAGACACTGCCAAAAATAAATTGCAATGCTCATCAGCTGAGTGGAGAATGCCAACCAATAAATTTGTTTGCAAGAAGGGAGTTACTGGAAAAGCCACAGAGTAACTTCCACCAGGCAACGATAGTCGCAGAATCCACTGAGATCATCATTAAAGCTTATGTTGTGACAAAAAACAAAACAAAACACCCCTTACCCATCAGTTGCTAAACTGCATAACCATTTCTACTTTCATGTATCAAATGATACTAGAATGGAAAAGGAACAGTGAACAGTAACAATTCATGTTCAGAGTGTACCACCCCGAGATTTTCTGCTTCATTTTTGGTAATGCATTGCTGCAGTGGAGGATTAGAAGATCAGCATTTCTGGAGAGGATCTCAATCTAATATTCCTATGTGTGGGAAGGCTGCCAGGTTCTGTGTTTGCATTAGCAATTGATTGACTCCACTAGGAGCCTCCCATTGCTCTTTATTCAGTATCTTTCCATTAACGTGCTGAAAGCTGGACATGTATTACCGAAAGGCAACTTCACGGCAGAATATGGGAAGGCTCTGAATGTGGCCAAGAGTAGTTGAAAGCACAAGGGCAGTTATTTATTCTTTTCCCCAAATGCACTTCCATCTGGCAGCTTGGCTTCCTCTGTTCAGGGCTGTCAGTTTTCAAAATGCCAAGCAAGGATACTGAAATTAAAACAAACCAAAGTACAGTCAAACCTTGCATAAAGAGCATTTCGCTTAAAGAGTAACTCGCTTAAAGAGCAGAATTTTCTCTGAATATTCGCTTCCCTTAACAAATAAAACCAACCCAAAACTCGCTTAACAAATAAATCAGGGTTTGCAACCCCCCCCCCCCCACAATTGGTCACTTACAATGGTGTTTTGCTTAAAGAGCAAACTCGCTTAAAAAGCAATCCTGTGGAACACATTATGCTCTTTAGGCGAGGCACCACTGTAATCTAAATTGCTAGGTTGTCAGAAGTAACTGAACAAAATAGAGTTATCTTGTGGACTGGAAAAGCTCTTCAAAGTGCTCTGCTTTTGAAAGATTAAAGGTCTTTAGCCAATATTAATTGACAAGCATATTTGTTCTGGACTGTCCCTTTGCACTTAATGCTGCGTTGTGTCAGAGAAATGCATGTGGGTTGGGATTATTTTGATCTATGAGTATATTTCTCTTGGCAGGGCACAAACTATTTTAATGGTATGTGTAAGCTGAAAAAAGAGTGGAGTACTATTCTGATTTTTCATCTAGGGAAATGGTCTGGAAAGGAAAGATGCATTTGTCTTCCCAAGAGTTTATCCCAGTGTTATTCACTTCAATTGCTGGAGGGATCACCTAACATCCTGTTTGGCACAGGTCTTCATTGAAGGACAAGAAGTGTAAATTAATGGTAAAATATCTGTTTTCCCTCCTGCCAACCTAGCAGTTCAAAAGCAAGAAATTACAAGTAGATAACCAGGTACCATTTGAGTGGGAAGGTAAACCGCATTCTGTGCACTCTGGTGTTTAGGCCTGCCTGCCACGTCCACGGAAACGTCTGCAGATGCAGACAGCACTGGCTCTTTGGCTATAAACAGAGATGAGCACTGAACCCTAGAGTCGGATACGACTGGCTTTCGAGCAAGGGCAACCTTTACCTATCTGCTTTTTGTTAAGAAGACCCCAAGTTCAATTCCTGGTATCTGCAGGTAATGCTGGGAAAGGACACTATTGGGATCTCTGCAAAGATACTGCCAATCACTATATCCTGTGTTGTGTTCAGCGAACCAAAAGGTCTGACTTAGTGAAAGGCTGACCCTGACTTTATTACTTGAGCATCTATCTCTAGAGACAGATAGGAAAAGGATGCTGACATTTTGGCCTAGTAAAAGGGATTTAATTGGACACAGCTCTCCTGCTCCTGCCTGACAAGCGAGCTACTGACATTTTAATTGCTGGTCACTTAATTTGGTGACCTCCTTTGAATTTGGCATTTGGCTTGTCTCATCAACTGCTGTTCCCAGTGGTTAATAGCATGCTAGAGCTAAGTGTGTTTACTTTGAAGTAGGCATTGCTTAGTTCAATACATGCACCCACCTCCTTTTGTCTTAAAACTATCATCATCTGAAGATTGGACTTTTCATTTGCCCAGGGGTATGTCCCTTTCCCCCTTTATTTTCTACTTAACAGCTTGATGAAGGTTTGTATTGATGGGAAGATTTTGTCTATCTCCTGGTCCAGCGTTTAGGAAAATAGTCTGACTCATCTCACACCCAATCTGGAGGCTATTTGGTTAGACTTTGGGCCCAGATCTGGGTTTTTTCGCCTGCTACTATCCCTGGAAATCAACTGTTTGGTTTAACACTTTACAAAATCTTTGACATAACTTTATAGAAGTTGCAGTGATGTTACTGCATTGTGCGGTGACAGCCAGCACTATTACCTAACACATTTTATCTAATTTGCCTTGTGAGTATTAGTGTGATGTAGTGGACAGTATGATAGACTAGAAATTGTGAGGCTGGGTTTAGATCTTTGTTTAGCCATGGAAACTTACTGAGAACTGGGATTGGCACTAGGGAAACAATTACTTAAATATCTCACTTACCTTGAAAAACTCTTTTAGGGTTGCTGTAAGACAAATATGACTTGACAGCACAAAACAATAAACAGTTGGGACTATTGTGAACAACAGAATAGCATATTGTTTTTCTCACTGTTAAAGGACTTACAACCCATAGTACAGTAAAGCAATTTATAAAATAGAACATATAATTCAACTTTTTGGCAAATCATGTACAGTATTGCAAAACCAACTGCCTGTTGGCCAGACACTCTGATTCAAAAGTATTTTACAGAATGCATCCTGAAATTAAGACACATCTATTGCTCAGAATAATTCCTCTGTTGTTTACATCTACAGCATTCAACAAATGTCAAAGTCAGAATCCTAAAGAAACAAATTGAACACCACTGGTTGTCACTTTCAGCCCACAACTGAGACCTCGCACACACATAATAAAAGATCTCCAACTCATCCTGGACATGAATACAGTACAGTAATACCTTGGATAACGTTTGCATCAGATAACGCTAAATCCGCATAACGTTAAGCAATCTGGAAAAAAATTGCATTGCATAATATTAAAATCCTATGGGTTGCATCAGATAATGTTCGCTAAAGCCTGTGCTGGTTACAATGTATCTCTATGGAGTTTTAAAGTTATCTGATGCATCCCATAGAATTTTAACGTTATCCGATGCATGCATCAGATAACATTAAAAATTGGTTAACACTAAGACTTGTGGAACCAAGTTTTAGCATTATCTGAGGTTTTACTGTACAGTAGTTCATTTCCCAATCTCCTGGTGGCAGACCTCTAGTTGTCTACAGACAACCCCACAAACTCAAGCAACTATTGACAACCATCAGACTACATAATAGTGAAACAGAAATGGGAACTAAACCCTGCTAGAAACCCAGATGCCAGCTATGCCCCCACATTTACTTTGGCAACACAATTACAGGACCCAACAACATCACACATAACATTAAGGGCAATTTTACTTGTTCTTCTGCTAATGTGATTTCTGCCATCTCTTGCCAAAAATGCCCCTCTACGCTCTACATAGGACAAATAGGACAATCTCTGTGTAAAAAAGTTAACGGAATAAATCAGAAACTAAGAATGGCAATATACAGAAACCTTTTTCAAAACACTTTAATCTACCTGGACACTCTGCACAGGACATGCAAATTGCCATTCTAGAACAAAGGAATTACAAGACTCGAATCCAGAGAGAGATAGCAGAGATTAAGTACATTCATATGCTGGACATCCATCTCATGGGTTTGCATATTAGCCAAGGGTTTCTGGGACATTATTAAATTTGATGTACCACAACTAACAGGTTGTTATATGCTGCAATTTTGCCTGGGTCACTCAAACCATTGTCAATAAATGCTAACTCATTGGCAAATGTGTAATGCCACGTTTGTTTTGCATCCATCCTTTGTCTATGATGCATCAGCTTGCAAGATAAATTTTGTTTTGCAGCCATTTGCAACTTAATAGCGCCAAGCTTCACAGCAAGTTTGAATAACAACCGGGGATTTTCTATTATTGCCAGTTGTAAAAAGCTACAATGTTACTTTTCTGTTATGCTGGTCTACCATTGTATGCCTCTGTACCTGACTGATGCCATGAGACCTCACTCTTATGTCTGACAAAGTAGACTTGATCCATGAAAGCTCATATTTAAATACAGGAGTTAGTCTTTAAGGTGCCACAACTTTTGTTGTCTTTTGTTGTGGTTGTTGTTTTGTTTATTCTCTGAGACAGAAAACCAGATGCTCACGTGCATTTTGGTTTTATGTTGGTCCTATTGAGGCTAGTAGCAATGACCTGAAAAGAGTCTTGACAAAGGTGAAAGATGAATGGCAGTAAAGGTCAAGATTGTTCACACTGTTGTACAGTAAAACCTTGGATAATGCTAAAACTTGGTTCCACAAGTCTTAGTGTTATCTGATTTTTAATGTTATTCAATGCATGCATCGGATAATGTTAAAATCCTATGGGATGCATCGGATAACGTTAAAACTCCATAGAGATACACTGTAACCAGCAAAGGCTTTAGCGAAAATTATCCAATGCATCCTATAGGATTTTAACGTTATGCGATGCATTTCCCCCCAGATTGCTTAACGTTATGCGGTTTTAGCATTATCTGATGCAAATGTTATCCGAGGTATTACTATATTCCCAATATATAGCACATATAGCAGTGAAGAAAGCTTACAGGAAAAAGATTGATTCATAAGGATCCAAGTTTCTCCTTTCTGGGAATCCTATCTGCCAGACTCACACCTTACAAATAACTAAATTGTGCCCCTTTGGAGAGCAAGTACAGCTGGCTGGTTTCATGTCCTGGATAGGCCTAACTTCCTGTTTGGTGGTGGAAAAAGCTTCCTAGACTCATAGCAACTCTATGATTGACCCACAAAATCTGTTATCCAACAGCCCTGCTCAGTTATTTAAAATTCAAGTTCCTTTATGGGGTCAATCTATTTTATATTTGGTCTTCTTCTTTCCCTGATGCCTTCAATCTTTCATAGCATTTCTCGTCTTTTCTTGTATAAGCCTCCGTTTTATTATTTTTGCTTCCACGTTGGGACCCACTTATTCCCCCTTTTCAGGAGTCTGGTATCTCTAGTGTTAAAGCAACTGGAAATATCACCAGGATGGGGCAAAAAACCAGCTACCTGTGACAAGATCTTTTAAAAAACATCTTGCATGGCTTTGAGCTGAGTTTCATTTTGTTCAATGAAAACGAACAGCAGATGGTGCAATTTACTTTATTCCTGAGTCTTTACACACAGCTTCCTTCACAGAGCGAAATCTTTTCCAATGTATAAGGAACTGTGGCAACAGTTTCCTGTCATGAAAACTGGATCTTACCAGTAGTCCTCAGCAAATGAGTACAACCCAATTTTTTTAGGCTGCAATTTTTTTTATTCAGTTGTCATTATCAGTAATCAAGTTTCTGATTAATAGTGACTATTATAGGGATTTCAAAGTTCATGAAACACTAAAGGAGTGATTTTTCAGATGCTATTCTCAGTGAGATTTTGAGGTTAGGCAGGGATTTGATCCTTCTAAATCCCCTCAGTCCTAGTCTGTTCCTCTTATACATTACATCACACAGTGTTCACATCTTGAGGAAAAAGTTTGTTGATCCAAAGGGGACTTACATCTGGACAGATGTGTACAAGAAATCAGATATATTAATGATTCCTTTGACTCTTTTGTACATCTAAACTCATGTAGCGATTTCCAGAAGTGCTAAAGAGATTGAATTTTATAAATGCTTTGCTCGCATACTTGACATCACAACTGACCAAAACATTTCATGGCCATTGCTGGAGAATGCAAAGATTGGTTCTCCTCTCCAGTGATGGCTAACCTTGGCACTCCAGGTGTTTTTGAACTTCAATTTCCCATATGGAAAATTGCTATACAGTAAAACCTCAGATAACACTAAAACCTGGTTCTACAAGTCTTGGTGTTATACGATTTTTAGTGTTATCTGATGCATGTTAAAATCCTATGGGATCCATAGAGATACATTGTAACCACACAGGCTTTAGCGGTTGTTATCTGAAGCATCCCATAGGATCTTAATGTTATCCGATGCAATTCTTGCCCCCAGATTCCTTAATGTTATGCGATTTTCGTGTTATTCGATACTAATGTTATATGAGGTCAAACCTCGCAAAACGATAATATTTCTTTCTGCAAGGCTGCTCGCTATGTGAGTTTTTTCCGCATAGTGAAAATTCCTATGGAAAAACTCACATAACGAAAATTTATATGGAAAAACTTGCATAGCGAAATTTTTTTGTTAAGTGAGTTTTACCCATAGAAATGCTTGTTATGCGAGGTTTTCCATAGGAAAAGTCCAACTCGCATAGTGAAAATTTTCGTTATGCGAGTCGGAACGCTTTTCTAAATGCCCGCTCGTTATGCGAGTTTTTCGCTAAGCGAGGCATTCGTTTTTCGCTTAGCGAGGCATCATATAGCAATTGTTTCGTACAACAGTGAGCCCTGTGGAATGGATTAAAATCATTGTATGAGGTACCACTGTATAGCCATAAACATCTTTGTTTGCAAGGTTTTTATGCAGCAGCAGTAAAGCGGGGCAGTTTTACAAGCAGCTTCAGTTTGAATTGCAAATTCTCCAAAGTTTATCTCCAAGGGTTTTAGCCCAGCAATTAAACACACTCCACAAGATGTTTAGAAAGATAACAAAAATAGTCTTTACTTACAATTAACTTAGCGAGATAAACACGTGCCCTGCTTACAGAAGATCAGCCATGTGGCTGAAACAAAATTGTGATCTTACACATACATGGTTCTGTTTGTGAGGCAGAAATAGCAAGAAAAATAAGGAAGAGACTTAATACCTAAAAAATATGTCAGGAGACCCTAGAGGCAGGAAAATAGAAGACTTTCTTATTGTTTAGTCAGGGATAAATTAACATTAACAACCATTGCATGCTGGAGTTGCTCTAAAATACTCAACACAGTTAAAGGCTACCCTTTATTGGGGCTAGAGGATTTGGCAAGCTTGTGAGAAGAAACCCTGGATTCTTTTCTAGATAAACTGTAAGTTCTACCACTTAGCTATGACTTTTAATATCCTAATATGGCTGCTAGCCAAGATAACTTTACTAACGGCAGTGATTTTAAGAACTGTAAGTCTCCCCCTGTTGAACAACCCTCAATGGCTTCTCCATGATGAAAGGAGTTCCACTGAAGCTTTGAGGAGCAGAAAAATTTCACTTCTAAAAAACCCACATCCTTCTGCCTGAACAAGATTTTGGCCACTGATTATAAAATTTAAACCCCACCATTCAGAATGATACAATGGGCAATGTACAGCATTTGAAAAACACAATCCATAAAAATACAATGACATGAAAGCTAGGTGAAAGAAACAACATATAAAAAGAGCAGAAAATTTACTGCAGCGAAAAATGGCATTCATTCAAAAGCCCTTAGAAATGAAAAAAGGACCACCCAATTCTAGAGAGGGAAGTGCTAAATTGTCTCCCTTGTAGAGCCCATTCCAGAATCAGGTTGCCAATGGCCAAGAAGGACCCTTCTATTGTGACCATTCACCACACCTCACAAGATGGGATACCCTGGGGAAAACTCCAAATAAGAGCTGAACCTTCTAATGCTGATATGGAGGAAGGAAGGACTTCTCAGGCACACAAGTCTCAAACCATGTAGGGCTTGGAAGGTAACCACCAGCATTTGAAATTGTGTCTAGAAAGGACAGATAAACTAGGAAAAAAAAACACTTGGCTGGGAATACACATGGGACAAACACGTCAAAACATTACACTAGCAAAAATGGGCCAGGTATAACGCTTGGCAATAAGAAATTGCATGATGCAATTGCAAATCAGTTGTGCATCTCCTGCATGACCAATTGTGCAATACAATGGTTGAAGGGCTTTGGTAATAGCCCTTCCACCTTTTAATCCGTGCAACTACTATGGGTGAAACTTTGAGCTGTCTGTGCATAGTTGCAGAACAAGATTTTAGCCATTAAATGTATTTCATTCATTCACTGAGACTATCATGAGAGAGACAGAAGCTTGGAAGTGTCAGAGTCCAGAAGGTGGGCAGATGGCAAGTAACACAAGCACCAGGACCCAGGGCAATGGTAACCATATGACAGTCCAGAGTCCAAAATCAAAGCTCAGACAGACAGGGATATAGGGTTGATCTGGACAATAGGGCATAGTCCAAACAAATCAGAGGTCAGGTGATCAAAACAGGAGACAAGGCAAAGTACCTTTGGGGCTGAAGCATGGCAAGAATGGGGTTCAAGGAGCAAGCATCCAGGTGAAACACAACAACACAGGAACAAATCATGAAGTCTTTGGGAATAAAATCAAGGAGGTAGATCTTCAGAGGCAAGAACTAGGAAAAAGGAAGAGAATTTGTGGAAACCAGAACCAGTGATAATTCAGGAGCCAAGCAAATACAAGTCCAGGTACTTTTGTTGCTGAGACATCTTCTACAAGGAAGAGCTGGTCTATAACACAAACTCCCAGGTCTCCAGATGGTGCTTATGATGGTCCAGAACAGAGGTCAGCTAACTTGCCTCTCCAAGTGTTCTTGGATTTCAATTACCAAAAATCCAAGTCATTACACCTACTGATCAGGAGTTCTGGGAATTGAAGTCCAAGAATATCTGGAGAGCCAAGTCCAGAAACTTCCCCAGGGCAATCAAGTGGGGCCTAGCAACTGCAGCATAGTGAAGATCCAAATCTGCAAATACTAGAGCTTCCTTCCAGGCTGGAGCTCTAATCCTGTGAACAACAAAGCTACCTCTCAGAAAATTATTCTGCAAATACTGGAGCTGGCTCAGATCCTGACAGGAAGAAGTAGGGAATACAGTAATACCTCGGATAATGCTAAGACTTGGTTCCACAAGTCTTGGTGTTATCCGATTTTTAGTGTTATCCGATGCATGTTAAAATCCTATGGGATGTATCGGATAACGTTAAAGCTCCATAGATATACATTGTAACCGCACAGGCTTTAGCGGTTGTTATCCGATACATCCCATAGGACCTTAACGTTATTCGATCCAATTCTCCTCCCCAGATTACTTAACGTTATGAGATTTTAGCGTTATCCGAGGTAAACGTTATCCGAGGTATTACTGTATGTGCCTTCCAGATTGTGTTGGAGTCCTACAAGTACTATCAACTCTGACAATTTAGTATAATGACAGTTCTCAACACCACCAGTCAGCATGCCTAATGCTCATGGGCTTCTGTTCAATTATAGAAGTGTAGCTTCTGTTGCAAGAGGGATGCAGGATATGCATGTATAAATACCCAAGTAGGGCTTATTCACAAGCAAGTGGGTGTATGGTGGCAGTGGTGTGCTCCAGCTGGTTTGGACCGGTTCAGGTCAGATAGTAAAACTGGCTGGCCCTGCCCATCTTCCCACCCATCCCGCCTACCTCTTCCTCCTCGAAGAGGCTTCGGAGGTGAGCTGCTCCATTTCCCCCTTTGTCCAAGGCTTTTCTGGGGCTCCATTTCACCTCAAAGCACCTCCCCAGCCACTCCAGAGTGGTTGGGGAGGTGCTTTGGGGTAAAAAGAAGCCACAGAAAAGCCTTGAACAAAGGGGGAAATGGCTTCAGAGGGGGTTGGCTTCATTTCCCCCTTTGTTCAAGTCCTCCCCAGCCACTCCCAGTCCACCCTCACCCAGTTACATGGACACACCCACAGTGTTGTAGTAATTTTTTTTGAAGCCCACCACTGGTGGGAGCCTAAGCAATTCTTGACAAATATTTCCTTAGGTGGTTATCAGTTGTGGAACTCCAGTGGGGTTGATCTTAAGAAGTGCAAATTGTACCTGTTTTCTTGAACTTTGTGGGCCATTTAATTGATAAATAAATAACTGTCCATTAAATAACTGGATCCCCTGACAATATGAAAAGTTAGAACCTAGCAAAATGGGAAACAGGGTTCTGCTGTGCAATCAGTGGTGGGGAGCAATTAGTTTTACTACCACACTGTGGGCGGAGCCAATGCTGTGGGCAGAGTCAACATCATGACATCATGGGCGGAGCCAACATCATGATGTCATGGACAGAGCCAAAGTCATGGGCGGAGCCAAAGAAAACCCCCCCATAAAAATAAGTACTGTACACATAAAAATACAAATTAAATAGACATAAAAATACACATAAAAACATATAAAATACACATTAAAAATAAATACACATTTAATACACATTAAATAGACATAAAAACACATAAAACAAATTAAATAGACATAAAACACATAAAATACACATTAAAAATAAATACACATTAAATAGACATAATACACATAAAAGTACACATTAAATAGACATAAAACACATAAAAGTACACATTAAAAATAAATACACATTAAATACACATTAAATAGACATAACACACATACAAATACACATTAAAAATAAATACTCATTAAATACACATTAAAATATACCCATTCACCCCACACCCAATGGTGAGTCACTTACCCTGCGGAGCAGGCTGTAGGGAGCTTCAGGCTAGCAGCTGCTCTTCCTCTTCCCCACTTAGGAGAACAGCAAGGAGGCTGCTGAGGGCCTCAGCAGCAGCCACCAGTTCCTCCGTGGCTCTGTGTGGCCGCCCGACGCTATGCGCTGCCACACTCCAAACAGCAAATGGCTGCTTGGTTCAGTAGGCAGAGTGCTGTAGGCGTTCATGCATGCCAAGCTCTGTAGGCATGCCAAGCGCTATAGGCGCGAATGCATGCCAAGCGCTGTAGGCACACCAAGTGCAGTAGACGTGCCAAATGCTTGGCGCACATGCGCAGTGGGGGAACCAGCGAAAAGGTAAGCCCCTGAGGTGGTTCCCCCCAAAAGCCTCTACTGGTTCTCCGGGACACTGGGAAAAGCTAATACCAGTTCTGGCGAACTGGTGCAAACTGGCTGCTGCCCATCACTGTGTGCAATCCAAAGAGTAGTTTGTTTTACTGTAAAACTGAAGGCTGATAAATATTTTATTAAGTCCTTTTAAAGGTTCGGTCCTTCCAAAATCTCTGCACTGTAGGTTCCTGACTGCAGTGTTAATTAATGTGGGTAAAGTTGGAAACAGAATAATATAGAAATTGAACATTTATGCCAAAATCTCTCTACAAATGGTTATTTTTTTTTAAAAAAGGTTAAAACTGTTAGGACATTTTTCATTTGGGGGTATTGTACAAAGATTCCTGCCCAGTGGAATAGTACAACTTTAAGGCCCTCCATGTGTTCTGAACACAGGTGTTCATAATAGAGCCCCAAACTGATTGCCAGGCTGTGCATGCCTGGTCTACGTGCTCATGTAACAGCCCAGCTGTGGCTGATTAGAGAATCTGCCCAGCAACACTGGGGTATAACTGTGGCCCTCTGGGAAGGGTCTATGGAGGAGGCTGTTATTCTGGAGGAGATTATCTGTGAGGAGGTTGCTATTCTGAAAGAGTGTATATACTGAGAAGGACTGAGACACTGAAGGAGGTGATGCTGTTGAGAGCTTTTCTTCAACTGAGAAGAAAGAACTGCTAAAGGAATACCAGGACTCTGTGAGTGCTCCTGGAGTTGGAGCCAACAGAGGACTCCAAGCTGTTTACCTACTGTGGGGCTTGGAGAGAGTGAGAGACTGTTGTATATAGTCCTGTGTATGTCTGTCTTCCCCTCACTGTAAGTAAAGCGCACCTTTCCACTGAAGGCATATGTGTGTGTGTTATTGCACTAAGGCTTTCGCTGCGTAAGAGCTTAAAAGTGCTACTCTGCTATCCAGCCACACATATCGCCAAGGGAATCCCTGATAAAAACTAACAATAAAACCTCCTGTATTTTGCCAATAGAAGACTTCAATTCCTACCAGTTATGTTACCTTTAAAATATAACCATGTCCCTGAAGAATATGTGGTCCTCCAGATGTTGTTGAACTACATATCCCATCATTCCTAACAATTGGCTATGATAGCTGAGGGTGATGAGAGTTACAGTCCAACAACATTTGGTAGACTGCGTGTTCTCTTTGGGCAGGGAAAGATGTCAACAACAGCGGGAAGTGTTCTGAGGTCTCCAGCATCTCTGTCATCTTCAGTCTTGGATGCCTATATGAGGCAAATGTTCCAAGTCTCATGTATGTAAGTCCAGGGTGTACATCAAAAAGAATATGTAATGTGTGAAGCACTGGACATGAAAGGAAAATTCTTAATTATTTCTTAGTTTTGTCCAGATGGGGCATTCATTTCTCTCATGTCTGTGGCAGTGAATGCCACTGAATTGCCAGTCTTACCACTGGCCTTACATAGCTATTAAACAGCATAGGGGAGATCATTGACTCCTGAGGTACCCCATATTGTTGCTCCCAAGGCTCCAACAACTCTTTCCCTAGCTTTACTTACAGGAGACACTGCTTAAGGAAGAATCGGAGCTAGGCCAAAGAGTTGCCACCAGTGATCAACCCTGAAAGCCTGTCCAAAGGATACTGTGTTCAATGGTATCAAAGATACAAGAGGACCAATAATGAGGTATTTTCCTGGTCAGCCTCTCTCAGAAGATCATCCAGCAGGGCAAACAATGCTGTTTCAGTCCCATGTTGATGCCTGAACATGGATTGGAATGAGTCAAGGCATTCAGAATTCTCCAGAAATGCCCCCCAGCTGATCTGCCACCATCTTCTCTATCTGCTTGCTCCAAATTGGGAATGTTGGTGACCAGATAATAGTCATTAAGATCAGCAGCTATCAACTTTGGCTTTTTAGGGATGGGCAGAAGAACAAAAGCTTCTGACACAGCAGATATTTGGAAACAATCCACCTTGGAAAACCAAGATATGTTGTTTTCAAAACATTGAGGAAATCCTAGAAATGAGCTTCACTATCATGACAAAGTGTTCATGTGTGAGTGTAAACACCTCTTGAAAGTAGTTTATAAAAATCAGAAAGCCGAGGATTTGTGACACTTTGTTACAGTTAGTACTGATTTCAGATCACATCATTTGGGAATTATGCTGTAGATATCTTCCTATCTATAAAAGTCTGAACCTCCTTGGGCCAGAACATTGGGTCCCTAACATCTGTTCCCTGAGGCAGTTGCCTCATTTTACTTTGTAGAACACCTGCCTGTTAACATCTGCTGACACTCCACTTGTGTCAAGATTCTCATTAACTCACTGAGATATTTGAATCAGGCTCCAAGTCATTGCTATTTGAGTTACAGTATAGCAGAGTCTGCAAAGAATTGCTAAAGAGTATAATATCAGTGAGAGTAATTCAGTCTCCACAGAATGAAGTATTGCTTTGATATTTGGAGCAATAATATGTTCAAGACAACAGAGTCCACAGGTTTTCTCTCTGTGGTGGCAGGGTAAGAATTTATTTTTCATGAAAAGCAGCTGGGAGGAAATATAGCTATTGTGCTTTTTCTGCGGCATCCAAGGACATCAGCCACAGCTCAGGACAAATAAAAGAAAGGCAAGAATTATGTTGAGATGGACCAAAGAGCAAGGTGCTGTGACAATTACCAGCTTCATCTATTGCATTCACACTAGCAGCATGGTAAAATGATGGCCTTTGGAAGATTAGTGCGGTTCTTGGAACACTGTTGAACAGCATCTGAAGTTAACAAGACGTATTAGGTCAAGTAATGATCAAGTCTAGTGTTCTCTCTTATAGGGCTATGTTAATGTTTTTATTCCTCCCGTTTCCATTACAGCTGAACAGATACTCCAACGGAAATTGAATAGTCAAGTTTCCACCAGAAACTAATGTTAACAAAGGGGTTAAGAGATGAAGTACATGCTTCTCTTATTAGGAGAGGGCAAGGCTTTTTTTTTTGAAGACACAAAACCATGAGGTTTCACCACCAGCTTTTATTTGTTGTAGAATTTGGATCTTTTCCCTTCAAGAACCGATGCATGGGGTTTTCATGATAGATACCAGGCTGTTAAGGGACTGCAGTGGCTCAAGTGGTTAAGATGCTGAACTTGCTGACCGGAAGGTCTGAGCACTGCATGACAGAATGAGCTCCCGTCTCTGTCCCAGCTCCTGCCAACCTAGCAGTTCGAAAGCAAGGAATTGCAAGTAGATAAATAGGGACCACTTCGGTGGGAAGGCAAACAGCGTTCCATGCACCAACTATTTGAGTTACATTGAGGCATGTCTGTCCACGGAAACGTTTGCTGGCTCTTCGGCTATAAACAGAGATGAGCACTGAACCCTAGAGTCAGATATGACTGGCTTTCCAGCAAAGGTGACCGTTACCTTACCTTATCAGGCTGTTGTCTGTGTTGCATGGATAGAGTAAACCACAGGCAATTGGTTACGAGAAGTGAAACTCACTCAAAATTATTCTGGCCAACATTTCACAATAAAATACAAGTATTCTGGGTCTTCTCTTCTGCATGCTGTGCTAGTTTTTACACACAGTGAAGTGAGACAAGATAAACTGTCCCTTTTATGAAGAACAGGAAAAATGGCAACAAGACACAGCAGGTGCTTGGGTTGGTTTGGTTTGGGAAGATAATAACAAGTCACAATTTAGTGTACTGAGATACTTAGCAGTTGCTTTATGCAGCAATTGGAAGATCTCAGATTAATAGCTGACTTCCTTTTAATCTTTCACATGAATGCCACTGGCATATTCATAATTATAATTAGGTAAACCCCTTTAACTGCTTGATGCATACAATCTGAGCTTTATAAAATTGCATTGCAGATCCAAAAATTCACTGACTAAAAGGCCTATGCACAATCCTATTATGCTGTAATTGAATTGATCTAGCTACCTAGTGTTCATGGAATGTATGAAAGATGTCCTACTAAACATATCAGACTGGTGAGCAAACTTTCCTAATATTGTAACAGAGCAAAAATCTCAGAATTCAGGTACAACAAAGGCTTTCAACAAATTTCTTAGCTTATGTGGATGGTTGGGAAATGAGGCATGCTGGATATTAGATCTTGGACAAACTGTTTTATCCATGAAACTTGGAATAGAATTAAGATATTGTGGTTTTGGGGGTGTAGTTCCTAACCAGTTTAGCTAAAAATTGACTGGAGTGGCAGTTTAGCAGCCTTTGTTGGAAAGTCACAAGTTGACCATCTCCATTATAATGTTTGATCAGTTGAAATAGGAGGGACTGCAGTGGCTCAGTGGTTAAGAAGCTCACCTTGTTAGCTGGAGGGCTGGCAAGTCGGCATTTTGAGACCTGGATACTACATGACGGTTTGAACACCCGTCTCTGCCTCAGCTCTTGGAGACATGAAAGGAGCCTCATTTGGGTGTTCCCTGAGTGAGTTTCTTCAGTAAAAATCCTTTCAACCTAGAATAATTTCTGACATGAAATTGTTGTTAGTTGAAATAGGAAGTCAACAAATTAAATAAGGAAAGAAAGAGTTAAAATCTATGCATTTGCAATAAAATATTTTAAAAGAGAACTATCAGCAATTAATCTGTATAACATTTAACAAACTAGAGACCTTTATGTAGCCTACACATCTTAACATGATAATGCATATGTTTTGGCTGAATCTTAATCTTGCCTAATTTGAATCACAGTCTGGCAGATTGCTCCAGTTCAGGCTAATGTGATCTTGGTTCAGATAAAGCATAGTCAAACCTCGCATAAAGAGTGCCTCGCTTAAAGAGTAACTCGCTTAAAGAGGAGAATTTTCTCTGAATGGTTGCTTCACTTAACAAATAAAACCAACCAAAAACTCGCTTAACAAATAAATTGAGGTTTGCAATCCCTTCCACAATTGGTCACTTACAACGATGTTTCGCTTAAAGAGCAAACTCGCTTAAAGAGCAATCCTGTGGAACGCATTATGTTCTTTAAGTGAGATACAACTGTAATTCAATTTATTGTGTGATTTTGATGAAGTTATAGATGCATTTTTAACTGCTGCTGCTCAGCATTACTTGTTCCAATTAGTGCTTTAGCACTAATTAGTGAAATCACTAACTAAATGATTCAGAAATCTTGAGGCATAGAGGAGGCATTTTGAATTTGTACTCAGAACTAATTATTAGTTTGGAAAATATAATTGCATAGGCTTATATTTTAACTCTTTTCTTTGGATGGACAGCCAACCAACCAACCAACCTTTTACTGTAAAATGTCTATAAAAGTTGGCAGTCCTCCCTCCTCATATGCTCCTCTTTCCTCTGATTCAATAAATCCTACAGGAAGATGCCATAGGACAATGGTGGTGAACCTATGGCACGTGTCCCAGAAGTGGCACTTGGAACCCTCTCTCTTGGCACCCCTGTAGTCACTTCAGCGCAGAGTTTGCTCCACCTCTCTGCCAAGCAGCCCAATGGAAGCACTTCCTCTCTCTGCCCAGCAGCCCAATGGGAGCATTTCTATCTTCCTCTGTTGCTGTGTTGGCACTTTGAAATAAATAAGTGGGTTTTGGGCTGCAGTTTGGGCACTCGGTCTCTAAAAGGTTCACCATCTCTGCCATAGAATAACTTCCTCCACAATCAAAAAGTGTGAACAGCCAGGGAAAGAACAAGTGTAGACCTCTTGGCAACTTTGTAATGTTATTGTTGAATTTTCTGTATCACCAAAATAAATTTTCAAGGGTCCTCAGAATGGGGCAGAAACAGGAAAACCACATTCACAATGAAACAGTTGGGTGGAAGGAATTGGAGGACAAATCTTGGCACAAGCAGTAGTGCTATCATTTTCCTGCCTCCCCATTAGTACACTCAAGAATGACATTAGATAGAGTGTGCTGTAGAGGAAGTGATTTGTTGGTTAAATTGCTGACACATTGCAAAAAAAAAAAAAAATTCCTTTAGGAAAACTGAAGGATAACTGCATAACCAAAAGACATCATTTTCGCAAAACGAATCCTGACATACTGATGATATACTTGAGATATTTCATTAGAAGACAAGAGTTCTTGCATGCTGTTTGGGTTGATGTTGAGAAACAATTTCAATCTAAACTATAGGGTTGGATCCTACACTGGATAGAGCACAGAAAGCACAGCCACCAGCTCTGCTTTGCAAGTACTTTAAGACTTCATGCAGAGCTAGAATGATTCTGTTTCTGCAACCCATTACACAAACAATTTGTCATCAGGGGGCTTCATTTTCCTTCTGCCTATGAAGTGCTATAGGCCCTAAAACACTTTTAGGAACAAAGAAGTAGCTTTGAATCCAACCCCAAACGTACAGTCCACTTGGTACACTCCATTAAAGAGATGCTGTATTATACTGTATTATACTGTTTATGTCCTAAAAATGACAGCATGAGATAGCTGAGCCTGTGCAACTGTGACTGGCTGGACCCATTGGGCTGGCATGAGAGGCTGAATTATGGGATTTTCCAGTGCCAAAAAAAGGTCACCCCAAATGAAGTAATATTCAACTGATTCAGAGCTAAAAGGGATGGTATTTACCATTCTGCAATAGAGAATAATTGGACCACTGGCTGGTTCTTCCCACTCCCTGAGATATTGAACCTGGTCCATTTAATTCATCTTCTGTTGCTTGTAGGCAAGAGTACCAACAGGTCAGTCAATAAGTTCATGGCTGGGGCTTTTTTGGTCTACCATATTTTAAACCACATTTCTTTCTTCAGCCCTCATTGCATGTTAGAAGAAAATGAAAGCCTTGTTCACATGTCAAAGAAGCTGCCATGTGGGGGTCTAAAAGAGTGTCTGGAGGCTGTCCTTGGGTGGCTCCTTAATTCTCAGCTCCATTGATTAAAATCTACCACCTCCTTGGTAAATCAGCTTTACTGGATTGATCAGACCTGTGTTTTGCTGGTTGCTCAGAGATTGGAAGTAACTAATTAAAAATAACCATAACTAATTATTTTTGAGGTGATAGGGGAAATAACTCAGTTACATTACAAAATAGCATGAGTCACCACCATGTTACTTTTTGGTTATAATGAGTACCATTTCCCAGTTACTCTAAGGTTACTTTTAGAGAATGCTTTGACACAATTCCCAGCTATATTGAAAGAACTTCTCCCTTCTCAAATGTCATGCCATTCTGTTAAAAGTTTAAGATGTCAAGACAAGTATTGTTTTGTCTTTTGTAAGCATTTTATGGTGCAGTATGAGGGTTGTCTAGTAGACAATCTCAGAGAGTATTCACTTGGATATTTCTGGCCTGCAATTGAGGACAACAGAATATGACAATGGCATATACATAATAGCCAAAGCCACTTGTCAACAGAGTAGTGATATGATGAGACCAATAGTTTGGTTACCTAAGAGTAAGAGCCATAATGAGTTCCTTTAAACCAGGGGTTCTTGATCTATGGCCTGTGGGCCGGCCCTGTCCTGTGGCACCATTCCATCAGGCCTGTCACCTTCTGCCCCATACCTGGAAGTAAAAGTGAATGCATTTACGGATGTGCAGGGATGTGTCTGTACATGTGCAAATGCACCCACTACTATTGTAAACACAGAAGTGGGCACATTTGCGACAGCCATAAATTCCACTACCAGGGGCATGGTCCAGCCTGCTCAGCTGACTGGAGGACATGGTCAGGTCCATGGCACAAAAAGGTTGGCCATCCCTGCTTTAAACACACAGATACACATATACATACACGCACATTCCAATCTTTATGATTACTCCCTAAAAATTACATCCCTAATAGTTTTACAATCTAAATCTCTTGCTGCTTAAAAGTCTGTCTGAAGAGGAAGGTCTTTGTTTGATGATCGAAGGACAAGAGGGAGTCCTCCCCCCATACTTTATACTCTCCTAACTAAGAGGAATAACCAAAATTTCCCAATAGTCAGCACCTATCCATGCATTATGGATTTGTTCTTCAGTTCCTACTGATTTTTTTGAGACTGTAATTTTTATAAACTGAAAATCTGGTATGATAACTGCAAGGCAGCAATCTTTCTGGAGAGAACAAGGGTGTCAGCCTGCATGAATCCAGGAATCTGTCACAAGGAAAGGAGCTATTGATTACTGATTGCATTACAGGAGGCTCTCATTAGTCTTCCTTTGAAGTGATGTGTATACTTTTAGATCCAGATTTACAAAAGGACATACTAACATTGGAACCAGTTCAAGAACAAGCAAACTAGGCTAGTTTTAGGCAGTTAGCCATAGTCTAGAAATAATGTGTTTACTTTGGGTATGTGTGTGTGGAAATTATTGAGATGAAGTCTGTGGTCCTGCACACTTCCATCTCTTGTACCACCACCATTACCACACAAACGATAATAAATAAGCTACCATATTGTGTTCTTTCATGACATCCCAAATCTATCCCTACTTCTGTTTAATGGTAGGGTCAGTTTTGAGTAGCAAATAGAAGCAAAAACTATGTTTGACCTTTGAAGTGTTCTTTAAAAGACTTTTCCCCCATCTCCAAAATGAATGACCAGGGAGGTCCAAAAGCAGAAATATGGATTTAATGCTGTGGGTCAAGAACTATAAATAAAATTGGTTATCTTTCATGGTTAAAGAGAAAGAAATGGAAGAGTAAGAACAGTCCTCATGGCAAGTTTAGAGGAAGTAGATGGACCATCAACCTGAGCGGATGGATTGTAATTATAGAAGAAATGTACCAGGATTTTATGAGGTTATAAAAAGTATGAATGGTGGACATTGGTTACTAAACTGTGCCACTGGGATTTGAGTAATAGATATCATCCAGACCAGAAAAGAAATAAGGGACTGCATGGTGGAAATACGTTTTAACAAAGCATTAAGATGTCAGCATGCAGAATAATAGAGGTGTGCTTGGCTTTGCGACACAGATCTCAAGGCCATCAGGACCCACAACTGAGGAAACTGTGCACCGCATAGTAACTCAAAAGAACAATAAAACACCTCAAATAGGTGGCTTTGCAGTAGAATTAACAAAGCATGAAGGTGTTTCTTTGTATTTTTTAAATGTAATTTTTGGAAATGTAATTTGGAACATCTGGAGAAGGGGCAAAAAAAATAATAGAAAAACATAGTAATGTTAATTACTTTGTGAGCTGCCCAGAGAGTGTACCAAGTGTGAAGGGGTAGCATATAAATGTAATTGCTATTGCTATATAATGCTTATTTGCTTTATCCATAAGAAAGAAAGTAAATGGGGTTTCCTCTTAATAGATGGTTGGTATGCTGAGTTACAGAAATAAACTCCTGTCTTGAAAATCATTTAGGATGTGAAAGAAACCTTTGGGAAATGTTTGCATGGATATAGGGAATGAAGTGAAGAACTAATCTGTCCTGTCTCAAAGCTTGGACTAGAATATCCAGTGGTTACTAACGTGGGCCCCATGCCCCACAGGGGGACTTCAGTTCTCAGAAACCTAAGTCAGTACATTGGCTGATCAGTGCTTTGGGGATTTAGGCTTCTGGGAATTGAAGTCCAAAAACCAAAGGTTGGGAAACACGGAGATAATTCTTTGGATTGCAGCTCCATTCTGGGAGTTCTAGTCTTAAAAGCAACTTTAATTTGTCCTATTGAGATCACTTGTGAGACTGAGCTGTCTTTTAACCCCAGCTCACTCTATTTCAGGTTTAAAATGAAAAAAGTCTTAACTTCTACTGGTGGCATGCCTCACATAGTTTTAAAAGAAGCAAATAAACAGCATTTAGCTCTAGCTCATTTGTTCTTTGAAAGAGCAAGAAAAGATGCCAGCTTTAGCATAATGACGGAAATGCAAGTGGATTGGGTGTAATACAATTTTTTAGGTTTCAGGAGTTAAAATACTTTATTTATCTGTCTTTCTATGGAAATGAGGAAGGAGAGATAAAATTAATACAGTTAACTTAGATGGCCTTGAGGCAACTATGCATCTTCTTATTTTGCTTTAAAAAAAACCCCTGTCAGCTGTCAGTTTTCTTTATATAAATGACAGGCCTATTAACAACCAGCAGGAGTCCAGTTATAGTAAAACAGCTTTCAGTGTCTTAAAATCAGTCCTTTCTATGGATTCTTTAAAGTTATCAACGGGGTGTCTGAAAACTGTTTGTCAAATGCCATAATAATATTCTGAAAGAAATTGCTTATTGAAAATGAGAATTCTTGACTAATTAAAACACTGTATTAATAAGCTTAGCAGATTGCTTTCAGGGAGCATTTTTGTACTTTTTACTTGCTTGGAAAATCTACCCAAGACACTTCAAAATTCCTGCCCCACTGCACTGTTCCACGTTATAGTATGTAGAATAGAAGAGAGAATAACAGAATAGAAAAGAAGGATATATGAAATATTTAATCCTAAAAACACCTCCAGCACATACATGCGGGATACTGCTTCTGCCTATGATTCAAAGCATCATTCAATGACTCAATATGCCTTGCACTTAATGTGTCTACATTGACAGCAGGGAGAAGCATGTCACATTTTACACAGCAAAGGCCAGCCTGAATGTTGATAACAGCAATGGCAGCAGTTAGGATGGTTGGCAGGATCCCCTCTTGTGTTCATTGCCTTAGGAATCAATAATTTCAAATGCATTTTGCACCATTTTTGCTTTTTGTACAGGAAAGTCATCTGGAGCCCAGGGCTTTTCCATTTCTCAGTTTCAATAGTTGTTTTAATCTCTTCCATTCTTATGGGAACAGCCAAAAGTTCCTTTTCATCCAGCTGTGGCAAGATGAAGCATAGCCTTTTTTCTTCAACTGTGTTCATTTGTATGCAACGTTGCACAAAACTTTTGAAGTCACAAGTTAACATCTTTTGGTGTAATACATTATTATTGTATGTGCTGTTAATCAATGGAATATATTTTATTTTTATGCTTTTGACCTATTTGCTAACAATCAACCATGCTTCTCTCAATTCTTTCCATATCAATAACTAACATGCCTCTGCAAATTCTGCTTCAGATAATAATTATCATATAGCAATTTATGGTAAAATTCCAAAGAAGGATGAGCTGCAAATAGACTTTAACTTTTAAAATGTTAACTGTATTTTATAGATTTAAATCTATTTTATAGATTTGCTGCTTGCTAGAAGAAGCACATTCTATAATCTTCCCTCTCAAATATGCTTTACTCATCTTCTATTTGATATCACACAAGATAATATAATTTTAATTTTTGATAGTATGTGCTGTCAAGTTGTTTCTAATTCATGGTGATGCTGTGAATGGGAGATCTTCAAAATGTCATATCCTCAAAAACCCTACTTGATTCTTGAAAATACAAGCCTGTGGTTTCTTTTAGGGAAGCTATTCATCTCATGTTTGATCTTCTTGTTTTCCTGCTGCCTCAGCTTTGCCATTTTTGGCTCATAGACAGTACAGGCTTGACTTGCTCTAGGACCCACTGGTTTGTCTTTCTGGCAATGGAAGGTATCTGCAAAGCCCTCTTCCATCACCATATTTAAAATGAAACATTTTTTTCTTGTCAACTTTCTTTACTGTCCAGTTTTCGCATCCATATATGATGACTGGGAATACAATAGTGTGAATAATCTTGGTCTCAAAGTGATATGTCTTTATACTTGGATAAAACAAAGGAATATCAAAAACAAGTCTACTTCTGTTTCATTGTGCCTTTGACAGTGTAGACCACAACAAAATGTGGCAAGTAATTAAAGAGATGGGAATACCAGAACACCTTATATGCCTCATGACAAATCTGTACAAGAGTCAAGAAGCAACAGTTAGGACAGAGTGGTTTGGAATAGGAAAAAGAGCATTTTGATACCCTGCTTATTCAACTTATACACAGAGCACATAATGCGCAATGCAGGGTTGGATGAATCACAATTTGGGATCAAAATTGCTGGGAGAAACATCAACAACTTGAGATACACAAATGATACTACCCTAATGGCAGAAAGTGATGAAGACCTAAAGAAGCTGCTGAAAGAAGAGAGTGCAAAAGCTGGCTTAAGACTCAACATCAAGAAAATCAAGATAATGGCAACAGGCCCTGGAAAATAGATGGGGAAGAAGTAGAAGCAGTGACAGACTTTACTTTTCTAGGATCCAAGATCACTGCAGATGGTGATTGCAGCCATGAAATAAAAAGACGACTGATGCTTGGGAGACAAGCTATGAGAAACCTGGGGAACATAGTGAAAACTAGAGACATCACCTTGCAGACCAAAATTTACATAGTCAAAGCAATAGTATTCCTGGTGGTAATGTATGGTTGTGAGAGCTGGACCATTAGGAAAGCTGAGCACAAAAGAATAGATGCCTTTGAAATGTGGTGTTGGAGGAGAGTTTTGAGAGTACCATGGACAGCAAGGAGAACAAATAAGCCATCCTAAAAAAAATCAACCCTGATTGCTCCTTAGAAGGTCAAATAGTAAAAGATGAAGCTAAAGTACTTTGGACACCAAATGAGAAGAGAGGATTCATTTGAGAAAGCTTTGATGCTGGGTAAGGTGGAAGGCAAAAGGAGAAGGGGGCGTCCAAAATGAGATGGCTAGATGGTATTGTGGATGCAATGGGCATAGAGCTGGGTGGGCTGAGGAAGATGGTGGAGGACAGAAGTGCCTGGTGGGCAATGGTCCATAGTGTTGCAAAGGGTCAGAATCAACTGTGCGACTGAACAACAACAACAACAAAAACAACAAAAACAACAAAAACAACAAAAACAAAAACAAAAACAAAAACAAAAACAAAAACAACAACAACAACAACAACAACAACAACAACAACAACAACAACAACAACTCCTCTTCCAAGTCTAAGTCTTCTTCTGATTTCTTGGCTGCAGTTCTCATTTGGGTCGATGATTGAACCAAGGTATGCATGAACTTTCACTATCTCTATTTCTTCATTAGCAGCTTTAAAGTTACTTAAGGTTTCTCTGAAGTGATGATTTTTTATTTCTTCACATTTGACTACAAGTCTGCTTTGGCTCTTTTTCCTTTCATTTTCATTAAAAGTCATTTCAAGTCAATGATAATGCAATGATCCTGGAGTCATTTGTGCTTTGAGTTTGTCATTGTTAAGAAGAGAAACATTCAAGTGACCTGTAACCAACATACTTAGGAAGAACAGGACAAAAAAAATGCTACAAACTGAAAGAGCATGGTTTGAGGCTGAGCTATTGTCACTGAAAGATGTTGACACCAATTGGAAGAAGAGGAATGGGACAAAAATAAAAACCCAACAATCTAATCAAAATAATGAAAATTTTAATATTTGTGTCAGTTTGTATTTTTGAGTTTTATGCTGTAAGCAGCCCTGAGTAGGAAAGTTTTTCCTAGAAGGACGGGATATAAGTTTAATAAATAAATAATACTGTAATACATAAATAATAGAGTTGCATTTGAAATTTTAATAAATAGAATGGGAAAGTGACAGTTTAAACGTGTAATATTGAGAGTGAGTCACTTTTTCTGAATAAGAATATCAAAATCTTTTGCTTTCTTGGATTCACCACTTGCATAGGGGTACACAGAAAGCACTTCCCTAAAGATTGTAGTGTTTTTGAACCACAATCAGGTGTACCCTGGTAATGGCAACCTTGTGTTGCCAGCTAATTTTTCTCACACTAGGTCAGGTGAAAGGAACTGCAGGATGAACTCACCAAAAGGTGCCTTCATTTTGGCAGTTTCACATCTGGCCTACATATGGAAGAAGTAAAATCCTTTGCATTGTCCATTGTCCAATGTTCCATAACAAATATTTATCAGAGGACAAAGAAATAGGTTTTATGTAAAAAGACAAGCATAGGTTTTTAATTTAACTTGGCAACAATCTGTTTCTTCTCATTTAGGGATCCTCAAACCCCATGCCTTCCACCTGTCAACGTTTAAAGGCATGTTAGGTTACTGAGGAGGAAAAACACAACCTTGCAATTAAAGGAAAGGAAATAAACCTTGAAAGATAAGACCTGGCCATAAGACCTGTCAGCCAGTGTGTATTTAATCAATACATCTGTGACAGGAGAGACCAAGGTTTTTTTTTAAAAAAAATTGAAATAATATTTTTAAAGGCGGAAGAGGAAAGCATTGGTTCCATCCTGTTTACCCTTGTGAACAGGGTGATATCTCCTGCGTCCTTTAATACAAGTTGGAAAACTAAGTTGGTCTAATATCCTGTGGCATGAAAATAAATTGTGTTTTGTTACACAATAAGGTGAAGGAAGAGGACAGACAGAGTGGCAGCACCCTGTGCTCCTTACAATATCCAGTTCTGTTAATTAAATGCAAGAAAGGCAGGCACAGTCTTAGTATTTCCACAAAGATGAGTAGTACCAACAGATTTTATAAAGCTTGGATTCCTTTTTTTTAAGGTTAGCATCATTATCTCTCTCACCTTCATCTAATTGTTTCTTGGGCATTTTAAAAACCATTTTTGCTTCAACAAATGTAGCCTTTAGGATAGTCTGTATACTGATGATTTACAACATGAGGTGCTTTTCGTAATTTGATAGTCACATCTTTTCCCAAGCTCTGTACTTTCAACATTCCCAGAGGATGAAAAATATGTTGACAAACTTAAATGATTTGCATCTCTTTTTAAAAAATACTCCAACAGCTTACTTTTGAATGTATTGACTTTCCACAGGTACACTCGAAACTGGAACACTGCTTTCATATTCTCTGTCAGTGGTGATGTTGGTAATTTCATCACTCTTCTGATTCCAGTGGAATTGCTTCAGATTTTGTTTCTGTTGCCTGCCAGTATAAATCACAAATAGTTTCACCGCTGTCAGAAACATTATTGTCATGTGAAGTTTTTGTGTGAAGCAAGAAATGGACCCATTCGTTGCTACAAATTCAAATCCCATGCTTATCTATTACTATGTACTCGAGGGCTTCTTTAGAGACCTATAATGATAGGAACACTGTCTTGGATGCAACAACTTAACATGGGGTGGGTGGGTATGAATATATGAGAGATGTGGTGAGCAATGTTGTCAGCAGGCTTGAGTCCATTATGAACCTGGACTCCTAGCTGGGCCACTCAAGGTGGAATGTTCACAGCTGCGACGTCAGACTAAGATGCCTCCACCCACTTCAGGAATAATGATGTCAGAAGAGAACGACTAGTTCCAGTGATGATGGGTAGAGAAATTCTGGAGGGCTGCAGTGGTAGTTGATGCAGGTGAAGGATCTTTCATAGATAATCTCAGTTTCACTCAAGCTAACTTTTGCTAGTATTGTGCAGAAGGTGACAATGGTTAACCACTGATGAACATTTCTTACCTTGAAAACCTTATGATGAGACAGTCCAAAATGAAACAAAGGATAATGCTTGGAGATGAGACTCCCAGGTTGAAGGGAACTTGCTAAGAGGAGAGCTGTTTAGTTATGAGCAGGCTGCTATGGAAAGTGGTGGGCTGTTTCTCTCTCTCTTCATAATACTGTGGAATAGCCTGGTCAGATATCCTCAGGCATATCTTGCAGGTGCTTCACAAAGCAGCAAATTGGAAGTAGCTAACCTCCAAGGTCATTCCAACACTAATGTTATAGGGCAGTGATGGCCAACCTTGGCACTCCAGATGTTCTTGGAATTCAATTACCAGAAACCCATGTCAGCACACCAGATGATCAGGGCTTCTGGGAATTGAAGTTCAAGAACACCTGGAGTGCCAAGGTTTGCCATCGTTGTTATAGGGCCTTTCTACACTGCCTGGAGTGGAGCAGGCTATGTTGGGTCTTACGGGGTTGCTTGAGAACAAGGGGGTAGAATTAAACAATGTTTAGTCTGCACCACCACATTGCTACTGATCAACTGGGAAACACTCAAGTCATAATCACCTTCATGGCAGTTCCAGTGGATTCCCAGTGCCAACCTGTGATGCCATCAAAATATCTGTTTACATAAGAAGACAATTTGGTGATAGTGATAGAAAATAGTTTGGTGATGATTTTGTAGCAAAGCAATTTTGAGACCATTATTTATGTGAAGTGGTCTCAGCTAACGTCAGTGGAGAGAGCATTTGAAGACACAGATACAGTACTTTTTATGATTTCTTTTTTGACGGCTGGGATTTCAAGGGAAAAACAATTTTCTTTAAATACAGCTAAAACATTGTTTCTGTGCAAGTTGCTAAATGCATAAACACACACACACATTGCAGCTTGGAGCTGTAGACCAGGAGGGCTGAAAGTGTTATACAGCAAAAACTTTCAGCAAAAGTTGTTTAAAGTTTTTTCTTTTTTAAAAAAAACCCACCAATTACTTGTTTATTATTGTTCCAGTCTTCTGTTATAAAGGCTAGAGGACAGTTTTGTGAGCTTATCCAACCTTCATAGATCAGGTTGGGTTTGTGTGTTTACCAATGCCTGATGGCAGGTAATTTGTGAACCAGATCTTGGGAAATGTAGGGCTTACGGTATGTTTGAGAGATGATCCAGAAATAGCAGGAGGAAGTAGTGCAATTGCCAGGAAACATTTATATACTTCTCTAGGGAAACTGGATCTTCCAACACAATCAGGGCTGAGCAGGAGTGAGAAGGGGCTGCTTTTATACCAGGGCCTTTCCTCATAATTACTGGAATTACCGAACTTCAAGTGGCACTTATTGCTTATGGTTTCAATTAAAATCTGGAAATGGCCAATCCTAAAGATAGATCCTATTATGCATGTATACCAAACTGTGTCCAGTATAGCAACTATCTTCTTCCACATCTCCCATCTGCTGTCTTTTTAATTAGTAGCTTCTACTTCAGCTCTTTCTTTCAAAGTAGCTTTTGATCCCACATAGTTGCATAGCTGTGAAGTTTGTCATGGAGAGTAGTCTTTTGCTTCTTTTTTTAAAGCCAGAATAATTGCTCCTTTTCTTTTCTTGTTCCTGAGTAGAAATTCTCAGGGTACAAGAAGGAAACTGCTAACTAAAGGCACCACAGCCTCTATCATATTTTGCAGTCCACATTGGATAGGTTGTCATTGCAGTAGCATTTTCAGACCAAAGGAAGTAAATACTGTACATAAATCTTCCACATTGGGATTGGGGAAAATATGATAAAACACAAAAACAATTATTTGGCAACACCTTTGGATTTGCCATGAGACTAACAGAGCAAATTATGTCCATGCCATAGAAAACAATTAACAGGACAGTAATCTAGCGTCTCTCTGGGAGCATACGTAAGGATCATTGAAGACTCACAGAGGCTCACCACAATTAACTGCTTAAGGTTACCTGGCCAAAGTGGAGGACTAGTATTTGTTTCTTTTCTGTAATGCAGCAGGTCTTATATGAGGATTTAACTGCCTAATCACGTATTTCTGATTATATCTTTTTAAACACTGCCGCAAGAATGACCTCTTCTAAAAGCTGACTTTTAAAACCATGCTAGATGTCATTTTGTATCCCATATGTGACGTCTGTTGTTGGTTTCTGGTTGAAATCCTGTGATGTTGCCTGACCTAACCACATGATGTTGCTTTAGGCAATCCTGTCTGATCTGTTGGCTCATTAGTCATATTTGGTTGCTTTGCTGTTCTATTTGATTAGTTTGGCCTTTCCTTGAGTCAACACGCTAAAGGGGGGGGGGCTTTCCTTATTAAACGTCTCCCTACTTCACAGTGACTAGTTTCCTCAGCTGTGCTTCAATTATGTTCTCAGTTTGTTGTTCTCTTCTTCCAACCTCGTCATAGCTCTGTTCCTCTCTACTTCACAGCCAATTGTTTCTTCCCCCATTTCTTCTGGATCTCACCCCACCCCTACCAATTCATTTTGCTTTATAAACAGGGTCAGCCTCGGTAACTCCATTTCCTCCTCTCAGGCAAATGCTATCATTACATTTTCTTCATGACTGACTTCTATGTAGTATAGGCTTCCTGAATGTCTTCTGAAGTTCTTTTTGGCTTCTCTCGTCAAGCACATCCTGCTGGAAATGAAATAACTGAACATAAACAACTGAACAATGGCTCTGCAAATTGGGCAGGGTGTACAAGGTAATTAGGACAATTTTGGATGGAGATAGAGACAGGGTTTGTCCCCCCCACCCCGGAGTGCTGGAGGTGGCATTTTGTTCAGGGCTCAGAAATAGCAAATTATCAAAGCTGAGAAGTTGCTGGTTAACATAACTGTTTGTAAGAAGGTTTGATGAAAGAAAGTTTGGTGAAAGAAGGTTTGGTATTTTGTGGGATTGGGTGGGGAGAGGGAAGTAATGAGGCCCCAAACAAAGTTACATTTTGGAAGTAACATACTGAGTACCAGTGACATAAGTGTGTGTGTGTGTGTGTGTGTGTGTGTGTATAAATTGGTAACAAGTAACAGTTTCTAATTTTTCATCATACTTGTTAAGGCAATTTTAGAGATATTTTGGCTGAAATCTGGTAGAAAGTTGCAACTAGAGGAGGCCCATTAGGGATTTGGCTAGTCAGCTCCACTGTGACTTCCATTGACTCAGTGGGCCTGATGTTAGCTGTGACAGAGGCCGTGATCAGTTAGTCACTTGCTCCACAGTTTGGTTTCAGTAGTGGACAATTTGGTTGGCTTCTTTTCCTAATGACTGCATGATAGTATATGCTGTTACAAACTAGCCGGCCCCTCCTCCTCCTCCTTCTTCTTGCTGTTGCTGCTGCTGCTGCTGCAGGCCTCAAAGAGTTTTTGCATGGGGTGGCTTTCAACCCTAGGTGCTCATTTCCATCCATCGCCAGCTGTTGCCAAGGCTCACTCACTAACCATGAAGGTGTTTGTACATGTGCCATATTGGTCTGTCTGACAGCAGCCAGGAAATTGCTCTAGGGCATTGGTGGCGAACCAATGGCATGTGTGCCAGAAGTGGCACTTGGAGCCCTTTCTGTGAGCACCTGTGCAGTCACCCCAGCACAGAGTTCACCCCACCCCTCTGCCCAGCAGCCCAATGGGAGCACTTCCTCCCTCTCCCCAACACAGAGTTCACCTCGCACCTCTGCCCAATGGGCTGTTGCCCAATGGGAACGTTTCCTTCCTCCCCTGTTGCTGTGTTGGCACTTTTCGATAAATAAGTGGGTATGTGGTTGCAGTTTGGGCACTCGGTCTCTAAAAGATTCACCATTACTGCTCTAGGGAATACATATGCTTGTGCCCATTATGCTATTCTGCATAATGCAAGCAGTAGGAGACCAGTACTGCAACCTGCGGGCCTTCTAGTTGCACAGACCCAGTTGCTGTGGTACAGGATCTGGAGAAAATTTCCTGGTGGCTTTTCCTAAGCCAGTGATGGTGAACTTTGGCACTCCATGTGTTCCTGAAATTCAATTCCCAGAAGCCCTGATCATCAAGATAGCTGACTTGAGCTTCTGGTAATTGAAGTACAAGAACAACTGGAGTGCCAAGGTTTGCCATCGCAGCCCTAAGTCTCCTACAGGTCTCAGAGGCAGCATCTGAATGAAGTCTGCATGTGCCATCTGTGTTCTCAGTATGGTGGAAGTGCTACACAGGATGGAAGCATTAGGACGGAACGGTAGCAAATGCTGCTGCTGCTTCCTCTTCTGCCTGATTCCCCCAGGTCAGAAGTCTATTTAGTTATATTCCACTCAAGGTCACTTCCATGAGATGTTTGCCAAGAAGTAATTCCCCACTCAATTGCTTACCTGCCCTGTTCACCTCAGTGACATCACAGGGAACCACCCTGGGACACTGCAAGGATGTTCCATCTGGTCTCAGATTTTGGCCTGAAATGTCAGAGAGTGAAATGTAGCTAGCCTGACAATGTTATAAATGATAGACAATATCAGCCCCTTTCAGTTGTTAAATGTGCATGGATCAAATGCATGGAAACGCATGCATGGGGGTGTGGTGAGGGTGTTATCTTAGAGGCAGGCAATACTTCTAAACCAGAATTTGGGAAAAATATTATTCTTTGGTCTATAGTTCCCCAAAGCTTCCAGCTACCACGTTTCAACTTGCAAAAACAGCCTCTGGGCTGCAGATTATGTATTCCTGTGTTACGGCATAACTTCAAAAGAAATTTCTTCTCAAGGCAAACTGTTTGTTCAATAAGGCCTGTTTCTAAGATTGCAACAATGCAGGGCTAAGGTTAAGGGAGAGGGCAGCCAGATGTGGGAATTTAATTACCCCCGGCTGTGTTTCTTTATCTTTGGGTTTCTTGTTGTTTTTGTTGTTGCTGCTCCTTCCCATGCCCCTATGTTATCCTAGGAAGATGTGCCTTACTTCTGTTTCCCTTCCCCATCTTTTTTAAAGAGCTCAGATGCTGAAGTGGGCAATTGATAAGCCAGCATCTCAGAGGGGTGGGGGAAGAAGAGTTGTGCAAGTGGAACCTAGTTATTGAGCTGCCTGCTCCAAAGCTTGTGGCTGCTTGTGGTCTTGAGACCCTGTTATTTTGAAAGTATTGGAAATCATTTCCACAGCCCACAGGATGGATGGGAACCGGCTGGGCCAATCAGCTGAGGAAAAGCGGATTTAGCAAATTCAATGCAAAGTCTTTCAGGCGGATCTGAGAAGTTTCACTGTTGTAGAAGGTCAGCATCTATTTATCCTTGCCGACTCTGGATAAACAGCAAGGGAGCCTCTTTGCAAACCAGGGCCAGTATCTCATGGTCATGTGCCGTACACTCAGAGCTTCACTGCCGGGTTGGGAGGGGGGGGGATGAGGCTTTTCCAAAACTTGTGTAAAGATGATTCCAGTATCTGCTGGCACAAACAGTAAAAAGCAACGGTGGCGATTCCCAGCTTTCAAACTGAGACTCATGCATGGAGTCTTTTCCTCAGGTGAAGAAGATACCATCCATTGAGTGTTTATTCAAAAATATGCACCACTCAGCTTAATAAGACTTACTTTTGAGCAAACATATATAGGCATGGGTTACGTGGTTGTAGCTCTTAGCCTGTTTACTGGAGGTACGCGTCACAGCAGCCCTTTTTAAACATTTGGCTTGAAGCAATGGGGCAACAGGTGTGTATAGTGTATATACTCAAGTATAAGTCTAGTTTTTTACCCCCAAAATGAGATCCAAAAAGGGAACTCAACTTATACTCGGGTCAACGATCCCGAGGGACCCAAAACCACAGTGGTGCAAATTTAAACATGCAGTTAAAAAAACATTAACACTACTGAAAAAAACTAAAAAACATACCCACACAAATGTCTAAATTAATTAATTTTACCGTGTTTTCATGTATTTTAATTATTGAAACTCACTAGCAGCTGCTACATTTTCCACCCCGACTTATACTTGGATCAATCTATTTCCCTAGTTTTAGAGGTCCAAATTAGGTACCTTGACTTATATTTGGGATGACTTATATTATTATTAAATTAGACTTATATTCCGCTCTACTCGCCTCGCTGAGGTGACTCAGAGCAGCTCACATAACATAAGCAACATATACAGTATCACAATCTCAAATATAAATGCAGCATAATATAAAAATATAACAACAGATGGAGCGCAGATAATGCAATCAATAATTTTTACATAAAAAGAAAAAACAATAAAACAATACAATAAAATACAGTGTAAAAAAATACAGTACAGTCAAGAGAGACAGTAGTCTTCGGCCAGCTGGCCAGTTCACACAGCTGGCCCTCATTCTCCCAGTCCGACAGGCAGGGAGAGTTCTGTGATGTTCCTGGGGTGGTCGTGGAGGCAGCAACAGCAGCAGCAGCAAGGTCTTTTATGGCTGGGCTAGTTGAGTATATACGGTAGTAGGCACGTGTGGTCTCATGACTGCTTTAAGCCCTAGCCAGTACAGTCAGTAGTGAAGCCATGGTACAACAACATCTAGAGCAGGAGTTCTCAACCTTTTAAAGCTGGGAGCCAGATCACGCCCCTTCAGACTGTTTGCAGCCAGATTGGTGCCACCACCTTTGGCAGCAGTGGGCGGGGGCACCAGTCCAGCCTGACAACACTCCCCCATACTGCTGCCAACACTCCTCCTCCTCACACTGCTATCACTGCCAACACTCCCCCCGAAACCAGTTTGGCCCTCAAATACTCCCCCCGATGCCACCACTGCCACCACCGCTTCCCTGCTTACCAGCCTGCTGTGGGTGAAAGAGGGGTCCCGCCTGTCCTTACCCATGCTCAGCCATAGCAGAATTCAGGAAAGACATCTCTGTTTATAGCCGAAGAGCCAGCACTGTCTGCATCTGCAGATGTTTCTGTAGACATGTAGCAGGCATGACTGGACACCAGAGTGCACAGAATGCTGTTTACCTTCCCACCGAAGTGGTCCCTTTTTATCTTCTTGTAATTCCTTGCTTTCAAACCGCTAGGTTGGCAGGAGCTGGGACAGAGATGGGAGCTCATTCTGTCGTGCAGTACCCGGGTATCCAACTGCTGACCTGCCACCTTCCAGTCAGTGTTTTAACTACTTGAGCCACAGCAGTCCTGCTGTTCTGAAATATGTATGTAAAACAGAAGCCAGGAAGATAAAGAGTACTTTGAATTGGCTAAGGCAGTAGCAACTATGCAGTAAGGCTTTGATGTGGGAGATATGGGGAGCAGAAGAGCGGATAAAAGAAAGGAGATAAATTAGTTTCTGTTTATTCCTTTTTCTTAAGCATCAATGACTGCAAATAGAGAGAGGTTTCCTCATTCTCCTTAAAAGAGCCTCATAATTTACAAGCACCTAGCAAAATAGCACCCTGTCTCTTTAGGTCTGAAATATAGCAGAAACTATTTTGCCTGAAAACATTTAAATTTGACAAAATTTTACACAAAATAAATCAATTTAATAAAACCATAGCTCTTTTTCTTACACCCCTCACCTTCTTTAAAAAAAGTTTGGTTTAAAGACACCTGCAACAAACATCCTAGCACATATTGATTTGAAAAATATCAGATTTTCATTTTGCTAGAAGAGATTACCTCATCTGCATATATTGTGGCAGTTTGCAATTCTCCACCCTAATTTTTTTTCCTTGTGTCGTCAAATTTACTTAGGATCCTCTTAATGATTAAAATCAGTTAGATGCAGTTGTTCCCCATCAATGTCTATGGATGCCTGATATTACTTAGGCAGTGTTTTAATTAGTCCTGTTGGAAGAGGACACTCATCTAAAGTAATGTATGTCATTTCTATTGTGGTATAATTAGGAATGCAATCATGCACCACAGTATTACGGGTTTTTTTTTTTGAAAAAACCATCATCATTAGATTCGAGAATCAAATGGCATAAACTAATGCCATTTAATTCTTGTCACTCCAGCAAATTAGCAGGAACATGACAATTCTTGTAATGCTATCTAGCGCTAATAAATGTCAGGCTCAAACTGTAAATGGCATTAGAATATCAATGTTTCTATTTTCAATTCTCTGTTTGGAATTTAAAAAAAGGAAACAAATAAATCCATAAAAGGCCAAATTAGCCAGAGCAGAGTTGCAAGAATAATCAATGCCTTCATTTTCTTCCTCTTGAAATGCTAGTGCTTCTGAAAGCTTCAGGCATCAACAGGACTCATCACCAAGCTTACACCTATCCAGCTGCAGCAGGTTCTTTTGGGATTCCATTAGGCTCCCATGCCTTTCCCTTAGGCTCACTAAAGGCAATGTTGCCATCTTTGGCAGACCTCCAGCAGCACTGCAGCCTCCACAACCCTCCAAGTATCTGTGAATTTAGTTTATTTTATTGTACAAAAAAAGGGGGAAATGAATTTGGAGATAGGAGCTGTCCAGGAATGGGTGTGACCCTCCAAAGCTTAGCAGTGGTTGCATGTGGCATTCAAATCTCTGATATGAAAGGAATCAGCCAATGGTGGGCAGCAAAATTTTCTGCAACCATACTGTGGGTGGAGCCTATGCCATGGGCAGAGCATACACAATGGGTGGAGCCTATGCCATGGGCAAAGCTTATGCCATGGGCGATCTAGTAATGCCTCCCATATGGCCATGTATACATCTGCAAACACAGGCAGCACTGGATCTTTGGCTGTAAATGGAGATGAGCACTGCACCCTGGAGTTGGATATGGCTGACTTTTGAGCAAGGGAGACCTCGAACCACTTGCAAACACAAAACCTGATAGGGCAAGGCAGGGAGGTGGGTGTGGTCACCCAATTTCACTACCCCGCCTGCCCGAAGGCCACCCAATTTCACCACCACCCTGCCCAGAGGCCAACCAATTTTGCTATCCCCCCCCTCTGGGGGTGGTGGTTTGTGAACCTGTTGCTGCCCACCACTGGAACCAACCCATACCTTTCACTCTTTCTCTCTGTGTTGTTGGGGAATGTCTGCAAAGAAACTCTTAACCACATTCAGCTGAACATAAATAAAGCATCTTCTAAACTTTGGAGTCCTCTGTTGTCATATAGCTCCAACCATTCTGGACATCAGTTTCCACTTCTTCTTCTGTGTCTAGGCCAGATGTGAAACTGCCAAAATGAAGCCACTTTTTGGTGCGTCCGTTCTGCAATTCCTTTGGCTTGACCTAGCGTGATAATGATTAGCTGGCAACACAAGGTTACTGCTACCAAGGTACACCCAATTGTGGTTAAAAAAAATACAGTCTTCGAAGAAGTTCTTTCTGTGTACCCGTACCACGAAGATTGTCCTGAGAAAACAATGTAGTGGGCTTTCATCTGCTTTCCACATTGCAGCGTGACACCCATAACACTGATCCAGTGCTGTGAGTCAGTTTCTGGTCCTGAGCCCTTTTGACACACAAAGTCCTCATCAGATGGATTCAAGTTGGATTTAATCCACTTGGAGACCATCAGCCTTCCCTGTGGACTTCAGCACTCAAGGCCGTTAGTCATCAGTTTAGTTAACTGCCGCCTGACAGTCGGTGTTGAGTCTCTGACAGCATGGTCTATTCTATTACCATAGCAGGATAACCTGGTCAGAAAGCCAGTATCCACTTATCCATGCTGAGAAAAGCATGGGCTTTTGTAGGGAGAATGCCCTTGCTGTCTCCATTTTGAGAGTTGAGATGAGGCTCATAGGGTAGATGTTCCTGTTCTTTGCTGTAAATAGTTTGTTGTTATGTGCCGTCAAGTTATTTCCAATCTATAGCAACCCTATGAATGAAAGATCTCCAAAATGTCCCATCCCCAACAAGCCTGACCAGCTGATTTAAAGACAAGCCTGTGGCTTTCTTCACAGTCAATGAATCTCACATTTGGCCGAGCACCCTTGCAGGCTTGGAAGAAATGATAATAAATTACAAGAATAGTTGCCTTATGAAATTATGTTTAAGGCGATCTACGTAGGAACTGTTGAAAAGGGAATCTGTGCATTTAGATGAGACCTGTTTTGGTTGTGCAATTGCTATGCATTTCACATTTCTGCAATCCTCCCACCTCAGTTTATTAATTATTACTTATTTGTTGCATTTCTACCCTACCTTTCTTCTACTTGACTTCAAACCAGGTTACACAGCTTTCCTTCTCCTTACTGCATCAACCACGTAAAGTTGGTAGGTCAGGCCTACAGAGTGTGATTTTGCCCAAGATCAGACCATCAGTCAAGTTTGAACGTGGACCTTTCATTTCTTGACCTTTTGGCTAAGATCAAGTGTAGTACCTTTCTGGTCCTTCCTTCCGGTAATATAAAAGCAATTTAAAACCAAAAGTAACCCACAATATAGCACTGAATAGGGCCTGGAGGGGTGTGTGTGTGTGTGTGTGTGTGTGTGTGTGTGTGTGTGTGTGTGTGTGTGTGTGTGTGTGTGTGTGTGTGTGTGTGTGACTTTACAAATATAAATATCTTATATCTTATGAGATATAAAGAGAAAAGAGAAGGAGAAACGTGTTATTATAGCCATACTTAATATTTCTGATGATAGGTTGGGCTCAGGAAGGGCCACTGACTTTTGTCAAAGTATTGTAAGAAAAGAGGCTCTATAGCTGGCCAAGTACTCTTGAAATGGCCAAGAACTTCCAGCTTATTAAGAATTCAGCTCAGCTCTGCCAGTTTAAGTATGCACACCATCTCTGAAACACTATTCTTTGGAGTCTAGCAATTTTCTTCCCACAGTGAGAGGGGATGTTATACAGGGTTGTTTATTATAAACTTTAATAGAACTGAAGCCCAAGGTATAGATATCGTGCATTGGAGATGGCCTTATGATGAGAAGACACAGAATGGCTGGTTATTGAAAGATCTGAATACAGCTCCCTGCGTTCAGGGAGAGACTAAAGCTCAATGCTGCAGACATGCCAATGGTCCAATTATCTCCTCAAGAAATAGCACTGCTTGTTTTCACTGAGAGGAGAATGTATAAAATGCAGCATTCTGTCCCCTCATGCTGTTTGGCAGATTAGCTTCTCTCTTCTAATTCTAAAGGGGAAAAAAGCCAGGAACTGAATATTATCTGGAACTAAACCTAAGTGCTAAACATGCATGTACAGCACGTATTCCATGTGTGGAATGATACGAATTGCACTTGTTGAAGAGTAAATCAAACCATTTTCTCTTGCTATTTTCTATGTTAAGGGCAAGCCTCTCCTCACAGTTTTCCACAACATGTGTTGCATGGGATAGCTTAAGTCTATCAGTTGTGCCGGACATCAAGTAGGACAATCGCACCATATTCCTGCCTCCTCTAAATGTTCACCTCTCCTTGTTGTTCCACTAATATCCTTTCTTTGTCCACTTCTGTAATGCATCAAGTTGAAGGACATGGCAAGCAGTGCAACTGTTGACATGAGTTGACAGTGAGGCTTGCAATGCCATGCCACGCCACGCCACGCCACGCCACGCCACGCCATGCCATGCCATGCCATGCCATGCCATGCCAATGCCAGGATCTCCTTCAGTGTGGGAGGAGCTGTAACATTAGACTTATCTAGTGGTGGGCACCAGCAGGTTCACACCAGTTCACCAGAACTGGTAACAGAAATTTTGGCTGGCCCCGCCCATCCAAGTTTTGGAATAAAGTAGTCCTAATTCAGGTGCAATGCAGGGCTTTCCCCCTGGCCATGCCCACCATACCACGCCCACAGTGTGGTAGTAATTTTTTTGGGAACCCATCACTGGACTTATCTGCTTGGACCATATTCTAAGTAAAGCATGAGTTCAAAAGAGTGCAAAAATATTTACACGGAAGGTTCTCTTAAAAATATAATACTATTTGGATAAATATCCTGTGTGCTAAAAGGAGATCACTGTGTGAATGCTGAGCTTGGAAATGGTTTTATTTTGGGCTACAGCTCCCATAATCCTCCAGTTAGCCATCCTTTCTGGAGAAGGTGCTGTCAGATAAGAAAATCTGATGCCAGAACACCTCCCCCAAAACTTTATAGGTCTTTATAGACCTTTAGAAAAAAAAAACCCAGAAGCCTGCTTTTGTCCTAACTGGAATTCCATCTAGAAAGGGTTAATTCCAGAATCGAATTAGATAACTGTTTCCAAGTATATAAAAATACATCTGGGAATCAAGGTAAAATTGCTTTATTGTTGCAATAATTATACGCAACACCGCTTTGCTTATTGCAACAAACTTTATTTAGTTACATTGCTTCTAGGTTCCACATACAGTATGTAAAAATACTTCACAATTGTTGAAAAATATGTAACTTTTTCAGAAGTCATAAGCACATTTCAGTTGCGCAATAACTAAATGTTTATCTATGAAAATATTTAAGCAGCCATCTTTTCTTACAACTTGCAAAAAGTTGCAGGTGCGATTGTCATCTGAAATTCCTATAACTATGGGGAACTGAGAACAGGAAATAATCCAAAAGCAAAGTTTAAATTGTAGGCAGAATTTAAATTAAATCTAATCCAAAATATAGGAGTTTATAGCCTTAAAAGGCACAAGAAAAAGTAGAGAGTATATTTCTAAAATACATTTTTTTAAAAACAAAACCATTATAGTGATTATAGATTTGAGCTATCTCAATCTTTTAAGCATATTACTAGACACACGTGAAAAATATTCTAAGTGCTCACCTAGCTAAACCAGGTGAGAACATATTCCTAAAATAGTTTAATTTGATGGAGAAAAATCTGCTCTGAAGTGCTTCTGGAAGCTGTCCTGGTGCAGGTTGGTGTTCTTTGACAGCTGGTGCCCAGTATTTGTATTGTTGATTATCTGGTATGTGTGAAGTGGCGTCTACATGTCCTTTGCCTTCCTAACTTCAAATTTCCATTCAACTGTAAACAACAGTAAGTTACCAATCTCTGTAAATGGTCAGAATATATTCAGTGAAAATCTCTATTACTTTTGTTGGGATGGCAAAATACAGTTCCCATAAATCATGAGTCTAGAAAGTTGATACTTTAGTTTAGACTGAATAGGTCCCTGTACCTGTGGGAATAGCGAATTACTTGTAGTACCATTTTACTAAGTAGGTAAAGTGCCATGAGCTGGTGAACTCATTTGGTCAGGTACCAATTTGCTCTATAGTGGTACCTTGGTTAACGTAATGAATGCATTCTCTGGGATGTTTCTTACAGTGAAAATTACTTTAACTGGATTTCCCATAGGAATGCATTGAAAACAATTTCCCATAGGAATGCAATGAAAAACCAAAATACATTAACCAAAATGTAATTTCCCATAGGAGTGCATTGAAAACCAATTAATCTGTTCTGAACAAAATCTGTAAACAAGCCACTATTTTCTATGTATTTCCTTTTGTTATGTGATTTTTATGTTAACTGAGCCATTTGTTAAATGAGGTTCCACTGGGTATCTGCATTTAAGACTCTAGGATTCCCCCCTCCTTTGTTTTCAATTTCTTATCAGTTGTTTACTTCCATGCTCAGACTGTTAGGTTACTATGAAATAGATTCTTTGTGAGGCAATGTTGTTTTACATTGACGTTGCTTTCAGACTTGGTTGGAGAGTTGCTGATTGTTTTGCAGTGACTTTTAGCAAACTCCTGTTCAATTCTCATTTTCTAAAGCACTGTGAGCATGTTCATGGTTGCTTTTCTCCACCCCATAGTTATCTGAGCACTCTCTATAGCCACCAAATTTCACATCTTGACATTGTTGTAAACCAAAAAGTAAATCTTCCAAGCACTGACAGTTCATGTTAAACAAGGTATACATAACAAAAAGTTTTGGATTCCTGCAGAGAACATATTTCTAATTTTGTAGTCCTGATCATGCCCATCTTTGCGGGCAGAGTGGGGATCAGGCAATTAGACCCCCATATTAGAGTCATCTGACAACAATTCACTAATGGATTAGATTTGTATTGAATTCCCAAAGACAGACTAGCAAACTCCTTAGTTATTAATCTTTGCATTTGTGTTAGTCTGTGCAAGACCTGTCTCTGGGGGGAAATGGTTTCAGTACTAGTAACCTCAAAAATAGAACACAAATTGCTATATGTATTCCCGCTACATAGTGGAGCTTCAGAAAAAAGCCACAAATACCCATGATTAACAACTCAAAGTTTTGAAAAGAGTTTCCTCTTTCCCCCATTGTTTAAAAATAAAAATAGTTGATAGTTTTGTGCTTTTCACATAATAATAATAATAATGGTATGCTGTCAAGTAATTTTGATCATGAGGACCTTTTTCAGTTTTTCTAGTTGTAAAGTATTGAGAAGTAAGTGTTTTACCATTTCATCCTCTAGGTCTGTGAAGCTTCCCAAAAGCCACATAGACTGGCAGCACAATGGGGAATTGAACTCCCAACCTCTAGCTCTGCGACCAGATACCTAGCTCACTGAGCTGTCCAGCCAATCATTTTCATGTAGAAACCATTTCAAGTGTGGCCTCATGTGGCCTGCCCATCATTAAGGCTGGTTTTACAACCCTATCAGACTCTTGGCTTCCAAAGAAATAGTTTTTTTCCTAGCCAAAAAAGATGAATTGTCACTCCTAAGAACCACCAACAGCACTGATTTGCCTTTCAGAAAGGTTGCAGCTGCCCCCTGTTAGGTTGAACAACCGCCTTTTCAAAATGCTAGTGAAGCTTTAGCCACTTAAAACCCAACCCATTTCCCCACACTTTTGAGGGTCAGTGCAGGTGGGGGGCAGATCATTGCTGTGGACTCACTAATTTTGTCCACCCTCAACTGAAATTAGGTTTTACCATGGCCACCTTGCAAACACTACTTTTACTGATATTGTAAAATTTACTTCATTTTATGCTGCCTTTGGTGGGATGTAGGGAGGGAGAAAAGTATAGGGTGGTGACTCCAGTTTCACATGGGCAACATGCATTGGGTGTTTTTCTAAACTTCACAGGATCTGTCCAGGGTACTGAAAAATAAATTCAGCATTTTGGATAGCTCCTGTGATAAAAATCACTATCTTGTTTCCCTCAGTTTCATCTGCGAGCCTGGAGTGGACCCACTGACTCTGTCATATTGAGGTGACTAACTTCCATTGGGCAAAATGTCAATGCTTCCTTCCCAAAATACCACGGCAGTATTTTGCTTCCACCCCCACACATACTTTTTAAGATTATGGGCAAAATATGTGGACAAAATATGTGAATTACATGATATCTGACTTCCCCTTAGTGAAGCCAAACACGAGAGCAAAAGAGAGATTCTTAAAATAGAATCATTTCCATGAATGAGGACACATCAAACCCCTGGAAAGCTTGAAATTTAGACACATCCCTTTTAATTTCACAGCCTTAAAACATAATGTTGAACCCAAAACTGAATTCTCTCTCTTTATTTTTTTTGTGGGGGGAGAAGGACTGAAGCTGAGTGACCTCTGTCTTTTGGCCAAGATTTTTATGATTATGCCAAGCCAGGTGATTCTTTCACTAACTCTCTAAAATGCCATCTGATGATGAAGTGTCTTTCTAGCCCTTCATGGTTGAGTGCTGCTGCGATAACAAATCAGCTGTCAACTGGCCTCTTGGAACTAATCAGGTAGTCGATGCAAAACTTAAAGAAAAGAACTTTAAAAGTGCAATATATGGTATTAAATTTAATACCATTGGCAGCCTATGAAGAGGTTTGGTAGCTTTTCTTGTATTCACTTCCACCATTCTGACTCCTGTAAATGAATCTGCTTTTTGTATCACAGCTATCACCATTACCACTGCCTGCTTCTTTTTTCCCCTGTGGCTTCATACCACAGTGAAGGACAAAGTATGATATCTGATGCCAGTCTCCTTTTAGCAGTCAAGGTGACAACTTCAGTGTTACTGATAGCATATTATGAGCTCTCTTGCTTCTTGGGATCCTCATGTCTCCAACTGCCAGTTGAAGTCTCAGGGAATTGTTGTGCTTCTTGCTTCTCCAGGCATTTAAGATACTGTGGAATAACATTGAGAGGACTCGATTCCTCCAGGAGCTATTGTGCTACAGCTTTGCAATAAAGGAGACAAAACACTGATTCTGTCCCATGTTAATATTTTTGTATTTATTACTTACCAGTGTATTTATTTTTTACTGTACAGAGGGTGTGAAAATGTTTACATTTTAAGAGATGTTATCTATGTCTGGGGTTAGGCAAGGCTGTGTTCTATTTTCTCTTCCTCGTGGCCCTCGACTATGTTATGCAATGAGCAGCGTGTAATAGGACAGGCATCCCTTGGTCTGACCAAAATTGCCTTGGTGACCTAGATTTTGCTGATGACATCACTCTGCTTGGGGAAGATGAGATGAAACTACAATAGTGAAAACTGCCTTGGACACAGAAGCAAAGAAATTTGGCCTAAGGATAAATGCTGAGAAATCTACGGTCATGCATGTGAACTCCACAATTGGGACACAAGGAATCATACTCAGGTCACAGCAGCTGGAGAAAGTGGAGAGGTTTACTTATTTGGGCAGTGTGATTGTTTAAAATGGAGATGCAGAGGTGGACATCAAATGCCATATTGGAAAAGCAACGGCAATCTTCAGGAGAATGAATAAGATCTGGTCCTCACCATCTATATTGCTGAAAATTAAATTCTGTTTGTTAATCTTCGTAGTGATCCCAACAGCTATCTATGCCTGCGAGTCTTAGAATTTGTCAGCAAGTATCAACAAGAGACTCAATGTTTTCCAGAAGAGGTGCCTCCACTGAATTTTAAAGATTTGCTATTTTGACTATGTTACTAATGAGGAGGTGCTTGGAAGGAGTGACTCATGCAAATTGCATAACATCATTGAAAGGAGAATACTCCAAATGGCAGGCCATATTTTCTGTATAGAGAAAAACAGGATCCCTAAGGTGGGAATGGGTTGGACCCTTCCTAATGCCAAATAACAATGGGACACCCTCAAAATACATGGTGAAAAATATTTATGGGAGACTTGAAGACCCTGAAAATAACATGGGAAGTTGCCAAAGCACTCGCCCAAGTCTGAAGCTGCTGGAGATCCCTTGCTGCCCGATATGCTACATAGCATAGAAGGATATAAGTCTAAGTGAGTATCTATGTCTACCTAGAGATGCTACACACATCTATTTTAGCTGCAGTTTGTACACCTTTTGGGAATGAATGATTTTACTTCCAACAAGATGGCACTTTACTACACTTCCATTGAGATGTGAGAGCTTACCTTGATGAGAATCTGCCAGGGTAATAGATAGGATGAAGAGGTTTGGTTTATTCCCCCCCCCCCCTGTTCTTCTGACTTAACATCCCTTGATTTCTATCTATGGAATACCTTAAAGGATGTGATGTACCATAGAAAATTGACTACACTGGTGTTACTTCTGGAAGGGATTGAAACGGCATGCACAGGTTTACAAGTCGACAATTTAGTCAACATTGCTCAAGCAGTAGTTTGACATAATCAGACACTGATGGTAACCACTTTGAGCACCTCTTGTAATTGCAGAAGTCAAATGTGACTTGTATCCATCTTTTGTTATCAGTATATATTGTGTATTAAAATTTTAGTACAATTTTCCCTTTCTTAAAATGTGTATACATTTTTGAAACCTTCTGCATTTACATCCTGGTTTTCCTCCAGTGAAATCAATACAGCCCTCAAGGCTCTTTCCATGGTCACAATAACCCACAGACCCATGACAATCTGTGGCTGAGTGGGGATTTGAATACAGGTTCCCTGAGTCATGGTCCGACATTTAGTCTGCTACACCATGCTGGCTTTCACCAGTCTTCTGGGAACATTAGAAATTTTCAAATGAGGAGCAGAGAGTATTAGACTGATGAAGAAAATGACAGATAAAGCCCAAGGTCACTTAGTTTTGGTCAAGATTAGAGCCTGCTTCTATCAGGTGCTACTCCATTATTATTTAGCACTGTAAATCACTCTGTATACAAAACACTTTGCTGCGTACACCACACTGGCTGAGAGTTAGTACTGAGCTTGAAGGATGTCTGTAAGTAAATGTGTTTCTCTATTAAGCCAAGAGTCTGGTGTTGTTCCAGTCTGTCACTCACTCCATCAATCTAACACTGTATTCCCTGTTCTTGGATTTGGTATGTCTAATGTTCCTCTTAGAAGACAGGTGAAAGCCAGTGTAATTTACAGGAATGAATGTTAGACCAAGACTCAGACTTTGATTCCGCACTCAGCCACAGAAACTCAGGGGTGGGTAGCAATGGTAAGCTACTCCTTGAACATCTCTCATATCTTGAAAACCCTCTTATGGTCATTGTAAGTTGGAAGCAACTTGATGGTACATAACACACACCCAGCCAGTTTTCTGGAAGAGTCTCATGACACATAAAACATATTATAGCAAACGTTTTTGTGAACCAGAGGCAACATAAAAACATATGGCATAATAAATTTGATATTCTTTAAGGTGCTGCAAAATTTTTACTGCCAGCAGTGGGGAGAGAGGCTAAGAGTACTTTACACCTTAGAACTTTTTTGTGTAGCAAACTAAAATACCCGCTCCTTGTCTAACCTCTGCAGGTATTTTTGTGCCATATTTCTATGCTGCCAATACTCAAAGACATTTTTTACAGGTTTTGCTTGAAAAGAAACTTTTCCTTGACTTCAGCCTTGATGGATGTTGTTGAAGTCCAAAAATTGGATGCCTTGGGTCTGCTTCTTGCTTTTTCTTCTCAACTTCTGCTGTTACTTCTTATATCTGGAGGTGGTAAATCCATGAGTGAGAAGATTTTATTAACAGGCATTGGTCGTAAGCAACCTGTAACTATATGGCATGTTTCACAAAGGGCCATGTTAAATAGCATGGGTGGAGTTTCTCCAGACTGGGGCAGCAGAGAAATACATGGCAAGGGCAGATGTATGGAGAACATTAGGTTGCGCTTCCCATGTGGTATTTGAAAGTATGTGGATGAGATTGTTTCTGGCACATACCTTCTGCTGAATATCCCAACAGTGGTATTTATAAGTTAAAACACAGTCTAGTTTTACTCTCAGATATTTTAGATTGTCAGTGATTTAATTTGTGGCCTCTCCAGGTTATGTTCAGTTTCTCTCTTACTTCCCTATTTCATTAATGGAATGCACATAGTTCTTCAATTATGTCTGTTATGACAACAATCGCCTGTGGCCTAAGATTATTGTTTTTACTATGTGCGGTTCCATCAGAGCTGATGTCGTTGACTCTAACAGGGCTTCATGGTAAGTGAGATATTTAAGGAGTGGCTTTGTCAGTTCCATATTCCTTGTAAGTTCCCATGGCTGAGCAGGGATTCAAACCCAGGCCTCCTGAGTCCTAGTCCATCAATCTGTTCAGTACACCATAGTGGATAAGATATGACTGCTACATCCTGCTTAATGGTAAGGTCAGTTAAGGCATAAGACAGCATCCCTCAAGTTCTATCTGGTAGCTGCTGCCTTCAGCTTTTGAACCGCAGTCTTTTACAGCCTATAGTTCAAGATAGAATGACAAATTAATGTGGGAGGCAAAGCAGAACATTAGATAATGCTTGTAGAATCATAGTTGATAGGGTTGAAAAGGACACCTTGGGTCATTTGCTCCATATACTTGCAGTAAAGTGTGGAAGATTGTCCTCTGCACAGTAATCTTTTAAGTGTTTTATCTATTGCTGACATTCCTTGTTCACTGGTACAAACAGTGCTAATATACTGGCTAAATTAATGCAATTGGCAAGTACAGCGTAATGCAGGCAACTTTTCCCTTTGAGCACTTTTCATAATAAATAATAGGTCCAAGAGTGGATTGGCTTCTCTTTGGAAAAACTAAGCAGCCAGGAATGCTAATTTTTCTGATTTTAGAAGAGCATAATATGTCGAGTCAGATCCAGAGATTCAAGGGTAATATGTTAAGCTCAAAATTCTTACAGCCTAACACCAAAATGAAGGAATGTGTGGTTCATTTTCACCTTTTATGCTGATTTAGTTCAAATTTTGCCTCACAGCTCAGTTAGGTGGCCTTAGGCTAAGCCCAGAACCTAGAAATGATTTTACCACCACCCCTTAAGTTAACAACAGTAGTTTCAAGGCTTCAGGGTAACTAATTACCATTGAAGTTATTTTTTTTAAAAAAAACCTGCCTGTTTTCCTTTCTAGATCCCAAAAGTAACTAAAGTAGTGGTTGTTTAATTGTTAAAAGAAACAGCTGATAATACACATGTTGCTTACCTCTGTTACAAAACATGTTATCCTTCTGTTAACCCTATTGTTGTCTCAGCATCCACAACAGAACATGAAGAATGGCTACACAGTGTTTACCATGTGATATTCCTCCTCTCTCTTTTAGTGACCTGCACTATTGTGACTATAAAAGTAATTTTAAAAGTCCCTGTTACAACATAAAAATATTTCTTTGTAGTCATTTCTGCTCAAGAAGGTGCTTCTGGAGTGAAAGGATTAGCCATTGATAACAAATCACCATTGCCCAGGAGATTCCCTTCATGTCCCACACAAGCAAGGAGCTACCAGATAACTGGGCAGAACCACATGACACCTTATCGCCTGGCCAAGAACAACCATGTTGTGTTGGATTCTCAACCTGCGGCCTGTGGCATCATTTCATGTGGCCCCCCACTGCCTCCAATACACCAGGAAGTGCTATGTGGTGAAAGAAGGGCAAAATGTCTGTCTGGATCCTAAAGCTGTCTGCGGGAGTGTGACTTGGCCCCTAGCTCAAAAAAGTTGAGAACTATTGCTTTAAACAGACTGCATGCTGGGGTAGGAAGATCAAAGAGTAATCTGAGAAAGTGGAGTTTCGCTGTAGATTACAGCCTGTGTGACTGTGGAGAAGAACAAACTATCTCCCATATGATACAATGCACACAATGCCCCTCAAAATAATATGAGGAGACCTTATGTTGACAAGAGGAAATTATTATTATTATTATTATTATTATTATTAAATTCAAATTTATATGCTGCTCTCCTTGCCGAAGCAATGAAATGCTGTCGATACTGGGCTGATGTAGCCCTTTTAATTCTATTTTGTTTTAGACGTGTTAATTTTAGGTTTGTATGTTATTATATGCTGGTGGTGCCTCTGACACAAATAAATAAATAAAGCATAAAAATACTAATGTTAGCTATTGAATTACAAATGGAAGTTATACCAATATTGTAAGAATCAATCGATTGTGTGGGGTAGCTGTGTTACTCTGTCCTGGCAATAACAATGAAATATTTGGAATTTTAAGAGTGGATGAGTTTTGGGTTATTGCTTTCATCAACTTCAAGCTCCATTAGTAGATAATTTTTTCAGAACTTAGAAGTAACTCATTTTTGTAAACACTTTACTTTCATAATGAGTTACTTTTGTGCTTGCAAAGGCTGTGGCTGTCTTTCATTCCTTTTCAATGGGATGAAAACCGAGTATCTCTGCCATGGCTCCTTGTGTATGTATGTGTGTGGGTTTGGTCTTAAAATTGGGAAGAGGGATGGAGGAAGGATCTCAAAGGTGGCTCCTTTTGCATTGCTGAGTTACTGCTGGCTGTTGAGATGTTATGTAGTGAGGGAGGGCCAGCCAGATTAACAAAAGGTAGTGAGTGGATTTTGGGGAAATTAACAACAAAGCCATTTCAGAAGGTGAAGAGAAGGAGAAGAGAATTTATTTATTTATTTATTATTTATTAGTTCAAATTTATATTGCCGCCCAGTCACCGTGGTGACTCAGGGCGGTTTACAAACAATACATTACATTACATTATAATATGTTGATGTGGGCTCAGGGGGAGGGGCAGTGAAGTCCTCAATCTGCCCTGGCCTCTTCCTCCACAGCAGTTTGTGTGGGCACAGGGGAAGAGGCGGCAAAGTCCAAGGAGTGACTAAGAGTAAGAGGAAGCATGTGTTTCCTGCTACCCAGCAGAAGCAGAGCCTTTGTCTGCTTCTAGGAGCTGTTTCCTTTTGCAAACTCATGAGGTAGCTTCCCCAGTATGATGTGGGAGGATCTTTCAAGGTTTTTACATTTCTGCCTTGTCTGTGTCCCACACCTGTGGTCGCCTTGACTCTTCTCTTTTCCATTTCCTGAACTTTACTTCAAAGTAACTGACAAAAGGACAATCCTCAGTTCTAAAAGCTAATGGTGATGGGATGAGTTTAACCTGAATCTTATAATGGAGAAGCAACTCACACTTCTACTGAATTCAAAGAAATCTACTTGTGTATAGATTTAGTTTGTTGTTGTTGTTGTTCAGTCGCACAGTCGATTCCGACCCTCTGCGACCCCATGGACCACCGCCCGCCAGGCACTCCTGTCCTCCACCATCCCCCTCAACTCGCTCAGCTCTGCGCCCACCGTCTCCACAACACCATCTAGCCATCTCATCCTGGGCCTTCCCCTTCCTCTTTTGCCCTCGACCCTTCCAAGCATCAAAGCTTTCTCAAGTGAATCCTCTCTTCTCATTTGATGTCCAAAGTACTTTAGCTTCATCTTTATTATTTGACCTTCTAATGAGCAGTCAGGGATGATTTCTTCTAAGATTGACCTATTTGTTCTCCTCGCTGTCCATGGGACTCTCAAAACTCTCCTCCAACACCACATCTCAAAGGCGTCTATTCTTCTGCGTTCAGCTTTCCTAATAGTCCAGCTCTCACAACCATACATTGCCACAGGGAATACCATTGCTTTGACTATGCGAATTTTTGTTTTCAATGTGATGTCTCTACTTTTCACTATGCTCCCCAGGTTTCTCATTGCTTGCCTCCCAAGAATCAGTCGCCTTTTTATTTCATGGCTGCAATCACCATCTGCAGTGAGCTTTGATCCTAAGAAAGTAAAGTCTGTCACTGCTTCTACTTCTTCCCCATCTATTTTCCAGGGACTGATAGGGCCTGTTGCCATTATCTTGGTTTTTTTGATATTGAGTCTCAAGCCAGCTTTTTCACTTTCTTCTTTCAACCTAATCAGGAGCTTCTTTAGGTCCTCCTCACTTTCTGCCATTAGGGTGGTATCATCTGCATATCTCAAATTGTTGATATTTCTTCCAGCAATTTTGATCCCAAATTGTGATTCCTCCATCCCTGCATTGCGCATTATGTGTTCTGTGTATAAATTGAATAAGCATGGTGACAAAATGCAGCCTTGTCTTACTCCTTTTCCTATTCCAAACCACTCCGTCATTCCATTTTCTGTCCTAACTGTTGCCTCTTGATTCATGTACAGATTTCTCATGAGGCCTATAAGGTGTTCCGGTATTCCCATCTCTTTAATTACTTGCCACATCTTGTTGTGGTCAACACAATCAAAAGCCTTCGTGTAATCAATGAAACAGAAGTAGACTTGTTTCTGATATTCCTTTGTTTTTTCCATGATCCATCTTATGTTGGCGATGTGATCTCTAGTCCCCCTGCCTCTTCTGAAACCCGCCTGCACTTCTGGTAATTCTCTCTCCACATACTGTTGCAGTCTATCCTGTATTATCTTGAGCATCACCTTGCTAGCGTGAGGGATGAGCGCAATTGTTCGATAATTTGAACATTCTTTAGCATTACCCTTTTTGGGGAGTGGAACGTATACAGATCTTTTCCAATCCTGTGGCCATTGTTTTGTTTTCCAAATCTGCTGGCATACAGAGTGCAATAATTTGATTCCATCATCTTGTAGGGCTTTGAAAAGTTCAACTTGGATACCATCAACTCCACTGGCTTTGTTGTTTGCAGTGTTTTTTAGGGCCTTTCTGACTTCACTCTCTAGAATGTCTGGCTCATGTTCAGTGTTCTCCTCATTGTGATTATCAGGTGTGTTGAGGTCCTTTTTGTAGAGTGCCTCTGTGTACTCTTTCCATCTTTTCTTAATCTCTTCTGCATCAGCTAACTCCCTGCCATCTTTGTCTTTTATCATGGTCATTTTTGCTTTAAATGTTCCCTTGAGTTCCCCAATTTTTTTGAAAAGATCTCTAGTCCTACCCCTAATATTGTTTTCCTCTATTTCTGTGCACTGTTTGTTCAGGTAGGTTTCCTTATCTCTCCTTGCTTTCCTTTGAAATTCTGTATTCAAGTGATTGTATTTTTCCTTTTCTCCTTGGCATTTTGCATTCCTTCTGTCCTCTGCTATTTTAAGAGCCTCATCGGTCAACCACTTAGCTTTCTTACGCTTCTTTTCTTTTGGTATGGTTTTCCTTGCTGCCTCCTGCATGATGTCCCGCATCTCTGTCCATAATTCTTCTGGCACTCTGTCTATCTGGTCCAAGCCATTAAATCTGTTCCACACCTCCACTGAGTATTCCCAAGGAATGTTTTCTAGGTCATATCTGTCTGGCCTAGTTGTTTTCCCTATTTTCTTTAGTCTAAGCCTGAATTTTGCAATCAATAGGTTGTGATCTGAGCCACAGTCTGCTCCTGGTCTTGTTTTTGCTGACTGTATGGAAGTTCTCCATCTTTGACTGCAGAGTATGTAATCAATCTGGTTTCGATGTTGGCCATCTGGTGATGTCCATGTGTAAAGTCTCCTCTTGTGTTGCTGGAAGAGAGTGTTTGCTATGACCAGTGCGTTATCTTGGCAGAACTCTATCAGTCTTTGGCCTGCTTCATTCTGTGTTCCAAGACCAAACTTGCCTGTTATTCCATTTACTTTTTGATTTCCTACTTTGGCATTCCAGTCTCCTATGATAATATGTACATCATTTCTTGGTTTCTGTTCTATGAAGTGTTCTAAGTCTTCATAGAACTGGTCAATTGTGGCTTCATCTGCACTAGCGGTTGGTGCATATATTTGGATTACAGTGATATTGAATGGCTTGCCTTGTATTCTGACTGACATCATTCTATCATTTTTGAGATTATATCCCATTACTGCTTTTCTCACCCTTTTATTGACAATTATGGCTACTCCGTTTTTTCTGAGGTTTTCTTGTCCACAGTAGTAGATATGATGGTTTCCAGAGCTGAATTCGCCCATCCCTGTCCATTTTAACTCACTGATTCCCAAGATGTCAATGTTTATTCTTTCCATTTCCTTTTTTACCACTTCCAGTTTTCCCTGGTTCATAGACCTCACATTCCATGTCCCTATACAGTATTGTTCCTTGCAACACTGTATTTCTCCTCCCCCTTTCCTGTCCCTACCCTTCTTTTGATCTGCTGTGCTAAGCATCCTGTTTCATCTAAATTGCCCCATTTGTTTTGCCTTTTGTTTTGGTCCATAGGGTTCTCTTGGCAAAATTCCTGACGTTGGTTTGCCGGTTTCTACGTCAGTATCCTCTCCTCATACATGTTATCACAGTTTAAAACAAGGTATTATCATGCACATTATAACAGTTTAAACAATATCAGACTAAAATAGCTAGTTAGCATTGATTATATGAAGTTATGAAGTCCAATATATAAAGTCTCTACTGTAAGTTCAGTATAAGTCTCTGCTGTAATTTCAGTATTGTTCGAGTCAGTTATTTGTAAAGTCTCTAAAGTCAACCAAATTATTGTAACTGAATTACTTATCGTATGCATGCAGCTACTTGTTTCTGGTTTTGCAACGCTGGATCGGTAGCGCGAGTCTTTTTCGCCACCCAACCTGTGGTTCTTTACCCTCCGGCCACAGGACACTGGCCGCTGATGCGCTGGTCGGCGGCGCGCTCCTTCCCTCGCCCGACCCGACCCTTCACCTCTTCCTCCTCCTCGCTCTTCCCCTCCGGCCACAGGACACTGGCCGCTGGTGCGCTGGTCGGCGGCGCGCTCCTTCCCTCGCCCGACCCGACCCTTCACCTCTTCCTCCTCCTCGCTCTTCCCCTCCGGCCACAGGACACTGGCCGCTGGTGCGCTGGTCGGCGGCGCGCTCCATATTCTGAATAAATTTTTGATACAGTAATACTCCAGTTAACGTGTGCTAAGATAATGTGTGATGCAAAAGTTTGCCTCAAATTCCCAAATGTTGATCTCTGCCCCAAAACCTGCAGGGCTGGAGATCAGCCATGTGGGCTTTGGGGCAGAGATCTCTGGAGGCCCCCTTGCTGGGTGGGCAAGGGGGCCTCCATAGACCCAAGCAGTGGATCACTTCCTCTGGGTGAAAGCGTGCATGCACGCTGTCACCCCAAGGAAACTGGTTCTCAGACGCTCAGTTTGGTTGGGGGAGACCGGGCGTGCACGCTCTCCCCCCAACCAAACTGGAGCTCTGAACAAACCAGCACTCTGAACATCAATGAACTGAAGCCCAAGAGGAAGAGAGGATCAGCTTCATAGCCAATCCTCTCTTCCTCTTGGGCTCCAACCCCCCTCCCGGCAGCTTATTCCCAGCCAGACTGGAGGGGTTGGGAGTGAGTTGTGGGAGTGAACTGAAGCCCAAGAGCGATGTTCAGAGTGCCACTTTGGTTGGGGGGAAACCGGGCATGCCACCCTCACCCCAACCAAACTGGCACTTGGCTTGATCCGCCTGCCTCTTTGGAATCCCTGCTGCCTTTTCCAAGAGTCAGGGAGATCGACCCCCTGCTCCCTTTCCTCTTTGTAAAGGGAACAAGGCTTTTTTTTTACATTGTACAATCAATGTATCGCATAATGTTAAAAACCGGATAACGCTAAGACTTGTGGGACCAAGTTTTAGCATTATCCAAGGTATTAGTGTACTTTGCTTGGCTAGCAATACCTTCTTGCCAAGTTTGAGATTTGCAAAATAACAGAAATTAGCTTTGTTATTTTTTTTTTGCTTCATCAAGGCATTGCACCACAACATGGTACATAGCTTTTCCATATATAATCCATGACATCCAACTGAGAGTTCCTAGCGAACAGAGAAGGACTTCCCATTCTCATCTGAAGCATCATGAAAAGACAGCAAAGGCTGTGTCTACACCAGGGGTGCCCAAACCTTTTGGGTTGAGGGCCTGACCATGCCTGCAGAACAGTTGAGTGGGCCAGACCACACCCACAGAACAGAGCATGTTTGTGCATGCATGGCATGGCAGCTTCTGCACATGAGCAAAAAAATTGGCCATTTTACTTCCTGATTTGGCATGGTCACTTCTGCGCATGCATGAAAAGTGGCCATTTTACTTCCTGGTTTGTTGCGGCTGCTTCTACGCATGTATGAAAGTGGCCATTTTGCTTCCTGGTTTGGTGCAGCTGCTTCTGGACATGTATGTTAGTGGCCATTTTACTTCCTGGTTTGGTGTGACCATTTCTGTGCATGTGCGAAAGTGGCCAAACCAGGAAGTAAAATGGCCTCTTTTCATGTATGTGCAGAAGCAGCCATATTTACTTCCTGGTTTGCCAAGCGCATCATGAGCCTGATGGAATGGCGTCAGGGGCTGTATCCGGCCCATGGGCCATAGTTTGGGTATGTCTGGTCTACGTGGTCAAATATTGCAGGATTTCCTTTGGGTGTAAAATGGAAAAATCCACTTTTTTTGCCAATCACACAATGCAAAGACCATTCTGAATCAGCCTGTCCCTGTTTGCTCTTGATTAAGAGTTCTTTTCCCTCTGCCACTGGGGGCTTCTACATTTTTCAAGCCAAAACGATTAGAATGGATTTTTCCTATGATTAATGTTTTGTTCTCTATTGATGGGAGGGGTTGGAATTACTGTGGATGATATTCTAATGATATATGAGCTAGTGTGATGCTTGGGAGAGCGGTAACAATCACTTCCATGAATTTTCTTCCTAGTAGCCTTGAAGATTTTTATTTTAAAAAACAAATTATTGAATTTAGTGTTAGATAACCTTTAGATTACATTGATATATGAGTTTAGTGCTAAATCACTTTTGCACTGAGAAAAATTAAGATAAAAATCAATATGAAATAAAAACAACTCTAATAAACTGCAGCAGACTACTATGTTTCCACACTGTGTATGTGATTGCATGTTATAGAGAACTTTGGAACAATGTCCATTTTCCCTAGTGCCATGTAACAATATAGAGAGCCCATTGGCTTTACAATGGACCTTAAAATTAGAGTAGAAAGCAAGGTCAAATGAAGGGTTTCTATGACCTGTGGCATGGATCAAACTACATTCAAAACAGTGGCGTCACGCACACTTCAGCCGCCTGGGGCGAAGAACAAACTCGCTCCCCCCAGCTCACCGCTGCTGCTGCCCCCCCAGGACCCAGGCAGAAGGCGGCCCCCCTGCTGATGAGTGGCACACGCCTGCGCGCGTGCACGTGCTGCCCACCTCCTCCCGCCCAGCCAGCCAGCCCCCAGGGGCTCCCCGCCACGGTGCCACCCACCCCCGATGGGGGCGGCAAAATGTCCCCACCGGTTTGGCCTCCCTCTGCCTGGGCTTAGGAAGCAGGACTTCCCAGGCGGAGGGCGGCCCTTTTGCTGGCGAGCACCCCACGTGCGCGGGCATGCGCTGCTCGCCTCCGCCCGCCCAGCTGGCTGGCCATTGGGGGCTCTTCGCCGCCTGCCCCTGGCGGGTGCCCCACATGCACACGCACCCCACTCGCCTTCGCCCACCCACCCAGCCAGCTGTCTGACGGCAAGCTGGGTGTGTGGCTGGGCGGGCAGAGGCGAGCAGCGTGTGCGTGCACGCGGGGCGCCCGCCAGGGGCAGGTGGTGGAGAGCCCCTGATGGCCGGGCGGGTGGGTGGGTGGAGGCGAACAGCGCGCACTCACGTACGCGGGGTGCTCGCCAGCAAAAGGGCCGCCCTCCACTTGGGAAGTCCTGCTTCCTAAGCCCAGGCAGAGGGAGGCCAAACCGGTGGGGACATTTTGCCGCCCCCTGAAAGCCTCTGCCCGGGGCATCCGCCCCCCGCCCCCCACGCTACGCCACTGATTCAAAACCATCTATGGTCTCTGTGTGATCTCCTGATCAGAAAATAAAAATAAAATAGACTGTGAGTTCTAATAAAGCCAAATCCTCTGATTTGTCTTGTGGCCAAAAATAATTGCTATTTAATTTAATGATACTGTTAATATGATAATTGTAGTTTCGACTGATAAAAATGGGCTGATTCCTAACATATATTGCTAGTTTCTATAGTTTAACATTTGTATGATATTTATACTGTAATACATATAATTGAATTATATACAAATATGCTTGCTTATTTTCTAACTTCTGCAGACAGACAGACAGACTGATTGATTTCATATTAAAAATAAAATTTAAATTAAATTGGGGAAAAGTACTGCCAAAATTGATTGTTGTTGTTTTTTTAAAAACCTCCTCGTGAAATGAAAGTCATTTTAAAATAATGATTTCCAGCAAGTCAGGGGTTTCCAATGATGTGCCACAAATAGTTTCAGGGGATTGCTCCATAAATGTAAGTTATTGTAGTTGGCCATTTAAACTAAGTCCTTCAAGACAACCTTTCAGCTCACTGTCAGCTTCAACGTTTGCCAAGAGAAGACAAGAGCAGAAAAGTATGTTATGAGTCTATTTCCTCTTCTGTTTTTCGGTGATTATAACTTTGTATCTTAAAAATACAGAATAGATTCACAGGAACATGGACTCTTTTATTAGATAGTCATGTTTGCTTCACTATACAGTAATACCTCATATAACATTAGTATCGAATAACACTAAAATCGCATAACATTAAGCAATCTGGGGGGGAGAATTGCATCGGATAACATTAAGATCCTATGGGATGCATCGGATAACAACCGCTAAAGCCTGTGTGGTTACAATGTATCTCTATGGATCCCATAGGATTTTAACATGCATCGGATAACACTAAAAATCGGATAACACCAAGACTTGTGGAACCAGGTTTTAACGTTATTCGAGGTTTTACTGTATAATCAACATTTGGTGTGCCATAGGAAAAAACCTAGAAAGTCAAATTATAATTATATTTTAAAAAAGATTAAACTGTGGTCTATAAATACCATGAGGTTCTCATACAGAAAAATAGACTGTATGGTTTTAGAATCTAGATTCTATTATGTTGTGGTTGACAATGTTGTCAACCAGTAATTCACATGGAACCCTTTTCCTTGAAGAAAAAATAATGCACCTTTTCAGAATAAAGATTCTTTTTCTTTCATGTCCAGATCAAACTTTGGAATGCCAAAATAAAGCCACTTTCTTGGCTTTGCCATTGGCCAAAATTAAGTATTCATCGGCACATGTCTCCGGTAGTAATTGGCAGACCAGCAAATGAGCCAGATTCTGTATCTTTCCACATTCACACAGCATGTTGTCCACCACCAGCCCCCACTTGAGCATGCAGGTCTTGCATTTAGGGACTGCAACTCTCAGCCTATTCAGGCTATTCCAAGTGACATAGGGGAGGTTGAGTTCCTCAGCTATATCCTCCTTAAATGTTATTCCATGTCCAGTTAGCTTCTTCCTCCATCTTTTAATTTGGTTTTGCTCTTGCGTACCCTGAAGAATGTTTGTTTTTGCCATAAAGCTATTCCTGGATCTGAGCCGCCAGACTTGAGGCACATATCCATTCAGAGGATGTTGAGGGTCATGCTCTTGCTTAGTTCTCTCGGTGTCTGCTGCTATTTCCCTCCCTATTTTAGGTGGAAATATACCAACAGGATACAGATTATGCTTGGGCAACATAACTTTTCATGGGAACTTCATAAACTGAAAGATTAACTATGGGATTAACTATGGAAAATACTTTTTAATACTTTTTCAAAAGTATTTTGGGGGGAATATTATTAATATTATTACTTGTATAAAATATTAAGTTGAAATTTAGGTTTCCGATGTGAATAATTCCAAGAAATTAGTTTGGTCCACATTCCTAGATCTTGCTGCTAAGTAACTTTGTATTTCTCTCTGCATTTCTTTGTGTTCTGATAATCCCTCTAGACATAGCATTCTTATTAGAAGGTGACTACACAACTTTGAAGGACCTTGACTTTCTAGCTTTGCTGCCACACAAAAAAGACACTGATAATGAAAGGAGCAGAAGAACTGTAAGATTAGGTACTCTTTCAATCTACATAGTTTAACCCAAGAGTTCTCAATTTTTATAAGGCGGGGGCCGAGTCATGCTCCCTCAGACAGCTTCAGGGGCCACACCACCATTTTGCCCTTTCTTCACTACATTGCACTTCCAGGTGTGATGGAGGCGGTGAGGGCCCCACATGAAATGGTGCCACAGGCCACATTTGGCCCATAAGCCACAGGTTGAGAATCTCTGGTTTAACCTGTTGTTGGGATAATATCTATATGTCTCAAACGCTACATAACCAATTTCATAATAAAGGCAGATGTTCTAATCTGTGGTACCTAGTCCTGAGTATATCTAATCTGCAGAATAATTTGTGTGTCAGATTCCTTTCTTTTTTTCCAGGAAGATTGGAAAGATTGTGCCAAAGGAAATAAAACCATTTTTAAAACAGTCCCTTCTGTCAGCCCCCTCGTGGTCTTATCCTCCGCACCAGCATTTTGGCTGTTCTGGGTGCTTTACTAGCTAGCATTGCTCAGGTACCCATAATGTTCACATTTCTCCATTGACCTCTGAATGTTTACTTTTAATCTAAACTGGATGTTTAATACTCTTGATTAAAGATGTGGCTCTCTTTAGGCACAGGGCACTGTAATGCAGCTTCCATGTCCCAGAAGGTTGGGGAAAACTGCTGTAGCACAAGATAAGACCACCTTCTTCTTGTGGCTGTTTGAATACTATGTCTCATACCCATGGGAATGATAAAAGAATACTGGTTGCTTTTATTATTTCTAGCTGATGGTGACATGGAGGCTAGCAGAAAAAGTGTATGAAGTGTATCAGCTCCTTCTGTTTTCTGGAGTCTATGATATATTATCTTCTGGTCCAAGCACTATTCATTGGGGCGGTTCAACTTTGTTTACTTCCATCATAATGTGGCACAAAATTGCTTTTCTATATGAGTTACAATATACTGAATGGTTTCTTGGGAATGTTCGGTCACAGACAAGTGTATGGTTATATATTTCTTTCTGAACTCGGAAAGCTTTGCTGTTCAGCAATACCGGAAGACATAGTATCGCTTGCTGGTACAATCTGACACTGGAATGTTTTCAGATAAAAACTTATATCTTCTAGGGTGTTTTGTTTGCTAGGGAAAGGAAACTGAAGGAATCCATAATTTAGAATTTTCTTCTGGTAAGTATATGGCTCCGTTTTAAAAAAAAACCCACCTGTACCGTACTCCACATGAAATGTAACCTTCTTCTATAATTAATTGTGACTAAATGTAGTAGTATGTAAGATCTGTAATGTATGGGCCTCAGTGCTATTTTGAAGAGCAGATAATTACTGTATCTCCACAAAGAATTTGCTCCTTTTAGAGTAGAACTGTACATTTTCAGTTACGTATTTAGCTTCCCAAAATGGTTGGGGAAGGCTATGACATGGTTCCAGCGCTAGCTGATACTTCTGCCTTGCACTCTGTTGTGGGTGTTAGGATGACTAAAACATAGACAATGTAAGGATTTCTGGGTGATATATGTATTATGTTTTTTTTATTTTAAAAAAATAATAATGAAGAAAGAAAAAAACATAATAAAGATATAATACCATGCTGAAGAGGATATTTGATACAAATGTGAAAGTATACAATATACATGAATATAAATAGTATGGTTAAGACATTGAATGCATTAAAATATCTGAATTAATATGTTATTACATTATATAATATTATGTTATACAGGTATTGGCTTGTATTTTTTTCTTTCTCTTCTTTAATATTGTAAGATGTAGTTTGTAAATGTTTTTTGTTTGTAACTGTTTGTTGTTTTGTTATTTTTAACACTTTTCTTTTTGTGGTTAAAATCTAATAAAAATATTTTAAAAAAAGACAATGTAAGGATTTATGTTGTACCATAGGCTTGTCACATTCTGACATCTAAAAAAAATAACTAAGAAGGTAATATTTTTTTTTATGATTAGGATGTTTAGGATTTTAATTTTAATTGTATTATCTGCATTTTCACCACTTTTATATTTATCAATATGTTTTCTTATTTGTTGATCACTAATATGTTTAATTGCTGGTTTTGTTGCTATTGTTTATAATGTGTTACCCTTGTTCTTGGTACACCTTCCAGAGAATGACTGTTCCCCATATACAAAATATAATAAATAAACATTTCTGACTTTCTTCAGAACATTTAAAACTAAACAGTTTAAAATTATGGTCATATATGTGAACCCTGATTTATTTGTTAAGCAAGTTCTTGGTTGGTTTTAGTTGTTAAGCGAGGCAACCATTCAGAGAAAATTCTGCTCTTTAAGTGAGTTAGTATCTAAGCAAGGTGCTCATTATGTGAGGTTCTACTGTATACAGTGATGGGATGTTACCAGTTTGGACCGGTTCGCCTGAATCGGTAGCACCCCATCAGGAGGGGTCGCTGGGGGGTGGTAAAACCCCGGGTGACCGGTTCGGTCACCTCTCTGGCCCCCTCCAAAATTGTATTTCCAGGCAGCCAAGATGGCTGCCTGGAACTGCGCATGCGTCAAACCTCCGTTTGACGCATGCACAGTTCTATTTTTTGTGTGCATGCATCAAATAGAGGTTTGATGCATGCACACACACAAAAAGAACTGTGCATGCGTCAAACGGAGGTTTGATGCATGCACAGACATTTTTAATTTTTTTTGCTGTGCCCATGACATCATGACGTCAACTACACCCACGACGTTGATGACGTCACGGTGGGGTAGCGAAGATTTCGACAACCCACCACTGACTGTATAGTGATTGCAGTACTAACAAATCTGAGGGAAAATGGCTCTCAATCCTGCTTGTTGTCCACCTCTATTGTAATAGAGTGCCCAAAGAGTCTTCCAAGGTATGAGAATATTTCCTTCTTTTCCATTGTTTAATGTTAGACAGGAACTAGAAACACAAATGTTATATCTAGCTCAGAGTAAAGGCTTTTTAAATGCCATTCCAGGCATTCATTGCTGCCCTAATGTATTTTGCAGTGTTGTGGGGTCCTTTCATAAAGTTGCTGTTCATTTTTGCTACCTTACCATACTTGCCTGACATCTTGCCATGCTGTAGATATTTATGAAATGAAAACCTGTGTATATTACCATTGCTAATGGAGGAAATACAAGTCTGCTATATAGACATTTATGAAGGAAGAGAGATATGTATTGGAGAAAATTGTATAGCCAAGATAATGTGGTAAGGCTGACTTATTTTCTGTACAAATTATTTCACTTGGGAAAAGGGTTAGAGGCATAAGACATAAGGGGACATGCATTATGCGAGGGCCATAGCAGCACATTTGAAAAACGGTTTCTGCATATTTATAGCCCCTGCACTGTCTCTAGAGAGAGAAAAGTGGTAACAAATGGTCGGGAGAAAAGTATATAAAGCCCATACAACAAAATAAAATTCATGCATGGAAAGACATCTACCCATATCTTCTCAGAGAGAGATGCACAGATCATTTGGATTACACATATACACATTTATAATTTTCTTTTCTCCCATGTCTGCACATGATCTGCCTGAAAATTCATTTTAAAATATGCACTTCAAGCATTTTTGAACATACTGTATTCTCTCTCTCACACACAAAATTTAAACTTTTTGTCCTAGATTTGATCCCAAAATCTGCCTCATTATACCTACTTTGGTACATATTTTGAGCTGACAGCCACATTGTGAATGTCAGTGAAGGGTGAAGGCAGAAGAACAACAGCGTTCTAAATCGGCTCATGCGGTCAGTTGATTTCAAAATGCAGCCTGAACAGAATCTTGACATGTGCCTACTCTCAAAACATATGCTTTCCAAGGGGAAAATGTGGCACCTGTTTGTTTATGTAATGCCTCAGGGATTCTACAGTCCAAAATACAAATCTGCTCACCTCTATTTCAAACCTCTATTACCTTTATGGGCTGAACCAACGCAGTATGCTTTCCTGCATGAGATGAAATACCATACAGCACCTGTCCCCCTATACAGAAGTTGATGGTGGCTGGTAGTTTAATCCATCAGTAATGGTGAAGGAATAAGGTTGTCTGTCATATCTGAAGGCAGCTTCTGTGCCCTTTTAGGAGGCAAAAGGCAGATCATGTGGTGCATTATCTTTCAATACCTGCAAATGCTCACCCAACATTGTACCTGACATTTGTTCACTGTCAGTACCGCATTGGTATGTCACCAGTTATAGTGCTGTGGCAGAGAAATGTACAAGTATGCACCATCCATCAACATACTGGATACATTTGTATTGCATTTGCCATCCCTCTCCAGGTGTGTACAAGTACTTATGTGTGTAAATATTTGTCTATTGGGACTATATCCCAAGCACGAAGTGTTGCCATGAAAGCTGATAGCAAGCAAAACTTGTTAGCCGTTAATGTGCCACAAGACTCTTTACTGGTTTGGTTGCAACAACTCAAAATGAAGGAGAGGAGACAGTAACAGTCCAGAAGGACAGATACCCTAGACAATAGCAATAGTACTTACATACAATCTCCTAGTTCTTGGAGAATTCTATAGGTGATTCGCAAAACAATTAGCATTTTGCTGGGTATTCATTTTCTGGAAATTGTACATTTCCAGTGCTAACAATGAAATGCAAAGGCCTAAACAGCTTGGAACCTGGATATTTGAAGGAGTGCTTCTCCCTAGATAAACCTGCCTGATCACTAAGAGCGACAGGGAAGCTCCTTCTCTGTGTCCCACAGTGAAGAACAGTTCATTATACTATATAGAGATAACAGGGAGGAATTTTTGTGCCATAACACCCTCTACTGTTAAATGCCCTTTCCTTTGAGACTTGATTAGTGCCAACATTTGCATCATTTCAGTTCCAAGCCAAGATATACTTATTTAATAGAGCTTTGGCGAGTTGACAGTCATGGCCTGCACAGGTTTTCATGCAATGTTTTTAATGTTGCATTTTCAATGTGTTTTAAATTGTTTGATTTTTAAAAAGTTTTAAATATCTTATGCTTTTAAAATGTTTTACACAGGTTTGTAACCTACCATGAGATCTTGTGATATAGGGTGGAAATAAATGTTTTAAACAAATAAACAAATGAATGAATCAATCAATCACCATATTTGCTGGAGTATAAGACCTGCTCCCCTCCCTTAAAATACAATGGAAAAATTGAGTGCATCTTGTATTGTATACAGTGGTACCTTGCTTAAATAGCATAATGCGTTCAACAGGATTGCTCTTTAAGCAAGTTTGCTCTTTAAGTGAAACACCATTGTAAGGACCAATTGTGACTTCTGGTGTGGGCGGAATTGAGAACCCCGATTTAGTTGTTAAGCGAGTTTTTGGTTGGTTTTAGTTGTTAAGCGAGGCAACCATTCAGATAAAATTCTACTCTTTAAGTGAGTTAGTCTCTAAACGAGGCACTCTTTATGTGAGGTTTTACTGTATAGTGGCTTATAGAAGGCTATTTTCGTAATAATGGTGTGCATCTTATACTCCAATGCATCTTATACACCGGCAAATACGGTAATTAAGAGTTTAACTACCACACCACATGGACTCCTCCACCTCATCCTCCTTCTTCACCTTCATTTTATTAGTCTTTTATTTTAGGCTTTCTAATATGAATAAGAAAGGTGTCAACAAGAAGTATTTTCTGTATAAAAGCTGTAACCAAAAGTGTGATATCATCTAATTCTACTGTTGACATTAAATTTGCATTAATCATTTGTAAGAACATAAACCATTAAAAAAATAAAATGAATCATTCCAGTCTTTTGGGGCAGTGTTAAAAATGTAATTTATGATGGTTTTATTAGTTTTTCTCCCTAGTGTCTTCATAGGAAACAGTTACCTTGAAAGCTCTGTTTTGTATTAATTTTCAGGCCTTAAATTCAATATACATCCTAGTATGCATACTAACAATCTCGTTCTTCAAGTACTGATACTAGAAATAAAAGGATCTCTACACAGGAAGAGAGGGCTCAGCTGGCCTGAGAAATCCTGAGCTTTCCAATAGTAAAGGAAGAGAAAGAGAGAAAGAAAGACAAAGATAATAGAAAAACAGTCTATATCTCCAACCAGCAACACCGATAGATAGGACATGTCACTATCGGTTCTCCAGTTGAAGGCAGCACTCTTTCCTAATCTTCTTTTGTGTCCCGATAAGTCACTGGACTGCCATAAGGAAGCCACTTTCTTGGCTTTGTGGTTGCCCAAACGTATGTCCTCATCGGTGTATGTTTCTGGCAGTAATTGACAGCTCCTGCCTCTCTGGCTTTTCTGTTCGTTCTAACTCAGATCTTGAATCACAGCCTCTTCCTAGGATTGCCCCACCCATTAGGCTGAACCAAATAGTCCATATGGGTTACATTAACATCCTGTGTATTTAGAAGTCACTTGGGAGAGGGCCTTCTTGATGGCTGGTCGGCCTGTAGTATTCATTGGGAAGAGAGGACCATCTACCTCTTTTTTCTGATAGCAGACATAGACCTTTTGCTTGATAGCTTGATTTTTTAAAATGTGTGGCATAGACTTCCCTTTGGGGTGGGGTGGGATGGGGTGGTTCAATTATGTACACATGTCAATTGTGCCAATCTGCCCCACTCTGCCCTCTTTTATGTACAGCATGTGCATGTTGGGAGCAGGATAAAATAAAGCTTGGTCTGCTTTCCAGCTGGGGTGGGGGGTGGGGAGCGCTCCCTCCATCAGCCAGAAAGCATTTTTTACCCCTCTGCCTGCTACTGACTAGACTACTGGAGCCAGATCATGGGGGCATGGGGGATCAGTTGTACAACTAGTCACATGACAGGAAACCTGCCAGAGTGGAGAGGGATACTTAAGTGATTTGACCTTCTGTTTCACATTTAAGCAGTAGGATTGGGTGAAGTACGTTAGAGTCAGA